>OX411309.1:94571270-95849770 GCA_948150685.1 Rhaphigaster nebulosa | reverse complement strand
GAAGAGGCTCCCTCGAACACTTTCCGCGCTAGAAGCCAGACAGGCTTTTTTGAGAACAGTTGTTGGCCGGCTTCAACTGTTTGAAACTCATTTTTTCAACATCTTTAAACGCTATTACATACTATTTTTTTATTTAAAAAAAAAAGAGTTCACGTCCTAAACGTGAAAAAAAAACTTTTATGATTGATTTATTATACCAGGTTGCTATATACCGATTTTACCTAAAACATATAAAATTTGTTTCTACTATTTTTCTTCTAATTATCACCTCGAGAAAGTCCATTGGAAATTTTTTTCAAAAAATGAATACATTTTCCCTATCGTGCCTCTAGACAAGGAGAGTTAATGAAGATATGTTAACATTAATGGAGAAAATTGGAAAGTTATTTAAAAAGATAAACTATCGCAACTGGACTAAACTCCTTTTGTCTCATTAAACGGCTGAGGACGGCAATCGAAATGGGGTTGAACCGTAGTTCTCTCGGTAGGGCGTGTGTTGTGGACCGCAATATGCGGGTCGAAGATTATTCGGTCGAAAATTGTTCCTGTGGGCGTGCGGCCTAAGTGTCCATTCTAACTAGCCGAAATAATCTTTCAATAGCTTATGATATTATAAATTCTCAAGTGTAAAAAGTTTATATTATATTTACAACGCTTTTGTACTCCATCTAAAAAACAGAAATATGCAAAAATATAATATATTTTTTTCTTTGATGGCAAGGAGATGGATATGTAACGCATTTAAATATCTGTAAGGTGTAAAGGGCCTTTGCACAACATTCAATATTACACACTATTCAATATTTAATGGATTCTGCGCGGTACCAAATGTAAAAGTATTAAAAGTGTTAAAAGTATTAAAAGTATGTATATATATATATATATATATATATAAAATAAATAACAACGGTTATTAAATAAAAACGATTATATGTTTTTTTAATAATGGCCGATTTCATATACTGATAAAAGCTTCCGGATTAGGTCCTGGATTTCAGCATTGGAATTCGGGATCCGACATTAGGTGTTTATAATAAGTCGATAACAGCCACAGGTTTAATGGATAAAATTATGTATGCGGAAAGTGGAATTTATTGGAATACATTGAGGATTATTTTGAGCACCGGATTGGATTATAATTTATATTATTTTTGGATACTTTTAACTGATTATGGAAAGTGGTTTGCAAGGTTTAGAAGAATTTAAAATTAATTTTTTTTTATGTTAACTAAATACAAAAATTGGTGAGAACAACTGTGATGATGTGAGCAAATATTACGGAAATATAAATAAGTTATTTCAATTTCTATTTTAAAAATGTGAACTTACTTAAGGGCTCAATGCAGTCTAGAATAATTATTATTGCCCGGAGAGCACTCAGACTTGCAAGTGTATTGTAATTTGTCAGAATAATTATCCTTTTCGACAATACCGAAATTAATCTTTCGATGTTTACACAGTTGATACAAATGACATCACAATACATCTTAGCACTGTCCCGTGGCATTAGGCGCTGACTGTGCTGAGATGGTGCAACTTTGTTTTATTCAACTGACCTTGTATTGTTTTTATGATACCTTTACTTTTGTTGACAATTGATCTTACCTAACAACTAAGATGTTGACAAGTGAATCTTACCTTTTGTTTATTTCTCACACATTTATTTAACGCATCATGCCAAAAATAAGTGAGAATTCAAGATTATGAAAAAGTTTGGCGTATGGTTGTTTTTTATAACTTCTATATTGTGAAAGTGTAGAAGCTGAGGATGAGCTAATTAAGAACTGTTTTGAAAGCATCAATACAATCTTTGCTGTAAGTATTCTGTACTTTTCCAATATTTTATTTTAATTGAAGTATCTTATAAATAGAATATAAAAACCACAATTAGATAGAAACTAAAAACAAGTAAACCATCAACCATTTGAAAACTCATGGAGACAACTGTGAGTTCTATAAAACTGAGGCTGTTACTTGACTTCTTTTCAATTCTGATCTTTACCATGCTATTGTTGAAACTCAACGAATAGCACAAATAGGACGGCTTAGCATGGTAAATGAGTGATTGTGAGTACCCTTATCAGCTCTTCGTAATTCAAATACAAACTCTAGATTTTCCTATCCTAATTAACTTCATTATGCTTCGTAAAATAAAAAGGGGAACAATAGAAGAGATTATTCTATTCAATGCGACGTAGTTGGCTGAAGAAGACCATGGTGGATAAAGAGAGAACTAAAGGGGCCTAAGCAGTAAAGTAGGCCTTAGAGGGAATGAGAAGCTATTAGGAGAGGCTCCGGTAATAGACTGTTCTCCGGGTCGGCGCGGGGTAAAAAAGTAATAAAGGGAGAACAGTTGGTCAGAGGCAGTACGGGCTAGGCCGAGTGGAAATTCGAATTGGCTGCAACGTTCGAAATTAGAGGAGAGTTCCGAAGGGTCGGAAACTTAACTATTAGGAGACTGTCGTTAAATGTGAAGTTAGGACGTGGGGTCCGGCTACATCTATAGGCATAGGTGTCTGAAAACAATAGAAATAATAAGCCGAAAATGATTATTAGAATATTACTCGAAGATTCCTTTAGTCCCTCAAACATCAGTTAATAACTTTTCTTATTAGTATTTAACCTCATTTTCTAGACCAATTAGGGCAAACAGTTCGAGCTATTTATACAGGTTACCATCATGTTCTAGCAAGTGTGGAAAGGTCGAGATGAGTCCGCCAAGAAATAAATTTCAACCCATCCAAGCCAGTTTAGAGCCGGCGCCGCAGCAAACTCTAGGTCGCTAAGGTGACACCTCAACATTCCCGGCCACCACTGCCTGTAGTAAACTGGCCGACCAACTTTTCATCAATTCAGGCTATATCAGAACTGAAAATTGCAAAATCGCGTTAAAGGGAATTAGAAATACTGCATCGCAAATGCTAGATAAATAACAACCATTTATGTGAAGACTGTCTTGGAAGTGTCATATGGGTGATTTCAAGCGATAACTATTGCGGATGCGACAAACACTAACAGGGAGATTCTGTTTTATCAATTAAAGTCATGCTACGATATTTTAACACAAGAGTGCTTTTCACCGCATATATGAGATCAAATTTAGCTTTTTATAAAACCAAAACAACAAAACTGATGTTTATTCGTAGAGGTTTCAAGGCCGCAACGACGTGTAAAGTTTTATGTATTCACATATTTTATGTAAAGTTGAACTGGTTTACTGGTTTGGGGTGTTGAAGTAGCACTACTATTCATGTGCTCCTAAGGTAAATTGATGGGCATGGTCGCCCTCAGCTGAGCCAGGAGTCGAGGAAAAATAGTACAGCGGACCCCCTTCCACTTGATATTTCATTTGTTATATTTTTGTCAATAATGTATTAATATACATGGATTAAGGTACTATCAAAACAATACTTAGTATTACATTATAATAACAAGAGTTTATTATTTATGATTTATGATCGACGTTAAATATTGGTACCAACTGTATATAAATCTTAGAGCGTTATTTTAGAAACTTCAAACCAGGTTCCTTTTCTTAATGAAATCCGCATCTCACAACTCTTGAAATTGTATTTCCAATGGCAAAGACTTAATTAAATGGACATATCATGCCCATTCTCACAGTTTTTTAGATGAAATTATTCCAACATTTGGAAAATATTTTACCGCATCTTCTTCCGAACAGGGCAATTCCCAAATCTTTATCATTTTTTGTCCAAGGATTGATATAGAAATCAAATAAAAATGAAACTAATAAAAATAACCATACTTATTGTCACAAATTAAAATAAAATAAAAAAAACACTTATTATCAACAAAAAAAAAATTAATTCTTCACAAATAATGTTAATAAACAAAACAAAACTGATAAAATTAACAATCTCAAAATATACCCCACTTATCAGAAACAAATCACAGTTATTACAAAAACAAATCAATAATACTTCAGAAATTATGTTCATAACCAAAGCATAAGTGATAAGAAAGCACTACACTGTTGCTTTCTTATCACTTATGCTTTGGATATATGAGAAATATATTTAAAACAGAGAATACTTTTATTGGAAGTTTTTACAAATAAAATAACTTCGTTGTTCATTGAATTACTCATATATGATAGAATGCTATAAGAAAAAGTCTATAAACAGCAAAAAAAAAACGGTGATGTTCATTTATATAATATATATATATATATATATATATATATATATATATATATATATATATATATATATATATATATTAGATTTAGCAATAAAAAAAGGACATTGATGCACGAATTGATAATATAAATAAATATTGTTAATATGAATTAAGTGGGTGATAATAATAATACGAAAATTAAAAAGCATAATAAAGCTACAGGTATTTCCACGCATAGCCATGAAAATAAGCACAATTTTGAGTTTACTAATACGAATATTATAGCAACAGAAAATAATAATCATAAAAGAAAAATGCTTGAGTCCAGATACATAACAAAAAATTTGAATAAGTGTGCAATTTTCAATCTGATACTAATGGTTTGAATAGCACATATGCTTATATTATTACTAAATTGAAGTTTTGATTTATTTAAATTAATATGAAAATTCGATTTATAAATTAATAGATTGTATTTTGGGGGGTTTCAATGTATGTAGATTAATTGTTACATAATTATTAATGATAGTTTAGTAAATTATTCAGTTGTCATTATTGGCTGTAACATTTCATTGCCTTCTTCTTTGGAGTTTCACCTTTGATGGCCGTGATGACTGATACGGCACCCTCATTGTTATTTTATTTTTGAAGTTGTAAGTGTTTTATTGATATCAACTTAATAGGAATTTTGTATTTTAAACTTTAAAGAAATTTGATACAACCTCAATTTTTTTATTGTGTTTTTATTATAATTATTTATTTATTAATTTTTTTAGTGACGCTGTATATTTCGACTTGGTCCGGATTAATTTAGGACTTAAATATGATAGTATATGAATTTTAAATAATTTTAGTATGTATATGGTATTTATTAGAATATTTAATTATCATTAATTCTGTGTTATGTTATAAATTGAACTAAATAAGGGACATTTATAGAGATACCTGAGGATGGCTTGTAGGCCGAAAATTTGCATCGTAATAAATAAATTGGTGAAATAGCAGCAGCCTGCCTTTATTTTTATTTTTAATAATACGAATGATATCATATATCACATATGTATTGTTCATGGAGTAGCTCTAGAACTTCTTCTGAGGAGAGAAGGCGTGATTAGTTTCCGTTTTCCAATAATGCATATAATAGAGATTAAAAAAAAAAAACTACGAAAGTAGAAATCGAAGGAAGACCGAACTCTACTGGTCTTCAAAAAAGTCCAAGAAGCTAAACCAATTTAAACATTTCCATAAATTTTAAAAAGTAAAATCAAGACAATTATATTTTTCTTTCATTATGTATTGTTCATCTTCTGTTGTTTAAATAATTATTGTTCGTTACTATTATAATTATTTATTTGATACAACTCGAACATAAACTTGTATCAACCAGTTATTACTGAATTATTTTCTTCAAGAATAGAGAACTAATTAACATCGTTAAGAAGCGTCGTAGAAAATAAAACAAATATGAAGAAAAAAGTTCAGTATAAAAGAAACTGATAATTATCAAAGACTTCATTATGGCTTCATCGGACTTACGAGAAAACTCCACGCTCGATTGAAGTATAATTGTTGTGTAATCCAATTTATTACAATTTACTTCTTCTTCTTTTTTTTCTTTTTTTCATTCTTCTTTTTTCCATTTGTAAGAGACAGCATACAGATTTAATTGGATTCCGTTCATCCTTTGTAGGTTTGAACAATTACTGTTAAATCTAATCGCCCCTTCCACAGTTCCACAATGTGCCTTCAATTGCGATTGAATAAATTAACCAAATGGAACTTTTATTCTTTCTTCTGCATAATCAGAGCTTTGAATATCATTATTTACGAAATAATTTGTTCTTATAATTCTTATAGGCTATTTTTTATAAAAGTGATGAGAATAAGGCCAATCAGCGTATATTATAATCCAAGGCAAATATCGCAAACATTTCATTGTTATTATATATTATATATCATATTCACAATCTAAGACATCGGAATTTCAAGATATAATCTAAAAAATAATCCCCACTCTAATGCATTCTTCCTTGACTGTAGTCAAATCCATACTATAAAAACCATAGTATGAGCCGTACAAGTGGTACAATACTAGAAAATGACCTGGCTCTTGGTTTCTGTATATCACCTTCCAGCAATTCCATCATTTTCCACAGAGTGGAACCAGAAACAGAGCCCTGATTCATAAAACACATTATCACATTACCTAAGCACAGGTAACCCAATATATTTACAAAAACATATTGTGGCCAGTAAAGTGTGCTGCAATACAATGTCACATTAGGAATTTACATAAAGTAATAATTTCGCCAAAAATTCTAGGTATATATCAAAAATATCCGAAGAACAGAATGAGATCTGGTTATGAGATCTCCCCAAATAAAATATATACAATAATTAATCGATCATAGAATAAAATAGATGTGAGGAGTTATTTTTGTATAATGAAACAACAGGAAAAAAAGAGAAGGATATTTTTAAATGAGAATGTTTTATCACCAATTTGACTATTTGGCCACACTGTTCAATAATGACCGCAACAAAGATTTGAAAATGAACAAATATAAAAAAATGTCGAAACGTCACAATTTTTTTTTATAATGTAGTTCAATAAAATGTATTGAAATTGTATTAATAAAATTGTTTTTGAGATTTAAAATAGTCCTATTTTAATCCATGATTTATTAATTATTATAAATTTTTTAATATTCCAATTTTTTTTTAATGAGCAATCTAAAATATTTTAACCCAAATATTTTATAGGATTTTATTTTAAACATTTTAATAATATAAAAATTTCAGCAGTTAAAGATGGAAATTGAGATATCAATTATTAAAAGCTTGATCTTGTAGTATTGTTTTTAGTTTGAGTGAAAATGATGAATGGAATATGAAACTTTGATTAACGTTTATACGTTCATCTACATCAATAACTATGTTATAATTAGGATGACATATTTTGTATGATTAATCAGAAATATATTTCCACAGTTCTCCTACGTTATAACATATAAATTGATTTCCAATGATTCACTGATGACGATGACGATCAATTGATTATCTATGCAATCCTTATGGTGTCATGTTGAAGTTCTAGTGCATAAGCGTCAACCACCAACCTAAATAAATATTGATAATAAAGCCAATTAAACAACAATAATGGTAAATTAAAATTCATCAGCAGTATAATAAATTAATAATAAATAAATTAATTTCATCAATAGCCAATATTTAAAATATCATTTATGTTTCAAAAATTTAGTTATACGTTTTGAATTGCTAATTGCTAAGATTTTCCTAATTAATCCTTTAGAGTAGAGGACTTTTAAGACTCCTTTGTGAGATAATGAAGCACCGTTCTTATTCATCAAGGCCTCAATGATCATTTATATTTCAAAGATTCATCAGTTCTTCTTAAAATGTTGGGTAATTTGCCGAATAAATATGTTTTGATCCAATAAACGATCCGTGGAATACTAAATAATATCGGTTGATAATACTTTAATTGATATTTTCAGGCGTTATTAATTTTTCACACTTTATATAACTTGATATATTAGTCTGAAATACTTATTGAATACATATTGGAATAGTTTTAACTTGCTGAAGGTGAGGATATTTACTCATTATTTTTTTCTACAAGCGATAAAGAAATACATTTTTTCTCTGCCAACAGAGGGGAGGGAATAGTCCGACACACTCTAATTAATAATCATTCAAAAATCATAATATTTATTAACTAAGGTTACCCGATATACACATCAGTAAAGAAACAAATTTTGTATTAAACTCGAGTATTATATTAATATTACTAGGATGACAAAAAGTTTTGTCGGTTTTTGAATGTTCATCTGTCCTGATCCGTATCAGTCTTTAATTCATAAATAGCCACATGTTTACCAGAAAGAGAACCTTTCAAACAACAATTGTTCACTCATTTATCGTTATTCTTTCAAATCAATACCTTTTAATTTGAATTCAGAAAATAATTAAATTTGTGTTACTTTCGTGGCATAATTGGAAAGAACGATTTACTGGAGCGGCTGCTGCACGAAAAATGTGTGAATTGGAGGTGGAGGATGTTGTGAATAATTGGACTGCGCAACATTGGTTTGGCGTTCCAAAAGCGGCGACACCAACCTTGAAGATAAACCACGCTCTGGGCGACCATCTGAGTGGAACATTGAGTCTGCAGAAAGGACAGTTAATGGAAATCCTTCAGCCAGTACCCGCCAACTGTCGACTATTCTTGGGGTTCAGAAATATTCTGCCATGGTCAATCTCCTATAATAAGATAATACTCGTGCTCAAACCGCTAGAATAACAATGAATAAAACTGAAGAACTTGATGGTCTAGAGCTTCTGTCACACCCTGCATACAGTCCTGACTTGATCTCCTCTGACTATTACTTGTTTCGCTCAATGGTGCATTTTCTTTGAGGGATTCAGTTCAATAATAAGGAGGATGTCGAAAACGGTGTTCGCGAGTTCTTCGGATCAAAAGATAAACACTGGTATCTGCGAGGTCTTCAAGAGTTGGCTGATAGGTGGCACAAGACAGTCTAACACGAGGATTTTATTGTAATGTATAAAATACCGGCAAAACTTGTGTATCAACTTATTATATTATAATCTTATTTATTTTACAATATCCTTATACCATAGGTCAAAATCGAGTAATCACATATTAAAACGCTGCAAATTATTACACAATGGTTTATTATTTCCAACTAGTTATATTTCAAAAATATCTGGATTGTCCACACACACGACACGATTTTCCTTATCGCTTTGGTTTAGAGTCCAGACAAATAGAATATTTTTCAAATGAGCATCTGAAATGTTCTGGGAGATATAATGTTTTCGATTTATCAAACGAACGGGTTTCCATAAGAATATTTACAGAATACTTTATAAAACATATCCAAAAAGTTCGGCAAAGAAATTAACAGCGGAGTAATAGCGGATTATAGCGCCTAATAGGCAAAACTGAAACTTCTCAAGTCTCAGCAGTATAACGCGATTATGGACTTAAAGAGCGAAAACTTAGTGTTTGCCCCAAGATGATTGCTGTAAACTGAGAGTGCTTCAAAGTATCTGTATCGATACAAGTAGGCTAAGATGAGTTGACCAAAAAGACCAAAAACCCGGTAGAGGTGGAGTGCGGATCCAAGGAAGGATGGAATTGAAAGAGATGCGGGGAATGGGAGAGTCCCTAATTGAAAATTCGGGAGGCCAAGGGTTACGCCGGTCTGTAGCGTTCCGCTGTTAGTCTAAAACGTTCAATACGCTATTTTTCAGCTAATACAGGTCCGATTTTGATAATTTTTTTTTTCTATTCTGGAGTAAACTGTGATTTTGAAGCCAGATCTGTAGAATATCGGCTCAGGAGTCTCGGAGAAAAGCCGCAGACGGAGGATGGTAAAATTTTTATACGATATTTGGATTCTACGTATCTTGAAATGTAAAACCTCAAATTTTGGCGGGGGATTAATTTTTTTTTTTCTTGATCGATTACAAAGGTTCATCATTGAAAATAATAAACCAATAAATCACATATCATATGATTTTACTAAGTTTAATTAAATTTAAACCTTAAATATACGAGAGATTTTTGATCTCTTATTATTTATGAGTACTGAAAATTAAATAATCGATCAGTTGGATAATTATATATTGTATAATTCGATATATATATTTTATCATTATATAATAAATAAACTATCTCTGAAAAGCCAAATTTAAGTATCATTTACTGAGAATGATCCCCTTTGAATATTTATGTAAGTAATCAATTAAGTAAGTAATAGTTAGTTACCTTTCGCTAGTAATCGATTATTTTTTTTCAATAATCGACTTTTCTGTTATTATGGTAATCCCAAAACTCTTTGAGACTGTTAAAAAACTGCATGTAATGTAATAAAAATAATATTTTATTATATTTGATGAAAATTATGGTATTTCTATTTTAAACCATTGAATACCGACTGAGGGGAACAATTATTGGACCAGCTTAGTATGATTACAGCATAATTACAAAAACATGTTTATAAGTGTTAACAGTGATTCCTGTCTTCATTGGCCTTGGCTGCAAAACATTAGGAAGTTAAATCAAGCTTACAGCCTAATAAAGGTTTTTACTTTATTTATTTTTAGCGCCCTCTTTGAATAATTGTTTAAAACAGAACTCAAGGACAGTATTCATTGGCCTGATGAAACCTACATAGTTAATAACATCGTAGCACTATCATAGGGAACATGAGCTGTAACAATCAGCAATTCAGATTTTAGTCATAGAATTCATTTAGAAGTCCGACGGACAATCTTGCATCTCTCTTTCGATAGTTTGAAAATGTATTTTCATGTATGATGATGACCCCACTTTGTTGTTACAAAAAGTCTAATCATTTTCCCCATCCTCTCTCTACCCCATGTACCTAATGGTCCACTTCCCACCTAATGGAAGTTTCCAAGTGCATTGTATGCACCGAGTAGAATCATAAAAGCCATAATCACGCACTTCTCTTACTGACCGTTGCCCACCCCTTTTAAAAATTGATTAGGCCAAATCGAGTTTTTATGTAACTGCATATATTATCAGAGAATATGAAAAAAATATGATGAAAGGTTGCTACAGTCATTTCAGTAATGTCAATTAATTTTATTAAAACATTTATGAATAGCAAAAAATATATACAGGCCTTGTGTAGAACATTGGTAAAATGAATAGAGTGAAATACCTATATAAATTAAAGTAATTAAAAAAAAAATATGATGCATCAACAGTTACAGAAGGTGAATGTAAAGATATATCGGGCCAACTCAAGCAGTTTATTTTAACAACGTAATTTTTAATTATAACTTACAATGTTTTATTTATTTTTTTTAAGATAATGCGTCTTACAACCACAAATGCTAAATATCAAAATATTTTTGAACCAGTATTTAACATTAAAGTTATAATAAGAAAAAAAAAGTAAAATAGATATATGCAAAAATATAGAACGAATGTTTTCAATCAATAAAGTAAAAAATAAAAAAAAAGTAATAAATTACACCCTTAAGATTAAAAAAAGAAAAAATAAATAGATTGAAATAAAAAGAAAAAATATTATGATTAATATGTAAGAGGTTAAAAGCCAATTGCATAATTAGTACACTGAAAAAAGTAAAAAAAAATAAGGTATTGAGTTATTTGATACACACATAGAAAAAAAAAATAAAAATAAGTAGACATCAAAACTGTAAACTATTATTCCTTAAGGTTCTTCTTAAAATAATAAAAATGAATTTTTATTATAATTATAACTAATATATAATCATGACTAAATATAATTCATATTTAAATAAAAGCAATCTTCGAAGAAGATGTATTTTTTCTTATACTAGAAAACGAGACATGAAAAATTAGGATGTGCATGAATGAGATAGATGTCTATTGTTTTCGTCAAAAAAACATAATGGAAAAATATATAAAATTGCTTTGTGCATAAATGAATAACTATAATTTAATACTTTTCATATATTGATTCTCTTATAAATTATTTAAATAGGATTTCTCAATAAGGCATAATTAATGCACACAAACTTAAAAAAAAGGAGTGATGTAACCATTATTTATTTTCTAAAAATAATAATAATAATAAATAAAAATCCAATTCAATGAAATTCAGAATGAAGTATTGAGACTGAAATTATCTTATTATATATATTTCTATATATTAAATTATAAAAATATAAAATATTTAATATATTTGATAGGAAAAATATTTATTATATATAATAGGAAAAATATTTAATATTTTTTTTATTTGATTGAAACAATAGAAGAGGATCAGAAATATAATTTTTTTTTTTTTATTATCATATATCTAATATATAATTTGCAGTTAAGAAACTCAATGTCTCTAATTATAGTATTAAAAAAAAGTAATAATACTACCTAAGTACTTTGACATTTAATTGGCTAAAGTTTTATCAAAAACATTAATATTGGTCATATTGGAATATTTTTCGTGTTGTGGATGACCTAGATGTTTTTAACATTTTAAAGCATCAATATGGAATAAGGGGCGTTGCGCTACGTATCAGAGAATGGATGCGGAACAAAAGGCGATTGCTTCACTCATTCCCTACCGCGGTTAATAATATTTGAATAATAAACAAACATTTCCATGCGAGGGAGGTGGAATAATTTATGGAAGAGGCACCTCGGGGGAGACCTGCTAATGAGAATCGGTGGGGAGGGGGAAGGGACGGAAGGAGGGTGGGCTAGACCAACAACTGGAGCTAGGATTGTACTGTCGGGACCGGTGCTGATGAATGGCAGAGGTTCTCTTCAGGTGTCTCCAGTAATACCATCTTAATGTCTTGTCCCCTTATCAAACTATATACTCCCTCCCTTATACCATTATACCCGTCAACATATAAGTTATTAATTACTCTGTAATATATGTGTTTGTTTGTTTTTTATTTTAAGGGCAAATACTGTTGCAGGTTATCATTGACCTCATAATCCCAAAGAACGATTCAGTTTATTGACTATTTGTGACCAATTATAAATAAACGGATAGATCGATTAAATAAAGAAAATGATATGATGTTAATTTAATGGAGTGATTCATAATTAACAAACTCATATTATAGAAAATAATCCGATGATTTTAATAAATTTAAAGGTGCTCCTGATATGTTGCTCATTGTCACCCTAGGCCCTACTGTCACACCGCGTTCATCCATTATCCTTCTGTACCGAGGAAACTCCTCAAATATTTGGCACACTGAAGATACTGAGCTGGTTATCTTCTTGTTAATAAGTGATTATCAATCGAATTCGGAAACGTGTCATAACTACCTCCTCTCAATCTCATATATGTTGTTGCATTTTTATTAGCACTAGAAGCACCAATTAACACTTAATATGAACCCATTTTTACCAAAAACGTCTCATAATTCTAATGGTGATTCATTTAAATTTTTAAAACACACCAACTACGAATATTACCATACATTTTAAGAATCTAAAGATTTGTTCTAAATGATTTCTCTTTAAAAATGAGCTAAGCCAAATGCCGCCAAGGAAATTATTAAGGAAAAAGCCTCCGGGATTTCCTTAGGGATTTCCTCTACCGAACCATAGCCAGCACACAGAGAGGTTTTCCTCACGGAAAATTTATCATAAATCACACACCTGATCTAGGCCTCAAAGCAAAAAAATATTTAATCTCTTTCGGGATTTTTCGACGTCACTCCGACGCCACACGCATTAGAAAATTCCTTAAGTTCCTCTTGTTCGAACCAAATCTTGAGGAAATCTCGATCCTGCATGGGGATATAAAATATAAATAATTGTACTTTATACGCAAATAAATCTATAAAAGTTGAACAATACCTTCCTTACTAAGTGGTAAAAATGTTTTTTTTATAAACTTATCTTAGTAAGAATTTAAATAAATATAACTAATAATTATATAATTCATATGCACTGAAACACAAATTATTAGGAATAGAGCTGAGCGATTATAAGTTGATGAAAGCTATCCAACCCTCGTCTTTAACTCTGGTAGCACAGGAGACCACCGAGAGAAATAGGGAGAAAAAAAGAGAGAGTTATGAATGCTTGGTTAATTAAAACTAAAATTAATTTATATAAATTAAAAATATTGTACAGGGAAATGAACGAAAAATTGTAATATCTTACTTTAAATCTTAAAGTAAGATATTAAGATATTACCAATTTTCTTTGCTCCGTACAATACTGATTTTAACATAAAATATTTAAGTCCAGATCAATGAAGTGGCGTTTCTCAGATTCTTGAACATCTCTTCCACAATATGGTAAATTGATAGTTTCGATGGCTTCGTAATTAAATTAATATTCCAGATCAAATAAAGAAAAATGTTACAAACCACGTCGACCGCAGTCCCGTGTTGCCAAAATTGATAAGATACATGGTTAAGCTTACATACAGCATACAAATATAAAAAAAATTTATACGAGGCTAATAACGTCCACCAAGATTAATCTGGTAATATAACAGCTTAAATTTAAAATCTAGGGGAATTGATGTTTACTTCTTTTAACATTCATATTTTAATCCGCGCCTGTCAAGCATATGACTGACAATCAGTAAATGGGGAGAAGATATTACAGAAGAAACTTACATGTCAGATATGAGGATGTTATTTGTTATATATAACTACAACTAAAATAAAATAAAACAAGGTTAAACTTAGTTTACAGTAAATAAAGCATTTTGTTCCATAAAAAATGATAAATATTACTTAAATAACAAAAACTAATTATGTTTATCGTAATGAATGATAGGGAGTAAAACTTGTCCAAACGTATAAAAATTATTTCAAAAACAGTTGTAAAACATTTAAAAAAATTGTAAACCTTTTATCTTTTTGTGAGAGTAAGAGATAACTACTTTGATTCAATGGACAGATTGGTCAGTTTAAATAATATTTCTATAAGTAGTTAGAAGCTAAAATATTTGTATTACAAAAATAAATTACGAGTATACAATTTTTTTCACTATCCCGTTTCAACTCGGCATTTGGTATTTCGTCTGTGATTTTATTCAAATCTAGCACAAATCTTCTTTGAAGCCAGGAAAAGTGACGTGAATGTAGTGATTTTTATTATTTAATTCCGGACCAAGCTGGCAACGCTTCATCAATAATCTTTCTAAACACACCCATCACTAAAAACATTATTGGGCTATCAAGCAACTATTAAAAAAAATTCTCAAATAAACTGTCACTTTGGCTGTCCTTTGATTTCTAGGATCCTTTTCATTTTTTTACAACTCCGCAATAAACATTCAGTTCGTCCCAAAGCTGAGTAAATTTTGAGATATCCAATGTATATATATATATATATATATATATATATATATATATATATATATATATATATATACACACACACACACACATATGTATAATGTGTATATAACTATGTTAATAAGCATAAGTTCACAGTGTGCATATGTTTAATGACGTCGATACACAAATTTCAGATTTAAAATTGTCGCGTCCGCCATTACAAAAAAAGTTTAATTTTATTACTTCAGCGAAACACCGGTCCTCCAGTTTATTTCGGCAAAAACCAAATTTCCTCAAACGGACACGTAATGGCGTCCACACATCAAAATGAAACGAAATACTCTAAAAGCGACTGAAATTACTTTATTGTCTTTTTCTAAATAGTCAAAACTGGAAATTAGATTGATGATAAATGCAGATACATAGCTACCTAAATCCATATGGACATATACCTGAAAGAATTTATAGTTCACGAAAAAAGACGCACTTACAAAAACTAAAATAATTGCATTCCAACACTTCAGGATTAATGACAGAAGTTCCTTCGTGTGTAACAAACCTTTACATACCATCTAATTTGTACCAACTAACAACCGACTAACACATACGCACATGAACTTAGCTACAGACAGCTGACATACGCATAAAAGGAGGCGACTAAAAAGATCAGTTGACATCCGCATGATGGTATAGAAGGATCAATCCCTAATTAGACTAAAAAGATGTTGGATGATGAATCTTCATTCATGAATTTCAGTATTATAATAAGGTCAGCGAAGATGTGTTACTGGATACGTGTTTGACATATCATAGCTTTCGTATTGCTATTAAAGGGCCCGCAGTATTTCATAGGAAAGATGGTTTCAATCAAATACTCTGAAAATTTCCTGGGAACTAGTTTCTGTCATTCAGAGCAAAGATCTCTTATGGGCACCAAAAATTCGGGGACAGGATTTTGAAATATTTGCGAATCAAGTCTCATTTTATATATACCGAAATGGTAAGGCATGACATATAGTATATTTATCCCAATACACATGTGGGTGTATCTATCAATAAATTCGAACCAGTCAAAACTTATGTAAGAATTGAAATAAATACATGCAAATTAATATGTTATTGCATCCAATCTTCTTCCATTCTGGTATAAATAAAATGAGACCTTAATTTGCGAATAATCAAAATTCTTTCATAGACCTTACTTGTGCCCATAAAAATGTTTGCTCAGAATGACAAAAGCTAGACTCTCTGCAAAATTTCACAGTATTTGATTGAAATCACTTTTACAATGAAATGCTGAGAGGTCCTTTGCTAATTCTCAATTTATTTTGAGGCAGGTGTAAAGTAAGTTAAAAAATATCTGATATGGACACCCCATGACTTCCTTGTATGCCTCTTAAAAGCATGACAAGTTCCCAAGAGACTTCTTCGTTTTCTTTGACAACATTAGAACTGTCAATGTCAATAGATAAAGTATTGGAAATCGACGGTTGCAACATTTTAAGCTTAAGAACCCGCCTAACTTATATATTATTCTTCTGTTGCAGACTTGTACATTAAATGTTAACACTTAAAACGAGTTATAATATTGTATAATGAGAGTGAAAAATCGCGTTTAAACCCTTTATCACCGAACCACATGATCTCTGTATTAAATGTCGATATACCTTTTGATGTAAGTTTATTAAGACGTTCAAATAAAGTAGTCCTTTCGGCTCTTCAATTTCAATCAAAATAAATTATATTATTTATATTGATATAAAAGTTTTATATACCAAATTTGAGATGTTTGTATTACAGTACAGTATAAATTTTGATGAAAGTCTCATTTGACCTTCAAGTAAAATAACACTTCCGGTTTGCCAATTTAGACCAAAATTTATTATATTAGTATGTCAATTTTTCATTATATTTTAATATAATTTTGGATGAAAATCAATAATGACCTTCATGTAAAATATCACTTCCAGTAATCATGCAGTGACCAAAAACGGAGGTTCACAACTAGATTTTACAACAATCCTAAATGCGAAACTTTAACTTTACACGGCATACTGTTTTTGAGTTATGCGAGATACGTACGAATGAATGTACGTACAGACGTCACGATGAAACTAGTCAAAATTGATTCATGGATGGTAAAAATGGATATTTCCGCTGAAATCTCAAAATCCAAAATTTTCGCGATTACAATACTTCCTTTACTGTGTACAAAGAAGTAAAAAATAAATAAATAAAAAAGATTAATCTTCTCTAAATATTATTCCAAGTCTTCAGTACATTTTAAAAATTAAAATATGAAAAAATATATCCTTTCCATACACAAGCACTATTGTGAGTATAAAAGTTCCATTACCATAAATATGTCTTGCCTCATTTTATTAAGTATTTTTAATTTATTATTTTCTCGTTTGAATTAGAGCTCATACATAAATAACTATTAAGGCCACATCTTATAGATATCTTCTGTAAACAAGTACAACAACTTCGATATAACACATGTGATCAATAAATACGTCGAGGTGTCGAAACTGTAACTAGAAGCTGTGTCCACGGACAACATGTTCTTTGAGGACATCCCTGTGTCGGAGAGTGGATAACACGTGCTCCCTAACCAGCTCGTTATCACCCTTCAACATGGAAGCGAAGGGATTTCCATGGAAGAGGGTCCTTCCTAATTGGCCCTGCGGGTTGTCGAGTGGATGTTTAGTCTCTTGCTCTGCCATGTACTCATTATTCTAGTGAGGCTGCGGGTCCCTCCTCGGGCTGTACTCAACGGCACATGCGGACCAAGAAGTAAACATGAATCGAAAGACAAAAATTAAACATGAGAAAATCATACGCCATCAGCTGTATATACACCATCAATTCAGCACAAAAAAATAAATTGCTTTCATTAACATTCTTCCTAAAGTGTTTCAATGGTTACCATTGGTACTGCTTAAATCACTAACTTCGTCAAACTACTGAACGTAAAAGAATTTGTTTCTATGTCGAATTTGGGAATTGGAGGAAAATCTCAGAAAATAATCCATATGAAATATGGATATAAAATCAACAACCCTCTAGTTTCGTCCGATTCGATATGACTCGGCAGATTTACCGATGGTGGTCAAATACAACTTGCCAGACCTTGTATGTAGTAAACCATGTCATAAGTTATACAAATTAATATTAACGAAAAAAGTGTCTTCCGTTATATTATTGACTCTCAGAACCTCACAGACCATTTGATGAATCAATATTTTTTTTTTTTGTAAAATTTCCTTCATTTTACTTTTTGTGGCTTATATTATGACTTTTTCTCAATTATTATGACCTATAATCTAGTAGATCTGTAAAAAATAGTCCTCACGAAAAAATCTAAAATCTACTCTTTATTGTTGCACGAAATGGTGAACAGTCGAGCTGCAGAGTCATTCTCAAATAAACTGTCACTTTTGAAATGTGGAAAAAATAAAATTCAAGTTCATGAAAACTAGTCGCTGGACTTATATACCAGTTCCAAGGAATGCAAAATCTGACTTAGTTTGTAACTTTTTCGACTTTCTGGGGAAAACCATTTTGTGTCACGAGAGCTACATACTAAAAATTGTTTTCTTGATTTTTCCTAGTTCTTTTGCTTTATTGCCTAGTAGGACTAGCTGCCGTTGTAGAATGAACACCCAATAATCAAAATATCCTTTTTTGATTTAAATTATTTAGCGAAAATCTTTGAAATCCACTTAGGCATATATTAATATTCATATATTTTTTTATAATGCGTTAAATTAAAAATAATGTTATTTTAAGATTTTTGGTAATTTCATTAGCTCGGTCGAATTCCCCGGTTTAGGAGTCTGCGTTTTTTTCTGTAAAATGGATTATCTTAGCTTTTCGGAAGTCTGTAGGTCTAACCCTTTCAGTACACTTGTAAATGAGGAAAACCCCTTGGGAATAAATTTGAATTAATTGCAAGGATTTTCCGAATCTTTTTGTCCCAAGGAGGGATTCTGAGATTTTTTTTTTTTTTTTTTAATAAAAGCTATCGCGATCCGTTCCGATTCTCAGATGAATATTTATCACACGATTTTTTTTTGTTTCAGGGTGTAAAGAAAAAAAAGGAATAAAACCGGTAGGTTCAGTTACAGTGAAATTCATTTGACATATTTAGTTACCTACTGTAAACAAAAACACTCTTTAAACACCATGAGTTTCAGTTGGCAAAAAAAAACAAAAATAAATATAATAATCTCTCTTTATACAAATTAAATAATGTTAGTATTCTTACTTTTTTATATCGTAGGTCATAAAGTCAAGTGAGCAAATAAAAATCTCTGCAAGTCTTTTTTTTCGGAAATGGGCTAGTCATATTCTTTTTGTTTATAATGAATTTTACCTTTAAGAAAAAGGATATAATTCAATGAAACATTGTTAACATAGAAAAGCGGTACGATTTTTAAGTGGAAGATCGGAGACTAGAAAGAAGAATATATATAAAAAAATTCGTATTTTTTTGAATATTTTACTTTTCTAATATTGCAAAAATGCAACCAAGAGACTAATTAAAAATTATTTCCCTTCAATTTTTTTTCCGTATCTGGGCTTAATAAGGTTACAAATCGAAAACATTTTCTAGGTAAAAGGATAAAAGTAAAATATTTATTGAAAATCTGGACTATAATTTTTATAGCATACACATATTCAATTTTAAACCATTCTTAAAAACTTGTTAGTATTTAAAGAGAAAGTGAGATATCTAAAGACAATTTCTTTAGGATTTTAACAGTTTTTCATATAACGTCTAATTTCTTTAGTATTTTTCTATTACTGTTAACTAATATACGACCCTCTTACTTAGAAATAAAGTCAGATATTTAACATATATTACAAGGGAAGAAAACCGTAAAAATTAAAAAAAAAAAAAAAATTATATACGCCTTATAGGATAGTCTTAAAATCGCGTAAAACGATGTCTTAAAACTCGAAATCATATGTTTAACTTATAACTCCTATAATATCTTATTTTGTATACTTCCTTTTACGCCTATTAAAATATAAATCGGTGACTCAAAAAGCGACCCTGAATTTGATTACTTGTTTCTGAGGATAGTAGTATCTCAATAACGATGCTCGGCGTCGCGAAGTCCATCTATTGACACACACACCACAAGCTCTTGTTTCCGAGAGTATCTTTCCGATATTATACATATGTATATCGTTTTCTTTCAGTAGGTAATAAGTTCCCAAGAGATTTCTTCGTGTTCCGTCACAAGATTAGAACTGTCTATGTCACTAGATAAAGCATTGGAAACAAATAGTGAGGAAAAAATAGCATTTTACATTCAAATTTAACACTTAAATCAAGTAACAAAATTAATAAATTAGAGTGAGAAAAAATTCACGTTTATAACCTTTATTACCGAGCCATGCCATCACTGTATTAACTTTTAATATAATTTTTTATGTAAGTTTATTATGACCATCAAGTAAAATCCCCCTTTCGGCTCATCAATTCCAACAAAAATCTAGTATATTATTTATATAAAAGTCTTATTTATCAAATTTTAGATGTTTTACATTATATTTTAATATACTTCTTGACGAAAGTTTATTATGACCTGAAGTAAAGTACCGCTTCCAGTTGGCCAATTTAAAATTTAGTATGTTATTAAAACGAATTTTGCATTATATTTTAATATATGTAATTTTTGATGAAAATCTATTATGATCTTCAAATAAAGTACCACTTCCGGTGATCATGTAGTGATGAAATAAATTAGGTGCACAACTATATTTTACAACAATTTCAAATACAAAATTTCAACTTTCTACGGCTAACTGTTTTTGAGTTATGCGAGATACGAACGAGATACAGACACGTCACGACGTCAAAATGGATTCAGGAATGGTGAAAATGAATTTACTGAAAACCGATAAGATCGCGATTACAATACTTTCTTTAGTGCGTATGAGGAAGTAAAAACGACTTATGTCTGTTTATCCAAACACAAGCGAATGTTCTTATAACTCTTTTGAAATGTGATTTGGATATGAGTCGAAATTCCCAGATTAATCTTTTAGAAGTAAATAGTTATTCTGCTTTTATTATTTACACAATGAGATACAGAATGAATTTACTTTATAGAGCCATAGTATCTTTGAATTAATCCAAGCATTTACCACTTAATGAGTTCACGGAAGAAAGTGAGAGTCACATTTTGTTTTGGAAATGAAGTTATGCACATCAATATGTTCACATTATTCAGTAGAATAAGATGGTAAAAAGAAACAGTTGGAAATGTAGATGGCCGGTTTGTTAGAAGTGTTTGAAGAATACCCATAGACTGAAGAAAGTACAAGGTCCAAATTTTAAAACTTGTTTTTCTTCAAAATTTATCACCCGCAACTCTTCCCCTTTCTTCCGTGGACTCTTTCTTATCATATTTCTAGCCATGTCATAGGTACCTCAAAAATTCAAAAATGAGTAAAAAAATGGATGAATGTCATTAAATAATTACTTAAAATGAGTTTCATACTGTCCAATGAGTATAAATGCATTCATACGGTTTTTAATAATACGTTTATCAATAATATCATGTTACTTCAAACAAACCTTAAAATGCCAAAATCATAGAACAGAAACTGGAACCATGATGAGAATCTTAAAGAGAGGCTAAAAATTTGAAGATGTAAGCAATGGTCATTCCAGAAAAAAAAATACTATAGCTAAAATATAAATATTGCATATTCTGAATAATTTTTTTTTTACTCTCCAGTGATGAAACAGACCGAAGTATTCTGAAAACATTTCCAAATTCGTAGCAATAAAAATATGACTTTGTTTAATATACAATTCTGTCTTACAAAAAGCCTTTGCTGTCTAAAAGGGTTTGTGCAGTGAAGCGGATCCGGTAATATTCTCATGGGTGATCGAACAGGAGTAGCAGATGTGGGACAAGCCAAACATTACAACTCGCAAGGGATCTGTTTGCTTTAGATTAGTTCCATCAGAATCAGCAGCATGCTTCACGGCCAGCTAAAAATATTTAAACAATTCCAAGTCCAATCCCTAATTGCCTTGCCGAAGTGATTCCAATGTTTGTATATCAGATTGATTTTCATGGTCCATAGAAATTAGAAACTGTTTGTACATCTCTGGTGGAATTGGTTTATAATTATAGTCCTACGCAGGAAATAGGGAAGGGCATATTGCCAATATTTAATATTGAAAATGAGAAATGTCAGTCGGTCTGTTCTGTAATTCTTCTAATGCTGATTAAAAAAAGTCAGTTTTTATCTTCAAAAATTCTTGAGTCTTTGAGGCCGGGTGAGCCCCAGAAGGGTCCTCTGACCTCACAGGTTCGATCCATAGCTGATAACAGAATAAAATAAGTATTTGTCACAGTCGGTCTCGAATCCGAGACCAGGAGAATGAAAGCATTGTGCCTTAGCACTGATCTACATATATATATATATATATATTATGAGAGTTATCGAAATGGAAAGGGCCCAAAAAATATTTAAACGTAAGTTTAATCAAGCTTGTAAGATCATATTTTTACTTTAATACCCTCCTGCTTCGTTTTTAAAAAATATCTGTTGTGGTCACCCCATCATTTCTTTGAACGCCTTTTAAACTGTAAATCGGTGGCTCAAAACGTGGCCCTAGATTTGGTTACGAGTCTCGGCGTCGTGACGTCCATCTGTTGATATTAATATAAAAGTCTAATTTACTAAATTTGAGATGTTCTACATTATATCTTAATATATTTTTTGATTAAAATAAGCTATGACCTTCAAGTGATGTACCACTTACAGTAATCGTGTAGTTACTAAAAGTGGAGATTCACGATTAGATTTTACAGCAACCTTAAATACAAAATTTTAACTCTCTACGGCTGACCGTTTTTGAGTTATGCGAGATACGCACGAACGTATTAGCAAATGTACGGAAATCACGACGAAACTAGTGGAAACGGATTCAGGGATGGTCAAAATTGGTATTTCCGTTTAAATCTGAAAATCGAAAAATTTCGCGATTAGAATGCTTCCATTACTGCGTACAAGGAAGTAATGCAAAAATAACAAGTACTTTTTTTTTTACAATTTTTTTAAGCCTAATTCCAACTCAATGATTTATTTAAATTAAATGAAGACTAATTAACTGTTTATAACATCACTATCTAAGCTACAAAATGGATTATTAGTTCGAGAATTGACAAAGAAACCATAAGCAACACATATAAAGAAAAATGTCATTTCCTAAAAGTCATTTTATCACTGATGCAATAAGTGTATTATTTTTCGAACGCCAAATTAATTGAAATTTTATCTATCTGCTTAGAAAATCTATCCCACTATTTTAAGCGTTTTGAAAAAGTGAAGGAGCATTAGGAGATGAGGAAAAAAAAATCGAAAATTAAAAAACATGATATTATCGAGACCGTAAAATACTCCCCAATATATGGGTAATGAGGTGGATCCAACAGTATGTCTTTGTCTCTTACAGTTCCTGAGAGAATGGTACATTAAAAAACTGCATTTCACCTCTCTTTCGCACATTTCACACACACATACACTCATTTTTATCCTCATGAAGAAAATAAAATCTTCATATTTGTATTGAAATTTTCATATATTTTGGGTAAAATTTCAAGGTCGAAGTAATAACCGAATGTATACACTAATAATACGAGATATTTATATAAGAAACAATTTCGACTCGAGAAAAGCGCAAGAGGCAAACAAACAAAAGTCTTAACAAGCTGTGGTTCTTGAGAGAGCCCCTCATCTATAAGGATAACCAACAAAGTTATTTCTGGAGGGCCACCAAAATTCGGACCTAAGTGCCGAAGTTAACCCCTCATCAACTGAAGAGGTTCTGTAAATACAAAACGCAGTAAAATAAAAAAATAAATAAAACTTTGACTGATGTTATGAAATAAAGATATTTATTACAACGAAGATAGAAAGGCTGAACCCACAAATAAGACACATGACTTCTCTCAGAGATCGATCAAACGATTACACAAAGGCATGATTTTGGATTAAGTATTGATTGTCTCTTTTATCAGGCAGGATCCAACCCAATATTTGAAGAATATTCCCAATAAGTAGTCGTAAATAAACAGAGTGTGACAAAAATGGGTCTCTACGGATATATAGAGACCTATCAAATTATCAATAGCACGTCTCCAATTGCTTATCTGGAAAAAGTTATTTAATCTTTAAAAATTAATTTTGATAATAAAAAATAAACATATAAAAACCGTTGGTGCCTTTTATCTGAGGATTTTTTCAACTTGTCAAAAGGAGTATATATTTTAAATAAACAATAAAAAAAAATTAATAAAATAAAAATTAATAAGATTATTAATTAATTAATAGATTAGTAATAATTAGTAAGATTAGAATGTTGAAGAAGCAAAAAACAAATAATCCTTTTTAATTCACAGATATTTATTAGTGTATTTAAGTTTATATCTGAGGAATCGGGTTTCATGAAATCCTGTCTGATGATAACTGTGAAGATTAGAGCAAATGGAGTATCTTCGGAAGCTTGGGAAATACCTAGGGAAAACCCGCATTTGCAGCCCGGCGGTAAGGATTGAAAGAACCGACAGAAATTTTAGCCTATTTTGTAATATTTATGTGGCTAATTAGCACAAAGAAAAATAAATTGCACAACTGGAACGAAAGAGATACAATTTAAAATTGCTAACAACATAAATTTAAGAAGTTGGACCTCTATCATATTAAAGACCAGCCAGCCCTCAAGTATCAGAGCTAACCAATTGATGCAATTGGTCTTCTATAGTTCTATCGGCAACATGTGTTATAGGAAACCTCTGAAAACTTCTGTGTAGACCTGTGTCTAATATTATCTCTACCATAATCACCATTTTTGAGTCATGCCCCTTTCATTCTGGATGTGTGATATGTATACTTTCAATGCCATAGGAGAGAGGTCAGTGATAAATAGGTAATTATATATCTTTAGATTATTATAGAGATATTATTATTTATTTACATAGTTTACGCCCACATTGGAGCACTTAAATCAAACCCAAATACATTAATGTTGAGAAAGAATTAACTGAAGATTTAGCTTAGGAAAGATTATTATATATAATTTAGAAATACAAAAAAAATATAAAGGAATGGAGGGAGGGGCAGAGCGGGCAAAGGCGCATACAATAATCCAAGTTAAGCAACGTCGAGTGTGGTTAGTACTTGGATGGGTGGCCGCTTACCATGAATGTGTGCACCAGCCCGAGGTTCTCCAGATGATTAGTCCTCCTCCGGGGATATGAGGACTGTCAGCCTACTGAAGGCAACTAACACATAGACCGGGCGTAGCAGTGATGTACCCCGTGTACCTACAATTGTGAATAGCGTTATGGTTTTCCAGAATGTCAAATAGCAGCCCAGAGGTTCGGTCTATGGACAATCTGCTTCGAGGAATGAACTACTGGTCCTTGTGCGCCTGCTAACCCCGAACAGCCATAACCCGTGGATTTAGTATAATCGCCACTGTCCTTGAACCCGAGTGAGTCGGTGGGAAGGACACTGCCGAATTTGTCCCGAGGGGACCAAGAAGTGGAGGACCAGAATGGAGCTATGGGTAGCATGCCGCTGCACCATGGAAACTATGGCCCGTTTTTAAGTCACAACTGCTTTTTGTATCTTTGCCACGGCCTAGACATTTCTAGCGACAGTAATCAAATAACTTAAGGGAGAATCTTGTGGGCGGAGCTTAGCTCGGGTGGTTATGGTCAAGTAGGAAAAAACTTTATAACTTCAGATAGCTACTTTGTCAAATATACGATCTTCGATTATTTTTATTATTTTTGTTTGTATTTTTACATTTTGGTTTGTTCTACATTCTTTTAATCGTGTTTACTTTTTCGTTTGTAAGTTGATTTTTATTTCAATAACAAAAGGTTATTATCAGACGCATGCGCGCTAAAAGGTTGTTCCTTTAGTTAATTATTTATACGCATTTTCTTTAGGCATCTCTGTTTTGGAAAATCTAAACATAAACTGCCGATTTATTGAATGATACTAGATTAACCGTGTTTTCTACCCTATATGCGAAAAATGTTTCTAAAACCTATTAGAATATATGCAAGATAATGTTATGAAATTATTACTAACATCAATAAAGATTTTTTGTTCACAGGTGTTTCCTACGGTTCAAGAAGCGCTTGAATCAATAGAGCTAATTAGGCACTTGAAAATAAACATGTTTCCTCCTTTTTCGTTATTCTTTAATTTTGTAATTGCTGAATATTTATACTTCAATTTTTTTTTTTAAGTACATTTTATATATACTAATTTTATTAAGTTCATTTCATTTAGATATAATCCTTCATCAATACCATATTGTGTAAAGTTATTTTTTATCATACTGAGGTTTTGATAATAAGGTATCAGATTATACAATGACTGATAAATATCAATGAATAATGAGCTATACATTTTCTTCCCATGAGATCCACTTTAAAAAGTATTCTGATGAAATTCTCACCATTTTCTAAAAAGAACTTGACTGCTCTTAAGTCTCATAATGCCAAAAAAAAATAATAATAATAAATAAATATAATTCTTATGTTTTGCTGGATATACATATTTTTTTTTCATGAGGACATTTTATTTTTTTTTTTTAAGATTTCATAATGTCAAAGAGACATGTTATGTTTTGAGGGGGATGGTTGAAATTCAATACGGGACACCGCTCTTGTCAAGTATTCAGTTAGAAAGCTAATGAAGCTTCTAGGGAGTGCGCTGACTTAATTATCTGCAATCTGCAAGTCAAATCCGGAACATGCTTCAGAATTTGTTGTTTCCAGCTGCAAAGGAGTTTTCCCGTCTCTTCAAATGAGTTATATCCACTCATTAATCCTTGCACAGAATTTATTTCCATTTTGGCAGGCCATACTTTCGTTAAGGAGAGGCCGCTCGGGCCCGCTTCGTAATAGACGTTAAAAACTAATGAATAGTCATTCAGCTGTAAACTGTATCCTTCTAATTGGATACTTTTTTCACAGCCTCCATTCAGAAAGCTGAGACGGAAAGAAGGATAAAATTAAATTAAATAGGCATTAAATTTTTAGGCATGTTTAAACGTTAAAAATGTAACCACAAAAGCCTAAATGTTTTATGAATATTTAAAAATGGAAAATTAACTTTGTCATGCCCAAGAACTATTAAAATATTATAGGAAGTCTCAGTTTGCAACCTTTAAGGTCAAAAGATTCCTAATGTAAACATAGGTATATTTTATAGAACAAAATAACAAAAAAATAAATAAATTAGTGCTGCGAATAGGTGCCATAAAAAAATCATTAAATAAAAAAAAAAAAAATCCAATTATAGGAGAAACAGTAGTTTTCTCAACAAATTAAAAACTAACATGATTCCATGAAAATGCAAATAATTTAAAAAAGAACTTTGTGGGCGGAGTTTCGACCGGAGGTTACGCAAACGAGGGGAAAGCCTTCCCCCTCTACATAACTTCATACAGTTTCCTTGTCAAAAAGCCAACACCTTAATTTATTTTAATAACATTTGTTTCATATTATTTCAATTGTCTCCACTAATTCGTAAGTTGATTGTTATTTCAATCAATAAATAAAAATAGCTTAAAATTATGAACTTGTTTGTGATTTATTTCTTTTTATCAAAGAAAATCTTTATTTGTGTTTTTCTAATTCTTCTTTTAGTGATTTAAATTCTTTCCTGTTAAAATTAAATTATTTTATTCAAAGATTAAATAAACTCTAATAACTCTATACTCCAAAAACTTGAAAAATATCGGACTAAATCGCAATATATGCAATAAAAACCAAAACTTGCACAAGAATGAGGTGAGAAGTTATATTTAGACATCAATCGTAGTTACTAAAATTGTAGAAATCGATTATTACTATTGAATTCAAAATATTTCTCCTCAGCATGCGAAGCTTGCGGCATAAGATGAAGGGGGTAATGCTGTTTCCCCTCAACCAAGTGCATGCGCGCTATAAGGTCCTTTCATAAATTGCTATTAATTATTATTAATAGAGATTAGTTGAATAGTTGATAGTTACAACAAATTTCTACAAACAAATAAACTCAAGGTGCTTCTAAATTTCTTTATTAAAGTCCTCAAATGAAAAAAATAATCATCAAAATATTTCATGCTACCTTAATCATCTGGATTATTATTGAGCACCAATAAAGCATTTTTTTTTTTTCATTTTCATTGTTTACATTTTGTTTGTTCGCTATTTTTTATTCATTCATTATAATTCATTTCCATTTTTTCATTAGTCATTCTGGTATCAGTCAGTATTTTTACTTACTGCCCTTTTAATATTCAAAAATAATATACCAAAAGTATTACACAGAAATTCAAAATGCAATTTATTTAACAATACGACATTATTAGATCCAATTCTGACATAATTTCAAACAAGGTACCCTGATATCAAGACATATACCTACTACAATATACCAATATACGTACTCTATTTAACTTTAAGAGTTTATTTCTCCACAGGTGAAATTGGAATAGGTAATGGCATTAAGTATATTAACTTCAGAAATAAAATAGACGAATAAAAAAAGTTTACCAGCTCTATAGAAACACCACACGCTTTATATATGTCTAAATGTTTTCAGAGCGGATTTTTTTTTACTTTCTTCTTTTAAAAGTTCTTCTGAAGTAAAACGAACAATACACTCCCTTGAAACGTTACATCAACATTTAAAAAAAAAACCTTTAAACATTTTCTCTAAGTACTAACCACGGCAAAGATAAGCTAACTAAGATTCTTTCTACAAAATAAATGTTATTGTTAGATTGCTGTTTTGGGGGAAGGGGAGGGGGGGGGGGGGAGGGGGGGTTCAACTCTCTTATTTACATCTTATGTATGGCCTGAGGAGGAAGAGCCGGTTTTTGCACAGGCTGAAACTGACTCGACCGATAGGCACCAGTCCCTAAATTTTAATAATTAACGAAATCAGATATGTATGGGGTCATACCCTTCAGTCCGAAGTTTTAGAAGATAAATTTAATCATACCTATCAAATTATCCGGCTATAAACACAGAACAATGAAAACAGAACCCCACTTTCTTCTCGTAAACAACCCTGTAAGCTCCTTGTCTTCTCACTTCTTTTCCTCCACTTTGACTAAGGCTGTGTGGCAAAGGGTGCCCTCTCGATTGCGCTCGATGACAGATTGAAGCGTATCATGAACTGCAATTTAAGATTTGTGTTCGGTACCTAGGGACGTTCATGCGTGTCTCACCTTTACGAGTTAAAGTGAATCTTCCCATTTTATCCGTAGGCAATATTTCCTAGGATCTTACTTTTACTAAACTATCAACTCCCATTATCTCTTCTACATCTACAAATTCCTTCAATTCAAATTCTCAATCCACTCGCAGAAAACAAGATCCCATCTTTTCTGGCATCTACATCCCGTGTAATTTCAAACCTATCTGGCAGGATGATGCTTTTATTTTTAATGATCCACGTTTCTCCACTGTATGTGACTTTTGGTATTATAAGGGTCTTGTGCAGCACAAACTTGGTGGTACGGCTTAAAAGTTTACTTTAAATTAGTCTTGAGATGGAGAAATAGGCTCCATTTCCTGTTGCAATTTTTCTTCTCACCCCTTCTTCTTCATCTAGGTTATCGTAAATACTGTAAGGGTATCTCTCATAGTGACTCTGCTTTTTTTTTTCTTTTTTTTCCTTGCCCTCCAGAAATTTTATTTATTATTGACTCTGCATCTGCACATGATGTTTTTTTTATCGCCACCAATTATATTTTTCACGAGAATAACCCCCATATGTTTTGATTTGTTTTTTTTTATATATTATAAATATAATTTTAAATATTTAGTGATTTAGCCAGATTTATTTACTTAAATGCAGTCCTAAAGAAAACCAGCTAATACTTTCATTTTCATCATTTTTTTTTTAGCCTATCTATTTTAGGAGGGAGGAACAATCGCAAAGGTTGGAAAATTATTAGGTATTGTTCGTAATGATTCAATACAGATCTTGGTAAAAAAAAAAGTTTATATTCAGTTATTACTTTAAAAAATTTCGATATATTGGTAAAATATAATAAAAATGGCTCTCAAAATTTTTTATCAGGCCGCAAACTAAAATTAATAAATTTAATTTGTGGCAACCATATTTATATATTTGTTACTTTCACATTTATATATACAAAATAAGTATATAGTAAGGGAATGTATCACGATCGTGAAAATAATGTTATACACATAATTGAACAAGTGTGTTTTTTTTTATTTTTTCGTCATACCACAAAACAAATAATTGCCTCTTAGTCAATGAAATTACTTTTAATTATCATGTGATGAAGAAAAGAGTGGACCAAGATGTGAATGTAAAAAAGCGATTAAAAAAATATTCCTATTTATTATAGAAGGGATTTGTAAAATATTGCAAAGAACAATAATAATAAGAATGGAGATAAAGACGTCCAATAGTTTGTTCCATTCCAGGAAGTTCCAAGGTTCTCTTAATATTTTTTTTTCGTTTCAGAAAGAGAAATACTTACTAATTTTTCGAGCGAAACCGTTTTTGGAATTATTTTAAATATTTGCACAGAAATCTTTTAGCCTCGGACTTATCTTAAACCTATGTTAGGAACTCAACGAGAATCTTCATCCTGAATGGTTTAAAGTTTAATACATTTGATAGAAAAAAAAATTAAAAAAAAAATTTAAGAAAAAATTAGATTATGTAATTTAATCCATCATTCTTCTTTTTCAACTTTTCCCTTAGCCTCTTCCTTCAAAACACTTCCACCGTTTATCTGAAGACCCTAACAGAGGGAAGAATGGTTATTACGGTGCCTCTAAGAGAATCCCATCCAGGACCGCCCCGATCCGGGAGGAGATAATTAAGGTCATTCATAATTACAGCCCTAAATCCTCAATCCCAAATCCTAAGGGTTCGGAACCGACTGTCAATTAAAGGCTGATAAAGCAGATGAAGGATTTCCGAAACTTAATTAAATATCATTGAAGGGACTTCTTCCCTTTTTCATTTAATAAACGACTTGGAAAAAACCCTGTTCTCGTCCGCTCTGAGTTTTAATCCACCAGAATTTTACTCTTAATTGGCGTCTTTTTCCTTTTCTACCTCCTTTGTCTCCCCTTCCTCCTATTCCTCTTTTTTTCCTAAAGGAACTTCTATTGAATTTGATCGTCTCCTTGCTGATTTGTAGATTGGCTTTGTCGCTTAATTTATTGTATCGTTTATTTACAATACAGGAGAAACTACTTAATTTAGTTCAGACACTTTATTTTGGAAAATTTGTAAATATCTTATTTTTTAATTCTTTTTTTCTCTTTTTAATCAACATGTAGTTGTGAGAATAAAGGTGCAGATATACCAAAATCATTGCTAATTATATTACATTGGATGCATTACTGATACTGGCTCTGGAATTGGTGGAAAATCATTCTGGTCCGTTGATCATCTAGGCCAACCTCTAACGGCTGACTAGTAGGATAGTCAGTAGAGGGTTTGTACGATGCAAAAGATGGGGTAGAAGCCAATATTTTTTAAACTTGTATATGAGTTATTCTTCGAAAATAGGGAGATTTTCTTTTAATTTTCTAATTACTGCAGATATCACTGTATTTTTTTTAATTTTAATTGCATCCCACACCCTGTTATCAAAATATCTCATCGTAATTGATCCTAGAACGGGAGATAAATCAAAAGATTCCAATTTTCAAAAGTGAGGGAGTGAGGAGTATGCATAACAGATGGATAATGAGGAGAAGGAAATAGGTATCATAAGAAAATTATAACAATAAAATAAAAAAACTTATACTCTTATTGAAATTATAACGATTATAATTATAATTATATCGTTATAAATACATAGTTATAATAAATAATTATAAAGTTATAAATAATAAGTTAGTTAATAACACAAATAAAAATAAAAATATCCAAAAAGAAGTCAAGAGTTTCAAAAATAGCCGAAATAAATAAACTGTCTCTGGTTAGTGATTTTTTTTTACACTGGGTGTGAGATGTGCTGTATTTTGTTCTTTATTATGTTTTTTTTCTTTGTATTTTATTTCTTTCTCTCCTACTGATGATGCCTGAATTGGCGAAATATCGACAGGTGATTTTTTTTTATTTATTTCTGTTATTTTTGAGAATCTTGGCTTCTTTTTTGGGATTTTTCCATTTATGCCATAATAATTTTTTGTCTCATTTTGAGTTTTTGCTCTCGCGTTTTGTTATAAATAATTATAACGATATTTAACAATTTTTAGTTAAAGTATAATATTATTATTAAATTGTAATGATAAAATTATTACAAAGCGTATGAGATAAATTAATTTTAGCCTATTAATAAAGCAACTGAATTACAGAATGAAATACAATTTTTATAATAAATAAAAAGTGAGGGAGTAAGGTTTTTGTGCTTCTTCATTGTTTACTGATTAGACCTTAACTTTAGAGCCTCCATATTTACACCACACCAAATCCCATAAAACCAGAAGAACTACAATAGAAAATCATCAAGTATTTAACTTAATTTCTCCATTCTGTGAGCAGGTAAAGAAGGGATGATCACCATACACAAAGCACATTTTTTAACATAACATTTCATAGTCACAGCATGTTAACGGTGTTCTCTCCAAACATGGGTTACAATTTGGAGGGATCTGGTAAGGCTTACCAACTGTTTTTCTCAGCTAAAGAAGACTGTGAGTTAACTCGGCGTCCATTTTTGAAAAAAGTGAGGGAGAGGCGCACATGGCTTAGGGACAAGCAATTAATTTAACTCATTGTCAACGTAATTATTCTCTGACGGAACTGTTTTTATTTTCTGAAAGTACTGAGCTTGTTCGTACACCTAAATTATTTTGATTGAGGTTGATTAGGATTTCTGGCAGTTAAACAAAGTCAATGTAGAAAATTCAAGAAAGGGGGCATGTGAGGGAGTGAGGACTTTAATGTTTAAAACATGTTTACATATGTAAAACTCGTGTAAACATGAAAGCTTACGCAATAAAACAAACTAACCTCATGCTTTATCTAAACCGATGAAAAAAATTCTCAGATACATCAAAAAAGCCCAGATTCTTCATGGGACTGTGATTTCCCTATTTTCGAATAATGCCACCACATAAATGGGTATAAATATGTAAAAAGGAATAATGCTAACACGGGTAATCTTTCGAATACTTTTATCAGCCAAGAAAACTTATATCGCCTCTAATGCCTAAATCGATTATTCCATCGAAAAAGCCGAGGTAAAACAAATTAAAAAGCATTAAATTCTGCGTCGAATAAGTATCACGACATAATAATTCGCCTAAGTGGTGCGGTCGAAAACCACGATCAAAAATCGACAATTTTTTCAAACTCTTCTGTGTTCTGAATACTATGTAGGTCTGCAGCTTGAAAGTGAGTACTTTGAGAAAACAACTCATTGATTAGAAGCTGTAGAGCATCAAATTCTGCGTCTATTTTTATAATGACTTACCCACTTATCCTCTATGACTACAGGTATAATTATATATGTTATCTGGATTATGATTCTTATGGAATATATTTGTTCTTGATAACAGAATAAAGCCAAGGAAACCGCTTAAATACAAATGTTTATGCAATATTCATAAGTTTATTATTAATAATTGCTAATGAATGCATAATAATATACTTAATAACACAATTTAATAATAATTATAAATCAAATAATATTTCCTGTAATTCGTAAGTTTATGCAATATTTCCAGTCTACTTACGAATAAATGGGAGTGATGATATCCTCCCTGTACCAGAGGACCAGCTGTACGGAGTCAGGTGACTGTCCTTCCGCTTGACGTGGCGAAATGTCGCAAGGCAAGTATACTGGATCCCCTGCGACAGCTTCGATGTTCAGAACGGGAACTGCAAAAAAAACAATACACCTGGTTAACTTCATTAATGATAAATCAAGAATAAAAAAGTAATTTTGAAACGTTCTCATTAATCTGATTTCCATCAGTCAGATTTTGGAGAATATCGCGAGTGACTCTAGGTATATGAGGAAGGCTCATGATCGAAAATTATAAAAACATTTCGCTCATCAAGAAATGTACTAAACTTCCGTCGTTTGGCTATGATAGTTGTGACAACCAGACTTGCCAGAAGATATCCTTTTTAAGTACAAAAATTTATCGCAGTTCCCTTGGTTTGCTGAAATGCAACCGCCAGGCCATGCAATCAGAGAAGGTTGTATACAATAATAAATTAGTTAGGGTTTCGAGTGAGTACAAATCTAAAGTATACAATTTAATAATTAAATAAATTTGATATTCATGAAAACAAAAACTCAGAAAAAATATATAATAGTAAACAACCTAGGTTAAAAAAAAAAAAGATTTGATTCTAAATTTCATTATTTTATTATTTTTTAACGAATTTTTATTTTATGAATGAATCAAAAATCATTAATATTTTCTGTGAAGAATTTTTACCCTTGTTAAATATTAAATTGTTACACTCATTCTCCTCCGTCCGCTACAATCATATAGAAAACCAACAGAAATATGCGTATTTGTATTTAAGTATAAATAATTAAATCTTGGATCAAATGATTGAATGAAACAAGAGTATTTATATTATTTATACATCTTTTTAGGACAAGTCCCTTATACGGTTGCTGAGACATAAAGGGATCACAGAAACAAGATTTAAAATGAACTTTAATCATGTTTAATCTTAGTTGCCATAAATCTGTAATGATAGGAAAAATTTTAGTTTCTGGAATGAGACTGCTAAGAATTTTATTAAACTGTGACAAGATGAAACAAAGATCGAACCATTTGTGGTCTTATGGTTTCTCCAGCAGATCCCCTTTTCATCGCAAGTAACAATTCTTATAACGAAACTATGGTCATTAACGTGGTGTCTTCTCATGAGGAACCACTCTTGATGAGTGATTCACTTTACCCATGTTATCCAGCTCACTATTTATGGTGGATTGGGAAACACCAAGTTCTCTTGCGAAATCCACAGTAATATTCGTTGGGTTTGCCTTAACAGAGTCCTGTATATATATATATATATATATATATATATATATATATATATATATATATATATATATATATATATATATATATATTATGCTATTGAACTATTGGACTGGGTCGAAGATCGGTTGTGAGTGACGGGAGTGCATTTTCTATCTTTTTTTTTTTTACTTTAGTGAAAATACGAACTCTGACGGAGCTCTGCTGCTCACGACTTTTTGTTTACTTAATGAATAAGAAAAAATGATTCGGCTGGTTATGGCTGGTTACGTTGGCAATATTAAATCAAGATTATTTTCACCATCATTTTGATTCAGTAATAAAAAAATAGTTTTTTAAAATTATAAAAGTAAACAAAAATATGTTAATTAGAAAACAAGGAATGAATACCCGCGGACATTCTCTCACAATCTGTTAGCAAAAGAGAGAGAGAGAACGAACCAAGTTAGGTGTCTGTGCAGAGTGGGATTGTGTACATGGGGCCAACACTGCTTGTAATTAAAGTAGTGCAAACAAAGTCCTCCCTCAAACAGTTGGACCGCCTAGCTTTCTTTGACATATTTTTTTCTCTAGTTTCCCCTTTTTAGGGGAAGTTGTTTAAACCATAAATAAAAATGAAAATGTCGAAAGCAATTTTTTCGTTGGAGTCAACAATTTTAAGTGCATTTCATAATATTCTAAAACTTGTGACAAGTAAATGTATTAATACCATTAGGTTTTATTGCTCAGACCAAACTTTATTGATTTAAAATCAATTGTATTTAATATAATATTTTCTAACCAGAGATATTTTTAAGTGCTATTTTAATATATTACAAAAGTTTAAAAAAAATAATAATACTGGAGACAGGTGCAAATTGTTATTTGAAAAAAAAATCATGCGATTAACGCTAATATTTTATAATATTGTTTATATATTTTAATTTTTTTTAAAAGTTCTAATTTTTTGTTCTATAAGTAGTATGGAACATATCTTTTTTGCATTAAAAAAAAAAAAAACCTGTGCACCACAACCCATGAAGGGTCTTCTCTCTAGTACTTAGTAAAGGCCTAGAAGCCGAAGTTTCTTGGCCAACGGTTGTGCAAGGACGTGATTTGGCCGGGATCAACAGCCAGCTTCCCCCCCATTAAGGGACCTAATACAGCCTGGTTGACCCGGAGGGTGTCCCGACTCCACGGTCTATCCGCGGCCGATTTAAGAGAATTAAGAACTATGTACAACAGCAAGACTCATACCCGGGCTCGAGATATAGGAGTACAGTGCCTTACTCATTGAGCTATCGTGCTCTTTGTAAGCAAGAAACACTAAACTAAATATTATCGGGTGCATTTAGAATAAAACAGGCATATAAAATTTTTGTATTAGTAAAAAATTCGAATTCAAAATTAAAAACGGCTTTTGAAAATTATTGGATAATATTTTGTAAGCATTAGTAAGTAGAATGCACTGGTGTTAGTAATAATGCAGATACAAATAATTACTCAAGGAAGTGTGAAAAAATATATATATATATATATATATATATATATATATATATATATATATATATATATTTTATATATATATTTTATATTTAAAAATAAAATATTTTTAAATTTAAAAATATTTTATATTTTATTTATATATATATATATATATATATATATATATATATATATATATATATATTTTTTTTTTTTTTCACACTTCCTTGAGTAATTATTTGTATCTGCATTATTACTAACACCAGTGCATTCTACTTACTAATGCTTACAAAATATTATGGTGGGTATTATGATTACAAAATATATATATATATATATATATATATGAATATCGGTATATTAAATATTTATAAAGTATTCATATTTGTGCATAAATATATCTCGTACACACATTGTAAATGCTCACTAATGTTCTATTAAAAATCTGTCACGATTACCAGGATTTAGCGTAAGTACTACATTTTTTGTAATAAAACAATCACTATCTCTGTTATTTGTTGTATAATCATTAATTTGCTGCGAATTATTCTTTATAATTTCTTATTATGTCCTTGAACGAGAATCATTTAGATCCATACGGACAGTAAATGTTGTCTTTACAGGTTTCTGCTGAAATTAATAACCTGCGCTGAATTTGTTTTAATGAATAAGTATATATTAGAAGTCATAATTCACTTTCATGTTTTTTTTAATCCCTTTCTTTTAAGATTTTTCTTATTAGTTTACTTATCAATACCGTCCGTCGTATTTATGGATATCATATGTATGAATTTAATAATGAAACGATTGGTATATATTAATAATATACGCAAACACACACATTTATATGCACATATAAATTCCATAGTGTATCGTTCAGGATTTTATTTATATATGATAGGATTTGTAAGAATACGAAGACTTAGTTTCAATTAAAATACTTCAACGCCATGTCAATTGACTTCTTCTTCATAAAAAAAAAAAAAAAAAATCGGAGTAATATGCATTGCCTTACGAGTCCCAACTCCTTGAACGGATCCAACCAAAAAAGTCGTTATACGATGAATAATAATTAAGATCTAAAAGTAGAAAAGTTTCAAACTAATAAAATATCCATTTTACGTTATAACAAAAAATCGTTTTTAAAGAAATTGTTGAATGTAATATAAAAATATTATGTTTAGTTCTGAAGATGAGGATCAATGCCCCGAAACGTTAACAAATATATAAAATTGGGTAATAAAAGTTAACATTTTGGAAGTATATTTGCCGAAATTTCCAACTAAAATATTCGCTTTATGGAAAAAATGAAATTAGTTCGGCTAATAGGTTTTCCTCGATTTGAAGGAACAACATTAGCATCAACATCATGTGTTTATACAGTTGCCGAAGCTTGGGCCCGGATGTCACGTAATGAAGGATGATTTGCTGAATATTAACCCCGGATGTTTGTCCTCACATCTCATCTGCGTTTTGGAAGGAGACCTGTTTTCTGTGGCCGTGTCGATGAACTTAGGTCGCAGAAACTTGTATGGTAATTTGAGGATTGGAAATATGTTTAATTTTAGTATGTAGACAATGAGACAAGTGAAGTTTTAAAAAAGGGAATGCTTTGGAATTTATATATTATTTGAAATTTATAAATTATGACATTTTTATATACTACTCATTTCGGAATAATTTCGAACTTATTAATGACTTACAGATTATCAATGTTATTTGTGCAATTGCTTCAAGGCGTTCGACGAAAATAAAATAAAGTTTTATTCATATTGGTATCTTATCGGAAAACTCATATTTTAAAGTGAGAACCTGTTATATATGGTATTTTTTGTGTAACATTAATCAAAAAAGAAGATATTCATCTAAGCGGAAAAGTTACGATAAGGCATATTCCTCTTCCGCTAAGTTTGCGTTGATGCAGTTTTTTCTTGAAATAAAAATAAAAATATTGGATGCACAATTTGAAACCACGGCATTTATTCTTGTTTTGTATCAGGCGATCTATACAAGAAGGGAAAATCCGTCATTTCACTTTAATTTCTTTTTAATTAAAAGCCTGGTATTTTATATAAGTGGGTATGTGTGTGCGTGCGTGTTTTTGTGTTTGTGTGTAACGAGAATATTTTTAAAAAATATTTATTTCACTTGGAGTAATTACTGAAACAGAAATTGCTTAGTTAGAGACAGAAGAAAAATATTTCATTCGTAGAATACTTACATTAACTATACCATCTGAAGACTGGTTACCATGTTTCCAGCTATTGGAAATACACGAATATAAAATTATTTCTTTGACAGTCAACGAAAAAAGTTGAAATATTTAGATTATTATGAGTTGGCAGGTTGAACTTTGGTTAGTTTCAATAGATCTACAGTATTTTAGTTTATATAGCTTACAATGGATAATAGCATAGACATATAAAGAAATTTGTTGTTATTTAATTAATTCCGATAGCAGTTTGACAGTTTGGTTAAATTTAAACTGCCACAGGAAGCGAGAAGTATGCTTTCAGAAAGTGAATTTGAGTGTTAGATGAAAATTAATTTTAGTTTATAATTATTTTCTCTAAGATGATTAAATGTAAAATTTCATCTGTACTAACTTAACTTTAATAAAAAATGTTTAGAGTCTGTAGAATTAATTGTACTTATCATAAAAAGTTAATATTTTATTACTATATTTCATCTTGCATATATCCCGTCCACTGAATTATCCGAATAAGTCAGAGGCGATGTTCAAGAAACCTATACGCCACACTATTAGACCAGTCAAATAAGGGTTTAAACTTAGAATGAAAGATGATGAGCTGAAAATTTCCATGAACCTTAATAATGATTTTCTGAATGTTGGCTAAAATGTTTTATATTATTTCATGGCGGCTTCTCAAGTTATTGAAAGCCAAAAACCAAAAAAAAAAAAAAAAAATGAGAAAAATCGTATTTTTAAGAAAAATAACTCGTTTTTTGTGCACTCAACGTAGATGCTATTTTAAATTCTTTAATTAGTAAATTTAATTTTCTACACGTTTTAAAATAAAATCTAATGACGTGGGACGCACAAAAACTTGATTTTTTTTTTTACTTTTCTCTAGCTTTGATCTTTAATAACTTAAGACGACGACACGAAATTTTATGAGACTTTTTAGCAAACATTCAGAATCTGTTAATAAAAGTCCGTGCATATTTCCAGCTCAGTATCTTTCATTCCAAGGTTTTTCCTTTTTTTCATTATACTTGACTGGAATATAAAGCTATATTGAGCATGTTCTCCCCTTGTTGTCCATTTTTCGCACCTCTAAAGAACAGTTGGAAGGATAAGCGTCTTGTATTTCTTGTAAATAAAACAAAAATTAAAGAAAGGGAAGATATGATGGAAAATTCAATGCTAATAGCCCTTATTTCTAGAGTTAGTCAGAAGCAATACCTGCTCCAAAAAGTCACCTTTCATCTGAAAACACCCCTATAAAGTGTTTAGCATAACTAGTTTCCATCATAATATCTACCAGCCCCTCCCTCCACGTGGACGTTCCCCGAATATAAATGCCGACCCATTCCAAGGGATGAAGATCTGGCAATCAAGAGAGACAATTTGATCTCCTAAGCGGAAAATATCAGTGGAGGGGCTGTAGCAATTATCCGAAACCCCGAGGACAATCAGCGACAGGATATCGATGGTCAATGAGGGTGTGTGCCCGTGGGCGTGGAGGGAGATGGTCGGTCAGTCACTCACTGGGCAGTTATTCGATGAGGCTCCGTCGAGTCAAGTCACCAAATGATCGAAAGCAATCGCCTCGTAGCCGAACCCCAATAATTCTTCTCCTCCCCTCCCCCCGGAACCTCTGAATATTCATAAGATAGCCGGAGGCCGTGATGGAAAAAAAAAACCTATTAAAAAAAATAAGTGTAATAGCGACAACCCTTTTAAGTGCCATTTTGTTTCCCTTGTAAAACGCTAATATTGTTTCAGATTATTTTTTAACAGGTAAAAATGGTAGAGAGAATCAATGGTATTCAAGGGAGCATTGATATACGACTCTTAATCTGAGAATTGCCAATATATATTTATCAGTTAATTACCTGAATTATCCATATTAATTATTCTACCATCTATAACGAGAGGTAAACACCTCGCAAATGGATTGGTAAGAAATCTCGTAAATCATATCATATATCGTATTATTAATTGAACTAAAAATGAAGTTCAAGTTAATGAAGTTAATAAATGAACAAATTATTACCAATGAACAGGAAACATTGTCATAACAATGTATCCCTTAAAATGCAAAGTTGCCGAAAAAGGAGGATTTTCATCTGTATGCAATTCTCAAGATATATTATATTATATCTGTAGTCAGATGGCAAAATGCTTTGTCACGTTTTTCAAACGTTATAGGACAGAAATTAAATATTTTTATATTAAATAGAAAATGACAGATTTCTTATTACGTCTGAGTAAATGTATTACTAATGTGAAAAATAGTTGGCTAATGATTACAGTCACTTCACATAGAAAATATTTCTGTAACCTAATTAATAACAACTATTTTCCAGGTGTTTTCAGACTTATGAAATTCTGCCATCTTTTTTTTTTTTTTTTTTAGCACAATCTTCATGTTGTAAAAAGGAAAAAAAAATAGAAGTATAATAGAAATTAGGCTTAATGAGTTGAACGAATTATTGATCAGATTAATAAAACACAAAATGCAATGTTACATTGCTCAATTTTATATTTTATGCGATTATGCTCAACTATGACTCATTGGTCATGAGACTCACACCGAATCGTTTTTCTTCTTTTGTGGTCCCTATTTACTGGATACCATCCGGACGAAAGAGTACGAATCCCTTTGAGTTATAATGCCTGCTTGCTCTTCATGATTCTTCGCCCTTTCGATCCTGACATGGTATATATATATTTCGATTCTATATAGTCTCTAATCTAAAGTAAAAGAATCCATCAACTGTGCCAAAATGTACATTCATTTTAAATGAAGTAAAATAATGACTGTTATATTATGGCTATTTCGGACTGCTTTTTACTATTTATTGGCATGTTCCTTTCGACGACATACTTGCAGCTTACAGACTGTCTGCTCAACTCATTTTAATTCTATAGATACACGTCTTTATATGTCCAGAGTGAGAGATGGGGATAGAGTACAATCATGGGACGTGAGTATAAAGGGTGGCTGGGCAGTCATAAACAGCAATAAAATAATAAACAGGGCATTAAGAGGTATATATCACAGATTCTAGGTACACTACATGACTCTAAAACGGTAAATTGTCATGGGAAGCAAACAAGAAACTTCCAACATACAAAAACACAGTTTATAAGGGAGCCTCAATGTCTCCGAGGGGTAGAAAATGATACAATATGTTTTTAAATAACTTTTGTTAAATATTTCAGTTATTCATAAGTTATGAGGTAAGACAAGAAGTAGAGAAATAATAGTTGCGGCTAACTCTGCAGAGGACCCTAACAGTGGAGGTTGCTGCCCCAACTTGAGCCATTAGGAAATGATAGCCTGGAGGTCAGAGGATAGGGTACAATGGCACCAGGGCATTCAATTCCAGGTATCAGGTGAAATTATTAAGCTGTAGCGAAGGGGACCTGCATACCGATGTGGAGTCGGCCGGCAACCATCCCTAAATCATTGCAGATTCCTTTGTCGCATAATTTCCACTGTCTGATAGCTGGTCTACTAAGGAAATCATGTGACTGAGAATACTGAAAAAAAATCGGAATGGCTTCTACAATATACTATTATATACTGCGATGTTTTTAAAGTACAGTAAAACCATCGGCGTCGTGTAGCGAATAGACGGATAACAGAAATGCCAATAAAAAAATGCCTTTATGAAAATACCTTAATCTATAAATAGCAATAAATTGACTCTATTTTCAGTGTCAACATGAATTAAACAAATTTTCAATGTAAAAAATATTTTTATTTTTAACTAGAAAAGATTTACACTCGAAAACGAACATATATTTAAGTAGTAAGAAAGCATGTTTACATTTCCTTAAAAATAATTAGCTAACAATTTTCATAGAATTCCCTTTTTTCATTCTTGTTCCGTGATTTCCAACTTAACAATAATTTAGAGATTTTGAGCCTATGGATGAATGGATAAAACACTAAGAGATGTACATAGTTGTCTTCTTAAAACACAAATTTGACTTTCTCAAATTATTTTTACCAGATAAAATTTTGTGTGTATGTGTGTATATTTTGTGTAAATTATTATTTGCATTAATATACGTTGTGTAATTATCTTTATACTTCTCTGTTAATATTTTTCTTTTAATTACTCACGTTATAAGTTAAAAACCTCACGATTTATTGAGTTCTACTGCATTGACGGTTAACATAAAGTGAAGGATGAACGGGTGACGGTTAATCGATAATACGGTTTTACTGTAATGGCTATGTTTCTTAAAATATACAATAGCACAGTGCTTATATTAATGACAGTTTTTAAAGGAATTTTATTTGTGGAAAGTTTACATATCTATCTATCTATATATATATATATATATATATATATATATATATATATATATATATATATATATATATATATATATATATATATATGTATATATATAGGAGATAGATAGATATATACCTATAAAGTAGGCCTTACCTCAGCATCCTGATGTATCCAAAATATCCCCAAAGTAAAAAATAATAAATAAATAAATATCATCAAAATTTAAAATAAATATCTAAAATTATAAACAATTATACATTCAAGAAATACAATTCAGCCTCTATCTAATAATAATTAATAATAACTCAGCATAGTAATGACTAATTAACAATTACCAACAAAAGTGAAAAAAATGTAAATAAATTTTGAAATAAAATAAATAATGAAGCAAAATGCTATTAATTTGAAAATATATATATTTAAAAATGATAGATGATTACACAATAAAGATATATTAGATCAACAGTTTGCAAGCGTTTATGCTCTATTGATTTTTGACACTCTAAGTAATATCCAAATTTATACAGTTTATATTTAATTTTAATAATTAATTAAAATAATTATAAGGTAGGTCATTAAGTCGTAAAGTAAAGTAGGACATCATCTTTATTTCAATTTTTTTTTGTTACTTTAGTGGTCATCGTCAAACCTTCTAATTGAATCTAATCGAAACACTCCCTGTGAATCATTCAAATGAAAATACAATACAAAAACTTGGATTCTTGATTGAATTTTGGATTCAGGAGTAATTAATGGAGTCCCAAAGACTCAACTCCGTATCTTCATCTAAGCTGACCTGATAATGATAATATGGGTTTTGTTTTGGTAATAAATTTGAAGTTTTCAGAGTTTGTATAGCAAATATTGGAATAATCGGATTCTATGTTTTTCGTCTCAATCTACCTTTTATGATTATAAAAAAAAAGGTATTTATTTTTTTATTATATTTTAGTCTGAATGATACCCAAAAAAATATGAATTGGTTTTTATTGTACTTTATTTTTATACAAAGAAAGTTTCTCTATTCCATAATTGTCGTACACAGGAACGCTAAATCCAAATAATCATACAAAGCCTTCATACATTTTTTAATTGTTTTAGATACTCATTTATCGTATGTCAGGAAATATCTATAGGATCAGTGAGTAAGTAGCAAAGTAGAAAATTCTATCTTTTTCTGTGAGTAGTTTAGATGTTTCATTGAAGGTTTGAGTAGCGAATCTCAAATCAAGAAACCTTCCAATCATTTTCATTTTTGTCAACCATTTATACACTATGGTGAGACAAAATTATTTTTGTCATTGACTCGGGTTAGCTATTCATTCATGGAGTATATTTTCGTATTTATTCTGTTTATTAAAAATGTACGGATATTCTTATAGGAAACTATAAGAATTTATATAAACTAATTTATAGCATATAAAATTTTATTAGTAATAAAAAAAATAAAAAATATCCCAGTTAGGCACAGACCGTTATTGGGGAATATTCTTTTATATAATAGGCCGTTATATTCCTATTACACTTACTTTCGACACACTTCCAGCGCAAAACTGCTACATTATGAGATATTGCATCGACCAAGATCAGAGTTCAGGGCCACCACCTAATAAAACAAATATTACGAATGCATAATAGTGCATACACTATTAGAATGCATACACCTGAGCTATCATTTTCACCATTCTCTGGAAACATTAGTTCTAGATGACCTCCTAATCATTTTAACCACAATTTCCTTAAAATGTAAATGTTCTGACCATTCACTATTAACTTATGATAGGTGTACTCACCAATAATACACACAAAAATTGGAGTCAATTCCATATTAATTAGAGGCATGTAAAAACAACCTAAAGATCTAAAGAAGGGAATTTGACAAATCTCATGAGAGTGACCCATATAAGACGGTCGAATGTTTGTCTCAAGTCGCACTTAAAAGCTTCGCTGTCTGCTAGTTTGAATCCGAACAAATAGCTTTTAACTGCTTCACGCTCTGCTAAAAATCTATTTCATGGTTTTTAATATATAAAATTTTCTCAGGACTTTACTGATAGCCCAATTATTTAAACTTATTCGTTTAAATATATTCCTGGATGAGATTAATAAAGCAATGACAAGATTGCCAATATGCTAGGGCAATAAACATGGAACAGTGTAATCATGAACCATTGATACAATCGATAAAATTATCAGACCAGCTCTACTTTGACAGATGATTTATGCCTTTCTTGCACGACACCCAACACCGTCTTCTGGCCTAAGCATAAGGTTTGAAACTCGTTACCTTCTGAATTATTTAACAGCTAGATACAGTAGGCAATTCAAGAATAGCCTAATGTCAACTACAGCCTGGTATTTTCGGATATGCAAATGAATGCCCATGAACTTTCTTGTTATTCCACTGTAGAAAGTTAGTTGATACTACTTTGATACTATTGGGGTTATTAATACCGATTGTCTGTTTGTGTTACCTATGTTATTTTCTCTTGAGTGCATCACATCGTTTTCATTTAGTTGAGGCATTTCTTCGACCCATTTCAAATCTTCCAGACCATGTTAGGCGTTTTTGAATTTTATAATTTTTTAATCTATAATTCCCTATGATTTTATGAATTCAAAACTATAGATTAAACATTTTTCAGGCACTTACTTATTTTCTTGCGGTAATTTTATATTTTATTCCCTGCTGAAAACAATTTTTTGGAAAATGTCTCAGACTCTGTTCACTTTGCAGATATGAAAACAAAACAAAAACTAAAATTATGATGATTATGTGCTCTGTATTCTTTGTCCTCGCAACACATCACCTTAATACTCAAGAAAGTGGTTTAAAAAATATTGATTTAATAAAGAGTTTTTAAAATTGGTTTTGAAAAAAGTTCCATAACTGAAGTAAACCATCTTTTTAAGTGCTGGTGAAGGATTCTTAACTTTAGTGACAAGATGCTTCTGAAATGTGTTGTGGTCACTTATCACACGGGCTAGATGTACTAGATGTTGCTAGATGTGCTTAAGCCGACCCTCGCTATGCAGAAATATTTGATGCATTATAACTCTGGGACTAACAGAGTCTCAGCCACCAAATTTGTGCCATGTGTTGCTATTATATAGAGGTACAAACTGTATCAGTTTCACAATTTTTTACTAATTCACTTTTGAGGTATTTAGCTTTAAATATTTGTATAAAATGAATTTTGGCCATTTTTGAAAATTCATATTAAAAAAAAAGACCAACGACAAAAAAAAAAAAAAAAATACGATTGAAATTTCTACAGCAAGCAGTGCAATGATAGAACTATACAAGATAAAAAAATCGAAGATGGGTCTCTTTTCCTTAATATATTTTTACAGAACTAAAAGTCTTGTTTAATTTCGTTTTATAGTTGTGTATTTTTTTAATACTTTCCTCACTACTTAGGTGTTATATTGTGAGGACGGAAAATGTACAGCACGTCATTATCATAATTTTAGTTTTTGTTTTGTTTTGTTATCTTTAAAATTAACAGAGTTAGAGACATTGTCCCAGAGGTCTAAATAAAACAGTACAAGCCTGAAAAATGGTGTAACCATAGTTCTTAATACACCAAATGGTAGGGAATAACTGGTAAAAAAAACTATAAAAATAAAAAAATGTAGAGTAACAAAATTTATTCTAATTAAGTAATTTCAAATCGACCTGCGTATATTTTTATTTTAGATATCTGATGATTAATTAAAAATTATATATAATTGATTTTGTTTTCATATAAAATAAAACTTCCCAAAAATAAAATGTTCTAATACTATTTGTAGTCATCCATCATATAGAAGTGTAATGTGCACGACCAGACGATTTCAATAGATTTAATTTTTTGTTATGGTATTAAAACCCATGTCATAACAAATAAATTAAGAAATCTTATGAAAACAAAATAAAATTATTCGTAAAATACTATTTTATTTGTATTTGCATGCCTTAACATAAAATCTTGCAGTATTCAAACAAAAATATTTAAATTTTCTGACAAAATGTACGAACAATTTGATTATAATTTTTTTATTAAATTGTAACATAATGTACTGAGGGCATTCGCTGCCCATGAGCGAAATTAATGAAGCTCAACACAGGGCCAGGACCCTTGCCAGTGTTAGTATTAATTATTGCAAACACACCTTAATGAAGTTCACAGGAACTGATTTAACAATTAACGGTGAATAAATAACAATTACACAACACTCCTAATTTATCAACTAATAAAGAAAATAATTACAAGAAGTAAATGATTAAATAACGAAGTAATTACTAATTAGCTCCAATAATAATTAATTTTAACTTTTTTTTTTCCATTTTCCAATAACAGCATTTAAATTCTAATAAATACCAATGATTCCATATCATTTACAAGTGAAAAGATGACTATCACTCCAAAATTATAAGTACAGATTTATTACTTCAAAGTTTTCCAACGATCATAACTTTAAAAAACTCAATATGATTGAATGTCTCATTTAAATCGAAAAATATACAAAATCTCTATACTGAGTTAAGCTCTGTAAATTATCAAAAGATTGAAAATTGTAGAAAAACGAATGTTTCTCTATTTCTATAAAAAATTACTAAAAAACATGAACGGCAAAACTTTTCATGCCGATTTAGAGGATTCTATGTATTGACACTGATTCGATGTATTGACACGAAGAAATTATCACTCGACGTACTTAAAATGAATTCGAAAATTTTTGTTTTATTTTTTATGAGCCAAAAAAGTTTAATAAATAGGTAAAGAAATCAAAGAGTCCAAACTAACCGTTGCATCATGGTTTTAATGGTTGAAATGTATTTATTTCTATTGAATTTTAATCAGCGTGTTCCTGTCATAATCAAAGAAACCCTTGTACTAAATTATTTATAATTTGAGATTAACTCATTTTAAATAACCTATATATAGGGTATTCAAGACTCAATTGGTACCCCCTTAAAATTCGCAATTCTTGTAATTTAGGGCTTAAACTTGGAACCAAAATTGAAAATTAGTAACAATATGTGCCACCTGAAGTTTTCTTTGAGCTCATATTCGACCCCGTAACTTTCTCCAAAACCTCTCAAGCGCACATAGCTCGAGACTTTTTAATGGAATGGGGTATATTTTATGACGGATTATTATATAAAATTAAACCCTAAAGCATATATTAATGAAATATCATTAATATTATATAATATAATATATAATCGATATAATAATATATCGATAATAATCGATCCGTCGCATCGGTGAGGCTCTAATCACAAAAACAGCAGCAAATTTGATACTTATAGATGAATTTTCATATTCCTCCAAAAGAAAGCCTCTAACAAAAATACCTCCATAAGAAAAGTTATAGCTAATTAACTATTACTTGTAAAATTGGCTCATGTACAGAAGTATTAACATGAAGTATTAACTTAGATAATCCTATATACAGGGTGCTCAAGACTCGATTGACATCACCCATAAATATCACAATTATTTGAATTTAGGGGTGAAACTTGGTGGGGCACAACTGTGTTGCCTGAAGTTTCCTTTGAGCTGATATTCAACCCCCTTTCTCCAATAGCTACCCAGCGTACATAATTCTGAATTATCCAATGGATTGTGATATATTTAATGACGTATTCTTATAGGAAATCAAATTCAAATGTGATGTTTTATTGGTGAAAATATCTTCGGTAAGGCGCTGATCACGAAAAACCGAAATACATTTTTTTTCAGACAAATTTTCATTTTTCTACAAAAGAAATGCCTTTTGTCAAAAATACCTTCAAATTAAACATTATAGCTAATTAAATAAACTGTAAAATTAATTCGTTCACAGAGCTCTGCGTTAGGTAGTAACTGAAATAATCCCGTTTAAACATAAGCCTAAATTTTCATTTCGCTAAAAAGTTAGAATTCTCAAGTGTGGTGTAGGATGGACATTTCTTACGGTATCTAAAAATAATACAATTTTTGTTATTTGAAATTTTTCACACAGAAAAGCAAAGGGGCACACAAAATACATTGGTTGTCTTTTGTTAATCCTCGATATAATCGTTGAACATTTCTTAGATTGGTGCATCTAAGAAACCCTAAGTAACCCTTGGAAACCTGGGGAGAAAGAAACGGTAATCACACACCATACTTGGGAATTCTACTCCGGTCTTTTCAGCAAAACAGAATTATCTCAGTTAATGCTTAATGTAGGGCTCTGTACATGAGTTAATTTTATAACTAATTTAGTTTGCTACAACATATATTATGAAAAGTATTTTTGTTATATACACACACACATACACATGTATAAATGCTGATGATTACCTGAATGTACATAACCTGAGCAATTACTCAGCCTTGTTGTAATATTCAACTTTTAAGTTATATGATTTTGCAAAATAAAATGATCTCGGATCATATAGTAAAGAAGCATTTCGATTCAATTTTCCATTCTAGCCAGTATTGACAACTTTCATCATATCCCGGATAAATGATTCACGGATAAAAAGACCACCTTCCATTGTTCCTGCCTGTTTGAATTAATTTCGGGACACATTTTCCGCTTCCAGATCCTATATAAACTGCTTGGTATCCACGACTCTTACAGTTTTCTTTGAAACCGAAAAAATATGAACACATTATTTTCTTGCATCCTCTTCTTTGGAGTAGTTGCTTTCGCCAGGGCTTCGCCTAGGGACCCAATCGGTGAAGTCATTGCGAACGTATCGGAACAGATCCTAGGCGATATCCAGGCTATCGGAGAACATGTGCAGGCGGACATACAGACCATTTTGGGCCATGTGCAAGAGGACACAGAAGCAGCAGGAAGGATGGAAATAGCCAATACGATCCAAACCATTGGCCAGCACATAGCCGAAGACGTCCAGACGATTTCAGATCATCTTCAGGGCGATATAGAAGCAGTTGGAGCTCATGTTGAGGAAGGCATCCAGGTAAACACTAATAATATTAACGAATTTCTAATATAATATAAATTATTATTATCATTCTAATATATAATAAAAAAAACCTCTGGATTTAATATAAGTGTAACATGTCCTACGTCTCTTTTAATTTTTCCTTACTGGACTTAAAATATAAATAATAAACATTCCATTTACAATTAGACTGTATTATAAGCTAGTTTGAGAAATTAGAACAGTTAAGTCTCCAAATAAGCTCATTTAAAATTACATTTTTTCTCTAATAGCAAATGCCTTAATTACTTTACCGCAAATATGAAATCTACTTTTCCATTTTTCCAAAATGATCAGAATTACTAATACACACATTTGCTTGCAATAAAGACGTTATATTCTCAATTCAGATGTCCAAATTCTGTTCACCTCTCTCAATTTATGTAGATGTAAAATTCTTTACTAGATTAGAAGCTTTAATCCAAACTGGCCAATCAACAACCACCTTCAATCAGTGATTATTTTTGATATTGATAATTAGTAAGAAATACATCAATCTCTTGGATCAATTTTTAATTTATTTATTTATTTTTTATGTGATCTCCGAAAACGAAATTCAAATGAAAAGATATGTATGTATATACCTTTTCTGAAGGATTTTAAAATTTTGAAAAATAAAGGAGAGCGAAACTTCTTTTAAAAATCTAAACGAAAATAATATTTAATTGTTAAAAATATAATTGACATAAAGAATGAAATATCTCAATGGGTCCGCATAATAGCGAACATTTTTTTAATGTTCTTTCAGCCGTGGATAGACTTTGGGGTCGGGAAAAATCTTTAGGAGCATATCCAATCTGTAGAGAGTAGATACCTGATCCTTCAATGAATTGGGAGAAGAACATCTGGTATTTTAGCTTGAATACTGACCAAACCATCTCCTTGTATAAGCTAAGAAAAAGTATTTCTTTTTTTCTTTCAAATACTGAATAAAAGAACCTTTAAGAGTTATGGTTGTTAAAATGTTTTAAGGGTAAAACATCTAAGTCATTAACGCCCAATTCATAAAATTCATGGGTTGCAGCTATGCAAGTTTTCATTTTTTTTTTTTTATTATAAAAATATATTTTATTTTATTATAAAAATTGCGATATTATCAGTAATAATTATATACAAGATTATAAGATGTTTATAGTATGTTCATAACAACAGCGATGGATCTCAGGTATTTCCTATCTTACATACATAACCTAATTTTTATACTTTTGGACTATTGTTTTTAGTATAACAGTAAAATTAAATAACTCTTTACAGCTATTCAACCAATCACAGTCTGGTGTCACGGATGATTCAACTACCAATTCCATACCAACAGAAGAAGAATCAAATGCAGCTCCTTCATAATAAGTACTATTTCAAAAACCCGAGTCCACGAAGTATAATATCGTATTTATTATATCACTAATTATGAGCTTAATTATATGCTAAAGTAATTATTTTTACAATAAGCTGAAATACCCATATTGTGAAATAAACATATTTATTATTAGATTTGTTTTTTTTTTTCATTTTTATAGGCATTGATTTCATTTGATATTATATCAGAGTAATTAAATTTATGATTGCAAAACAATTTATAATATTTATTATAATTATTTGGCACTGCCAAGGCCTCCTCAACGATAGATCTCCACTCCTTTCTCCATCATTAATAATTTTTACGCCTGTTAAAAAAAAAAAAAAAAAAAAAAAAAAAAACTCTTTCACTTTTACAATTTATTTTCTATTTTTAAAGTATGAGTATACGATTTTTTTTTTTTATAATTTATGATTCAGTAGAAAAAAATTTAAATAGCAGTATCGCACATCTGGATCATCTGGAATCTATTTAATTTAAAATAATTATGTCACTATCAACTTAAATAATCGACTAGATTTTTTCTAGAATCGGAAGACACAATGTTTTGTCTGAATCCTTTAGTAACTAGTAATAAAACCTCTAATGTTTTGAAAGCCATTTGTATTGTTTTTGTCATTGACAATTTTAATTTGAATGGTTACACTTTTATTAAAAATTAAATAGAATTTGCTGAAAGAGAACTGGAATCAACTGAAATAAAACGTTTTCCCAGAAACAAAAATATACAATACAGTCTCATTATAAGAAAAATCTGTTCACTGGTATAGATTTATTTACATTGGAATTCAGCAGAAATATATTTTTCTGGTGCGAGTCGTATTTAAATTTATTCAATCAACTCACAGAAGAAAATTTAATATTATTTATATGTCTATTCTAGGGACCGGGAGCTAAACTCAAACTAATCTTAACTTACTCAAACTAGTTCTTTTGTCACAAAATTGAGTAATTCCTGTTTGACAGTATAAATGTCTGATGACCAAAATCATGATAAATCTCAGAATATATTCTCCCTAAAAAAATTCGGAATAAAAAACACTAGAATAAAAATTCTGAGTTTCATTTCGATATAAAATCACAACTTATCCATAATATTTGACATCATAAATTTAGCTTCATATAATGCTGCATAATTTGTGATTATTTTTCATATTAATTGCAGTTTATATTTTATTTAATTTGTTATAATTTTTTTTAAGTCCCTATTGCAGGGGTATTAAATTGAGGAGCTATCAAAGGAAATTTTGTCACATACAAAATTATAAAAAAAATATATTTATATATATATATATATATATATATATATATATATATATATATATATATAAAACTAGTATTGATAATATTACTTCAACTTAATTATTAATTTTAATTATTTACAAAAAATGGGATGGTTATTCGAATTTAATTTTCAAATTTAAATTGACCTAAAGTTGATTCCAGAACTGAGAATGATGGAATCATAACTTATCTTGTGGTTTTTAATCCTCCAAGACGAAAAAAAATCAAACCGATTTTATTGAATTTATTTCATTTTGTTGATTTAATCACTCTTAAAATAAGCTCTATGAAGATGACATTTCTTTTCATTATTATAAAGAAGAAGTTTAGTTAAACCAAATATACCTTTAAATTGAAGTGCACTCATCATTTACCCAAATACGTGTATTCATATATAAATAATGTTAGAAATAACAAAACAAATTGCGCACATACATTCGAGAAATCGTATTTCCAATGAATAATAAATTACTTGAACCTGATAAATTTTTATAACAAAATAATAAAAATTATAATAAATGACTTAATGAATAAACTCAAATATATCAGCTATAAAATAAACGAATAAAAAAAGTATAATTACAAGTTAAGGAGAAATCAGAAAATATTTAATAATATGAGCGAGTTTCGCACCATACGAAATAGCATCTACACCACCCTGATTTATATTATTGTTTAACAATTGTACAATTTCAGTTTAAAAAATTTATTGTTTAAATAAAAAACCAGATGATCAAAAGTTTTTTAGAGTATTTTAGAACAATTAGGTATTCTTTTTCTAGTTATTTTAAGAAAAGACCAATCAAAGTACACCTACTTTCCCCGATGGTCAGACAAATTAAGCTAATCGAAAAAGGTGTCAATTATATAATATATATGAGTATCCTAAAAAGATACACGAGATGAATAATAAGGAACATTTGTATTCCTTAAGGTAAATAACATCGTTGATTTTAAGTTAGAGATTCTAGATTATAAGTTACAGTTATCTTAACAGGATTTTTTTTATTTTGCATTATTTTTTCAATTATTATTATTTTTTTCCTTCCAAAACTCATGTTTTATAACAATGATATAAACTGATAATAACTGAAACAATTATCAATGGATTATTATAAGAAAATATACGTGATTTGTGGTTTCTCCTTTTTCTGTTACGGCGTCAAAAATGTCTTTGTTATTCAACACGGGTAACAAAAAAAAAAATATATCCGCCCAGTAACCAATTGGTATATTGGAAAATAAAGTTTTCAGGAACTGGATTTAAAAATTTATTTGATTGCGACCATTAGAAGAAGGGACCCTACTCTTTAAATAAGCCTGTGCTCCAGCTCATCTTCCAAATAGGTCACCTGGACAACTATTTGCACAACTGGCCAATACCGTTTCCTTCCTTAGAGGACAAACACTTGTTCCTTTCCGATATCTTTAATATACTTCAATGTTTAATCTTAAAACAGTCTATGGTAAAAAATAGTTTCAATAAACGATTAGACTGAAATATAATAAGCAAAATAAAAATCAGCATTAAAAAATAATATCAGTTGGCGTCCGCATGGCATGATGGAATAGAAGAATCGATCTAATTAGGGATTGATAAATTATTTGTCACTTCTATAATTTTGTTTTCATTAAAACTAGTATTAAAACTAGTTTCGAATGTTATACATTCATCTTCAGTTTTAAAAACACACTTAGAAATTCATTTAAACGAAAAAAAACACCATAAATTCATCAAAGACTCAGGAGTCAAATTAATACATCACATTGAAAACAGTCTCAAATTAACTATATATGAAGCACTTGAAATAATAAAATACTTCAAATCCAATCCTGATTTTTTAAATGACCAAATAAATATCTCCAATAGTCCAATTTTAAATGTATTCCCATCAATAACAGAAAATCAATTACTCACCGGAATTACTGGAAAAACCCTGGAAGCTAAACCATTTACCTATAAATACCCCAACCTTTCTCCCATTGCTAATTCAGTGCGAGAACAAACCAATACAAACTTTTCTGTTTGATATAATCTACTTAAACCTTGGTGAGTACCAACATGTATTTGATTTCTTGTCTTAATTAAATTCATAATTCATAAATGTTTTAAATACTATGATAATTTACATTTCACTTAATTTAATATGTACAATAATACCAAACTGTATTTTGAATTGCTGATTTTTGAATTTTTGTGTGGTTTTAGAACTGAAGATGAAAGTATATCATTCGAAACTAGTTTTCAATAAAAACAATATTATATAAATGGCAAATAATTTATCAATCCCTGAAAAAATATATGTAACAAAGCATGTACATAACCATATTCCTAATCTTCTTTAAAAAAATATATATACTTATTCATACGAATATATCCTATATGATTGTCCTATACTGTATAAACATTCATATTAGCATATGTGAAACTTTACCTTTTGTTACTATAATCCGTTCAAAGACTGGAATATGAAAAAAGGATTATATATATATATATTATAGCAGTGCCAGAAAATATAAAACGAAAAACTAGCAGTGAGTGAAGTTAAGAATTGACTGACAAGTAAATATAGGCTTTATTGATATTGATTGATTGATAAGAGAAATTATATGCAATTATATCGTCACCACAACGTATGTAAATTCTTTAGTAAACGAATGTGAAAAATCATATTTTTGTAATTCATTAGTTTTATTAATTTACCAGAAGCATATTTGGAACATAAAATCTCATACTCTATGGCTCAACGAAGTTAATAGTTAAGTTAATTAACATAAAATAATATGTTTAAAATAATTTTTAAGAATTCACATAAGCACTACCTGAAATATTCTCAGCAGCGTGTTACTTCAGCAGGTCTTCTCTCATAAAAGTAAAATAAAATAGTATTTTAAACAATTGCAGTACGAAAATTATGAGCACTATATATTTTTGGTTTGTCAATAGTTAAAAGTTTCAATTCAGTTTTCCTCGAATAACGTAAAAGTTAGTAATTACTACTTGGTGGGAGGAGGTTCGGTAGCATACGTCTGTTTTCTGACACACCATCAGGGTCTAGTCTCGAAGTCCTCCAAAGATGCGCTATATCTTAGCTGAATTAATCCGATTTTGCTGATTTTTTTTTTCTAATTTTTAGAGAATTATATTACCTTTTATATGATTCTGTAAATAATTTACCATAAATTGCACACGGTTTTGAGTTATGCGCAAATAGAATTTACTTTTCGTCATAACTATTTTCCCTCAATTTTCTCGGTGGTGTTCCAAATGTATGAAAAGATAATGGACTTCAATGAGAAGACTTTCGGCAAGTTTCATCAAAATCGCTAGAGCCATTTTCGAGAAAATCGTAAAAGAATGTAAAATCGATGGTGCAAAGTGGCACTTTCGGTTAGTTGATTTTGACGAAAAAGCACATGCACACACACCCATTTTGCGAGACTTGGTTATTTGGATTCGGGGATCTTAAAACGTGCATATCCGTAGAAAACTCGAATCTAAATTGTTTTATGATCTCAATACTTCCCCTTACTATATATTTCATATTAGACAAGGGAAAGTAAAAATTATTCGCAAAGGGGAAGTTACAAGTAAAACGTACAGCTCTTTTTTGGTCTCTTGAAAAGTAGCTTCATCATATTCACGTTAGTTAAACGTAGTGGCGATGATACGCACACTTTTGAAAATTTCAATATATTTACACCAAGGAGTAATGTATGGAAAATAAACAAGGCTATAGATTAAAGCGTTATTTTTCTTAGCTTTTTATTTATGATTCGGTAGTTTACTGGTATAATTCACTACAATACATTCTACACCACCTATAATGTTAGGTTCAATAAATGAATAATAGTAATGTAATTAAAATACACTTTACGGAAGCATAAGTTCCTCTCAGACATGTTCACAAGGCTTTGCTTCAAGGACTGTTCATGTTTCTTCCCCAAACCTTGTTTGTAGAACTCTGGTTCGGAGCAAAGAAGATTATTCCTTCGCTGAAACATAGCTTTAGCTTCTAAAGGGTGAAGGGCCGAGGGATTTTTCCTTTGTGAAAGGAGGAAATTCGTTTAGAAGTTCACCTAATGATCACTAAAACTTTACTTTGATCTGATCTAAAGAGTCTGAATCAAAAGTAAATAAGGAAAAGAAAGTGCGTTGGTTGTTTAAAAATAAATTAAATTAAACAAAATTTCAACATTAAAATAATAATTTATAATTTATTTATAGTATCAAAAGGTGATATATGGCACATATTTTGCGAACATTAAATTATTACATCATTATAAGCATCAACTTAAGGCTAAATATTTAGTTACTTTTACCTCCAAACCGACGATACGTATTAGAAAACATATTTTTTATTGGACTTAAATCCAGACCGATTAGAAAGTTCTGTGAGTGTACTTACCAGATATTTTTGATGTATAACTATTTGGAATAACTATTTTCTAATTTTTTTTTCATAATGTCGAGTATCATTAAACCAATTATTTGCATATATGAAAGTATTTAATATTTAAAATATCAAATTAATTAAACTCATGATATAATAATATTATGCATAGGTATACATTTTCAAGGACCGTACTGTTTCTAAGCCAAGGGTTGTGCAATTAGGTGATTTGGCTAAGATCACGCTCAACCACCAGGTTTTTCTCCCAATTAAGGGTACCCACTTTATAGAGGCAGAGAGAGCCCCGGGAGGATCTCCCGATCCCACAGAACCGATACTCTATTGATAACAGAATAAATAATTATTTGCCACAGCCGGTCTCAAACCCGGGACCTGGAGGTTAGTATAGTAGCACAGTGCCCACTGAGCTCCCCCGCTTCCCAATTAATAGGCATACCTATTAAAACCGTTGGCCTAGAAACAGTACGATCCTTACCAAGTACTGAAGTCAAGATCTTTTCATGGTTGGTACAGGTTTTTTTATACCTATTAATTGAAAAATCTCTCTGGAAGTGCTAAATCGTCAATCTGATAAAATGGTGCATGAATAAAATTAAGCGTTTCCACATTGCCAACATTTGCTGATTAATCAATAGATATCGCCATGATTAAATTGACAGAGTTGATGATGAAATATCACCGTAAAAATTTAAAAGTGAATATGAGCCTCTGAAACTTCCTGAACGAAAGGAAATAATTAAACATACACAAATTGATACAAAACAAATATTTGATTGCTCTAACTAAATATTTTCAATGTCATACGATTTAGTTATGACAATCATGGTAAAAATAATAACAAGGTCATAATAAAATAGGAACCTGTGTACGTTAGTCCACCATCATATACAATAGATCAAGTAGAACTGAAGATTAAAAACCGATTAATTAAAATTAACAGTTCAAACTGGGATTGCTAATAGTAGACAAAATTAGCACCCAAGGTAATAAAAAGAAGTACTTGGCAATGTCGGTATCTCGAAATCCCCACACCATCAGTATTTATATTTCACAGCAATACCAATACTTGTTTCATGTGATCTTTGTTATGAACGCTGGCCTTTCTTTTTTCGAAAGTGAAAAAATTGATTTGAAAAAAAAAATGAATGATAAAAATATGGCTTTATGTGATTATTTTTCGAGTTAATTTTTTTTTTTTTCCATCGTTGTAAATAGCTTTAATCGCTCAAACTGAAGAAAACAAAGCAGAAGTAATAAACAATTAAGTTTAATGAATTTTATTGTGAGCATTAAGTTATTAAACATCATGTTTAAGAATGTTGGGATCGAAACAAAAAAAGAAAGAGATAAAAAATGTTACTTGTTGAAATGGCATATCAATATAATATTATCATAATATAACACGCTAAAAAGAAAGGACAGAATGCCTTCCTTTTTTTTAATCAAATTAATTTTTGGATTTGATAACAAATTAAAGGAAAATGGACGATAAAAAGAAGGCTTTCGGCAATTACTTTTAAATCTGGCGATTATTTTTTTTACAACATCAATAGTGGCTTGAAATATCAAGTGGACAAAACTTTGTAGTAAAGTTTTAAATCTCTTTATTTACTGGTATCATTCCGAATATAATTTAGCATTATGTTTCATAACCCTAGCATCGAATTATAAGTTTCAATAAATTTCTTTAAAATTGATTTATTTTAAATTTTTTCTTTGTTCAGTTCAGCTTGAGCGGGTGAAGAAATTGGCGTCGGTCACGTTTACTCCCAGACCGAATTTGAAATACTGATTAACTAATAGTATTGCATTCAAATTTATCAGAACTTTCTACAGTATTTTTATCCGACATTCAGGGTCTTGAAAGTATATTACACTATTTGTCAGTCAGTATTTCCCCTCTTCCGATCAGTGATACTGACATAATTTCAGTCAGTATTACTGATCGCCTGGGAAGGCGCTGAAAGAGTGCAAAATTTTAGTTTCTTCAAGTATGAGCAGAAATAGAATTTGAGACAAGACTTCCCTTTATAAATAATGCATTTTATAACTATTCGTGAATGGAACTTCATAAAGTTAAGTTTTTCTTGAAGAAAAATTTATTTATTGGTTCATAGGGAATAATGTTAGATTTTTCTATCCTACTCATACATGATATTGTATCAGTGAAAATTGTTTTTGGAATAAGACGCAACTGGTTTTAGAAAGTGGATTTATATATAGTACTAGGTTCCCACACGCCAAACCCAAGTATCGAGTTCTCAACTGTTTAGGATGACTAACACGTTTGCGGAAATACCACGAATTGTTGAAAGCAAAAATTTAATTAGTTCAATAAGTTAAAACATAGGTTTTAAAAAAATCTATTTCAACTATACTGAACCTTCACATCCACCACACTCACCAGCAATTGTTTTTATCAATAATTTTTTTTTTAATTTGTGAATGTCTGTGAGATATCCTTCGGCATCCCTGTATAGTCCACTTCAGACTTATATTTGGGAAATAACTTTGTATTCCCTCTTCGGGCAGGGCCACTTAAACTAAATCAGGAAAACGTTTGATGGAATCTGCATTATAGAAAATCTGCATTAAAGTAACTTCGATATTTAAAGAAGAAAAAAATAAATGGTGCTAAAAAATATATATCGTTATCAACGTTCAAAATGCTAATAATTTAAATTTCATTCCAGAATAATATAGAGATAAAAGGTATGCATTAATAAAAAATCAAATTTCCATAACAAATTGCTATCTAACATTTCTTAAAAATCAGTAATGTCTATTTAACAAAGATCAAAACTTATAGGTAATATAAAATTAAAAAGTTTACTTTTACTTATAAGAAGACTACAATAGTAGTACCAAGATCTGAATGGTTTGAAATGAATATGGGTTATAAACCTACACATTATAAAGAAATATGTATAGCAAAACTAAATACTTAGCTGCTATATTTTATTACATATATTTCGTACTTTTTAAAATATTTTTTTATTTTGAATGAGTTTATTTTCTTTTATACCAGTGCTATTCATATAATAATTTTTTATATATTATTTGTATACGTTAATTTTTTATACTTTTAAGTTTTTTATCATTCATTATTTCTTTTTGTTATTAGTCTTAAAAAAGAACTACAAGGTGGGTCAAACCGTTGACATTCCATTAATAGTTTAATCTTCTGTACTGCTGTACTGACCATCTTCTAATTCATAATTTTTAATATATTAAAATGCATTACAAGTACGACAATACATTTCTTACTGACACATTACTTCTAATTGCAATAAACTTTTTCATTGAATCCAATTTATAATGAAGTGAACATTTATTGAAGTATACACACTCATAACGATTATGACTGAATATTAAACCATGACCTGGATGCATTTGGTTGCATGTGTCATCGGTGCTCATTACATAGTTGACATGTTTATTCAACATTAGCGGCCATTGCAGAGTAGGTAAATCAATCCCAATATAGTGACAGACCAGCTATATAGCGCTTCTTGATTGGTAAATGCACTTGACTACCATAGACAGTCTAGCAATAATAGGGAACATGAATTCATAAACGGTCTAGGGAATGCTCTACAGCTTCCATATAGTATGTATCATAATTTTATTAATAATAAAATCATAATTAATGACAGCTTCAGAATATATGTTAAAAAAAAAGAACATAGTGAAGTAACACAATTTAATCCAAACTTCGCCCGTAGAACACTCTGTAATGTGAATGTTAATCGTGATGTGGTCCTTTCGGAATTTATGATCACCTTGGGATTCGGTCAATGGAGGTTTTCCACCGGGAAAGAAACATAGGCCTCTTGAGGTATATCCAGCCGACTCTCCATGGCCATAACCCATGGATCTAGGCCAAATGCCTTTTGTGCAAGGGAATGATCAGATTTAAAAGACGGAATTGCTGCTTTACCCTAAAAAACAGTTCGATCAAACAACGGTTATCGAGTTATGGCTTGCTATAACCAATTTACTATTTTTGATACAATGAATAATAAGGCTTAGTAACTATTCTGGAACTTCTGGATATCTTTTACATTAAAATTACTATACCAGTAATCATTTCATTTTTCACGACTTGGCATTTGCTGCGATAACTCAAAGAATGATGGATTAATTTTTTTTTTTGATAAAATGGATGAGAAACTCAAAGACTAGACAAAAATTATTAGGATATAATTATGTCAGTTAGGATATAATTATAAGAATATAGCACAGCATAATACATTGCACATCCAGAAAGAATGAGGTACATCTCAAAATAATAATAATAATATCAATACCATATCAATAACATTAATGGTATCTCAGATCATCGTAAAAATACGCGATAGTTTATTTTTTTTATTAAATTGCCAGTGGACTTTTCTCAACGCGATAATTAGGAGAAAATAGTAGAAACATTGTATATGTTTTAGATAAAATCGGTATGTAGCAACACGGTGAAAAAAAAAATTGAACAAGGGCCAAATTTTTTTTTTAGAACACCTGTTTTAACATTTTCTCAATTTCTGAGAAAAATTATTGTTTTGGAATAACAATTTAATAAAAACTGATTTGGAATTCATTAAATAAAAGCTTTTTTGTAATAATTTCTTTATTTAAGATAAGTTCATTTGTGCATTATAATAATATTCCCCGAGGGAGTTCTTAAAGATTCCATACCGAGTTTATTGATTTATCTACAAATCATCCGATAAATGGCCATTTGGGACTCCACCCGATACACTCAGTGCAGGAGTGGGTGTACTCTGACTAGTAGCGAGTGTAGTAGTACTCTGGTTTGATGGTATATTAGCTACAGTGGTATTAGCTGAAGTTACTGAATTGAATCTCGATACGAAGCTCATAATTGTCTGAAAATGCATTTCATTAACTTAGTAAATTCGAACTAAATTATAGTTTTTACATTTAGCATTTCTTATGAGTTAATATAACCTTACATTAGTACTTAGTTTTGCTTCATATTTGGCTAAGTTATTAGGGTAAAATCGACTTAGTCCCATTATGATTTTTGAACATGAAGCTTGAATTTGATCAAGTTTCTTCATTAACATGGATGATTGACTGGCAATAACGGGAAAACCATATTCTAGTATTGATCTGATAAGATCTTCTTAATTGATTTTGAGAGTCCTTTAATCCATATCCCAAACAGTTCCTGCTAGATGTTTAAGTAGGTATACTACTTAACATCTATTGTCTAGTTGAGTATGAAAGGATAATTCTCGATCAAGTGTAAGGCATTAATGTTACATGCTGCGTGGTTATTGTATTTTAATAGCTATTGTTTAGTTTTGTATTGAAGAATCTTCTGCTTGTAGTAAAAAGGACTTATTATGGTTTTTCAGGATAAATTGTTAATGTGTGTGTTTTTTTTTTTTGCAAATTTGTTAATGCACCTATTTCAGGGATTTATTTAGTTTTATATTTGTCTGCATATTTCAATCTACGTTTTGAGTTCCAGATTGTATTATCATCAGCTTATAATTGTCAAAGCTATTTGAGTGTTCTAGTTTATTGCTTTTCCAATTCTTGTTATAATAATAATGAACTTAAAACCAAACCCTGGTGTATTCCTTGTGATTAGATGAATGTTTTAGAAAAGTTATTATAATATTTTATTCTAAATTTTCATTCTCTAAGAAAGTCTTTAATCAATGATAATGCTTTTCCGTCTATTTAATATTTTTTAAAGAGCTTGATAATTAGCTTGTTTTTCCATATTTTTTTCAAAAGCCTTACTCAGGTCCAAAATGGCAGTAAATATAATATGATCAGATTTATTATTTTGTGCACACTTTGTTTTTTTAATAAATTAGAAGATTTGGCATATGGTCAAATGTCCGGTCCTGTAGCCACATTGTTCTTGAGGTAGTTGTTTGTTTTTGTTTTTATATGTTGTTGTAGTGGTAGTTATGAAGCTATAAAAGTATAATTTTCTCCATTAGTTTACACTACACAGTTTAGAGTTTACAATGTTTGTACATTTTTTTTTTAATAGGACAAATTATATGTTATTAATTTTGCAGTAAACACCCACCCTTGAAATTTGAATTTTTAAAATCTAAAATTTGTTATTAGATAATAATTAGGGAGAAAGCATTTATTTATGTAAAGTAAACCATATCTAATAAATAACGGTCTTTTTTTAACAAGGACACCTGAGAAATAATTAAAAGGATTTTATGGAATTCAGGTTGTTTCGCGAGACCTTTTTCCCGCATTTATAGTTTTGCAAAATAAAGCCCCACTGCCATAGAAAAGGCCAAAGTACAGCCCATATCACTAATCACAATCAGCAAACTTACTTGCAATCCCGTGTTGATCTTCTGCGAAATGGTGCTCATGATGCTACTAATTAAGTACCCATTGCTCCTAGCTCGTGGGACAGTCACTTGCGGCTTGGCCTTGGCCTCGGATAAAAATGATACTGCGATCAAAAGGAGTACTGCAGTGTAAGACTTCATTTTCAGAATGATGTATGTTGGCCTGATTCCGACAAATATATTGCTAGCTAAACCAATACTGGCTGATTGCCTGCTCTTGTAAAAATATTTGATTACGTCTCGTAACCTTCAACATTTTCTAATTGGATGCTGTTAATTAAAAAAACAAAATATTTGATTTAGTAACATAAACGATGATAATAGAAATTTTTAGTGATGTACTAATGAATAGATAATATTGATATATTATATTATTATAATATTTAATATTTATATTTATTAATAATATATTATATTATAATAATATAATATATTATTATATTATATTATATAATATATTATATAATATATCATATTATAATATAATACATTATATATTATGATATGATATATTATGGTATCTTAGATCAGCGTAAAAATGATTTGAATCGCTTTGTTAAAGTCAATTTTTATTAGCCTAATAAATTTCATAAGTAGATTTTTTTTTTAAATTTTAAATGTGAACTTATCCAATATTATCTATTCATTAGTACACTTCTAAAAATTTCTATTATCATCGTTTATGTTACTAAATCAAAAAATATTATGTTTTTTTAATTAACAGCATCCAATTAGAAAATGTTGAAGGTTTAAATATGTACAATGTTGGTTGAACAATTTTAAATATGTAATTAAGGCAGTAATAATTTTAATGATTGCAATGAATACGCGGTTTTCAAAAACCAGGACAAAGGGGAAGAATGGTGGCGGCAACTGGTGACGGATGGGGCTATAACCTTACTGAGGCCACGCCCCTATTGATAAGGGAGTGACAAGTCCCAATAACTACCTATCATATATATTATGGTAATTATTGATATTATTATTAACATAATATTTCTATAATTAACCTAACTTAACCATATAGTTATTATTATGAGTTTTTATTTACTAAATGGATACTGTTATTTTATTTTTTACTTCCTTGTACGAAGTAAAGGAAGTATTATAATCGCGAAAATTTTCGGTTTTCAGATTTCAACAGAAATATCTATTTTAACCATCCCTGAATCCATTTTGACTAGTTTCGTGGTGACGTCTGTACGCACGTTCGTACGCGAGTACCTCGTATAGCTCAAAAACGGTTGGCCGTAGAAAGTTGAAATTTTTTATTTAGGATTGCTGTAAAATCTAGTTGTGTACCTCCCTTTTTTTTCAGTGCATGATCACCGGTATTGATACTTTACTTGAAGGTCATAATTGATCTCCATCAAAAATTATATTAAAATGTAATGCAAAATTTCTCAAATTTAGTATTTATAATTTACATATTGATTTCAATAACATACTAGATTTTGGTCTAAATTTTGAAACAGGAAACGGTGCGTTATTTATAGGTCATCATAAACTTTCGTCAAAATTATGTTAAAATATAATGTAAAACATCTTAAATTTGTTAAATAAGACTTTTATATCAATATAAATAATACACTAGAGTATGGTTTAAATTAGTGAGCCGAAAGAAGAACTTTACTTGAAGGTCATAAATAAACTTACATAAAAAATTATATTAAAACTAAATACAGAGATCATAAGGTTCTGTAATAAAGATTACAAACGCGATTTTTTTCCCATGCTAATTAAACATTTTTATTACTTGTTTTAAATGTTAAAATTAAGTATGAAATACTTGTTTTCCTCCCCATTTTTGAGCCGAACAAGTCTGCAGCAGGAGAATTTGATATTAGCTGGGTTCTTCCCCTTAAAATGTCGAAACCGTCGCTTTCCAATGCTTTATCTAGTGACATTGACAGTTCTAAAGTCATCACAGAACACGAAGAATTCTGTTGGGAACTTGTTATCTACTGAAAGAAAACGACATATAATAACAGAATGAGGCCTCCAGAAACAAGAGCTTGTGGTATGTGTGTCAATAGATGGATGTCGCGACGCCGTGTGTCGTTTTTACTGCTATCTTCGGAAACTAGTAACCAAATTTAGATCTTTATCATTTCTTTAACAAAAACCATTTTTATTTATAATTAATAAACACAAAATGTGAAACCAAGTTACGAAGTGATTTCGAGCATTAAATTATTTACATTTAATAAATTGAGGCAGGCCCAAAATAAAAAAAAATATATAACAAATTTTAATAAAATAAAAAACCAAATATGGGCCCCATAATTGAAGAATAATAAGTTCTTCAAAATGAATCAAGATAATAAGCCCTACAATAGGGTTTCTTCTTCGTATGCAGTGAAAGGACTATAATAAATAAGAATGTATTAAACTTCAAAGCTAGAGATATAAAAATAAATAACACAAGTGCTAATTTCTAAGTGGTTGCAGGAGCATTTCTTGTTCTCTAAGAACAATGCCTCTTACTAGTTAATCCCATGAATATTATACCTATCCATAGCCAGGAAACTTACCATCTTGTCGACCAGCGTGATAATGTTAATGCTACGGGTTATTATGCAATCTCCTTGGGTAGCCTCTGGCGGCTTAGCCCGGTCCTCGAACCTAATTTTCAGTTTTTTATAATTTACTAGGTTTTAATTAATAACTAGCTCAATAATGTTGGAATTTCAAATTCGTTTTTTAAAAAAAAATCTACTGTTCAAATGTTATAAATCGAAATTGGAATTAAAGTAAGGTTACTTTGTATAGTATTATCATTTAAACATATATAATACAATGATAAATCATTTATAGATGGATTAGAACATTGACATAAAAAGACAAATATAGTTTAATTTTTTAAGCAATCGGTAAAAAATAATAACTTTGTTTATACCTTAGAACAGTTTGTTCAAAATTACGTACTTTACAACTCACATCTACTCTATTCATGACCCGAAGTTTGTTTGTTTGTTTTTGTTTATAGGCGTAAAACCCTTTGGTAATAAACGCCTATTGCTAGTTTGATCTACTCAGATTTTGAATATATTTAGCCCATAAAAAAAATAATAATAATTATTTATAAAATAATAATGAGAAAAAAACGAGAAAAAATATAAAATAAAATAATTAATGACTAAAAAATAAATAATTTAATAATGAGGTAAAAAACTAGAAAAAAAAACGGATAAAGTGCTATAATGCTATAATTTATAATTTAAGTATTCATCGAAGATTGATTAGCTTTTGAAGAAAATAAATATACAAGCGGTTAAACAAGGGAAATATATACAGCCAGAACTAAATTTTGAAAAATTTCGGATTCAGAGGTTTTAAAATTAAGTATGTTATGAATGTTGTAAAAAAAAAAATTAATTGTAATAATTGTTACACTTTTTGATTGCTACAGTTAAGCTTCCTTAGGTAAATGATTAACGAAAAAGAATTGAGAGCGATTTGGAAAGTAGGAATATCATATTTAATAATTATTAATATGATATTAATTATAATTACTTAAGTATAATTCTTAGTCTCTCTCCTCCTCACAATTTCTCTCTCTCCCTCACCTCCCCAGATATACCTAATACAGGCATGGCATACAGACAACCGAGGTCTATACAAAAGTCGGCTATTAGAGACAGAGAAGCTAGTCTCACCTGCCATAGCAGGCTAAGGTGGGGTAATTGATGGCTTACTAATGTAGTACAGTAAATCTCCAGGATTACCAACCCCCTGGGATTGGAGCTAGTGCACCGGTTACGAGTCTTCATTAAATATCTATCTCTCCTATTATCCACACTTACTCATTCAGCACTGGTGATTAATAATGCAATAGCGTGTATTCAAGGTATCAATATATCATATTGTATTCATGTTATAGCTAGGATACTTGTAATACATTCGATAAATAATAAACTGTTTAAGTAGTAGAAGGAGTGATTATATAGTCCCCTATGATAATTACTTGCATTTTGTAAAATTTGTTCACTATTAATTTCAAGTTTTCTGTCCTCCAGCCACCAAATAAGCAAAAATCAATTTTTATTAAAAAAAGTATAATTGGTGTCTCTGACTTGAGTTGCGGATGGTATGTATCTCCCTGATTTATTTTTTTAATATTTTTTTTTTTAATATTGTGTTTTATTGCTTTAATATTTTCAATTAATTTTATCAATTACTTTCAACTTAAGTACACACATACAACTATTGATAGAAACCCAAATTTAAAATATAACGTACTGTTAATAAGTAACAAATCTATACATTAAACGAAATAACATCATTCATCAATAAAATCATATATTTTATAAATATCTAATGGAAGTTTACAGTAATTGTACGATACAATAAAATAATTATTATTTTGTTCTGAAATATTCAATTTTTATTCATTTTAGTGCTCGTTGATAAGCACTCAATTTACTTTTAAATTAAAAATAATTTGTAGAGCGCTACAATATATGTATAAATTCGAGATGTCCTTATAACAAAAATAGTCGGTTTTAACGTTGATACAGGCTCCGATAGATCCTGCCTTGTTATTAAATCGGAACGGACTATGTTAGCGAGTCAGAGGGACATCAGAATAAACGCTACAATAGTCTATTTTAATAGTCGACTCCTTCAACTCCTTCCTTATAAGAAAATAGATCTGAAAATTATTTAGGTAAGCTTGCTATATTAGGGAGGAGGCGAGGGTACCGCTACGAAAAGTCACTGTTTTTAACAATCTCCGAGTTCATACCCGTTGAAGCTATTAGGCCCAGAAAGCCTATTAGGAATGTCGTGAGGAAGGGTGGTTCGGGTAAGGGGGAGAGGAGGGTTGAATTTATACATATATTATAACGCTCTACAAATAATACTACTTTTGGCGAGGATAGAGGTCCTTTGAGAGGTCCTTATAACAATAATCGGTCCTTATAACAAAAAGTCCTTGTTATTAAATCGGAACGGACTATGTTAGCGAGTAGAGGGCATCAGAATAAACGCTACAATAGTCTATTTTAATAGTCGACTCACTTCTTTCAAAACGTTCAAAATTGAAACTTAGACATAAATTGAACACTTACACTTACTTACTCAAGCCCATCTGGACCTACGTTTCACAGATATACGGGACAGCCAAAAGGAAACACATACACAAACTTCAAGTTTTTTAGTCAAACACTTTAGGACTGTCACCATAGCCCTTAGGTACATCAGCAACATTACCTTACACACAGACCTCAATATGCCTACAGTTAACGAACACATACGGACCCACTACAAATGATTTCACGATAACTTATACGGACACCCTAACACACTCATACAAGATATAGCGACAACCAACATGCCTGACAACACTCGCATAAGGCTGAAGAGGAGCTGAATGAGGGATCTCCTAGCCTAACTATATCCGATTATCACGACAGGAAGAGGTGCCGCTGGGTACTACTCTTTCTCATGCCTTTCATGCCACGTTAACATGTTCTTAGCCAGCACATTCACTGGTTGTCTCATAGACAGATGTGAATTTAAAAATAAAGTTCAAAAAAAAAATTAAAAATAATAAAGATTTAATTTACATTTTCAAAATAAGTCGAATTCTTAAATGTTTTCCAAAGTGTAATTATTTGTTTCCAAGCTCAAAATTTCAACTGGCGTGTTTTACTCTTTGATACTAAAATCGTTGTCCTGTATTCAATTGCACAACACGGATTTCAGGATTCGTTTTGTGAAGTGGAAAACATTCCTTTACACTTAGTCGAACTGACCCTCCCCTCTTCATTTTTTTTTCTTTACACCGAACTGCAAAAATATTCGTTCTCTGTAAATGTTATCGGGTTATTCTAAATCTGTTATCGGGGTATATCGCTATTAATATTGGTCTGAGGGAGTCATTAACAACATTGCGATATGTTTTAACAATATGCGATGTTTTATTTATCGTTTTCAATTATATATTAATCATAATGAAGCATAGAAATTTCACTGTATTCCAGACTTAATTATAATTATTAGTTATAATAATTTATTGTTTATTGTTATAATTTATTTTTTTAACAAATAATAACATCAGAAATGACCGAAATTTGGCGACACTTCAATGGTATTGTTCTGTTTAGTAACCAGACATACATACGGAATTATTTTAAAGCATTCAATAAACTTCCAACCAATTTCTCAGATTAGTTGACTAAAACCTGATGTAATAGTAAATTTTTAGTCCTCAGTTACGTCTGGAGGCGTGCTTGTTTCTATCGAGCTAACTTCAAACTTGTGTTACCGTAACTGGCAGCAGACACGAACACCAGTCTTTCCGACTTGGTTTACAGACGTTCGGTATACAAGGGGACTTATCGGTATAACGTCGGTATAAAGTCGAATATAATCGGTTGGATTTTTGTAGGAAATGAAAAGTAAATGTGATAAAAATATTTAAAAAAAAAAAAATTATTAATAAAACAAATGACAACATTTTTATATTCATGTTGGGTGCTAAATAATTTGCTTTAAAAAGTTCATTAATAGGATTAGATAAACAATAAGACTTCTGTGACGCACCTTGATTGGAAGAGTGGTTTACAGCTCTTTACTCTAATAACATCCTTTTTTAGTTTTTGCAATATTTTCCAAAAGCTTACTATTTACAAAGTTACATACAAATATATTATTATTATTATTGGAGAACATGAAAATAAGCAACTTTATACTGAACACTTGTCATCCTAATAACATTGCTAGAAAAAACAGAATTTATGTAATTAAACTTAAATTGTTTGAGATGTAATATAGAAATTCAATAGCAGCCATTTCAACTAAACATCTGTACGTGTAATGATGGTCGATTTCATGTACAATATGATAAGAAATTTGTTTCATAACAGGAAAGATAAGGGAAATTGGTTTTAGAACAAATATAATTTAGAAACAGTGTAATATCAAGGTCTTGAGAAAAAAAAATGCTTCTTTAAATTTCATTTTAAAATAAATATTTCATTAAATCATAAGCCGAATTAAAAAAAAAAAACAACAACATATTTCACTGATATCAACAACTGCATTAATGATAAAATCGTAAGTGCTGGCCTTTAGAGTACCTGTACAGAACTCCAATTTCAGTTCTAACGTTCCAAAACTAGAAGGTCCTGGGTCATATTTTCAAACTATGTAATTCAGACAATCAAAGAAAATTCGGAATATAAATTTGGAAGCAATGTTAGAAAAAATTGGTTTATGTGGATGTAAAGTTTAGACTATAAATTTGGAATATATTTAGTACCTAATCCTTAACATAAACATGAAGTTCTTTATGAATCATTCTATTTGTAACATAATATGGGACATCGAAGTCATATTAAAGATGTTGGATTGTAATGTGGATTTTAATTGTAAATGTGGATTTGTTGCAATAGGGAAGAATTTTAGGTGAGCACCAGAAAAGAGGCTGGGATTTTTTGCCTGGGAGGCAAGCTTAATTTTGCAGTCTCTTTTTATAACAATGTTCTTGGAAATAAATATCATCATCTCATGATATCAATTCATTTTATTGAGTGAATTAAGGCCAAAATAATCAAATAGCAGAAAAAATATTTTTTAATTAATCTAAAAATAAACTCATGCTCGAAATTTTCCGCTCTCTAAATTCTGCCGCACGAGGGCAAGTGATCTCATTGGCACTCCCTCCCCCTAATTCCGGCTCTGATATTGATAATATTTTCGTAATAACCACAAATTTAGAGCGTCTGCCTAATTAATAGTGAAGTTTTCTACAAACGATGCCCAGATTTTTGATAATTAAGTTTATGCGGCGGATCTATTTATAAAAAAAAAAACTATTATTATAGCATTGTGTGTTGCCATATTTCCTATTTTATGAGGAAGAGATAAAATATGATATTATGAGGATAAGAATCGTCGCTAATAATTAACCTAATATCATCAAAACACAAATCAGATATTATGTCTCCTCTTAATCAAATAAACTTGTATTAATTATCAACTAATTATAATTAACGGGTGAGCCTCGTTATCCTTGTTGTAACACAGATATAAAATTAACAAGAAAACAAACAAATAAAACAAACAAAAAAAATTTAAAATAAGTATGCGATTCGAAAATTACTAAGGAAATTATCATCTACAAATAATTATGAAAATGAGGTATATAAAAAATCAATATTGCAATAATTATTTACAATATCATGCATGATACCAGCAAAAAATGGTTGAATTCATAAATTATTTTTTTTTTCTAAAAATTTAATGTTTGCAAATATTTGAATTATATGGTATGGCTGTCAAAAATAAGGAAATAGTACAATAATACATCAAATACTGATATCGGTAATAAAGAATGGTGTTGGTTCGATTCCGGCCTAAGCATGTTGACTTTTATTTCGTACCCAGGAAATAAATCTCCGCCAAAAAAAATCCGTCCTTCCTCATTTACAACTAGCTGGAGTATATGAGGAAAACTTGAATGAATAAATTACAACAAATAATTAGCACTTGTAGATCGTTAGATTAACTTTGTATATAATCCCGGAACATGACGAAATACTAATAACTGAATTTAATGCGATTTGAAAAAAGTAAATTATTTAGTTTTTAATTATATTACGAAATCCAATCAATGTTGAAAATAATATGTAGGTATAATAAAATAAAAATGAGCACTGTGAAAAGCATACATTTATTTCACAAAATTACAAAACAACTATACATCTTGTTTACACATTCCATTCAACTCGTAATGGAATTGCATAGGCAATGATAAAAATGCACACAAAATTGGAACAAAGAAGGCGAGGAAATGCAAATTGCTTTGTGAAAAGCAGCTATATTACCTAAGAGAAGCAAATATTGAGTCAATTTATATTTTCTTATGGTTAGCTTAGTAGACCTTGTAAATCTTTGGCCGTCAGGACGAGCCTTCTCCATTTCTGTCTATCTTGGACTACTGCTTTCCAGTTTGCTGCATGCAGCTCTGTCGCTTCTTTGTTGATTCTATCTATCCATCTGATTTTTGGTCTCCTACATGGTCTCTTGCCCACTATTGTGGCATTATTTGTTGTGAAAAGGCGTTCTGATGGATTGCTTCGAGCTACATGCTCCGCCCATCTTAGCCTATATCTTCATATCATGAAATATTGACTGAACAGGTTCTGTAAGCAATTCTTTATTAGTCTTTCTTCTCCATGAGTTTAGATTCTGATCCTATATCGCTCCAGTTATCGAATCTCTCGATCCTCCTTTCTTGGGTACAGGTGAGAGCCCAGGTCTCACAGCCGTATATCAAAAATGATTTTTGATTCCGCGTATGCTAGGATTTTATATTTCATTCCGAAATGCACCCTTCCATTTTCGCGTGATGTTCTAATCACCTTCTCAAGGAGTGTCATCATATATATATATATATATATATATATATATATATATATATATATATATATATATATATATATATATATATATATATCCAAAATAAAAATTATTTCCTATATCTTAGCAAATATTAGTCCGAGTAAGATTTTTTGTATGTCTATTATGTTTATATTTGTAGAAAGATAAATTATATTTCAAAGGAGCATTTATACTATTCCGGAAGATGCATAATTATCGATTTTCCAAAAAACTAAACAAAGATGATCCGGTTTCCTCAGGAAAATCTATAGAATAGTTTATATAGCACATGCGAATCAAGTTCAATACGCTGTATCTTTGTTAATAATGGTTCGATTTAAAAAAAATATGTTGTTCTGTTTTTTAGGGCATTCGGTTATCTTTCGGACGGACATAACAAAACCAAATTTATAAATAATATGCATACTTTTTGAATTAGACGCAAATAAAATATTCTTTTCGTCATAACTTTTTCCTGCTTCTTCGCGGGGATGTACCATATATTAGAACAGTTAAAGGACTTCAGGCAAGTTTCATCAAAGTCCTTAGAACCGTTTTGAGGATACAGTCTATAGAAAAACCAATTTTTCGCCCATTGTGCAGGGTACCCGATTACACAGGCATTGCGGGAGGGGCGAATATTCTACAAAATAAAAAAAAAATACCCGTTCCAGAGGTAACCGTGTCACATACACGCACGCAAGCGCGTATACTAACACTTATTTTTACCTGCTTACCTGCTTATTTTTATTATATAAATGTCATATAAATGAGAATAAGGGGCATATATAAAATTTTAATTGTTAACCTTTTTTTTTTGCAAAAGTTAAACCTAACGCCCCTCATTTTAGTTATGTAAATCCTCTTTTTTTTTTTTTCTTTGGCAACACTTAATTTTTATTTAATTTGAGCATTTCAAGATACTTAGGCTAATTACAGGGACACAGAAGGTCACTACAGATCTGAATAGCAATTTCTTATGAGGGTGTGCATATGTGCAAGTCGGCAGGTATTTATCGCTCAGGGACACTTTTGCCTCTCTTACCCGGACAGAAAGACTAATTATGTGCCTTCTTTTTATAAGCATGTTCATAAAGAACAAGAGTTTTTTACTTTCACATACTTTTTTTTCCTATAAACATTTTAATGACCGTAAAAATAGATGAATTTGTATTTGTACATTTTAATAAAGCAATTGACAAAATTCGCAGATCGATTCTAATTCAATAATTTATCGTCCTGTTCCAGCGACTCGAGGAAGGAGAGGCAATGAGATGGTAGAGGAATAATCTTTTTCCAGGTATTGTCTAGCCCTCAGAGTAAATTTACTTTTATGAAGCAATAAACTGCGGCAGAGGAAATTGAAAACTGGACCAATGGAGGTCAGAGGCCCCAATCAGATGTGGCCCGACCATTTCCTGATAACTGAGTCTAAGGCAATAACCTGCTCTTCCTATCTTCCTACTAAATCTTATCATTGATCATACCCGATATATAAACTAATTACTACACATCATTTTAAGAGGGGCAATTAAATTTAAAAATATTCATTACAAGAAAACCTGAATCACATTTTTATAACTACATTAGGCATTCAGCACGACTATAATTATTTACATCCAGTAATATTTTTATACGATTTAATAAATCTATTTCGTAACCTATTAGTAGATATACAAAATCTATACTCTACCATAGAGCAAACCTTCCTTGTTTCGTTATAATGTTAATTGTAATTAGCTTAAACCAAGAAGTTTGTACTTTAAACAAATAAATTTGTTAGCCTATAATATCACTCTTTTTGCATCTTGTTATTAACATCAAACTGCAGTAAATATAATCACACAAAAAATTAATAACCATATATAAATAGTCAGAAACATTGGCGTAGCTAACCAAAGTATCTTTGGGGGAAATGGCATCCCACTTCCAATTAGATCTTAAGCTTATTTTGAAAAACGTTAGACTCTTCCTAGTCATAAATAGTAAACTAAAACGGCTGCAAATGACCCCAAAAATATTGGCTGGGATTATCAGTCCTTGTACATCTTTTTAAACACGTTTAAATTCCATAAATAGAAGCAAAAATTATATTGAAGAAAAGACATGATAAATAAAACATTGTAATATTTCGATTCGGTCTGAATACATTCTTTTCTAAAATATCTCCAATAACCCTAAAATGTTAATATGAAATGTCAGATCTTACGATTACATTCTGGTTATCTTGGTAACCATTTGTACAAATAAACTAAAGTTGGTAAATTTTTCTATGCTGTTTGTAAATAAACTTATTTTGCCATATGTATGGGAATTTCATTGAGCTCTGTTTTATTTTATTCTACTACACCTGCACTTTCATAAATCATGAACAAAATTTAAAACCGTTTAGATTCTATTGAAATCATCTCTTGTACAAAATTTTTTTGGGTAAATATTAATTTAAATTAAGAGATACGATTTATGTTTTCACATGATTGTGTGTGTATATATACATATATATATATATATATATATATATATATATATATATATATATATATATATATATATATATATATATGAAGAAAAGATAAACTGCTTCTTGTATATATATATATATATATATATATATATATATATATATATATATATATATATATATATATATATATATACAAAAAGCAGTTTATCTTTTCTTCATAAAATATAATAATTTCACAATAATACATTCATATTGTAATGCAAAATAGGAATATTAAAGGGATGTAAAATCTAATTCGAATGGTTGAGAAGATATTTTCCTTCTCCAGAGAAAAAAAATAAAAATTGAAAGATAAGGAAAAAATATCTTGTTTATTTCTTCATTCGTTCATAATTCATGATATTGTTAGCTACATTATTTAAAGATGTTAGTTGGGTTTTATTAAGTAAATTGAAAAAAAACATAAGAGGTTAATTTTTCTGATTGTGGAATACATCACGATGTAAATTGCGCAAAGAACCAGATTTTAATTTGTGAAATAAATCTAAAAATTTTTTTTAGCTTTGCTACTTTATAGTTTATAATATTAATGTTATAACTTATGTTTTTTATTTTCAAATTTAATTTTGAAACATAATTTAGTATAAATAATTTTATTAACTTATTTATTTTTTAATTATATGGAGGGACTAGCTGTTGATTATTCTAAAATTTAAATTATTTCTAGCTTGTAATATATTATTAGCTGATTACTGCCATAGTAAATTTCTCAATAATGTAAGTTTTTCTGCAGCGAAATATTAATATTTAAATTTATATTTTAACAAATGTAGTGCAATGCATGACGATAGACTGTATTTGTATGGAGTTTTTCCCTATAAACAAACATAAATAAATAAAATATTAAATTTAATATCTTTATAATATGTACCATAATTGGAATAATCTTTTTGATGATTTTGGGCACATTAATCACGAAATATTTCACTTTGAATATCTTTTCAGTATTTTGGCTCTCTCATATTCATTAATCCATTTCAAATTTAACCATTAATTTTCCATTAATTCTGAATTAGAATAAGTATAACTGTTCTTAGGTCTAATATTATTAAAGTGTCTCAGTTACCATGTTAATTACAGGTTACTTTTTTGCTAATATCAGATCAAATTATAATCAGGTCTGGCGTTGGTTGTTCTAGTTTGAGGCTGGATTTTCATTATATGATATAATTGATACATATTATTTATATTGTTCTTTAATTAAAATATTTGTGCAGCTGTTGTTTTAGATTCTGCAAGCGGTTGTCCTACTTGGCTTGGGTGGAAGGGAATAGTACCGTAGATGGGGTCTGCGAACAGGATCTTAGGACAAAAAGGGGTCCCCAGGGTAAGAAAGTTTGAGAAACAGTGTCCTTACCAACCTTGCCCAACCCACGATTTATGACTGCCTCCAGATATTTTGTATTCCTTATTTCTTTCTTCATTTCTTAACGTTTCCATATAAATTGTCTGTTCCTTGCCTAGACCCTGAATCTGTTGTAAAAATAAACATTGAGTTGAATATAATGTGATGAGTTAGCAACTGAATGTATTGCACGAAAGTCAATAACCAATTATTTTGAGAGAAATAAATTGATACAAAATAAAACAACCCGCTATACTTAAGAGCCTGCTATATTCGTGGTATATGTAACAATTCATACCATATTTACAGACTAAAAAAATTAAAATAAATAATTATAAAAATAAAATAAATGCATAACTAATAATAAAAATAAATAAATGAAATAACAGCAATATATCCGATAGTTCGTTACGTACTACAAGTTCGTTACTACGTCAGTAAGAACAAGCTATCCTGCAGATTGCCAACCCATTCTAGCTAGAGTTAAAAGATGGAGATTTTGTTACGTTGATCCGTCCCGAAATGAGTCAACTCTTCCAGACCGGATTCGAACCGGTGCGCAATGGTCAAAACGGCAATTTAAAAGGACAAAATTCAAAAAATAATCTCTTTCAGATTTCTACATGTTGTGATGAAGTCTCATCTACAATAATCAGGCATGTTTGAATTTGTTTATTTAGTTTCATCCGCAAAGTCCTGTGGTCAATGTCAAATCTTGCAATTACTAACAGGGACTCAATACCCTATGTGAGGCGACTGAAGTTTTAATATCTCTCATCATAATTAGGAATTTTTGTTCGCCCATTTTTTCATGAGTGTTTAATAAAGGCATATACTGTGTTTCTATAAAGGAACTTTTTTAATTTTTAAAAATGTGGGTAGCATTTTAACATAAGGAAAGTATGAATTAATTTTTCAAATAATTCTCAACATTCATTCCATCTCTATTTTTTGTTCACTCATTTCTACGCATTCTAATCTGCGTCATATTCTAGAAAAATATCTATAAACAATATTTTAAAAAATTATCACCATAAAACGCAATAAAAAAAATTGGTTTTATTTTAAAGAGAAAATATGCAGTATACCAAATAGTACATTAAAATTATGTAAAACGCGCAAAAATCCGAACATCAAAAAAAAAAAAAAACTTGAAACTTGTCATAAATTTTTCATCGTCCTTCCGGTAATAACTAATAAAAAATCCAAGAGTTTCCTCTGGCAGTGCTGATGGAGGGGAGGGAGAGAGTAATATAAAATAGATTATTTTTCGGTTGTTTGTGAATAGCTCAAGAACTAAAACAAAAACAAAATCTCAGGAGGTTTATCCCAAATTATAACGTAAACGAAATTGAAGTACTTTGAAATCTCTATAAAATGGATTCGGTACATTTTTTTCATAAAATCAATGGTTACAGTGATATCAAAGGGGTAAAAATTATATTATTTCCACTTTAAGTAAAAATTACTCTAAATAACATGAATTTTGGGTTTTTTAGGGAAAATCATCACTTTGAAGGTTAATTTGTATGTTTAACATTTTTTGATCATTTAAAAAACAAATTATAATCAAAAGTTTCTTTTTTTTATTAATTCTGAAGATCAATAATAAACTGTTGGAATTAAGAACAAAATAATATTCGATTTCAGACAATTAAGAATTTTGCGACATTTAACTAATATTTAGATTTTTATTTAATCCACTTAATTTGTTAGTAACATAAACGTATCATAAATCGTTCAGATTTTGGTGCTGAAGGGAGAGGGGTGATAGAAAACCTTGATAGAAAATTCATTTATTTGCAGTTTGTTTATAAAAACAAAATTTAATAGGAGACATAGCAAGGGATGAGTAGAGGGGACGGGTGATAATAGTTGACAAAAAATATCTATACAGTAAAACATAGTGTAAGAATTACCATTTTCAGAAGAAGAAGAATCAACTGTTTTAAATTTAAAAGAATGGATTTGTTCAGCGGAAGAAGATGAATTTAGGTGATAAAATATCTAAGGAGATATCCTAATTATGGAATATATTTCAATTTTATTACATGTGCAATCTATAATTTGTTAACAAAAAAAACAACCTGATTACATAAATTTTTGTTATCTTGATTTTTTTTATCTTCGTGTCTATTTATATTTATTAAATCGCTTTAAATACCGTTAACACATGAAAACTATAAAAAATATATTAAATATGTGTTATAACATTGGCATCCAGTAAAAACCATGAAAACGGAGCCATTCATAATCTTGTTCCTTCATGTTGTAGTTTTCGACCACTGTGCGCCGTCCAGAGCATCGTCGTTTGTGTGCAAAAATCAAAATATTTTCAAATAGGTTTCATACTGGGTATTTAAAAATAATCCTAAAGCCATTGATACTTTAAAAATAAATTCCTTATTAATTAGTTATCGCTTCATCAGTTTCAATTTATTTCTTGTTCCGAGTGCATGTCTTTTCTTAGGAAAAAAACATTGCCAATGATGGAATTTACTGGCCAATGTATGTAACTTAAAATAATACGTTTGGATTAGGAAGATTCAGTCGCTGGAGAACATCGCATGCTTCTTGTGATCAGTCAATTTTATTTAAAGGCTTGAATAATCTTTTAAAAAAGCTACTCGTCTTGGCTTCAGCAGAATGTAAAATTGTTTTAATAAAATAACTAATCGTTGAAAAAAGTTCAACTTATTTTGTTTGATGAAAAAACCCACTGAAATTTCGTTACTTACGTCATTTGAGCTCTTAAAATGTTTCAAAAAATTGCTTTTCTGTTGTGTTTATTGACTATTTATTTATTATTTGTCAAATAGTCATTTTTAACCTTTGATATGGGGTTTATGCATAATCAGGATGGCATTCACTAAAAGAATCCACAATCAATAGATTTTTACTCTATGCATTCTACGTGGGAATGGAAGCTCAATCCGCTCGGAACACATTCTTCTCCTCCCTTTATGAATATTATTTATAACCATGCCTCTGACTTCATTTTCTAATGATTACGCATATAAAAAAAATAATTTAAATGCATCTTTTGACAATTTCTATTCTCACATTCACTTTAGAAACAGAGACAACCACGCAGTACAAACAAAGGGGATGGGAGAAAAGAGAACTGGTAACAAGTTTATGAGCCTCAAAGGCGACCCGGGCCCTCCTAGAAGGCGGCGAAGGATGCAAATATTTGTAGAACCATTAGCCCCAGCCACATATACGTCCCGGGAGCACGCCCCGACAATGAAAATAAACACCGGAGCGTGTCAGATTCAATATTAACTGAACAGTTATTGGCTACCGCCTCCGCATTTCTTTTATAGACACGGAGGGTTTGTCGTCGGGTGGATTGGAATGTCGAGGGTCGGCAGAGCAGATCTGTCTTACTGTATATGGGAATCGTCGTAGCGGTTGAGGGATTGGAACGACTCGTGGCGAGCGTGAGCGGTCATACACGAAACAACGATCCATGTTTTAAAACAAAATCTGTCTTCAAAATTTTCTTGGCTACTTTTGATAAACTGTAATCGATCTAAAAAAAAAAAAAAAAAAAAAAAAAAAGCTTAATATTTCACTTAATCAAAATATTTTAAAAAATGAAAAGGATTAAACAGAGGTAAAAATGTTTGCAAACAGTGTTTGTTATTTTTTTTTAATGAACATTAGTTAGTGCACTATTTAATTGAACAATGTTTTTCAAATTAATGATGACTCATTTGTAAGTTTTATGTAATAAGGACGAGAGTATAAATGTCCAAGTTTCAATAACGCAGTATAATTGAAGCATCAAGTTTTTATGAATAATTTTTTATTGTAGCGTGTCACTTTTGAAAATGAGTTGTCACACCAAAAGAAGAAGAAGAAGAAGAACAATGCACTCGTGGAAATATAATGTAATTCAATACTTTAGGAAATAGTCATATTAAGTGGAATGAAGTTTTATACAAGAAAACGACCAGAAAAAAAAGCAGTCCCCGGAGAGTTATCAACACAACATCTTCTACCTGGAGCGTTCAAGAAGAGAGGATAGTGGAGTTATGAAGCCGAGGGGAACTTGTACAGACAACTGCTCCGGCCCCTGGGTCCTATTGATTGTCTAAGTAAACAATCGCCGTCTGTCAGGGAAACTTTCCCAACAGGAAAACTTCTCAACACCTTTTTGGTCCTTCCGGAATGGATAAATTCGACCTTTAGGTCCTTACCATCAATCTTATTCCTAGGGTCCTTCATAAAGGCCAACTTAGCTATTCTGTTAGAATTTCACATCACACAAGTTTTTTGCCGAAAAGAAGTACCAAGATATTCACGATTTCGTAGCAACTTTTAAAAATATAGATACCATTAAATGGTATGGACACATCACAGTATATTCTTGCGCTTTTATGATGGGGAAGGGCGGAGAGTACGGTGATAGGATTCATTCCAGGAGTTGGCGCCATTGAGGCTTTCTATTGAATGCCATGTATACCATTCATAACTTTGAGAGTTATCAGACTCACGTTCCTCAGTGACACTAGGTGGCGTAAAATACTGCCTTATCGTACTTGTAAAGCCACATTTTAGGTATAATTTGTTTTTTGATCCAATTTATCTTTCTTTTATTTATAATTTGGTGTCGAAATCTATATTCTTTGAAATTTTACATTTTTAAATTACGATTTTTTTTACACTTGTATGCCTTACTGTACAGCACTTATATATTAGTAAGGCATATTTAATTATTTATTTTATATTCTTTTTTGTATTTCTGTATCAGCCCTATATCCTAACATGAGTAGAGTAAATTGTGAGTGATACTTTTTATTAGTTTTTCATTTTCTGGAGTAAAACAGAACGATACAACATTTTTATATTGCACCAGAGCAACATTCATCTCAATATCAGTTTTAGTTCAATGTTATCTCCAAAAATTGTTACACCAGGCAACGTTGAATGTCGATCAAGTATCCCAAACGTACAGATGTAGATATAAAAAAATATATATATATATATATATATATATATATATATATATATATATATATATATATATATATATATAAAACCCCAATTCACATTCGCAATTTTCAAATCAATATTAAGGTTTCTACACATCTTCCGATCCAATCCGATCCGAAGCAGTACATTAATCGACCTAACAAGAAAGTTGGAATCCGATTAGAAAAGATTAGGAAAGAGGCCCCCCACTTTCCTTCCTAGGTCGTATAGTGTGTCGGTTCCGATTAGTAGTTCCGTCGGTAAAACGGCTGAAGACGAATGTAGGAAACTCTTTTCAACCATTGGATTGATACCAAAATAACCAAAAATCGGTGCCGATGGGTCACTGTGCACCGACAGTGTTCATTCACTCGCAAAATAATTTGGAAATCGTCCGAGTTCAATTGCTTCAAAAATAAAGAATGGATGAAATTTCATATATCTTTAAGCCACTATTTTCCCTACCTTTTTGGAGGGTAGAAAAGAGTTTGGAGGATCAACAATGTGTAAGATCTACACCAATTTATTAATTTGTCGACAAAAACGGTGCCATTAGGAGGGTGTGATCAGTTCGGGAGTCTCATCATTATCTCAGCGGTCTTGAGCCTGAAGCGGCGCCGGTTCGAATCGGACCTGGGCGGGTTGAAATAATAAATATAAAAAAAGATCAGTAGTTTCAGTGGATCTGACAAATGACGAGAAAAAAAATCGTTGAGCGTGCATTGCGATCACCTTTCCTTAAATAGATTCGAATGTAAATTTTGCACAGCAATGGCACTCACAATTAAAATACCCAGGTCATATTACACAAATCACTGCCCAACCAGCAATAAAGTGATAATCAAATCACTTATTGCTTTCTCATGTCAATACTGTTTAATTTCAAATTTCAAAGAAAAACAAAATTCAACCAAGAAGTGGGGATGAAAGGAGGTTTGTAAAAGATAAGATATCGGAAGCTGGAGTGTACAACAATGAAGGAACAACCAGGACACTTATTAAAAGCACTAGATGTGAACATATGTATTTTATGGCTCTAGAAAAAATAATTTGCTATGGATACAAAAATTAAATATGCTAGCTACAAAATTTATAGAGAGAGCTATTTTCTTTATGAGAGGCGGCGAAAGGTCTGGCCAAAAGTTTCTTTAACTATCCTTTGTTAACAGATTAATATTTCAATTACTTATAAATATATATGTATATATATACATATGTATATATATATATATATATATATATATATATATATATATATATATATATATATATATATATATTCATTATTCATTATATATTTAAATATTATAACATTTAAAGCCACATGTGCTTTCCCGTTACTGCAAAGGGCCCTGGGAATACCTTTCGACGTTCCCACTCTGGCGAGAATAGGTTGGTTATCTGTAGGATATTTGCCGAAGTTAGAATGCATAAATACGTTAAACTGCAATAGATGACAAAATGTATCCAATAAAGTTAGCTAAACAACATGCACTTTTCAAATTTTGTTTCTTGTATTTTAAAAAATTAATCAAAAATCCACAAGCAACCAGGAAAATCGGTGGTGCTTTATGAAATCAGGTTGGATTATTCGATGGTTTGGGCCATGTTCTTGACATTTTCTTTTACCTTATTTTCAGTAATCAAGAAGAGGAGTTGTCCTTATCAAGTTGTAATTACCAGGCTCTCTTATCTGTCTGTATATACAAAAGCCATGAAGGTAAACCAACGCACTTAAGTTGTTCACAGATCAACATAAGGAGAGCTCTTTTTGCAAGTCTTTTTTTGGAGGTCTAAAAGCTAATTTATTTTAAACGCGGTTGCCCTAATTTTTATCTGACGTCTCGAGGAAATTCGCCATTGAGATAGAAGGAAAACAATAAAAGATTCCGCTGGCGGTTAGGTCAGGAAAAGCTCAAGTTGTAAGGAAAGCTAAATCAAGAGGGCGGCCTGGTGGAAAGGCGAATCACAATCCGGAACCACGTCCTTCCTCAGTCATCAAAATACATTACCCCTTCCTCCCGCCCCTCCCCTCTCGCCCTTTTCAATTTCTCTTTCCCACCGTGCCTATTTTAGTTAGCTGTTACTTGTGTTCATTGGCTACAGGAGTATTTTCGGTAAGATTTATTGTGGAGTATTGTCACCGGCTAGAATAACGGTGACCAAGATTTCGGCTCAACTAATTAATTGCCATAGAATCTTCTGATTATTCAAAACTGAATTTCATTCACTTGAATCTATTTATTGAATTCCAGAAATGACCAAAATCTATCTATAACATGATATCTTATTTATTTTAGAAATTGATAGAGTTAAATATCGTCTACAAAAATGGAACCACGTAACTATCAAATCCCAACTCTTCAAAGAGAGACAAATTAAACCATTCGTGGAGCATAGTGCATATTCACATAGTGGAGCACGTTCGCAGTTTTATTCACTTAAAAAGGTGAGTTGGTACTCCGAATTTATAACAAACCCATATTTGGAGCACGTGCACCATACCCTTAGCATGTATTTCATCATTGTGTAGCTTTACTTTATTTACGTCCAACTGGAGTATCTGGTCAGTTTTTTGAGGAATGAATCCGTGCTTAATTTAATTCACTTCACCTATAATATGCACTAACAAGTGATATGCTATCGAGTAGAAAAAATTAACAATCAGTTGTCGTGCATGCCATTTAAGATAAAATAAAATAATTCTAAATCAAAATGTTTGGACTTACGTGGTTTCACATTTCTGCCGACGATATGGCGTTACAGACTCTTAGGAGATTTTTCGATAAGGATAAGTCATTTTCGCATTTGAAGAATTTTTGTCAGCAGAAGTAACCATGTAACAGTTATTATCTTTGAAATTAACTAATTCGCTCTTCTAGAAAACGAAAGTTAGCTTCCTGCTCTTTTAGCTTGTCCATGTAATATTTGTTTGGAAAAACACTTAAAATATAAATGGGAGTGCTTAAGACAAATCTTTTAGAAAATAAATTATGTTTTTTTGGAACTATAAGCCCTTAAAATCACATTTAAAGTATTAACAATCCGACCATTTTAAATAATGTATATTTTACCAGAAGCTTAGAAAGCAATTTAATTTATCTTCATGGGAAGCCTACAACAATAAATTTAAAAAAAATGTATGACTGCCTTCAAAGTCTTCAAATCTCTTTCTTTTATATTACTAAATTTTAAATTTAACTTTAGACATTTTTTTAAAATAGAAATAAAATTGAAATTGAAGAACTTAAAATAAAGTAGCTATTTATTTAGGATGCTGGGGATATTTTACTTTTCTAATAGCCTGAGGTAGTCATTTTCCACTCATAAAATAAAAAGAATTGTCAACATATATTTCAATATAGACAAATCAACAATGCATACTCGTAGAATTAAACTGAATTTTGATTTTAGAAGCAGAGGTCAAACTACCTTAATGAAATCCAATCATATTTCACATTAATTTAATTTTTATTTTATGCATTTTACTTTTAATGAGGTGTAATTAGCGAACTCCTGGGTCAAAATTATGTAAAATACTAATCATTATTTTTCTGATAATCATTCTAGAGGTTATAATTATTTTTATGACGAATATTTTTTTCGGTAAACTTTTATAATTTTTAATACTAAAAATATAACTTTTCCACTAAACCTCATTCAGCCCAGTCCGTTTGAACGAATTCGTGGAATTCACAGACAAATATATTTCACGTTAATAATAATGACAAGCATTAAGCCTTGGAGCTTAAATCACTTTATCATCTAATATGTGAAGGATTGTCAGACAATTTTTAAACAAGTAAAATCGTCTGAATTCCCTTGATTGTTTTTCCGGGATGTGGATGTAACTCCAGAAAGCTGAGAGAAAGAAAGAAATATAATAATGATGAAAAGCGTGAATAATATCGTATTTCCTATCGACTTTTAGGTTTTTTCGTGTCGTATGTAACTTATATAAACGACTAGATTTGGTCAGAAAAAAAATATTTCTTTTTTTAACAATATCTTATTAATTGGATCAAATATTACCATGAAAGAATGGCTCGTAATTTTTTTCTGTTCGACTACATAAATCGTAATTTCTTAAATTAGATAAATTATTATAAATCATTACAACGATAGCTGTTAATTCCGTTTTTTTTTTAATTTTGGCAATGTGCTAATAATAACGCAACTTTAACCATTACATTGGCAACATTTTTTCTTATTATAAGGGAATACAAGAGTCAGTAGGAATCCATAAACAAAAAATACTCAAGAAGCAGATTTTCTTTCGAATATTATTACATAATATGTACTATTGGTTCAATATGTAATATGTATTTACTGTAACCTTTTTAATTCCCGTGGTTTTCAAAATTCACTTTTATAACTTTTTTTTTTAATTTTGCTGTGCTTTATTCTACTTATTCATTCAAATGATGTTGAGAATACTGAAGGTCCCAAGCCATATCCTCTCCTTTTATTATGTAAACCCACTCCGTTAAAATAGAGTAAGGGTCTCAGATACTCTGTAATCAGTATAAGAGTAAAAATTTAATCAAGAACCGATTTCTAGTTTTGAAGAATTGGAAGTACTTGATAATCGGACAACTGCAGAACGTTATTTTCAATTTTTAAACAGTTATATTTTTTGATCCCTCGATGGTATTCTTTAAAAATTAAATTAAGTAAACTTTCAAAAACCAATCTTTAACTTATATCCATCGGTCTCTACCTTAGGCGTTACGAAAAGTTTAAAGGTTGAATAAATTGTTAATTACGAGCTATTAACATTTTCTAGACTATTGTTGACTCTAATTGAAAACAATTTGTTGGAATGAAAAAAAATTTCCGTTTAAAAGAAGAGGTTGGCTGAGAGAGAAGTGAATACGAAGCAGTTTCTAATTTAAGGCCTCAGTAATTAATTTCTATTGTGCCAGGAACCGCAGAAGCAATGGCCGTATTTAGCCGAGGCCGTTGGACCAATCAACGCCGATTCAGTTTACACTCCTCAAGGTGTCCCTCCTCTATTTGCTTACCATGCTCCATCCTTTTTCAATATTTGCCTTTGCCTTGTGGTCAACCTGTATGTTCCCTCTGGAGAGTCTGGATCGGCTTTAGAACAAAACAGGTGACATTCCATTAAACAAAAACAATAGTAAATAATAGTTTGAATTGAACGAATATATATGTATATTAATTTTTCTTATGTCTATACCGTAATATGTGTTGGATGTGTTCCATGAAATTGACGATCAATGGTTGCTTCAGATATCGGTCGATGCTTCGACCCATAATGTACGATACCAATGATCACCAATGAGAGAGAGGAAATGCATATCAAGACAATCCGCTCATAAATCGATTCAAAGAGCTGTTTGAGTGGTCAGTGATTAAGAAAAAAAGATCGTCAACTCCTATTATTGAATCAAGACATCTATCTGCCGACCATCCCTTATTTTTTTACTGCGACAGTTCTTTTCAGCGAATTATCAAATCCACGCCTTGGTCATTACTTAATGGATAGGAGTTAGCTCTATTTATTGAATCTATGAATCAAAATACAGAGCTAGTTCTTCATTCTGATCTAATCTCTGAAAAGAGCCGTTTCGCCCATCTATAGCAGAGCTAAGATGGAGTCATTTTTATTATTGTCACTTCTTAGTCTTTCGCACCACCATTTTATTACCTCTCAGCTTAGGTGAGCGCTAAGTCACGGCTGCCACTCTTCCCTTGTCCTAGTTATATTCCTGGCTTGTCGGTATGTTTGCCCCTTTTTCTGCAGAAGCGCTCAACATACTCCAGATATGATATTCTTGGGCGTTGTCGTCGTCTTCTACCATCAGGAACATAGCCCATCGTCTTCAATGGGTCTCTGTGGTCTTCCATTCTGATCATATGGCCAAACTATTTTAATTGGCGAGACTCCAAGAACTCCTTCATCGAGTTGACCTTCAATTCCTCCCTGATCGTTTCAATGCGGATACGGTCTCTTCTTGTTTTGACCACAATCCTTCGAAAAATTAAATTTCTGCATTTGTGACTCAGCAGTCTGCCCGTTAAAATCCAACTTTGAACAAGTATACCGATTTGAAGATGTGGAGCTTCACTTGTCTGCTTACTTCTCGATTTCTAATGACAATATGACAGTTCTGATAGTAGGCCAAGTTTCCTTCACTTATTATGTTTGAGATTTCTAAGTCTATTTTCAAAGTCCCGTCCATAACTGTTCCCAGGTAGGTGGAGTCTGTGACTGCTTCCATTTCTCCTCCGTTGCAGTATATATGGATTCCATTCTATACCATACGGAGTTTTTTAACCCATTCAGTCACTGCTTGCTGCAACGTTTCTGACGTATTTGCAATGAGAACACTATCATCTTTGTAGAGAAAAGGCTGTATAACCGCAGTCAGGAGGTTAATTCTTTTTCGGCATGGAATAAGATATACGACAAGAAATCTGAAATATAAGATCTTTCACAGGTAAAGAAGTAGAAATCATTATGGCATGATGTTTAATTGGTATATAAATGTTTTTATTTGATTATTTACATAATATGATTAAGTTTACTGGTACTTTAATGCTTTAAAGTTTAAAGTTTAATTAATGCTTTCAAAGACCACAGGGGCCAAAAAAAAAAATCTAAATTAAAAGTAATGTTCTAATGTCGTTAAATTCACAAGTCATCTGCATTCTTATAAATTATTAAATTGATAATTGAAATTAAGGATGTGCTATTATCAGTCTATACTCTTGTATTATGTAAAATAAAAATATGGCGATCTTGGCATTTTAGGGATTTATAATTATTGTAGTTCATAAATTAATAAATTTATTTAACTGGAAACAAACATTTATAAATAGAAACTTTTAATTTACATATTTATATTATCTTTTAGTTTTTCAATATTTCTTTGAATATTTTATCGACTTAAAAATACAATGGATAAGTTCTAACAATGAAAATAAAAGTAAATAAATAAATTCAAATATAATATTTAAAAAATTTACTTCACCTAATATTATTCTATTATTTAAAAAAGAACAATGGTAGCAATAGTGAATATTACAAAAAGTAACGAATAAAATAAAACCATTTTTTTTTCTTATTTGTAATATTTTAATTTTCAACAGAATTTTCATTTTGACTTACATAATGAAAAATATTACAATGACGATATTGAGCAATATGTTTGTGCATATTCATATAAATAAAAAAAAGTAAAATAGTGATAATAGTAAACTATTAATAAAGCTACTAGAAATAGTGTAATGTTTTTCAGTAAGTCAGTCTTTACTTCTTTTTTTTTTAAATTATTGTATCTAGATGATAAATATATAAATCACAGTATGTTTAAAATATTCAACCGCTATCCCATGAATATTTTTACTTAAGAGCTAAGAACGAGCATAAATTTCTTGTCAGGAGCAGCAGTTTGTTAAAGTCATAAAACGATAAAACTTGGATAATGACAATATCTGTAATATGAAATTTCTCTGGGGTAATAATAATCAAAATTTAGCATATAGCCGCTAATAAATATGAACAAAATTCTTTAAACAGATATTCGGATTTAAAAACGCTAAAGTTTGAGTACAGCTGAAAATATAAACTACAAGAAAATGTTTCTTTTTAACAGCAAAAAAAAAAATGAAACAAATAACGTGATTAAAATAAACGTAATATGATTGCGTGACTATTTTTCGTAACAAAAGAGGGGCCAGGATCAATCGATGATGTACTGGCCCCACCCAAACATCAAGGGAACTGCATTATTTGAATACCAGCGAGGTAACAAAGGCTTTCTTTTTTTTTTTATTTTGTAAAAGTAAAGTAAAAAACAATTGTAATTCCAGTAAATAGTTAAAATAAAATTTTATAAAATAAAAAAAAAACGTGTAAAATAAGTTACCTACGAAAAAAATAAATAAACTAATAACATTAGTTTAGTAGATAAAACCAAGAATTAAAAAACTATAATAACAGAATAATTGAAATTTAAAATTTAAACATCAATGAGAGATGTTATAATTCAAATTAAAAGTGAAAAACTATAAAAAAAAAAATAATAATAAAGCAGTACAAATTTCAAAATATTTATCAAACACAGTTGTATCTGCAAAATAATTATTAAAATCCCCTAATAATTATATCTATAAAAATAATTACTAATGTTTTTGATATAATCCCAATTTCTAATATTTTGATGGAAGCATTTAATTTGAAATATTCGGTATACAATCCTTATATAATTCAAAGGTGCAACACAGGTTGCTGAATTTATTTAGAAATTTTCAGCTATTGCAACAAGCAAAGTTGCATCATTTCATTTTTTTGGAATAAACAAGTGATGAGCTTGATTATGACAAACCTCAAAGATAGACTTGAAAAAAAAATCGAAAAACAAAATAGACAATTTTAATTTTATAAAATAATTAACAGTGAAATAGGTACATATATACACAATATATATATATATATATATATATATATATATATATATATATATAATATAATATATTGTTATAACAATTTTTAGTCATGTTTTTTTTTCTTCTAGTACTACGTCCGTTTTATCCATAGTTATTCCAATATAAAGGAAAATCTCTGGATTCAGTAGTTCGATACATGCAGACAGAATTCTCAGCAACACATTTTCTCCCCTTCATCACCTCATCATATGATGACATTTATTTTTTTTTTTAATTCGTTGCTTCTAAAAAATATCCTCTTTCTGTAAAGTTGTATTTTAAGAATTTCCATTGTGACTCCCAGTTCGATAATAAATGTCTAATTAATAATTACGTGAAGGGAATCTCCTTTTGTTTGTAATCAACTTACTCACTAATATCACCATAAACTAATACTTAATTTTCAAACTTCGGGTCGGGGTGGCCGAGCGGGTTAGCGCGCTTGCAAAAGTGCTCCTACTCACAAACCCAAAGATTGTGAGTTCGAATCCCGACACCGGAACTACTTTAATTTAATTAAAGTAATAATTCAAGAAATTTATAACCCCTCACCCCGGGTATGTGAGGCCTGTCAGTCTACTGGAGGCTACTCACATAGACCGGGCGTAGAAGTGATGACCATACCCCGTGAAACTTAATTGTGAATCGCGTTGTGGTTTTCCAGGACATAAAATAGCCGCCCGGAGGTTTGGTCCATGGACGGTCTGTCTCGGGGAAAGAAATATAGGTCCTCGTGCGCCTGCTGACTCCGAACAGCCATAATCCATAAATCTAGACCGATTTGTCACTGTCCTTGAACCCGAGTGAGTCGGTGGGAAGGACACTGCCGAATTGACCCCAAAGGGACCGGTTCTGGAGCAATGGGCAGCCTGCCGCTGCACCATGGAAACCATGGTTCGCAGCAATGTGAGGTTGGGTGACCCCCTCCAGACTGTCTGTGCTCTCGCAAGCAATTAATGTCTGTTAACAACATCACATCGCGCGGCCAAAGATCTACAAGGTCTTTAGAGCCAACCGAAAAAAAAAAATATATATATATATATATATATATATATATATATATATATATATATATATATATATATATATATATATTATGTCTAGCATTGGATTGATGAGTGTGTTGTGTGTATAGCAACCCAAGGTATTTGGGCAGCACTGCTGTTAATAAAGCATTCTTTCTCTCTCTACTTCCCAATGTGTTTGAAACAATGGTGCAGCAAATAATAAGGTTGGTCAAATTATAATTTTATATAATAAATTTGGTATTTGCAGCTTTTAGACATTGTTATTGAATAAGAGACAAAAAGATTTATTATTCCAAAACAAAGCCTGGAGTTTCTCAGTTACTATTAAATTACGAAATAGTCAGTGTTTCGCTCATCATGAGAACAGAAAATATGAGATCACACAAATTCAGACCATATTAGCACATCTCACATCAATGGCAAGAAAAAATACTTACCGAAATGATATAGTGCATAGTGCACCAAGACAGGGCAAAATTTACTGAAATAAAAGGGAGGCTGCATCTTATAATTTAACCTTACTAAGCCGCGTGAATGTTACTCCTCGTATGCATCAGTATATCGTCGTTATCATGAGAAAATAATCTTTGTGCTATTGCCTTATTTTTCAGTAGATTCAAAAAAACAGTTTAGCCTATTGAAGATTAGTGATTCTTATTTCAAAAAAATTTAGTCACTAGAAAATTAAATAGTATTAAATTGAGAAAAATGTATTCTAATTTTGTTCACATACATAATTTTGAATGAACATGTAGGATATATTTTACTTCGATAGCTAATCTTACAAGGAGGAAGCCAAACTTGGGCATCACAGATTCCGATCACTTTTATATATATTACAGGGAAGGGCCCCTTCAATGCTTATGTAAAGTGGCAAGACGCAATTCGCTTTCATTTTTGAGAAATATCGAATTAAAATTCTACATGAGCATTAAGTAGGAGTGACTGTACCCATTATCACAAGCGGCGTAGCCGTGCGTTAAAGCGGCTGAAGGTCATGAATCAAAATCTCAGGTGTAACGATTTTTTTTTTTTATTTATTCTTTAATTGTTTTTTATATCTCTGATCTTTATAAATGTTTACATATTGGATTAATTTATTTATTTTAATTTAATTTAATATGGATGAAAATTTTTCAGCATTTACGAAATCTTTTCTTATTCTGTCTTGATCATTTATGAAGTGACGTTGACTGATTAGTTATTTACTAATATTGGATACTTGAGATTTAGGAATCTAGCAATAATATATTAGTATTTTGTTATGTATTTACTATCGATCTATTTACTAGGTATGATTCGTAGTGTTATATTAATGAAAAAAAAGATCTGGTGCCATGCATAAACAGTTTTAAAATATTTCTAATCATCTGATTGAGTTGAAATGGAGCTAAAGAACAGATGATGTTTTTTTTTTTTTCAGGGTACGCACTGAGAAAATGGAAGGCAAAAAAAGATAATATGAAAAGGTAATTTACATCTTGCGGGGTCAGCAGCTGTGTTAATGCCTATTTGAAAAAGGCAGGACATAGGGACAAAGGACAGTAGATGTATTCGGAGCAATATGTTTTCCATATATATTCAATCCTCCAATTTCCATGCATATTCCATCCGGTCCCCCAATGGCAACCATCTCTAAGTTAGCCATTTGATCAAGAGGGGTTTCCTACCTTCCGCGTTTGAGACTGAATCATCTATTGCAAATATATAGACTATGAATTCAATCTATCTTGCACTCCCGATAGGTTTTCCTTCCTTATACACACACACAAATACCCACATATATATATATATATATATATATATATATATATATATATATATATATATAAAAGTTAAAATACTCGAGAAAATAAAACGTAAAAAAAAGAAAGGATAAGGCACGAAGTGAACAACACGGATGCTTGGATAATACTGACTTTATTTATCTTTTGCAAGGGTTTATATAAGGGTCTTACATTGTTTATTTACACTAATTATTTACATACACTACTTATCACCTCCGCCCCAGTTCACAAAGTGAACTCTGGGTAAAACTAAAGACAAAAAAAAAAATAAAAAAAAATAACTTTTTGACAACAAAACTAACGCATACTAAACAACTAAACTATTTTCTAACTTTACAACTAAACAATAAGACCTTGTATGTACATCATATATACAAATACACCAGAATTTTCACAATGGTTTGACAATTAATGTAATTCTCTACTTAGTGATAGACTACTTATACTAAAAGAACAACAGCATCAAGGAAAGATAATTTTGTTATTTACACTTCCGAATTGCCTGGATTAAGAGGGATGCGAAGGTGCCGGATGTGGGTGTGTCTTATCCTCTGTGCACCTGTCATCTCCTGGATAGAAACTATGTTATGTTCTCGTAGCGCTACCACCCTGAAAGGTCCTTCAAAGCGCTGATCCCTTTTTCGACGGCTGGACGGTGGTCGGCAATATACCGTCATACCTAACGAGATTCTGTGAGATTCATCCGGTACCGCTACGCACTCCCGATTTGCCCTCGAAATTTTTTCTTTTGTGAGCCTAGTATACACCCTTTGTGAGATATCAGCTAACTGTCTCCGTTTGTGGGTTACTGCATCTCGCAGATGTGTGTACGCGGTAGTAAGGATATCTCCCCTATTCCGTAACGGATGACCGAATACCACTTCCACCGGTGTAAAACCTGTAGCGGAATGTATTGTGTTATTGTAAGCCACTACTGCCCTAGGCATTGCTGCGGTGGCTCCTAATCCCTTATGTAACTGAAATAACCGAAGGTGTTCCCCTAATGTATTATGGAGACGTTCGATAGCACCTCGTCCTTGTGGGTTACCGGGGGAGTTAAAATGCCACTTTATATTTAAGTCTGAACATTCCGTAGTTGTACGAGCGTTCTTGAATTCCCTCCCACCATCCGACGTAATGTTGTGCGGTACTCCGTAGCATGATATCCAACTGAGCATACCCTCCCAAACGGCGTCAGCTGTTTTGTTCGATAACGGGTAAGCCATGGCTAGCTTGCTAAAGTTGTCAAGAATAGTAAGCCATTGCGAGCCTTCCCAAGTAAAGATGTCTACCTGTACCTCTAACAGTGGCGAATTCGGGGTATGTGACACTTCGGGATGGACATTGATGGGGTGTCTATCGTACTTCGCCCGGTGGCATATTGTACAATTTTGCAGCACCTCCCGGATCGTTCGGCGCATGTGGTGCCAGTAATACCTGCGGCTCAACGCGGCGAGAGTTTCTGGTACCCCTCGATGATTGGTTTTCCCTTCGTGATAGGCCTTAACTAAGTCTTTTTGCCGGTCTGGTTCCTTAACAGTTTCTACCATTTTTGAGCATAATATTAAGTTCCTATCAGCTCCTACGCGCTCTGTTTCCAATAGACGCTTGATTCGGTCTAGAACCGTTTTATTTCCTACATAAAGGTAATATGTCTTGCCCGGTTTAGTGCTCATGTTAAGAATGCGGGCGACATCCGCCGGTGGCACTGTGGGAACTGTCCAAACGGTTACAATACTGTGGCGACCATACTTCGTGTATTCCGTTCGCGACATTCCTTCTGTACGAGTTTTCCAGATGACCTGGCGCGTGTGTCGGTTCACTATGGTATCCATCTCGTTGAGGGGGGGTATGTCGAATTTCCTCGGGAATCTCATCTGCATCTACCGTATCCTCCTCATCACGCAACGTCTCTTCCCCGGCAGTGTCTCCGGAGGGACCCGCTTGCTGAAGCGGATTCGTATACAGGACCCGAGACAGCCAGTCCGCAACGACGTTTTGTGATCCTTTTTGATGTACGATATCGAAGCTGTCCGCGCGTAGTTTTTCTTTCCACCGTCCGATTCTGGCTGACGATTCCTTTAATCCGTCCGTCCATAATAGCGGTTTGTGATCTGTACGGAGCATAAACCGCCTCCCATATACATAAGGCCGAAAGTGGTCAATTGCCCAGACGATAGCTAAAAGTTCCCGTTCGAGCGCACTATACCTTGACTCTGCGTCGGATAGTTGTCTGCTCGCAAAAGCTACCGGCCTATCCCCGATATCGGATTCCTGCGATAATACCGCCCCGAGCGCCCTTTCGCTAGCGTCGGTCGTCACTACGAATTTCGTTTGAAAATTTGGGAATGCAAGCACTGGTTCCGCAGTAAGGGCTTCCTTGCACCTATGGAAGCTCATCATATGCTCATCGGTAAAAAGGAATGACCGACCCTTCTTCAACAGTTGCGTAAGTGGTGCAATTATATCAGCTGCGTTCGGTAGGAATTTGCGATAATAATTCACCATTCCGAGGAAACTCTTAAGTTCTTTTTGATTAGCGGGTGGTAATACGCGGGAGATGGCTTCGACTCTGGCTGGGTCTGGTTTGACTCCCCGTTCCGAGATAAGGTGACCCAAAAATTTTATCTCTGTACGAAAGAACTGGGACTTCTCTTCCGATAGTTTAAGCCCGAATTCGCGGATGCGCTCAAAGACATCCTTGAGGTGAGCTACATGGCGCGATGGGGATGAGCTAAAGACGATAAGATCGTCCATGTATATCTGACAATACTCTTCCCCTAGCCCACGGAGGAACTCATCCATCGGGCGCTGGAACGTAAGAGGCGCGTTTCTAAGCCCAAACGGCATTCGGGTGAATTCGTAATGTCCTCTGCCAAAGGTGAATGCCGTTTTTTCGATATCCTCCTCTCGCATCCGCACTTGATGGTACCCGGATTTTAGGTCGAGTCATATCCTCGAGTCTAGGGAGAGGATACCTCTCCTCTACGGTGTTCTCGTTTAGTTTCCTGTAATCAATTACCAGTCGGTAAGAGGGGTCTGCTTGTGGGTTCAACCTCTTTTTTTCCACGACCCACAAAGGACTGCTAAATGGTGACGTGCTATGTCGTATGATCCCTTGACGAAGGAGGTCACCAATTTGATCATTAATAATTGACGTCATTGACTGGGGGTATCTCCGGCCTTTCGTATAGGAAATTTTATTCTCTTTAAGTGTTATTTCATGTCTAGTCATCCCGGTGGCAGGTAATGGGCAGCCCTCCTTATAAAATATATCTGTGTATTCGGATAATAATGCTTCCGCCCTTGGTAACTCTGTATGCACCATATCTACACGAAGTTCCTTTCCCGTCATTTTAAATTCCCGGTGATATGATTTCGACCCTAAGGTCATTAACCAACTTCCCTGACTGCCCTGCATCTGGAACCCGACCTTATCCAAAACATCGCACCCAATTAGAATGTCATATTGATTAGTCAACTTTTCTAATACGTGTACGACAGCGCTCATTTTCACCCCAGTGAGATTTTCCAGATCCCATATATACTCTCCCAACACTTTATAAGGACCGCTCAGAGTGATAACAGAACATTTACATACCTTAAGTGAGAAACCTTTGTCCAGCTCCTTCAACACCTCTCTACTGACCAAGGTACTGGTGCTCCCAGTATCAATTAGCGCCCTAAATCCGTCGCTGCACCCCTGCACTATGGGCAACCTCTCCCACACTCAACAAACACTATTTACTGACTCTACTCTGCCTGGGTTGCCCTCGCCTCCTCAGATAGCAGTTTCCTTTTCTGCGCCTGACTTTTTGGGTTTGTTTTTCCGATTTGACTGCAAGCTTGCTCTTCCAGCTATCCTCGCCCAGCTGGGCCTCTGTTCGTCTTCTTCATCTGAAGAACTCTTCTCAGAGTAGTCTTCAGAACTTGACATTGACGTGTCCCTATGTCGTCTTGTTCTATGTGTGTTCACCTCCATCGGTTCTGGGGCTGTGTTCCGCCTGAACATCCAGGGACACGCTCTAGCAACATGACCTTTGTCGCCGCATTCGAAGCATTTAACTGCGGGACAATTAGCTGCGATGTGCCCTGAGCGGTTGCATTCGTAGCATCTACGGCCTTCTTCTCTTCGAGGCCCTCGAGGTTTAGAGCCTCTCTGCACATCTTTACCATCTCTAGGACTCCTTCGGTGTTCAACTCTTGACGGGTATGACGGATGAGGCCTGGGGTCAAACCGTTCTCTATTTCGGTCTCTATTACTGCTCCTCCTGTTCCTGAACGGCACTTGTCGCCACTGTAGTTCGTCCGCTTCTTCTTCCTCTCTGGCACCCTTATCCATTACATCACGGACACACTCGACAAAAGACTTTTCGGAAGCTAATTTTTCTCTGGCCTTTAGGTTTCTTCCTAGTTGTACTTTTAGTACCTTCTCATAGATTGACAGCTGTTGGGCCGCCTCGGCTTGTCCTACGGTTTCAATCAACTTCTCTGAGATTGCCGTGAACTGATTCAGCATAATTTCTGCGAAGCTATAATCCGACTGCCCGGATCGTCTGCTTTCAGTGAAGAGTCGATAAACGTCTTCTTCTGGTGTCCAACGCCCTCCTCCGTACGCCTTTTTTAGTCTTCGTGTAACCTCTTCCCATGAAGTCAACTCATTCGCTTGTATAGCGTTGAGTACATTCCTTCTGACTCTTCCTACCAAAGATGCTCTCAGTTCGGTAGCGTCCAAAAGATCTACCCACCCAGCCGTGATCCTTGCCTCGATCAGGTTGTGGATCTGGTTGCCTCTCTTCAGGAAGTGATTAAGGTGGCCTAGTTCTCCGCCGAATCTCTCCAGCTCTGAGACGGTGTTTTTTAGATATGTGGCAGTAGCCGTTTTCACTCTCGCCCATTCTAATTGCATTAATTGAGGATCATTGTTAACTACCTGCACGATCCCTGGATTAGCGCTTGAGCCACTATTCTGGTCCATAGGTTGACCTGAAGGATCCATTGTTTGACCTTGACTGTTTGCGGGCGTACCGTGAAGTTGACTGACTACGTTGTCTAACTGACTTGGTCGCAAAACCATGAGATTTTAAAAATTCTTTTCTCTCTCTTTTTTTTTTTCTCGCGACCGTTAATAACGTGCACTTACTTTTTCCCGGCTTTCGGCACCAGTTAAAATACTCGAGAAAATAAAACGTAAAAAAAAGAAAGGATAAGGCACGAAGTGAACAACACGGATGCTTGGATAATACTGACTTTATTTATTTTTTGCAAGGGTTTATATAGTCTTACATTGTTTATTTACACTAATTATTTACATACACTACTTATCATATATATATATATATATATATATATATATATATATATATATATATATATATATATATATATATATATATAAATATATATATTGGTTTTTTATAAATTCTATATTGAAGCGCTACTTAAGAAAATTCTAATCACTCAAGAACACATCGTCCTAGCTCACCTCCTCAACTACCTGTATATTTAATAAAACACAAAAAGTAAAATTATTAATTTTGATTCATTATTTAAAAATTATCTTTATAAAATATAAATATTCCAAAAGCATCAATGAATTCTGCTAATAAAGTCAATAAAATTCTTAAAAAAAATATTAAAAGAAACTGAGCTTTAAAAATATACTTATTTTTTTAAATGATTTTTACATTAATTTGATTTATTTGAAATAGATTAATCGCCAATAGTAGCACGATTTTTCGTTCATGTTTATTACAGAAGTAATATTTATATAAATATTTTACCTCTACATAAATCTAAAAAGCTAAAATAAATGATGCGTGATGACACGTTCATAAACTCCATAGTATTTTCATAAAAATGGCTTCCAATAACCCAGTAAAGGATCTCAATATCGAGAATGTCCGAAAAGTTAAAATAAATCGATATATGAACACGCGATCTTTAAATCGCTAATATTTTGATAATAAAGACTGAATTGGACTGCAATATAGAACCTCAATACTGTGAATATCCGAAAAGTTAAAATAAATTGATACTATATAAAAACAGACCGTAGTTTGAAAAACATGTAATAATAACCTTATTAACAATAACCACTAACAAAATGTAAGTATACAGTAAGTAAGGAGTATTTATTTTCACTTTTATATGTCTTATGCCCTTTGTAAGTGCATATTTTTTATTTAATATGGTTGCATAACGTATATTATAGATTGTCACATGCATTATTAGATGCAAATCAGTGTGTTATTCAAATAAAAAAACTTAAAATTAATGAGGAAAAAAATTCTATAATAATCAATATTTCAGTAAAAAAAATAAACAAACTCAATATCTTAAAATATCAAACTTTCTAATGTTTAGTGGTTACACTTTAAAAACTAATCTTTCAGAGGAAAAAAAAATTTACTTAATTTTGAAATCATAACCAAAAGTAGATAATTTCATAAAGATGTTAAACATTTTTTACATTGAATATTACTTATATTACTCAAATGAATATAGATTTGAGTTAAATAAATTAAAACTTTAGCCATACTAAAGAAACAAAAAATTATTGTTTTTCTTATAAATCGAAGAGGGCTAATCAAAAGACCATTAAAAACTATGCAGTTCAGTCATTTTCGAAAACAAACAATAAAATTCGCCTGATACCGCGTTTAGCTCTACTCAAAATATTGTTGATTAATGTTATGTAATTTTACTGCATTTGTCATAAAAGATTTTTTTAATTGAAGCTTTTTGACCATATGAAATAATCGTTAAATATTGAGAGACCAAGACAATGATAAAAAAAAAAATCTATAAAAATTACTTTTTTTAAAGCAGTAAAAATGTCATCCTGAAATGTGTAAAGCTATATTGAATATATATTGAAACTACTTTTTTAACAGTTTAATATATTTTCTCCACCTTATCTAGTTAAGAAAGTAGAAAATAAATAATAAATACAGAATAAGACAATAAATAAAAAATAAAATAGGCATTTTTAATAAGTATGTAATCAATTCAATTATAATCCTTTGAGAAATATATTGAGTGTAAGTATCAATGGAATGCCATTCCAGAATAATGTGAATAAATAATTTGTTCTGGTACATCCTAAAATCGAAATATTTTTTGTTTTATTTTTTTTAAATATTATTATTGTGTTCTTTTTTTGTTACGACACCTGAGTGGAACAATTATGTGAGTAAACATCACAATGTAAATACCTACAACTTTAAGAATACGTGCCTAAACAACTGAGCCACCAACAAGAATCAATGTTCCTCCAGCTGGCAAACGCCCCAGGCAGATCTGAAGACTAGGACAATGAGGAGGCAGGGAGATAGTGCCTCAACGGGCTCGGAAAGACAAAGGAACTGGATGGAGTAAATACGGATAGAAAACAGCGTATCTGACATGAAAAACTTGAGCCAAAAATGGCTTAATGACTTGATTTATCTGGAACTAATTGATTTTTCTGAATATAACAAATTTCTGATTAGAGTGTAGTTTACACTTCCTATTTATTAATTTTCTTAGTATAAACGTTGAAATTATTATTAATAATGAACTTATATAATACAATCCATACAATAATAAAATCATTTTTTTTATAAATATATATTTAGGACGCCAAAGGGCATAAGACAAGTTAATCTGTCTTACAGTCCTTGTAGACAATTTAAAAAAAAATCGATGTAATAAAAAATAAATTTATTGTTTTTGTTTTGCCATTATTCGATCAACGCAAGGTACACGAAGTTCGGAATTTAGCAAACTGCTAACATTTTTAATAATTTTAAAATAAGTGGAAATGTAAAAAAAATGATAATAATAAATAAATTATAATAAAAATGAAAATAGCTCTTGATGTGGATTTCAGTAACAAAACACTTTGAATATCATTGATCCAATTCAAGATCGGAGTTAAAATACATTATGGGCTCTTCCTAAAATTGAGCCTAATAAATTAACCTCCGAGTTAATATTCAATGAAGATGTTACAGGAGAAGGGACTAGAGGTTATACCATACATCTCGGACCGGGGTATGCCATGCAAGTGGCAACGAACGAATTATATATTTAAGCCCACTCTGGCCTGGGGGTTAACTAGGTGGGGTAGATAAATAACTAGATCCTCGAGGAATTTGTCTTCCCGAGGTAGAAAGATGCCTTCTCCTCATCCGGATAGAACCCGACCGGAAGAGGGGAATATTTTCAGCCGCTGTGTCAGCGAGGGGATAGTCCCAGAATAAACTGGAATTGGCAAAGTCAAGTGCACTCAGGTCCCCTTAAGTGTCATCAGATTTATTTCTTTTGGCTTTATTACACGCCAGGCGCTAGCGAAAACCATTGAATTAACTGCAATGATTTTTATTATAAATAAAACAGTCGAATCTGGTGTGCAGAAACATAACTTGGGACAAAGAAAAATACATTTTATTAAATTAGGGTTGTGCTTAATAATTCATCAATTATTTGTATACAAAGCTTTAAAATGTGCAATTTTTAATTTTAGCAAACTTATAGCCAGGGTCATTAAATTTGTAAATTTAAATTAATATAATTTATCCTTATATTGCAGTCTGTAAATATCCTCAAATGTTTCTATCAATTAATTTCTTGTGTTAAAAATTTGTACGGTAAAAAAAAAAAAAAGTAAAATTTGTTTTTATTAATATAGCATAAAATAATTTATCATACACACAAAAAAAAAAAAGGTAATCTGTCGTCTGCAAAGGAGTTTTGCAGTAATTTGATTACTTTTCCGTTGAACAGTCTCTTTAGTAAATCTCTTCTCGTCCCAAGTATCGTTTTTCAAAACAATTCTTTTTAAATCAGTAGCTAATTCCAGACCAATGCCTAATGAAACCTCGACTTCATTTATACGAAATTAATAAAAAAAAAATTAATAAAAGTAAAAGTTTTACTAGAAGTAGGCTATCTGCAGCTCAGCAAGAGGCTGAGAAAAACAATCACAAGCAAAGTTTGATCTAAAAAATAAAAGTCTTCGCTATTGGTACGCCCGGAAGGCCATATTATATTTATTCCCTTTATTAAGGCTAAACTATATTTCTTATTGAAGAAATATAAATCTTATAGAAGAACTGTGTCTTCTTTGCGATCGTGCAATTGGAACATAATTACGTTGACTAGTTTTTGAGTGATCGCTTCCTATACAAAAGAAAAACTGAAAAACACAAAATTTAAATTTACTGCTTTTCCCTGTGGTATGGGACCATGAACTTTTTTGTTGCTCATGGGGACTATTATCATCGCTTTAAATATTTTCCGTGGCTTGCGGTTCAAATTGGAGATAGTTCAACCGCAAAATGTTTTTCTGTAATTTTTAACTAAAATTAATAATAACTTCTAAATTATTTAGTGTTTCGTCATTGGGGTGACCTCATTCGATCCACAAACAAAAAAACTACAAGTACCTTACTCGCCTTACTTTGTGCAAATTATTTTTCGAATATCCCGCCGTCATTTCGAAGTCCCTAGATGGGGGTTTTCTCCCCGAAATTGGAGCGGACTATACAGATTTCGATTCACGTAATGTTCCATAGCTACCTTACCCAGATGTTCCACCATATCATTGAAACCTTCTACTTATTTTATTTTCATGAATGTACAAATGTTTAGTTTTTCTGTACAATTATAAGTTTACTGGTTCGCCCTTTGCCTAGAGGCCGAGGGTGGAGTGACAAGGATAAGGAGTTCACAGAATTATTTATATATTATTTTTTTTTTAAATAAATTAAGTTTTTTAAGAATTTTATTTAATTACACTTCAATAGTTGTTTTTATTGTTGGGAACTCCTTGAGCCCTCAGTGTAAGAAGTCACTGTTTCATAATCAAACAGGAATACAACCTTTACAATTATTCAGATTCATTCTGGAGTCCGAATTGTACAATTTATTACGAGCCGGCGAAATACAACATTTTATAGTTCCAATTTTATTTTAAATTGAAACCGATAAACTGACGAAAAGCATATTCAATTTCACAATTCGCAGCCTCGAAATCCTTGATTAATGCTTGAATTTTTTTCATGCTATACGGCTTCGCACCCTGTATAATCAAAACTCGGACATAACATTCAATCATTTCAAGTGATATTTAGCAAGGCGTATAATTTCCACATCTAAATATTTATACAGCGAGACGCAGAATCACGGAGTGCACTCACATTTGCACTAATATCGGGAGAGAAGGTCCTATTGTGCGGTAGGGCCGGGACAGGCGAGGCTATTGAAATGTTACCGGCTGCTTGACAAACCCAAATCGTTCCACAGCTCGGCTTTTACACAAATTGTACCACTTCCCTCTTCTATTTGACTAACGTCTACTCGATGCTAGCGGTTTTCTAGATAAGTGTTTGTCTTTCTCCTCCCCTTTTTCGATTTATCTCACAATGATATAGGGGCTTATTTAAAAAATAAAATAAATTACATTTAAATGATTCTGATTATAGGAAACATAGTAATATTCAAACTAAAATGTCATTTTATCCAGCGCACAGTGGTCAAAATCAGCAGTTTAGGTGAACAAAACTTCAAACTTGCCGAAATGGTTAAATTATTATTTAATATATTTTCCTTCATTTCAAAGCCTACCGAATCAGAATTGGACTGTATGAACATGTGATTTTGTACAATGTTAGTGTTACTAATTTTTTTCCTAATTACTAATTCAATTCGAGTCTAAAAATAGATTTAAATAGAAGCTGTTTTTTTATAAATTCTATATTTTATAATTCATAAATTGGTAGGCCCGTTTTATCTGTCATTCACATAAAATAAGAAGTTATTGTTGAGAGATCATAACGAAAAAAAATTTTTTTATAAACCACGAACACGATTTTATCGACCACCATTTTGGAGACCAACAAAAACCTGATGAATCTAATCTATGCTGTGAATGAGAGTAGGATAAACCCAAGACATTTATACAGAAAAAATTAATGAGTAGAAGAGCTCTACCACGACCGAGTTGACGAATGGAGAAGGAGCGGTGAGATGGCAAGACAAAACTTAAATTTCTTTTTTTTTCATGATGAATTAAGGCCAGAAGTATCCTTAAGTATTTGTTTTTAAATTCATTTCTCTAATTTTAAATCTCAGTTAAAGTTTAATTTTTCTTCAAATATACCCGTCATTCATTCCACTATCGTTGTTCATACAAGCCCAAATTTAACTTATGGATCTATGGGTAATATTTAGAGTACCGTAAGTAATAATAGTAGTACGTAGTAATATTATAGATATTGTAATTAAAAAAATGATACAATTATTATTTATATTGTAGAAATATAGGATGCATTATTATTTATAGAAAAATAGGTACTAGCATTATTTATAGAGCAATATTATATCGAGTATCGGTAATTTCACCCAGGGCAGCCCATAATGCCTGAATATCCGACAACTTTCGGAGGACCCAAAACTTAGCGGGGGACCTGGGTGCCCGGGAGAGGACTCATCACAAATTTTGAATTATGTTTTCATTTTATTTATTATTTAAAGTAATAATTTGTTTATAATATCGATAGATACAAATTTTGAACTAACCAAAGTCAATACTCGGATGTGGTATTGGTACTTGTAGGCCCGAGCTAAAACCTGTCGAAGGGTCTGATTTCCACCCACTCTTCAAAATTAGTCTTCTTTTAACTAGAACTACCAAATCTGGAAAAAATAAACATAAAATAACCACTTTATCAGCCAAAATGCAAAAGTTCACTGCAGGATTTCCACACTAAAAGGTTAGGGGAAACAAACCCTGGTAAAAACTCCTTGGGAGCTCTTGGGGGTATCATTGGGGGTAAGTTTTTTTACATCGAATATGGGCATAAATTAGGTATATGTTTAATGATATAGAAGCAAGCAGTTAGTGGTAAAATATTTGGTCTTACCTTTCTGAGCTACGTTCATTTTCAATGAACAATGAATTTACCTCCAAGTCGCCAAATTGTTTGACGCCAAACAAAAACGATAATCCGGAAAGTAAAAAAGCCAGTAGTATCATTGCAGGAAATTAGCTGCACTCGTATAAACATGAAAAGATTACTGATTTTACTTTTTGTGAAAATTTGTGGCATAAAATAGTCTTAGCTTGCGTTTTCCCAACTACTGATAACAACATCGTATACCCCCAAATTTCAAATTTTTCACTTTACTTTTGTCTACCTAACTTGGTGATTGTACATCACCATGGGCAGCGTTCATGGAATTTCGTCAATACTATTTTAATGGATAAATGGTGAGGCTTCCTTCCATCTCTCAGAATAATCTTGATAAAGCATAAATGCTTTACAAATAGCAGGAGAATAAAACAGTGTTAAGAACAAAACAGTTGAATTTTTCACCTTAATCAAAAGCTTTCGCTGTCGGCATGCTTTGATTAAATACATTTAAGGAATCAATACTTCGTAAAGATTATAATTTCTGTTAAGTAATTTTGATCAGCAAAAGCCGATAAAAATGAACTGAACCACATTTATGAAGGCTGGTCAATATTGAAGGATCTTGGAAATTTTGTGAACATGAAAGGGTCTCCAAAAGTGTTATATGTCGGACCGAATGGAACTAAATCGACACTTCATTTCCTCCAATAGTCAGCACATTCCCCAGGTCATACTTCAGCCGGTACTTGGTCAGCCTGTGATCGTTACCAACATATATGGAATGTTGTGATCCTTCATAAGACAAAGGAATGGTTGAGGGATCGAATTTAAGCTTGAATGGGTGCTTTTATATTACTCTTATTTCACTTTTACAATCGTTCTCGATGAATATAATTTTGATGAAAAATGTTAAAGAGGGGACCTTCGGGCAGTACATAGGGAGAGTAATATAGCATCAGCATTTTTTATGTTTATTTCATTCCAAACTGGTTCATCGTTAAACTAAAATATAAATAATAAAATATTAAAAAAATAAACATTTTTTTAACATTTATAATTAATAAACAAATAATTTTTTAAAGCATGAATGCATCGTCAACATAAAAGTTCTAAAATCTTTATATCGATATAAAATATACCATTCAAGCGTGTACAAATTTATTTTTAATTTTGAAAAAAATATAGGGCTTTTTGGTTCTGTTTAATTTTTATTTTTTGTTTCCGAAATTATTACAAAATTAAATTAATTATATATAATATAATTATTCGGAATATAATTATTATTATTATAATACATCGGAATATGTTATTACTAGAACTATATTATTACTGTGTCATTTTGAAATCATCTCCCAAAATGGCTGTCAACTGTTAATTATAATACATACAATCAATTCGTTCTTCCAAGGTCATCAAAGCATGGATTTTTTATGTGAATTCTATAAACGCTTCCCCTCAAAGAAAAAACAACATAAGAAATGTAAATTAACAATGATACTTTTCGTTTTAAGTTTTACTTCTTTTGTTTATTGGTTCCTTCAAATTTCACTGGTTGTTAGTTTTATTTAGAAATCAGTCTTATCGAAATTACACGAAATAGAGGACGCTCCATTTTATGTCACAAACGACTTATGAGTTATAATACAAGGACTAGAATATCCTAACACTATCCGATACCGCATTTGAACACTACAAAAATTTTCAGCACAGACTGACTGGCAATATATCTGTGTAAAAAAAGGTGATTACCATATAAAAACAAAATTGAAGTTTTTTGGGGATAACGTTGGTTTTAAAACAGGTAGAAACACAACGGTTAAAGCAAATCGTGTGGTTTTCAGATGCCTTAAATTTGGTTTGAATCGTTCAAAGGGTTCTCCTGATTAATAAGCGATTATTATTAATATCTTTTAAAAAAAAATTTTTAGGCCAAACATTTTTATTTTTTAATTCGCTTGAAAATTAGAATATAGAAATTTTTCAAAGTCCTTATACCGAATCTGATACAAGTTTTGAATAAAAAAATACTGTTAATATAAGTATATTAACAGTATTTTTTTATAATAAGAGCTAAGTAGCTCTGCATAAGAACACCGTTTTCGTTACATATAAATCACAAATTACCCTTCAAATTGCAGTCAAATTTAATTATTTCATTTTAAAAAATTGGATCACTCCAAATTTTACTATTTCTGGAACACGAATAATGTTTTTTTATAACACTTTGAACACGGCCATTATCATAGTAAAATAATATATTTTTTACCACATAATAATACCGTTCTATATTGTATACAAATAAATAGACCTGTCAGAACATTCAAAATTTGATTATTTCATTTAAAACAATTTGGTTTCTCTAATATTTAACATTAATTTTTCTTATTTTCTTTTCTACGATAATGTTTATAGCGTCATTATAAAAGTGTAATTAATATTTACTATTTCTTGATTACAAATAATGTGTTTGTATTATAATATGTGCATGGATAAAAACTTAGCCATTAAAGCCATATTTATGTGAAATTTAAAAATACCGGATTCTTCGAACGCACAACTTAGGACCTTTCCGAGCCAATCTCGTGCAAATGGATGAGGAACGCCAGCTTAATTTCCTCGCACATATGGAAATGGAAGGGCAAGATTTACGCAGCTGATTTGCCGCCCATATCCAGCAACGACGAACTGCACGGACGGATAGTTGACGCCTGCAGGTCAGTCCATCCACAATCAATACGGGAAGCAGCGACAGAATAATGGATAAGAAGAGCAGAGTTGTACGTCATGGAGGGTGGTGCTCATTTAGAACACCTGACCTTAGGGTGACCTAGCTATTTTCATGGAATTGAACAATTTAGTACATCCGGAAGTAGTAGGAAGAAAATTTCATTTCCTACTACATAGGTGAGGTTGTTTTTCATGATAATGAGATACCTTTCATGAGTTATTCAAGAAAATAAGTTTTCAAGAAGTAGAAATGTCAATTTCTGTTGTTTGTAACGATTAAAAAATCATTTTTTAAAAATTCTAAAGAATAAAATAGTTTTAACATTTCTATAAAAACCCATCATAAATAATACCCCATTCTATTTGAAATTCCAGAGTTAAGTGCGTTGGAGAAAGTTTTGAGGGCGGTAATATCATAAAAAGTTAATTCATAATTCATAATAGTTCTTAACAAAGACCCACCTTTGAAAATCCTGGAATCTAGTAGGGGTGATCCCTGTTCGCTGGGACACCCTGTATTTTATATATATATATATATATATATATATATATATATATATATATATATATATATATATATATATATATATATATAGCTGAATATATATTAAAAAAATAACTGTTTATACCAAATGAATAGTTCAGAAAAACTTAAATTATATTAATTTTGAAAATTTGCATGGTGAAAATTATATTGTTATATTTATAACTGATAATATTCCCTTCTTTTTTTAAATAAAATTATTGAATAAAAATTAAAGCATTTTTCTATATTAAAATTTGTTAAAGAAGCAATCAAAATATTGCGACAGAAGGTTGAGATCTCAAACGTAGCGCATAAGAGACGTGCACCTTGAGCAATGTGGTACTTGAAGAGAGCATCAACGTCGATGACCGCAATTAGCCTGCTTGAATAAATAAACTTGTTAATTAGAATCTGTAGAGCAAATACTTGATGATCCATAAAGGCCAAATGTTGAAGGAATTGCGCCTTACAGCCGACACCATTTTGCGCTATTGTTTTTTATAGGACACTCGTATTGTATTACAAATTAATACAAAAAGGTTCGTATCTATAATAATATATAAAGCTAAAGAGATTGTTTGTTTGAACGCGTTAATTTCAGTAACTACCAGTCCGATTTGAAAAATTATGTTTGAGTAGATAGACCGTTTGTTGAGAAAAGCTTTATAAAATCACTTTACGGCCCAATGAAACGGATTAGTAACTATAAATAAATCGCTAAGAGAAAAAGTTCCAACTTGCGTACGTGTCGTTGTCATGACAACTTTATACCCGCGGAAGTAAGTTGGCTACATTAACATTTCGTAAATGAAATGGCAGGACTAGCAGATACAAAGTGTGGAAACGTGAAACTTATTAAACTGAAAATTTGTTGACCCTTGATAAAATTTGATAGCGTTTTTGATTCTGTTCCTTGAAAATGTCTGCAACAAATGAAACCGAACAACGTATTATAGGTTAGTTTTTATTTCAGAGGTTACTCCAAATTAGACGCGAATGAAACCGCGAGGCACAGCTAGTTTTAAGTTTAAAAAATCTAAACATAAAAAAAAACTTAGTTTTATAAATAATTGCATAATATTAATAGCAAAATACATAATTTTGATGCTATTGCAGATTGAAGAAAATAAAATAAATAAATTGATGGACTACCTATCCTTAAATTGCTATAAACTTATTTGAGCAATAGAAAGTGTGATAGTTTAATGCTTGGCCTTCTAAATTTTTTAATTTCCTTTCTCAGAACACTATTACCTTACTTTGAAGGACTTTTTACTAAGTAAAGTTTTAATTAAGTGTATCAGTGACCCCATTCGGGACTTTACCCACAAAAACAAAATTAAATAAGGTCTCGAGAATAAAATTATCTCTATAACGATTAGTGGATTAAAAAGATGGTACAGTGAGTGTTTAAAACGTTATATTATAGTTTAGAGATTACTAGACAACATTCGGAGAAATTGAAGCATATCAGGATATAATAACCTAAGCTTCCCATATGAGTTACAGTTTTGTGTTCAGATTCATTATAAGAAATTTGGCTCCTGACCTGGTAGAGGTACTCTCCGATCTCGATTTACTAAAAGCAGTTCTAGGGGTGATCTGGAGGTGGATGGCCAACTCCAATCAGACAACAGGGACGATGGCAGTGAGCTCAGACTAATGAAGCTAATGACTGTAGCCCCGGGGCAGGAAAGACAGAGATTATTAACGGCCAACCCAATATCTGGGGCCCCAGGAACAATAACGCAGATATTACTGCAGCATCTTTATTGTCGACGTGACCAAGGGAGAAGCATCTCTCCAATTCGATACTTTATGTCGCGGTAAGGAAACACATTTAGTATTTTTGTCATATCTTCCTTAGTTTTCCTCTATTGATATAGCAAGAGGGTTATAAAGTAAATACAAGTATCAAATAAAATTGAAAATACGATCAATTTTCGCAAAGGTGGAATTTTAACAACGCATAACATGTCGCGCACGAGTGTTTTTTAAATGTGCAACAAATCATTAAAAGAAATTCCCAAAGCTGTGCTGATCACGGCTTTTACTATTAGCTATTAGTAGTAGTAAACAACAAAAGCCACCCATTGCTGGCGGTAATCAGCGGTCATAATAATAAACTCTCTATTTATTTCCGGACAAGTCCCTTTCGAATAACAATTACAGGAAGCGATAGGTGGCCTTCAGAACCCTAGGGTAGATGAGATAGAAACAAATGGGTTAATAGATAATTAAAAAAAAACAATAAATAAATAAAAATGAAAATTACAAGCAATAATATAGCAACTTCAAGCATAAAAAATAGGTATTGATAAAGGTATTGATGGCCTGAGTGTTTACATAAAAACTTCTAATATTAATAAGATAAATTACAAATTAAATTAAAAATGAAATAATAATGATTAAAAAGATATAAAATCTATCAGTACAAATTTAAAAATTTTGAATGAAAAGAAAGAAATTTTATATAAAATTATTTTGGGGCAAGATGGACGGGATATTATCACTATGGGATACCGAGAGGGGGGTGACCCTCGGAGTCCTAAAGATGAATCGTACAAAGCACTTTATCAAACGTTTTACTTTTATCTCGAGGTCCCGCGAGACGTCCCCGTACACGTTATAACAGTAGTCAGAGTGAGGGAACCTTAATAAAGTAACTAGGAGTCCACGGGTTTCAAATGGAAATAGGTGACGAAAGTAATTTAATCGCTTTGAGGTGGTAAAGGAACGACGGGAGATTTCAAGTTTTCGTATGGTTGGATAGAAGTGTGTGGGATTAATATTCAGGAACAAGGTGATTTAGAGAATGATTTGACAAGAAAGGTAACTGTGACATGTTTGCTCAGAGAACATGACATTTTTCAGGCACAACTACACCCTTCTTGAAAGGTTTTTGAGTCGCATTTATCCGTTTTTAACGGTTATGGAAAGAAGATTTGAATTGAAGGAGGTCGTAGATGTATGATGGTATTGGATAACTTGCTAGAGGATATTCCTACGACGATAGTCGATAGGCTACTTCGCTTCCTGAAATTTTCTTTTAATACAATGTAAAAAAAAAAATATATATATATATATATATATATATATATATATATATATATATATATATATATATATACACACAATAGTCTTCAATCTATCGTTTCCACTTAGTTTATAATTCAATACTTTACAAAATACAGATATACCAGTAATTAGAAAATAAAATGGAATCCCAATGGTTGCCCATTTATCGCATTGCGATAACCTCCTTCGCCACTCAAAAAAAAAAAAAAAAAGAAAAATATTAGGAAAATTTTTGAGGGAAAAAGAAACCAAATTACGAGATAGCAAAACCAGGACCAAAAAATGCTAATAAGTATTTGTAGAGTACTCGTATTGTTGTAGGCATCTTAGCGTCATTCGACATCTCAACCTCTACAACTTTCCGACAGTAGACTAGCTTCGCAAAGTAGGATATAAAAAGGAAAGATATGGAGAGTTGAAGAAATGAAGCTACCGGTTTGAATTACCCAAGGTAGCAAGCTAAAAAAATCATTCCGTGAGATTCAACCAAGTATTTCAGAATTTTAGAATAAGGGTTGTTCTGAAGATGAGGAAATATCTCCCGGAAACGTCAATATAAATGAAATAAACTGAATGTTATTATACAATTTATGAAATTCCCTTCACAAGACAATATTTTTAAAATTCTATATTTACTTTTACATTAAAAATCAAAACTTCAGCTGCCACAAAGACAGCTTATCTGCACCTGTACTTACTTAATTGAAGCGCAGCAAAAGGAAATTCTCATATAAAAATAATAAACCGATTACAAACAAACATATTCATACGATTGCACACTCACCTTAGTTTGCCAGAAACAACATATTGCATTATTCCAACCGTACATTCGTTCCCAAAACAACCCTTACAGGTTCATTTATGATAAAGTAACAGCAGGTACTATTCAATACCATCCATTTAGGTACTAATCAATACCAACCCACTAATATAGGTCATACTCATAATGGAAATTCCACAAAGCAAAACAGAGACACAAAACAACCTGAATGAGGGAATGTTTTAAGATTTTTTTTGTCTACTGTCTCCTTTTTCTAACAAAAATGTTCTTCACCATTGAAGAAATCAAGCCAGGAGGAATACCCACGGAAAGATGACCTTCTGTCATGCCTGAATTGTATGCACCTATTTTGTACGCCATTGTATTTTAAGGTTATGCCAATAGACCCATAGAATCAAATAGTTATTTGAAAAAAATAATTTGCAATTAAACCGTATTAATACTCAGTTGATAAATAACACGTTAAAACAACATTACTAACAAATAGCAAACAATATTGATTGCAAATTAAAAACCACTCCGTCCAAAATAACCTTTCAACGGCGACTCACTTACCGAACACCCCTTCATTTAAGTTTCAAGGTTTTCAGTCTCCTTCCTATTAATTCACTTCACATCTGAAAGCTGTCAGGCGTTAAAATAATCAGCATGTTGACTTTCCTGTTTTCCTATAAAACAGTTCCTTCATCGGTATTACGCTGAAAAAATCAATTTTCCGTTTTAATATATTCCATCTATTCTGACGTCGCGAGGTTTAATTGTTCACCATTCACATCTTAGTCATTTACAACGGGTTTGACGAATACTGATTTCCTTAAGATCTCTATTTTTTTTTCAAACGATTACACTCGGTTTTCGTGCCTGTTTATTTTATACTCCAAATCCGAAATTCTTCTCTTGCAGACGGCCTCTATTGAAAAATAAGCCTCGCTGGGAATGTGAGAGCATAGGTGGTTCAATAAAGCATCCTCTTGATACAATTTTTCATGAGGGCTCATCCATAAATAGCGGTTGTGCTCATCAATTCAGCAACGAGATGGATGACCGTTCGCCCTAACAATGTCTCGCTCCCGATGAAGAGTTATAGCACCGGAACAATGCCAGTCCTCGTGAAATTTCCTCCTTTCGAATCCATCCCGCTAGATGCAGCCCTCGCTTGCGAATACCAACAGATTATATCAGAGCTCCGATGTATGCAAATATATATCCACGTGTAATTAATGATCGGCATCAATAAATTATTTATGTTTTAATCTCTAAATATTAAAGGAATATTTTTCAGGATCCACTAGAACGCACAAAAATTTAGCACATTGACTGCCACGGTACTTTTCAGGATTCTAGTGTAAAAATCCAATTTAATTTCATCATATTATGTTATTAAAAACTCTAATAATAGTATATATTAATTATAATCAAACAGAATGTTTTTTGAAAAAAAAAAAGCCATTCCGAATTTGTACTAAAAAACGCCTAGAGCACGTTATTTTTGTTCAATCTGTCAAGGGAAGTCAAGTGGAAGACTTTTTTCTTAAATTATCACAAACAATATCATACAACATTTTTGCTTGATGATTTTGAATAATTATATTTTCTGTTTATTTATTAATAAATTTTCTCTTCATGTAAACCAACCTTGATTTTTTCTTCTCTCCTGTGAGGCCGTGTATTCATATTTACACTGATATTCTTCGAATATCAACGTTGCTGCACAAATATGGTGTGAGATAATTTGTGGTTCGCGTCATAGGTAATACCGCAAATTACTCAGTCAACGTGTTAAAAAATATGTGGCCCTAAATTAACGTATCCTCTCTGATTACATGAAACCAGAACATTTTAAACAATAATTTATACATCGATCACATTATAATTTATAATAAAATAAATTAATCTCTACACAAGCAGGCACAAAAATGGAAGCACCATTTACTAACACAAAGTAGGATAATGAAGCTTTTTATAGTAATATCTATCAACGAAAATTGTAGTTATCCAAGACAAGTTATCCAATAATAATAATAATTAAAGGCTTAGCGAACCCGAAGGTTCGATGCCTATACCACAAATCGGTGCCTACAAACCTCGGTCCACCGACTGCCGTCCAAACCCAAATTCATTAAATTTAATTTTAATTTTAAAAGATTAAATGAATTTAATTTTAACTTAAATTTAATTTAATTAAATTTTTCAAGTTATCCAATAAAGTTAATAAATTTAAACTTTTATCTAAAATAAGTACTTATTGTAGATACAGGTTTAAAATAATTATTATTATGTTATTATCATTTATTTATAAAACTTATAAAAGAAAAAAAAAATTACCTTCGTTTGGCAATCTTAGTTAATATATCACCTATCATTTTAATTTATTGTTATTGTAACTTAAAACAGAAACCTAGACACCACTTGAATGTATTCTATAAAATTTAATTTTACTAACAGAGAGCAAACCTCACAAAACAATTAAATAATTGACTACCTGGAATGTGAAAATGTTCATAGAACTTGTTGTGGCCGTTAAGGGCCTAAACTATATATTTTAATAAATTAAATGTAAAAATTTGCTAAAATAATAGTTCAAATCTATAATATCAATACTGCACTATTACTGGTTTGTATAGTTTTATTTTAAACTAAAATGTCTAAGGAAGATTGGGCTTTATACAAATATATGCTGGATGTTTAATGTCTGATATAAAAGTGCATTTAGCAATTACATTCATCGATTTCACATATAAACATTAAATGGTATTTTAGCGATCAAATGTTTGAATAAATATGAATAATTAAAAATCAAGAATAACAAATATATATTATTCAACAACAATTATAATTAAATAATAGTGGAACACATATTTTTATTCTCCAATTTACAGCCACTATTGTCGAAACATTTTGTAAAGAATGTCTCGTTCTAACCCTTATTAATATTCAAAATTGACGCATTTCAAGTTCTGACGTTGTTTTTTGTAATTAGCGATATATATGCACATTTGCATGCATATGATTTGGCTTCATGCATAATGTATACAAAGTTCCTTCACAGCCAGAGGTTACTATGAGAGAAAAAAAAAATCTCTCTTGAAACCTAGACAGGTTATGGAGGTTAATATTGCTAGTACTTCTGAGAAACTGTGGTCAAGATTTAATTTTCATACAAAATTTGTTATATCTTTAACTTTTTATATCTTATCTCCACTCTTCATACCAATATTACAGTTCATAAGAATAAGGAAGAGAAAAAAATCTCCTTAATTAATGAAATGTAAGTCATACAAAGGTATTGCTAAATTTATATATTAATATATCAAAATAATCTAGGGTGACACAATCAGTTGCAATGTTTTTATATTCATAAATACCCTCATCAATATGAGCCGGAATGTCTTTATTAACGAAGGGTATGAAGGAATATGAGATTAGCAAGTATAATCAAAATACGAAAGTAACAAGTGTTCAAAATGACTGATTCGGAATGTTGGTTTATTATTTTCAATAATAGACCTTTGGAATCGACCAAAGAAAATTTTTTTGTAACCCCTCCTCAAAATTTGAGATTTTACGTTTCAAGATACGTACAATCCAAATATCGAATAAAAAAAAATCCGTCCGTCCGCCGTCCGCCATACGCCGTACGCCGTCCGCGGCTTTTCTCCGAGACTACTTGACCGATTTTCTTGAGATTCGGTACCAAAGTCACAGGTCACCCCAGGATGATCCTCGGAACTCGACATTATAATCCGTCTGTTTGTTTCAAAATGGCGGCCGATTAGAGATCTCATAAGTCCATAACTCGGTCATTTATAAAGATAGAGAGAAAATGTAAGGTGTTTTGGAATCAGCATAACGAGATATGAAAAAAAAAAAAAAAAAAATTGAAAAACAAAAAATCTGTATAATTACCGATTAAATATCTAATAAGCCCATAACTCGGTCATTTATAAACATAGAGGAGAAATGTAAGGTGTTTTGGAATCAGCATAACAAGGCATTAAAATAACAAAAAAGAAAAAAAAAAACGAAAAATAAAAAAATCTCTATCTGTAAATGCTTTTGGTTTATTATTTTCAATAATAGACCTTTGGAATCGACCAAAGAAAATTTTTTTGTAACCCCCCTTCAAAATTTGACGTAAAAATATCGAATAAAAAAAATCCGTCAGCAAAAATATGGATTTTTGTTTGGTGCTTTTATTGTATTTAAACGAAAGCTAACGAAAATCCCTACAATAGGAACTAGAAATAACCTAAATCGGACCATTATTAGCTGAGATATAGCTTAATGAACTTCGTTTTTATTTTTTCCTAGTGAAGTGCACATAAAATATTTCCTCTGTATCATTTTACATCACAGCCTACTTGCATTAATTAACTCAGTTCGGCACTCTCACGGCGAACATCTTGTGACAAGCTTCAAATTTCTTTTCCTTTGGTACCTACTGCTTCATATTTTTTACTTTGACAGAATAGATATTTTTGTGGAATAATAAACAAGTGAAATAAATAAGTGGAAATAATAAACCATTGTGTAATAATTTGCAGCGTTTTTTCTGCAGACACAAAAATATTGATTAATTTGTTGTTCAGTTTATGATGCTAAATATTATATATTAAGTATGAATAAAATTTCGTACTTCAACGCTGTAAGAAGATTAACAAATAAATTATATAATAATGTTTTAAAAAGATATTATTTAGTAATTCATGATATGATAAGCTAGAAAAAGCACTTAATAATATCAAAGAGGCATGCACACAAGTAGGGACATGCCTGTCAAATAAGGGTTCAACCTGGGAACGAAAGATAATGAGCTAAAAATGTGTATGAACTTTTATTAGGACTTTCTAAATGTTGGCTAAAATGCCATATTGGCGTCTCAAGTTATTAAAGGTCAAAGATAACAAAAAAAGTGAAAAAAATCGTTTTTTATAAATATCTCGTTTTTGATGCGTTTCACGTAGTGAGATGTTATTATTAGTCATGTAGAAAATTAAATTATCTACAAGTTTAGTCTTATTTAATTTTTTTTTTTGCATTATCAACCGTTCTCTAGATATAACGCGGAAGCATAGGCAAAATAGGATACTCATTTTAAGAAAAGGTTTGAATGTGAATTACTTAAGTTATTAGCATTCTAAGTAAAATAAGCCTTGTCAGGTGTATTCCAAAGTCGCTACCTTTGGCAACATTAAAAATGGTGTAATTTGAGATACTTTATCTCGGGAACAGTAAACGTGCAGAGTTAAATTAGGGCTAAAATTTTAGGAAATTTAATATTCTTTTGAAAAAGGTATCGATAATGGTTTTCACTTGGTAGGTAGTCTTCAAGATTTTGAGCACGGAATGAAAAAGTAGTGAAAGTTTTACTTTTTTCATGAAGAACATTTCGCCATTTTTAATGTTGCCGAAGGTCTGCTTTGGAATAGTAGACCAGGCCTACTTTACTTAGAATGTTATACACTTTCATAATTCACATTCAAACCTTCTCCTAAAATGAGAACCCTGTTTTGGCGCTGACAGAAGGGCTATATCTAGAGGACGGTCCATCATGAAAAAAAAAATAATAATGAATAAGACCAAACTTTTAGATAATTTAATTTTCTACAAGTTGTGCCCTAACGACGCGGGAGGCATAAAAACCAAGATATTTACAAAAAACATATTTTTGTCACTTTTTTTACATTTGATCTTTAATAACTTGAGACGCCGACACGAGATTTTATGAGATTTTTTAGCCAACACTTAGAAAGTCATAATAAAACTTTATACAAATTTTCAGTTCAGTATCTTTCATTCCGAGGTTTAGTCTTAATTGTTTTCGCCTTATTTGGTTAGGCTAATGGAGGGAAAAGCGAGTTCTGGGTCTCCATACTCCATATATTTTAATCTTATATTCTATTTTTATATTTTAGTTCTACTTATTATTTTTTTATTTTACTATAATTCTTCATTATTTCTATTTTGTGTATTATGATTTATTTTTTTGGTATGAAAATGTCATGGTCATTACTATTAATAATAACCCAAGATTGTGGCAGATTGTAATACTTGTCGATAAAGATGTTTGTTTTGAATAAAATAAAATTAATTATCAACTTAAATAACATCTTATTAATTTTAACAAATGAAAATGCTAGTTAGGAAGTATTAAAATGTTTGATTATGTCAACATGTTCTCAAGCCATTCGAGATTTTTTTAGGCTATTATTATTATTTTTTATTTTATTTCTAGGTTGCCAAATCATACCAACCTTAAGTTGTTCCATGAAGCAGAACAATAGTTCCAAAGCTAATCTACCATTATTCCAGATGGATAAAAATTTAGAACGAATGTACAAAAGAACAAATCACCAAAAATTACAGTAACTAATATTTCGCTAGCACTGGTTATCTTGAAAATGCTACAGAGAAATGAAGATTGCTGAATTAAACTTCGATCGCAAACTTAAATAAGCTGGCAACATGCAATGTCTTGCCAATATTATGAGCAATTTGTTTTGGAATGTATATAATCATTTAATCAGAGCTCTTAATAATTAAGATACTAATTTATTGTTACGGAAGATTCTAGTCATATTTAATTTGTCTTGTTAAATAAACCACAGACTTTTTATTTTTATCCTTATCAACTGTCGCATTTAACTGTTATTCATGTACTCATTGTATCCATGCATTTTTATCTGCGTAAAATGGGAACCTTGCGTCCAAAGAAATATATCTATAAATCAACCTGCTTATTAAAAATTAAATTTATTTTTCATTTGTGTTTTTATTTATCCTTAAAAGTCATAAGTATCAGAAAATGGTCATTAATTTCGATTGTAAAAACAAAGTTTCTTTAAGAATTTAAACTGAGTGACTTGCTTTTGGATGTTTTGGAAAATTTAAATTAGGCTACTCTTGTAACACGTATTTTTCTAATTGACTTATACCACAGTTTTGGTATATAGGTGCTTCATTGACTCTTAGAAGGTGTCCATTTTGTATCCATATTCTTAATTACCAAAACTAGTATACCCGGGCGAGAACTCTCGCATTAGATATCAGTGCTTATTCTAATCCCTAATACATTCGAGGTGTAAGCGATATAAGGGAAACAATATAATATCACGAAAAAAGTTTATTTAACATACAGATTTGGTGAAGCTACATTGGTTGTTAATGACTATGTTGAAGTTACAGTTCATACTTTAGTAATTAGCTTACCCCACTGGAAAACATCTCTTCAATTTAGCAGTTAGGCAATTAGATCCAGCTATACCATTTTCTATGTGTAATATTCATAATTAACAGTGCCCTTTAGGGTTGGACATGGAAAACAATATATAATTTCCCACTCATTAAAAGTGTTTGTAAACAAACACAAATTGATATAAAGTTGCCATGACAACGGCACGTACGCAAGATGGCATACGGCCCGTGCGGACCTATATCGTCCGATATCTCGAAAACGGTAGGTTTTTAAGCTTTAAAACGCTGGACCGATACGCTCCAAAGGAGCGTAAATGATTTTGATGCCCGCGTCAAAATCTTTAAAACCCAACTTATCCCGTCTCGATCCGCCGACTCTCAGTCGTCAAAGTTTTGAAACCTTCCAGTTTTTTCATCACTTTTATTTAAGCCCTTGTAAGATTTTAAGAAACGAAATTGGAATTCGTCACATCTCTGTCAAATTCTCTTTCTTTTGATACCTCACTCGTAAAAATCCATCGCTCCTGAGAGCTGGAAAAGGGATCTATACTACCGTAATAATATAGAGTAGTGATTATAGTTCAGTTTCATTAATATTTACCTCAGAATCGTATAGTAATCGTGAAAGTTAAACATTTTTATTATTTAGGCGTATGTAACAAAAAGGAGAGCAAAGTATGTTCCTTAATACATAATAAAAAAAAGTAGTGTCAAAAGAAATAATGAAGGGATAAAGATAATAGAAACTTTTGTGCAAAAAATCATTTACCCGTTCTACAGATGGGAATAAAATTTGTAATTATATATAAAACATTTCGAATTCTATTTGTCAACAGAAATCTAACATTCATGAAGATAGGATCCTGTAAAATTAATTAGAATATCTTATTTTATTCTTTAGTGTTGTTGAAAAACTTTCAAAGTATTTAAAAAAAAAAATGGTTATGAAATGAAATCTTCTCATGGAGTTATCAGATCAGAATAAATGTCTCTATGTTAACCTAACAAGTGGAATTTGAAAAGTAAAATTTGTAGCAGTGTAGAGGAATCATTTCTTGTATTATTAACATTTATGTACTATTTTCCAATGTGCGTTTTGGTAAAGTTTTAATTATTTAACTTGTTTTTTTCTTATTGTAACATTCGATAGTATAAATTATAATTTTAGTACGTCGTGATATGATATGAAGGGCTGGTTTGGAAAGATAATCAATGCAATATAAAACTGAAAAGTCATGTTTATTGAATTGAAGAAGTTTCAATGAAGAACTTTTCATATAAATTATTTATTTGTATTAATAATTCAATGGAAAACAAGTTTTAAAAATCCGTGTATTAATATAGTATATGTTGCATATTTATACTTATCCAATAACATTCATTGATATGTATTATGTGTTATTTAATAGCCCGATTTATCTGGAGAGCTTTATTTAACAAATTAAATATTTCCCTTAACAAAAAGTTAAAATGTTTCATTCATTATCTATTAGGTATGATCGTAAGCCTTTTTAAAAATCGCTATAATTCTTAATCTAATAATCAGCCAAATCCATTACAAAGCAATACGAATCTTTTTCAAATCTTTTCGAAGCTAGCAACCATCAGAATATTCCGTCCTGCACAACTTTGCTGCTGGCTTCAGGCCAGGTTTGGCTCGCTCTCCATGTAGATCTAGCGATGCATCATCCCCTGGGTCACCTTGTTCCGATGCATATCTCGACCCTCATGTACCCTCTATGCAAATCCTCCTGAAGAAGTACCTGCTTGGTCACGATATGGCCTGGATGGCACCCTTTCAAAGGAAGGAACACCAAACCTTCGGAATGATATTAGAATTATTTCTTGTTAATATAAAATAGTTTTCCAAAAATATATAACAATGTTTCTTTCCATTTTCGGAATCGAAAACAAAACAACTTATCTCTCAGAAAAGATATGCATTATGTATGGTATCCTTAACATCTCCTATAGCAGTCGCTGGTCCACAACAGTCGATTCAGTCATTAGATAACCAAGAATAAGCTATGAAATTATGTATCTTCGACTAATAAAGTATTTCCTAAGGCTTACAACCAGCAATTTTGTAATTCATATAGTGAGCGTCCATTAGTTTTCGAAGTTGCTAATTGTGAATTTCCTTGCAACTCCATTTATTATCAGTTTTACACAATGCTTAGGTACAGAGACCATTTATCAGATTTTAAAGACGCAAATTCCGAATTTATTAAAGGATTTTCAATCGCGCAGGTGCATTTATATTTACTGTGAATATTGTTTAATACGAATATGGAATGTATAAACATGGTTAAGGAGAAATTTCTAACGAATATCTTATAGTATAAAAATTAATAATACCGAAATTCGATATCGGAAAAGTGAAAATAAATTGATACGCAATCGCGCAATCTTAGAATCGATAGTATTTTCTTAAATCCCTCCCTGATAACTCGATAATAGACCTGAATATCCAGGATCTCCAAAATGTTAAAATAAATCGATAAGTGAGCGCGTGATTTTAAAATTGATAGTATTTTAATTTAAAAAAAGCCTTCGATAACCCATCGATAGACCTCGATATCGAAAAACAGTTATTTTCATACTCAAATAATATAAAATGAGGTGTGATTTTAATTTTTAAATTCAGATATAAAAATCAATTCATGGTTTGTATTTGTTGATTGCAAATATAAGAATCCTTTCTTAATTTTTATTCACTTCAAGAGAAAAATAAGAATTAATTTCAGTCCCAGACCACATTAAAGTTGCAGTGTTATTTTTAATGTTTGAAATGATTAAATAATTATGCTAAAACATTCAGAATATTTCTTTAAATAACTTTTAGCAATTATTAAAGAAATAATGTATTTGAGCCTTTTAGCAAGAGAAGAAAACTGAAAAATGAACCACGGATTTCATCAGGATTCAACACAAAGGACATGTTCATTAGGGCCGGCTAATGAGCGACTCCTTGTTGGTCTTTCCAACTCGAGGTAAAACGACTGCCAAAATACCAGAAAATAACTTTCGCTTATAATGTAAAGAATCATTAATATTACTTACTATTCACTAATACGACATTTTTGCTACATATTGATAGCTCAAAATTATAATTATTTTTGATTCACGAATGTTACTTTAATTATCAAAAAGAAAATTCAATTTCATGTCCTATTTTTTTTTTTAAATTCATTTATTGAAATTTACAACCGTTTAACTGAAAAACACAAGTAAATTTGAAGGATGATATAATGAATGACAAGAAAGAGAGAAACAACCCATTGATAGCACCCAAATAACAATTCCAAACTAGGAGGTAAAGAGGCCATCTTCTTTTCAGGCGGCTCGGAGGATTATCGGGGAAGTTTTGAAACTAGTTGATTTGAGTGGGAATGGAGGAATGAAAGGATAGGTCCTGGTTCGGTCCAAATCGAAAACATATGGAACATATATTGGTCAATATGGAGGATATTATTCTTGACAAAGCAAGAAATATTGAGGCTTTTAGAAAGGATTTTGGATCTTAAAAATTGGATACGAGATAAATTTGATTGTTCAGTGGAGTCCCAAAGCTTAACTATGTAAATCATGTAAATGAGCCTTTTGTAATTAGTTGGAAGCTTAGATCATTTCCCCAATAAGTGCTGAAGTGGCCGAGAACGGCGAGCAGTTTCTTGTCGTTTCAGTTTTGTATGAGGATTCCAAGTTAGACGTTTTAGACATCAAATTCACTTTTAGCTACTCTAAAAGCCTCTTAGGCCATTATACGTTTTTAAATATAACCTAATATATTAAATCTACCTTTTTACCTTAAAGGGGTATTTTTCCCCCTTCAGAGCGAACCTTAGCCGATAAGAGAAAATATACTTAATAGATATCTTCAAAGTTCGGTAGATAGCAAAGTTTCATTAAAATCGGTGGATGACGCTTCTGCAGGTGTAATTATTTTTTCCAACAAATCGTGAAATAATCATTAATTTTTATTAATATATTATCCAAAACCATTAAATCATTAAATTAAAACCATACCTGATTTATACATAACAATCAATATTCGGATTTTATTTATCCATTAAAAATAATAGTCAGTTTCTGAGCGACGTTTTATTCAGTTTAAATAATGATCAATTCTTGTTCAAAAAAATAAAAATCAGACTGAATAAAAATTCGTTTGACCAACAAAACTTTTATTTAGCCTATTCCCAAATATTAAACTAATATTAATATTAAACATCCCTAATTGTTAACGTAAACTAAATATTATCCATCCCCAACATTAATTTTCTTTCTCATCTCCATTATTATTTATTTATTTTTAATTTTTATAATTATCATTATTATTGTTATTATTTTTATTTACTTATTTTTTTTTATTATCATTATTGATTTTAAGGTATTTCTATTCTATACATATATATTTTATTTATTTATATTATAACTTTGTATTAATTTTTTACAACTCCTAATACACATAAAATTTCTTTAGTAAATTACAATATACTCGTATTACTAATAAATCTCTGCCAGTTTTCACAATACCGTTATTCTATGATTTTTAAATCCTCACATTTCGTTTATTTCATTTCCATTATCAAGTAAGTAATCCTTTTTGGCCAAAAGCCAATATGTTCATTAGTAAATTTGACTAGTCTATTAAATCAATATTTTAACCTTTAAATCAAGTGTTGTATTTAAATGTTAGTTTTTGTTAAACCAGCGGGTTGGTCAACAATATTTCGCAATATTTTTAATATAATTCAATTTTTAATATTTTTACAATAGTACTCCCGCCATCCGCTGGGAACGTTCTGATCTATGTATTTATGTATCATTGCATTTGAACGTAGATAGACTCAAACTACTTAGGTATGTTTTTTCATATTATTAATTTTTTTTTTTTTTAAATAGCCTTCAGAGGCTGATAAAAATGACCACAAGCCCCATTTGTCGGACTAGCCCCCCCCACCAATACCAGTACTAGTACCAGTAGCCCGGATGATGGACTAAATTTAGCCCGAAGCGTCGGCACACAATTAAATAAGGTATCTGATTTGTGTATTATTCTTTACTGATCGCTTCACCCAACCAACTTCTCCTTCGATCATTATTTATAATTGATCGAAAAGATCTTGCCCAGAAATAATCATCAAGATACGATCATTTCAGCTGTTGATCAAACAAATTAAAATCATGACATGGTTTATAAAATTGTCAGATCAAAATTTCGATCGGATTAAATTTTTATATATTTTATTTTTTAATTATTGATATCAAACCTCGGTTAATAGAAAAGATAAATTTATTTTTTAATCAATACTTATTTTAAACATTATTTTTTCCAATTTTTGTGGATTGTGAAAAATGTTGAATACGATTGGTTTGTAAATATCTACGGCAGTCATGAAAAAGTAGATGAAGAAAAATCGTTAATAATTTTATTTTACGAATTAAAATTCTTTATGATTCCACAAAAGCTGTAATTATTTTTATTCCTAAAATTTTTGTTTCCCATTTTTTGCCCTATCTTAATTTAGAAGTGCAAAAATTCGATTTATTTTATTCAAATAATTATATTGAAACAGTGAACCTTTTTTATATTATTTGACTAATCTTGTTTTACAGCACCGCTATAAGTATTCGGAAGAATTCTCTTTCCTTCCTTACAACATTTCAAGTAACTATATTTCCTTTGCATAAATGTTTCTTGGAATTTTCTAATTTAGCCGACAATTAATGAACTTTGCAATTACAATTCTAACGAGCAATATCCGAAAGTCGAAGTATATTCGAAAAACTTGATTGTGTTTGGTTTCCATTTCTTTTTTTTCCCCCACAATTTCTTTCTTTCCTTCCTGTAAAGTGGTTATTTATGAGCATTCATTGTTATACACGTTGGAAAAGAGGAAGAACAAATATAGAGAAGTGAAATAGGTTTCCCAGAATTTCCAATTATAAAAACCTTCTAGTGAGGATTTTTAAATTCGAGATAGACAAATCTGCCCTCTTGAAATATAAATATATGATTTGGAATAGTGAATATATACATCATGGCTTTGTTCTGTATGCTAAATCTTTTAAATGGTTGTTAGTTTTTGTTATCCCATTTTTTACTCTCATTTTCGTATTTACTTCATATAAATGGATGATTCAAACTGGGGGAAATTTTTACATCCTCGCCACAACTGTTGGGGTTCAAATAAAATACGTATAAAGCCTCGAAACTTTACAATTTAGAGTAGTTTTTTACTCTCACTTACTTATATATGGGATAAATAGTAAGGAAGAGAATCGGGATCGTGAAAAAATTCGAATAACCGTTTTCAGGTTCCCTGAGTCCAAAGAACCAAGTCTCGCATAAAGGTCTGTGTGTATGTGAACAGCCTACTCAGAAACTTTTAAGAAACCTTCTGGAATTTACGTATTTAAGTTAGATATATGCCTGGGATGTTATAGCAACTTTTTTGCTAAAATTTATTTACTGGAAGAGCCACTTTATATCATCGATTTTACACTTTTTTTTTCAATTTTCTCTAAAATGGCTCCAACGATTTTGTACAATTAAATAATCTTTAATATTAACTAGGCTTATCCACAATGAAATAATCTGTCAGGGCTTACCACCGAATTTTCAAAATGGCTTCCTCTAAATTATCATTAATTCGAAATAATGAACCGTGCCTCATTGTTAATCGTAATAAAAAATATTTTAATATAAACTATGAAAGAGCTTGATTATTATCAAAAGGGGAAATATTTTCCCAGGTTAAAAAAAAAAAATTTGCGGAAATAAGAACCGTTGAAAAGCTCAAGATCATAGAAAAATGAATATCTAAAATATAAAGCCGTAAAAAATTAATAAAGAGAGGCGTAAAACACATAAAATTAGTGATCGTTGTAGTTAATAATTTCTATGTTTGAATTATCTAATGGAACCTAAATGGAATTTTCATGGAAACTAAAGGATAACGAAGCAATTCACTAGTCTTAATTGAGTAGAAATTAATTTCTACTCATTGTGGTAAGTGAAAGTTGGGAGGTGTGTACCATTCAAGATTCTTTCAAATGAAAAAAATGAATTATGAGCTGTTGATAGTATGCAAATAATAATTACAATTATTTAAGAATATTTTTTAATAATATAGTTTCGTATATACATAATATTAAGGTTGTTTTTTTTTTTTTTTTTGCGTTTGTCCAATCTTGTTAAAAACATTTTTTTTTCTATTTCTATAGCTCCAGAACTGAATAATATGAATTATATTATATTATATTATATAATATAACTGAATTATATTATAGTTTATTACGTAATTTTAAATTAAATTTAAAAAATTCAGAACTTCTGCCTATTAATATCATAACAAGTTTGTATAATATATTATAGACTAAAAACTTAGGCATGATGCTAACTGAATATTTAAAAAATAATTTATTCATATTTTTAAAAATGTTGTTAATAATTTGTAATTGTAATATATTTGTATATTTTAATATATACTTCTTAATTTTAATATATTTGTATAACCAAATCTGTTATTGACGCAGTTATTAGCAGCCTGGTTATTCTTCTTTGGTACGGGAATGATAAAACAGCGGTTATTAGAGCTCCCCCAGAAACGCCGCCAAGATGTAACAATTATTACTTCTTTTTTTAATTTTATTTTTTGTGGTATTTTGCGCCATAGCTATTCTCCCGGACGTTTAACCAAAGAGGGGCTGTGGTAAGTATCGGTAAGTTATCACTAGTTTTACGACAGATTCCCATTTAATTTTGAGCCAATTGCTCTGATTTTTTGATAAATAAAATAAAAACGATGTACGTCATCCATTTTTTATCAAGGGTGCGCTCAACAGATTAACGTCACAATAAGCCTTTTTACGGCTGTATATGGCAATAATAAGCAGTTAGGCATAAATTGGTTTAGCCGTTTTTTCGATGAACAGCCTATAAAATATACAAAGTTTTGATCTTTCGATATTTTGTTACCAGATCTAGGGTTGATATTGCTTAAAACCTTACGGGTCTATATAACAAGGGAAAATTATTTTGTCGAAATCAGTGCAGATAGTTTTCTCCTGAAAAATGGAAAAAAAGGCGTAACGGATATACGAGAAATTAGCAATTAGTATTTTATTGATAACAAAGCCTGCAAACTGTACAAAACAAAGTTGACATATCTTGTTGTTTGTTCCGACCAACAAGACATTTTTTTTATTCAAGTGAAGGCAGTATCATAACTATTTCCTTTCTGCAAGGATCATATTACGTATTTAATTAATAATTAATGAATCAATAAGGCCAAGATGTGTTTTAATAATTATCAGGCTGCTGTATGTTGTCGATACTTACTCTAATATTCCTTCTTCTGTTCTATATTTTTTTTTATTTAATACATGAATGCAATTAATATACTTCATTTAATTTCATCAAGCCTACTTAATTGCTACTAAATAACTGAAATCTTAAAAAAAAAAAATGATCATGATTATAATTGTAATTAACCATGGAATTACCCAATACTTGACTTCTATCATTAAAAGCATCGAAAAAAATTAAAGAAATACTGACAGAAATACCATTTAAAAATTATTTTTCAATGCCCGCGAGAGGTTAGTACAGTGGGTTCTGCAAAAAGAAAACAATTAAGGATTACAAATAATTATTTGGATCCTATTAACCACTTAGCAGTCCACTTTATGGAAAGTACTGCTGCAGGCTGTTAATGAGGAGATCAAAGTAAAAACTTTTCATTATAGCTACCGAAGAGAAGTTAAATTCCGATTTGAAAAGGGTTAGATCTAAAAGATATGATAATGATAAAAGTTAAGACGGTGATATAATAAAAGGAGAATATCAAAAATGTTTTTTAGCATATTGTATCCACGTTCATTTTGGAAACTCTTGAAGCATTATTTTCAATTGTTTTCATTGGTTTTATTTTATATTTCATTCAAACTTCAATACTTCGTCTGAAGCCATAAACGTAATTTTTGGCAAAGGTTTGACAAGTAGAAATAAAGACACCATTGCAAAATAGAAATGGTTTTCAAAATAAAGAACTGTTTAGTAAAACGCTTTGCTCATCAGATATGTGAATTGCTTGAAGATATATCTGGCGAATACATAATGTATTGATTACCTTCATTCGCCATGCATGTATTCATTTGAAACAGGACATATCATTTAAATAAGATGTAGATATCGGTTTTACTCCGTTCCGCTTTCCTTATACCGCATTTTCTTTTTATATGAAGGATATAACAGATATAAATAACGTTATTCTACTTCATTGTTTCATGTAACACTTTTTCATTCTATTTTTTTTTTTACCGTTTGCTGTGATATCTTGATTATCTGAATATAATATTAGAAAAATATGAAGTGCTAAACAGGGGTAATTCCGTCAAATTAGCTTATTTCGTTATAGATCGAAATCTGAGAAACCTGTTTGATGAGTCTATTCAATAAAAACCAACATCACATAGAGCTCATGAAGGGAGCACATTGAGGGCTGATGGCAGAACCTCACGCGAACGCCACATAACATTAGTCATAGAAGGGTTTAACGGGGCGCCACTCTCTCAACGCTACAACCACAATATGGTTATGATCGTGTGACAAGCTAATTTTAGAATGGAGAGTATCACGGAAACGGTACGCATAGATAAAAATAGAAACATGGGTAGAAATACATTGTAATATCCATATAAATGACCAGGCAAGTATCTCATTAACGGAATCAAGATTCAATCAAAATCAAGAATAGATAATATTTAATGCTGTTAATTTCGTCATCAGATTTTTAATTTATATTTCAACAATAATATGCTTCCATAGGAACTCCAAAATACCATCTTGTCTGATTACGCAATCGAATGGTCTTACTTCTTTCTACGTCACTTCCAAATAAAATTTTAATCTTTAACAAACCCTCATATTTAATATTTTTATTGTTTCTAAGTTCCAAGCTGGACTAAGCGTATGCTACTGATGCTAATCTTCCTAGACTTCCTGTCTTGAATTAGGCCTAGGCTGTCTTCACGATCCTTGGTTCTTAGGACGTCCACGTTGAATATGGCCAGCTCCATAGCTATTCAGCCATAAATGAACAAAAAGTTCAGTTCATTCAAAAACTAAATAAATACACCTCCAAATTCTTACTTTTCATAATCTTTGACCATTTAACTAACTTTATATATGTTTCCAAATATCACCATACCTCACTACCCAAGAATTGCCAGGTTAGTGAAATATTCACCCGATTAAACGCCAAACCAGTGCCATCCTCAAGCAGGTTTATGATTTTGTTAATCTCCGTCTACAAATATCCAATTCTTTGTCCTTTCTGTATTTTTCTTCTTTTACTAAGTTTGTGTTAAGTAGAAGGGATTGTTTACCTAGACCGAGCAGGTTTGAAGAAATGAATTTCAATTAATAATAATCAACTTTTGGATCCGCAACCTGAAACTTCATCACTGTGCATCGAGTAACCATCGATTTCTTTTTTCTTTGATTTATTAGAATACAAAAGCTTTCCTACATTCGCAATAATTTCCTTTAACTCATTATATTCGTTATACACTCCTTATTACGTTTCCTACCTTATTACCAATCCCCTTAGTACGATTCTTAATGCATAAAAATCTATGTCAAGATAAAAATAAACTGTCACTTTTAGTGTCCGAAAATTTCTAGAAGCTTTTTCATGTTTCCCGTTTTCATTTTTTGACAATCTCTCAATCAGCATTCAGTTCGTCTCAAAGTAGAGTAAATTTTGAGATATTTAATGTTTGAAAATAAAAAGTTTGTAAACAAAAATTCTTGTGAAAAGTTCAGGCGAGTGACATCCTGTCTGAAGTGAATGACGAATATTTTCATTAAATATTATAAATCAAAAAAATATAATTTGATGATTGGGGGAACATCGAAAAACGGCAACTAGTCCTATTAGGTAATAAAGCAATACAATTTGGAAATAATTAATTTTATAAAGTACCTAGAAAATCGAAAATCATAAAGAACGCCAATCATTGGCACTTATATAGGGCCCAAGGTTACATTCCATGAACATGAATATTTCGCCTCCCCTATTTCGAAAGTGAAAGTTTATTTGAGAACGCTCCTTTCTTGCCTATTCCACTACTCTGAGAAATTCCCTCCGTCAAATATCCGCCGCCAAACATTCCCTTCGTCCAAACAGACACTAGCTAATTTTATTTGTTTTACTTCTGAATTGTTGTCACAAATGCATGTATATTTTTGGTTTATTATTTTCAATAATAGACCTTTGGAATCGACCAAAGAAAACATTTTTGTAACTCCTCCCTCCCCCTCAAAATTTGAGGTTTTACGTTTCAAGATACGTAGAATTCAAATGTCGAATTTTAAAAAATTCGTCCGTCCGCCGTACGCCGTTAACGAGTTTTCTCCGAAACCGATTTTCTTGAGATTCGGTACCAATGTCACAGATCAGCCCAGCATGATCCTCGGGACTCGACATTACCAAGCGTCTGTTTGTTTCAAAATGGCGGCCGATTTTAAGAGATCTTATAAGCCCATAATTCAGCCATTTATAAAGATAGAGGGGAAACTTAAGGTGTTTTAGAATCAGCATAACAAGGCATTAAAAAAAAAATCTATAAAATTAACGAATAAAGATTTTTTTGTGTGCAATTATTGTATTTAAACGAAAGCTGATGAAATTCCAAACAGAAGGAAAACAAATCATTTAAATCGGACCAATATTAGCTGAGATATAGCGTGACCCTAGGCCTCCTGACTTATCCATTGGAAATTCTGACTTCTTTGTATCTCTCTGCTTTATCCTTCCTTGGATTATATCTGCACTTCCTTTAGCTTCCCTAGTCTTGCCTTTTTTGTTCCAACTGAAGTGCATGGCAAATATTTTCTCTGTACCATTTTACCCTCTGATTACATGTCCTAACCATCACAGCCTACTTGCATTGACACAGTTTTTTCTTAAGATTCACAGTTCGGCACTCTCACGGCGATCATCTTGGGACAAGCTTCAAATTTCTTTTCCTTTAGTGCTTAATTTTTTTTGCTTGGACAGAATAGACATCTTTGAAATAATAAATAAGATATAAGATATAAATAAGATATAAGTGTAAATAATAAACCATTGTGTAATAATTTGCAGCCTTTTTTTTTTTTTATTTCCTCTTCCATTTCTTTTTTATTCATAAATAATGGATATATAATTTCAATAGAACAACTTCTCTTTTGTTGATTATATATATATATATATATATATATATATATATATATATATATATATATATATATATATATATATATATATATATATATATTTATATAAATATATATATTTATATAAATATATATATTTATATAAATATATATATTGTTACCTATGGTGACAAAATAAAAATAACCCAAATGGTTGAAGAGCCCAAAATTGTTAACATATAAATAAAATTTACTATTAATATGGTCTTTTGGCCATATGTGGTTTTTGTTTTAGGTTTATGTATGTCATTATTAGTCCATAAAATACAGTTTTTTTTTTCTATCTATCTATACATCTAATTTGCAACATATTTATTTTTTGTCTTTTATTTGATAATTTAATTAAACATATGAAAATTTATTTCTTAACCTGTATTATAAAAAATAAATAAATATTAGAAGTGAACTTTTCTACTATTTTGCCAAGACGTCTTACAATACTAAGAGCAAATGTTAGGCCATGAATAATGACCGCTGGAAATAGCAAGTTCACAATTCCCCTGCTGACCCGAGACCTGACAGGAAAGCATTAGTTATCTGTTAAACAAACTATAATTTATCCAGGGAACTCGCAAGAATAGTCCGGCAGAGGGAGAAAGGAGGGAGGAGAAGAAAAATGGGACTCCTCACACAGGAGGGACCTTATGTTAGGATTTATTCACAACTCCCGCCTCTCCTTCGATATGAATCCTCCTATACTTCCCCTATTGCCGAATTTTCAATTTATCTCCCTATTTCCACTTACTTTTCCGAAATTTTCTTCTTCGAATCGAGTTGTTCCTATTACTTTTATAACCAGTTTTCTGATCTTTGGAATATGGAGATTGAATAAGTTTTCAATCGTAAGCATTTAATCGATTGTGACTCTTCATAATTTTCAGGATTATAATTATATAAACTATAATTTCGTATAATCGTATTACATTCATGTATTTAACAAATGGTGGCTCTGTTCTAGTGCCAATTAAAAAATTGACTGGTGTCCTATTGGGAGTACCAAATAACAGAATCGATGGGTGTAAGCCTTAGCAAATACTCTGTTGGTTAATGGTACAGAGTTACATGACTTAAACTAGAGATCTGATGACAGTGTCGATTGGCATGGACCAGCGACTGCTAGACATTTGAGATACAGGAGACAGAGTAACATTACCACTAGTCTTAATGATATAATGGTCTGTGACGTCTGGTGATTTGAGATAGATTTTATACATACAAAAGGAGGAGGAGGAGACGTTAATGATATAACATTTGCTTACATGCTCACAAGAGGGAATGAAAAACAACAACTTTCTGGTTTATAAACCCTATTTCATAACTATAAATTCCTGGGTCAAAGCCCATGTCATAACTATGTGACATATGCGATTATAAGTTCGTTCCATATACATGTTTCCAAAAAGCTCTTAAAATAACGACGAAACTACTATAATACCACCAAATAATAATTTCACACAGATAATATCAATGGTTTTGGGGATAGATTTGAAATTTCAGAAAAATGGTTAAAGATTTATGACCTTAATATTTATGTAAATTAAGTCAACGGTATCAAAATAAAATATTTTATAGATTATAATCTGTGTACCTCGTTTCGGCTGCCACCCTTCCAAATAAATTAATGTTTACAATATTTAATTATTATTTTCAAATATAATTTGTCTAAGTGTGTTTCGATTTTTATTTATAAGGAAACAATGGATACTATATATAATATGAGATCCTATTTTGTTTCATTTTAGTTCTAAATATGTACATGACATTATCGGGAATAATTCAAAATTATGTCAACTGCAATAGTAATTCAAAATGAGCATGCTCGATAAAAGTTTTATTCTAAAAACGAGATCAGAACCTAATAAACAATCCATATATCATAGAAAACTTAGCCAATAACGGAAAAGCCAAACGCGTATGCGTGCTACAAAATCCAATTCAATAAATGGAATTAGAACTCTTTAAAACCTAATAAACGATCCCTTTATCACAGAAATCTTCAATAGGAACGGAAAATCTAAATGCGCATACGCGATCGGAAATCCGATAGTACCTACGGAAATAGTGCCCTTGAAAATCTGGTAAACTATACCTATACCGAAGAATTTTGAAAACTAATAATTAATTAGAAATGTTCGTAGCCGAACAAAATTTCTATAGTAAATTTGACATTAACAGCTTCGAAAACCTAATCGATGAAATCTTTTCCACTAAATAAATAAAATATAATAAATATATAACAATAAATAAACAACAATTCTTTTTCAAAAATTAAAAATACTTAAAATTAGCACGTGATATGAATCATATAATAACCAAAAAAAAATTCGGTAGAATACATTGAAATTATTTCAAAAGTCATTTGAGTTGCAATTGAAATGTAAAAAAGTTACGATTGAAAAGGAAAAGGTGAAAATTGATTTGGAAATGCTGTACATATTAGGGACAAAACAGATACATAAGTGCATAGGCATTGTCGTGTTGACGTGCACAAAACAAAAATCATCAAAATCGGACCGTTATCAGGACCAATATTTAAACATGTTTATTTGAACTGTAACGATACGGCTCCAACGATTTTGATAAAACTTGCATAAATTGTTCTACCTAAAGCCATTTCTACAAATTAAACTATCCGTACATGTAATAGATACCCTAGAAAACTGAAAAAAATGTTTTAACGAAAAGAATATTATATTTGCTCGTAACTCGAAAATTATACATTTTTCGTTGATTATGCAAATTATCATTTAAAAGGTAATTAAATTCCCTATAAAACAAAACTAAATAACATCTGAATTTGACCATTATTGGCAAAGACACAGCGTATTGCACTTTGAAGCCAAATTTTTGATGTAGAGTTTTTATTGTATCCATCTATGCTACCAACTAACAAAGGGAGTGCATGTATCCGTCACCAATTATCAAATTTTCATTATAATTATAATCGTTGGTGATTATGAATTGAAGTTAGTAAGAGCCAAATAAAAAAAAATAATAATAATAATTGGGCGTTAAAGATAATTGATTTGAAAAAAAAATGTATTCTTCTCATTTTAATTATAAAAATAAATCATAAAACTGAAAGAATATTTTAAAAAGTAACCAATTTTTATTATTTTTCTTTAAAAATAATCAATAGTAATAAATAATAAAACTCAATATTTAATTTCATTTACTAGTAAATTGTCTTAATTCACAACCTATATTTAGTTAATTATCAACATAGAGCTCTTTAGTTTAATTTTATTTGTTTGCATCCCGCACTATTATTTATAACCAGTTGTTTATTTTTTTTTTTTACCCTCTTACTAACTTTTAATTCTTTTGATTTTTATTATTTCTTATTTTGGAACTGGTTTGTTCTTAAGTGAATTTCTGTTTTTATTTATTTTATACTTTCTTATATTTTCTTGAAGCAATTTTCTGTTTATTTATATCATATCATTTATAATTTTTATCTTCCATTGAGGGAATCTTTTGTTTTATTTATATTAATTATTTCATTTTTCTTTATAATTCTTCTGTAAATTAACCTTTTCTTTTCACGTTCAATTAAACTTTCTTTCATAAGTTACTTCTTTCTTTTATCAATTATTTCGAACTTTCTTCCCCTTCTTCTCTCTCCTATATTTCTATTATCTTCACCTCTATTTTCCTTCTGCTATCTTTCAGACAGAATTTATTTTTACCAACAGAAACAAGTTGCAATGCCCAAAGGGATCCTATAAAAATACCAGCTCTACCTTGGCATAGTGTGAGGGCGTCCCTGGGACATCCTCGCTGTGGCTCCAACATTAATAAAAAAATTTAAAATAATATTTTTCAAAGTTATAAATAGCAATATAAATAATTTTAAGCAAATTTGACGCTCTTATGTCCAGAGTTCAATTTGGGAAATTTCAACTTCCATTTTTATATTTCTAATATGGCGCTTTTTTTTTACTTTTGTTCATTTATACCTTTGTTAATTCTAAAACGTGCTGAGTATTGAAAAGTTACACTTTTCGATGATAGAGGCAAGAATTTTTTCGTGTTCCTTCTCAAAGTCGATATTAGTTAGTATTGAAGAATCGAGTTAGAACGTTCAGAATTACACCCACACCGTGTGATTTATGAAAAAAATCCTCCCATCTACGTTACGATCGATCTCTATATAATAAATCCTCGCAAACCTGAAGTATGTGATAGCTATCATTGTCTGCATACATTCCTCGACTGAAATACATCAAAAACCGAATCAACAAGGTTAGGTCTAACATATCCTCTCACTAATGTCACGGTGTACCGGTAGTGAGGTCTACCGGACATTTTATCTTCAATTCATAGGTGATTATTTTTTTTAGAATTTGCTCGTAATCAGGCCCAAAAACTGTATAGAGCTCATAATCGTTTGGAGGTCATGAAAGAGATTTGCCAATTAAGATTCAATAATTAATCTGAAAACTACTGTTCGAAAAAATAATATTAAAAATAAATGAAAAGTCTGGGTTGTATTGTACCTAACCTAGTTTTCAACTTTAAACTTAAAAAGTAAAATTATAGAAAACTTAACTAATTATATTAAAAATGTTTACTCTTTATCACAATATATTATTTACTCAGTTCTGCTTTTAACAAGCATACTCCTATTTATCCTTACAAATGAGTTGCAAACCTTCTTTTATCTTTTATAACTTTAAGAAGAAAAAAGTTCTGAATTTCCTCTTTAGCCCAGTTCTTTTCTAGTTTCTGAGAAGACTTTCTCACTTACCAGACTATTGGAAGAAGTTCATTCTATAAGGACAAGTGTGATAACTTTGGTCTCTTTTTACACTCCCATCCCCGACTTCTCTTCTAGCGTTTAGAATGCATTGATAGTGTTCTCTTGAAAATCTAAAAAGTTCCATCAGCACTTTGTGCATTTGACAAACGAGGAACTGTTTCATTATTACGGCAGTATTTATGGTATAAAAACAAATAGATTTGAACTATTTTTAAACTTCAAAATGCAAAATTTTGAATATAAAAGTGATTGATAAATATAAGCTTTTTTTTTTATAGATTATATGATAAAACATTTGAAAAGAAATATCTCTGGCAATCGGTAGAAATTATCTTTTTCGCTATAGTTGCAGTACATATTGGTTATGATAATAACCGTAATAACGAAGAATCGAAAAGCTTGTTGAACAAAATTAGTGTAATTCTGAACTCTTTAACGACTGAAATTTCTGATCTCAAGAAGAAAGATTTAGAACGGAATAAAAAAATTAATTTATTAGAAAATGAAATAAAGTCCTTAATGAGAGAAAGAAGAAAAAAACAACTTTTTAATTTTTAATCTGTATTTTGCGGAAAACGAGGAAATTTCTACAAAAGTAATTAACGTGTGCCAGGAGGTTAATGTGGAAGTACCAAGATACGTCATAAATAATTGTTTTAGAATTGGTAAAGGTCAGGAACCAAGACCAATCTTGATATCCCTTAATAATTAGTTAGCGTTAAACAGGAAATAATGAAAAGAAGAGACGAATTATCCAGAAATAACTACAGAGTAAGCCATGACAGGTCACCGGAAGATAGGGAGGAAGGCAGACAAATTTTCACTTGCATTAATAAATTAAAAGTTTTGGATACAAATGCGTCTTACAGAAGCGGGTTCTTCAAAGTTAGAGGCAATCTATATCCCCTGAAGGAGGTGGAAAATATGCTGGAAAATTCACCTACAGTTTATCAAGAAGACGGAAAAATCAACCAGTCGCAGAAAAGAGAAAGACGGTTGAAATATTAAAAGAGTTCGAATTCCGGCCTAGAACTAGTTCACTCACCGATCATCCTTCAGAAAGAGACTTCTGACTCAATAACCATCAGCATTCACAAAGGCTCCTTGACCGTCAAAATAATTATAGTAATCTTAACTTTTCATTTAACCAAATTAACATTACTATGTTATTATATAATATCGTAATATTTAATAATATCGAAGGTTACCAAAATTTATTTAACATCAGTTCACTATCAGGTACTAATATATTGGCAATATGTATAGTACAAAGCTGGTTAACCAACGATAATTTTATCATACCACCTTGGCTAAGGAAGTTCACTCCATTTACTAGTAACGCTGTTAAAACTAAACAACGAGGTAGGGCAAGCGGAGGCATCGTTACTTTCATAAACAATACAATAATAAAAAAATAAAGGGAATGCTACTGTTTTAGAAACTAACCAATACATGATCATAGTTTCTTTTCAATTTATTAATAAATAATCATTTATTATTTCGTAGGTTTTGTATAATATAAATATAATGCATTTTTGGTACCCTTTTAAATGGCAACAAATACATTACATCATTGCGACTTAAAGAAATATATATTTAAGAAGTCTGAATAATATTATTTTATTTTACATAAATGTTTCTAATTATAAAATTGCTAATGTTTGTAAGTTTATTTAGTTAGTTGAACTATAGTTAAATCAATGTTAGTTTAATTAAGTTTATGCTAGTCAGTACAATTTATTTTATCTTCAGGTATTTCTCATATTTTCTTCTTATATTGTGCTCATTTTTCTTTTTTGATGTACATCTTATATAAAACTAACTCTAACTAACATTGATTGGGCCAGACTCCATGGCTACGGTGTATTATAAGCCAATAAAAAAAAATAATAAAAAAAAATATTGGCGATGAACCAACTAATCTACAGTAGACGGCAATAATTTAAAATATCTACCTTTCGAAATAATCTTAAGTCTATTGAGATGAAATATATTAATAATATCAACACTCGCTATTTCCCCAAGTTTAATTCAACACTAGGGCAAGCATATATAAGTATAACGCTGAAGCATCTGACACTAATGGAAAAATATAAAAAAAATCTTACGATAATTGTGAAAGTATAGAATAACATTTGAACTTACCGATAAATTGTTACCAGATATAAATTGGGATTTTTCCACAATATATTTTATTGATATGAGACTCCACCTTAGATGTTTCGACGTTTGATGGGGTTTGCGTTTAAGTTAGATTAATTAATGTTTTTTTTATTTTTTTTTTTTTTTACCAGAAAAATTAAGCTTATGAAAATTGTTCGTTATTTTGAATACGAATATGCGTCTGAAAATAAAATAGACCTTCATACGTAATGCCTTAAAATTATTTACAGAAAAAAATCTTTCATTACAAAAAATATCTATCTTAGATGTTATTCGATTAATTGCTACCACCTTGCACCGTTGTCTATAAAACAGTAAATAAAATTTACAATCATCTTGATAACGGATTCTCAGATATTTTTCGATTTAACTTGATCACTGAAAGTATAAAATTAATTAGAAAATAGGACAGTGAGATGGAGCGACATCGGAGATAGATGATAAAGCATTCTCAATCTATTTCAGGGCCAAGATAGATGAAAGATAGTCAAACCCGTTGTCTTGCTCAAAAGTTACTTTGTTACTACGTTGATGAAGTCCAGGTTGGGTCTTAAAACTTAATATTCTCAGTGGAGTTGTTGACTATTGAGCTAAGGGCCATTAGAACTAATACCGGAACAAAGTACGACACAGTTTAAACATTACTTTGGCTTCTGTCTGTGCGGTGTTTTTCTTTTGTTGCGAAAAATGTTTTAAAATATAGTAAATCCATATTTTTTTTTTTTTAATCTCGTTAACGATACGATGTCAAATGAAATTCGAAGAACTTTAAAGTTTAATTAAGATAGTCGTGGCCTACGGAAATGCAACAATGACAGAGTTGAAGGTTGGAGAGATTGGATCTGTTATGAGGATATGAATCCAGTTTTTCCCATTTGGGAAGGTTGGATATTAAATATTTATACAATTTAAAAAAATTAATATGAGCCTTGACTGGTGTTAATGTTGTTGTGAAAGAAATACTCCTTAGCCAGCTTTTTCTGTTTTTGCCTAGCTGTAATTCTTACGTAGCTTGGTATCTATAGTATTCTTTAGATCCCATCCCATTTTTGCTGATTAAATAATTTTACGCGTATTACTCTATTAATCAGTATCAGTATAGGTTTTATGAGATAGACTGTAAACAGCTTCAGCTTTCCAAGATGGTTCCAATCTTTTTAGATCTGTTACAACTATACAAATTGTAGCTACTTAACCATCAGGATTACTAAGCGGTTTTCCGATGGCAATGGCTTGGTGCCCACATTTGCTTATGGATCCAATACTTTTCGGCTGGCTAAAAAATTGCCATAATCAGTAAAGCATATGAAACATTATATATTTCTACTTGGAACTTAAGAAATACAGCCTTCTTCATGGTTTTACTCTTTCTAAATCTGCATTGAATACCGCGGCTGTACTTTCTTGGAAGAGCGTGGAATAATATTCATACACTTTTTATCTGAATAGATATTACGAATAGCCTCTGAGGCTTATTATCAATCCTAATGGAGGAATAATTTTGTTATGAGTGTCTAATTTACAATTACGTTTCTAAGACAACATTGCTGATTAAAAACTTCTTTGAATGTTATCTAGCGATTGAAAACAAAGCTGGTATATCATGGTATTGTGTGAATGTTGCCTCCTATCTTGAGAGAAAGCAAAAAAAAATATCTTTTTTCTAGGCAACAGCTCAAGATTTGTTAACTGTCCAAGGATATAGGTTTCACACCTATGACAACCTAAGTAAAAATGTAAAAAAATGGAAGAATTAGCTAGAGTTAAAATTACCTGTGTACTACAATATGAGTACTATAAGTCCATTTGATTTCTACAAAATTAAAGTTACCTCCGTAATTTTAAGTTTAACTGTATGGTGACATGTCTCGAGAGATAGAAAACGAGTATAAATTAAACTCATCTGTGGGAGCAAACCGTTTCGGCACAATGCTCTTGTTACAAGGATTGTACCATAATGGCATAATGAATGACCCTTATCTCAATTTTAATACATTGTTTAGATGTTACATTTGTTTTAAGACGATTTTCCTCCTCATGCACGTTTTCTGATTATCTAATAACTTATATTGTCATAACTTTTTAATAGAAAGTAATTAAAAAAAAAATGTTTGTGCCAACATGCAATAATTCAAAATTTCTCGAGTGTTTTTTTTTTTAAATTTGAATTTATTTTTAATTATTCCTATTCAAATCTCAGATAGTCCGAAAATACTCCCGCCTTCTGCGTATGAAACGCTTCTAGTTCCTAATTACGCTGAGAAAGAACAAGTCTCTGGTTTATGTATCTCCTCTTCCTAATGCTGAGCGGCCCGCAGGCTATTTTTCTGGGCATTCTTAAGCGAACTTTCCAAAGCCACGTTAATGATAATTTCACGCGTTGCAGATTCTACACGATGTTTTCCACTTATAATCCAGAGCGAATTAATTCAGTTTTGTTTTCTCTTTTATTTTAACTTCCCTTGTGAGAGCTCTTCAGTGGTAAGTCACATCTTTTTTAATTCCCAAGTTTCTACTGCAGGTTTTACATTTGTGATATCACAAAAGACTTAATGGCTTCTAAAACTAATTTACGAACCGTCAAGTCTGCCTCACGTAAACTACAGTTCCCTTATATTTTTACTTCAAATTTATTTACCATGCTATATCTTTGTATATTCTAATTTTTAGAGTACACTCACGTACACTCCGATCTAATTTCGTCTTTGAAATTAATTTGACAAATTCAAATACACCTCAAATCGTACATGGTCATTAACGACAAGTGTGTTCTACAACTTGAACTTCTACAACGACTTGATCTTCTTTCCCATGCTGTTTAAGTTGCTCGCTGTTTAACATAATTTATAGAAAGGTCTTAGATATATATGTATATACATAATAACTATATTTACAGAGCGACAAGGAGGTAGAGGAGGAGCGGGTAATGAGGCTGGGAGTGGGAGATACGTCTGGGGCCGACGATAAGGCCCTAGATTGATTCCCAATAGCGCCCCCTCAGCCAAAGGTTTTTTATCGCCCTCTACCCCGTCAGCCCTCGCCATTTCTATCTCCATTAATTCACAAATTGTCAACCGCTGCGGTCCCAGGATCTCCGAGTTCCGGAAAAAGTGCAGACACAAGAGGAGGCTATTCCTGGATAGGATGTTCTGGGTACTGGATGTGACGTTTAAAAGTACTCCTATTATTCCTTCTCCTCGCTAGATGAGAAGAATGTTAAGTTTCTATCTTAAAATTGAATAAGTGTAGTCTGCACAGCAAGACGTTTTTTTAAAGAATACACAGCAGTAAGCCAGCTTACAATTACTATAGACAATCGGCATTCATGTTATTGTTCCTGAATGCTTTCCATTCCAAATCAGTTACCTCTCTAATAAAAGTTAAACAAATTGGAAGAGTTCGAACCCTGAATCAATGATAATAAAAATCTATGCACACTGGCCTAATCAGCACTTAATAACGAGTTGGAAACGTTCCAAATCCTGTAACGGGCCAATTGGATCCAACAAGTAATCGGTTTCTTATCATAACAGGCTCCTTAAAAACTCTCCATCAAACTCATTATGTATTTTAACATAAAAGTAATGAAAGTCACAGGATAGATGAATGAAACTCCTTACATTTCTTCCAAAAACAATGATAAAACTAATCCAACTCTTGTCATTCTTTTCAATATTGCTATAACAAGTTACTTTAAAGTGCAATCATCAAACGCCTGCAGCAAAGTGGACACTCAAAGGAAATTTCGAATACTCCTGAAGGAATGACCACTTGAGAGACCACAGGCTTTGCCACCTCCAAGGGATAATTGATCCGAAGACAGGAGGTTATGAAAAGCGAAGGAGGATAACATAAAGGAAGGAGATGAAAAGGAAGGACTAATTAAAACGATGAGAGTGCTCGGTAGCAACATAAACAGGGGACCCTAATAACACTCCACCGCCTCTTGTTTTTACCAAAAGCTCTCTCGTTACCTCCTTCCAATTGTGGCCAACTCTCCTGTGTTTAAAAGTAGTTCCAATAAAGGTCCAGGAATTACTTGGACGGAAGATCGTTATAATATTAAACACAAAAATCGTATTGAAAAAATATATACACAAGCCAAAACATTATAATTGAAGATATTAAAATTCAATAAGTAAATTTTTTATTTATTACAAAATTTAACTATAATAGAAATCACCAATATATTTGTTTTTATGGCAAACATATTTTAAATTCATTAAAATGTGCACATACGGATATCTACAATTTTGATGTATCGGGTCTTAAGAACTACATGCCCTGGAATCCTACCTAGACTTTTTTTGAAAGAATTTTCAGTATACATTCAGGAGGTCAGATAGAGAACCATTTCGGGTAATTTATTTTATTTAAGGGCTAGTTCCTTTCCATAATCATGGAAAAAATCCGTGCCGTGGGTGTATCTACTACAGATTTCCGATTCCAAACCTCAATTCTAGACTTCAATTTAAAGAAAAAGATAGAAATAGTTTCTGTTCCTGTTAATAGGCTACTGGAGTTATAGAAATGAAGATTAATCCATTTATTGCAGCAAAATTCTGTTAATACATGAACTCCTTAAACTTTTCAAACAAGATATAAGTCCATATTGTGGTTGAATGAAAAAAGTTAAGTCTCCCGTTCAGTGTGACGAACAAGGAATTTTAGGATGCCCTTTTGTTATGACTTGTCTACCATGTTGTCTACCATAACCTTTCTTTTATGATCTCCAGCCAGCATTGCAGGGAGAACGTCAAGCAGGTAGGACATTTTATTAATATTCATCCAATGTTTCAAAGTATAATTTTATTTATCCTTCTATTGCTATTTCATTCTGTTCTTTGGGCTGAACAAGGGTGAAGTAATTCTTTTTTTCATCAGGCATTTTAAATACTAATTATTCGACTTCATATTCTGAGTTGTCCGTACCATGGGTCTATTGCGGTCTGTCCCATGGAAGCTTTATAATTCCAGGAGGTAGACAATAGATCCATGGAACTGACAATTATGGTGGTATCTGATTCTAAACTTCAAAATATAACATTAAAATATATGAAATTCGTTTTTACTTAATTTTTTCAATTTTTTTTATGTATTTTATTTAATTTAGTTTGATCAGATATATTATTTATAAGTAATATAAAAAGTGATTTTGATCTCACAAATATGGTTTATATCGTTGGCCAAAGAAAATGTAGAGTATTAATGAATAGTAAGAATTTTATTGAATTTTCACTAGTTTTTTATGAAAGATGAAAAAAAAATGAATACATACATCGGGATCAATATTCCCTTCACTTTATATTTTTAATATACCTTTATAGATACAAAAAAGTAAAATTATTTTGGATGGTATAATGTTATATAGTTATAAAAAGTTATTGGTTTTATTTAATGTAAATCATGAGAGCAAATAATACCAAAAAAGGGAAAAATTTACAAGGCTATAATTGGGAGACTCCGTCAAGACCCTTAGTATATCAATTAGAAGTTAATAACTGACCAATTAACGTTTCAAATCTAGTCATCATTAGGACCAACTAGAGATGGTTCCTCTCATTTCCTAATTAATCTATGAGCATGCTAGTACAGACTGGTCATATCCAGGAATTTGGATTTTAAAACGGTTTGCTTTTGGAAGCTTATAGTAAACCACTAATGTTCCCATGCCTAGGCAACCGCCGCATGCCTAGTGCATCAAGCGTAGGGGGTTTGTTGGACAACATTCTATTGATTCTAACTGCAAATGCCATTCTGATTATGAATATACCCCATAACAAGAGTCGAAAATAACTATATGATAAATAGTAGCCCAAAAAAACAAGAAAAACAGTTTTTGTAAATTTAAAAAAACAATTATGACCAAAAATGTGAATAATGTAAATTTAAAAAAAAAAAATCAGTTTTTCTTCATCAAATCAAAACAATTTTAACTTTTAGTTATTTTATTACGACAATTTAACATTCTTCTGAAGCGAAGAAGCGTAACGCTCACGAAATTTTGACGGTTTCTAGGGACACTGTCCAATTTACGATTGTAAGCCTGGCCAAATAGCCGATTCATGTTTGATCATTCTCGTCGGTATCGTTCATTAGACTTCTTTACATGCAATAGCGATAATAGTTTATCAAAAACTATAAGTATTCGATCATCCTTTTCATAAAGGAAGCATATATCCGCCAGCTGTGCGTTCGTTGAAGAAAATCGTAAAACTATGAAAGTTACAGAGATATATAGATTTATAGATAGTGCAAAACAGTATTTGAGAATTTTTTTTAGATGCTTTTTTAAAGTGGAACTTAATATAAATTGATTGATCACACTTCAGAGCCGTAAAATGTTTTCTAAAGATCGAATCTATCTAATTCAAATGTACTAAGGTATATATCTAAGCCAGTAAATTCCATGGTAGGTGTTGTTTTTTTCTGAAAATAAGAGATGCACTCAGAGAAAAAAATTGTAACTGAAGAAGCGGTAACCTATAAAAGAATTAATTTTTAAAGTTTGGCCATTGTATTATCTCACAAAGAAATGTAAACAACGGAGAAATGGTAGGAATCAATAATCTAAGGATTTGTTTAAAATGTCCAGTTGTAGATAACTCTTTAGAAAATATTTTTATTTTTATCCACTAACGATGCACTGTGCGCCTTCTATACACAATTAATATACAGTTGAGAAATAAAACAGAAACATGGCAGTCAATTTAGAATGATCACTCCTTTCCCCAACAAGTTATTTTGAAGTTAAGAGTAAAGGAGCAGACAGGAAAGAGTTCATTTATGTCCAATCCCGACCTAATAATTTCGAAACAAATCTCAAGGAGTGAATCGAGCCAATTATTTATTTAGTAAATAATTTACAATTAAAAAAAACACAAAAATAGTTAGAACTCATGCCTACAGTTTCTTCTGAGTAGATAATCCATAATGCATTTCCAAGCGTCAAATTAAAAAAAAATCCTATTTATTACTTCTTTTTATTTTTTTGGAAATTCAAAATAGTAAAATTAATTATTTTTTACTATCCACCTCTATTAACTGGTTAATTATCAGGTGGCTCTCAGAAAGTTCTCAGATGCGCATTTCTAAAAATAAACACGAAAAGGGAATATATCAAAAAATAATACAGATAAAATACAACGAGAAGGCAGTGAAGAGGGTATGATTGCTTCCCTGCCAAGAGTATTATCCCATCAGGAATATATATCAGCGGCAACAGTGCTCGTTTATGTCGAGGATATTTTTCAAAACATATTCAAGTGAAATTTTTAGTCAGTCACGAAGGATTCACCTGAATTCAGTTATTCCAAATAAATAGACCTAACGAGATCGAAGAGATTCTCTCCTTACTGAACATTAAATTGAGTTATATGTTTTTTGTTTTAAGGCTTAAAACCCTTAGAGCATCCTCTGTTTTTTTTTCTTCTAAATTTTAAAGGTTTAAAAAGCAGTAGAAACCTCTGGAAAAATTGAATATATTATTGTTAAAAAAAATGATAATGCTTTAGTCTATTAAAATCATCCGAAGGAAATTCAATTGTTTAATGCGAGATCGTTTGCTTTTAAAGCGTTAATAGCCAGCCCTATCTATTTAAATTAATCCGAGTGCGTTAATAATTATAGATACAATTGAACGAGGTAATACTTTAAAGTGTTTCCAATTTCAAACACGTTAAAAGATTGATTTTCTTGGAAGAGAGAGGGGAAGGAGTTGTCTGTCTGAACTCAAGTCCTCAAACAAAAAAATCCAAAATTTAAAAGTAGACAGAATGGATATAGACTGATACTTAGAAATCCTTCTCTTTTTTTTAATTATTTTTTATGTGAGTTACTTGAAATAATTTTTGTACGTTAAAATAATAATAAAATATTAATCCCATGTTTTCTATGAAATGAAAGTAAAAGGAAGCTATTATAAAACAGAAGTAACAGTTTTAACTGGCCAGGGAAATTAACTGTATAAGGTATGAGGCCTTTTATTCGAAGTTGAAAAGACAACTCAAGCGAAAAAAAAAAAGAATTCATGCAACGTGTTTGAAATTGGAGGTATTACAATTTTTTTTTTCGGTTGGAAGGGAGTTTTCCTTTTAAATTCGAACCCAAGTCCTTCTTCTTTTCTTCTTTCTCTATCTCCATAGTGCCAGTAGGCGTGAAAGTTTAGCCTCGATCCATGTTTTCCAATTTTCGCGATTATTCGCCATATTCTTCATTTCAGCCAGATAACAGCCTCTTCCTCTCCCAAGCCAGGTGATATAATCCGCCAAAAAAAAAGTACTTCTACATGGGTCGACCTCCCGGGCGCTTTCCTTCTGGTCTGGCCTTCATTAGCCACTTGATATCTCGATCATCCTCCATTCTGTCACCGTGACCAAACCATTTAAGTTGACGCTGCTCCACTATCTCTCCAACGGTTGAGATCTCTAGGTTCTGCCAGATTCTTTCACTGCTAATTCGGTCCCTTCGGGTTTTTCCCTGGATTCTTCTCGGGAACCTCATCTCCGATGCAGTCACTTTGCTCGCCGATCCAGGACGGTCCAACTCTCCGAACCATAGAGCAATACTGGTAGGAATACAGTTTTGAATAGAAGGAGCTTTGTCTGACTGCTTATTTCCTTACTTCCTATAATTGTGGAGCGTTTCTCAGACTATACTCCGTTTGCTTTTTTGACTCTATGTTAATACATTTCCCATCTCTAGAAATAATTGTTTCCAAGTACTCATAGGCATTCAAAAATTGAAGAGGTACCCCATTACAAGTTACTGTTCCCTCATTCTCATCCCTTCCAACCAGCATAGCTTTGCGTATATGCAACTATACAGCATCGTCTGCATATATCAACGCTTGTGCCAGAGCTGGCATAAGGTTTCAATATCCTACTATGGCTCTCGGTGTTCTCCTTTAGCAGACCTTCTATATTTCGTCAATGAAAATAATAAACAGGAGTGGGCTAAGGCTGTCTCCCTGTTTAATACCGTTATAAAACCTAAAAGATTTTGATGTACGTCCGTTCAGTCTGACAATACCTTTTGGGTCCCGGTGCACTGTCTTTATTGCACTTATCAAGTTGTATTATTTTCGAATACCCAAAATTCCGTTTTGTACTTTTCCTACAAAAAGCACCTATTAACGAGAAGATGAAGTGAAAATGCATTGATTTAGACAGAAAAATATATAGTAGCGAAACAGTTAATTTCCATGAGCAATTAAAACTGTTACTGTTATTTAAGAATAACAGTTACTTTTATTTGATATTAACCTGCTATTTTTCTCGTTAGGGATAAATATATTATTACTATTTTACTATACAAAAATTATTTCAAGGAATTCATAAAAAAAATATGAATTTCAGCCAGTCCTTATCCATTCTATTTACACTTAAAAAACGTAAATATTATTATTATAATTCCAGTTTCATGCAACTCACATCCTACTTTTCTTTATAGCACTGTTTGATATGCTTTCTCCTTATTGGATACTATCGCGGCTTTTAATCCTGGGAACAAGAAGACGTGAGAGAACTAATTGACAATTAATTAAGGGTAAGCAGGAGGAGTTTGCGATGACCTCTTTGATCTGTTAGGGGAAACAGCCATTAGCCAAACCAAACCGAAGCAGGGCCTATTGGTTCAACCAATCAGATAGCCTCGCCAATAAACCACTTTGATCATCCTTATTGAAAATTAATTCCCCGTTAAAAATCATCTCTCCCCTCCACTTCTTTGCTACCCACTCCTAACTTATGAATCCGAGTCACTTTTTAATAAACCCAGAGTTCGAAATGATTTATTCATTGGGCAGTGACTGAATGGATTCCTGAGTTGATTTATGTTGATCTAAGATAGTTTTTATTCGCCTTTTCTTTATTCTAACAAATTACATGTTTACAACTCCAGCTTAAGTAATCGACACGATAGAATCCATACATGCCAGAAATTTATGTTTTATATTTTTGCAAGTCGTCGTTTTTTTTTTTTTAATAGATACCTATTACTCAAAAATGATTCAAGATAGCTAAGTTTCAATTGTATCATCGTAAACTAGAAAAAATTCGCTTTAAGAAATATAGTTTTAATTAACTAAATTAATTGTAAGGGGCCTTTCAGGTGGACCAATAGTAAAAAGTTTTACTTATTTATGTTTTTCTCCACTTATAGAAAAATTTCTACCTTTAGTAAGCTTTATTTCCTATAAATGAAATCGAGTTTTTTATTTTTTAAATTGGCTCCTATTTATCCAAAAAGTGTAGTTTTGAAATAGGTTTCCCCGACAATGAAAGGGTTTAAGAACGAAATTGATTAAGTTCACATCTTATCTAATCAATAAAATAACACAGAAATACATGATAAAATGCTTCTTCGGGGAACAGTTGTATACCAAACTTTACCACAAGACATATCTGTAAATTAACCCAAACAATTCTGAAATCAAACTTCCCCTAAAATTAATAGGAAATAAAATAAACATTGACAAATAAAAATGAATAATGCTTAAATATTTAAAAGTACAAAATAATTTTATCACAGCACAAATAAAAAAAGGGGTATTGTTTACTTTCCTACTGCCAGTTACTTTTTTAAGTGACAGTTACAGATATTATAAACATATGTTTTATTTAAATGCGATACAATTGTTTATAATACAAAAAGTTGAAATAATAATATTTTTAAATAGGAAAGAAATCAGACATGTCTTCTAAAATCGCTTTATACAATTTCTTTTCCATATTCCTCTTTCTCCAGAGAAATTTACAATAATAAGAGTCCATGTGTTCCCGGTTTGTCCCACATTCTTTCTTGTTTCTTCTTTTTGCTTTTGCTCATAAAGACCCAATCGACTGAGTATTTGCTCCCGTTAATGGGTAGACAAAATTTTTGGAATGATTTACAGTGAAATGTTTATACTTCAGTTCTGGTAGCTTCTGTTTTGTTTCCCTGAAAGAGCCCCCAAACACCCATTGCTGAGGATAACATCTTCCAACGTTATAATTTCTTTTACTAAAGCATGATTCGTCAGTTGACAGTTGATATTGTCTCCACCGACGATAATGGGTTTCATGAATAAATGATTAATAGTGCCTTCTTTAAAGGCAACCTTTAATAATCAAATCACGTATTACTATGGTAAACCTTTGGATGTACGACAAGTTCTTTTATACCAATTACACACCCAACTTTTATTCGATTTCTCATAGTTCATATAATGACCATCATCACAATCTCTCTTCTTGTGAACTATACTATTTACTTGTAGATAATAAATAGCTTCATTTTCATCTTTGCGTAATTCAATAGTTTTAAACAAATTCATATTAATCTTAAAAGAATTAAATTACTTAAAAACACTTCAATTTTTTTTTAATTTTTTAAAAATAATAACCATAACCTAGAAACGAGATACTTACCAGTTCTCATAAGATTTATGATCGATAACTGTTACTTTAAAAAGTAGCAGTAAAATAAGCAAGACCCCAAAAATGCTTAAAATAAAATTATCCTTATTAAAACAAATTTTCAAAATGAACAGAGAGGACAATACAAGCACTTGCCCATTTTAAAACAACGTCTGTTTTAGTAGCTTTATTCTCTTGTTAATGATATTTTTATCTTAAGTATGTTTCGTAATTCTTCGACAGTGGTGCGGTATTATTTCCTTGTTATTCTTAAATTACGTGTAATTTTATTGAATGGAAACAAAATGAATTTAATAAATTTCATTCTCAAAACACTTCTTTTTCGGGTAAACAAATTTTTGAATTACACTTTTGGCAAATCAGGAGCCAAACCGTAGACTTCACTAATACGAAATAAAGCTTACTAAAAATTGAAGTTTTTCTAGAAGTGGAGAATTTAGTAGTAGGCTGAGAAAAATATTTAAGAAAAGTGTGATTTTTAAAAATAAATAAAACTTTTTTTTATTGGTCCACCAGAAAGCCTCCTTATAATCAATTTAGTTAATTAAAACTATGTTTCTTAATGCGAATTATGTCTACTGCTTTTGTCTATAATGGTACTATTGAGACTTAGCTATCTTGAATTGTTTTTGAGTGATCGCTACCTGTTAAATTTCAGTTTCATGTCGAATCGAACCATTCATCATTTAAACTTTTCTGTTAAACTTTTCTACTATCATCTCTTAAAATATTTTTTGTGACTTACGGGACATCCTGTATAATAAAAAAAAATGTATTCGCGTTAAAACATTAATTGTAAATAAACCAATGCAGGCGATGGATTACGTCGTAGGATCATTTCAGCATATAACATTAAAACGAAGTTTATGTGTTTTTCTTTTCATTTCAAAACTTTATATATCTAAGCTATTGTTTTCAACTCAAGCATTACATTTTGTATGATAGGTACAAAAAATAACACGCAAAATAAAACGAAATACTCACAAGGTGCTCCATAATAAAATAAAAGTAAAGTACATACCTGAAACAAAAAAAAAAAGTTATTGAAAGTCCAAATTGCCACCCAACAAATTATTTTTTCATAGCAATATAGTTAGCACTGCAAATAAATTTTAATTTTGACAACATTGGTTGACGTAGAAAAAAAAAATTTTAATGATATTTTCAAAATTTTATAAAATTTAAAATTATAACATTTTTTATTTAACGAAAACAATTGGCCACATACAAATATTAGCTTTACACCTTCATATTAGATATCATTGGATAGGTAACCATGTTTAGGAAACTCCATCAGCTTGCTTAGACGAAAACGACATGTATTGTAGACATAAAATACATGAAAAATAAAATAAATATTTCATATATTTCATTCATAGCTATACAGAAACCAAAGCTATAATTTATTGGTATTATTTATTGTATTTATTCCAATTTCGTGTTTTCGTATTCTCTATTTTATAATATGTGTTGTTTACATGTTTTACTTATTATTCTTTTGTTTGTGTTAATTATTTGTGATAACTTGGATTACTGTGTAATGTAAACATAATATACCTTGGTTCTATAGTTCTACTAATTTACATCTCCTAATTAAATGTTCATCATTAAAAAAAGTTTTTTATACCTACAATAAGCACCGTTTAATATTCATTGTAATTGCAGTTTAAACATAGTAATTTTAATGATTTAACAGACTAGAACCTCAATCGACAATCGTTTAAACTTGGCAGTCGGTTGATGGATTATGTGACAAAAAGAATGTGGTACAAGTATCAATATCCAGATGAACTGCCACAAATCAATTTATCTTTGGAAAAACAAATCAACACAAATAAGTGAGTTGCCAACGAATCCTCTTTATCTGATTGTTAATTCTCTTATACAAAAAATTGTAGTAATGTTTTTCCAAGCTTTCTTCTTCTTCTTTTTTTTTTTTTTTTTGTACGAGGGATATTATTTTTCACATTTTCCAAATATCTGTCGATTGATGAATGCATAGTCATTTATTAGCGACGTTGAATTCGTTCGAATCCCTTAAGAACCAACATAAAATATTTATTTAAAGCTCCTGATAAATGGTGTTGGTCTGAGATCATTTTTCATGATCGGCCTCACCCTCGGGCAGCTACGGATATAGGCTTCATCTTTTAGCCATCCTAACTTTCCAGAGAAAAATCTGACTAAATCTTCATCCCAGATGTTATCGTGTTACACCATCCAATACCTATGTTATCTTTCCATTGCCGCATCAATCCCCCTCCCCCTCTGAAATATAGGATCATAAGTTGCAGTGGTATATAAATATAAATATATAAATAAACTTTATCTTATAAATTATTATATTTATGAATATAATTTTAAAGTGTTGATTAGTAAATACAGGTCTCATTTCTGCAAGTCTTATCCTTAACATATTGTCTTTTTTTTTTTTTTTTTTTTTTTTTTTTTTTTTTTTTTTTTTTTTTTTTTTTTTTTTTTTTTTTTTTTTTTTTTTTTTTTTTTTTTTTTTTTTTTTTTTGCAGTAGTAGAAAACACATTATGACTAGAAACATTCAATCCTGAAAAGATGAGTATAAGTAATAAGGAATTTATTACGGAAACTGCTGTAGTCCGTTTGCCGAAAGAATGCCGATCGAACTATTAACCTAGGTTGGCCCCATTATCATTCAACTTAAATTAAATAAAGTTATAATTAATTAAATCACTATTTTGTGTCTAGAATTTGTGTGTGATTTATCTTGTTTGTTCGTTTTGTGCCACAGTACTCAAAGGCATTCATTCGCCAAATGGATTATAGCCACAGATCTAAAAAAAAAATACTAAAAGTTTTGGAAAAAGGCGAATTTAAAAAGTTTTAAAAAATAATGTATTAAACAAAATAATGCAATAGAATAGAATAAGAACTTCATTCTAGAGCAAAGTATTCTGATAATTACAAAAATGTACAAATAACAAAGATTATTTTTGGCTATAGGTTCTATTAAATAATAAGTAAAAAAAATATTAAATATAAACATTATTATAAAAAAAATATATAAAAAAACAAATTGAAGAATGGTAAAAAATTATATTCGCTACTAAAAATAAAATAAATGTAAAATAATAGTAAAATAAACAATTAACCTGGCCATAGAAAACACATAAAAATATTTTAACTCTGCTATAAAAACATTTTAAAAATACACATAATCATGAAGTAAAGAAAATATATAATATATAGTAAATTATATAAAAATATATAAATCTTTATACGAAAACGTAAATGGAAAATAAACGTTAGAAACGGCACATTATGGCTTTGTACAAATGAGCTCATAGATGAAAAAGTAGTATAATGAAGAAAGAAATTCTTCTAATAAATATGTAAAAAAATCCAGAATATATGAAAAATGAAATGAAATATATGTTCATTTTCATAAAAAAACGTTATTAACGGAACTAAATCCTAAAATAAATTTGATTAAATATAAAAAAAGAAAGTTTTTTAATCAGATAAAAATAAATAATTACCGCAGCAAAGCAGAAGCTGAGAAAGTACGTTAGATGCAAGTACCAGCATTTTTAGTAAAATCATTTGACAGAGTTGATGACAAATGTAACCGTTCAGATAAAAATAATAATTTCCTTCTATTCACAATTGACAGATTACTTCCAATAGATAGGCTTCATCGTCGAGATGATATTGCTAGACGAAGCCAAGCATCAAAAACAAACCTGTCTGAATTGAAATAGATAAGGGCGCTGAAATTTGGACACTATTAAAATATTTCTTTCTAAATTGTCTATCAATTCCACAAATCTTTTTCTCGCTATCTTTTTCGATACAGTTTTATTATTTAGCCATTTGTCTCCAGACTTTCTTATTAAACTATTTGTCATTTTTTCATCGAATCAAAAAGTTTTAATATTTACTTATCAATACGTAACCATATTTTACCCTCCCATGACCAGGTGGAGTCCGCCCGGACCCCAGACCTTTTTTTTGTATGGCATGTTCGCAAAGCAGAGAGGTACATTTATGAAATTACATAACATTTTTCATTTAACTATCCGTAATGATTTTTTTTTTCCTGTTGGCACAATAGGCCATGCAGATCTTTGGCCGCGCTGTGCGATCTTCTTACAAACATTTATTGCTTGCGGGAACACAGATAAACTGGAGGGCGACACTCAACCTCACTTTGTTATGAACCATGGCGCAGCGACAGGCTACACATAGCTCCACAACCAGTCCCTTTTTGGCCAAATCTGCAATATCTGTCCAATCTGTCCTTCACACGGGTTCAAGGGTAGTGACAAATCGGATCCACGGATTATGGCTGTCCGTCTGCCAGCAGACGAACGAGGGCCTAAGTATATTTCTTTCCCCAAAGCAGGCTACCCATGGGTAAACTTCCGGACTGTTTAACGTCCTGGAAAACCGCAACGCGATTCGTAATTTTAGGGGTAGGGTCATCACTCTTACGCCCGGCCTATGTGAGTTGCCTCCAAAAGGGCATCACATACCCAAGGAGTAAAGGGGCTAATCGCTTGGAGACTATCGGGCTGTGTGACTTTCTCCAGTAGGCAGTTACTCAATTCAGGCGGTCACCCTTCCAAATATTACCAACCACGATACGATTTATGGCGATTTTTTTGTCATCAAAATCACGATTCGGGCAACTCTGGATCCCACTTAATATTTCGGGTATGTAAAATTTTTATTAATATTTTATTTTTAAATTTTTTTTTCTTTACTATGTTTATTAGTTATTAATATAGTCAAACAAAATTATTCAATAATTTTAAGTTGGTTTACAATTCAACAAATGCGCCATATCCAACCCAGTAAGAGGCCTTTGTTTAATTATTACGTAAAAATAAAATCCCCCTAAGGTCTAAAGAGGTCGTGAACACATTTGTTTGAGTTTTGCGTAAGTGGATTTCTATGGAATTCATCATGGCCAGATATTTTCTATTTTTTCATTTCTTAGCTTTAGTTTGCCTTTATCTTCTTAAATTTATATAATTTTATTTTGTTACTTTTAAGATTTCTTTTATTGTGATTTATGTATCCTATAGATTAAGTGATTTGGTGAAAGTATCTGAAACCAATTTTTTGTATTATTTAATAACTACTTTATTTCTTATTTATATTGAATTAAGTCTGTTAATTAATGGGCATTGGATGAGTTTGGATCAATTAAATCAAGACGAATAGCGAAAACCGTCAGCAAAATTTGGTGGAATAAGGACCCCACCCGGTTTTAGTATAATTTTTTTCATAGTAATAAAATTAGTGACTTTTTTTTCTCAGTAGTCTGCATTATTTTATACAAACTACATTAAATTGAATTAAGTCTATTGGCTCTATAGATCTACATACATTTTATCTATATTCACAAATCACATAAATCAAAGTTGTCATGAGAGACATACAATCTGAATTCAATCAATAAATATATCAATATTATAATGCATTTCCGAATAACATAACATAGGCAGCATAATTCAGTGATTATTCATATCAACTTGGAATCCATTCCATATTCCATCCAGTTTCCGTACCCTGATCAAATTAATTTAATATTGAATAATCTTTTCTCCGCGGAGAAAACTTTCTCCGCGCTGAATAACACGGAGGCCGCTGCATTAACATTTCCAATACCAATTTTCCATTGATATTACCAACTTTCGACTTCGAGCAAGAGACAACGTGGTGAAATGATTCATGAACCTCATTCTCTGCCAAATTAATAATTTTTGAGTTTCGTTTATAATTGTTTTTAATGACTGAAATACCCCTAATGGGTAAGAAAGCTCAACAATATTGCGTTGCAATAAGAAAACATCACAGTAAAGTATCTATCGATTCATTATTAAAAATTACATAGCAAATATAGGTCAAAAATTACATAGCAAATATAGGTACAGTATTTCATGTGAAAACACATAAATATTATAGTTACAGTAGAAACCGAAATAATAAGCAAAGATCTTTCTTTGATTGCATAATTAATAGTACCAAATAAATCAATAATAACATAATAATTTTCTATTTTCTATTTCAGCGAAACAATATAACAAAGTGTTTAACAGTGTTATTAGTCCGGAAACGATCAATGTTGTTTTACACTCTTTTTTTAACAGCGTGAAATTCAACTACTATATTTTTCTTTTTTTGGATTGGCAAACCTCTTACCACATACGCAACATTCGAGCAAGATACAGAATCTTATAATAAAACTAGGAAGTTAACCAAAAACGGAACAGAGACTTATAAAAAAAAAATTATAACTGACTTCTTACAATTTATTAAAGCGATAGACTTTTAAAAAATGACCGATGAATGTTATTCAAGTTCAGCAGGACTATAAAGATTCTGTTCACTTATTTTTGTTTATTTTTATTGTGATTAATTCCTGATATCCCTGGTGGGACGTAGGGCCGCTATGAATGTTCGCCATCTGTCTCTGTCCGCAGCCAGTTCTCCTATTTCTGCCCATCGGACTCCAGCACGTTCTGCATTAGCCTCTATTGATCTCTTCGAAGTTATCCTGGGTCGGCCAACTGTATGGCATCCCTGAGGGTTCCAGAAGAGGGTTTCTGTTGCAATGTTGTCCCTTGGACGGCGTAATGTGTGCCCTTTCCATTTCCACTTTCTTTCGCGGATTTCGGCAACAACCTCCCTCTGTCCTGTTCTTCTTCAAAGCTCCTCATTGCTAATCAGTCTAGGCCACCACATTCTGGTGGTATTTCTGGAACACAAAATGCTCTTCAAATTCTTGTTAAGAAAGGTTTGTAACCTTCTCGTTATAGTTTTGGTGACCTTCCAGGTTTCAGATCCATACAGTAGGATGGCCTTAACATTTGTATTAAAAATGCGGATTTTTGTTTCAAGGCAGATTTCACTTGATTGCCAGATCCTCTTGAGTTGCGCAAATGACCCTCTGGCTTTACGGATTCAACTTGCTTCAGGTCTGCTAACTTCCCCGAAATATCTGTATACTGTTGTGCTAAGAGACAGATGTCATCTGTATAGTCTATGATAACTTACCCTCATGTGCCACACTACATAAAAATGATTCGTGCATGGCCTTAATAATAGATAATATTTTGCCTGGTACTCCTTTTTTGGCAAAGATTTCCCAAATCTTGGTCCTGTCAACACAAATCAACTTCCTGACAAATGCTTTCAGGAAGTCGACAAAAACAAGCCAAAGTGGACTCTGGAATTCCCCCGACTGTTCCACAATTATCCATAATGAGTTAATCAGGTATAACAACACAAGATCTTCGAGGTCTGAATCCATGCTGCTCTCTTCGTATGTTCCTCTCTAGTTCTGGACCAATTCTATTAAGAACAATCCTTGACAAAATTTTACTAGGGGTTGAGAGCAATGTAATTCTCCTCCAATTACCAGAGTCGGCAAGGTCTCCCTTTCTTGGCACCTTCGCCAAGATTCCATGGTTCCAGTCTCTTGATAGCCTCTCGTAACTCCATATGTGTTTTAGTAATAGCACCAATTCACGAGCGATACCCACAAGCCTTCAGCATTTCCACTTCGATTTGGTCAATACCGCTATCTTTAGTCTGATATCTCCGGTGATTAGGTAATGATCACTGCCCACATCGGCTCCTCTTCTGTTCCTTACATCAAACAGAGAAGATCTCCATTTCCAACTGATCACTATATGGTCGATCTGATTTTCTGTATGGGCGTCTCTGGGAATCTTGACATCAGCCTCATAGTGGCAATTCCTTCGTTTACAGGGATCCATTCAAAAAGACATTGTTTGACTTTCTTACTCAACAAGAATCCGACACCAGCGGCTCGGTTAGGATTTTCGCCTCCGTTTCCGGCGAACAGAAAAGTAGTTCTATTGTTTGTCCTTTGTTATCCAAAATCAGTCCATATTGTCTCACTTAGGCCAAGTATCTCCAGTTTGTATTTCAACATTTCGTTCTCCATCTGAGCTAGCTTTCCAGATTCGTACTTAGTCCGCACATTCTATGTTGCAATTTTTGTCCGTATTGTAGGTCCAAAAGTCTTTATGATTGAGTCAGTCCGGCTTCTATTCATTTCGGTTTCTGTAATAAGTGATGTTCGGGCAGGCAGGTTATTAGCATACCTATCTATAGTCAGGTGGAGGGGATGCCTCCTCGGAGTGCCCTGACGCACTTCCCCGTCCACGCCGGCTACCTAGGGAAGGTGATCCTAGGGTGTGTACTATAAATGGCCTCCTTGTCTGCAGTGCGGGGTGTTGTAGTGTGCTGTATAGTGTACTGGTGTGTGTGTTTGTGTAGGAGTTCCCCCGAATTGGAGAACCAGTGGCTAACTGCGGTACAATGACCGGACGATGGGGCCGCCATATCCCTACGCCATTATTTGTATTTTACTACTTTATTTTTCTCTTTTTATTGTAATTTTCCCGATTATTACTATGTTCATTATATATTGTTTTTGTTTTTATCAATTCGATTTTGTCATTACAATTTATAGAGAAAGCAATAAAAGTTTAAAGGCCTTCATACACGCTAGTGTTTTTGTGACAGAGCTCTGTCAAAGCCGTTTACACATAGGAGAAAATATGGCACTAGTTTCTACCAATAGTGGTGGGTGACCTTCTGTATATGTCCTAATGCTGTGTGAATCGAAAAAATATTGATCGGTATCAGTTATTTACTTCTGTCCCTCAAATCTTATATATATATATATATATATATATATATATATATATATATATATATATATATATATATATATATATATATATACACACCATATAAATGTTCAATGATAGAAAGTTTCTAACATTCAAAACTTCCGTGGAATATTGGAAAAAATTGGAAAATAAGATTTTAAAAAAAATTAAGGATATATAAAAGTCTTTGTCCGGTCAATTCTTTGATATAAGGGATCCAAAGGGCTTTATCCATAACTTTATTTGTGACATAATGAGGATCATTAAGGATTTGTCGAAGAATTGATGAATGTACGATTGATTTTGTGGAGTTCCAAACATCAATTCCGTTTCTCCGAATATGCCTGATTATAATCGCGTAGTTAAGCTTTCCGTTATATGGCAGCTCAGAGCAATACTCACCCTTGAAGCCGAAGTGGTTCAGAAACTCTAAACTCGTTGCTAATAGTCTAAAAAGTATTTCGCTGTAGAGTAAACTTTTAGGGGAAAGTGTTGGGAAGTGTTCTATATTAGCCGGCTTATATCAAAAACTTGTCAAAACATGAAAGGATTAGACCCTTTGATTTGCAGCTTCTCAAAGTCGACATCAGTTGACATTGACAATGACAAATTGAGTTAGAATTACAACCAAACTGAAAGGTTTTGAAAAAAATATGGTGCGGTGCATCTTCTTTATATAATTTTAAAGAGTTCACATAAATAATATTTGAAATATACTAAGCATCATTCACTTCTTCACATCTTCTCCCACCTAGGTGGAGGTTGGGGGGAAGAGGTTCGGTCGCATCCGTCTCCTTTCGGATGCGCTCGGTTATCAATCTAGGGTCTTGTAGTCCTCACAAGGCATGCGGTATCTTTTTGCATTTTAGAGAATTTACTCACCTTTCATAGGATTCCATAAATGATTTACCAAATGAATACTTACTTTTTGAGTTATCCGCAAATAAACTTTTCTTTTCGGTATAACTTTTTCCTCTACATTTTCTTGTTGAAATACTGCATACATGAAAAAATAAAGGGCTTTAAGGAGTAGACCTTAGGCAAGTTTCAAAAAAATTGTTAGAGCCGTTTACGAGAAAATCCATGATGTAATTGCCACTTCCTGTTAGTCCGATGCGCTGTATCTCTGCTAGCGCTGATCCGATTTTGATAATTCTCGGTTTGTTTTTGGATAATTTAATTACCTTCCATACAATTCTATACGTAGTTTACCATTAAATGCATATTTTTTTAAGTTATGCGCAAATAAAATATTCTTTTCATTATAAATTGTTTGCCTGCACATATGAAAAGTTAAAGGGCTTCATGAAGAATAATTTAGGCAAGTTTCATCAATATCGTTTTCGAGAGAACTGTAAAATCGATTATATAACGGGGCACTTTCGGTTAGTCGATTTTGACGAAAAATTCCATGTAATATCAGTAATATGCGTGTAATATACACGCATGTGCCTACCTTAAATACGTAATTTCAAAACAGTTCGTATTCGTATTTTCGTTTTTGAACTCGGCTGTTCACATACATACAGACACACAAAGACACAGACCATTTTGCGAGAGTCACATCTAAACATTTTTTTGATGACGTCACAAATAACAGCGCCTGAAATTATTAGACATAACTGGCCATTGGTAAGACCTTTAATTCAAGTAAATTATACATTGATCTTCCAGAAAAAAAATCTAAAATAGCTGTACGCAAGTAAACAAATAGCTAACATCCTGGAAATTATTCATTATGGCACAACTTTACAATTCAGCAGAGCGCAATATAGAACAATTAGTATGCGCCATTTGTGCTAACTAATTGCTCAATATTCAATTTCAATATTCGCACTTTTCGAAATTATTTCTGTTTTAATTAGAGATTATTTAAAATTATTAGTTCTGTCGAGTTCCGGTAGTTTGGGAAAGGAAGTATTTTAAATAATATGTAATTAAAGTAGTAATAATTCCAATGAATACGAATTTTACAATTGAATAGAAAGTAATTAGTTAGCATAAAGAGTATTTGAGAGCGCTAGTGCGGCGATCACTCTACTTGCTTAAGGCGGCTGCCCAGTAAAATATAATTTTTTTTTTTTTTTTTTTTTTTTAGGATGAATTTCGTTTAATTTTTTAGTAAGCTATAAACCTATAATTCAATTTGAAGCATTTTTTTACATTCAAAAGTAGAAGTTAAAGTTTTTTGTTTGTTTTTTTACGAAATAAATTTACATTAGTATTTTTCTCAATTTTTTTAGTTTTTGGATTTAAAAAAAACTGATCATAACCGATAGAGTAAAAAAAAACAACGATAAACCGGTTATTCGTTTAAAAAAAAACGATTATAGGTTAAAACCGACCGGTTTTTGATATTCCTAGTATCTACGGGCTATAAGAGGATAACCTAAATAAACAATTCCGCATGTATTATTTTTCATATATAAAATAATAAATTTTTGTGATATAGGGTACTTCCAAGGTATATTTAATATTATCGTCGCTAATTATAAAACTAGAACTTAAGAGGAATGCTTATATTTATCATAATAAATTACGTAAGAAACAATAGCCAACTTGTTTAAAGCCTATAAAAATCCGTAATAACGAAAGATAGTTAAAGTATAAAATACCTGATAGCTTTCCTTACAATAAAACGTAAATCTATGAAAATCTTTCTCGATTACATAACACACTTATGAACTGTTTCTCTGCAGAGATAAAGCTCTAAAGAGACAAAATACCAGGGAATATTCTAGGACAAGATGGAACAATCGTAGGGAAGAGGTGAGTCAGAGAAGACATAGAGCTATTTAGTGAACCAATTGAGCCTAACTGCATTACCTTCCCAGGGGAGCTCTGAGTCAGGAGCAACTCGACTCCCGAAAGATATGACTCAGTCTAGATGTGGTTACACACCACTTAGTGACTACAATAACTCAATTTTGTTTCATTCCTCCAACAAAGGCGCCACTTACCGTTTTTAAGCTAAATGCCTCTCTAAAGGGAGGATATTCGGGGAAGGGAAGAGGCGAAATGATGCCACCCTCTGGAAATTAATTAAGATATGATATCGGATACTTTAAAAATCCTTGAGATTTTGGAATTATAACAGCACATAAATAAAATTATGTTTTCAATATTTTATGATTAGTATTTTTCATTATTTTTTCCACGAAAGTAGTAAAAATATATCATTTAAAATACATTTTTAAACAAAATATTGAATAAAAACGAAAAAGTGAGGGAAAATTTTAAATTGCCATTTAAAAAATATATTTTTCATATACATATTATAAAAATGTATAGGCAAAATTTCAAGATGGGATTTTCGTGGGTTCTATTATAAAAAAATTAAATCTTGTATTTTTATACCAAGTTTTTTTTTTCAAACTAAAATGGAAATATACTGCACATTTCATATTTTAAATAATCAAATTTACTTTGCTAAAAATCATTAAACAAACTGCTTTTATAAGTTACTTACCATAACCGGCATTATTTGTGAGCCATTAACTGATGAATGAACTTCCACAAAGCTTTTTTTTTTCCATAGAGATACCATCATAAAGTCCGGAACGTGCATTCTTATATTCACATAAAACATACATATTTTTTTTAAAAATCTGATTTAACTCGGTTACACTTCGTGCCCATGAATGTTTTTTTTTTGTTTTTTTTACTGCTTGGAATGCGCGTGTGGAATGTGGACACGTGGTGTGAAAAACAGAAAAGATTGAAAATAAATTGTGTTGATATATCGTAGTCAGTGTATTGATTGAATCGTAATAGAATGTGAAAATAAAATAAACTCATCCGAGAGATAAAGTTAGATTAGAGGAAGTGTCACGTGAAGTTATAAACGTTTATGGCTAATATGAATTAAATCTTTCGAACCTCCATCCGTTCAGGAGATAGACAAAAAAAGATATACGGAATTGAATTTTAAAAGAAACATTAATTTTGAATTGTTTGTTTATAAGGCGTAGAGAAACCAATGCAGAGAAATGCGTTTTTTTGGATTCAGAGGTGATGAAAAATCTAATCAGTAGAAAACTGAACATCGAAGATTTGGCCACAATATTTTCCTTACCAAGCAGCAGAAAGTGAAAACAGTTTCAGGTTTAAAACGTCTTTGCTAATAATGGTTTTATAGGGAATTTAATCACCTTCTAAACGATCATATATATAATCAACCAAAAAATGTACACTTTTCGAGTTGTGCGCAAAAATAATTTTTTTTTCCAGTTTCTCTCGGTGATTAACTGAATACATGGATACAGTAAGAATTTTATGGAGAAGACTAAAGGCAATTATAATCAAAATTGTCGGAGCTATTTTAGCGCTGCAGTCTCTAAAAAACAGGGTTTTTTTCGGCTATTGCGCACAAAAGATCATGTTTAATTATTTTTCGTCATTAGCGGAGAATGTAATTATTAAAATAATAATAATTTTAAAAAAAAGTGGCTCAATTTTTTATTTTGACGAAGTATTAAGGATAAAATTAATCTTATAAATATAAGGATATTAATCTTTTTTGGAAGTTCAGAAAAGATCGCGTGATATTTTGAATAATTTGTCAATCGGGTTACACACATGTTAAAACCTGTTTTGTTTTTTATTGACATAGGTATGTGGTATTATCCCAAGCGATTCACATTGAGGTAGGTACCGTAAACTTTATTAAGGATATCACCAGACAGCGGAAAAGCTCCTTGGAATATGGATCCTATGTGCTGGGCAGTGAATGAGAATGAGAGGATTGAGAAGGAGGTTGTTCGGGGAAGCCATTAGTGGACAGAAGTAGGATGGGTTTTGTCAATGTTCTGCCACAGCAATTACCAAAGCCCGCCCTTGCTAATTGTCAAACCAGGCTCTCTCGCTTCTTTTCAGCTCATAAATTACCAGATGGTGGGTATCTATCAAGCTCAGATTACGCAACCTTTTAACTCTGGAAATAATATTTCCTTCGGACAACAGCAAACATGGATGATTTTCTGTCGGTTTTATTAGAAATAGTAATTATCACTACAAACAAAAGATAGATAATTTATAAAAATTAGAAAACGGTATACCACTCGTTTTTTATTTCTTAAATTACATGGAAACCAGTTTTCATTCATTCCATGCAACCTAAATTTTTTTTTTTAAGAACAATTAAAACGTTACAGTTACAAAGTAGGCATATATATTTTTTCTATTCCTATTTATCATTAGAATTAGAATGCACTTTTTAATCGTTTGGGTACTTAATGTTTGACAGACCTCTAAAGTTTTCGAAAACTGTTCGAAAAAATTAATACAAAAAGTTGGTTGGTCTGATTTTGTAAAATTTTGTTTAAGTGTGGATTGACATTCGAAATCCCAGTTTCCAAAAGGCCATTTCGTATAAGAAATAAAACAATTTCCGTTCATTTTTCATTTAGGACTTGATATCTAACAAACTACATACAGCACAAAAAAAAAATTTAAATTAAACAGGGGGAATTTGAGATTTAATGTGGCAGTGTCCTTTTGATAGACCCGTAATATAATTTTTTTTTTTGAAACAATAATTTTTTTCCGAAAAAAGAAAAATCACCATTTTGTGACTTTATTGTAGTAAATAATCGAAACTGTCATTGATACAAAGAAGATCATCATAAACTGCGTTAAAGAGCATTTAACTGGCTTCATCAATAGTCATGACTCATCTTCAATGAATTTAGAAGGGTCTTTTTTTAATAAAATGACATTCCGGTGGTTTGTCGTAGTCTTAAATTTTAATGTCAGTCCAAAATCAAAGAACTTATCAACAAATCAGAACTGCCTGAACTTATGCAATTTTAAAGTGCATCGCTTCCTGGACTATAAAACATACAATATTTGTTGTGCTAATTTATTATTTGTCTCGTCAGCCATCAAGATTAAAAACTGTTCTTTTAATAATTGGATATATTGGAATAATTGGATAATTCTAATAATAATTGGAATTTACAAATGTAAAAAAAAAAACTTAAAGTTATAAATCTGTTAATTTTTTTACAAATAGTTATATATCAAGTAAAAAAAAAATCAAATTTATTTGGATTTTTATTTAAAATATAATTATTCCAAAATACTTTTTATGTTATACTTTTTATTCCTCTTATTCATAAATGAAGGAGATATGGGTGTAAAAAACATTTTGAAACGAAATGGCAGATGGTAATGTCGATTTCGGAGGATCATCCTGGCGCGAGCTGTCTGTCACTTTGGTGCCAAGAACAGGAAAAAAAAATGGCCCAGTGGTCTCGGATAAAAGTCGGCGAACGGACAGATTTTTTATATTCAATTTTTTTATTTGATAGGTGAAACATAAACCTCAATTTTTGAGGGTGTTAAATTTTGTTTTTCTTTGTCGCTTGGAAAGCTTAATCATTCAAAATAATAAACCAATAATTAAATGTGATATAATAAAAAAACTTAAACATGTTAAGCCATAATCCGCTAGATCTTATCAATCATTGTTTAAAAACATTGCAAATAATAGTAGAAAACATATTTCGATTGTTCCGAAATGCAAAAATAATAAAAATCGTAAAATAAATATCCTTGTAAAGGTTAAAGCTATAAATGAACGATGTATTAAAACTGCCAAAAGACAAAGAATTTAAATAGGGATTGATAAATTATTATATCAAACAGAAAAGTTTTGATATTATCCATTTAAACCTTGAACTGAGAATGAATATATAACATTCGAAACTAGTTTTCAATAAAACAAATTTATAGAAGTGGCAAATAATTTATCAATCCCTAATTAGATTGATCCTTCTATACCATCATGCGGATGTCAACTAAAGAATTCAAAGTGAGTCCGAATTATCAAAGCGATAGATATAATGTTTGTAACCTAAATAATTGTTTCAGGGAATATTAGTATGTAAAATAAAAAAATAAAAAAAAAACATGATACGCCCCATTAGTCTTATGATTAAAAAGATACCAATAACAACAACATTGGAATTAACAGAGATGCAAGAAAAAAATAAACTTCATTATAACCCTTGAAACGGTCCTATTTTTTTTTAATCACCCTAATATTAATTGAATAAAATATAATGATCATCATTATATGCCACTTCCAAATGCATTTCTGCAAATAGAAGAGGATTTCAAGATTCGAAGAGTTTTCATAAATGAATAGAAAGGAGTTATTAAAAATATAGGAGCTTCTCACTTTTACATATGTGTAGCTTTTCATAAAACTATATTCTAATGCTTGACGCTTTATTAAACTTGATTGTAACGGCTTATCTGGTTCTAACTGGTCTCCACGCAAAATTAACATTTAAGTTGACGAGGTTTTAATTGCAAGACCCTGCACAAAAGATGAGTTACATCTCAACATAACTCAGAAGTTTTCTGTTACTGCAGTTCAGAAGGATACTGCAGTTTTGTAAGTGTCATTTTTTCTTATTCATTTAAAAAAAAAATTAAAATATAACTATCAAAGTTAACTAAAAATTGAAAATATGATATTTAAATTGAGTAAAATAATTCTATTCTTCCGACTTCTGAAGTGTGATATTTTTTTTTATTTTTTTTTAGGTGCGTAATAAATTCTAATGATAATTAAATTTTTTAGTTTTTTTTTTTTTAATGCAAATGCACAGAGATGTTTTGACCGATCGGACTGCATGAAGTTGAAATACATTTCAGAGTTAGCGTAGCATGATTGGATACTCCTTCATATCAAAGCTTGGCAAACGACTTCTCGAATCTGCGGGAAAATGATTAGATTTTGATCGAGCTTCATAAAGCTTCTATGCCTCCTTCCCGAGGGAACTCTGCAACTTTAATATGGTGGTGTGTTTTTTATGTGTGTGTAGCTACGAACCCCTACTCTATATCATCGTTTCTACTAGATTAGGATTTCACAAAACATTTACACTGGCGGATACAGCCAAAGTATCTATTAATCTTAATGAATGAAGTTAATTAAGCGAAAAAAATAAACTATAAAGATGCTTCATGATGTCCAATAGAAAGTTTGCAACTTCAGGTCGAATTTCAGAATTTTCGAAATTTCGACTCGGAATCATTTATCAGTGACCTTAAAAAAAAAACTTTAGGCCAAGCGCAGACCGCATACTTTTTATCAGCCGATAGTTTAGTCTGATTTGAGCGCAATGTTTCCAGGTTGTGGTTTTCCCCCTAAATTTAGAGAGTTTTTTTTTGCTATCACAAGGTTTTTTAGGGGAACCTCAAACTGACGGGGGTTTTCAGTTTTTTTTGCACTTAACCAGCACTTAACCAATTATTTTTTTTTTAATGGATCAGACAAGCTCATAACTGGGGCGCCGACCTGGAGGGGCGCTTGCTGTAAATTGGGAATTTTAAAAATACAAAAATAGGTACCTTACATGAGATATACTAATTTTAGCCTATTATTAAAGCAACTAAATTAGATAAATAATGAATGAAATATAATTCAAATATAAATTAATATACAGCAGCTTAATAAATTAATTTTAAATCGGAATGGAGGTGGCGAAAGGGGCGTTCATTGTCTAAGGCCCCATAATTGCCCGGAGGCGCCAAAAGTCTAAGGCCGTCACGGCCTGAGAATATTCTCCAAGAGGAGGGAGGGAACATTTACACCTGCCGTGACGTGACATTACAACTCTCACCATCGAACCCTCTTAGACCTTTGCACTTGCGAATTTTACTATAAAGAGAATATCTACCACTCTCGTGAGTGAAAAACTCGCACGTGCAAACGCACCTGAAGGCTGGTCAATCATTCCGAAACAACAGGCTACACAATAAATATTTTCATTAAAATTTTCTGGAAACAAGAAGCCATTTATGTCTGAAAAAAACATTACAATCACATTTACTTTTATAAAATAACTTATTAAAGAGATGAACTTCTTCTTAAAAACTTTCTTCTCACTTAGGATTCCAGCGAAACTTTACAATTTAAGATCAGTTTAAATAAATGTATTAAAAACTTCCCTTCTATACCCCAAAAGCATCCCAACGTAGAACTTTAAAGAAAAATATAAGCTTAAATTATGGATCCAGAAAAAGTTTCATTGTAGTAAAATATTTTTGTGCTTCGTTTCATGGAATTTTCTCTGCCCTCGTTCATTCCATTCTTTGAACCAGTTTCTTAAATAAGTAAACAAGCTTCTATTTTAAACCGGGATTCAGCCAGAAAAAGGCGTTGCTTGAATAACATTGCGTACATTCAAATACCCAAATCAAATAACAAACATTAAATATGCAAAATCAAGGTAATAAATTATAATTTATTATCAGATGCCTATTTTTATAGCATTAAATTACTAAATGAACACAATTTGTTGGCTTGAAGGACTCTGTATACAGTGTATAACAAATACTAGTTGTACCGCACGGCGTTGCCCGTGAAGAAGAAACAACATCGAGTTTTTTGTTGTTTTTTTATATATAACTTTTAAAAGATAATGTGAGTAACAGAAGACAGAATATTTTTCTAAACATTCCAAATCATCAAACTGTAAATTTTGTACAAATCTTTTACGAAAAACTTAAAAAAAGATATAAGTCCAACTTTGATTTTTATTTCATTTTTAACACATTAGTTATATATGGTAAATACCATCATACTTATTGCTATATGATATAAATAGGAAAGTAAATAAACGTATAATAGCTAACATAAATTCACCGAGGAAACACATCATTCAATTCAATACCCTGGCTTGCTTGGCCGTGGAATGAAAGGAAAGGAAGAAAAAAGATGTTTATTACAAAAAAAATCATTTTTTTTATTTTAAAGCTCACACTTTTTTAAATGGGATTTTATTGCTTATACAACCACATGTTATCAGAGAAAAAAAAATTTAATTAACTCATATTTCTGTAATATCTTTCAAGTTTAAATTTGAATCTTGAAAACATTTCCTAAAGGCACTTAGACTCTTTTGTATGCCATTTCTATGCTTCAATTATTAGAACTCATTAGAACGGAGCAGGGGATAGAGGGCTGTCAGAACTCTACACGAAACAACCGGCTAGCAACAAAAATGTTGACTAAATATTCCGAGGCCCAAAGGATGAAAAATTTCTCTGTAACCGACTGCATTATTTAGAATTCGTCTCATTTCATTTAGATGTTTTTTAGGAACAGGATCAAAATGATAATAAATTTGTCAAAACAGCTTCAATTTTTTACACTTTTACCGATTTTATAAACAAATGACTCTTTCACACAATAATTTCACTCTTTTTAAAATGCTTTTGTAGTGAACTTGCTTCCACATTCATGAAGTTTTCTGCATGATGGAGTGCCCTCAAAATAGTAATTGCGTGGGGAAAACGAAAGCTTTCTCGAAAACCGATCAGATTTGGATTCCCCACCCCAAAAAAACGATTACTTCTAATTTTTATGAAAATCTAAAAACAAAAATCATTAGATGTGTGGTAATCCGTACAACACGTATAACCACGTGATCTGCGCCCTACTCACATTTAGCGAAAAACCTATTTTTACGTGTCTCGGCCAAAATATTTTAATTAATTAATAAAATGAAAACGAAATGACGAATGTTATTTCAATTAATTTGATGGTGAATGCGAATAAAATAATAAATTTAAACATAATGAATACATATTTCCACTAGAGGGCCATATCACAAGCTTCGCCAAATTATGACATACATTTTCTTAGTCCGTCATCAGTTAATTTAAGATGCTAACGATATAAACGTTGTAGCAAGAGAGAATGCAAAACTAGATAAAATTTTGTGTATTCTCTACCGTGCCAGTTTTACAACAGTAAGGAAGTAGTTAATAAGATAACATTGCGTGTATTAATACATAACTTTGGTTTTCATTGAAACAAATGTTCAACACCTGTATGATAACAATAATCACGTTCGTGTCTAAGTGCTAAAAAAATCGTTTAATTTTCTCTTTCTCCTTTGTAGCACTTGAAGGTGGATGGCGCACAGAACTCCATTATTTCCTTTGTATTTACTATATATTCTGTTCTGGGGCAGAGACCGATCGTCATCCATCATGAACCTGCTTTTCATCATTCTATTCCGACTCGGTAACTGTCATGTAATATTTGATTGAATTTTCTTTGGATTTCATCCCTAGGAATAGCATTTTTTATAAAAATTAAAATTTAGCTCACTATTTATTTAATACTAAAAATAAATATATATTAACTTATTAATAATAATATTACTATTATAAATATATATTCAATACAATTTATCAAAAGCCATTATGAATTACATGGAGACCTGGAAAGTGGCAGCGTTACTATCCATTCCATCTACGCAATCCTATGAAGAAATTATGTCATCGCCATAACTACGAAATGAATAAGCAAAAGATTTTATTATCTCCTAACAATAAAATAAATGCAGACATTAAAGTAGTATATCGTCAGTCTGCAAGTACTGACTCATAAAGTCTTAGCCTTGAGTCAAACGCATCAGAAAATAAAATCTAACAAACATAGATATGATTGAATATAACTAATTCTTAATTGAAGAGGCAAAAAAGGCTAGAGAGGAACAAAAATGTGTAGGGAATCTCAAAACAAAGTAATTCAAATCGTAAAGAATTTTAAAAGAAAGCATTTGTTTGAAAAATAATGTGCGATTCGGTTTGTGGGTTTTTCATTGCAAGTAGTAGATAAAGGCAGAATAGTGTTTTGAATTTCGCTCTTAGACAGCCGGTACATTAAGTCCAGGCGCGATGGAGAAACTGTATTCATTTTTATAAATAATTAGAAACAAATTGTATATGTTTTAGATAAAATCGGTACGTAGCAACATGGTGAAAAGTGACGATAACTTTTTTTTCACGTTTAAGATGTGATTAAGATTTTTATTATTAAAAATAAAAACAAGCACATAGTATCGTTTAAAAATAGGACAAAAAAAATAGTTTTAAACCGTGGGGGAAACGTTTTAGCTGGCTTGCGGCTGTGATTCGAACGCCGGAAAGTGATGGAATGGGGATTCCCCGCCCTTCGTCACTTCCCCTCCATTCCCACGCAACTACCGGCCAGAGCAAGAAAAAGCCCGATCTTCAAACGCGTTTTTTTAGGTATTAAATGGAACCTCAGATATTTCATGAAAACAGGTTGGTAGTGAAACTCCTCGGAAATATTAGCACTTTGAAAAATCGCTCTAGAACCGTTTAGAATCATTTCAAATATTTTCTTCGAAAACATCTGTTTTTACATTTTCTCGATTTCCGGAAAAACAATTTTTTTCTTTATTTTAATACAATTCTTTTCGTAGAAAGGTCCTAACAAAAGCCAAAATTTAAGCCCCAAAACAAGTTCCCGCAACAATTACAAAACAAAAAATGGCCATATTTCACAGTTTTTATTTGTTTTGTTGTTGACTGACTTCAATTGCTTAAAACTCATTTTTTTTTTCTTTTAAACGCCAGTACGTATTATATTTTATTTTTAATAAAAAAAAAAAAGTGTTCGCATCTTAAACGTGAAAAAAAAAACATTTCGGCACTTTCATCATTTTTTCTCACAATATTGCTATATACCGATTTTATGTAAAACATATACCATTTGTTTTAACTATTTTTTTTCCAAATTGTCACATTGAGTAAGTCCATTAGAAAAAAAAAAATCAAAAAATAAACTATCGCGCCCGGACTTATTGGATAAGAAAATTTAACCATACATGTTCTTGTGACACATTTCGATTAAATTCGTACTAATAGAGTGGTTTCGTTGATTACGAACATAAAAGTAGTTCAGTTTACAATTTTTCTTGTTGAAAGATAGGTCGACTTGTTGAATATCAAATACTCTAGCCATAAAGCTATTTTTTTTTTTTTGAAAATTCAAACAGGCGGTTCAAAATTTATTTAAATGTTACCTTGTTAAAATTTGATATCAAAAATGAGAAAGGGTTTTTTCGAGGTGGCATGAAGAGCTTAAAAAAATTATAGTTCTACGTTGTAAACTTTTCTGATTTCAGAAAGATTTTGTTTCCTCCAACATACTAATAAGTTGTTCGCAATTCATTGCTAACAATATTCATTCAAACAGATAGCACAAATTTTGGCCTCATGAATAACAGAATAATTTGTTCATATTGAAGTAGTAGTTTTATAAGTATTCGTAAGATAGTAAAAGAAGCATTGTAACCACCTCTATGAACGACTATGCATTTGTTTTCTTTGATGAGATCGTACGAACGCTAAAAATCGATGTTTTAAAGTGGCATTTCTGGTGAATCGATTTTGGCAAATAAGGTTGCAGTAACATCGCAATCTTAATACCTACATTAAATAAGCTATATAAGTTTCATACAACTTTTTGTTTTGGAATTAGGATGTTCACAACACATACACACGCCCTAAAATAAGTATTTCCGTTGAAAACTCGAATTCAAAATTTTCCACGTCAATTGTAACCTTTTCCAATTCAATTGTAAACCAACTGGATAGTGATTGATTCATTAATATTTATTTTATTATTGAAAAATAATTATTTAATTACAATAATAAATTTAAAAATAATTTCGGGATATTATATCGTTTATTAGATAATTGATATTATATTATGTTCTAATTTCAAGTAGTTTAAATTTTTGAATTAAAATTGTTGTTTATTTATTGTTAAATATTTATTATTTTTTATTTATTTGGTTGGTGGGAGGAGATTTAATCGATTTGGTGATTGTACATTAGATTTTCGAAGTTGCTAATGTCGAATTTATTGTCGAAATTTTGTTTCACCACTACAATTTTACTAAATTATCAGTATTCAAAATTCTTCGGTATAGGTATCGTTACTTTCCGAAATTCGATCGCGCATGCGCATTTCCATTTTTTGTTGCTGTTGAAGTTTTCTATGATAAAGAGATCGTTTATTGGGTTTTCGAGGATTCTGATTCTATTTTCTTAATTGTATTTCCTATCGCACATGCGCATTTAGCATTTCCGTTGCTGTTGGAGTTTTATATGATTTAGGGATTGTTTATTAGGTTTTCGAGGGTTCTGATTCCATTTTTTGAATTTTATGTTCTATCAAGCATGCGCATTTCGCTTTTCCGTCATCGTTGAAGTTTTTTATGATACAGGAATGTTTCATTAGTTTTTCGAGGGTTCTGATTCCATTTTTTGTAATGGATTTTCGACCGCTCTTTTTCATTTTGCTTTTACGTTACTATTTAAGTTTTCTATGATATACGAATCGTTTATTAGGTTTTCGAGCGCCTATGAAAATCTAGTAAACAAGACTTATTCCGAATAATTTTTAATACTAATAATTAAATTAAAATACTGTGGTCGAACAAAATTCGACATTAGCAACTTCGAAAACATAATGAACGATCACCAAATCTGTGAAATCCACCCTTCTCCTCCCACTCATCAAATAAATAAAAAATAATAAATATTTAAAAATAAATAAACAACAATTTTATTTCAAAAGTCATTAGTGTAATTACAATAATTATTTTTCAATAATAAAATAAATAAAATAGAATTAATTCATGCCCAGTTGGGATACGATTGAAATGGAAAAAGTTACAATAGAAATGAAAAAGGTTACAATTGAATTGGAGAAGGTGACAATTGATTTGCAAATGGTTACAATTGAAATGGAAAATATTGCAATTGAAATTGAAAAAGTTACAATTGAAATGGAAAAAGTTACAATAGAAATGGAAAACGTTACAATTGAATTGGAGAAGGTGACAATTGATTTGGAAATGGTTACAATTGAAATGGAAAATATTGCAATTGAAATTGAAAAAGTTACAATTGAAATGGAAAAGGTGACAATTGATGAGGAAAAGGTTACAATTGACTTGAAAATGCTATTATATATATACAGTATTTGTAAAATAGTTGGTACTGATTATTGAACAACGTTTATAGGTCGCTAATCTTTGAAAGTGACTAAACAAGGATCATTCCACTTTATCCGCTTTATACAGCCTGTCTGTGCCTCTATAAGGTATTCGTCCAATAGTAGATAAAATCTAAATTATTTTAATTATTACAAAGTTTCCTGCAGCCGTAATTATAAATAAGTTAACTTATTAATAATATAAGACCAAACTAATGAAAAGACTAATAATCTATAAGATGATTGTTAATCAGTTGGTTAAATTAAACTAACAACTAATTTAACATAAATTAAATTTCCTACATACTCACTCGACACCTACCATTAGATACCAAGATACTTTCTCTTCTGCTGAAATATTCACAAGAGAGGGCACACTGTTAATTAATATTCAGTGACAATGGCCATTCCTACTAACTCCATCAGTTGGGTTCTCCCCTCTTTAATAAATGATCCATCGTCGGATAATTTCAGCTAATTCACGTCATCCAGTAATTCCCTAAATATTTTCCAACCCACGTTTAATTAATCGTTAGTTCGGTTTGAAGAAAAGTTCGAGAGCCTTATTGATATTCATCATGAGACTTAGGTTTTGAATGAATGTTTTCAATATTTCTGAGCCATAAGGAAAGGAATCGTATCAGTCTGTTTATTCTTCCTTAGATTATTTCTTTACTTCCTTTAGCTTCCTTAGTCTTTCCTTTTTTTTGTTTCCTCCTGAAGTGCACATCAAATATTTCCTCTGTATCATTTTACATCACAGCCTACTTGCATTGACAGAGTTTTTTAAATAAACACTACCAGTTCAGTTATATATATATATATATATATATATATATATATATATATATATATATATATATATATATTTATATGTATATGTTTTGCAGTTATAATAGATACATTGTTTGCTTCTTCATTAATATGATATTGTTTACAAACTAAAAGTTACTGTAATTTATTTTCGTTCTTCTGTCGAGATGAATTATCAAAAATTGTCAATGAACTAAAAAAAATAATAATAAAACGTGTCATGATTACGTGCATAGATCTTAAAGTGTAAAATCTTTTTTCGCAATATATTTTAAATTACAAAAAAAAAATTAATATCAAGCATTGTGAATTAGCTTTCATTAAATCCAAAGGCATTTATCATTAAAGCTGTAAAATCGTCTGTCACATGTGTATCGATCAAACATTATCCGACTATGTAGGAAAGAATTTTTTTGCGAGAAATTGTGTAGGAAAAAAATATTTTTCGTAATTCTACTAAAACACCTCATACAAATTAGGATGATTTTTCCAAGTAAAATTTTATCCTGTGAAATAATTTGATTTTAGGCTTCAGAGAAAGCGGTTATGATACGATATACACTTAACAAAAAGTAAAAAATTGGTATTTTGCTTTACAAATATTTTAGAAAGGATTCAAACAAAATTAATAAAAAAAACAAAAAAAAAACGTATGTACCCTAAGTTGGTATATCTTAAAAAAATATATTGTTTGAACAATTATCTCTTCTGTCTTTGGTGATTGAAGAACTGAAATATATAATCCACTTAGCACTATTACCTGTTGTCAATATGTGGAAAATTTTAATATTAAAAAAAAAATTGGCAGAGGCTGAATCTACGCTGAATCTGAACCCGCGGGGTTTTATAAGCGTAGAATTATTTAGAGTCCTAATAATAAGAATGGCAAAGAAGAATATATAATTATACAGTAGCAATCTCGTGATGATCTATACTAATAATCCTATAAGATCTATATAAATTAATGAAGATCCAGTTTTATGTTACAAATAATATTTTTGTTAGCGGTGACTTCATCGGCACTTAAAAGTGGTACGCTTTACACGCCTACTATGCCTCCACCTTAATGCAAATCCAAAAATTCGTTTTGCAATCTGTAATGGTACATTTCCTTTTTCAAATGATATCAATTCTTGCTTTCTATCGTTTATAGAAGTAGAACTATGAGCGTTAAAAAACGACACCAAAAGCATCTCAATTTTTTTCTTTCCTAACACCCCTGATAGAGGAGCGTAATTCTACGTTAAGGACCTTTCTTTAAAAAGAAAAAAAACCTTTCTTTAAAAAGAAGGAAAAAAAATTTCACCATTTTGATTCATCAGTATGACGGTAGCGAATCAAAATTCCAATCAGACAGATTCCATTCGTGTTGTACTTCAGAATTCTTTTCAAAAAGTTTAGTTCTGGAAAAAGATTTGCTTAGTCGCGGGATGGAAACAATACTCTGATTTCTTTTTTTTTAATAAACTTTGTTTAGTATTTTTCGAACTTTACAACTGCAATGAGATTGGTTAGTTATATGTAGATTAGTTACAAAAAAAAATGTATATACTTTAATATATATTTTACTTTAAATCTCGTTTTTGAACCGCGAGAACTGATACTTTAACGTGTGATGTGATATGAAGGGTACAGCGGAAAAGCAGTATAACTCGATTCTTTAAAAATTTTCAAGAGAACGAAATTATATTGTTTTTACACTGGCTAGCTGTTCAAACTAGGCATTTAGATTGTTACAGTACATACTATTCGATTTGTCTTTCTTAGAGCTACAATATTGCCCAACAATTGCAAAATCGAAAAAAAAAAATTGGGATTATACTGTTCTTTCACTGTACCATTCATATGATAGGTATGACCTGTATTTTATTAAAAGTGCATATTGGTTAGTTACCGTAATTAAAAGCAACATATTGATAAATTTTATTTACATGCTTTAGAAAATTAAAGTAGTTCCTTCACTTGGGCCATCATGAAAGAGACAAGGCCTTCCGAATTGGTATTTTAGGCAGCATAGATAAATAAATCAATCTTGATTTAATTCAAAATATTTATCTTCATTAAATAATCTATTCACTTTTACTGATTTGAATGAGACTTCAACCACGAAAAATGAATACTTAAATATGCATCCTAATCCACACATAATAAATTCGTATTATAGTTCCACTAGTCAGAATAAAATCAATAATACCAGGAATTAAATCAGTTCCAAGAGACAGACCACTCAACAGATTTATGTTATTTCAGCGATTCCTCAAAGATCCTCGAGAAAGAGAGAAATGGACAAACAGGAAGCAGAGCAATCCTAGGAAATGGAAGCTCTTCCGTTGAATGAAAAACTAAAAACTTCACTAAATTATTCTTTAAGACTGATGTTTGATCACTGCCTAGTTTACTTAGAGACCACAGTATCGGGTTAGAATAAATTTAGTATGAGTATATTGGATTTATCTTTACCATCAGTAGAAGGTTTCATGCTTTTGGCATTAGTTACATTTGATTAAACAACGAGTTGTATTTACATTTATCAATTAAAAGATCACATGCTCAGGAAAAGAATGACCAGAAACAAGTTCTGTTTCTAGGTTGTTTTCTTTTTCGGAACTCAAGTAGTTCTTGTCAATGTATAAATTTTATTTTATTTATTTTTATCGATTATAATATCAATCTCATTTTTGTAACAAAAAATAATTGTATGAGTTTTTTTTTTCATTTACATACTTTATAGAGAGACTATTTATGAAATATTCTGTGTAACTAATACTCTTTTCTTTATCATACAATAATTTGTTTTGCTAGTAAAGGAGTAGTGATGACTGGGAGTCGTCAGTATTTGGTGAATACCTCATCAGTATTAGATTTTTAGACTATTTCTAATTTCGATATATCGTGAGCGGGAATCGATAGAGATGATGTTTATGTCCTATAATCAATTCAAACCTAAATTTCGAATTTTTGGCGCTTAAGCCCTTTTTTTAAAAACCTCGTCGAAATGTCAATCTACGACGACGGTAGTTTTCAAATAAACATATTTTAGTTCTGTAGTCTATTCGGTGTTAACAAGATGTGCTGGGATAGTTTGATATGCGGCATTATATACCTAGCGCGCCTGACGAAACAAATATTAAATGTTAAATATATCTATATATAATTGACTTTGGCTGGTGTATCAGATGCTAAATCGCACAACTTTAGTTTCGTTAGATGAAGTACCAAAAAATATTTTATGTTTACTATACTGTTTTTTTGTTGTTTTTTTTTTAAGAAAAATGAAACGCAAAGATATATTTAGCATGCTTTATGGTGTACTATAAATTCTGGTGTACTGCGCGCGTCACACAAGATTCACTTACCACTCCAAAATAATTATAATTAAAAAAATAATAATTTTAATGAGTTAATAAACACTACTTAAAATATTCATAGCAGCATATACTTCTTCACGTCTTTTCTCACAAAACTGCAATAAAATAGTTTTTTAAATGATTGCAGTACAACGATTCTGGACACTATATATTTTTGGTTTGTCAAGCTGAAAATAAATTTTAAAAGTTTCCATTTCGTTTCTATACAAAAAAATAGTTTCCATTAACTAATATAAAAATAGAAATTATTAACTACAACAATCACATAAGTTAATGTTTTTCGTAACTCTCCATTACCTTCTACGACTTCACATGTTAGATATTAAATTATTTTGAAATATTTAGCTCTCCAACGGTATATTATAACTCTTATTTTTGGAAATTCGTTTTCGACCTGGAAAAATATTTCATCTGTTTTCTCCTTTGGTTAATTATCAAATTCTTTCATAGTTTATATTTATCCATTTTTATAACAAGGTACTAACAATAAGAGACGATTGATTATTTCAAAAAAACAAAATCAAAGACCATTTTGGGAGACTTGGTTATTTAGTCTCAGGGGACCTTAAAACTTTTATTTCCGTTGAGAACTCGGATTTGAAATAGTCCAAAGGAGAGGCAAAAAAACGTGTCTGATTTCAATAAAATTGTTGATCGTCTAAACCGAAAGTACCCTCATAGTAGACTGGAAATATGGACCCTAGATTCGTCTGCCACCATAGATCGGTTGCAATCAAATTTTATAGGTCAACGAATTCGTCACTTTTTTCAGTAATTCACTCTCAGTGTATTTTAGGTAAAGCTTTGACATAGCAAATTTTAAATAATGTTAAATTTCCTCCGAGCTTCATACTTAGTATTTTTCAAAATTCGAAACAGCTAATGAATGAGATGCGGGGGCGAACAAATTTGCAAAATGTCAAAAAACGCAAATAGTTAGATATTCTGTGGTTTCGCCTTAATAAGTATTTTACCGTGCACATTAGTGCAAAATGCATAATAATCAATCATGTAGAGGATTAAGTTCCCTACAAGATGAAAGTGAACTTTTCTCAGATATTCCTCAGTAACTCGCTTCCAGTGCATTTTAGATAAATCTTTGACTTGATCAATTTCAAAGAACATTAAATTTCCTGCTTATATAAGGCAAACAGGTTACTGCTCTCGAATTAGTTAGACGAACGAATGCCGACTGACAGCGTGAAGCGAAATGTAATCATTTCTGTTTGACGATGTCACAATAGTACAGATAATTCAATCACCTGGTGTCTAGCTAAACACTGGTATTTGGTCACCTGTGTGTTATTCCTGAAAGCAATAGACTCAATGTGCTTTGCCCCGAATAGTGATTTACTGTTTCCCTATGATTGAATATCCATCCGCTTGCGTCGTTCGCTTTCAAAATCTGTAAGCTCATATAGTCAACATGAAGACATTTTTTACATGCAATTAATTCCAAAATTAATTCTAAAGAAAATTACATTAACTGCCTATTTATCAATCAGTTTACAAATATTATATTTTGTTTTTAGTCCCATTTTCTTTTAATTAATTATGCTTGTACTGTTATAACCCTCAATTGTATTTCCTTTCAAATAAGTAAATAATACGGTCTAATTCACCTAATTTATATGTACAAAAAATTTAAATGTATTTATTACTAGCTGATTGATGCAATAAATTTAATTATAATAATATTGAATTTTCTAACGAAATAAAAAATATCTTAACGAAATTTATAATTATAAAATAGTAAGTTAATAAACAAAAAGCAGGATATTTATTCTTTGTTATTTATGGAAGATTTTTTTTTCATATAAATTTAATTTTGAATATATTTCAAGAAATAAATTTTCTTCCCTTTTTATAATGTTTTATTAGAAACGATTATCACTTCTTTACATTACATACTTATCAAAGTTTCAGGAATTTATTCATCTTCAGGAATCACAGTATTATAATGTGAAATTATAATGTTGTTCTGTAATTTTTAGAATGGGTGGACAACCACGAGGATTGGGAAATTCTCCGAAACTTCGATAAGTATATAATGTGAAGATGTGTTAATCGTTTTTAAAAAAAAATAAAATAAAAAAGGAAGAAAATTTACTTCATGAAATATACCCAAAATTAAATTTATATAAAACGCAAGATTAAATTTTTTGATTATGGGACAAAACTTTGTTTGCTTGATCAATAGGAACTAGATTTCTCCTACCTGCTTAGCGTAACTAAGCTCAGGTTTCCTCTCTCACAAACCCAAGTGGTGTAGGGTTGCCAAATAAAGATCCGACTCAATTCGCTTTTATTTTGTTCACTGGGAATAAAGTGAGATTCCTGACGTTTTCTATCTTAGTAGATCACAATACCAGGAAGAGAAGGTAATAAAGAAGATTTTGAATAATAAAGGTAATAATAAATAAATAAAAAAAAACATAAATCTTCAGTAAAAAATTGGCTGATAAACGCAAATTAATACATCACTTCATATATAAAATTTCATGATAAACTTCACGTGCATAGCAACAAACTCATACAAAACATGGCCACGCTTTAAGAAAGCACCCGAAGAAGTCTGAAAAGGAGCTGGTTAAGGGATCTCATGGAGTAAATTATTTTAACGTTCAAGTTAGGAGAAGATGACCTCCCTCATGCCTTGCATGCCAATTTTATCAGACAATACCACTTCGGCTTATTGTCACTGGGCGACAGGTGTGGATCCAAAGATAATAGATTAAAAAAATGCATCATTAATTCGGATCAGAATTGGAAAATTTGTGTTTATTTTTTGTTTAAACTATCACAATATAAAGTAATGAAATAGCAATAAGGATCGCGAAGAAAGATTTGTATAACGAGCTTTTATTTCAATGAATGGTATTAAGGCAGAGAGATAGTGTTAAATCGGTATATAACACTAATCCAATCAGTATATATTTAACTATGTTTAAAATAAATTATTGAATTATTATGACGCCTTAATCCCGGACCTCGATAGAAAATGTTTTTCTCCATTTTATCAAACATAGAAAAACTTGGTGGTTAAGCGTTGATCCTGACCACATTGTGAAGTCATTAAAGGATAAGGCATAATCATTATAAACTATTTTATGGTGCATTTAACTAGCTCCAATTTGAGTGGTAATAAACATCTGTACGTTTAATAGTCTTAAAGATAAAGTTTATAGGACCTTTTAAAAAGTTTACTTTTTTCAAAGTGAAGAAAATTGGCTAATATTGGAGCCCTTATAGAGCTGTTTACGTTAACTAGAAGCCGAGATAAAGTTTTAAAAAAAAAACTTTTTACCAAAAAATGAGATATCTGTTTTTAGAGTTACAACAAAAGAATACTCATTATTTCGACCATCGGATACTTCTAAAGCCGATGCTGAAGTTGGATGTATATTTTGGCAAATATGGAAACTCTTCTTCTCATGAAGAAATAATTATAACTGTTTTATGGCGTATTTAAGTAGGCCAAATCTGAGTCGTAATAGACATCTGTAAGTCAAATATTTGCTGAGATATTTTATTTATTTATCCGCATCTACCCATTCGGGCCATTAGCTGGCCATAATTCTCAGGATTATATGTACAACATATTATTATCACCTAAAAATTCTAGTAATTTGTTCTTCTTTATTGTTATTAAACGCTCCTGTTATTATGGAAGATGTCTTGTTCTGGTGTCAGTGAATAATGTGCATGATGTTACAATGTGCTTTATTGTTAGGGTTGTATTACATTTGACACAGAAGGCCTTTCATAAAGTGTTAATGCGAAAAGGCACTGTGGCCAATCATTAATCTAGTTTGGATAATTTCTTCCTTTCTGCATTTTTTAACGAAAGCTTTCCAAGGCAGCGTGTCTTATTTTTATTTCCTGTAATTTGCATGGTGAAGACAACCATTTTGTTTGCCAGTTTTTCATAATTGCCTGTTTCGAATTTCGCTTTCAGTCTTCCGCTATTATAAATTTCACATTTGTAGTCTCTGGTAGTTTCATTCCTGCTCTATTAGTTGTTCTTTTTTTTCGGCGGTTTCGTTGCCCGCAATACCACAGTACGATGGTCTGTACCATGCAAGCACAACTTTCTTGTTCAATGACTCATACCTTTTCAACAATTGCTTTCAATAAACTTAAAGAGTCCCTTGCGAGGAGATCTTTTTTTCCTTCCACTGACTTAATTAAAGCTTTGTATATTGAAAATAGTTTTTCTGTACTGATTTCTGGCGAGATGAATTTGGGACAAAATATTTCACCTACAAAAGCACATCCAACTTCAGCATTGGCTTCTAACCATCCATGATTATGGCTAAAAAATGAGTGTACTTTTGTTGTAACTTTAAAAAAAAATATCTCATTGTTTGGAGAAAAAAATATTTTTTCGAAAAACATTATCTCGGCTACTAGTAAAGAGCTTTATTAGGACTCATATTTTAGCAACTTTACTTTACTTTAAAAAAACTATACTTTATAAAAGGTCCTAAAAACTTTATCTTTAGAACTATTAAACCTACAGATGTCTATTACCACTCAAGTTGGAGCTAATTAAATGCACCAAATGTAGTTGCTAATGATCATCTTCGTAGGAAGAGAAGTTTCCAAAATAAATTAAGAAATGGTGATTTGTCGATTTATTAAGAGCTTTATTTGGGAAAATATGTTTAGCAAATTTGCACAACTTTAAAAAAAATATTCACAATGTTTTTACTGCGGTTCGTAGTTTTCGTAATATTGAACACTGAATGAAAAATGAGCGCAAAGTTTAGTTTTTCTTGAATAAAGTGAACTTCCGATATATTTTTCAATATATCATTTTCGAAGACATCTAGTGAGCTGTTGTTTAGATTAGGCAAAAATTTAATTATTTTCTGAATGTGAAAATATAAATAAATAAAATAACAGAAAAAAAAGATAAGCGGAAACTTTTACTGGATAAACTTTTTACATCATGATGTTAAAAACTCAATAAAAAAACAATAATTGACATTTATACATTGTAATGGAATTTCTAGGCATATACCTAAATGCACTCGGCTAGTATGCTCTTTACAACTATTGAAGCCAAGACCATTAACGGTTTATTGGTTACAAGTATTTTTTTTTTATTATTTAAATTTAAATTCATTGTTTTACATTTTTGTTTATAGTATATATAAATGGCAAATCAAGCAATATTCATACCAATTCAGCTCTAATTTCGTAAATTGAGAATAATATAGTGAATAACATACATATTATTTTATCATGTAAATTTTAACAGGAATGTAGTTCGTTAAAAATTACGATACCGTAGAGAAAATATATAGAAGGTAGACCAGCGAAAAGTGTACTTTTTTAATTTTGGAAATCTAATAAATTCTGTATTTTTTGCTTGGATACTTTTCTTTCATCTTGAAAAGCTCTTTCATTAAATTTTCCTTAATAATGTTTAATAAAAACGGGGGAAAAACCAGCAATAAAATGCTGTAGCTACTAGCTGTTTATTATTATTTTTTTCTTCCTTACGAGGTTAATCTATTCGAGTGATTTTCCATCTTAGTAGTAAAGGAGGTCCTCGTACTTTTTGCAGGTACCGTTCAAGTTGAATTTGACCTAAATCGAGTCCTGCTTGACAAGAATGTATATATGAACAAACATAAAGTTGCATTTTGTGGCCTTTAGTTTTTAAAGTAAATGGATATATAATCGCTAAACTTAAAGGCGCTTTTGATTTAGTCTGATTGTTAATCCACTCAATTGTTAATTATCAATGCTTCCATTTCCGCAGCAAAGCCACCCTAGTTCGAATTATTGTCGAATCCATTGAGGAAGGACTTTTTATTTCATTTAGCAGTTTTTCTTTGTCTATAATTATTGTTTGAATTGTAGTTCTCGGAAAACCAATTTTCTTTTCCGATTTCACTCTTTGGTATAAATCCATCGGTTTATTTTATGATTTTATTTTCACTACCAGCGTAATTTTATACCATTTCCTAGAAACACTATCAGACGGAACACTTTTATCTCTCGTTTCCTTTTTAAAATATCTAGCAGATATCACACTTCACAAGAAATGGAAAAAACTGACAATAAATAACATTAACAAGTAAGAAAAGAAGGGGATTCTTTGAAATATAAGTAGAGTAAATACTTCATAAAATTAATGAAATATTCACTCAGATAGGATGTAGTTATTTTTGGGAAAGCACAATTCAACTCATGTATTTTTCGGTCTATCCGACACAATCGCTTTGTAGTCATCTCTTTTTTTTCTACAACTCTTTAAAATTAATTTAATAGCTCTATTTTTCCATTTAAATTGATTTTTTAAATTTGATGTTTCGATTTCAAGCGACGTAACTTAAGACTTCGCTTTGACGTGAAATGGTTCCCTGTAGAAATCTCTAAGCGACGTAACTTCGAAACGACTAAAACGGGGCTAAAACAAGAATTGAGTCTCATAAATAATTCAGTAACGGCAATATGTTGATTCTCTAGTGCCCTTACTCCATCTCCACTGGCTTTCATTATCAGTGACACGGCTTGGATCTCCGGGTGTCCTGCTTAGGAACGTTAGGGAAAAGCTTGGTTCGGTGTTCCCGAGAGCAGAATGTATATAAAGTACATAAATATGAATGTGTTCAAGATCAGTAATTTAATTTTTACTTAACTTAAATTTTCTTTAACTTGGTTACTTACTAATTATTTAATTTATTTAACTATTTATTTTTTATTCTTTCTTCAATTAGTTTTCTTATTTATGTATAAATGGTGTAAATGGATACTTACAGACTTAATATCTATTGCCATTGATTGTATCTGCTTGAACGTTTTTTCAATAAAAAAATAGCAATCTAAAAAAAAATGTTTTAACATTATTCAATTGCCGCCGTCACAACTTAGATAATCGCCTGAAATTTTTGAGGTATGTAGCTGTAGGAAGGAAAAATATGACCCAAGAAATGCATTTCCGGGGCGGAGGTGTAGGCAAAGTACAATCTATTGCCAATGACAATTTGAGTAAATCGAAACCGATTTTTTTTTCTTTTGGTATTTAGATGAATGGTATCATATTCGAATTAATCCTCCCCAAGATATTGCCAAAAATGTAAAAGCTTTGTAATGTCATACATATTGCATGAAGGTTATAATTATCATATATTAAACCGTGCATAATATAAAAGTGTGCATTTAGGAATATAAGAGCGATTGGAAAACTCCCAACGTTTACAAACGTAAGCAGAGAAAAAAAATCCAAAAAATAAATTAAAAAAAACAGGCGAGGCATGGTAAAGCATTAAATGAAAAGCATGGGCGGCGAGGAGTGTGAAGCAGGCCGGAAGAATGGTTTTCTCCAACGAATGTTTTGCCGGGCGGGGGCCCTCCAAATAGCCAATACAGAGGACTATTGTTCTCTCCTCGCACACCGGTCAACAAACCCTTGTTCATTTATAAAATAGTCTAAAATGGAGGAGTTGGCAGTTACCACAGCCCCACAATGGCTCACTGCTTCCCATATTCTAACAAAGGATCTATCTCTAATTCAATCAGATGTAGCTTGCTGTATATTCTAGCTAAATTGTCACCTGCTCAGACTCATTTCACGAACTAGTGATTTCGTTTATTCTGTAGCCTTCGACTAATTTTATTCTCTGTTACTGTGAACAATCATCATAATCATAGAATAAATGATGATCACTATAATATTATTATGATATTTATAAATTATAAACATATCTATTGTTTTACACGAACTATTTCTATGCTCTCAACTGAAGACCTATTCTTATATCGTCCTTATAATATTATATGACTTATGCGTATATCGTCCTTGAAAACGAATAAACGAGTACTGCACCAGAACCTCGAAAACCTAACAAACGATTCCTAATCGAAGAAAACAGCAACAGTAAAAGTAAATCTAAATGCGCATGCGCGATATAAAATCCGATTTTAAATTGGAAAATGGAGTCCTTGAAAACCTAATTAACGATAACTAGCCTGAAGAATTTTACAAACTAATAATTAATCAAAATTTTTCGTGTTGAACAAAATTTCAACAGTAAATTTGACATTAGGAACTTCCAAAATCTAATGGACGATCGCCAAATCGATGAGATCCTTACCGCTTATTTAATAAAAATTAAAAAGTAACTTAACGCCAATTATCTAAAAATTATAAAAAGTATGAAGAATGTAACAAAATCATTTCGAAAATCATAATTGAAATTAAAATTATTATTTTAAAATAAAAACAGAAATAAAATATAATATTTATGAATAAATTAAAGTCCGGCTGGGTTACAATTGAAATGGAAAAAGTCACAATTGATGAAAAATGTTATAATTGATTTCGAAAAGGTAAAAATTGATATGGAAATGGTATAGTATAATTTTTTTTTAATTACAGAATGGCTATTAGAGTAATATTTTTTAATTATGTCTATATACCGAATATTATGTATGTCTATATACCGAATATTATGTATGTCTATTTACCGAATTCCAGCTCCTTTGAATCCAGTTCATCATTAGGGTAATCTTATATATTATTTCTGTTGGAGCGATCCCTTTTGCAGAAGAAGTACTGCACCGACTAACAAGCGGGTGGTACCGTTGGAAAGAGATTTTTACTTAGAGCGTGCGAATCTACTTTAAATTGCTGTAAATGCTATAATTATTTTTAAATTAATTAAAAACTAGAGTTTGCACCAATGGTTATGAAGGTGACGGGAATGCCATCATTATACCTAACCTTTCATAAGAATTATCGCTTAAATGTTAGAAAATAAAGTGTTCCCTCTATATTTAGGAACGAAGAGAGGTGATAAAAGGTGAAAGATGATTTAAATCAATAGGAAATCAAAACAAATCTATTTCTAATATCATAAAACAGTGTGGTTTTTGAAGTGATTCGGGTGCATTACAAAAATCCATTTTAAAAAAATAATATGGAGTTAGGGCATTTCAGCTTATGACGGCAGTAATAGGTTACAAAATAGATGTATCAAATATCTGTGTGTACACATATAACTAAATGTAAATAATTAAGTTGTACTGAACCTCTACTGTATAAAACTCTAATAAATACAAACCAACCAATTAGTGCAGAATTTCCGCACGGGTCCAACTAGTTAAAATTATTCTCACATTGTTATACTTTCTATTAAGCTTTTAGAAAAAGTTCTGAACATTTCAAAATTTCAAAGATTATTCTTTCTAATCAGAGGCAAACTGCTCTGGTACAAGGCAGCCCTTTGTCCTTTGGACCTACACACTTTCTACGTATGCTGATTAGACTCCTTTTCGTCACCCGACCCTTATTGTGTAACCCCTTTGAGTATGTCCGATCTTCTGCCCTAACGAACCTCTGTATTGAGGACACCAAAATTAGAACATGACACCCACGGTATACGGCCTCACCTAACCACCCTACAATAAAAATATTGAATGAGTTTAGAGAAGAGTGAATTTTTATAGTAATTCAACATTAAATACCGGCTTTATCAGGTCGGCCATTTTGAAGACCAGTGAAGACTTCTTGTTCCTACATAATATTACTCTTATAAGTTGTTACAGATTTGATTATTATACTTTCCTGTGTACGAAATTACATCTAGAAATTTATTGAACATACTAAAATATAAAGAGAAGTATTCGGTTACCAGCAGCTGTATGGGTATTTACGAGGTAATAAAACAGTAATTTTTAAAGATGCTTCTATTTTGAATATCCCACTTGCCAAGCCGTCTCAACACCAATTTCAAATCGTTTTTGACAAATGTCCGCGAAGTTTGAAATGTGCTAATATAAATGAACAAACGGTGTATAAATACACATGAAAAGCCGTTTGACAAATGTTTGTGAAAATATGTGGATTAAAAAATACTTAAAAAAATAAAACGAAATAATAATATTTTGTTTACTCAAAGATCGGGGGTTGAATTACGAGAATTAACCGATTTTGAAGAATTTGTTTACAATTATAATAACGCAAAAAAAAATACGAATTAACAACCAAATGTTATTAAGTTATGAATCATTGATGAATTCAATATCTACTTTGAGCTAACAACAATTATAAAATCCAATATTTTGGAAAAATGATGAAACCGTTGGTCAAATAGTTCGTCACTGGTGTTAATGGCACGCAAATGTTCGGGAATGGCAATTTGTGGCGTAACTCAAGGGGTGTCCTGACCCCTCATTCTCCCAGAAACTAATTTACCTTTACTTATTCTTATTTGCAAACAAAAATTGTTCACTTATCCCTCGAAACGAAATCCTGGCTGCGCCACTGTTGGCAATGGAAAATCATTTTGGTGTGTGAAAGAAAACCGATCGGGAACAGCCAACGCAAACATTCGCCAGTGCTTTCACCAAAACACAAACGTTCACAAATGCTCTCGATCCAATCCGGTGTGAAGCCTGAACATAAACGTGCTTCCTCTATTACCATTATGAACTAATTTTTTTTTTTTTTTTTTAATCTAAATACTTAAATGTTTCAATGGAACAATGAATTCTTTTATTTTTTTGATTGATTTTTTTATTTAGGATTTCTTCGTGTATGAAGTTTTCATCAGCCGAATTCCTCCATAAGCCTCTGTCTATAATTCTTCATGTTCATGGCCTGCTCTTTCGTCAATTCATGCCCGGTGAAGCTTACATCAACTTTATTTTTCCATTGTTTTCGAAGTCTTCCTCTTTTTCTTTTACCTTCTTCCTCTCATTCCGGTATTCGCCTTAAATCTACCCTTATTAAGTGATCATACTATCTTAATCTTTTTTCTTCGATCACTTCTAAAACGTTTCTTTTCACTTTCACTCTTTCTCTGATTTCGCTGTTCCTGGCATGCTTCATCTTAGAAACTATGGCAGACCTCCTCTAGAAATCCACCTCCATTGTCAAAAGTCTTTTTTTATGTATTCTATTGAGGGTCCAAGTCTCAGAACGATTATACTTTATATTTTATTATACTTCCGACAAATGCATTATATATTAGCTTCTTCGTCTTGCTAAGGGATATTTCCGCTCCAGAGTAGAGAATTTAACATGCAAATAATCTTCCTACCACTGCTGATTCTTTTATCCACCTCAATACTTGTGGTCCCGCTGCTTTCTGATATTGAGCCAAGGTAGCAAAAATATACCAGTCGGTCGAGATTTGCAATAACTGTGCACATGTACTTTGTTTTTTATGATTAACGCTTAAGCCCCGTTTGTATTGGACCAATACTTTATATAAAAAAAACAAAAACTAATTATTGTTGTGTAGTTTACGTCGCAGTGACTGATTCCCAAACGAATCTTATGATATCTTGCTAAAAGAAAAAGTGAAGTGTCACTCTTCCATACCCGTTTCTATAAAATAAATTAATATGTAAAACCATAGGAAGTATCTTTTATCAGTTTGTATATTTTCTCTATAGTTCTGAAGATGGATAACATAGTGGACTGAAACGTCAATTTAAAAAAAAAACATATCATTGTTATGTTATTCATGCAGCAATGAATGATCCCCAAAATATTCTTATGATATGTTTCTAAAAGAAAAAATGGTTTCCCTCTTTCATAGCAAAGGAAACTAATTCTCTATACAACCTTTTTGATAAATATTGTTGATTGTGGTTGAATAATCTGATGATGCACTGCAGAGAGGAAGCAATCAGCAACGGCATTAATTTCTCTGGATTGCAGCCAGGCCTTCTATTCGGTGTTTCATCCACCCCTACTCTGTCGACTGGAAGAACAACATTCTTGTCCCTCTTAGCCGACTGATCAGAAGCTACAGAAGTGTTCATGAGGAACGGCATCAAGGTAAATACGGCGAAAACCGACGCCACAGTAATGTCATTCAAGCAAGGGAAGAGCCCACTGTCCATACACTTCACTGTGGTTAACAAAGACCAACAAGTCTTCTGTATCCCTTTGCAGACGTGCTCGCAAGGAAGGGGTTCTTGGCTCTGCTGTCTGGTCCCTCATTTCCACCACCACCAGCAGCAGAAGGATTCCTCCTCACTCAACGTTCTACAGACGGTACAAAGCCACTGAGGGCACCACTGCATGCATGGTACTTTGCATCCGTACTTTGGGATCCCACCTTAGAAAAGACAAGGTTATTTTAGTATTTTTTACATATGAACGGCTTGGGGCAAGAATGTGACAAGCCACAATTTTGAAGAAAATAAGTATTTTGTACAAAACGTTAGTTAGTTTAGAGATAATAGGATTATTTAATGAAATGTACCCAGAATAACATAATAAAGAACTATATAGAGAAACAAAATAGCGTTTTGTATAAAATAAAAAAATGGCTTGTCACATTCCAGTCCCAAACCCTTTATATGGATGTAGTATAATAAATTTGGGGATAACGAAAAATAAATTTCATTTTTTATTTTTAGTTATTATTATTATTATCTATTCGAAAAGTTAGTTATTTTCGAGTTGCTAGAAGCGTGTATTTTGGAGGGGTGACAGCATAAGCAGAACGTGTATTCTATCGCATTGCTTCGACCAAGTTCTTATGGGCCGGGCTATTTTTGTATATATTTGGGGTAAGAAAAAAGAAGTTACAACAATACGTATAATAAAGTTGGAGGAAAAGAAAAAAAATAGGGGTGACAGGGATGAAGGGAGAAATCCCTAAGAGAAAAATTGGTGTCTCAGTTTTTAATTTTAAAAATGTTATTATGTAAACATTGCTATTAAAAAATTGAAACATTTTCGAATGAAAGTACCACTAAATTAATTTTAATAAAAAATGTATCAAAATAAAGAAGATGCTGAAGCTGAAAAGCGACGAAAAGCTGCAGAAAGGAAATTAAAATTTCGGGCCATCGTGTCAAACGAAGCAAAAGATATGCAAAAATTAATATTGTATAAAACCCTCGATGCCTGTTCTCATCACATAACAGGCCTTCAATCTTACTAGGATATAATTGTTAGGTCTTGAAGGTTTTTCAAAATTCAAATTAATAGTTTTGTTATTTTTGTGAACAAACACACTTCCCTTAAATTATCTTTATTATTTGTCTACATTAATATTTATTTCAATCCACAAACAGCCAGAAATTCTCTTTCATCTTCTGGGTTTTGCTTTCTTTTTTTTCTTAAGTATGCTATTTTTTCTAATATAAAATAATCGGCAGTACTTTTCTAAAGTCTGTTTTTTTTTCCATAATACATTATTTCGTCTGTTGTATCCACTATTAAAATTTAAAAAAAAAAAAACATGATTGCACTATAGAGTGTCTGCTAAGACTATATCGATGTCACACTGTCACAAATTAATATATATATTTTACTAAAACAAAACCACAAACAATTAAATAAAATAAATAATCTGAATCTGCTTTATTTACGGAAGGAGGCTACAACAAGAATTTCTAAAACCCTTATTGATAAATAAATGTATAACAAATAGTATATCGTAATATTGTTCCTAGTTATCACCCTTACGTAGCACATCACCCAAGTCAGGTCACACGTGGGCCCCATCCCTCACTTGAACCCTAACCATGCTTCGTTATGCACAGTTCGTACGGCAATTTCGCAAGCTTGTGCTAAAGGTCTGAGCATTAAGGTTAATATATATATATATAAATATATTATAACAGGCAAACAAAGCGTTTTGGAACTGCTCGTTCCTTATCGTTTATAGTTTATCTTATAAAATGAAAAAAAATATAATTAAAAAATATTAAATAATAAATATGAACATTTATTTTTAATTAATAGCAAAAATTCTTGTTTTCTGTTTAGAAGTAACATATCTGCTTCACATGGACCTGTGATTGAAACCTTGTTAATTTTAATGGTCCGCAAACTTTGTGCGGAAACTAGTTTCAGCTAAGAGAATTAACGACAGCAGTAACGATCAACCTCAATATTAGTCGATGCAAAGAATATTGTTTTGTAGCCAGATATATAACTGGACAGTTATTAATGGCATCATTAAATGCTAGAATCTTATTCAAATATATATATTTTTTTTTACGTTATAAGCAGATATGTACGTATAAACAATGATAGAACATAGCTAAAAAAAGAAGAATAAATACGAAGTATAGTAAATGGGATTAATAAGAAAGATTATTTTTTCAGAATTTTATATACAAAAGATTTTCAACAATTTTTAAATAAGCAGCGATAAATACTGCGCCATTAGTGTAATAAATTTGTTTATTAGTGTTTATGTATTCCAACCAGGGCTTCTTACTTTAGTCGCTACATTTGTAAATTAAGAAGACTTGAGCAGAAGACTGTTTTTAATAAGCATCGTATTTTAAATCAGATCGTATTTATTTTAAATTAAAAAAAAAAAATTGAAAATATTAAAATGGGAGGATGAGAGAAGAAAATTGAGATCCTCAAAAGGTACTTCTTTAACTCCAACTCAAATTTCAACCCTCTAACTCAATTCGGAGGGGCTAGCAGTAAACATGCCGAAATTTTGATCGAAGTTTACCCCCACATTTATGGAATGCCATACAATAGTTCTACCTAGAAAATAATCCTACATATCAAATTTAAGCTCGTTTAAATCAAATGGGGCCGCTGGATGTGCTCTCTCTCTCTCTCTCTCTCTCTCTCTCTCTCTCTCTCTCTATATATATATATATATATATATATATATATATATATATATATATATATATATATATATATATATATATATATATATATATTCATATATTTATTGTGTTCAGAGGGTTATGAAACGGATTTAAAATACACACTTTACACTCCTCCGAAGACCTACGATTAGTATAAAGTCCATTATTTTCATGAAAAAATACAACAATATTTATACAACAAACAAAAAACGCTCTGCTACAAAATTTAATGATGTCGCATTGAAAACTCACATTTTTTTTTTAAGTCGCCTAAAAAAAGCGTTAACACTTCCTCTTGTTAACACCCAGTTAACATTTCCGTTATAATCCATAACTTCTGGAACAATATATTGTGTTGACGGACTTATAATTATTATTATTAATAATATAAATAAATAATTATGAAAAAAATAACCAATAAATTAATACCATACCTTTAGGTTAATAAAAAAGAAGAAGAAAAAATCAACAAAAAAATTAAATCGTGAAAATTTCAAAAACACTGGGTTAATTATTTCTTTTAAAAGAAGCTTTCAACGATTGATCTTTTAGGGTTTAAAATAATCCTATGAATGAATGATACAATGACAGTGAAAAAAAAAACTGAGCTCAAAAATATCTTTTGGAGGTTCATTCAAAAAATGACCCAGTATTGATTATAGGAGTGAAAGAAGAGTTTGAAGAAGAGAAAGAAGATGTTAATGAAGAGTTTGAAAAAGGTCGAAATCAAACTTGTGGAATAAGAAGCAATCGAGCAGAAAGCCGGCAAATAAAGTACTCTTCTTTCACCAACAAATTATAAAGTCTTTTAGCAGTAATTAATTATGACGATCATTAACTGAAGTTTTTCGAAAGTTGAAGTTAATAATTTTCATTGAAAAAAAAAATTAACAGCCTTATTAAACAATATTAATTTACTTTTGTAGTATCAAATCGCTTTATCCCTTTGATAGCTCTGTAAGATGAAGATATGAAGCCGATGATGTTTCACTGCGTATTTCTCCCACTTGTTTGATAGTTTTGCGCTTTTCTGCAGTCAGGCTTTACCTATATTAGTGGTTAACTATGGGCAATCTTTCGACTGTGATTCATAATTGTCTGTTTAACATTCAATTCCTCACCTACATAGTGCAGAAGTATAGCGGGTAGTAAAAAAAAAAAATATTTTTAAAAATTGTCCTTTTTTTATTTTTGTCACTATCTTTCTAATAACTCCTCGTTCCCCGAAACTACTGAATTCTTTTCAAGAAAACATCAAATGCAACAAGCAGTTGAGAATTTCGACATTTTAGACATGGCAGTAAAATATAAGAACTTAAATTTGCTTAGAATAAAAAACAAAACTAAAAGTTGCTATGGATCATGCGACTACGTATGATTCAAACATTTTTTCAAGTTTGTTTCCAATAGCCTATATCATTTTAATAATTATTTACTTTTATTGTTTTATAGACGGTGTTTACAAAAATACAAAAAAAAAATAACAAAATACTATTTTTAGTAATATTTTCTGATAACATCTGAATCCTTATTATAAGTAAATGAAATAATAGGCCTCCTAAATTTTTGATGTTTATAAAGCCCCCAACTATAAATTAAAATCATAATTTTTTCCAGGCAAATATTTCAAGTTTAATATCATCTCTAAAACTATAATTTAATTTAAATATTCTAAAGATTCTTTAAATGTGTGTTTTATTAATAATTGTTTATCGTACACTGCAATAATTATTTTTTTATTTCCTTGTATGCAGTAAAGAAAGTATTGTAATCGCGAAAATTTTCGTTTTTAGTTTTCAACGGGAATATCCATTTTGACCATCCCTGAATCCATTTTGACTATTTTCGTCTACTAACTACTAAGTTCCTAAGTTCGTACGTATCTCGCATAACTCAAAAACTGTTAGCCGTTGAAATTTAAAATTTTGTATCTAGGATTACTGTATAATCTAGTTATGAACCTCCCTTTTTGGTCAATGTATGATTACCGGAAGTGGTACTTCGCTTGAAGGTCCTTACGGATTTTCATCAAAAATTATATTTAAATATAATGCAAAACTTCTCAAATTTAGTATTTATAATTTATAGATTGATGTAAATAACATACTAGATTTTGGTCTAAATTGAAAAACTTGAAGCGGTACTTTACTTGAAGGTCATATTAGACTTTCATAAAAAAATATATCAAAATATAATGTAAAACATCTCAAATTTGGTAGATAGGACTTTTATATCGATATAAATGTTTTTACTAGATTTTGGTTAAAATTCGTGAGGCGAAAAGGGTACTTTACTTGAAGTTCATAATAAGCTTACATCAAAAACTATATTTAAATTAAAAGAGAAATCATATGTTTCAGTAATAAAGGTTGCAAACGCAATTTGGTTTCCAATCCAATTAAACATTTAATACTTGTTTTAAGTGTTAAAATTGAGTGTAAAATACTGGCCCCCCCCCCATTTGTGAGATCAACAAGTCTGCAGCATGAGAATAAGATATTAGTTAAGTGGGGTTTTCCGCTTAAAATGTCGAAACTGTCGTTTTCCAATGCTTTATCCAGTGATATTGACAGTTTTGTGTCAAACACACAGTGTGTGTGTGTGTGTGTGTGTGTGTGTGTGTGTGTGTGTGTGTGTGTGTGTGTGTGTGTGTGTGGGTGTGGGTGTGTGTGTCAATAGATGTACAATATGTCGGGACGCCGAGTGTCGTTTTTACTGCAATCTTCGGAAACTAGTAACCAAATTCAATATCACTTTTTGAGCCACGGATTTATAATTTAATAGGCGTACAAGGAATTCATGTGTTGCCCACATCAGATATTTTTATTTCGGTAAAAACATCCATTTTAATGCAGTGAACCCATTCTTTTTCACACATTTAAGTTTTCAAGTATTGTACAAACCTGAGTATTCAGGTTTTGTTCCAGGAACGCTTTCAATAAAAAATGAGGATCTCGATCCTCACTTGGACCATTTAATTGCCTGTAGTTGCCTAACAAACACTTGTTTTGTAGAGCGTAGTTTTTATTTTTATTCTTTTATCATGACTTAGGAAATTTTTTTTATTGAATGCAGTTCTGACATCATTATTATTTTTCAAGCATTGTTCCTATTGTAGGAATGGAATGTTGTTGTTTCTAAAATACCCGTATTATAGTTTGACCGCAAAAAAAAAAAAACTCGTTTTACGCTCTTTTTGTTTTTCAAAAACTTAATTGAGCTGATAATGTTCGTATGGGTTAATGTTGTAAAACAAGTTTCTTCCAGGATACGTAACAAGGCCGCAGCGAAGAAAACCAAACTGTTTATTACCTATTTAAAAAAAAAAGTTTACACTATATAAATGGGGCTTCAAGCCTTAACAGCTTATATCCACTCTACATCAGCACTACAATGTAATCTAAAATATAGGCAATATAAAGTAATACATTACAAGAGGAAAAAGTAAAAAAATAAAAAAAACCTCTAAAAACAAATATGTTACACATAAATAATTAACTTAAGAGTACAATGTGCTAAAACATCTTATGTTTATTAACTTTATAATGTGAATCTGCTTTGAAATATTTCATATTTCTCTTACATTCTTATATAGGTATCTCTTGCACTGATTTCACTGGATTTGAAAAAAATCTGTGGTTAATTTATAAATAAAAGGAGTGATACCAGGAGTATTTAGAGTCTAATGCATCTACTGTCCATCCAGGATAAAGGCCAACAAGCCTTAAGCATTTTTTCTATGCAACCCTTACAATTTTCTATAATTTGGCATGCATTTGTATAATCATACGTGGTAAGCATAGCATGCAACAAATAATATAGTAATTTTTTATTTATAACATTTACCTTGGAATATTTGGATAAGAGAAGAAATAACTTTTTCATGACCTCTATAACTTTATTTATTTGAATATTAATAGGATTAGTGAAGGTTAATGTAGAATATATATCAGCTCCTAAGTAAAAGACAGATTTGAGCAACAAATTTTCGATTGGATAAATAATTATTTATTAGAAAAATTAAATATTTAGGAAATTTATTAATTATAAGTTTATATACCAGAACCCAGTGTCACAGTTAAAATTTTTTTTCAATACCTAATAGTTCCGTGTATTTTTTCAAATTGAAATTTTGAGATATACTATCTGGCATTCTATCAATTTGACTAGCAATGTTTACTTTTAAAGCCGAACTGAAAAGGAAAAATCAAGTGATTTTCTTCAATCAACACTTTTATTTAAAATACTTTTTTTCAGTTACTTTACTTAACTTGCTTATTAATGGTATTGGCCGAAAACAACTAATAAGTGACAAATTTTTTTAGGGTTCGGGAAAATTACCAAGCATTAGCATTCATGATTATTTTGCATAAATTAATTGGTGATTTTTTTTATAATTGCTTTAAAAAATATTACATATTCCATCAGCAACTGGGGATTTTTATTGGTCTAATTTAACCATGTTATTTTTTTAGTTTTTGGGGAGATAAAAGTTTGCAGTTATTAAATTTCTTGCTAAAAGGCAATATGTTTTTGGTTTGCCTAAGAACGTTCCGAGTAAAAGATCGTTCCAAGTGTAAATTCATTTTCAAAATATTAAGCAAGTAAATTAGCTTTGTCACTGTCACCGAAAGGATAGCTGGATGTTGAGTTGATGATTCTTAGTAGCTGAGTAACCGACGATCTAAATAGTGGAGGAAGATTTAGAGTCCCTAATTATAATAGTTTATTATTATTAGGAGACATAGCTGGTATAAAATTATTCCACTCAGTGTTTTTGAATAAGTTTATGAGTTTAGAAATATATTTATTAAATTTATTTAAAGTTTTCTTTATCCAGGGATAAAGATGTTTACATTAAGATTTTTTAATTTTGTTTCTAACTTTTATTAACCAAGAAATAAAATGGCGAATTGGTATTTTATCAGTATTCGGTTAGATTAAGGTTATTGATTGATTAGCGGTAGAAATTATAATGTTTTTGAAATGAATTATAAGCTTGTCAATATCGGAAGGACTAATGATGGGAGGATTAGTATCTATGTGACTATCAATAACGGAAAGAAATTTAGTCCAATTTGCACTTTTAAAGTTAAAAGCTTATTTAAGTGGATTATTTTTAAAAATTTGATCGAATAAAAAACGACTCCGTTGTGAAGGAAGAGCTGAAATGTATTTAAGTAACAGAGCAAGGTAGATTTTTGGCAAGGGCATAATCAATGACGCTTGGAGAACTATAAATACTGTGAGGATAATTGGTAGGTTATTCAGGAGCTATAATTCTAAAATTAAATGAAGGATTTACCAACAGTTTCCCGTTCCTATTATTGACATTACAATTGCAATTTCAAATTCACTACGTACAAAGGCTTTAGATGGAGTCTGATAAGCAGAAACCACTAGAATTACAATAGAACCAAGAATGATAAAAGCATGTTAAATCAGGCGATACAACAGGATAATGAGATAAAGAATTTTTAGCTAAAAGAGCAAATCCTCTACCAGCATCAAATCCATAAACCTCAAAACCTATTTGCATTTAACATTTAGATTAGTATCGCTGATGGCAGCAATATCGATATTATATTCACTAATAAACTGAAACAACACACTACTTTTCTTAAAATTGATCTGGAATTACAGCTCATTAATTTAGATTTATTAAAATAATTTAACATTATTTTCAGGGAAAAAAAAATCTGCTACCACACTTAATTTAGATAAGGCATCGGGTGTTCTTTTAAATTTAACCAGAGATAATTTTATATTCTGAATTTAATTAGAAATGTTTAAGGAAAAAAGTATCGATTTGAATTCTTTAAAGAGATCATCAAAAAGAGAAAAGTCCGGTGAACTTTCATCATTATTATTAGCTCTAATATTATTGGGATTAACTCTGTTGTTATTAGGCCTGTCATAGACTGAAGGATTAAAAGTTAATGATGGTTACATTTTTTCGTAAAGTTGCTGGTTTATTTTTAGCTCTTTGTAAATAAAAACGGCACCCGCGGTAGTTAGCTGGATGCGGGCCACCACAGTTAGCATATTTAGGAACTGAATTAGGGTTAGTAGTACAATTTTTTGTTAAATGTTCTCCTGCACATTTCGATCTTATACAGAAGATTATTGCAACACGGTAAGTGATCAGAACTTGTTGCTATTGACGATGCTTCGTGTTATTCACGTAACGTTACCAGGTAACAAAGCAGTGGCAAACTTGTTTAATTGGCATTATCAGTTATAACAGTATTTTTAAAAGTCAGAATAAATACAGGAAGCATTACAGTTTAACTTTAACCTTTTTTTATCATTTCGACGACTTACAATTAGCAAAGGGCAACTTCCTATAAACCAAATCAACAGTTATTTCTTCACATGTGGTATTAGGTTCCTTAAGACAAATGTTTTATAAGCATCTTCTATGGGAGAATAAGAATATCATTCTCATTTAGTAATAACCTCATATAAAATTAAATCACAGTCTTCCTTACATTGGGGTAATCATTCAACGGTTACCTCGATACTTAACACAAAAGTCTTTTCTACATTTGCTTTTTAGATACTTCATCGATTCAGCTTGTTTTTCGATGCAACTATAACCAACCTACAGGTGGAAGTTTACAGGGTTTAATCCTACCGGATGATGGCTCCTACTAGGGTTGGAACATCGAAAGGAAAATATCGATATTCGATATTTTGATGTATCGCAAAATCAAATATCGATATCCACCGATAATCGCTAGAAAAATATCGATATATCGGATGTTAAGATATCGATGTAATATATCGGTTTTTCAACTCCAATATATCGATATTTCGCCTGTCGATATTCCAACCCTAGCTCCTACTGGTTTGAAGTATGGTGGGAATTAATCTATCATCTCGTCCAGATCAGATAAAGCTTCGAAACTACTGAAATGTTAAATTCATGACTTGTATTGTCAGTATTTTTCCTTTTGGTATAATATTTAGTTTTCGAGTATACCGCCTTAAATTTGTCAGGCGATGTGCCAGTGAAAGGCATTTCGCTGATAAATGTCACAAATAAATTAAAATAAAATAAAATCTCATAAAAGGGGAAAAAAACAACAATTAAATAAAGCAAGAATCGCTAAGAAAATAACGTGCTGATATACCAGGACGAGTACTTTAAAAATTGTCCAAATTAAGTTAATCTGTATTTGTAAATTATTGACGATATTAAATTTTTATTCGTTTTTTTTTTCAGCATCTTATCCTTTCTTTTTAAAGATATACTTGGCACTGATTGATTTCTCATATCGAGTTCCTTTTTAGTCTCATCTTAGTATTGTTGGGTGTATCATCCGCCACCGTTTCTCATATAAGTCTATTAGTACTTTTACAACATAAAGAACTGTTAACTTCAATTAATGTTTGATTTTTGGCTATTATAAGTCAGTATGGAGTTATTTTAATCACCTACCATATCAGGTTGTTTTTGTTTATTTACTTTTTTTACGCTACCTAGACTTGCAGCCGATTACCGACTCAAATGTAAACTCGAAATTCAGGCTGGTATACTTCCTAGATTAGTTGCTTCATGTAGGCTGACGGGCTTCACCTACACGAAGAGAGATTGATCATTTGTTAGTACAGGCCTGTTGTTTGACCGTCAACCAGCACTGCTCTTAGTGTAAGTACGTATAACCCGCTCGATTGTAATCCTTTCATTTTATCAGATTTAATTTATTTGATTAAAATATTTCTATTTATTTAGGTGAGTTTTTTTATTTACCATTTATCTGTGAGACGAAAGTCTAAGAAATAATTATTTTAGCGTGTAGACCCCATATTGATCTCAAGTCCAAGGTAATGTACTGTTGTGTCCGTTTGAGGAACTTGTTGCCGGTTTATATTGTTGATGGATCTTGTTAGAGCAAAAATGATATTTTTTGCATTTTTCACGATTTGATTCGATTTTCCAATGAGTTCACCATCTGTTTTCGAATAGAAAGTTATGTAAAATCAGAGATATCTATGTAGGATCAGAGATAGATTATTCATATAGTAATTTATTTTTAAATTTAATTATTTCTTTATTGTTCAGTTTGTCTCTAACCCGTAGAGTCATTGGCAGCTGCCGCTATCTTGAAAATAGTTTATTATTTAGGGTGATGTGGGATAAGTGCGTTTTCGAGGTAAATGCGGAACTCTCGTTAAATCCAAACCCTCAGCTGGTTAGACCTTCCCCTCTCGAAGCATGAAGCTTAAACACTGATGTATCAGAAATCTGCCACGGAAGTTCGCTAAGGTGAAATATAATGAACATTTAAAAAAAAAAAAAGAGAACAAATCTAGTTTAAAAAATAAAATTTTTACAGTTTTTAATGTCGGACTTTGTAAATTTTAGTGCATATTATAAAATTATGCAATGATGATTTGTCATTTCTACTATTTCTAAAACAACTTATGTCACCAGTAACGTTAAAATCGCCAAGTAATGACTCTCCAATATTTTTTAATTATATATTAATGGATAGAAACAGTAAATATTAAAAATTAAATTTTACAGCGATAGGTAAAAACACGGCTTCAATTAAGTAAGAAAAAAACCCTCTGGAATGATGAAATAAACGCGATATGCACTCAATTCCTAGGGAATTCCTCTCTGCTTTATGGTCATTCATTAAATGTGAATTTACGGCATTATAAAGCAAAACATAGGCCATTTTCGTCCCCGAGGATATAAATATATAAAGACAGGTCCAGAGGGAATTATATTTCAAACGGCTATCGGTATGAGCCCATATCCCCAGTTTGAAAGCTCTCCGTTGATAAACGAGAAGTATTCTTCAATTATTTATTCAGGTTCTGTCATCCGCAGAGCTCAATGTTTTTAAATCCCTTTTCCAATAAAATACTTACTCATTGCCAATTGAATTTTGATAGTAGTATGTCATAATCTTGGCCGAAAGTTAGTGTCTGAACCAGAAGAGCAGTCAGCCTAAACGAAATGAGCTTGATTAAAATCAGAAGTGGGACTCGTGGTAAAGATATGTATCCTATTTTAATGATTGAGTGAAATGAGAGCTAAAATGAATTACATACTAAATGAGTGTACATATAACAAATGGTTTTAATTTAGGTATTAATGCGCTGCAGTATTCTGAATAATGAACAGCATGACTATGCAGGTCGTATGGCTGGAGAAAGTGATACCTATATAAAAGAGGTGAATAGTGTATCGTTAGATGACCGTACAAAGTATCGTGATGGTAAAGAGTATCGAGAAAAAAGACTCTGAACATTTGGAAATAAAAAAAGGGTACTTAATGAAATAATTACATCAGAAAATATAGAAAAGAAATTTTTTTCGGAGTCATTTTACCCACCGCTAAATTCAACTTCCCATGTGTAACTAACGTATGATGTAACAGGGTGTGAAGTAGCAATATTTTTTCTTTTTACATATTTTAAAATATATTTATTTCAAAATTTATGTAAAAATTAAAAAGTAACCAAATAAACTATTTGTTTTATACTATTTATAATAGTATCTTATATCTTATATAACATTAATTATTTATTCGATATAACAATTTAATTTTATTTGCTGTTATATTGTTATATCAGTTAAAAAATAAAATAAAAACTCTGTGCTTATCAGACCTTTTTATATAGATTTTTTTCTTTTGAACTCATTTTTTTCATGTTATTTATTTATTTCTTAAATTTAATTTAATGGATCAAAACTTGCAAAAAGACTGTAACGACGTGCTGACAATATGCAGCTGTTCAGTACTTTATTTATAACTATGCCTTATCACTAATATAGAACAATGGAAGAGTAAACAACAAAATATGGTTTTAAAATACACTAAATAACAATCTTCTTCAAGTAAAAGGTGAACTAGATGATAAGGCAATATTAGAAAATTTGCTTCAAAACCGGTTTTCATTTTACATAAATTAAATTTACTCTCAATAAATCGCATCAGACGGACAAATTTACTTAAATATAACTTCTTTTTTTAAAAATGTAATTCAATTTTACAATAAGCATTGGGCAAAGTAAGATTAGCTAAAATAACTGGGACCGGAGAGACCATTTATTGAAAGGTACTTACTCGGAGTGGATGGGAAATACAAAAAAGAAAGAAATGAATTCGATTTGAACGACCTTTGAAATACTGCTAACTGTACCACTACGAAGAGATTATTTTTTGTTAGAATAATATCAAATGTTACTATAATAAATGATAACCATACTTAGAAAAATTGGAGTGATGAAATATAGAATTTTTTGGTTTATTATTTTCAATAATAGACCTTTGGAATCGACCAAAGAAAAATTTTTTGTAACCCCCCTCAAAATTTGAGGTTTTTTAGTAATCGAGTTAATATCATAAGTCAAAGAAAATAATGTTAAATAACTTATATTAAAAAAATGAACATTAAATGCATATTGAGAATAGTCTTAATATATTGCATTGGCAAAATATCATGTATATCCATACACACACACACACACACACATATATATATATATATATATTATTTTTTATTTTTATTTAACGACTTTTACAACTTTGGTCATATGTCGTCACCAAATATAAGTTTTTTCCATCTTCCTCTGTCTTGCCAGTCTCCATCACGTATTCCTCTGTTCACCATTCCTTCCTTGACGCCCTCCAACCCGCTTCTTCTCGGGTGACCCCTCTTCCGTTTTCTCTCTGGTATATATATATATATATATATATATATATATATATATATATATATATATATATATATATATATATATTATTTTACAACATTTACATCTATTGAAATTAGTTATGATATCGGATATTTACTTAAGACAATAAATAAAATGCTTGTTTGGTTAAAATATCGAAATAAACAAAATTTTATTTGTAGCAATATAAGGTTTTTCTTTTTCATAAATATTATTATCTTTTTCCATAATTTGGTCGGAAAGAACAATGGCTAAACCCCAATTTTTGCGGTTATTACAGAAGGTGTATGCGGACTGATAACGGTTCGAATTTATCTTTTATCGAGTTCTGTTAATAATGATCTTTAATTAAAAGACTTTAAATCTTCAAATCAGACAAAAGTTTGGAAGCAATTGGTAAAAGAAACCTGAATTTGGTTACTAGTTTCCGAAGGTAGCAAGCAGTATTGCAAAAACGACACTCGGCGGCATCCATCTATTTACATGCACGCACACATACAAGTTCTTGTTTCTGGAGGTCTCATTCCGTTATTACCTATATGTCATTTTCCTTCAGTATGTAATAAGTTTCCAAGAGATTTATTCGTGTTCCGTGACAACATTAGAACTGTCTATGTCACTAGATAAAGCATTTGAAATAGACGGTTTCGATATTTTAAGCGGAAGATTCCGCTTAACTTATATCTTATTCACCTACTGTAGACTTCTTCAGCTCACAAATGGGGAGGAAAACAAGTATTTAGGTACACTCAATTTCAATACTTAAAGCAAGTAATAAAATTGTTTAGTTAGAGAGGATAAAAAACGCGTTTGTAACCTTTATCACCGAACCAAATGATCTCAGTATTTAATTTTAATATAATTTTGTATGTGTTTATTGTTACCTTCAAGTAGAGTACCCATTCCGGCACACCAATTTTAACCAAGATCTTGTACATTATTTGTATTGAAATAAAACTCTTATTTATAAAATTTGAGATGTTTTACATTATATTTTAATATAATATTCGATGAATATTTATTACGACCTTCAAGTAAATTACCGCTTCCGGTTTGCCAATTTAATTTAAATCAATATATAAATCATATATCATATATAAATTTGAGAAGTTTTGAATTATATTTTAATATAATTTTTTATAGAAATCAATTATGACCTTCAAGTAAAGTACCACTTCCGGTGATCATGTCGTTACCAAAAACGGAGTTACACAACTATATTTTACGAAAATTCTAAATATAAAATTTTAACTTTCTACGGCTAACCGTTTTTGAGTTAAGCGAGATACGCACGAACGTACGTACAAATGTCACGACGAAACTAGTCAAAATGGATCCAGGGTTGGTCAAAATGGATATTTCTGTTGAAATCTGAAAACCGAAATATGAAAGGCCATGCGGTGTCCACATCAGATAATTGTGTTCATGTTGGAAATAATTTTATAAGACACTAGAAATCTTAATTATAAATATACATAAAAAGGGAATATTCAAACATTTTATGGAATCATTTAGAAAAACCGTTTATTAGCTTTAAAAAATGAGGGTAATGATTTTTAATTTTTTTTTTCATGTAGTTTTAATCATGCAGTAAATATCAGAGATAAATTATCATCATTCTGAAATAAATGTGAAAAAAATTATCTTGAAATATTCCTTCTTTTTTGTTTTATAAAAAAAAATTAAGGCTTTTCAATTAATTGGACTAAACTATCAATAACGAGTTAATAACGGTTGATTTTGTTAAGCCGTGGGGGTGATTGATGTCTTGGCGGCGATGACAAAGGAGAGGAACGGATGGGGCTGAAGGGATCAGCCCTCCGGCGGAAGAAGAAAAATAGGGCGGTTGGACCGTGGGGGAGAGGGGATCACATCCCCTGTAATCCCCCAACACAAACAGTCTAGGACGTCAACAACCTGTATGCTGCAGTCGATACCGAAACCCATCTCTGGGTAGGGCAATATCTGAGCCGCGTCTGCTGTTTGTTAATAACCTGCTCACTGGTTTGATTGAGTCGTCCAGAACGGCTGGTCGATCAGAAGTCGCTCAATCATGGTTGACAGCTTCTTCACTAAGTGGAATAATTTGTTACAAGGATCGCCGAACCCTAGTTGGATTGAAATAAATATTGACTAAACACTCGTAAACTCAAACTAAAACACACTGCTTATTACACACAGTACACTACTTATCACGACAGTAGAATAAGTACCAATAATTTGAGGGTTTTAAGTACCGATGCCCTCGTGTCTGAGGGCCTATTCGTTGTCATATCTATGTGACTGGTATAACACCCGCTACTGTTAATCCAAGTGTAATGTGATGAAATTTTAAATGGTTGTGTGGGTTAGTACATAAATGGTTAATCTTCTACTTACATCCACTCCTTTCGTTTAAACATGAGCAAAAATATTTTCCTAATCGTATCTATATCTCAAAAACGGCTCGTCCGATTGGGCTGAAAGTATGAGTAAAGCAACATTATTATTTTTAACAAGAGACAAAAATGTAAAGCAGATAGTTTATTTTAAATGACTATCAAGCTAAAAATCTTAAATAAGGGAATACATTTTCCGGAACATGTCGAAATAAACAATTAAAACATTAAATTTGTTTTTCCTTACATACTTGCTTTTGTGTATAATATTTCGCAACATGTCGAAATAAACAATTGAAGTATTAAATTTGTTTTCCTTACACATATGTTTTTCTTACATATTTTTTACCCTTATATATCCAATATAAATGGTCTCTGGTGTACCCAATGTCACAGGAAGCTATGACGACCTACTTAGAAGACGTTTTGATTTCCTTAACTGTCAATTGAGCCTAAAACGTCATCATAATCCTTATAAGCGACTTCACCCGGCATAAAAAAAATCAGAAAAGTAAAATATAAAATAATAAGTAAAGCTGTCTTAAGAAGTGATACGCATAGTCACTGAATTACAACATAATAACTACCTTATTCTTGTATGATTTCAAAACAAAAACTTCAATTCGAAGTTAATGCACCATCAGGACTATAATCAGTCTGCAATGTCTAAACATCAAATATGCCTTCGCAACTATATAATGTAGCATTGATAAATTATTTGATAGTATCGAAATGTGAAGTAAAATAATGAAAAATTATAGCATTGAAGTTGCATCAATCGGCGAAATGTTAACAATAATTGACTTTCACTTGATTTATTTGTATTTATTATTTTCTTTTAACTCCCAAGAACGACCCAATTAAAATAATTTATCTAATTTGAGTTTTTTTTCTCTCTTTTGATAAATTAACCGCCATTCAAGCTCCTTAGATTTTAAAATAACGTTAATTGGACGATTTTTTTTTAATAGTTATAAAATCGTTAAACGAGTGCTCCCTATAAATATTTATATTAAATATAATATTTTTATTACTAGAACTACTTGATATCTTACTGGTTTTGCGTTTCTCTCGAAAGATATAAAGAGATCAATGTGTGTTGGATCGTGTATTTAGTACTGTATTGACTTTAGAAACCAGTCTTAGGACAGCCTTCCCAAACCGTAAGCAAGTGAACATCAATTATCTTTTAAGAAGTATTATCCAATAATACGTATACCATAACAATAATTGTGTAAATCTCCCAACACCAGGTGGGGTCCGCCATAAATTTTTTGTATGTCATGCTCGTAAAAATAGAGGTACATTTATAAAACTATATTACAAGTTTCTTTTAATTGTCTGCAATGAAGTCGCGCTGTAGATATGATAAAATTCGCAGCATACAATTTTGGCTGATTTTTGTTCTTAAAAAAAATGGCTGGGATTCCTCTGGAGGTCATTGGTAGTTTACTTCTGTAAAATTTTAGGTGACATTTCATAAGTTTATTTTATTTTTTATTTTGTTAATTTCTTTATAATATTTACAAAGATCAGCTCAAATAGCATAATTAAATAAAATTACGTTGCATGAAATTGTTCAACAGTTTTAAATTGGTTTACATAGTCATCAAATTCAACGAATGCGACGTATCGAGGAATGGAAAGGGCCTTTGTCCAATTTTACCATTACATCCCCCTTAGATCTAAAGAGAACATAAATCTATTTGTTTGAGTCTTTCGCAATTGGATTTCATTGGAAACCATCACGAAATGAATTTCATTAGAATTCACTTTTAGTGTTTAAATTTTATTCTTGCCTAAGGTCTACTAATGTAGATAATTGTTTAGTTATTATTAGCTTTTGTTTTCCTTTCATTCTCTTTTTGTATCTTTTTTATCTACTTTTTTTTTAATTAATTTTAATTTTTTTCAGATTCCTTTCATTGTGTATTATGTACATTTATGTATTTCATAGGTTATAAATTTCAGTGAATTCATTTTTTGTATACATAACACCGTTGTTTTTCATAATAAAAACTTTGAAACTATTCTATTTCTCAATAATATTGCATCAATTCTATTTATTCATGATTATTGGATTAATTAGATCAATGAAATCAAGACAAATTGCAAAAATCATCCCGAAATTAGGTAAGGTCCACAAGTACCCTAACCGGTATACAGTATGATTTTTTCACCTGGTGTTGGGAGGTTTAATAAAGTATAATAACCAACAATAAAATGTTGGGTAACTGCGAATAAAACCTGAAGTTGAATGGCAATTTTCTTTTTTATAGCTGAAGAATAAAATCTTAAATCCCTAAAAACTGAAGTTGAAAACAACTTTATGATATTTTAAACTGTGTTAATGTCTTGTGAGATAACGTTTCTTAAAATACATGTATTTATCAAGGGACTGTATGAAACTAAAATAATTGGCTATGAAATAGAGTACTTTGTGGAGTTATTTTTTTTATTCTTTTGAAGATGGGAGGAAATTCAACAATAAATAATTCAATCTTATTTAAGAAATAAAGTAAAACGTTTTCCGCTTATCCTAAATTACGAAGCATTCAACTGAATTCGCTCATTAAAAGTTGATTTTATTTTACTTAATTATTAATTATTAATTATTATTATTATTAATAATTATTAGATACTACTTAGATCTTGTTACAATCAGATAAATTATGTTTATTTATTTATAAAAGCGGTACATATTATTAATTATTAGGTAATAATCAGATCTTGTATAATAATAATAATCAGACCAGATAAATTAAGTTTATTTATTTATAAAAGCGGTACATATTTTTGTACATATTAAAATTGTCCAAATTGCTAAAGTAATAAGCAAATATGCTAGCAAAGGAGACAATTTAAAAACAAAACAAATATAAAAGAAAAAATATATTTTATTATTTTTTTGTCCTATCCTGTGAGTCTTTCAACGAAGCAACATCATAAATTCAATTGTGCAATTATAATTGTGACAGCATGTGGAAATATGAATTTTGCCATTTTTTAAGTGAATATGTAAGAAATTCATCTTATTATGGTCATTGATAAAAGAAATATGAAACGTAAAGTGCCACTTTATTCCTAAAATATTCATAGCAGAGGGAGGATGGAAGTATCCTGCCTATCTGTTAATATTATTGGAAGCACTCTGTTTACTATAATCTTTATAATTGATCATGATATTCTTTTAATCAAATGTCTTTCTGTCAGGGGTAAATAATATAATGCAAATTTTATGAAATGACAATCCTTTTTTTTTTTTAATTTGAGTATTCTATTGTTATTGTAAGGGTGCTGATGCTATTTCTTAAATGTATGCATATACATTTGAATTAATGGATACCATATTTTTTTTTTTTAAACTTTGACTCAAGCATGTGCTTTACAAGTAGGTTAAGAGGTATTTATTTTCAGTCAAATGAAATTCATTTCTTCGATTGATGTGTACTACAGTCTAATATATATGTTAACCAACTAGAAAGTAGTAAATTGCTGAACTGATCATTTAATTAGAGATTTTAAAAAATATAATTTTAATCCATTCATGTATAAATCATCATGCTATAAATATATAACTTATATATCAATCGCATTAATACCGTAACAGGTAGACAAGATGTGGATCGTATATACATACCGTACAAAAAAATATACGCATACAAAAAAATATAGCCTGGCAATATAGTCAGAAACTGGTAAGACTGTATTCTAATCGTCTCTGTACGATTTTCATATTCGTCACTTTGAAACGTTCTAGTTGAGGCACGCATTGTGCCAAAGTCTTGAATTACTAATCCAAGGGATGACACCTTGTGTCTTTTGGAGGTTAGGAATTCAAGACTTCACCACAATGCGTGCCTCAACTAGTGACGAATATGAAAATCCCTTATTTACATATCCGAAAGTTGGACATGGTAGGGACGACATCTTGTATTAGTACAGTACAACAACCTCTGAGTTAAGTCAACGAATTACTGATGAAAAGAGTCTAAAGTATGGAAGTAAAGAAAGGAAGGCCTGAAAGCCTGCAACTCATATACATTTTATTTTATTTTTTAATGAGGGCGTAGCCGAGTTGTTCGATCGACACGAATGTATAACATTACAGAAGTTATGGCCATTTTGTGATTATTTCATATTCATTGTTCATTTGTTTTATTTTTTGACTTAAGGGCTCTGACAAAGCTATGTATATTCATAAAATTCAAACTATACAATCGAAAATACTTGAAATAATTCTATACAAGGTAAATATAGAATTGTTTTTATTATTTTTGTATTTTGGTACATTTAAAATTACACATTAAAAATGTTTCACCATTCGTTCAACAGTGCATTAATATTATATAAAACGATTTTCAATCATTTACCATTCCAATCCACTTCTTCATTATATTTCTTCCAACCAGTTACCTAGAAATCCAAGATGTCGGCTTGAGCGTATGTGGTCTAGAAAACTGCTAAGTAACATACTCTTTTTTATTTCAATTAATTTTATAAATATTTTGTTACATCAATCTAATATTAATTTTTATTTCATTGAATAACGTAATAGTTTCTTTGCACTATAGTATTAATTATTTTACAGTTCCAATTTAAGTCTCATAGCTTGAACTATTAGGTCATAAATAATTTAAAATTTTGCTATTAGGTCGAATATTTTTTTTACTTTTGATTTGTTTTTATTAATTTTTTATTATATGCTATATATTAATTGTATGGTGAGATATTTTGGCTTACTTTATAAGAATACTGTATATATACTCGTAGCAGCCTAATGTATTAGGACAGCATGGCTTGTAAATAAAGCATTTCTCCATCTCAGAAATGCCTAACATCAAATGATATACATTTATTTCTCCAAGAAATCTTACCGATGAATTTTGATGTGAACAAATAATTTAATAAAGTAAATAATTTGTATAATACATAAATTTCTTCTTGAATAAGGTAATTTATTGGCTCATTAAAACAGTTTCAGCTTTATTTTTTTGAATTGGAAACTCTTAATTATTATCATAGCATTTTTTTTTTTAATTTTAAGGTGTGATTTATTGAATAGAAAACTGAATGAAACGCCGTAGGAGGATGAACGGTCGTCCTAGAGAAAATAAAAGATTTGTACTTGTCAACAGATTGGTTCATACATGTCCGCAATGTCAGGGACCGAAGTTTCATTTAAAATTGTAAGATGTCGAAGGCAACTGGGCCAAGATAAATCGAAGCCTTTGACGAATGGTCCCTAGTCTGCGAGCATATTTCAGCGACACGGCCATTCAATAAGCGAGCAACCACCTCCACCGCAAATAAAAGTGTCATTAATCCATGAAACCATCCATCATCGCTGAGGAGAGTAAATAATGCTTATAATAAATACCTTCCTCTAAATAAATATACATGCTCACGGTGGAGGGGAGAGGGATCCGCACCGGAAAATCAATTAATAACTGGTCCACAAATCATTTTTTTCCTATCGCGAGTTTGAAAAATGATAAATCTTTTACGGGTCCAATGGATGTCTGGGATCCATTGTTCCTTCTTTGAGTGTATTTTTATAGAACTTTTTTTATCTTGCTTACGATTGGAAATCATGGTCCAAGCACTCAACTATCGGCAAATTTTCAAATTTGTAAAATTAATTTCATTGCTATGTATTAAGTATACCGATATAGAATTTGAAAGTGCCACAAAATCATTCCTTTCTCTTTTTGTGCTTTTCCTATTATATGTTAAATATGTAAGAAATATTTAATAAATACTACTGGGCAGGCGGCAGTAAGTTCGGCACGCCAAGGCAATTTGCACAGCCAACTACCAATAAGCAACTGATTAAGATATCTTCTGATCCCCACTAGAGAACTTCTAGTATCCTTTATTCAGTAATATGAGTAGTTAATATAACAAACCATAGATGTTGACGACCTTAGGATTTTACGCATTTAAACAAAACCAAACAAACTACTAATATAAATAATACATATTTCCTCGGATCTTCCCAATATCAAACAATCAACTCCCGGCATCGTTCCGACATCTACAGGCTCCTACAATTCAAATCCTCAGTCCACTCACTGGCAACAAGATCGCGCGTTTCTTACCCGTTCCACTATCCTCTGGAATTCCCTCCCTTCTAATATTAGTCATGCTTTATCTCTATCCTCATTAAAATTCCATCTTTTCCAACATCTCTTCACTTCCCAATACGATGCTATACAAGCAATTTTAATTTTCGATTAACAGTTTGATCAGAAGATTATGATTGTTTTCAATGTTAAAGTGTCAATTTACCTATACTTTTTATTTTCTCTCCTTTTTACTTTTTTTCATTTTTGTTCTATACATGTACATTTTTAGTAAGAGAAGAAATCATTCATTGTTTGTTTATTTTTATTGTAATTGATGTAAAAACTTATTTAATTTTACTATTGCAGTTATTTGACCAGATATGGTTCTCTTTTTATTTGTTCATTTTTGTTATTCTGAAGGAACCTGGTCCCAGAATAAAGCAAGTTTTCTATTCTATTCTAGTCAGAATAAGATCCGTTTTTCTATAAGTCTGCTAAATTAGAGAATAAAACATTTATAGAGCATATATTGTAAATTGTGTCGACCGAACCAACTTCAACTTAAGACTAAAGTAACAAATAAAATGATATCTTATACTCCATTATCATTTTAATTATTAATAATTACAAATTTCAAATTAATTAGAGACATGCTTATGGCAGGTGCCCAATTTAAAAAATAAATTCCTATGCCGCCAATTTGTCTATGATACTAGAATGTTCCACCAATAGTTATCCAATAAATATATCAATACATGATCCTACTCATCATGGGGTACGAGTAGGATATATACATATACACACATATATATATATATATATATATATATATATATATATATATATATATATATATATGTATATGTGTGTGTAGGAAGCGATAACCCATCGCTTTCGAGGTTTTACCTTCGAGGTATAAAAGTTCCAATAGCACCATGTGAAAGAAGACTAAATTTCCTGTAAGAAATATGGTTTGGCATAACTAAATATCTTGTACGGGAGCTTTCGGAGGGAACAATAGCGAAAAGTGGTATTTTATTTTTTAAATCTGACTTAACTTATGAATGTTTTCTCAGCCCATAAGTCATCCCATACAGCCCAGCTACAGATACCATACTTTCAAGAAAATTTCTCCATTTATTAACCTTAAATTTTGTACAAATGAAGTTGAGGTTTCTTCTTATATTAGTCTATTAGTCTATAGTGAGGTGTGGAATTGGGCTTCCTCGACAAAGAGATTTTTTTTTAATTCTCGACTGTTTTTACATAAAAATCTTCTATCTCTTCCAAGTATGATCTTTTACAAAATTTTATGAGGCATAGGAAAGGTGAGAAATTGAAACAACCAGTTAAGAGCATCAAAAAATGTTAGGCTGGAAATATAAGGTTTAAAAATATATTGAAGTATGAGTACTTATGTGTATGATGGATATCATGGATTATTTTAGGCTGGTTTTACAACGTTTAAACATTATCCAGGAGAGATCAGTCTGTGGTGAAAATTTATAAAATTAGTAAGTTTTATTGCCAGAAAGAAGCCCAGATCTTACACCACTGGACTTTTACGAGTGGGGTACACTAAAACAAAAAGTTTATGAAGTGATTGTAGAATCTCGGGATCGTTGGAAGCATCTACGCAAATTGCGGCATAATCCATGCAAATCGAGCCGAATTGCGCCGTGCTGAAGATGCCGTGCGAAGGAGTTCCGCCGGATGCATCAGGGAAGAGGGGGGACATTTTGAATAGAACACTTTTTTTCCAATTTTTTTTTATAACTATCCAATTTTTATAATTATCCAATTCAGATAATAAATAATAATTAAAGTTTACTAATTCTCATTTTTCTATGACAGGTTGAAACCAAGAATCTGTCGAACCAAGATTCCCATCACTTTTAAAACCCAATAAATTTCAATCAAAAGAGAATTTAGAGTACCGAACAAGGATTCGTATATGATAGTTCCGCACTTTTAATACACTATACTACTTCCCTCCATGAGTTGGAATAAAACTAGTTACCCATTATTCCCATTTCTTCAAACGATTACAGATATTTGATGGGACTTAAATAATGAATATCTATCAATAGCTAAAACGTTAATAAATTTATTAATCGTTTCCTATAATTTAATAACAGGAAAAAAAAAACATACCTATCATAAATTAAGTTGAGATGAATTCTGTCAAATCAGGTTTTGTACCTTTATTTTTCAGGGTTTGATAATACAATTCATGCTACCGTCCTTATCGCTTTTTGCGTAATACCGTTGCAAAATCCATTACAAAAATTGTTTTTTGTATCTTCGTAAATATTGGCACGATTAAGACTATTTATTTTATAAATTTATTCTTAGAAATTCATCTACTATTTTCATTTTATTTTGCTTGATCTCTATATTTGTTTCATCATAATTTTTATTCATATGATTTATTGATTGATTTATTGATGCTGATGTTATAGCATCCTCATTTTGTTTTATACAATTGTTCAGGTTTCTCTCTCAAACATCTATTTGTATATTAACTTTCTTTCATTATACCATTCTTGTTCGTTTGTATTTTGTACATTATTATTGTTATTTTAAATTCTTGTATCTTATATTTTTTACTTTGATTTTGCCAATTTCTTTTTGTATATATCATTTTATATACATCTATCCGATCTATGTGCCTTTCATCAATTTTTAGCTCTGAGGATGGTCCACATATTAGAGGTGAAACGTCGGCTTAAAACTTAACTAAAAACTTCTTAATATTTTGTTTTTTAAAGTCACTTGACTAACATACCTGATAACCTATAATACTGATATACTATATGGGCAACAATTCATCTTCTATATGTTATGTGTTGTAGATTCTTGCTCTACAAAGTCTATTTTCTAAAGACTATTTTGTCTATTTTTTAACAAAAAAATTGTAATTCCAGCGTTGTTCCAATAAACTGGCAATTACGCGCAATTAAATCACAGCGTATATAACCAAAGTATAGAAAAAAAATCACTGGTTGTTACCTGTTGGTAGTCCATGTAAATAAGAGCATTGTTGGACTAAACGGTGAAAATGATTTATACTGAATTCTCGTACATCAGACTGCCAGTGACAGGAAACATCAAAAAGATGATGTTCTGGAACCGACGAGGAAACTGGGACAGGTTTACACTCGTTGTTCAAATACCATCCTGATGTTTACGGACCATTAACAAAAACTCTGTATGCTTCCCCCCCCCCCCCTTTGGCCCTTTTGTCAAGTCGTGCAATGGTCGCTTCAACTCCTTTTTATTTTTAATATGAGCTATGGATTTATAAATATGGCATTGCCCAATATACTGTTCATAAACATAGATAACAATAACTCTTCAATTATCCAATGAAAATAACACATACTTTTATATATATATATATATATATATATATATAAAAACATTTTCTTAACTCTCAATAATTTTTAGATAAATTTATTTAAATATTAATAACATTATTGCATTATTTTTTAGGATTTCTAACACGTTTATTTGTGTAGGTTCCACATTTATTTTTATTAGGTGGTTTTTGTTTTATTTTTTCAATTATGTATCATACCTGGAATTTTAACATAATTATTTATTTTTACAAAATCAAAAAAAATAATTGAAAAGAAAAAAGAAAAGAACAAAATGATATGGTAAAATAGAAAGAGGAACATTAAAAAAGATAATAATAAGCGGCTCTTAACAAAAGAAATAATTATTATTAAACAATTATAATTGCTCTCAATGTACTCGTAATCAATAAGCTTTATAAAACACAACCAATTCAATCTCAATATTTCGTTTGTAATATGAAAACAATTTTAAACTGTCAATGCAATAAAAAATTGTACCTCTGTCTAAAAATTAAAACCAAGTACAGACATGCAGGCTTAAAACCTGCCACTTAAAAAAAAAAGGTTTTCTAGTTAATGTTTGTATTCCATTATTAAGCCTTATTTGATGAAGTATTTGCTACTTAAAAAAAATATATTGCAAATTATTGCGCTATAGTTTTTAAAGATTCAAAAACACTTTATATTTTCACTATATTTTCATAAATGGCCGAAACTTTGTTATATGAAACCTTTAATCGGCCGTCATTTCGAAACGAAATGGCGGATGATAATGTCGAGTTCTGAGGATCATTCTGCGGTGATCTGTGATATTAAAATTAAAGGAGAGAATATTTTGGTGAAAAGATATGTCCAGAGAATTTAGCATTTTGTTCCACTGTAGTAGAACAGACGGATAGATTTTTTTTTCCGGTTTTGGATCCTAAGTATCTGAAAGAATAAAACCTAAATTAGGAATGAATATTAAAATTATTTTTTTCTTGGTCGATTACAAAGGTTTAATATTGAAATTAATTAACCAAAAGTTAATAGGATAGCATTGAAGGAATGTAAAAGACGATTTTATTTATAACGAAAAATATTCTTTATTAATTTAATGAAATTTTGGTATTATATTGAAATTTTATAATCTCTATTATAAATGGCAGTTAAATGCAATAATAAAATACTGGACAATACTATTTGATTTCGTATATGTATACACAGGAATGTATTATTATTTTGTTCATATTTATGTTGTTTTTTGTTTTGTAAATAAGCATTGATTTTGTAGCGAAAACAGGAATGGTCAATTCCTCAAACTACGATATTAGGAATCAGTATTTGGCACGTAGGAAATAATGTATAACAAGAGACACCGAAAATTTATCAGGGATTAGATACGGAACATTGATAATTAGAACTGGAACGAGAACAGTAACTGGATTGGAAGCGGTGACCAAAGATGGAACACTAATTACTACCATCAATGGGACCGGAACATTAGCCTGAATTGAAACACTGGCCAGGACTGAATCAAGTAGCGGAAATGTAACAACTTCATAAGGAACAATAACAGGAATGGTCCGCCATCTTGTTTAGTATATAATTACGCATATTCAAATTATGGTCTTATTGATTCCTTTTCACCACTCACGGAATTTTCGATTCACAATAATAAATCTATAATAATTATAATCTTCAATCCCTTTGCTATGTTTTTATAGTCCATAATAGTAAAATAATTAACTGACAACAATTGTTAAGTCTTGGGATCATCTCCGTACAGAATAATCCACCGCTGACACTTTAAATCAGATCCGTCCTCTTGATGTACAGATCAACTTGTCTAAGCTCTCATGGAATGGTAACTAAACCAAAGTAACATTTATTCATACCTCGATTCTCCAAAATTATAATGACTGAGCCAGTATAGATCATAGATACGTACCTGAAAAAAAAATAAATTAATTAAAAACAACAACAAAAGAGATATTATCAAAATAGATTGATTTGTTAATACCCTAAGTTAGCGACAATATAAATACAATGGATAAGCATATCTCACGCTCTTTTTATGAATTCAATTAAAATAACATTTATTTTGCTCATTGTTTAAATTTGGAATTCTTAAATAGGAAAACATTAGTTAATCCGTAAATACATTACACTTCATTCGCATTCCCCGAAGTACATATTAGTTATATATGGGATTCAGATTTTCTCATTTATTTATTACGGGACAATGCTGACGTCAATAAAATAAAAAATAAAAACAATAATATCATCAATTCATTTATATCTGGCGTTATATGTGAAGTATAAAATACCTGAATCAAAATTTTTAGCCCAATTATTTTATGATGCTAGATGGAAAGCCCAGCGCGTCAGGAAGGAGGCGGATGGGACTGAACCTCCTCCCACCAAACTGCTATCCTATTGTTAGCAATACGCTCTGTATCAATGTATTATAATAATATAGAAGTAGAAATTAACTTCATAATTTCTACGTTTATATTATTTAATTGAAACACAATGATTCCATGGAAACTAAATGGAATTTCCGTGAAACTAAACCGAAAATATATTTAAAATATATTTTCAGCTTGACAAACCAAAAATATTTATTATACGGAATTGCCATCCTAAATTTGTTTAAAAAACTATTTTTTTATGCTTTTTAAAGAATAAATTTAAAGATGACATGAATAAGTGCATTCTGCTCAGTTTATTACTTCTATTTCATTTAATGAAAACAAAATAGAATTTCCATGGAAACTAAATGGAATTTCCATGGAAACTTATTGAAATTTCCATAGAAACTAAACCGAAACCTTTAAAATATGTTTTCAGCATGACAAACCAAAAATATATAGTGTACAAAATTGTGATACTAAAGTCATTTCATAAGTGCCTTCTACTGTATTTATTTCAAGTAGCGTTTATGTGAACTCTATAAAATTATGTTAAAAAGGTTATTATTTTAGAGTGGTAAGAGAAAGTTGTGTGGTGCACGCACCGCACCAGATGTTTAAATTTTTATTTCAGTAATCAGTTCCTTGATCATACATTACACCCTTTAAAAAACGAATAGCGCCCAAATTAGTAAACTAAATAAATACATAAATCTTAGTCGCACCACGATTCCAATATACTTAGACATAAACATAAACAACGAATTAATATATATGCATATATATATATATATATATATATATATATATATATATTTTTTTTTTTTTTTTGAACTTCTCACAAATTGAAGTGGACCACTAACAAAAATGTAGATATTACTTATTTTCTTTTACCAGGATAGTTTGAAATTTTTTCCAGTTCAAAATAAACTATTTTTACAACATATCCACAATTTTAATCTTGATTTTACTTACTATGAGGAATAATGAAAAATAAAAATAAACACCAACAAATTCATTTTGTTACCCAATTGACATTGAATCTTAATTCGGTCACCTAAACCAATAAATATTAGTCTTTCACTATCAGTACCCATTTAACCAGTGCACTAACCAGCTTTTTAAAATGCCTTTACGAAGACTTATTGGGGAAGGACTAGAAAGGGATCTGGATCTCTTAGATTTAGGCCATTCTCAGCGTTATATAGTGATATTGGTTGTAGTTTTCGAAAAAGCGTGATATTGGTTATAGTTTTCGAAAAAGTCCGGTCACGATTCCAGAGAAGAGGAAACATATTTAAATTAACCTACTATTTAAGAACAGATATTCCAGTACACTCATGGAGGAGCTTGAGTTCAGAAAACTACCCTTCAGCAAGACCGATATTTGAAAATCCAAGCCATTAGGCCCCGAGGTTCAATAAATCGACACCTGAAAAGCTGGTTTCAAGGATGCAGTTGGGGTTTGCATTTCAACTCAAAAAGATAGAAACCGCCTCTGTGAAGTAGGTTTGAGGGAAAGAAGACGAGCGAAGAGGTTTTTTTTAGCAAGACAACAGAAATCTGCGCATCTCCTTTGGGTTCGTGAACATGTTGATTGGACTGATGAGGACTGAGACAGTTATTAGTTCACCGAAGAATCGAAACTTGTTCTTCATCACCACGATCGACATTTTAGTTCGTGGATAGAGCAAAACCAGCGAATAAATGCAGGTATGACTGAGCCAGTACGGCTTTATGGCGGTGGAACAATAATTGATTGGGCAGGGATATCGGGCAATCGAAAACAGCTGATATTGTTCAGAAATGAACATCTGAAAACCAAACATTCCCTTTGAAAACAATAATGTCTGTGATTTTACCAAGAAATCGTTTTTTATATATTCCAAGAAATCGGGGGAAACTTCATTCTTGCTTATGATAATGCTCTCATTGAGTAAGGGTGGTTGAACGTTGGAAAAAGATATCGGGAATGAACTGATCCGCTTCTTCGCCTCACATGAATCCAATTAATCGTGTTTGGGATAAATTCCGACGCCAATTTCTTATACTTAGATGAACTTGCATATACTTTTATAAATCTGCCCCAACATTACATTTTGAGCCTGATAAGGAGTTAGAAATAAATTTAATTGGAAGTAGAGGAGGTCTAAAGCCTACCAAAGAGGATTAAAAAGCCCATAAAAAAAGATACTTTAATAAAAAAATATAAATTCGATTTGTTATTAATTATCAATGAATAAATATTTTCTTTCAAAAATCGTCCAAGGGTCTTTTTTAAATGGTCCACTTCAATTTATGAGCAGTTTATATACACCTATGCATTTGAATTTAGGCCCTATGAAGGCAGAACCTTGAGCTCGAAACTTGAAAGATGTTTTTTTACAAACGGAGAAGTGGCAAGAAATCAACAGCAAGATTTTTCTTTCAACCTATCAGGGAGTTTGTACTCACTTCATAGAGATTGTTTGAGCCCAAGAAGAGGTTCCTCGACCCAAGAGTTGAACCATTGCTGACAGAATGGAAATAAATGTTCTACCACAGCCTGAGCTTTTATACCTTTTTGGTCCGGAAGTCACAGATAAAGCAACTTCTACTGTAGAATCATTGAATCCACACGCATTATAAACCTCGGAATCGATAAAATGAATGAACTATTCGTGTATTTCCACTACTTATAAGCCCGAATCCTGATTCGCAAATAGAAATCATTTATTGATAATCAAAAGGAAAAAATGTATATACTCTTGGGTTCAACGTTTATGCAATAATTTTAATATCTACATTCCAAAATCATTAACACTGCTTCAGAAAGATCGCGTAATATTTTAACGTCATGACAGCCCGAAACAGATTCTTGCACTACAAATATTTTGCTTCCCATCAATTCCTTATAATCCCATAAAATGCCTGCAAATAATATGATTCAATGGCTTTGTTAAATTGGACTGGGAATAAGATGCAACCAATAGGTATATTCTCCAAAAATCATTTATAATTTTATCTAACTCTTATTGGGGGATTCTCAAGATAAGAGCAATTTTGATTTATCAATCAGATATCTTCATAACAATATGCCCTGGCATCTCAGGGGTTTTTAAAAGAATTTTCTATATGTATTTAGGTATTCAGATCGATCACCATTTCGGACGATTTATAATTTTTAATCCTTGGTTCATTTTCATTAAAAGTCCATTGTATGAGTGTATCCACTACTGCTTTCAGATTTCATAACCCAATTCTTTGCTTCAAAATATGCAATAAGTTATAAAAGGTTTTTATTCCAGATAATAGGCTACTGGAGTGATAGTAATGAAGGTTAATCCATCTATTACAATAAAATTCCGTTTATATATGAACTCCACGAGCTTGACACACAAAAAATAAATCCATTCAGTGGTTGAATGAAAAAAGCTCTTTCCTCAGCCTTCAATGGGAGGAACGAGGAATTATAGGGAGTCATTTTGTTATGGCAGCCCTGTTGTCTTGTAATAATCTTTATTTTGTGATCCCAGATCTGAGTTTCTAGCTAGCGTTACAGAAGAGAACGGAAGTAGGACATTTTATTAATGCCCATCCCATTTTCACCACAGTTTCACTTTTTCAAACTTTAATTTAATTTTTCTTTCTATTACCAGTTCACAATTTTATTTGGGGTTAACGTGAGGTTATAACGTTATAACGTGAGGTTAAAACGTGTTATAACGTGGGGTTAACTTCCAGAGTGTGGAAGTACTAATTATTCGACTTCGAAGCCTGAGTTGTCCCTAGCATAGGGTCTATCGTGGTCCGTCCTATAGAAGTATTACAATTCCACGGAATGGATTATAGGTCCATAGAACTGATGACTAAGGTGGTGACTGATTCTAAACTTCACCAAATAACATTAAAACATTTAAAATCCATTTATTAGTTCATTTTCCAAGTTTTTGTTAATTATTTTCTCTAATTTTTTTGGGGGAATTTATTATTTTTAATGATTATAAAAAGTGATTTATATTATAATTTATAATGTGGTTTATTCTCTTAATCGTAGATCAAAGAATATACACACCCCTTTTTTTTTTTAGACCTTTTTTTGAAAATTCGTCACAGAAAATTGTTCTTTTCCTGAAAATCGCTCAACTAAGCAAAATTAATTGTTGAAATGAAAAGTTGTCAATATGCCAAAATATCTATTCTAACTCAGTTCACTGAATTTTTTTTTTCGAATGAAATTACAGAAGTATTCATAGCGTGAAGGAGAAATCTGTTTTGACCGCTACATAACCCCGATATTTAAACATGCTGCCTTCGATAGAGCTGACAGAAGGCTCGCCGAGGAGGGCACAAGGATGGCGTGCCCTCGGACTATAACAGCTGAAATATTGTTTCTATTAGTGGCCCTGGTGTTGGGCCTTTCATTTTTTAACCCACCCTCTGGTGGGGTAATAGACTTGTTCCCACCCTTGCGAATGATTAATAACGCTAATATGTACCCTAACATCCTCCCCAGTATTATCACAAAAATTCATTATTCCCTCTTCCGGCCCTCTATGTAAATTAGCTCTACACCGCTCCAGTAAATCTTTCCACTCACTTAAAATTTGTTCAGAAAACCTTTTTCAGTCTGAGAGGCAATGTAGTGAACGATGCGAGAAAATTAACAATTACCATTTCATTGGATACATCGCGTTCATTAAATTAGAATACAGCTGAACTTCATAATAAAGATTATTCCCGGTTATCGGAAAAGAAATTGAGTCTTTTCTGTTTCCAGGTCTCCGGTTACTATTAAGATATCGGTTGTCCAATTCAGATAACCGTTTTTATTAATGATAAATAAAAACACTTGTTATTTTATATGAAAATAAACATTGGTTTTCGGAGAGATTTCAAGGACCGCAAAGGAATGTTTCTTATTTGTAGTTCCCGATCCAAGTGCCCGCACATTGGTTCCCATTATCAAGACCCATATAAGTCCAGGAACAACAATAATTTCGGATCAATGGTTAGGTTACGACGCATTAGGGCAGGAAGGTTACAGTAATTTAACCGTAAACCGTTCCTTGCATTTCGTCGATCCGGACTCTGGAGCTCACGCAAATACAGTAGAGTGTATTTGGGCATCAGCAAAAATGCGCAACAAGGTTAATTGTGGAACGCACAGAACCTGCATTGATAGCGACCTTTGCGAGTTCATGTGGAGTAGGAGATACGTGGGAAAGGATTTGTTTTACAACATTTTAACAAACATCAATGACTTCACGGCGGCAGATTTCAATGTCACATAATAAATATTCTCATTTTATTTGTTAATAAAATACAGTTTGTTTTGGTTATTATAATTACTTTCGGCATCGTTATGCCTTGCCCAGCTGTTGCTTTTAGTAACAGTTTCATCAGAATGAGTAACTGATATAATAATAGTAAAAGGGAGGCCTGGAAACAGAAAAGAACCAAGAAATTCTGCGAAAAAAAAATGTAAAAATAAATTTTTGATAATATTAACATTACAAGTTATCATGAACGATGATCATAATTATTTTCAACGCTAACTGACATGAGAAAAAAAATACAATATCCTTTTGTTATCGAAATAACAATCAATTTAAGAATTACTGCACGCGATTGAAATAATATAAAAGAAATCAAAATTTTTTTTTTTTTAATTTCATTTCATTATTCTCACCATAGATAAGAGAGGCAATCAGAAAACAAGATGATAAAAAAATGTATGCATGGAGAAGCATAGTAATCAGCAGCACTTCTTTCCTGTCTTGAATTAGTCCCTTAATTAAGAAAAAGGAGATCTCTCACCCAGCTCTTTTTTATGGGCAACTGATGAAGCATACAATTTTAGAAATTAGAAGCAGATTCGATAAGCTTTCGAATTTTCTAATAATCTGATTTACTTTACAATCAGCTAAAGGGGTATTTTTTTTAGTCATTAGAATCTATCTTTAATTTTATAATCATTACAATGGTAAAAAGAAATGCTGAATTATGGTTAAGGTAAATTGAAAAGTATTAAGTCGTAGGTCAGGATTTATTTCTTATTTCTTATTTCTAATTTGATTGAGACAGAATGTATGGGATTGTCATGAAATTTATTTTTATTTAAAAAATGAGCAGCATTAAATTTTTATATTATTAGACGACCGTATTTAATTCTATATCAATATCATAATTTATAATGAGGAAAGTATGATGGAATTTCGACAAAACATGCAAGTGAAAAAATATTTTGTACAAAATACCATAAATTCAACTGAGCAAAAATTTAGTTGGATAATATAGCATCATTAAGCATTTATCATTTATGTATTATATGATAACATTTTATTTCACTACATTTTTCATGATTATCATTGAAAAAATTTCAGAGCAGTTTTGCCGTAGCTATTGTAACCGTATGTTACATTTTTCGGATGTTTTTTTTTCAGATTTTTCTGACTATCAATTCACGAGGTAGGTCTGAGTGGGCTGTGGATCTCGTAAAAATCCCTTCCAACGCCTACTAGGAAAAAGAAAAAAAAAAACCTCATAAAAAGCATAGTTTGGTAGGGCTCAAGGGACCGTTTATAATTCACACGGGAATCGCATAGCCACTTCGACCAAAATAAAAAATTCAAAATTTTCCTTTGCAGCAATAAAAGTTTTCCTTTTTTTACCAATGTAATATTTTTCAAAAATCTAATATTCATAAACATTTTACATCTAAACTACTATCAATTTAAAAAATTTTAAACCAGATAGATAAAGTACTGCACAAAATACCTAAAAATGTATATGCGGTGCAGTTCAAGTATTAAAATCCAAGAATAATTACAGGGTATACAGCGATAAGAAATGAAAACATTCAACCATAATTCAAGGATTTTAAGACTGTGAACTTAAAACTTCAAGGCGCATTTCGTAAATTTACTGGATTAAATTCAAAATAAAATAGGAACCATAAAATGTAGCATTTGGTCGTCTCCTGATAAAATGACAATTAGGACTTCAGAATGAATCTGAATAATTATAAAGGTTGTATCTCTGTTATATGATGCAAAATTGTTACCTTATTTCTTATATTGAGAACTCATTGCATCGCACAAAAAATAAAAACAATTGGAAAATACATAGAAACAATAATTTCAAGTGTAAATAAATAAATTCACTTATTGGTATAAATTTCACCATAATTTTATTCACAAACTCATTATACAAAACAAAACAAAAAAAAAAAAAATATATATATATATATATATATATTATTTTCTTATAATTTATTGTATATTGTATATTTTATATAACCATGGAAACATATTTTAAGACTAAATTTTAGACGGAGGGATTGATTAATTATAATTTAAACATATAAACAAAAGAAAAATAATAAAATGAGCCCATATGCACTGATAAAATGAGCCACAAACTGATAAAATGAGCCAAATGCCCATATGCACTAATAAAATGAGCCACATGTGCACTTTCAGACCGGGACATTTAAAAATTGTCCATAGGAAGGTGTGTCCGTCGGAGAGAGGGGACCGTTAGAAGAGGTTTCACTGTAAATAAATTTAAATATGAGTTATATTATTAAATATATTTATAATTGAGTGAGGATATTTTTCATATCAGAAGATGAGTGTAAATCGGTTGAAATTATATTATATTAGTTTAATAAATTAAATTTATATTAATATAATAAATAAATAATATATATGAATAAAACAAACTATATATTTAGCATACTTCTAAAAGACATGGAGCATGTTCAATAAATAGATTCATCTTTTATGGGATTAACATAAAGGGAAATATATATATATCATATATTACATATAGGGCACAATGTACGATAAGTCAACGTCATTTCCTTCATATTATTGTATGAACATCACAACATCGTCAGCTGGTTTGCTGTTTACTGCTATTACAGAGACTCAAGGCCAGTAACGTAACTAGGCACTTAGAGACCTCGAGGCAAGAACGCAAATTAGGTAAATAATGAAACATATTTTTTCTCCCCTCCCACGCTTCATAAATTTGTTCCTATTTACTGTCGACTAAAATTAACATTTATCCAATGAAGATATTTTACTTTTTTGACCATATAGTCGATGCAACTTAATCAATACAATTATATGATTAGATTGAAATAAGCTTTTAAAATGGAATATATCAAAAGCACAATCTTATACCTAATAATTTCATGGGAATTATAAGGATAATGAAAGACACAAAAATCTAATTATTTTTATTTTATAGTTATTTAGTTATTTTATATAACTCCTCTAATTCAAGAAATTTAAAGATGCAATGAAAGTAAACATGTGTTGCTTATGATTAATTGATTAAAAGAACTTAAGGGTAATCGGACTATAAAACTTTTGACAATGCAAAACCGTGTAGACCATATTAAACTACTTAAATGACTTTTCCAAGATTTTTTCTGTGAAAAAAAAATATTAATGAGCTTAGAAAAGTTTTTTTTTTTTTATCTTGTTCATGTTCACCTTAAACTAGTGCAAAACTTGCTAGTCGAGACTGACTCATCGTTAATCTCATATCTTTTAATTATTTTAAACTTACAAAAAGTGCGCTTTGCTTTTGCTATCTGAAAGTATAGTACGAAAAAAAAATTGCGAAACTTCATGATTTTGATTGAATGAAATATTCTGATTTCATTTTTTATCCTCAGTCCTAGGGATCCCCTTATCTAGACTGTCCGAACCTAGTTACAGCCCTTCTCAAGGCTTTGTCAGCTCTCATCAACTCAGTCAAGTTTGATACCCTTTGGGGTATTTTCCGCCTTCTTTTGTCTAATTTATAATAATATAAAATATAATAGATTCATAAACTAGTTTATTCGTTGAAGAATAGTGTACTAACTAGAACGAGCAAGAAAGTTTATAAAAGATTTATTGAATGATAGAAAACTTTTCCTCGATAATGCTTTCAAGTCGACTTCTCCGAGATAAGGAGGAAACACCTTCTAATCTTGTCTCACTTGGCATCTACAAATGCGGCAGTAAAACTGACATTGAGAGGTTGCCGACCGAGAAAATAGAAGCTGCAATATTGAGAATTAAGAATACAAAGCTGTTTTCCACCCTTGGCCAAATTGAGAGAATTCTTATTTTACTATCTGGGATTCCGGAAGATGGCTATAAGAGCCTATCTCGGAGCGCCATTCCAGGTCGCCGTTATATGACCCCCAATTCAATTGGGATCGAGCCATTGCAATTTATCTTCCGCTTTACCTTTAGGGCCACTTTACCCATGTCATCGATTCTATAAACAAACTTATACCCATTTTTTTTATAGATAAAATTAAAATGAATTTTTAAGTTACATCACTTATATCAGATATTTTTAAATATATATATATATATATATATATATATATATATATAAATATTTTTATATAATATATAATATAAATTATATAATATTTTTATAATATATAAATATAATATGCAATATAAATATAAATTGCAATATATATATATATATATATATATATATATATATATATATATATATATATATATATATGTATGTATGTATGTATGTATCATTACCATGGAATAAGACCGACATAACTCAAAACCAAACGATTTTCCAATTTTCATGTAATTATAATCAACGCGATGATTAAATCAATTGCATTCAATCTGTTATGATTAAGAGAGCCACAAAAATATTCATAGTGTCACCGCTGGAAAGGAGTTGGTTTTTAAACAAAACTATCATAAGTCGACAAGTTTAGATCTAACAATATGTTTAGTCTATGAAACAATTTATACAATCGTAAGGGAACCTGCAATAATCAGTTGAAATTTGATGATGAAAACTTCAAGCGTCGTTTTCTCAAGAGTACAGCTTTCAGAGTTGAGTAGGGCTTCTTCCTAGGGAGCGATAAATATACATCAAAAAAAGTTTTACATTTTCCCATGTTTACTCAGTAGCAGTTTTCCACAGCAAAGGCTGCTTTTTACCCCAGTAGTACAACAGTAGACAATAATAAACATTTAGAAGCTTCTGGATTAACACCAGATTAGGAGCCTAAATAAAAAAAATTCCTGGAAAAAGTGATAACCGGCCTATTCAGCTTTTATGTTCAGCTGTTAATATGAGTCTGTCCTATTGTGAGCATATTAATGATGAGTAGAAACGTTTTATCATCAGGAAAACTTCATCGAATTATTGCTCGGAGGGAGGAAGTGATGTTAACATACCAAATCGCTCAACGGTCAAGCAAAGGGTAAAGCTACGTTGTAAGGGGATGGGATAGATACATTTTTTATTTATCATAAAGTTGAAGATAGACCTCGTGGTAGAAGACACGAAAAACTACCATTTTGATAAGATATTCAAAGTAATAGCATTTACTTAACTTCACGCTTTGCTTTAATTGGAATGATGCTTTATGCAGTTCAAAAATGTTAACTTCTCCTCAGTAAACTTATTTCACGCAATTAACAAATTCCTAAAGAGTAATTTTTAGTGTAGATCTGGGGCCTTAACAAGTATATGTCTGATTGATTAAGTAGGTAATATTCGTCATTGTTATAGACTCATATAACTTAAATTATAGAATAATCATAACAGAAATGTTGTATATTGTCCAAAGCATCTGCAAAATCAACATTTTTTTTTTATATTCACGATATAAACATTAAAAACAAATATCATAAATTTCTATTACATCAACAGCTATGCTGTGCGAAAGCATACATGTACCTTTACTTTAAGTTGGAGGTCCTAATAATTTATCATTAGAACAAATAATTACTAAATACTTTCTTCGGCTATTTCATAATTTTTTTTTATTGGTTTTACCAGCTGTGGTGTAATCAGCCATTACTTAAAGCTGACTTTAGATTTCATAAAGTTGTTTCCATCCATAGACAATTCTGCCCCTCTACAATGACAAAACATCAATTAGGTTTTAGTTTAAACATTCTTTTGGCTTTGTAAATTAAACAAAAATGTAACTTTTGCATAGATCGGCAGCGGGAGAAAATAATCAAACACAATCGACCCAACGGTTGGTAACCAAACCATAAAGACAATAGCCGGCAGTAGAAACAATGCGTTTATTGTTGAGCCTATCGACAGTTCATGAAGGCCTAATCTATTTACTGAAGACTACGAGCCAATAGAACTGGCCCCTCTACGGACGTTCTTATTGAACTCTTAAGTGGCTGGGCGGACCTCTTCATTACTACCCTCGATTGAATACAACTCTTGTTAAGTGGAAGGGAGGTAAAAGACCAAGGGCACTCAGAGGAACTATTCTATAACGAAGGTAATGTGGAATACAACGCATAGATCATAATTTCTCATGTAGGATTAATTATAGCATCTCAATCTAAGTATGGACGAGTTACATGATCTGAAGTAATAACATCGCATTTTTCCTGAACTGCTTAAATAGAAATATCCTTTATTGAGGAAAAGCCTTGTTATTACCGACTAGGAAAGTTTGAAATATCTTAAATAATATTAGAAAAATTATTCCAGCACTTCCAGAAATTCCAGCAGCTTGCTGAAGCCCTTCAGCGCATTTCAAAATTTCAATTACCACTCTATAGTGTTTACTATTTATAACCATTTATAAAAATAATTTCGAAGAATTCACATAAACACTACTTGGAATATTTTCAGCAGCACGTACTTCTTCACGTATTCTCTCACAAAAGTACAATAAAATAATTTGTTTAAACAATTGCAGTATAATTCAATGGACTAAATATTTTTGGTTTGTCAAGCTGAAAATTCCCATTTAGTTTCTATGGATTTTCATTTTAGTTTCTATAAAAAACTTTAGTTTCCATTAAATTGGGTAATATAAAGGTAGAAATTATTCACTACAACAGCATGAAGTTAACACATCATATTGTTGAGAACAGGTTGGAGATAAGGTGGAATGAGGTTCGGTCGCATCCGTCTGCTTTCGGACACACTCAGCATTGTATCCTTGGTCGGGTACTACATTTCTAAATTTTTGTAATCTAGTACGGAGTATCTTTGCTAATACTGGTCCATATATATATATATATATATATATATATATATATATATATATATATATATATATATATATATATATATATATATATATATATATATATATGTATATATATATATTTTACAGAATTAAATTAAATTTTATATGACCTCATACATAAGTTATCATAAAAATTTTTATGTGCTTATATTCAACTAAAATTTTGTTTTCGTCATATCTTTTTGCCCTGCATTTTCTTGTTGATGACCTACCCATATTGATAGTTAAAGGACTGTAAGGAGAAGACTTTAGGGAAGTTTTATCAAAATCGTTACAGCCGTTTTCGAGAAAACTGTAAAAAAATAAGATGTAAAATCGATAATATGAAATGGCACTTCCGGTAAGTCAATTTTACTGTAATATCCCAGGGATATACTTACCTTAAGTACGTAATTTCAGTTTCGTAAATGTTTTCGTTTTTTGAGCTAGGCTGTTCACATGCACAAAGACACATGCACTGAACATTTTGCGAGACTTGGTTATTTCTTCCCAGAGTATCTGAATAGTTAAGATAAAATATTTTAAGCATCGATATCTTATTCATATTTTAATATAGCCCTAATATTAACGAAAACAATTATTTAAATTACTTACTTTAAAATATTCCTTACTGCCTTAAATAGACACTATAGGGGGAGAATTTTTTAAATTATTTTTCATTAAATTCTAAAATTAATGTTTTGATTTACTTCCGTTTTCAAAAGAAGATAAACATAAATATTAGAAATAAAATTTTTAAAAAAATTTAACATCTAATGTACAATATTAATGGCCAGTTCATTGTATATTCAGTTTATTTTAATTTTTTTTTGTTTCGATCTAATAAAATCCATCTCCATATCTTTACTAAAAAGAGAATAAAAATTACTTTTACAGTTGCCATCAGACTGATATTAGGGGTTGCAAGTACCTAAGCCTCGTAAACACCTTGCGACAAATGTATAGGGACACGTATTGTCTACATGCCGCAGGTTCTGACTGTATGGAACATGTCGCAGGTTTCCCGATGGAAATGGGATACAAAATACATGGCAGGAATAGGGGTGGTAAAAGGCGGCAGTTGTTCAAAGAATGCTGGGTTAATTTTATCATTTTAGAATAAAACGGTTACAATAATAATTAAAGTATTCAATTTAATGTTTAATATTAAGGCATTCTAGGGTTAATTTTATCTTCTGATTTTAATTTTCAAGAAGATTAAAGGCGTGGACTATGCCTTCCCAAAATAGATTTTTCCTCCAGTACCATTTATCTTTTTACAATTTTTTTTTTTTTTTAGCTCATATCATCATTAAATTATTAAAACACAAATTAATAATCCATAAAGCAATTTGTTGTGATATGGTATACCACCGTATTACTTACTGACTCAGTAGGTGTGGACACAAGACATTTGTATCGCGACAGTATGTCACTCGTGTCTCGCGACAATGTCTCATACATTGTCGTTAGGTGTTTACTAGGCTTTACGAAAACGGCTAGTATGTTGAATGGACACAGGACAATGTGTTTTAGATTGTAAATTACACTAAGTAATCGATCTCGACAGTCAAAAAAGAAGAAAAAAATGTTTGTCGTCAGATAGAACTAGCTTATGCCATGAGACGGATCTGTTGAAACAAGCAGATACAATAAATACTTACTAATAATGCTATGCAAGTGTTATTATCCATAATCAAATCAATACCATTTGCACTGTAACCTTCCGTAACACACGCCCAAAGCACGAACAAAAAAACCCTTTCGTTTAGTGAGCCTTGTCGGTTATGCGGCAATGACCCACAAACATACATAATGGCCCGGTCGCGTGTACTGTATTCCGCACTTCAAACGGAGGGTAATTTTTCAAGGGATTTTCTGTCATTAAGTCTGATAATCACAGCGAAAATTCGGTCAATTAAATTTTCTTTCAAATTATCAATTATGGGTCATTATAGGAAGTAAAAAGTAAGTGTGCCGATAGTGTAACTATGTATATACATATATATATATATATATATATATATATATATATATATATATATATATATATATATATATATATATATATATATACAGGGTGTCCTTTTTAGATGGCCCGGCTGAATTTCTCTTGAACCGATTACGTTATAAAAAACATAAAAAATACGTATTTAATATTTTTCAGCCTAGTTTAAAATTTAGACCTGTTTTTGAAAAAAAAATAAACGGGGTCTCTCAGATTCAGTACAACTTTAAAATTTCAAATAGAAACCTATGCATTCTGATACACCATTTTAACGGATTTTTGAAACTGAATTCAATGGTGAAACCAGATTTTAAATTGGTCAATAAATTACAAAGTTATGGTACAAATACATTTTGCTTGTTTCGGTACTAATTCGTTTAAATTGCCTTTACATTCTTTTTTTGTTACACAGGAATTAATTGGGTCACATCGTGTTTGTTATCTTTTTAGCTGTAATTCATAATAAAGGTTTGTTTTAAAGATGTAGTAAAAAAACAGAAATAATATGATTGGCAGCGTTTATGCCAATCATAACCCTGCAACTTCAGTTGAAGAACTGTAATAAAGAGTGGAAAATGCCTGTCGATCCATCGAGTTAGTACATCGCACTGAGCACCAGCGAAGAGTGGCTAAGAAGAGCCAACCTTTGCATCGTTGAAGAGGGTAGGCAGTTCGAACATGAAATGTAGGTTCACCAACCTCTGGTTGTATGTAGTATGGATTTTTTATTATTATTAAAAATAGCTAACAAAATGCATTATTTTTTTAAACTTTGTACCATAACTTTGTAGTTTATTGACCAATTTAAAATCTGGTTTCACCATTGAATTCAGTTTCAAATATCCGTTAAAATGATGTATCAGAAGGCATAGGTTAATATTTGAAATTTTAAAGTTGTACTAAATTTGAGAGACCCCGTTTATTTTTTTTTCAAAAACAGGACTAAATTTTAAACTAGACTGAAAAATATTAAATGTGTATTTTTTTTTTTTTTATAACATTATCGGTTCAAGAGAAATTCAGCCGGGCCATCTAAAAAGGACACCCTGTATATATGTTTCTAATGTTAAATTAAAAAATATTTTGAATTCATACAATTAACTTCTCTTTCATATTGTAAAAATCATTTTAGAAAAATACTTTTTTCGTTTTTCAGAAAAAATACTACATCGGCAGGCTAGGCAATATTCTTAATAGAAAGACAATAAAAATGATGAATCATATTTCCAAGATTTTAGTTTATGAGGTTTTTAAATCAGAATACAAAATTCTGAAATGGTGTAAACCCTTCAATTTTGAAGATATCGAAATGCGACGTGCTAAATCTTTCATATCCTTTTATTGGCTATAAATGGGCGTATTAATAGTCGATATTATTTGCAAACCTCTAGTTATCGCCGTACGTCAACCGCACGTATCGCGTCAAAGTTAAAAATCATTAGCGCTTAGTGAAACTATAGAAATAGACCTACGACTTTGATCATTTCTTTATTAGATGAGCTATTGGTCATGAAAAGTATTTGAGCCAATTTGTATTGAACAGCCTATATAATAAAATATAACATATATATTATAAAAATATAAATTACGTTTGTATATACTAACGTAATTTATATTAGTGAAATTATTCCTATTCACAATTCCATAGTGCATTTCTTAATTATATTGTTTGGTTTGCCATTTTCTAGGAATGGTAGTTAAATCACATTTCTTCTTCAAGCACTAATTTTTTTACATTTTATGGTCTCGTTAACTCAAAAATTCTTGATGAAAATTTTGATAAAAAGTCTTGAGCATAGTTTGATTGGAAAATGGTTTTACTTTAGTCGTTACCTGAATAAAGGAATTAATCGATTTAATGAAAATCGATAAGGGCCAACTAAGAATATTTGAAAGTACTATCTCGGTTGTTGGAAATATGTATCTGTATGAAAGAATTCTCAGCAAAAGGTCTATGGCCGGAACTAGAATTTTTACAAGGAGGGAGGCAAGCTCAATTTCGCGTTCGAGAAATCTTTACTCGCCCTTCGCTGGCTTTCAGCACCAACAGAAGCGATGATATTATCTGGATACATGACGACTTCCGTTTTATGGATACAGAGCCAGGTTCCGAAGTACTTGTACTAAGTGGAATATTGTATGTAAAGTAAGAAAGTTATTTATTTTGTATGAATTCGACGAATTAAAGCATTAAGCACAATAATTCATAGGCCTTAACTATGGATTAATAAATTAGCAAAAAGGCATTTTAAAATGTAGCTAAGACCAGAGGATTAAAAATTTACAAATTAACCACTAAATGTACGTGATATCATATGAATTTCTATATTTTTTCTTCAACGATTAATATGATCTTGAAATATGTAGCTTTAGAACAGGTCGTGCACAAGGAGTATGTTCGAAGGAAGGAGGGGGTTATCAAAGAAAGAAGGGCTAGGATAAAGGAGAAGAGAAAAAGAGTCCGGATGGTATGATACATTGACCATTATGTTCCCGGCTCCGTTTAATAATTCATATAATGTGTTGCCAGAAAAAGGAGAGATATATTAGGATATTCTCATATATTAAGGCTGAGCGGATGAAAGTGGCTATTTTCCCGGCTTCGTTATAACCAAGTCACCAAACATTCCTAAAGCTTCTTCTTTTTTTTTTTTTCTTTTTTCGTTTCGTTTTTCTTTTGCTCCGGGAGGGAAAAAAAGTTCACTCAGACCTTTCCTATTTATCACCTTGTCCAATTTAAATAATGTTATGTAAAAACCGTTTCATCCTGAAAGTATTGCCTTCCAAATATAATTCATTTGCCAGAATAAATTTCCGATGCTAATGGACATCTTATTCAGCAACCTTAGGCACTTTGAGCGTTATAGGAATAATTTAAAAACGTGTATTCATCAAAAGATATTGAAACTGTGACGTGAAAAAAAAAAGTTTGCATCTAATAGCATATGACAATCGCTACATTACTAGGAGTTGATTAACTGCATCAATATGCATTAACTCAACATTTATTTATGTAACATTCATCGTTACAATGAAGTCTATAATTTATTTCTTGAACATCCATTATATCTTCAGACTGTCCAATAAGCAATTAAATCATAGAGACAAATGTCATTAATCTTATTTGATATGTATATAAACAATGTGACCAGATGTTTTACAATAGAATGTGGGAGAGGCTCAAACAATAAAATTTTAACAATAAAAAAATTAAGAGAAAATGATCATTTTTTTAACCAATTATATGTAGATAACAAAAATAAAATAAGATAAATAAAATTAAAACATCAACATAAAATCTCTATTTGGCCGAATCTCAAGTAAATCTGTCCAGTAGTCTCGGAGAAAATCCGCGGACGGACGGATTTTTTTTATTCCATTTTTGGATTCTACATATCTTGAAAATTAAAACCTTAAATGTTTGAGGAGACTTGCATTTTTTTTTCTTAGTCAATTACAAAGGCTCATTATTGTAAATAATAAAGCAAAACACAAAACAAGCTTTCCTATCGGGAATCGGCCCGATGTTTCATTAAACTTTCTTGAGGTGAAAAATCGGCACCTGAAATATCCTGGCTTTTATCCTGTATAAACTGTATAAATAAAAGATATATATTATAATTTTTTAAGAACAATTTTTTCCTAATAAAATGTAACTACGAATACTTGCTATGTAATAAAATTTGCGAAATTTAGTTCTTTAAATTTTACTAATTTACATATTTAAGCTAATCGTAATACTTTGGGACTTATTGGTTATAACCCTAAAAATATACGGTGACCATTTTGAGAGCGGTGGACTTTTTTAGTGTTTTTCAGACATTTTATATAAGAATCCATTAATAAAAATCTAATTTTTAAGTCCAAAAGATAAAAAATTGTCCAATGGGGAACAATATGGGACAGTTTTCGATGTGAGACGAGGGTCCGAATGTGGGACGTCAAGTCACTTTATATATAAAGCTATTAATTGAGATAATGATATCTGTACAACAGTCATATTTTTTGTAGAGTGGTCGTTCTCAATTAAATAATTGACAATGTTTTTTTAATAATTAAATTGAAGACAATAAAATACTTATAACTGCTGTTTTTGTACGAAAAAATTAATTTTAGACCTTCAGATGATGAATTGTAAATCTTATATCACTACACACTTTAACAAGTATCAATAAGGAGGTAACAAAAAATAAGGCAATAGAGTTTTGCGTTTCTAACAGGATTCTCAAAAAAAGACTAGGATTTCCTCTTTCATCGCATGGAATATGGGGAATGCGGAATAAATATAAACAATTAGGCTTGTTTTCTTGAACTTTCATGGTAGGTTTGTATTTAATTTGTGATTTTCTTAATATTTATGATTATCACGCCATGCCAGTAGTAGCAATTAGAACTTAAATACTGCACAAAGCTACTACTAATATTACAATTAGAATAATTGGTAACACAAATCAAATCAATCGCCCTATTTTTTGTTTTTTCTAAACGGTTTGTACATTTAAGAACTATATTTGAAACCTAAAAGACATAGATATCTAGATTTGAAAGAGCCACTGACCAGATATGGGCGTGGCTACTTGAACGGGTAAGTAGCCACGCCCATATTTGGTAGTTTGTGAGCGTTACACTACCCGTTTTCTCCGGTCTGGTCTGGTCCGGTCGTCTAAATGCGCCTTAAACATTTATTTATTTACAGATAGTTTAGGTAATAGAACTGTTTACCATTGTAAACAAGAGTTAATACCTTTTTATTTTAATTCCAAACAAGAATAATTCCCTCAGTATATTTCATGTTTTTCACTGGGTGATTCATTTCTTCTTCTTTGCATTATTTATTGGCACACAACCCACTTCTATGTCACAACCTCCTGAATCATTTACCATATACTTAATCGAATATTTTTTTAAAAGTAGTACATATTCTTTCAAAATAAATAGATAAAGCGCTTCGCTAAATTTATCGGAGGAAATGAGGATTCGTCTAATTAGGTAGTATGAAGATGGAATTAGTCAACGCAATATTGCAGACGCATTGTCATTACGTAGTCAACGGTCTACAAGACAGTAGAGCGTTACAGAGAAACAGGCAACCACACATGGCGACCTGTGTCAGATCGTAGGTAATATTTGAACTATGCAATAACTGAAGGTATTATTAACAAACAGCAGGAAAAAAACTTAAATAACTTTATTATTCAATGTGGGCTTGCATTATTAAAAAATAACAATATATTCCTAAATAAACAAATACAATTTATACCGAATAATTAGCTGAAAAAAAAACAATAAGGAAATTTCACTAATTGTAGAGAATCCCGTCTTTCATTTTATATATTACAAAAGCCTCTCATGATTAAAATGGACTTTCTTTTTAATTTAATTAACATGCTACTAATTTAAGATACTCTCTTTTTTTTAATTATCTGAAAGATAATACTCAGTCATCAAAAGAAAATTCAATTGTTAATGGGAGATATCGAAGAATGCTGACATCCATTTTCGACGAGACAAAAACAATCTCAAAAACAATAACACTGAACTGAAGGTAATTGGTTTTCTCCAACAAGTTGGAAAAGCCTGTATTGAGCTGTTCCAAAAGTTAACGTCAAAACCAGATTCCTCTTCTTAACTAACACTTCTCGGGGAATTACATCTCTTACTTTGTGTCCAAACTTTACAAAGCAACTAAAATAATGTAAATGTCCCCATTTGAATCTTGGTCCTCTTAGTTTGAACTTCAAAGCATATTTTTGCATGATGATGTCAACTCAAAAACATTAATTTTGTATAAGAAATAAAATACATAAAGTTAATACAGCCATTAAATTATAATATAAAAAACGAGTGCACATGGGCTCCATTTTACGGAAGTGCCCACTCACAACATTGGATATCAGATTAAGATTTTGTGTACTTTAAACAATACTTTTTCAACGTCTCGATTACTGTATTAAATAGGATTTAATAAACATTAAAACAAGTGAATAAGTTCAATTATAAAATAAGGCATAGTATGGCATGAGGCCTCACTAGCTCCTTGTTTGAAGGAAGAAACCATATATGAAGCAAATTAATGTAAAACTATATTTCTCATCAGGCTTTTTTTTAATTAACTAAAAATAAGGCTGTTAAGATTATTTTGTTAAATATAGGTGTAACACTGTCAGGTGTTAGATAAACTGTCATGTGTTAGATTAATGTTTTTGTTTTAACATATGATTTGCTTGGTAGGCTATTCAAAAATTGTAATTCGTAGTGTAGGAAAGAAGAGTCTTCAAATTCAGTTTATTTCAGGTATTATTATTGTTTTATTTGTATTTCATTATCTTTTTAAACTTCTTGTTGTTATTATTATTATTATTAATGTTGTTTTTGTTTAATAAAAATTTCAGTTGCATGATTTAAACTCGTGATTCTTCTATAAACATAAATACGAAAATAGAACTTATATAGGTTCGTCAAGAAAATACAAAAGCGAAAGCAATGGATCGAATTTTTTTAAAGCGATATGGGGCCATCAAGATTCCCGCACAATCCCTGAAAACTGCATTAAAATTGGATCAACGGTAGTAGATGTTATGCCGATCACATTGATTTGACTACTGACAGGCAGACACGAGACTAAATGTGTTCCTTGGTGTCTAAAACATAAAACGCGATTGGAAATTTTCGATTCTGAGGGCATATTTTTTTTTTTTTAATTTCTGGATGAACACAAGGCTTCATTCGGCAGTGACGAATGACATTAACATTAAATGTTTTTTTTCGTATTTTGTGTATATCTATATTCATAAAAATATAGTTTTATTTAATTAAAAGGGTTATATCATCAATCATTTTCCTGTAGACTTTTCCTAAATCTCTTATATTAATATATCATTTTTTATTTATTTATATTTTGGAATTATTCACAGAAATAGTTCCCAAACAGGAAGATACCTTTTGAATCGAATCGGTTAGACCTTGTAGCACTCATTTAGTGATATTTTGTGGCGGGCTCAACTATGCAAGCTAATGGAAGATGGAAGCTATTCTGGAAGTTCTTCCCCCAAACCTCAAATACTTCGCCATCCGCCGAACATACCTCCCGGAACCGACCCTTTCACAGTGAGGAATCCTCAACTAGAATGTTAACAACTATCATCTGTGCTATTGAGGCAAAAGTAGAAGTAGGCTAAACCATAATCGAACCACACTGATGTCCATTTAAGATAATAGTTGAATCAGATGTGTTTAGGAAATAAATGTCGACCTCTGATACATAAATGGTATCAATGAAGGATAATTTTAATTAGATTATTATTTATATGTTTTATTTTTTTGCGAAATGAATTTGGATTATCAACAATACCAATGAATTCGAGTTATAAAATTTCCACAAATTAAGTGAAATATTTTATTAATATATTTTTGTATAACTATTATAAATTGTATAAACTTATATCATTTTGGAAATCCTGTTCAGTTAAAACTAAATCCAATAATATTCATCTGTTCGCCAGTTATGGGAAGCAAAGCGCTCAGTAACAGTTAATTGTAATAACATAATAGTAGAAATTAATTTAATAATTTCTATTTTTAAATTATTTAATGGAAACAAAATGATTCCATGGAAACTAAATGGAATTCTCATGGAAACTAAACCGAAACTTTTAAGATATATTTTCAGCTTGAAAAAACAAAAATACTTAGTGTACAGAATTGTAGTACGAAAGTTATTTAAAAAATCTGGTGCGGTGCGCGCATCACACAACTTTCCCTTACCGCCCTATAATAATTATCTTTTTAATATAATTCTAAAGAGTTCACATAAACAATACTTGAAATAAACTCAGCAGCATTCAATTCTTCTCCCACTTAAGTATAATAAAATAGTTTTTAAAACAAGTTTAGTACAACAATTCTGTACACTACCTCTATACTTTGTCAAGTTGCAAATATTTTTTAAAAGTTGCTGGTTTAGTTTCTATGGAAACATTTTCTTTCCATTAAATAATGTGAAAGTAGATTTATTATTAAGTTAATTTTCGCTTTTGTATTCTTAAACTACTTTATTACAGAGCGTATTGTTTACAACAGATTGGCGGATTGGTGGGAGGAGGTTCGGTCGCTTCTATCTCCTTTCGGATGCGCTTGGTTATCCATCTATTTTATGCTCTTCATAATACTGTATCTTTGCTAATACTTGTCCGATTTTGATGATTTTTTTTTTTTTTTAGATACTTTAATAACCTTTCATATAATTCTGTACATAATTTACTATAAATTGCATATTTTTTAAGCCATGCGAAAATAAAATATTCTTTTCTTCATAGCTTTTTTCTCTGCATTTTCTCGGTGATTTACTACATAAATGAAAAGTTAAAGGTCTTTATGAAGAATAATTTTGGCAAGTTTCATCAAAATCGTTAGAGCCGTTTTCGAGAAAATTGTAAACAATTGTAATATCCGTGATATAATTACCATTTCCGGTTAGTCCGATGCGCTGTATCTTTGCTATCATTGATCCGATTTTGATGATTCTTTTATTCTTTTTTAGATGATTTAATTACCTTTCATAAAAGTCTATAGATAAATTACCGTAAAATGCATACTTTTTAAGCTATGCGCAAATAAAATATTCTTTTCATCATAACTTCTTTCTCTGCAATTCCTCGGTGATTTACTTCATAAATGAAAAGTTAAAGACCTTTATGAAGAATAATTTAGGCAAGTTTCATCAAAATCGTTAGAGCCGTTTTCGAGAAAATTGTAAAAATGTGTAAAATCGATTATATTAAGTGGCACTTCCGGTTAGTCGATTTTGACGAAAATGTTGCTGTAACATCACATGCATGTGCTAACCTTAAATATGTAATTTCAGTATCGTACAGCTTTCCGTTTTTGAGCTAGACTGATCACAGACACACAGACCATTTTGAGTGACTTAGTCATTTGAACTCAGGGGACCTTAAAACATATATTTCCGTTGAAAACTCGAATTCGAAAATTTTCACGATCACAATACTTCCCCTTACTATATACTTCGTATATAGGTAAGGGAAAGTAAAAACCAATTAATTATACTTTTTTTGAGAAAAGACTTGAAGAAGTGCATTCCGCTGAATTTTCTTCGAGCAGCGTTAATGTGAATTATTTAAAATTATCTTAAAGATTATTATTATTGGTTGGTTAGGAAAAGTAGTGTAATGCGCGCACCGCACCAGATTTTTTACATTCTCTTAGCTATATACGAAGTATATTGTAAGGGGGAATATTGCGATCGTGAAAATTCGAGTTTTCAACGGAAATGCACGTTTTAAGGCCTCTTGATTCCAAGTCTCGCAAAATTGTCTGTGTATATGTTTATACACATACGTGAAAAGTCTAGCTCAAAGGAAAGTTGTACGATACTGAAATTACGTATTTAAGGTAGGCACCTGCATGTAATGTTACAGCAACTTTTTCGTCAAAATAGACCTAAATTATTCATCATAAGGGCCTTAACTTTTCTTATATTCAGTACATTGCCGAGGAAATGCAGATAAAAAAGTTATGATGAAAAGAATATTATATTTGCTCTTAACTTCAAAAGCATGCATTTTTCAGTAAATTATGTAAAAAAAATTGTATGAAATGTAATAAAATTATTAAAACAAAAATGGAATCATCAAAATCGGACCAGTAATAGCAAAGATACAGTGCATCAGACTAATGGAAAGTGGCAATTATATCTTCTTGGATTTTACAATTTTCTCGTAAACAACTATAACGATTTTGATAAAACTTGTCTGATGTCTTCTCCTGAAAGCCCTTTAACTTTTCATATATGTAGTATATCAATGAAAAAATGCAGGGGGAAAAGTTATAGCGAAAAGAAAATTTGATTTGCTCATAATATGTAATAATATGTATGAAATCATACGAAAGGTGATTAAACTCTCTAAAATACAAAAAGGAATGATCGAAATCGGACCGGAATTAGAAAAAATACAGAGTATCTTATGAGGACAACAAGACCCTTGATGGATAATCGAGCGCATCCGAAAGGAAAGGGATGAGACCGGACCTCTTCCCATGAAGTATGCAACCTGTTTTCAATGCTCGGTAATAATGTAATGTCACAATACAAAAGCAGAAATTAACTTAATAATTTCTACTTTTCTATTATTTAATATAATAGATTGGGACTGCCCAGACTCCCTGATGAGATGATCCTGAGATCAAGGAGCCCCGCCTCGAGCCCACTTAAGATAACAGAACATCGAAGAGTGCGCATTGAGTTTGCTCAACAGCACACACACTAGACAGAGGACGACTGTATCAATGTTTTGTTCACCGACGAATCCCATATTGCTCTGCAGGACTCAGATGAGTGTACAGGAGGCCTGAGGAACGATACGCTCCCTGCAACATGTCTGGGCGAGTGCTGTTCGGGATTGGCTCGGTAATGGTGAGGAGAGAGATATCCATGGTGGATATCCTGGAGTGGCTAAGACGGAGTTGCATGTTTTTGCCAGAGGAAACGTTATTGCGGATGTTTACGTCACAGACATCCTGCAGGAATATTTAATGCTATACGCCCCGTTCATAGGTGATAATTTCCTCCTAATGCATGATAATTCCATGCCTCATGTTGCAATACCTCCATGGGTTTCGCAATACCTCGAGGAGGTCGATATTCGGACATTCGGTGGCCAGCAAGCAGCCCGGATAGAAATCCTGTTGAGCAGTTATGGAACGACGTAGTAGGGGACTCCCAACAACATAGAGAGAGGGGAAATCCAACCAAGGATCTACTTTAAAGAAACCCATCTCAACCGGGGTATGCAACGTATGTAACCCCAAACGAGTATTATTTATGAAATAACATTCAAATAGGTTTATATAATTTTAGTTTACAGATAAGAATAAGTAAAAGTATTTTGTAATTTCGGGGGAGGGCTAGGCCACTTGCTAAATTAATAATCGACTTCTTTTAATTTTACAAACCTTGGAAATGCTACAAAAACCATATGTAGGAAAACTTTCAAGCTTTACAGTTATATCAAATTTATTTGAGTAACCAAGAACAATCTTTCTAAATTCCATTGTTAGGATAGTCGATGGTTTTACTATGTTTTACTATGAAACAGCAGATATAAAAAATAAATAAATAAAAATAAATCTAGTAAAACATTAGACATTAACAGGTTTTATTTGGATAATTGGCTGATTTCTTTTAAAACGGTAATAAAATTGAATTGTCGCTGGATTTACACCTTTCTCAATACTTCTTCAATTATTGAAGAAAAGATTTTTTTTCCTCCACCACCTTGTGGTTCCTATTTTTTGTTTTCAGCATGTGCAGTTTTTCATGCGCAACGCGTTTTCTTTTTGTTTCTCTCATTCTTTTGTATGAGGAGCATATAAAACAGCAGATTCTTCACCCGATCTAAACATCTGTTCTGCTTGGAACAAATTTATTGCTGAATTACCTACTATTAAGTAAATTATATGCCCCATATAGTGAGTGTTAAAAAGATCTTTTTTTTTTCTTTTTGAACAGCTTTCAATATTGCTAGCTACGTCAAATGAAAAATCATTTACATTTGATATTTCAGTGCCACACATGTGATCATATGCCATGGCTAATTTTGATTTTATAAGCTCATACAAAGCAAGGCCACTTGAATCATCTATTATTGTTACTTCTAAAAGTCTTTTATATATCTTTCCTTGAACGACATAGCAGGCGCAAATTGCCAATTGGTCCATAACAGCTGCATCTTGAATACGATTAGCATATTATTCCACTGTGATAGTCCTTCAAAATAATATTACCACCCATCAAACCATTAACTTTGACTTAGACGTTGAATAAACCCGATTTGCTTTATCGGCTCAGTACGCATTGCCTTGCTTCCCAATGAAGAAATCTATATCAGTTGAATGTTGACCAATTTTCTGGTATGAACTTATCTTTCTCGCTTTTTGGCTTTGTTAGTAGTCAAAAGAGTTGAAATATCATGATCTTTACGACATCGAAAAGCTGCCTAGCCACTTTTCATAGAATCTAATATGAATCTCAACGGATTTATAAACATGCTTAGGAGAAACGTAATATCCGGTAATAAATATAGAATGCCTATTATCTTTATCTCCAAAGAGCATATATCAGGAACAGTACACTATGTCCAAGATGTGTAATAAACTTCAATAAGGCTCCACTTTAATTAGATTTTTTCAACCACTCAATTAAAGTAGAATTCTAAACAAGGGCATAGTATCTGTAAAACCGAGTACGGAAGGTGCTAATGAGCTAATAAACTAATTCCAACTTTCTTATCTGAATTGACAGTATCATTGTGACTCAAAGGCTTACTTCGCGACTGAGATGTGGAACTAATTGGCCAAGTGTTTTTACACTTTTGGAACTTTTTCAAAATCTAAACATTTTCTATCCCTTTCTTGCAAATGCGTATGCAGAGTGGCTATTGCTGCTGTGCTAAAAGTAAACATTAATTGGCTTTTAACAACAGCTTAAAATTGATTTTACACGTGTAAGCCTCCTGAGAAAAAATAGAATAGTGCAATAATTATGAAGTATTGTATTTTAAAAAATGCCTGAATAATAAAAAATAGAAATCAATAGACTTTTGGGGATCCTTCGGCGATCGCCGACTAGCCGAAATGGCCAAATATTTTCTGACCGTACTCCGACGATCACCACCTTTATCGTAGAAATCGCGTATAAGTGTTCGGTTGCACATAAGCGTACTCACGTTTGAAACCGTTTTTATCTCCAAACACGTAACAACCCGTATTATGTTTACAGAACAAAAAAATTAGATAATAGCTAGAGATAAAAAATTAATATTAATTTCAAATAAAACAGTCATATTTAAATCAAGGAACTATATGAGAAATTATATCTCGACTCTCATCTTATTTTTAATAATATTTAAGAAAGCGAGATTTTATCTCAACTAATAATTTAGTGATAAGTAAATCGTTATAATTTTTGTCTATATTCGGAATTTCAATTCCATTTTAGCATTAATTTAATATGTTACACTGTTGTTAGAAAGCTCATTAAAATCAGAATCAGATTCATTACTTAAGCAATGGAAGAAATAGGTTTCTTTTACATACATTCTAATTAATCATTGTTACTCTCGAGATGTAATCAAAGGAAGGCATTCACATTGTCAGTAGGCTCCGTTAATAACAAGTGACTAATATTTGTTAGAAAGTTCAATAAAAGTCAGACGTAGGAACGTCAGTATTCAATTGGAAAGTTTTCATTATATTAGGTCCCAATTCAGCTTTTCTGCCTGTTTGTATGGTCCCCAACTCGTGTGCCAATATAGACTGTTAAAGCTTTCCTTCTTCGAATTCACAATATTCACTTTAGAATATTTGGCTTGGTACCAGCTTTAAATAAAGATGAAGAACTTTACGAAAAGTTAATTTGTCCTATCTATATATGTCTATTCTGCTTAATTTACAATAATGTTTATTATGAACATATGAGATGATTATAAATACTTTAGCGGAAATTTATAATATTTACATAAAAACTTAGTTAATAAATCTAATGTGTAACAAACATTAGATAATAATAACATAGATAATAATAATATAAAAAAAAATCTCTGTAACAGTTCCAGCCATTAAGGGTCTTGGTTTCAGTATTTAATAAGGGCCGTACTATTTCTAAGTCAACGGTTGTGCAAGGAGGTGATTTGGGCGAGATCACGCTCAACCACCAGGTTTCTCCCAAATAAAGATACCCACTTTATAAAGGCTGGGTGAGCCCCACGAGGGTCTCCCGATTCCATAGGGTCGAACCACGGCAGATAGCAGAATAAATAAATATATGTTACAGACGGTCTCGAACACGTGACGAGTCCGATAGGAATACAGTGAGTAATTATTACCACGCTCTCCAAGAGATAAAATAAACTGTATTTTATTGTCAAATAAAAAAAAAGTAATAATAATAATACAAAAATAATGACAAATAAAAAATCGGATTCGAATTAGTTTATGGTCGCATTAGGTAGTTTCATATATAGATAAGTGAAATTAATAAAAAGATAAGAAATAATAATAATTAATCAATTAACAGAAAAAATAGCAAATAATTAAGATCATAAAAATTAAATTAAAATAAATAAACCATCTGAAAATCATGAAATACTTGCGTATAATCTTTGCACTCAGTATAGGAAACTCCGAACGAAACTTTATTTCCCACAGATGAAGGTGAAATCAGGACTCCAGGCACAAATATTGAAAAAAATAAATGAAACAGCTTGTTCAAGCTCCGAGTGGGAAAGAAATATGTTTTAAATGATTAAAAAATAAACGTAGAATATGCACGAATTAAATTTATTTTTTATTATATTTTATTATTTTGTATGTGTAGACTGACGCTAATTTATTGCGAACAATCATACTAATTTATGACTTCATCATTCGTGGGCTTTATCTATAATACAGCTTTCCCTTCTTTGAAGGGTTGCTTCCTTATCTTAGAGGGAAACTCTAAACATATATACTGGCAATTGTGATGTCTTAGAAGAAAGTTGAAGACAGAGAAAGGGTAAGACAGAGGGGGAGAGAGAGAGAAAAGGGAAGAGAGATAGAAATTCGCGAAAAGAGAGAATTCGCTTACCAGAAGTTATGAAACTCAAGAACAATGAAGACAAACAACGGACCCTGAGAAATTCCAAAGTTGGCCGGAGACCCGCTAGTCGTTAAGCAGATACGCATCCCTCAGAAAAAGGTTAGGATAAAACATTTAAATCAAATTTATTTGTATTAATGTACTCTGTCGATATGGTTATTTATTGTTGGCACCACTCGATCAATTATTGAGAATAGCATAATTGAACTGTTAGCTCTAAACCACAGTCGATAGCTTGTGCTTAATGAAATACGCAATATACCAGAGTAGGAGTACCTACTGTGCAAATAGGTAATAAATGACTAGTTATCAGTTTATTATTATACTGAATATTAACAATAACTAACATTCGTGTAATTAATATTGTTTTGACATAAATTGGTTAAACAGCAAATAACCTATTGCTAAATAATACTATGAGATGTATTGGCTATTTTGGAATGTTAGTTTTTGAGAAGAATGCATCCGTGTTAAATTTTTCTAAACTAGGTACTTCATAAATACTATGATGATTTATTTTACTCTTTTTTTTTAAAAAATCATTTTCCAAACATAATTTGTCAAAAACACGAAAGGGTTTTACTATCACTGTAGCCAAAAAGTCAGTCCAAATGGGCTAAGAAAAATTCAAAATTTTAATGTTTTTTACAACACCTTTTATGATTCAATATCCTCGTTTTATACAAATGGTTCCACCATGTATCATTTCTATAAAATTAAACAAAGATAGTATGATACTTTCATATAAAAGGACAATCCATTTTTCGTTTGTAACCGCTAACCGCAATGGTACTGAACCAATCTTTACCATATTTTAACTACATCATATTTATTTATTTTGATTATTCATAAAATAACTTATTAAAAATGTGTTAAGCAATCTTAAAGTAATGAGAAAAAGTTTCCAACTAGTGTACGTGTCGTAGCCATAACAACTTCATGAAAGCAAGTTGACTACAAAAACTTTTTAATAAGTTTGAAGTTATTGGGTAAAAATGTTATTTTGTGAATAAAATCAGAGGGTAAGGAAAAAAAAATAGTGTGAAAACTTGAAACTTTATTGCCGTATATAAAAATTTATAGTCGTTTGAATATATGCCAAATAGAATTACCAAAAGCATTGTATTTGTATCCAAGAGCATTGCAGGGGACTTAAAATTCAATAAAATAGTAATTGCAATCTTTTTGATCCACAACATAAAAATGTCTAGTTTTAACTAAATATAATAATTGGGATCAAACTCTCAATAATATTCATTAAATCTCTATACATGCTTAAATCTAGTAATAGAGAAGCATTCCGTGGCAGCTAGTATAATATAAATCATTAGTAAGTATTATCAAATTTAGGAAAGCAGTTTTATAAATAAAAATATATAAACACGCAAAAATAAATATTGTTTTGAGAAGTTTACTGCAACAATAAATTGAACATTGTAAAAAAAATAAATAAATAAATAAATAAATAAAAATAAAATAAAAAAAATAAAAATGGAAAATAAACGTTGTCTCTGTATAAAAAAATATGATAAATATGAATGATAAATTATACCAGTGGAATATGTTGTTACGATATAATGCAACCTATAAACATGCACTCATGAGCTTATTACAGCAGACTCATTAAGTTTATTAATGGCAATTGTTGAAGGGGTTCTTAACAATACCATTTTCAGAAAAAATTACATGTAGGCATTAATAGGTGGAGAAATTGGACTAGTGCGTGTACAGTCGCATTTTGATATAATGGAAATGGAGCTGCAGACATAGCAGCAAACTTCACTAGAAAAAAAGAGGCCGGAAACATTCCTGATTGGAGATGCTGCAAATAAACCTCTTTGAATCAATGGCAAATAAAGAAGAACAAAACACCCATCAAGCATTAAATAATAAATCAAGATATAAAGCCGTTGAAAACCCCCTCAAAAAAGTACAGAACAGAAGTAATCCTGAACAAAGTTTGAATAGGATAAACATCGTCCAATTATAGATTCCTGGCCAGGAGCCACCGTGAACTACGGCGAATAATGCAAAACATCACTAACACCGACAGCGTTTATAAATAATAAATAAATTGCGAAGAACTTACCTGCAAAAACGTTGTTAATTTGAGGCAAGCATCCTTAAGTAATACTGCAAATCCGACTTCAGCATTAAATTCTTCAAATGCATTGGTGAGCAGGTTTGGGACATTGGGGTACTTTCATTATAACTATATAAAAAGACTTTTTCAAGAAAAGTGTCGGTGAGATCTTGTAGTTCTTTAGGATATCAGTTTTTATAAAAAAGTTGCAGGAACTGGTGAGCTCTTCCTATATTGCACATGGGTTGTTTTCTTGACGTATATAAGTGATAGTAAAAAGTTTATTGTCTGGATTGTTCGGTTATATTATACATAGATAATGTGAATGACAGATTGAGATGAGCTCTTATCTAGGTTTGCATATACTATATTATAAGAGATCAAGATTTTAAAACAACAGTAATTATTTGAATGGCAGAGGTAAACAGTATCAAGAATTTGAAGAGTGTTTTTGAAGTGGAAGGTGTTTCTGCAACAAAGATTCCATTAGTTTTGTTGAGAGAATAATTCGTGATCGCAACTGAGAGTTCCTTCAGCAATGTCGTAGTGATCATTATGGTAACCTCACGCCAAATGGAGACCATGGTAACTCGCATATTCTGTGAGTAACGTTTTCATACCTCAAATCCGGCCGAAACCACTCCCACATCATCAGTCAGCCCTTACAATATTATGCGTGCAGCCATCAATTATTTTGACTACGACGCCCAAGACAATTTGACAGGAGAAAGCTAGGAGCAACAAGACCCAGATGGATATTGGAGTCGTTATTTAAGAGCGTGGGAGAAGCATTGGCCGCAGTGGATCGTGTCGGGAATAAATCACGCCAATTCAGCGGTCCTGCCATTACGGCACCTCAGTCGTTAGCCTTCTCCGCTGTTAGATATATCGTCTTCTACGCTCATAATAGACCGAATATTAATATAATATACCTGACTGAATTGAAGTTTATATATATATATATATATATATATATATATATATATATATATATATATATATATATATATATATATATATATATATATATATATACCAAAATCTTAACTAAAGCTTTTACAAATCTATTTCACTCCTAAAAGGAGTTAGTGTAACACCAAAAAACAACAAAATAAATACGAAATAACAAAGACACAAATATTTATATGTGGGTGTATATAACTAGGTTATTTTAAATACAAAAACGGCAAAAAAAAGTGGAAACAAATAATTGCTAGAATATAATTGAGATATTCTGTCTTTGGGCTGAATTTATGCGATATTCCCTTTTTCTTTCCTGATGATGTCTGAATCGGCAAAACGTTGATTGGTTAGTCATTTATTCGTACTTTAGAGACTTAAAGCTTTGCTTTCGGAATCTTCCTACTGTATCCCTACAATAGTTATTTCAAATTAAATTGCTAAATTACTAAGTACAAGTTAAAGATTGAGTATTGATAATATAGTATAAATCTAAAAAACCTATTTCTTTCATTTCAGAAACCGGCGAGAAAAAAGTTTACATTATTATATCAAGGTGAAAATGTTTGAAAATATCATTATAACATGAAGTCCTGAAAGATAAGACCATATCTGAAACAATAATTGTAGTCATCAGCAAAAATTCTCTGACAGGGGCGGCCAACCTTTTGCCATACCATGCGCCGATTTTTTTAAAAGACGAGTTTCAATTAATGCTCCACATAACAAGCACTTTTTTCACCTTTTATATCTTACTTAATGGTTAGAAGTTGGATGATAAGGATGGAATCTGAATCGATTAAGGCAGAGAAATGATTAACTTAATCATGCAATTCAATTAATTAATTTAAGGCGGTTTATTAAATCACCATTCTACAACAGCCAGAAATGTTCTTTTGTACGAGAGGCTGATCACTACGTGATGGTGGTGAAACTACCAGAAGATCTCGTTTGGTGAAGGTAATACAGGACTACAGTTGCTACAACGAGTCTGGGCCACGGTATGGTTAAATAAACTTTTCAATAGAAGTATAGTTATAGACATAATAAATTTCTTAGAAAGATTTAATTGTTGCATTTAGATTTTTGTGAAAACACTGATGTGAGCTAATTCGGTTGCATCTTGCTCCCATAGACACGAAATCCAAAGAGAATAGATTCGACAAGCCCACGATACAAAAGTACATACAGGCGTAAAAAGATGCAATACGCCACGCCAGGCGGTTTGGCCACTCCTGTTCTATAACTTCAGAGCATCGGAACGCCGTTTGTCCTCCGCTTGATCTGTCAGACATACGGTTTGCCTTAAAACAGGTTAAATTCTCGTTTAGCACATCAAAAATCAGCACGCAAATAACCATGCAATAATTAATATCATAAACGCAATTTCGCGGATAGGCTGACTACGGGTAACGCTTTCATCAGGAGATTTCAGCTTTTGAAATGAGGTATCAAAGCTAAAAAAATCCTAATATTATTGTTGGACCATCAAGAGTAATGCAACACAAGCGAAATGTAGTAGAAAATCGTTTTCTACTTTCTAGGTGAGCCAGAATGTTTGAATATCGTGTACATTAGAATGTAGAAAGTAAGAAAATGTTTGAAGTAAATGCCTGCATCTCAGAAATCTTGCGTGATGTGGAAATAGCCATTTCATGTTTGAATTAAGGAGAAAAAATACTATCAGAATCACATATTTTTCTGTGTTATTATTTTGAATTGTGAATGGGCTTCAAATAAAAGTTTTATTTTTATGCTTCATAGAGCAATTGCATAAATGTTTCAACATGTATATAATAGTCTAAAATTTTGATTTTTTTTTTGCTTATTAGAATGAATAAAAGACAGAAAAACCAATAAGGACTACAATCGATACCTGCTCCCGAGTTTTGACAAAGACATGGAACCACTTAGAGGACAATTAGAAGGATAAAGAGAGCAGGAGGGGAGCTCCGGGAGCAGAGCTTTGAACAGATGGCTTTAGTTTCTGCACCCATTTACCGAAGGCTAAACCGATTTCTGTAATGGCTTCAAGGGGAAAGCCATATATGCTCCCTCCTACCTGGCTTTTCCGTTTCCATTTCCAACAGTCCCAAGTTCGAAATGAGAACATTTTTTTTTTAATATTTAAACGGAGAAAAATAATGAAGCAGAAAAATAAAATCAAAAGTAAGTGTTTTGGGGAAATCTTTAGCAGGAATGATAATTTTTACTTCAAACAACGTGTTATAAAATTATTTTATTTTCATACTATAATTCGGTGTTGATCACGAATTGGAATAGTTCACAAAAGTATATCACGAATTATTTATAAGAATATTTAATTTTAAATTAAAATATGGAATTAAATTAATGCAAAACATACCACGTACGTAAAGAAACACACATCCAGACGTAAAGAATCACATATATATTCCTCGAATATCTCATATTCCTCGAAAACGAATCAATACTTCAAACAGAGGAAGGTTATCCATAAATGTCGCTTAATAGGAGACTGACTTGGGTCATACACATAAAAAAAAAAGAATAACACCCTATACTAAATCAAGAAAGTAATCTGTTATACAAGTTAGCTTAAAATTAAGATAGAAACTTGCTACCTTTAAACGGTTTGGTCATGATCCTCTCAAATCCTCAAAAAAACACATACATAGACTTAATATTCATGCTTATTTCTCAAGTACCTTGGTATGATTCTTAAACAAATTTAAATACTGAATTACACAAGTTGACAATTGTCAACGAACACATAGGGTTCACTACAACCTATTTTATAACAAATCTTACGAACATAAATTTTATTATGTACAGGAGTGTCCATGAGAAGAAAGGAATAACTTAATCACGCAATTCAATTAATTAATTTACGCCAGTTTATAAAAGCACCAATTTACAATAGTCAAAAATGACGTTTAGTACAAGAGGGTGATCGCTTCCTGATTGTGCAACAGCTGCCAGAGAGTCTCATTCGGTGAAAATAAATCGGGGCTTCTGTATCGTAATAGATCAGCTCCGAACTTGGATTTGCCAGTTCAAGGAGTCCATTCAGCATTCAAGGATTCCAGAACGTGGCATACGTTTAATTATATTTTCGACAGAAGTGTACACATAGACATCAAAAGCTTATAAACATGACATCCAAAGAGTATAGATTCGACTCTATATCCAATGTAAAAAATATATAGTGGTGATATGATGCAATGCACCAAGGTTTGGCCGCCCCTGCCCTAGTAGAACTAATGATCACTATCCGCAAGCCTGACAATATCAAAAGAAGGGCGAAAAGATTGTGGATGTGAGACCTGCTATTGCATTTATTTTTTTTACAAAGAATAATGCCACGGAAGAGAAACTGCTAGTTTCTTTTATCCGTCAAGCTAGACATGCAATTAGTGTTTCGTTTATTTGTATAGGCAGTAATTTATTTTCATAATAGACAAGTGTGGATTTATTAATTTAAAATTAAAGTACAAAAGTAGGAATATATAAATATCCATGAATTAACTTTTCAGGAAAAAAAAACCTCAATATAAACGTATATTAAATTGTTTATAAATCGATTATCATAACTGATATTAACTTCAGTATTTGAAAATTAATCATCTTAAGAAACAATAAAATTAATTTCATACTTCAACCCCTAAAATATTAATTCAAAAATTATTTTGTTTCTTCTCATGCATTCTTATTCAAGTTTATTTATTTTGAACTCTCATGTTATGTTTCTATTCTACAGTATTATTTTGTTGTTCAATGAATTTGACACCCTTTTGTATTTTAACTTAGACAAAAAGGATTATTTTAGCCTGAGTGGGAAAGTCCAGTTTCATTCCGTCCGTCGTGAAATAAAAGCCATACCTCTCACATGCCGGAATCGAACAAGCATCCGCTTCAGGTTCAAAACTGCAAGTGTTGCTTCAACAAACTTTGCTACCGCGGCATTACTGCAATCCACTTTATTAGCAATAGAATTACAGTAAATGCATTCTATATATCAAATGTAGTTTACTTCGGTAAACAAAACAGTTACTACACTTATAAATTGGTTGTAATATTTCAAATAAGGTTATTGTTTGAATATTCAAATGAAGACCTTTTTTTAATTTAACTAAAATCCGGAATAAAAAACATAAAATCAAAATTCGAAGACTAGAAAAAGTGCAATCATAGAGTAACCAAATAAAGTTAATTAAACACTAGTATAGGGTTCAACAAATATCAGAAGATATTCACATGGATACGAGCAATCATCATGTAATGTATTGAACTGTTTACGATTGATGTAATATTTTATTAGAATGTTTAAGGCAATTGAATTGAAATGAAATACACCTATTCAGCATGGATTTTTATCAGAACTGACGCATAAATAATAATAAGACCACAATATTAGGTTTTCTTATTTAAAAAAATTAAATACTGTATTAGACAAAGTGATAATAACAAAATGGATGGTTATGCAACATAAAAACCTGGCGAAATTAAAGAAACTCACCGCTGTGCTTGAACACTAAACCAAGAGGACATACCGTCGTTCCCATTGTAAATTTATGAATAAAAAAGTCACTACTTTTTAGGAGAGAAAAAAAAAAACGTTTTCTGTGCATAGGGGGCACCTTCGGTAATTTAATTTTTTGGTTGGTGTTGCATTAACTAAAAGAAAATTATAGAAGGTGACACTTATACGTAGAAGGATACGACGTTTTTTCCGCTCTACTAAAAAGTATTGTTTTTTTTATTCGTAAGTATACTTTGCGCACGACGATATTTACGACTGGAGTATTCCACGATACCCATAGACAGTTTATTTTTTGATTGTCTATAATAACTGGAACAGATTATCTATTAGCGGTAATTAAAAAATTATATGAAGGTACAAAATCTATATGGAGGAGAAACCCAAATCAAATTTAAAATTCCTTCGAAATTTAAAAGTAATAGCGTCATTTTTATGTCGGGAGGAAATCAAATTATGGCCCTTTCAAAGGCCGAATTACCGGTACCGCGGCTATTTTTGATTCGTTGATTATGTTGTTAAGCTGTTGAGCACAGCTTGTTTATTCTGACAGGCCTCTAATAACGCGGGGACATAAAAGTGAAAAGCTTTTGATCGAAGCCTGGAAAATCACCAGTAATTTCTGTCTTATTGGAAAAATTTTAATCGTATCTTTCTTCTTTTTTGTCATTTTTAGCATTGCTAAACCGTCATGATTAGCTAAACAACCTTTCAAACAATTACTATTTACAACTAGACATTGTTGAAACATTTTTCATTTGAGGAATAATAATAATTATCCTTTTACTAAAATAGATTTATTTTTGGTCAGGGTTCTGTATTGTTAGTTTTAACCTGATTATTTATACTGCTAGTAGCTAAATCTCATGACTAGTGAGTGCAAGGCAAAACTCGACCAAACGAATCTACTTAAAGCTTCAATACTATCAACTTTCATTAAATATTGGATAATTTTATATCAGTTTATCGGATTTGATTACTATCAGACATAAAGAATTCAAAATAACTATGTGAATAAACGCGCTATTTATGTATTTAAGAATATACAATAGCAAAATATAATTTATTCGGAACAAATTCGTAATTTTAATCTTCATAAATGTGAACTGTTATTTGATCTGAGTTAAATTGTTCATTGAATTTTTTTTAATTTTATTTATACTTTTTCTGTGTACAAGTTTTAATTCATGCATTGTGTCTATTACCCCATTCATTACCATTCTACCATTCACATCGTTTCTGCCAGCAGGAAACTCAAAAAATGGGGAAGAAATCATAAACAATTATTTGAAATAACAGAGCAATCGGGTTACGGACCCTGATAGTTCATCTCTACTGCACTGTAAACAAGTTTAAAACTTTCACTGTTCTTTCGACTTCTAATTATACTTTTTTTTCATATTTTTTTTTTTTTTTTTTTTAGAAAATCTACTTTAAGTGAATTTTTAGAAATAAAATAGAAACTTTAAACGAAAGGTTATCTGCCCTTAATACAATAAATAACAATTCATAAAACATTTGTCTGTAGAATACCACTAGGACATTGAGCCTTACCTCGATCTTTTTACGTATTTAATCCTTACCTGCATATTTAAGTTTTCCATGCAGGAATATAATTTATTTTTGTTATGATCATGACGAACCTGTTCCTCCTAAATGAACGAAGGATAGTGGGAACACCATAGGGTCTGTAGAGTGGATTTGTATTTATTTAATACACATAAAGAGGCTTACTGCTTTGAATTAGGACGCACAGTATGGTACTTGTACAGTAAAAGCACTTTGCTTTAATGGACAACTTGATGAGGGGACAGGTTTATATTTATTCGTCTTTCTCTAATGAGAGATCATTATCCCACTGAATAACTATTCAAGCGTGATGAATTATAGTTTTAATTGCAACATTCATAAATTGTCAGCTTGCCAGATAAAGTCTGGAGTACTGCGTTAGGAAACAAAAATCTTCAACATTCATTAAAACTACAAAGAGCATTGGCATTGAAAAATCTTTTATTTAATAAAAATTAAGAGGTTTTCAACTAATTGTGGTGACCTTCTATTTTAAGATAACTGACCTATGCCTGAAATGAAATGCCTTCCGCAGAGAGGGAAGGCCCTCAGGGATCGGTTCTTGGTCCAGATCTATGGAAGCTGGTGTTTGATGAGTTACTGGGTTTACTAGAAGAGCGGTATCCTGCTAATAATGAATAATGAATGACCAAATGTAAAGAATAAGGAGAGAGGGGAAGTATTTAGCTTTAGGAATTTTTTGGGGGTACTAGAGATGGGCAAAAAGTACTGAGTAAGGAGTATCTAGCAGTTTACTCGAATGCGCTCACTAGCAGGGATTAGATACGACTAGAAATGGAAGGGGTAACGAAGACTGACCTACTCCTTCCACCTCCAGTTGTATCTAATCCTGGCTAGTGAGAATAGTCAAGTAAAATATTTGGCACTCGTTACTCAAGAGTACTTTTTGTCCCTCTCTAGGGGGTACTTAGGAGGTAAGCTTACTAAAAGTACTAATCTCTACCCCTTCCACTTCATAAAGTGAGAATGGTGAAAAGGCTTTTTTGTTGAATAGGAAGCGATCAATAAAAAAATATTCGACGTAATTAAGATCCAATTGCACCATAGTAAAGAAGATTTAGATTTAACAGAAAATTTCAAATTGCCTTAGCTTTTGGCCCGTTGGAGGTAAATTAATAAATAAATATATATTTTTAAGTAAATATAATTTTCTACAACTTCCTATCTATCGATTTTTCTTTGAAATAAAAGTGTGATTAGTTAAAAAGGCAAGTTAGACAAAAAACGTAAGGCGAGAATCAATTTTCCGAAAATTGTCGATTTATGAAAACGAATATCTTGAAAACTAAAACATATAAGAAAAAAAATGGATACAGACATTTTTGTAGGATATTCTAACAGCTTTGATTTTGTATGCAACAATTTTTTCAGTATGCATCTTTTTCGAAATATAGCTGAAGAAGCGAAAAAAGGATCCTTAATATAGAAGATGGTACTTAGATAGTGGAAGACTTCAAAATCAGGATGTCAGGATTTTATTTCCACGAACCAAAAGGATTGAAATCATCAACAACCCAACTGAAAGATATAAATAGTAGAAGGTAATGCAATATGATTTGAAAAGAGGTACACGAGTTATTTGGTACTTTTAAATGAAATAATTAACTACATGGATATAACTACTTTAATAACATGGATTGAATTATTAAATACTGGTTTATCAATTCATGTCAATTTTGACGACTTGATGGAATATTTGCTCTAGAAATGTTCATTCTTCAAGCACTTTTAAAAAGTCAAACGCAATTGTCAAACAAAGTTGGAATGTTAATAATTTCATTGTGACCTACTAACTTCCCAAACATAAGCATACATGCATATGAAAGGTAATTAAACTATCTAAATGACAAAAAAGGGATCATAGAAAGTAGTCTATATATATATATTCAATAATAAAATTGCACATGAATTATAATAATTTTGAACAATGACAACATCTAATTTTCAAGTTTTAAACTTGGGCTGCTGGTGGCCGACTGATTACTGGCCACATTAGAATTCAGGGCAAGAGCTGCGGTTGTCACTTATCAATAAACTAATGGGGCCTGAGATTGATGATTCAATCTTCCACAATCGGCTTACTGTGATGAAAATATCAATAATGCGCTGAAATAATCTAATTTTTCCAGAAGATGTTGCTAAAATAAATTATATTTGTGATTGATTTTCTATAAAAAATAATAGGACTATTATTTTTAACGAAAAGCACAGATAAAATTGTAGCGGCATCGAATCATGTTTTATTCTTTTCCCAATCGTAATCTTCAACTAAGTCCCACCTTAAATGTATCTAGCTACTCCTCCTCCCTCACTCCTATCTACTGTCTTCTATCATCAGCTTTCAGTTCCGTTAAACAAGTATGCACACGGATCGTGTGAACAATTAATCCGAGGTAAAAGCGTTCGGCAATATTGGAATGAATCCAATGCACACATTCTCTTCTTACACACTTATCGGCTAAGGATTAATTTTGCGAAAGAAGCGGAATATCTGATGCAATTTGTTAAGAATGCCTCGGTGGATTCGTATTCTACAAATTGAGGCATGCCCAGCGAGACATTGTATGATTTATAATTGGTCCTTTTCGTAAATGAAGTCTAGCGTAGTTACCACATTTGGACGAGTTTCCGATGCAAAACGGAGGCTAATTGAAGAGCGCAATCACGTTTCACTTTTTTTTTTAGGAGCAAATCCTGTCTACTTGAAACAGACAGGAAGCAAGCCTGGTTGCATTGCGTATTATAGTTGGTATTCTTTGTGAGATCTTCCAGGACCAGCATAAGCGTATGAGATTAAAAAAAATATTATAGGTTAAAGGATATTTTGTATTCTAGTGTCCAATCGGAATTTAACGTCTGCAAAACCGCGAGGCACAGCTAATAGGTAATATAATTATTGTTATTATTGATAATAATAGTATAGGGCATTGTGAGTTTTTCCACTGTTACCACTTTTTATTTTATTTTTTATATATTTCATTTTTTTTTCCACTATTTATGTGAGGACAAGGAAGACCCAACACGCACCGAATGTCGAAAATGCCAGGACAATGATGTATTAGGTCCGATTAGATGGCACTGCATCTTCTTCATTAATATAAAACCTACAGATGGCAATAATTTTGCAAGGAAACCTTCGAAATGTTGAAGATGATGTACGAAAGTTGTCATATTTTTAAAAAATATCGAAGTTATGCATTAGAATCTAATAATTCTAATTAAATATGCCAATGGCTAAACCATAAGAGGTGATATGATTAAAGAAATAAATGATTGCTATTCTCAGTACTATTTATGTGTATTTATACAAACAAACACAAACACACGAGATATTGTAAAGAATCATACTAATATTGTTTTATTATTTTCGCATATTTTTTCGGTCCATCATAGAGGAGTAAAATAGTTAGGGGAAAACAAAAATTTTATATATATATATATATATATATATATATATATATATATATATATATATATATATATACCGATTAGGAAGGAAACATAAGCAGGCGATATTCAGTAGGATATATAATAGCAGCGGAAGGTAATAGGGTAATTACGTAGGTTAATCTCACCTTATCCCCTCCCAAGCCCTTATCTCATAGGGCTCCTCTATAGGGTCTTTGCCTCCATTTACCCTCTTCCTAATGCCGGACCCTTTACTGAAATTAAACTTTTCTTAATAACTTACCTAAACCCGTAAAACGAAAACCTTAAATATTAGAAATATATTCTTCGAGTAAGAAAAATCAAACTAAAAAAATTGGATCTCAATTATTCTAAAATTAAAATGAGATTGATACGAGGAACATAAATAAGTATACAAACTGCAGCATTTTCTAGAAAATAGGCCTCCCTCTCACATCCAATTTGATAATCCACCTGGAAACTGGGATGAAGGAATGGGTTTCTTGCCCTGCTGAGCAAAGCGGTCGTTATGGTAAACAGGATGTATAATGTTCTTTACAAATTCCTCAAATTATTCTCTAATTTACGTAAAAGTAACAAAATATGTATGCCACCATTTTATTATTTAGTTTTAAGTTTCTTTTCACGGCTCTAATTGAGCGGGCTTGTAAAACAAAAATATTGGAAATCATAAAATTCTATATTGGTGTGAGTTTAGTGTAAATAATAAGTGTGACTTATTTTATTGTGTGCCAACGTTTCGGGGTAGGTTTTAGGTCGTCATCAGGGCAGAGAGGCGCTCAGCCGAACGCCAACAACGCGTACAGCCAATTGGCGCTTGACTGTACACCTCTCTGCCCTGATGATGAACTTAGGCCGAAATGTTGACACACAATAATATAAGTTACACTTCATTGATCGCACCCCTCGACAAACTTCTTAAACAAAAATGCTAAAGTATTAAATTCATAAGACTTTTCTGGGTTGACACTTCTAGTCGGTCAGAGATGGTTTTCTCACATTCACCTTATGATAAGTTGATGATACACATTGAAAAATGTGAATTTTTACAGAAGGATTTTCAAAGGCTCTTTGGCTTTCGAAGACTCAATAGAGTGATTAATGCATATTCCATCATAATTATCTACTTTTAAAATTTCATCTCATGAAAGCAAAAATTTGTTTTGAAAAAATTATCTGTAATGGTTTCTTAACAAGGACATTTTTTTTTTTTTTTATTTACTCAACTAGACGAGCTTTACCGAAAGCATTATTGCCTGTAAAAGATCTTTTCGCCTCTATATTTGAATCATCTACCTCAGTCTTAAGCGTTTACAGTCTGCTGGTTCATTGACCATTCGAAACGGTTGAAGAACGATATTTTAAGTCATGGAGAAAAGGTCAACAGGTTTTTTTTATATTAGATGGTTAAAAGAATGACAAGCAAATTTGTTGATCTTGTTACGTAAAATGCTGTCTAATTTAAATGCAAGATATAAGTTTCATTTAACGAGGCAAGTAACATACTAACAAATACACTTTTACAGGTCCTAATTTCTGTGTAATGATAATCGTCCTATAAGGCCATGCCACAGAGAACGGACAGTGATATATTTCAGACGCAGTTGTTACTTTCAGATTTATTTTTACTAAGTTACTAAAAATGAAATGCGTATAATCGTTTTTTTTGCACATAATTTGTTCCTGTGAGGAAGCTGGTAGACATACTTCGCGTACCAATGCCCTACATAATCATACACGTAATTAATAATTCGGTTAAGTATTTGTGAATGGCGATTCGGCTTATCTATCACACGACTTAAGAAATTATGGGCATATACTCCAAGTGACTCCAATAATTAAACTAGAAACTATCAGCTAAAAATAAGTGAGATTTGTGTCAAAAAAGATAATTTTTACACCCAGAAGAACCAAAGTTCAGGCTTCAGCTAAAAAAAATCTAATAAGGCCTAGTTAACTTCTAAAAAACGAAGAAATATAAAAGATGAAAAACAAATGTAAAAAATAATTAAATTTATTAAGCACTTGTAAGAGAAATTATTTTTTATATTCAATAAATAAAATTATTATTATTGCTGGTTTCTATGATGGCTACTATCGTGTTATTTTTCAAATGAAGAGTCCAATGAAAAAAGAGGGAAAATCACATTTATTCCGAAATGGAGTTAAACATATCAATATGTTTATATCGGTGAGTAAAATAAGATGGTTAAAAAAACAAAAAAAACAGCCAGCAATGTGGATGATCGGTTCGTTAGAAGCGTTTGGAGAATATCCATAGACTGGAGAAAGTAGGAGCTCCGAACTTTAAAACTTGATTTTCTCGAAACGCAGTACAGGTTACTCCCTCCATTTCCTCCGGGGACTCATCAAATGTTTTTTTGTTAACTTCGAGTGCTATTTCTACTAGCCTAATAGATAAAGAGTATGATTTTGGATTTTTATTTTTATTTCTGTATTCTTGTTATTTACGATTTCCATGTAATAATGTAAAGCATTAACTCATTTTTCGTTTTAATTTTTAGAATGAAGTTTTGTTCATACAATTTATATTTGTATTTCAATTAATTCTTAAGGTAAAATACAATTTCTCTATAATCATAAAATATAAAACAGTAGGGTGAGAAAACCAGAATTATCAAAATCAAGATTTTCCATCTCAACTCTATAGAAGGGGTTACAACTTAGAATTAATTTATGGACTAAATTTCTTCATTAAAAAGTCCTTTATATGCAAATAGCACGGCAATTCATACCAGTTCCTACGGGATAGAAACAATAGAGAATGGATTAACATCACTATTTGCAAAACTTACTAAATATTACAATAAAAATAAATTAAGACAAAACAGTAATAATGTTGCTTAAATAACATGGACAAATTCAGTTACAAATAGGAACTTATGAGCCCAAAAAAACTTATGAGCACTATGGCTCCATATTTCCCAAGGAATTCAAAATTATTAGCAAAAAAAAAAAAAAAAACCTATCCTACATAAATCAGTTATATGCCCATTAATAACCTATACTTGGAGCTACTATACATGTGACACTAACTAGTAACAATTAGAAATGATACAAAACCTGTGCATGCGAATCATAAACGATTATCCTAGAGACACTAGAATTACTAACATGCTGAAAAAGTTAGATTTTCAAACAAATAAACAATTTATATTCACCCAGCCTTTTGTACAAATACTTCGGAAAATCCAATCATTCAAACAATAGGCAATTACAATAAACAATAATTACAAAGAAGATATAAACATAGACGTACCAAGCACATACTATTGAATAATAATAAAATAATCAAAAATAAATTAAAAAGAAGAAATATATATATATATATATATATATATATATATATATATATATATATATATATATATATATATATATATATATATATATATATATCATATTATACGTTATATATTCTGATAATTTACTTGCTGTTTATTATTATTATTATTAAGTATTAATTTCTGTTAATAATGCAATTTTTTTTTTCATTTTTTCTATTAAAATTATATTTATTTTATAAAATACACTGGGAAATATAAGACCAACACATAAAAAATAATCACATTACAGTAATTGTAAATGCTAAAAAAATTAAATTAAAATAGATATTGTTATTATAATTTATGAACTTTGTGTTTAAGTTTAAGATATTTCATTCTCTGCTGTGTTTTGACTCAAAAAAAGAATTTTTCACTAACAGGCGGTTTTAGTTTAAAGAACAATTTCAGACCATGTGGCATTGACGCCGATATCTGTAACGATTCTGCCTACACAGTGCCTCTAAGCCCCGTCCAAACCTAAATATCTAAAATATCAGATCAAACACAATCCTCCCATCTACGTTTCAGTCTATATTAATCAGTCGATTCAGTACTGATTAACTTTCTAGTGATTCGTTCCTTATCATGCCTAAAAGCTTTACACAGCCATTTCAGTTTACGTGATACAATTACTTCAATTATATTTATCGGGAGGGGGTCACGCGATTCCGTGTAGCTGGGTCTAAATTCTCCCATTGTTTCATCCTTCTTTGGGCCAAATATTCTACGCAATATATATGTGTATATACATATATATATATATATATATATATATATATATATATATATATATATATATATATAATTTTTTTTCTAAAATCTTACCTTGGTGTTTATCTTTTAATTGCTAGTATAATTGCTTTGTAAATTCTTACACTTTTAGGTGGGCAATAGTCTCAAATTACGTGTACCACACATGACAACCACCAATGTTGTAATGGTACCACCAATGGGTATTCCTTTCTGACGTTTTCAAGTTTTTGAGCATCAGTTCAAATATTTAAAAAATTCAAAAAAAAAAAAAATTCTAAAACTAGTCTTTACAATTCCTACGGAGTTTCTGAGACTCTTTCACTATTTTAAAGGGATGGAGGTAATAATAATAATAAAAGGGGAAATCTAGCTGAGAGCTCCAGATCCCTCCTGATTACGAGAGGAGAAAGTAATTAAGAAATAAAAATTAGGCTGTGATATTCTCTCCCCATTTGACAATATTATTACAACGATTTTTTTTTTGTCAAATAATAAAAAAAAAAAATTAAGCCATCCTGTTTATTTTTCATATTTAGTTATCAAACGTTAGTTATCAAAGCTAACATCATTTGAAAGCGTCAGTAAAGTAATGAATGGTAAAAATATGGTATAACTAAAAAAAAAAAATTGTATTTACATATGTATAATTTTTAATTTGTGAAATTAAGAAATAAAAAAGTTAAACCAACAGTGAAATACATATAAATAATATTCGAAAGAAAAACTGCTTTTTATCTTTTTTTTTTTTTTTTATGGAAATTTTCAGACTCCGCAGTCCCTAACTATGCATAAATGAAAGTGCTAGAATAAAAAATGATAAAATAAAAAAAATAAAATCTCTTCAACTCATCCAGTTTTACTGGAAATCTCTTCATCTGACGGCATAGCCAGATTGAAAAATAACAATTTGATTGAAATAGAAAAGTATTACCAAATTTCAAGAACTTTTGATACACAAATGTTTTAGGTAGTTAAGGGGATGGGCATTTTTATTTCGTAAAAACCTAGTCGGAAAAAAATGGTTGCTCTCAAATGTAATATATATTTTCTGACGGAATGATTTTAAATAAATCGAACAGAATTATTTTATTTTTTAAAAGTGAACTGTTTCATCAGGTGGAAAAACATTTTAAAAAATCTGTAATTAAAGGAGATCAAAATAAAACTTAATTTTTATGCGATAATATGTACATGAAATGGATAAAATTTGATCAAATCAAACTAAATCTCAAATCAAAGAAGAAATATAAGGAAGATGTATAGTTAAAAATGAGACGATATAAAGTGGCATGTGACCCAGAGTGGCGACTTTTACGGGGTGAGAGTGTAAAATATAAGGAGTGAAGGGTAAATGTAGCAGAAAACGGTCCAAATAGATCTTATTCAGGACTCTTTGCAGTCCCTCTCTCTTACCCATCTGTCTGAGTTAGCTCTGTTTGGACATCCCCAAAATAACTTGAAGGGTATAAAACCGTTATTGATGTTTTCTTGTAAAATTTTATTCTTTTTTTTTTTTTTTTTTCCTTTTCAACAACCAAATCTTTAAAAAATCATGTAGGTATATAAAAACATAAATTACTAATAACGGATCTTAGAACGAGCAATTCTTACATATTGCAATTCCCTGACAGAAAATGGTTGCAAAAATTATAATTGCAATAGCAGATCAGTAAATTACTGACTAATGTTACGATTTCATTAAACCAATACCACTTCTAAAAAAATTAAAAAACAAAGTATTTTAATCACATATCAAATTAACAACAATTTGTTTAAAAAACATTCTACGATATTGAAAAGATTATAAATAAAATGTTCTTTTACTACTTTACATATGATAAATTTAAATTAAAATGAATAGTCCAAAAAATGCAATAGGTTTAGTACGATATGTCCCAATATCATAAATTTAGATTGGAACTGTTTAAGGAGGACCGATTTTAGTCATCGGGAAAGTTAAGAAAGATGATTTTAAAAGGAAAAATCTAGACGCGACAAATATTTACCTAATTTTTAATTTCTTTATATATATTTTTTATTTTATTCAAATTCCCTAATAACTTTATTTATTGGTGATGGAATTATTTCTTATTATCTTCCTTCAATTACTTTGTCAATTATGACACGCACTTATGAAGAAGGAAAATAATACTTACGGATAGCCCTAAATCACAATAGAAATTATTTAAATTAAACTTTTTCTTTTTCATTTTTCTATAAAATTACCCTTTTTTAATTATTTTCGTACGTTTCATAAATATTTCCCATAAAGTTACAATTTTTTTTTATTTTATTAAGGGCAAAATTACAGGAACTTTCTAAGAAAGAAGACAATTTTTTTTTTTAATTTAAATTCACAAATCGCTCTCACTATTTTTTAAATATTTTTTCAAAACCTTTTCCTCTCTTCTTCAAATTCTTCTCTTTTTGGATAGTTCCAGTGGTACAACATGTAATAAGGTTCAGTGAAGTTTTTAATCACAATGAGAGACTTGAGACTGAAAATTAATTATGTGGAGGAAGCTGCCTCTTCGACATCTAGGGGAATCATTGGTGGAAGAGAAGTAAGGGGCAGAATAGATAATGAAGCAGGGATCATGTAATAAAATTTATATTTGACTTAAACCGTTGTTCAATCTTGATTTAAAAAAAAAAAAAAGAATAAATAAGCAACAACATTATGGTGTAATATAGAACCCACACCTCAAGTCAGAGTCACAAATTAAATTTTCCTTTTTGGTGGTTGGAGAAGAGCAAATTTGAAATTTATAGTGTGTGACTAATATGTAATGCTAGTAATTATCATCGAGGACAATACAATTTTTTGAAAATTCTAGTACTGGCAAGTCAAAAACAAAGTGGGGCTCCATATTATCTCCCCATGTTATTAAGTTTATAATGAAGCTAGACTCGAACCTGAGCCCTGAAGTTGCATCGTTCGACCTTCCTGAAAATAGAAAGCGCTATTTTTTTTTTGCTGACGAAGTCAGAACAAGAGAATAGTCATGAGATATTTCGAGTCGTTTGTCACCCTCTTCATCAAGCTTTTATTTTATTTGATTAGACGAAGGGAATATTATAATGATTATTTCAACTAATGTTCAATTCGAAGCGTACTCAGTATTTTATTCGTATGACTCTTCGATTAAATCGATTTAGGAAACGCACTTTTTAAAAAGATTCCCCTAACAGTTGACAATGGGCCTAGACAAACGGTCGTTTACAGGTTTGTGGTAACATATGGCCACACACTGTCACTAAACATGACAGAGGATTTTGATGTGTCATTTCTCAGCTTTATAGAATAAAAAAAACTTTGTTGTTTTGATAGTAATGTAACAAGAACAAGAAAAAACTAGATCTTATTCAAGGACGATACAAAACCTTGCCAAATATAGCTTGATCTCCCACACGAACTCACAGGCGCTTCTCTCTGATTCATTGCAGAGAAAAAAAAAAGAGAGAAAAGAGAGTGATCCATGAAAGGATTTCTGTATCGTCGAATTCCTCCCAGACTCGGCACCGGTATCTTTCACACTCAACTGAACTGATACTCTGCCCAGGTGAACAGGAGATTCAACAAACGTCTTGTAAGTCTGCCTGCGCCAGTAAGATAAAAATAAATCTCAGTACATTACAACATTCAGCCTCTTTAGTTTCACAAGTATAGATTTTTGAGAATAAAAATTCAGAATTGAAAACCTTAAAAATGTATTTAAAAGTGTATGTATTTATTTTATATGAAAATATTCTAAAGTAAATTTTTACAATGATATAAAAAAATGATACATATAACAACGTCCTGAAATCTACATACAAGCAACTTCGCATATTCTTAGGGAAAAAAATGAGATTCTGTAAGATTGAAAAAAGCTAAACAACATGGAGACTAACATGGACACTCCTGCATTCACAAAACTTTAAATACTAGGTTGTTACAAAAATCCTTGTGCATAGGTATAGCTTTATTTCAGATTTTAAACATTATTGAAGCTACTGTTCACAGTATAGTCCATTGTTTTCAACTACTTTCACCCATCTTTCTATCAGTAATTGGATTTGATGCCGGTACCACTTCATTGGTTTTGAGGCAAAGATCTCTTCGCATCTAATTTTTACGTCATCGTAATTATCAAAGATCCGATCTTTTAAAAAATGAGCCATTGATCTAAACAAACCTGATGGTGCAATATCTGGACTATACACAGGATGAGGCAAAACGTTAACTCGTTGTAGTTCCGATAATTTTTCCTTGGTCAAACGAGAATAATGTGCAGAAGTATTGTCGTGTTGCAAAATTGCTTGATTCCTGTTGACCAAAGTATTTTGCACTGAAAACTGCATAAACTCGGTATAGCTGTTCACAGTAAAGGTCCGCGTCCCTACTACGAGTGATAAATCACGAATAGTTGCCTGTGAGTCCTGGTTCACACATTCAAGAAGAACGTCATCATCAACGACCGATGGGCGACCTGATCTGGGTTGTGCGGCAGTGTTTCGATGGATATGTAATTGACTCTGCTTCTATGGCACAAAATTCTTCGGCGACTGCCTTTGCGCTTAAATCTTTTTTCCAGTAATGCCTCAAAAGACCTAAAATCACGGTTTTTTCTTCTGGCATTGCACGTGCATTTTAAAAATGTAAATGACACTATAAAGGCAACTCAAGTCACAAGGAATTAAAGGATAAGTCAAAGTAAATATTGACATAAATAGTAGGAACAAAAACATTCTTATAGGATAATTATGAGAGTTGAAATTAAGGATTGTGTTCATGCATAAGGTATGTAATTGTAAAAACCAATAATATAATATAATATTCCTATAATATAATACTACCTAATAATACCTATATAATATAATTGTAACAACCTAGTATATTTAAAATGTTGATGAGGTAAAAATAATTCTTGGCTAAAAGATTTTTGAGGTTATGAATGAATAAAAAAATTTGGATTTTACAGTAAATTACAAAACTGATTCAATAAATTATTATGTTCATGATGCAAGCACATTCAAAAACGGATATGATAACAATGATGAGATTTTTTTTTTGTTTCAATATAAAATGACATTGTATAATGTTACAATGTTAAAAATGTAAAAAAAAAATGGAAACAATGTTTCAAATTGATAGAATATTTGTTTCGAGTATTTTAAACAGTTTCCGATTAAGCAGGCGTCACCTAGTTTATTTTTGGAAGCTTAAAAGTTGTAATATATGGCTTCCCATTTTAGTTTGAATTGGATATTTACATTTTATTTTGTTGATATATAATTATTAATTTAAAGCATAATGCAATGACAATAAATTAATTTTATTTTGATTTTTCATTTTATAGAAATTTGTTGTTACTAATAACAAGTAGCACAATTAACGTTAATACTTAAATGACTTTCTAATGCATTATTTTTTCAAATGGAACGCAGTTTTGTTTGGGATGTGACGAGGTAATGAGTTTGTATGGATATAAGTTATAAAATGGAATTGTGTATTTTTAGCCAAGGTGATATAAGCTGATGTATATTTGGATTTTACGAGGATTTCAGGCTGGATGCGAGAGTAACATAAATTTGTGCATCCATATAAAAGCGATTAAATTTAGAGAGTTTTCAGGTAGAAAATCGGAATACAAAAGAGGTTTATCAATGAAAATGTTGAAGTAGTCGAAGCGACGAATTATATACAAACTACAAAATACAAACTAAATAATGCTTTAAACTAACTTATAAATGCTATTTAATATTTTTAAAAACTAACGTTATTATGCAATTTAATATTGAGGTTGAAAAAAAAATGGCCTTATGTATAAAAATTAATTAATAAGATTGAGAATATCATGACATTTTAATTTATTTAAATATTTCATAAACATATATTTCCATGAACCATGGAACTGTGACATTTCGTCATCACGGTAGAGCAAAGTCCCAAATGCAATATTTTTTCAAAATTGAAGCAGTGTTCCATTGTTGTTAGAAATAGGTACCGCAAATTTGATTATTACTTAATTATTGTATCGTGATATGGCAAACACTTGTTGTATTGCTCTGCTGCACCCAAATGCCATCAGGAAAGTTAGGGCAGGTGTTGGAAAGCTGACTGTTTTTGATCTGTTCAATAGACGTCAGACAATAGTATCCTAAGTTTGCCCAGTATTCTAAGCAGTGAGCCAAGGTAGGGATGGAGGAAGCCCCCAATTTTTCCAACTTTTTTTCAGTTTCTTGACCATATCATTTAAATGGCGCATCCAAGTGAAAACTTTACTCTAAGCAAAACGTTGAATTTGGTTTGGCAGAAGAGTCAAAATTGGCAGTCGAAAGATGATTGATCTGCGAATATGCTTAAAAAAAATCTTTTATAGTCCCGTTTCATCGTGTTTACCTTGAAAATGGCTATTCTAAACGAAAAAAACTATTGAACAAAAGTTGCAGAGCATTGAATTTCGCTTTTATTGATAACTTATTTTTTAAGTTCAATCGAGATTAAGAATAGGAATCCTGAGTTCTTAAATCATATGCTCACAAGACGCGGAAAAGGTATCTACGAGTTTGAATATTACAGCTATACTATTTGACTTTTGAAATGGTTACCTCCTTTGAAAATTTAACCTGAATGTTAATCAAATATGATGTCATTGAATTCTATAAATGGGAATGAATGAATCGACGAATTAATCTGAGTTAACATTTATTGATATAATAAAAAGACATAAGTACATATGATGAAGCAAGAAGAAATTGTTTATAATGGAGACATTTGCGATGGGAATAACAAAAGATATATTCATAAAGTGACTAATAAACTTAAAACAATAGTGATAACGATGTGTGAAAAAATGAAATTCAAGAAAAATTATACTTCGTTTGAAGGGGTATCGTGATCCGTATTTTCTCCTAGTACCCACTTGATACCCACCAATGTTCTCAATTTGTAAATATTTCTGTTATCCATCTTCAAGTATTACAATAAAAAAAAAATATGAATCGTCAATCAGAGAAAAAGTTGAAAACCAATTGCAGATTTTGCTTTCGTTTTTAGGATCCATCAAGATTGACAGTTCAAAGTTCTGTAATTGTTCATCTTCGACAACTGGAAGAGATACAGGACAAATCATCATGCAGAGAAAATAATAAATACAGTATCCTAGAGGGCCCAATAATCAGGGGCCTGGTTGTAGAGTGTATTAAAATTTTACAACTCTAATTTACACCCGCGGTGCCCGAAAAATTTTGATTGACTGTCCTGTATAAATCAAATCGTTTTATAGTATTTTTGTAATATTAATAATATTAATATTATAATATTAATAATAATAATATTATAGTATTAGTAACGTAATATTTGTGTTTATAGTAAAATTTTATAATTTCCATTAGCGTAATAACTCTACCGCATTGGTTTATAAAGTAGGTGACGCGCGGCACTTTCGGGTCGATAGCCGTGAAATTTGGAAATGATAAAATCAAATTAAATTAAATGAAATCAGTAATTAAAATAATTATTAAAATATAGTATTTTTTTATTGCAACTCCATGTTTTTTATGTTTCTATATTATTTATTCCTCTGGATCATTATTTATTTGGGTCATACGTTTGCCAATGTTGGGATTGCTCTACATCGACAAGATTTGCAGTCTTGATTGATTTTGTTTTAAATGTTCTTGTGCTATTTAGACATAGACTTAATTGCTTTAAAATATATTTTAAAATTATTTTTGCTTCATAGTTTTATTAACTGTAAAAAAAAATATTGATAGGAATACCCTTAATTTTGTTTAATAACTTCAGGGTGCCGCCATACAAAAAGGTTAATAACCATCATATCCACTAGAATTTACATTACTCAATATTACATAAAGAATTTCGATGCATTGTTAAAAAAACTTGTGTTATTTACCAAGGACTTTAAAAAAAAAATCTAATATCTGTTTTTCTTCTAACTATTTTATTTATTAATTAACTGCAATAACTGTCAATAGATGATTTTAAAAAAACTATTTGCATGAATTTGTACAAACAATCGAAAAACTAACAAGCCTATAAACTAATAAGGATTTAAAAGTTTTGTTTTTTTTTTTACTTTTATAAAATCATTATATATGTAAAAGTTTATTGTTTGATATAATTATTGATTTAAAAAAGAAGGAATGAAGCTGATTTTTTTTTTAAATTGTAAAAGGTAAATTTAGAATTCAAAACAAGCTATAAGACAAAATGTTAGGAGGATTCAGATTGTGAAGATTAGGACTGTGCCAAGGGATTTATCCAGATTAGGGAGATATTATCTTGCAAGAATTTTAAGGGGGCAGTTTTCCCCAAGTCAAAGATTCCACTTGAACTTTATCTCAAAATATATTTCCATTCATTAGTATAGATGTCTCATTATTTTTTTTTTTTAATAAAATTAAGGGATGCAAACAACTTCGTATTTTTCTACTTCAGTTTAATTTTAATTAATTAATACTAGATCATTTTTCAATAAAAAATCTTTTAGAAATTTCATTACTTTTATTTCTGTACCATATATGCGATGAAAAATGTATCTATGCAAAAAAAATTCATAAATATATATCTATATACAATTTTTTTTTACATAACAAAAAAAATATTTATATAAAACGAATTCTTCATTTAAATTTTAGTACTTAGGATTTTTTTTTTTTCAGTGTTTCATAACAACCTCTTGGTTTGTCCCATTTACCAAGTTTTAGTACTATTTATAAGGGTTGAGTGATACCGTGAAACGCCTGTCAAACCAAAGCTCCCATATTGAAAAGCCTAATAATTCCGCGTCAAGAGAAAATTAGTGTGCTTAGGCAGGATTTGAACTCAAGTTCGTTCGGCACAGGAAGGCAGCGCTCCATCCACAAACTCCCACCCTCATACCCTGATATATTATATGTGATTATTAAATCAAATTGTAGCTAGTAAGTCATGACATTTATAGGACTTGGTCTTTCACTGCTATTAACGTTAGTCATGTTGTGGTTAATTGCTAATTAGAATATTTTGAAATTAAAAAAAAAAATTCTGAATGCAGAATATTTTATAGCAGAAATACTCGTTAAAACGATAAAATTTTAAAAATCGAAAACAATAATTGATTTTTTTAATAAGAATTAATCATATATAAATACATTGTAATCTTTAATTATTTTTGGTCGTCACATAACTGCCAAATTAATTATTAACTGCTTTCAATTAAAGCGATAGGAGATATGTAATAATCGTATATAATTATGTTTGTAACAACTAATGCTACTAGAACGTTAAATCGCAAAAGACTGCAGGATCTTCGGTCGGATACTTGGTCCCTTGCCCCACACTCTCAAAATTATAATCGTTTTAGCTGATCTTCAAACCAAATAATCCTAATCATTTATTGTAAACAACATGGGTGAGAGTACGGACTTCTCAACTACCTTTGACTTTTTCTGTTCATCAGTTCTTAAAAAAATATGTAATGTGTATGATGCAATTGCAATCTACAAGCAAAGAATATTCGTTATGTCTAATATTCAATTAATGAAAATATTGATAATAATGAACGAGCAAACTGCTTGATAAAAGATTACACATGTTTATAAATTTCCAAACAAAAGTAATAAATTGAAAATTGGAAAATGTGTCTATCAACGTTACAGGTGAGCAATTAATATTTTGGTATTTTAGTTCTTCCGAAATATTTCCTTTGATGACTATTAGCGGAAGATAATTAGGATAGCATTGTAAAATTAATGAATAATTGTTACTATTCATTATTAGAATAACTAGTACTTTAATCTTTCATCAATTTTTATATAATAATTCATAAAGTTTATATAATTAAATGAGACAATATTTATAGTCTCAATAAATACACGAATGTCCTGTATAGATTTTATTTCCTTTTTTTAAACTGTAAAATCTTTAAATTTAAAAAACATCAATATACATATATAAATATTACAACATCGTGTATCAATTCTTCCAACAAAAGAAAAATTTGGACAAATTTAGCTGGAACAATTTGACAGAAAAATTGGTAATTTCCTTTCATGATAGCTTCATATTAAAGGAGGTAAAACAACAAAGTAGAGGGCGCACGTTATATTATTTTTTCGCATGACTACTCCGATTATTTAATAGCTTTGGAACCTGAAGGCCAATATAACGTCCATGTCATATAATATTATAATATATAAAAAGTATTTACTACCTCATTAAAAAACGTTTAAATAATAATTGTTGACTCATTGTTCCTCATGATATTTAACCTAATTTTTTTTTCAGTCTGGATTTTGTTCTGGTCCCTCCACTCAGTCGCTGCTCCTAAAAATCATCCAACATCTCTATCAAAGTAAAGACTCCTATCATAAAACACCCTAATCCTCCTAGATTTAAGCTTTTGATACGGTTGATCAGAGAATTCTTTACTCCAAGCTGTCTTCAATAGAGTAATTATGTGACCTCAGTGTTGCCTACTCGATTCGTAGTTGTTCCTTATTACCCCCAACTCTCCTGAAAACCATTTTCTTTTTCCCTTGGCGTTCCTCAGGACTCATTCTTTTATCCATCTTTATAAATGGCGTATCTAAATGCATCTTCCATTCAAATTATCACCTATACAGCAATTGCTGCTAATTATACTTTTCATTTCATCTTTTTGTATTCTATCTAGCTGTCGACATGCTGCAAGAGATTCCTAATGGAATTATCGCTTGAGCTAACAATAATCTGCTTTTCCTTAAATCCAAGGCCATTGTTATTGGATCCAGTTTACTTTTGAAATCCATTCCCTTCCTTTCGTTTTGAACACCGACCCAATTCGATACTGCCCCTCCATCGAAAACCTTGGAGACTTATCCGATTAAATTCTTTCATGGAAAGACCACACACCTCAAATATCCCATCTTTGAATTTCCATTTAGTTCTAGCATTGCCGTAATTTCCTTCCTATTGGCACTCTTTTATCCTTTCTCCTCGCTTATTTTCCCCTTAATTTGACTACAGCATCTCTGGCAACAGAAAAACTAAACTGAAAGAGTTAATAGGGTCTTCTGCGATTTATTTTCGGGATCTCCAGATATACTGACATTTCACAACACTATACCGAGTATTTATGTACGTTGGATTTAAAGAATGTGTATTTACGGTTTGGACATCTTAAATCATAATACAGAAGTAATGTTTAAAATAAAAAAATATTTATAAATAAATATACAATCATACATTTATAACTACTTCGATAAGTATTACTTTTGTATTAATAAAAAAACATTATGATTTAAGGCATATGCCGACCATTAAAAAAAAAATTAATAAAAATAAATAAATTAAAAAACATATCGAATATGTACGTATCAATACAAGATTTTCTAAGGGTAAACACTGATATCACATGGTAAATTTATAAGAAATGTTTTAACAGCTCGCCTATGTTTTTAAAACTAAAACGAGGTAGATAAATGTTCATTCTGGGGGCACAATAAATTTTGAAGGTGAATAAACAACAGAAAGTATCCGGCAGCAGCAGATTACGTGACGATATGCAAATTCCAAGTCAGTTATATTATCAGAAGCCGTGCTCACACCACACACCTGGAATAAGAATTAATGCTGCTGGGTTAGTTTAATAACTCAACGTGTTGGTCGCTTGGTTTCGATAAGAAAGCATACTTCTGGCCTAGTATCCCAATGATATAAATTTATAGTTATAGTAAAATAAATCATAAAAAAAAAAAATGGTGCACGTATCACACAACTTTCATTTACCACGCTACTTGAAAAAAACTTTTTAAGTTTCTATTTAGCTTCCATGGAAACATTTACTTTTCATTTAATATTGTGAAAGTAGATATTATTAATTACAATAATTACTTAAATTTATGCGATTATCGTCACCCTCCTTTACCTTCTACGGCTTTAAATGTGAAATATTATTTTTATAAAATCTTTAGCTTTCCAAAGGTGTATTACACATCTATATTACTACTCTAATTACCAGAAATTTGTTTTCACCGTGAGAAATATTATAGATATTAAAGAGCATTTAATTGGACATTGATATAACGAGCTTGATCAAAATCGTTAGATCCTTATTCGAAAAAATTGTACAAATGTATAAAATCGAAAATATAAAGTAGGACTTCTGGAAAGTCGCTTTTGGTGAAAACGCTGATGTGACATCACATACTTATACCTACCTTAAATACGCAATTTCAGTTTCGTACAAATTTTCATTTCAGAACTAGACTTACCACATACACACACAAACGGACAATTTTGCGAGACTTGGTTTATTTCCGTCGCAATTGTTCCCCTTACTACATATTCCATATATCGGTAAGTGAAAGTAATATGTGTTATATATATTTAATGTAGTTATTATATTTATTTGAATAGTTCTAGTAATAATGATTCCTGCAGATTTTTTTCTAGCTCTGATGTCAGATATAAAACGTAGATTTAGCTCGTTAAACTGATCCCAATTGCATTAATTTCCAAGCGGTGAACGTTTTCAGGCAAGTGATTCTGCCGATAGTAGCAGCTGCCTCCAGCCATCAGCTGTGACTGCTGAGGGAACCCTGATGGATGGTGATGGCCATTCTGCTTCTGCTACTGACAGATGAGCTCGTTAACGACCGACGTACCCGGCTTCTTCAGGCCCCTGCGTCCTCGGCAAGGGGTAATGCCGACCGCTTCAGTTAGCACTGTTCTAGCCAATGTTACCGCTCTACCCGATATCACTGTCCAATAGCCTGTTAGCAGGCTGCAACTTGACTTAAAATTGTTCTTCAGAAAAAATAACTTTATTCATTATTTAATGAAACCGCTTTCTGTGATGTATTGAGAAAAAAATGGTGACTAAATGTGGCATCCTAACGCAACACATTGAGTTTGATACAATGAACACAATCTTGATTTTAATAGTACCCCAACACATTTTATTTTCAAATAAATCTTCTGTATTTTCAAGGGGTAAATGAAAAATTTTATATCAATAATTTATTTTCAAAAAAAAAATATACACTTTCTAATCCATACTATATCTTCTTATATCCTCAAGAATGTAAGAGGATATAGAGTATGGATTAGAATTATTAATGTAGTAACATTCTAGAGAATTTAAGAAGATATAGAGTATGGATTAGAAAGGGTATATTTTTTCTTGAAAAATAAATGACATATAAAATTTTATTTACTTATTGGTAAAAACAGTTCACCGAACTTATCATTAAATTAATGATTAAATGACAATAATTTAATGCTGGGACAAAAATTTTCCTGTGAATAAGAACCGATGGGTGGGCCGAGACAAAGGTGGGAGGATTATGTCGTCAGACTTTCGGGTTCACTAAGCTTGTTACTTATTTATTAACTGTGATAATACGTAAAAGATAAATGCCTCTAATATGTGAATTTTTTTTTTATAAAACTATTATTTAAAACAAGAGAAACAGAACCGAAATGAACAGCTAAGCAGAAGAATATGTTATGCAACATTTTAGGAAAAATAGAGGTTTTTTATTGTATTGGAAGAATACTTTACAGGCTCCTTTGAACTTAGAACATTGTTTAATTTTTGTGAACCTTAAATGGTGGTAGTTTTCAGAAGTTTAAAATTGAATGATCCAGTCTAAAACAGTAAAACAAATTTTTTCTCAGATTTAATTTTTAATTTAATTTAAGTGCAATCCCTATTTTTTTTTTAATTATATGAAATCAGTAAAAAAATTATGTGACTTTAGTAGTTTTGTTATGTACGAATATGAACTTTTGAGTTTCGAACTGAATCTTTACTGTCTACAATTTTAAGGAATGGTCGCTAAACATATTCTTCCATAAAACTACTAAAAATGATGCGATGAAAAGTCGTATTTTGTTTAATAAATCAGGTTCATAAGTTTATACAATTAAATTTAATAAAGCTGAATTTTTAAATTATTTCTAAAAATTTTGGGATGATTTTATTCAACATTTTTAACAAAATTCAATAATCTCCGTCTAATCAAACATCAGAATTATGTTTGGCGTAACGGTGTAGTAAAGTTGCAAAATTACTGGACACTCCGTCATCTTCAGTTGTAAAATTAGTGACATTGCCCCTCTATTGCCAAATTATTCAAGGCCATGCCCAGAATATTCAAAACTCTATTCAATAAAAAGTAAGTATTTCTGAAGTCCACAGAATATACCAAATTACCCCCTAGACAATAAAATTAATATGATTAGTCGTCGTTATTAATCCTGGTAGTCGAAACGATATTAAATAACTGAGAAAATAAATCACTGGTATTAATGGTATTATGGTATTAATTTAAATATAAATAAACATACAAAAATGTAATATATTAAAAATATAAAAACCGGTAGAAACAATAATTTTTAGTATGACTTTTGTAATATATGAAAATCTGAGGTATAAAATAAAATCATTATTGAATAGTATTTTGTAAATGTTAAATGCTATAATAAAAATAATAATAGTTCTGATTTTTGGGTCGGACTTTGGTAGTTCTTCATTCGAAAAGTTAATTATTTATTAGTTAGTCCAGCATAGTATCTATTACATTATAAAAACAACTACTGTTTATTTTCAAACATCATTAAAAAAAAAAATATGTATATATATATATATATATATATATATATATATATATATATATATATATATATATATATATATATATATATATATATATATATATATTTGTGATACCGAACGACAGTCAGTGTAATCTTATATGATGAGTCTCTAAAGCCGCTGGAGTATTACTTCTCATGGAAACTATGTGCTCAAGATCATCCATGCGTACTGAAGAACCTGGCAGAGCGACCCTTTGGAGTCTATTGGTACGGCAGAGGAACTATCTGAAGGGTCTTCAGAAGCACTTATTAAATAAGATGGAGTAGCTCATGGAACGGTGTATTCCCTTAATCATAGTTTGATCCCTCGATTAGAATTATCTTCAAGGAAAGGAAACTTAACAAAGTAAACTCGGATCGATGCATCTTAGTTGTAACGAACTTTAAAGATGTTCAGAACTGATCGCTCATTTGATAAAAGATATTTTATATCTAGTTAGGTTGTTAAATAAAATTTGAAAAAACAATATTAAAATAACAATTAATAGTTCTTTGTACATTAACAAAAAAATATAAATAAATGTCGAATCGAGCAATATGAAAATGAAAAGCCAAAATTTGTTGAAGGATAAAATCTGAAATCTTAATATGCAGGCGCTCCTTCAGTAAATTCAATCTCCTAGTTTTAGAACGAGACCCCCATTTTGTAAGAACAGGGAAGACATTAGGTTGGACACAGTCTAAAATTACGGGCTAAAGCAGACAGGCTTCGCAGTGATTTCTCTTTTTCTTCTGGAGCTTGGTTAACGTTCCCTCAAGGACCCATAAATAGCCCGGATTCCTCCCTAGGGAAGTGAACACTGGGCTCAGACCCACTGATTTACAAACAAAAATTCAGAGTTATGAAACACTTTCTTTCAGGAGTGCAAAAGGTTCTGCATTTCTAACATTTCTAGGAAAGACATTACGAAAAAGAATAACTAAAAAATCAACTGAAATAAAATACGATCACTAACGTTTATTGCTAAAAACTGTAAAATACTTATGAATGGATTATAATATAACGGGTATAAACTAAGAAAAAATTATAAATAAAATTAGGCAATTTAAAAAACTGACAAATAAAAAATATCGATGCCACGAAAGATAAGTATTGTGATTTTGTCTATTTATTATTTCAAATTTTCACCAGTGCTTCGTACACAAATGATTAAACTTATCCATAAATTCTGTTAAAAATTATCTACCTAAACAGATGTCAACATACTTAAATTTAATGCCTCATTAACTGATTTTAACTCACTCATACTAGTAGTTAACTGGGAAAGACCATTAGCATCTCTTACACACAATATTTCAAAGGAAACTAGAACATTTGATAGTGATTGGAATGGTAGGTGACAGATTCTGCGAATGGCTATTGCAAATAAAATGTGCAAAAATAACTATAAAAATAATAATAAAATATATGTTTTTGTGAAAACAACAACCGGTGAGCATTGCTTTGTTACCAAAATCACTTCGTAATTATATCATCGACGATGTTTCCAAGTTCTCCTCCGTCTTAAGGATTCTAAAATACAACAAAAAAAAAGTAGTCAATCGATATTGACAACACAATTGCACAATTTTGAGTTAAATATAACAATTTATTACTTTCAATACAACGTGCTTCCTATCGCTATCTCCATGCACATTTCATTTAATTTAGTTTAATTTAAACAATACAAATATTCAACAACTTTTTTATTGTGTGGAATGACTGCTCTAATTTAAAATTAATGTCACACTGTATTAACACTGAAGTGAAAATTGTGCGAATACTTTTATTTTCGTATGCCTGCCAGCCAACATATTTACTAAATCTCGCTATTATTTAGCCCGTTTCCCAAAATTCAGTAATTATTCTATTTTAAATGTTTAAAAAACCGTACTATTTTTAATTATAAGTTATTTTTGATAATTTAAATGATTTAATATTCAGTTTATTTATTATGTCCGCATCTGTCTTAAAATTTATTAATTTAAAAATTATTAATGTTTTTTTAATGTATATTGCTTCCATTGATTTTATATTTTCCATTTTTTTTAGAATTATCCAATATTATATAATAATTGAGAATAATAAAATTGTATTTATGATTCTGATTATGATTATACTGAAATGTTATATATATATATATATATATATATATATATATATATATATATATATATATATATATATATATTGTAAGGTTTTCACGCTTGGAAGGGAGAAGTTTACAAAGGTATCCACTTTATAAGAGCTGAGGGTGAGGGTCGAAAAGCACCCAGCCAATCCTACAGCGAGTGGACAGTAAGGAAAATTTACTGTCCTCCTGTTTCCGTCTGCACTGCAGTCTACACTGTTCACGTCCAATGTTCTTTATCCGATCTAATCTAGAACCTATCATATACATCTCTAGGCAAATAAAAATAAAAGAATGATATTTGCAACAAATACTATACAGGAAATAACAATAAATAAATAGCAAGAATCGTTAAGAGTAGTTTATAAAGTATCGGATAGTAAAATAATACAATAAGAAATGAAATATTAAATAATATTTCTTAACAGGATACTCAAAGCGTAGAAATATGTTCTAATTACTCATTTTGTTTTGATCAAGCAAGATTTAAACTCGGTGAAAAAGTATGTATTTTATAAAAATTTATGAAGTTTATGTAAAATAAACAAATATATTTTTTGATAAATTTACATTCTACGGAATATAACGATGCGACATTATAAATGGAATAACTATCAACAAGCTAATGCAATTTTTATCTAATTAATATACTTAAGATTAGCAAATAAACAAGCGAATTCGCTCCAATCGTGATTTTTAAATAAAACAAAATTCATACACTGGATATTTCTGAACCATCTTGCTGTAATAATAATCCTAGGTTAATTAAAACAATTTGATGGGATACCCTAGATACGACATTGTTGGTCTAAAACTAAATTCTAAACAGATGGAATTAAAAGAAAACATGACAGTATTTATTCATAAATACAGTAGAATGGGACTTCTCAAACACATTCGTCTTGTACAAGAAATTACAAAGCTTATAAAATTCAATTGATGTAACAGTGAATAGGTTTGAATACGTATAGAAATTAAGTATCTTGAGTCTACAATAATTAGAAAAATCGAAACACGAGAGAAAATGAAAGCCAAGGTTAAAGGCTGGCAATGAGTGGCTATTTATCAGTGGTTAAACTGTTTGTTTATGCCTTCTTTCCAAAAATTTAGAAGTTAAAGTTTTCAATTAATGGAAGAACAAAAAATAAAGATTTTTGAGAATAAAGAATGGCATTTCCATTTATGGATATGAGCACGTGATGCGCCTAGCTTTATGAAAGAAAATCACAATTAATTTATAGCAGTAAAAATAAATAGAGAATATTTATATAAGTTTGAGTAAATCAACAGTAACAGAACGCCTTCAGTCTGACAGAAGCAGCCCGCACAGCTTGAGCAGTGTTCTCTCTAGATAAGGCTGAGAGACGAACAGGGATTTGCGTTGGAGAGGGTACGGTCTGCGATGATCGCAACGTGTAAACTGACCAGCATCTCGGATGCATGAATTTTATACAGCTTGTTTTTATTTTTTTGTATTCACAACTATCAATGCTGTCAACCAGTGAATTTGCTAGTTAAAAATTTGATATAGAGGCATGAAAGGCATGATAGAGCATAATATCCAGCGGAACATCTTCCTATCTTGATTGCTGTATATAGTTAGGCAAAGAGATCCATCATCCAGCTCCTCTTCAGCCTTCTGCAAGTGTTGTCAAGCATGTTGTTTGTAGCCAGTGTATGAGTGAGTTAGGATGTCCGTATAAATTAAATCTGTGAAATCGTTTGTATTGGATCAGTATGTCTGGCATATTGGGGTTGGTTATAGTCTTATACATTTTCGACTGAAAAATTTGAAATTTTTTTAAGCGTGTCTTTTTGGCTGTTCCGTATATCTGTGAAGCCTAGATCCAGACGGCCTTAAGTAAGTATGTGTAAGTATTCAATTTCTAAGTTTCAATTTTGAACGTCTTGAATGAAGTGAAAATAATAGTTTTAGCCTTTGATAGTTTAGTCGTGAAACCTATAAAAAATAAATTATTACTTATTTTCCAAAAAAAAAAAAATTACAATGAATAGAATTAGCCCTTTTTACGCTTACTTGTTGTCTGGAAACTGCATAATGATAATGCATATAAAATAATTATATGATTACAAAACCGTTGGTAATTACCTAATTGGTAATACCTATTTACTAAATGCGGTCATAGAGAAGTGAAAATAATAATAATTAATATTGATATGTGTTGAGGATACTGGAAATGGAAAGGGAGTATATTATGATTTAAAATTAAAATTAAATAGGGTTTATTAATTTTTTTTTTATAAATGAATATTGTAAACTTAAACCACGGAATTTTTATGATGACCGGGGAAGGTCGGAGCAAATAGGAGAGCTGCAAAGACTTGGGAATAATCTGAGGAAAGCCCGGTACTATCTGCCCAGGGGTGAAGGTTGAAAGAACCATCAGGAGACACAGGCTAGGGGATTATGCTACATCTTCAGGCAAGACCTGGGAATTAGCACTATAAAATAAGAATTCTGAAGGTAAAATCCGCCTCGGGAATTTGAAGAAAATGAGTCGGAAAAAAATCAGGATTTTTTTTTTAGGAAGAGAGAGGAAAAAAAATCACGGTTGAATCAATAGCCACGACGGGTAACATCTGGAAGTTAAAGGCAGTCTATGGCAATTGAGACAGAGCGTGAGGTCGGGAAACATCTAGAAGTCAAAGACAGTCCCTGAGAGAAGAACTGAGAAGAAGCGAGGCCGAACATAGGAAGAAGATAGGAAGAAGCATGGCAGCCTGAGAGGACTTGGTAGAAGGCCATTCAAAATCAGATAAGTATCAGTCCATAATGCTCGTTTGGCAACAAAGTAAAATATTAAGATATTATTAATGTTCCATAACAGTAGTCACCATTCAATTATAAGTTTTTAAAATAAAATAGAGTAATGCTTGTAAGGTTTTTAAAATAAAATGGGATCATTCTAAAATATGGGATTCGATTCCATAAAATGACCTCTATGCCCTATGGAATAGTAATTGCTAAACTTCGGAGATGTTATGCAATATAAATATCATATTATATATGATTAAATATCCCATTTAAATCTAGTATGGTGTCTCAGGGGAGTTTCCGGTATCTAGCCTTTTAATTAAATTAAATAAATAATACATTTCAATAGATCGGTTCTCCTATGGAATCGAAAAAAAAAAAAATAAATATTAGATCAGATGCTGTTTCTGGAACCTCCATTAGAAAAACGGATAGCCTAGTTATAAATTATATTATATAAGTTGGGCATATATTTACTATTTACATATTAATTCTAACTAGAAGCTTTTAATTAAACATTTCCTTTCTAACAGTAAGGGGTGGTTGAATTACAAATACAATTATATTCGTTTCATTTTGCGCATTGACAATTGTTTTAAGTTCATTCCAGCTTCGTTACTAAATATCGTCTCAATAGATTTACTGTTAAATTTATAATGTTTATAAACGATATATGTGTTGATAGTAAGCATTACAGTTTAACTAAATAACTGGGGATTAGTACAAGGAGTACGAATGTAAATGCGGACGCTCCATCTTGGGTAGTGGATGATTGCCAGCCGGGAGGGCCCAATAGCTCCAACAGATCGCAAGTCGTTAAGGACACCGCCATACCCCAAATGACTTAGGAGAACAATAATTACAGGGGACAAGGGCTGCTCAGGATAAAAAAAAACAACTGGTGAAGGGATAGGGCCCGCAGCTCTTCTTACAATTAGTCTTGTACCGCTCAAGTGCTCTCTCCATTCCTCTTTATTCTCTCCCCCTCCCCCCATGGCCCATTCGCCATCTTTTTACATACGCGATGGCTCCACCTAGGGCGATTAATTAGAAGTAAAGTGCGCCCTCCAACCCACGAGTTATTAATAGGGAAAGTTGTCGGCTTTAAATTACAACTTTCTATGATGCTAGAGATTTAGTCACTTTTCCAAGTATGGAAGTATGGAATCCTCTCCATTAAAATCCTTTAAAATCGAAACTATTAAAAAATCTACCATTAAATCTTAAAAAATCTTGTGCCATGTTACCTTAAATATACTACTATCTAGGTACTATTTAGGTTGCAAAAAAACAACCGTTCGATAAAATTTATCATTTTCTTTTAATTATATATATATATATATATATATATATATATATATATATATATATATATATATATATATATATATATATATATATAATTCAATGTAATCATCAACAATTTAAGAAAATGTCACAAATTGCTACAAAAGACGTGTAGGAAATTAATGCAGAGGAGGTGGAAAAATCAGTTTTTATGTCGATGGAATAGGTGTGATTTAATATTATTAGATCTACTGAAATGAGCCTCGTAAGTTTAGACTTAGTTAAATTAGTTAAATATCTCTTGTAAATATAAAACTGCACTTTATTTACAAGTTCGAATAACTCAGGTTAAGGACGTATGGATAGAAATTCTTGAACAAAGTGTTGACTTCTAGCTTAATTTAGGTTGCTTTAGAATAAAATTGTGTTTTATATAAAATGTTCTGTAGTTTTCGCCGTTCACTACTTCCAAGAACAAATTGTTCTATTAAGTCAATGAAGTAACTGTTTTCTTAAAATCAGATCCATCTTGGGAAAAAAAAACTTTAAATCACCAAGCAATTTGGTTCTATCCATGATTATTTCAATATTTCTCAAAATGTATTTTTTTTTTATTAAATTTCATCCCTAACCTCTTTAAAAAAAAAAATTTTTTCTCTCAGTTTTTCCAGCTTTTGATCTAAAAATATTACTTTTATAGGCCAATGAGAATTGAGAACGATGAAAATTGTTGGTATCATAAAAAAAAAATTATTATAATTTAAAGTCATAAAAGGAGATAACTAAAAACTTAAAAAAAATGTTTTATGAAAACACTGGACATTCTTGTGAATATTTTTTAGCAAAATTTATCTATATCGAAAATTTATTAAATGAATCAGCAGTAAAGTTTAAAAATATTTGAGGAAAACCTAGGCAACACGGACGAAACATTACTTTATCTATCTTCATTTTGTCTGGAAGACTCAAAGCTGTATGTTGTTTCCACGGGAGCGAGGAAATCCCCTTTAATGGGATTTTCTATTTCGGGAGCGGAAGGATGTGAAATGTTTCTTCTGGAAATACTTAAAGTATACAGGCAACGTCATTATGCAAAACAGGAAACTTGAGGGGAGAGACGTGGAGTTATCACTGCGCGTGCCCTCACATAAACGCCTAGGCCTGTTCTTTATTGCTTATTTGAACAGTTTTCCTCAGAGAGGATCCATTATCTACAGTTTGTTTCTATTTTGGTAGTACCTTGATGATTATTTGAAATTTCCAACTACTGATAGTTTTAATCTATGCACGACGCATTAACTTATCCTTCTTAGGAAAAGACAGTTGTCGTTGAACACAGGACAGTATGGTGTGAAAGTGTTTAAAAATATTTGAATATAGATTTCAACGTTTTTGGATCAATTTCAAATAAACGGTCATCTAGGAAATCTGTAAAAAAAAAAAAAATTCTATGCTTATAAACGTTCATGTAAAGTAGCCTTTATACGCACTAAAAAAAAGTTTTCTTGATTTTTCCAAGTTTTTTTTTTGCGTTATCACCTAGTAGAGCAGGTTGACGTTGTGCGATGGACCCCTCCCCCCAGTAATCAAAATATACTTTAATTATTTAAAAATAAATTTAATTTTTGGGTATATTTTATGACTTCAATTTGGTTCCTTTTTATACAATGTTTTATTAAATTGATTATCACATTTTTACACTGAATCCTTATCGACATTTCGGGGAATTTCCCCACCCTCAGGACAATCCAATTTTTTTCTTAATTCTTCACTCTTTTAGTTATATTATGCATAAAAAAATTGTATATTGCCTTATAACAGTCACTATTTCTTAAAACGCTTAATAAATTAAATAGATACGATTATAAGACAATAAAATTTTTTATGGATAATATGACTAAAAGAGTGAAGAATTAAGACATTAAATGGGTTGTCCTGAGGATGGGGAAATTTTTGGGGAAAAAAAACCACATGGTGTTTCTTTTTTTTTCAAGTTTTCCAAGGCGACAGTTACTTTGACAATTAATCTTTTCCACGTTCAATCTAATATTCAGCAATTATTTATGTTGAGAATTTATTGAAATACATAAAATACGAATCAGGAAATGCTTAAAAAAGTGAAAATGTTTTTTTTTATTTTTGTTATATTAGCAAAAACTGTCAAATATGTGGTTTTTAGGCTTTAAGGTTGTATTAGCAGTAGTGTTATTTTGTTTTTTCTGGATCTGAAAAACATGGAAAAATACTGTATTTACATTCAAAGATTTCGTCTTAAGAAAATTTAATAATGGTTGTATGGCAGTTTCATTATAATTAGAAGTTGACGTATCGGTTTTGAGTATTGGTCGATTTAAATATAAAGTGTAAAAAGGATATTTATAAGAAATGAGATTAATTTTAAAATACTATTGCAGTGTTGGCATTGAGGAGTTGATTGACTGATCAAATATAAATAAGTTATTTCGATTTTCACGTCCTCCCCTCCCCCGCACCCTCCCCTGTGATTTTAGATGGTACCAACGCACAGTGCGGCGCTCTTACGGTCGAAGTAGACAAAAGTCGTTCTTGACGGATTATTAAAGAAAACTTCGAGCTGATCACTAAAAAAACATATATTAAGGGTCTTTGAATAAACATTAAGTATATTTATAGTTAACAAAATAATAATTAATAACACAAACATTTTTTTTGCAATACATGAATTGATTAAATTACATCAGAAAATTATAATGAGCTCATTGAAATATTCTCTTCGGATGATGTAGATGGGGATAAGTTCTCCAGTTCAAATTGGAGTGAATTCACAGAAGAGTCGTCATCGTCCAAAAGAGAGATATTTTTTAATGTCTTCTAAATAAAGCTTCGAATTTGAGTGGCTTTCTTTCCTGTTTGCAGAAATTAAAGGGTTCGAAGATATTAAAAGTTGATTTAAAAGATCAGCATTGGAACTGAAACTACTGTTCTACCGCGTGTGATTCAATCTATTTTTTCTGATGAATTTATGGGTAGCCTCCAAAACCTCAGAGAGCATTCCAATTGGAATAAGATGAGAGAAATGTATTACTTTGAAACTAAGAAATAAAACATTATCTACAATAGACGGCATATAATACCATCATATTTTTCTGACACAAACAAACACAGAACCATCCAAAGCAGAAAAGATTTGTATATTTATGATGTATAATTGTTATTAAATCAAAATATTTCAGAAACTAAGAAAGTTTTGGATCGAAATTGAAAAATGTTTATTTGAAGTTTTTTTAAAAATGTTATTTAAAAATATTAACCAAAAAATGTTATTCAAAAGTATTAACAAAAAAATTGATATTACATACCTTCCTCGATGCCTTTCATACTAAAAATTCATTTGAAGTTGATGTGTACTTAACATGAAAGAAGGGCTTACTAAATTGAAATTATTTCGTTGAGACAGCTATACGATCTGCTACTTGTTCAAACATTATTTCTATCCTTTGCTTTTGTAATATTGGATTAAAACCTCCTATTCCATATCACTGAGGCCACTATGAAAGTATTACTAAAGCAAAACTAGTTGGAAAAAATACTCCCGTTTTCGACTTTTGTCCACAGGCTACCGCAATGTGCAACGGCTTGACTGACTTTTCTTATAATTTTCACACTACCGAAAATTATACTGTTAATATACATACAAAGCAGAGAAAAAAATGCGGGCTATTTTGAAAATGGAGGCTTAGATCTCCACACCGAAAGATCTCATGTAACGCTTCCAGTAATTTAAGAACCGAAACAAATCGTTAAATATCCTTAAAGAATCATCGAAAACGGCTGAGTATTTTAGCTATAATAATACTAAATTCTTTATTTATTTACGGGCACGTTCGTTAATAAGTACGAGCAATAAATAGGTGGGCTTTAGAGTAAAATAAATAATTACAAAAGCGTAAAAAAATAATAAAAACATGAATCTATAATAAATAAATGGAAAGTAACAAGAAGTCCTTAGAAGCAGAAGACGAAAACAATAACAGATATAAAAAATAAAATCAACTTAGCTATTCGAGGAAATAAAAGAGGCATCTAGATAGAACCAATTGAACCCGGTTCAAGGTTAAAAAAATTGCGAGTATCTTAATAATATACTGTGGTTCATTTTGAATCGATTAGGAGCTATAGTGGTTGATGTCATTTTTAATTTAGTCATGTCTAAAATATTTTGGAATTTCTCAATTAATTTTCAAGATAATAAATCACAATGCCAAACCATTAAACAATGATATTCCTTTAATGGACAAAGTTGTGTCGAGCCAGGATTCTGTGGAGAAGTTGGGTTTAGCAATCATTAATAAACTGTGCAATATTTACTCCTCTTAAATTGATTGTCTGTCCATTTTATGGCATAAACTTTCGTTAACAGTTATGGATTTTGTCTGATAAATTAAATCTTCATTTTACTTTTATTTTTTATATTTAAATTTAAAAAATGTACACTTCCTAACAAACCTGCAACATACCGTTAGTAGCTGCATCTCAACCGCTCAAAAAAAATTTATATATTCCGCCAGAGTGTTTCATAATCTAAGTCAAACCTTCAAAAAGGTCTCAGGACTTTCAATTTAAATCTAAAATTAAACATCTTCTTTTCTCAAATCCTTTTCCTAAATCCTTATTAAGGATTCCTTTACCTTTAAAGGAAATGGTAACCTGTAGATCAATCGTGATTTTCACGATCACAGTACTTCTCCTTACGATATGTAGGCAAGGGAAAGTAAAAATATCACTGTTGTGTCCCTCTAGGGGATACTCGTTACCCGAAACTACTGAACAGTTTTCAATATTCAGGCATATGTAGCATTCAATTTATAGTAGTGAGGAATACAAAAATTGTATACAATGGATGTAGATTAAACTTTTTTGTGTAAATTTAAACCTTTTATAAGCGACTTTTGAACTTGTGTTTGCTTAGGTTCGAGTACATTGAGCTAGTTTGCAAACTACTAGCCAGCAAGTTTAAAACCGGGCAGTTTTGCTCAGTAGTTTACGAGCTAGAGAGTTACATCGACATTTTGTTGACTCTGAAACCTACAAATCTATCACCGCGACACCTAAATAGCTAATTCACTCGCAGTTATGACTAACAACCAGTTTGCAATGTAATAGAGCCTTTTCATGTGTAGGTGACTACTGCCCAAGATATGATCAAAACAAACAGATCCTTAGTCCTGAAATATTTTCTTTCCTTAGATTTTCACCACAAATCTATATTTAAATTCAATTAAATATGTAAAGGAAAATTAATTAAATTATGGTTGTCGTTTTGTTTTTAATTGACATATAATTCAATTTTATTTTATAATTCAATTATAATTTATTCAATTTTTATTATAATTTTCAAATATTTAAATTAGAAATCAATAGTTACAAAAAGATAGGTTTGATTTAAGAAAAAGTATGGATCTGAAGGAGATATGGAGAATTCGTGTTTACCAGTAGTATACGTCACTCGGGTTCACTACTCCCTCACTCAACTTATAGTCCGGATGTGGCCAAAAAAAAAAGAGAATCATTTCCTTCAAGGTTTGGGCATATGAAATGAACTTTTACACAGACCTGATATGAAAAATGCACGTTTGCAAACTTATAGCTGATGTGTATTATTGATTGAATTATTTTTGGACAAAATTATTCTTAGGCACAAATTATATATAACAAGCACAAGGTGCAAACAAAAGGTGGGGACCAGCAGGTAGGAAGACAATTCACCACAATACTAATCTAGCCTTTACCCTCAGATATAAGAAATAAATTAATTTAAAAATCTAGCGAGAAGTGGGCAGTGTGATAAAGGCAAAACGTGATCCGTCCTGGAAGACGTAATCGATTTTAAGAAACCAGTCACCCTGGGATCCGGACTGGCACACCGAAAAAACGGCGGAGGCCTGGGAAGGACAAAATTCGATTACAGGATACTAATGGATTCGAAGAGATCGTCCTACCTCGGACAAGGGGTGGAACTATGCGCTGAAATTTCGGAATTTCCTCCCTAAAAACTAGTTGGCCAATCACGAAAAAAGGTTCCAGTGCCGGAGATCTAACCAACGTCTTCCACCTCCTCTTAGCAAGAACAAGGAAGAAAAGGACCGAAGCCCAGGAAGCAGAGAAAAGACTTCTCGCTGGGAAGGGCCGAACTAGGAGGAACTACTAGCCCTTTCCTCTGCCTGCGGAAGATGACAGATGCTTGGCTCCTTCATACTCCATGACTTAAGATATGCAGGAAAACCCGATGGAGAGATACTGAAGGACCATCAACACCAATTATTGCAGATAAGATATTCATGTTAGAACAGTTAATAGTTAGGTCTTGTCTGAATCATTCCATGGTTAAACTCTTATAACGCTTATTAGTTTAATTTTGATGAATAAAGATACATGTTAGGAAGAGGAGGTTGTTCTGTAGTAACCACACCCATTATTAATTTGAATATTTAAGTATGATAGCAAAGCTTGATTAGCGTTATGGTGCATTATTATTAAACTTAAAAGTAGGAACATTATCTTCGTAAATTATTAAATACTGATAATCACTAATCAGGCCCTTGGAAAGGTATCCAATTTATAGGACAAAATAAGTAATTCATATTTATTTATAATCTTACATAATTCTGGGATAATCATCCTCAATGATTGCCCAATGGCATCCCTATTTACAGATTAGTATATCAACGGCATATATATATATATATATATATATATATATATATATATATATATATATATATATATATACACTCAATCAAGGAAAAACATAGCATAACTCAGGAATACAAAATGGCGACCGAACAAACTCGACATTTTAGGAGTATTTTTGTTTTCCTAAGAATAATTCCTAAACGGTGTATTCTATCGAAACAGCTCTGGTACATTAAATTAAAGAGCATCAAATTCTGCGTTTAATGAATACCACAACATAATAATTAGTGTTGTCGAAAACCACGGTCAAATACGGCAATTGTGGAAAAAACAGAGACAGGGTAATATATATGAGTCTGCAGTTTGGAAATGGGCGCTCCAAGAGAAAAGCTCATAGAATAAAAGTTGTAGAGCATCAAATTCTGCGTCAATTGAGCAAAAAAAATTCAAGTACACCTCTCGATTATTTTCAGGTGTATTGCCATTCTTGTAAAAAATCCAAGTTTTCGACCTCCTTCTTAAGCGTTTTTCGCCATCTTGAAAAATCCCTAGGATGAAACTTTTTTTCAGTTTTGCAAAATAACGCTTCCAGTGCAATTAAGCTAAAAATTTGTCATCACCAATTTTAAAGAACGTTAAATTCCCAGCAAGTTTTCATACAACATTTTTGAATATTCGGAATAGCTGCTGACCTGAAAATCTGTAAAATGTCCAATAAATTCAAAACGTTGGATATTACAGTGGTTTCGCATTAGATACGATTCATTCATAGCAAGCGCACATAAAAATACAGACACCCCAGATGCTAAAAAACTTTGTCTGCAGACATTATGACAGCGCCTAATGAGAACAACAACATAAAAATTTGGGTATCTAGTGTGGTCGAAAACAGAGACGGAGCTCGTAGATGCTTCTGCGACCGTAGTTTTCGACCACACCAGTTAGTTTTCCAAAATAATGATTCCAGTGCAATTGAGGTAAAAATTTGTCATCACCCATCTCTAAAGTCCGTTTTTTTTATAATACATTATTTCGTCTGTTGTCTCCACTATTATTTTTTTTTAAAACATTATTGCACTAGAGAGTGTCTGCTAAGACTATATCCATGTCACACTGACCTATATTAGAATTAAACTTTGTACCAACCCATTGCTGGACAATAGACAAATAGCAAACAGATAAATGGATTAATACAAAGTTTAATCCTAATGTAGGTCAGTATGACATCGATATAGTCTTAGCGGACACTCTCTAGTGCAATAATATTTAAAAAAAATTTAATAGTGGACACAACCGACGAAATAATGTACTATAGGAAAGACGGACCTTATAGAAGTACTGCTAATTATTTTATATTTAAAAAAATGGCATAGGTAAAATAAAATAATTTTTTTTTAAATATTATATTAAATTACATTAATAATTGAAAAATATTTATTGTGTTGATGCTGTATTGTTGAATTTTAGATGAAAGGAAAACCCAAAAGATGGAAGAGAATTTCGAAACGTTGGTTGTACGTGGGTAAAAAACATATTAATGTGGAAAATTAATAAAGAGAATTTAAGGGAAGTGTGTTTGTTCACAAAAATGGCAAAACTATTTAAAATTATCGTTTTATTGATTTACTGTTTACATTGCTCCTTTACGAAACAGATTTAAGAACAATGTTCGGATAATAATTTTTGTTTTAATTAATGTCATCGGATAAAGGTGTTTTTGTTTGTGTGTCGGGTCTTGTGGCATTAAAAGTTGGTTACAAACATAAAATTTAGGCCAATATTAAATATATTATACAAAAAAATATTCTGCCCTCTTCCATCATTTTGTTTTTTATTGCTGCAAATATAATAAGTAAAAATACATTATTACTTACGTAGTCATTTTTGTTGGTATTTTCTTATATATATATATATATATATATATATATATATATATATATATATATATATATATATATATATATATATATATATACCAAATTTTTAACTGCTACATTCAATTTACAATGATTTCATGATTTTTAATTGAATGCTTGGTATTAATATAAATCAATACCGTTTCGTCAATTCATTTATGTATTTCGAATTAATTTACCATGAAACCATGAAATTTACCATATTGTTTGGGCATTAAGCTGGAGCACCCTAAATGCTAATGGTAGCATTACGTTCATTTGGGTGAAATTTAATTGTAGTGTTGACACGTTTGGCCCAATTAGCATAGCTATGCGGTCGATCAATATAATCCCCATTAGTATAATAGGTATTCATATATTAACCGGTATTCGTATTTCGAATTGTATCATTTATTGTCGTGCTTGTATTCAATAGTAAAATTTATAATGAATATTAACCTAGAGGACTAGGTTTTCCCTTATCCTTGTCACTGCCATGATGCTGAATCTTCAAATACATAATTCAAGATTAAATATCAATAAATCATGTTATTCACACTATTTATATTGCTTTGTTAACACATTATTATTTTCAATTGACTACTAAGGCAAAAATCACTTTATGTTTAGTTAAAATCTGTTAAAGTAGATAGCCAATAACAAGGTTGCATAATGCATAAGAAAAGCTGATCTTTGTGGTCGGTCATTGTTAGGTGTGCATTGATTTCCCAGCACTAAAAAAATTAATAGATTTGTGTATAGGTATCCCAATAACAGTTCAGATAATTCCATTTCTTAATAAAAGCAAACATTACATCCAATTAAATCATTGTGATCATTAAATTCTATATATTTAGTTCCTTGAATGCGTAATAATTTTGGTGAAATGAAGTTAGTAAGAAAAGGTTGAAATAATCAAGAAGAGCTCGTGCCATTTTGTATGTTTATATAACAAGTGTTACTACTGTATGTATATGTATGTTACTACCATTTATATTATATCTGTTACTACGATGTTAACAGAATAAAATGTTATATAAACATTTGTTAATTTATTTATGTTTAGCTCTTCAATATTGTGTTATTTTCGCCATGAAGATGCATACATATGAAAAAAATATCTGATGTGGGCAACACATGACTTCCTTGTACGCCTATTAAATTATAAATCCGTGGCTCAAAAAGTGATACTGAACTTGGTTACTAGTTTCCGAAGATTGCAGTAAAAACGACACTCGGCGTCGCGACATCCATCTATTGACACACACATACGCACGCACGCACACACCCACACGCCACTGGAGGTCTCATTCCGTTATTAAATGTCTTTTTTTTTTCAGTAGGTAACTAGTTTCCAAGAGATTTCTTCGTGTTCCGTGACAACATTAAAACTGTCAATATCACTAGATAAAGCATTAGAAATCGACAGTTTCTAAATTTTAAGCGGAAGAACCCACTTAACTTATATCTTATTCTCCTGCTGCAGACTATTTCATCGCACAAATGGGGAGGAAAACCAGTATTATATGCCCAATATTAATACTTAAAATAAGTAATAAAAATGTTTAATTAGAGTATAAACAAAATCGCGTTGGTAAACTTTAATACCGAAACATATGATTTCTCCATTTAATTTTAATATAATTTTTGATGTAAGTTTATTATGACCTTCAAGTAAAGTACCCTTTTCCGATCACCAATTTTAACCAAAATTCTAGAAAATACATTCATATTGCTATAAAAGTCCTATTTACTAAATTTTAAATGTTTTACATTATATTTTAATATAACTTTTGATGAAAGTCTAATATGACCTTCAAATAAAGTACATCTTCTGGTTTTCCAATTTAGACCAAAATCTAGTTTGGTATTTAAATCAATATATAAGTTCTAAATACCAAATTTGAGAAGTTTTCCGAAGTATTTTAATATAATTTTTGATGAAAATCAATGATGACCTTCAAGTAAAGTACCACTTCCGGTGATTAAGCAGTGACCAAAAAGGGAGGTTCACAACTAGATTTTACAACAATCCTAAATACAAAATTTAAACTTTCTACGGCTAACCGTTTTTGAGTTATGCGAAATACGAACGTACGTACGTACAGACGCCACGAAGAAACTAGTCAAAATGGATTCAGGGATGGTCAAAATGGATATTTCCATCGAAATATGAAAACCGAAAATTTTCGCGATTACAATACTTCCTTTACTTCGTACAAGGAAGTAAAAATACAAAATCAAATTAATTATAAAATTCAACAATTTTGTAAATAACAGCAAAGACAAAGAAATAAAAGAACTAATTTGATATTGAAGTATATAGAATATAAATAATTCAGACAATATTAAATATAAATACTAGAACATACATAACATTACTAAATAATAAAATTAATCTACGTGAATATGTAAAATGCCAATAAACAAGAAATATGAGTTGCAAGTTGAAGATATTTAAAAAACAATAGATAGTAAACAACTGAATTGTTTATGTTGAAATCTATTAATAAATTTCTTGCACAGCGCAGCTTCCTTGAAAAACATTGTATTCCTTAGATTTTATTTTAAAATCTAAACATACCTAGATATTAAATAAAATAATAAATTTTAAACAGTATGATTTCCTGAGTAGAAGATTAAATAATAATTAGCTATTTCTATTCCCATTCCGCGTTAAACTAACAATAGGATCCAAGTTGTTTATTTTGTGTAATGCCTGCATTTAGATGCATCGCCTATCTTCTAAAGTCAACCAACAAGCGTACTAATAATTAACAAATGTAAGTTTTAGATTATATGTATATAATTTATATAATATATAAATAATGTTTATAATATATAATTTATGAAAGTTACATTTGTTAATTATTAGTACGCTTGTTGGTTGACTCATATAATTTATGAAAGTTACATTTGTCAATAAGATATATATATATATATATATATATATATATATATATATATATATATATATATATATATATATATACATACACATCTGATTTACCTATTTGATTTTTTATCATGTCGTAAGTTTTAGGAAAAATGTACGCAAATGAAAATCCATCACAGCTAACTATTTTGATCATAATAAATATAAAAAAGATAATCGGAAAAGGGTACTGACAATACTGACTGATCCAAGTGAGAAATATGAGAAAGGATAAACAAATTAAAAAGGGTTTGTAATAAGTCTTCCCGAGGGGCGAAGTGTTCAATTTAATTTTCCCAACTCCCTCATTCGTTATCTTTAACAAGGATAAGAAAATTCCAATAGAGATGTTTTTCCTTTTAGCTGATAGCTTCTCCCTCTATTATATTTAGGTTGAAATTCTACGGTGTAACCATCAATAGATAATGATCAGATTAGTTTACTGGAACTGTAATCTACCAGATTTATCATTAGGAGTATTTGTGTCACTGAAATAAACTGTCTTTTTTTTCTATTTCATTATATATTATTTATTCTACACAAAATTATTAATTTTATTTATTATTTTTTCCCCCTATTTCCTATTAATAGTTGCTATGTTTCTGGCAAACTACTTTTCTCAGGCAGGAGGGTGTTCCAGAAACCATATTTACTCAATTTAATTATCTAAGTTTTCTCTATTTGCATCGGTTCCAGAAGGGAGCCGATCAATCAAACTATATTTTAACATAAAAGGCTAGATACCGCAGACCCCCCTCCTATGGTCAATTAGCTTGGGATATTATAAATACCATTGAAGAACCTTTCCAAGGGTGTCGTGTTCACCATTTCACTTAATTAACTAGATGATGGCATGCAGGGTAAATAGAATGGTAGATTTTGTTACAAATCTTACTTTATTTACGTTACGTTATTAATTAACCTATTGGCTTAATAATTTCTAATCTAAATTATTCTCATTGTAAAAATCTACAGACTGTAACATATGTATTTGAGAATACTGGGAGAACTCTTGCTTATTTAAAATATTAATCAGATGCCACATAATATTATACATTGATGTACACAATGAATCAAAGGACTTGCACTTATCTTATTGTTGCTCTATGGCCTAGGTCGCTCTCTCCTGTCTCGATGTGGCGCTCAGCTGTACCCTCTGCGAACCTCCGTCTTCTGGCTTCTCCCTAGAACTCTCCACTTCAAACTTCTGACCCGAACTCTCTAGTTCAATCTTCCTACCAGAACTGTCTAGAACTATCTTTCCTCCGTCTCTTATACCGTTTTCCCCACTTCTTTCTGAATTTTGTTCCCCACTCTCTTTTTGGGACATCTTATTGGCTGACGCTCTAAGAATATTTTCAAAGGACTTGTAACCTTGGGCGGCAGATTTTATTACACCATGTCGACCCGGCCTATCTCTAGGTTTATGGTGCTCTTACTTTCGCTTATCTTTAGCTGCCTATTGGCGGTCTTGAACTGCACCCTCCAGGTATAACGCACGACCTTGTGAAGATTCTTTTGTCCGAAAAAGAAACTGGTTAATGTTAATATTACTGGACCGGGTGACATCTCTTTAATTTATTCCTTATTTAATTACTATTATGAATATTAATTATTTCCTTCAATCCCAGTATTCTCAATACATAACATAGTAATATCGTCGTTCCCATGGTAAACATACGAATGTGAAAAACACTACTTTTCAGGAGAGCAAAACAACTGTTACATTCTTTTGTGTATATATTTATACCGATGTATATATATATATATATATATATATATATATATATATATATATATATATATATATATATATATATATATCGACATATAGTCGATTTCGATTATTTAAAATTTGTTCGTTGCTGTTGTATTTCTTTTATCCCCTAGTTGCATGCATAGCTATAGTTTTACTTTTATAATAAAATCCGTATTCTTTACTTTAACATGAAAGCTTCAGACTTACAAACGTTTTTTTGTAAAAATGCAGCTGCAATTTCAGCACTTTTTAATGCCGCGACAGATTCGTAACTTTGCTACAGTCTATATCAAGCGAAATGCTGTCGAAAAATAACAAAAACAAAAAATCGAATTTTTCACATACCTAAGTTTAACATGGGAGTGACAATATATAACTCCGTAATTTAAAATAAATTTCCACTTCTCATCAAACAGTTAGCTATTTTTAACTGTAACTTTTAACAGTTGTTCATAATGAGCTGTACCAGATTTAATTGATAATTTAAAACAGATACCATTTCTTAAAAATTAATTCAATTTAATAAGGCTCCTCTCAAATGGAAAACAAACAACTGAAAACAATCAGACCTCAACTCAAAATTATAAAGACCTTCAACGAATAAAAGAAATACTGAAATATCTCTATATTTTATTTAAAAAAGAGAAAATATAAAATGAGGTGAAGAAAACTATCAACCTTCGATATTGGCTACATCTTTCTCAATGAGCCTCTCTATATTTGTTTGGTCTTTTCATGGTCAGTTTCCATTCACCAATACAACTGTCGGGGACAGAGTCTGTCGGATAGACTAATGGAAAAATATCATGAATTTGACAACTTCCGTTTCATAAAGCGCTACATAGTCGGCTCATTCCTAAAAGAGTGGTGTTGAAGTGTTCAAAAATAGTAGTTACCGTAAGATTCCTCTTTGGATCTCGGCTTTGGCTAGTTATACAATAAAAAAATCACCAAATTATTCCTTTAAAAAATTTATTACTCGTAACCTGATCTATACGGAAAAATCTTTAGATGAATAATAATGGCAATAAAGAAAATATATTTTAAAAAACTGCATCCATAAGAACTAAGAACAATCTCAAGTAAGGAATGTGTAAACCGATATATGGAATAGACTGGTCTTATTGTTAATTGTAGAAGTGGTTAAGTCCGTCGACAACCATTAGCCCTGTACCATCGGGGTAAACAGATGTATACAGCAAGTCGGCTTAGTGTCCACCAACTTGTCTTGGGTGTTGTAAAGCTGTTTAGGAGCGGAGGATGGTGAATGCCAAAGTCAATCAATCCTTGCATTCGGTCGGTCATTAGCGTAACGAGGTTAAGGTACTTGGTTGTTAATAATTCCTGAATCTCATTAAAGTTCAATGATAACATAAAATTTTATTTTAAACAATCGGGTTTTTATGGTTGGTCACTACTTCTCTATTAGCTAGATTTACCTTATTACCTTTCAGCTAGCTTAGACCTAGTTTCTATTAGCTAATACGGAACTTGGTCTAAGCTGCCTGGGAAAAAATACCTAACCCTAGAACACTAAACCTTCGTCGTATCCGTTATTGGAACCGTTAGGAGCTACCAACCCCAACTCAGTATCCCTTCACCACACACAAGAAAGGATTCCTGTGGCCTTCTGTTTATAACCGGGTCTGTCTAAGCAAAACATACATTGTCGATTCGACGAAGGTTTAGGAATACCCGTAAAAAATGTATTCGTCATTTTGTATAAGGTTTCGCAACAATGTATCTGAGTAATCCAAATAGATTACAAATGATTTATTTCTCCATAATTATTCTTTCATTATTAGCAAATTGTATTATGTATTAATTCAAATTTGAGATAATTTCTTACTTCGTTTTTCTAAATTACAAATTTGATTTGCGTTCGATTCATAAATTGAATTATTGATGTTTTTATTGATTGTTTTATATCGTTTTTTACCAGCTGACTGATCTATAATTTACTTTCGGAAATAAATTTACTCAGTGAAATTTAGCCAACTTACATTTGTAATTAATAAATTGTAATGTAATTAAGTAATGTAATTAATATTCCTTGGGAGAGAATACAATAATTAATAAAACATAAAAAAAAACATAAAAAATAAAAATTAAAATACAATTTTTATAATAAAACACTATCAATATTTTTAAACAATTGTTCTTGGTTTTTAGGTTTTGTAGATTTAATTTTAAAAAAAGGTTTTAAATGTATATCTGCATATATTTTTAATATTCAAACAAATTTAAATTGTTCATTATTTATTCTCATTATTTCCGTTAATACTCTCTAAATTGCTTATGGTAGTCGAAGGTTTAGTAATACGGTACCTTACCTATATTGAGCTTTAGTATTCTAGGTTTTAGACATCAGAAATTTGAAACAGATACCTATGTTCGCTCTTAGCCTATCTTTTTGTATGAACACAAAAATAATATGGATTTTAAGCTGATTTCCTACTATAGTGCTAAGCTTTAAGTTTTTATGGCTTTCAAGGACACCTACTACATATAAATAAATTTAATTCAATATCCAATTTTTTTATCACAATTTTTTTACAAACGCTCATAATGATACCCACTACATCTATGAAGTGAACACCATTTACATTCTACATGAAAATAGATAATTAAAAAAGTTATTATTTTTCTACATGATCAAAAATAGTGGCTTAATTAAAATCAAGATCAGCTGAGTTATGCCACCAGCAAAATTACATAGGTTTCGAAAAAATAATTTTATCTCATTGCAATTTTTTTTTTTAACTTGGATAATTGAGGAAGTAAAAACAGAAACAGGATGAATGTTTATAGCTTATCATTCTCTCCCAAGGAATATTGTATAAAATTAATAAATACGCTGAATTGTTAACATCATTATTTATAATGATTCAACGAAATGTACTTTAAAGACATGATCTAAAACGAAAACGTCTCTATTTCAAAAGTTCCTGGACTACTTTACCACCAAAGGAAATTTACTCGGGCAGAAACAGTAGGCTCAAGAAGGGGTTTTCCGAATTCGTGCAAAAACTTAAAAAAGTCTTCCTTACATTTCCATATCTTGGAGCGGCTCTCAACCAATTTCCCATCGAGTTTTACATTTTACAGTCGGAAAGAGACGGGGAACTTCCATAATGAGGGCCCGTTCCCACTGCTAAAATCCTCGAGCCCTGTAATAAGTTTCAACTTGCTCAGGGAGCAGCTTCGGTAGAGGTCATTATTGTGCTCAAGTTTTACTAATTTCCTTCTCCTTCTCTTTAACATCCATCAGGAGGAGATGGCCTATCTCGGACAGCGAATCCGCTAAATTACGTTCTTAAAGGGGACTCGCGAAGATTGGAACTTTATCGTCCCTGTTTATCAATATCGACCCGGTTACCTGCACAGTGTCCCAAGTTACTGCGTTCGAATTTACTGCTTTCAATTTCGTCGACAACTCAGAACGCTAATCATTCTTTATTCATAACTCCTTCTCAAACAAATTATCGAGACTCGGTTCTTTACTTTACGAGGGTCGTTTCCTCCATATTCCACTGCCTGTAAAATTTCCTCGAAGTTCATTTTAAATATTTCTGATCTTAAATTCCCAATATGCGAAACCCTGTTGGCTACAAAAAGCCTGATAAACCGTATTGCTTTTCTGAAATCTAATAAAAGAGACAAAGATCTAATATCTAAAAGAGACATCAAATTAAAGATAAAAGATAAAGATCCCTAAATGCGTCCCAAGCACTCCTGAAACACCTGGATAATAAAGCTTGTGGGAGAAAAGGACGGAGGATAAAAATAAACTTAATGACTAGTCTATTCTTTACATTTAGACTTTGACAGGACTGTTCCTTTCAGTTTTTTTTTTCAACAATATCCCCTCCAAAAAAAAAAAAAAATCAATCCCATCGTGCGGTCTCGTACATTATTTGGGCAAACGACTAGCATGCGCTAAATACTGGTTTGACACCACTAAAAATCGATTATCCAACTTTTGTATGTTATTTTATAAACTTTGATTATGTAATATTCTATTTCCAGAATGTTATTTTATAAACTTTGATTAAATAATATTCTATTTCCAGAAAATAATGAGCTGAGGATGTAATAAAAGAAGTTTTGATCGGAAAAAATATTGAGAAAACTGTATGTATAGAAAAAACAAATACAATCAACACCTTATAAAGAAAATAAAAATAAAAACGATAAGAAAGTTTTCAAGTCCTGAAATATGTTTCCAATGCATCCGATAAGCTTGGAGAGATCCATATAACACTTTTACATAGGCTATTTTAAAAAAAGCCTTTTTAAGTTTCGAAAAATTTATCTTGTAAGGAAGTTAGATCGAAGATATAAGTGTAAAATTCAAAACGAATAGTCAAATTTATAATAATTTAAAAGTAATAAATTATTTACATTAAGAATTAACTGGACTTACATAAAGAGGTAAGTGGTTTATAAATAAAACTCTACTAATTTATATTAAAATTTAAGATACAGTATTATTTCTTATGTAAGGGTTATACTCACAGTATACTACATGCTGACGATACAGAATCTTTAAAAGATTTAAGTAGGTCAATTACTTACCTGAAAAATAATGAAAATTAATATATTAAATATAACTTATGAAGATAAAACATTTAAGTTATAAATTTTTGTAGGAAATGCAGGATATCCTTCCAAGCTGAGAAAATCATTGGCTAAAATTAATTTTTTTAAATTTTTTTACTACGATATTATAGAAAAACTCTATAACATTTCAACATTTACATTTATGGAGTTAATCTTAGAGCCGCTGTAAAAGATAAGTCGCTAATCACAGAAACTAGAAAATGTATGCACCACACAAACAAATTTATATAAAAACAGGTTAAATCAATTATATTTAACAATTAGTAGCCCAACAGAGGGCTCTGAAAAACACGAGTAAATAATGGTTAAAAAACCAAAAAACAAAATCGCTATTGGCCCTTCTGAAAGTCCTGTTATACTGTATTTAGTTATGCCAAACTAAACTTCTTAAAGGGAATTTTGTCTACTTTACGATGTTGCAATCGGAACTTAATTACCTTCAAGTTTTTGAGTGATTTCAACAAAAATGTGTTACTTAAAAAAAAATTAAATTCCCTCCTGTGTGGAATCGGAACATGGATTAATATGATTTTTTTCCTGTGTATAGTTCAGCCACAAAATGTGATTTCCTCTAGTTTTTTTTAAACCTAAAATCAGTTATAACTTCTTGACTACTGTAGCGTCAAGGGAGTGGTCTTATTCGATTCAGAAAAAAAATAAATATATAATAAGTTATCCATCCCCTAGTCGATACCTTATTTGCGCAAATTATTCTCCCTCCCTATTTTGACCTGTTGAGAGGGTTGTCGCTCCAAAATTTGGGCGGACTCAGCAGATCTTGATTCCTACTACGAAGACGAAATTATGACCAAGTTTTATGAATATACAAGTTTTGTTCTTTATTTGTTGGTTATATTCAAAAAGCTCATCAGGAATATCAGAAAATGCACGTATACTCTCCAATAGATAGATACATTTGCGGACCCCCAAGCGTAAATCCGAGGAGATAAAAAGTTTAATAACTTTAAAACAAGTTATGAAATAAAAAATAAAAACTTTCAAGATATAATGCTGCAGCCTTAAAAAAATTCAAATTTCAGTTTTTATAAATGATAATAAATGGTAAAAAAAAAACTCCAAAATATTTCCTCTTGTTCAATTGCTGACAAATTTAGAACAGTTATTATAGAATATAAACACTTAAAAAGGTTTAAAAAAAGGGAAATTAAAGAAGTGATTGGGTCATTGTTATAGTTACATTTCTTATAAAATTGAATAAAATTATTCATTCAGTTATTCATTTTTGTTAATAAAAAAATAGTTTTCTTTGCATCATTATCATATAGTATTTGAAGCCCGGCAAGTAAAATTAGGCTCGGAGAATAATAATTGTAATAATTAAAAAGTTTTTCGACCACGACGAACCCATTATTCAGGATTCTGACCCCAACAGGAAGGCCATAGAGAAGGCAAACAGATTAACAGCTTTAGACTAGACTGAGGACAAGTAACTAACTGAACTGATACAATACAACTACTCAGCCCCTTCACTGAAAACATTTAAACATATTAGTACTAACGATTCCAAATATGTATTCCTCTTAAAATACGTCTTACAAACCTGAATATAAACCCACATTCCACGGGGCTTTGAAATAAACAAAAGTTTATCGAAAGTTTTGCCAACAAAAATAGTCTTAGTTTTTTTAACGCTTACTGCTTAAATATTCAGTATTATTTCTAAAAGAGATAGTCTTGTTATCAAAAAATACATAATATATATTGATTCAAATACTATATTGTAGGATATTAGGACATGAGTTTGCCTAATTAGGGATTGATAAATTATTTACCACTTCTATAATTTTATTTTTATTGAAAACTAGTTTCGAATGTTGTACTTTCATCTTCAGTTCTAAATAAAAACACACAAAAATTCAAAAATAAGCAATACAGTTTGGTGATATTATTTGAATAATTTATTCAAATGATATTCAGTATTTTTTAATTGCTTATTTTTGAATTTTTGTATGTTTTTAGAACTGAAGATGAATGTTCGAAACTAGTTTCCAATAAAAACAAAATTATAGAAGTGGCAAATAATTTATCAATCCCTAATTAGATTGATCCTTCTATACCATCATGCGGATATCGACTGATCATGAGTTTGCCGTTTCTCAGAGCAGGAATCTCTTTCAATAGCTCATCGGAGACCCTGTTTGCTTATTCTATCGCTAACGTATTAGAGAAAAGAGAAAAAAATATATATGGAGGTCGTTGCCGGACCGAGGTACGTGTGCAGTATGGGGATGAGGCATTGTGATTCAGTGGGTGCACCTGTCAACCCTGCCCCTGGGGGTCGGGGTCTCCTCTGGATATCCGTCCTATCTCTAACCGCTCATATCAGGTCCCGGGGTGAGGCGGTTCGCTCTGGCTATCCTCTCTGCGCTAATCTAGGAATTAGGTATTGTGCGTTGTAGGACACGGAGGTTCTATCTCGATTGATGGCCGGAATGCATATTAATTAGCTAGTATATATTGCAGAAAAAATATATATAATGAAGTTTTACCAATCTTTCTGAAATTATTTATGAGGGCATTTTTTTTTTCATTCTTAATATATCTTACCAGCTAGATGATGATATCTCGATGACGTTGAATTTTTAATTAGCTCGGAAATGTCATTTAGTCCTAATCAACAAGAAACAATACATGGAGATGTATACTTCTACTCCAATTGGTAGCTGATACGAACGTAGTCGTTCTGTCAATGTTACTGAAGCCATCAATAGTGTTAAAGAGTACGGGAAAATTGAACTAAGTTAAATTGAACTCAGAAAGGGACCAGAAAGAAGGATAAGTAGTGAAGAATGTGGGGTCCGAGGTCGCTTAGCCATGCTATTATCGTTAACGGAACCAACTAAATTCCATTTAATTACTCATTAGGGCAAGGACAATTGAATTTTAGTTTGTTATAAAGCGATAACGAATTGCACGTAGTTAGATGTTACAGTCAGTAAATTACAATCTCGAAATACTGGAAAATATACGAACGTTGTTCGTACTGTTTTGTTTTATAATTATGTGTGTTTGTATATATATATATATATATATATATATATATATATATATATATATATATATATATATATATATATCTACAGTGCGTGTATAAATATGTTGAAGTAAATATAATGCATTTAAACAAAAATGTGCCAATACAAATTCAATCCAAAAATTTTGGAAAACTGTATGCATAGAAAAAACAAATACAATCAACACCTTAGAAAAGAAAATACAAATAAAAAAGACAAGAAAGGTTTCAAGTCCTAAAATATGTTTCCAATGCATCCGATAAGCTTGGAGAGATCTATATTACACTATTACGTAAGTTTTTTAAAATCTATATTTGAACAATGTATTCCCCCATTAGTGAAGATGAAAATATAATTAAGCAATTCAATCACGTGACCTCCTATTAGCACAAAACAACACTTATTTTTAGCCTTCGATCAGAGAATTTCAATCGATAAAATAAAATTTTGGGACATCGTATTGGATCTGAAATTTAGCATTTTGAAATGAATGATTAAATTTAGATTCATGTACCCTCAAAAACTTACGAGAGGTGGATCGAACTGATCATTTGTTGATTTGGGATTTTCGTCACACTCATTAAATTCTCCAATCTGTATTTGTAAAATCTAGCCCCAAGTTCTTAATCGTTGACCCAGCAAACTCTCTGATTCAAACCTTCATGAAAATTAAAAGAAGTTACTGACCGCCTTATCACCAATTTTCCTTTCATTCGGCCTTTTCGTTTCTTTAATGATGTTTGAAACAATTTGATTTGACATTAGTCATATCTAGATTACTAGATCCGCTGTATTGGATTTGTGAAAACATACATTTTAAGCATCAGTTTCTTAAACAGCAATTGCAATAAGGTTTGACCATTGCTCGGCTTTGGTCAGTTTTCCATAAAATAACTTAGCTTTTTTAACACTCTTGCACAACCAAACTCAATTTGCTCAAAAACTGGCATTGGCTGTTCTTGCATTAAGCCACAGTTACGTGACTCGAATAAAGATAGGACAGGGATAGGACTGTTGAAATGATAAAATACAGTCTGTTTGAAATTAAATGGGCACCGCTAAAGGACTTCTTTAACAGACAAAATATTGGCTTTTCACTTGCAGGGTTTATTAGAATTTTATCATTATATATTGTTATTGAATGATGAATTATTAGTATTAACAATTTATAAAAACTAGATAAAATTCATTGATTTCATGTTAGTTTTTCCTAAAGCTTCAATAATGTCGGAATACTTGAGCTGTTCACTAAGGTCTTGTATTTTCCGGATCCGTGTGCCTGAATAAAATCTTTGATCTTTCCAAACATCAACTTGGGATAAGGGTACCATTCCCTAATCCTATTAGTCTCTGCTTCTGAGACGTCTTTTGAATTCCCATCTGTAGAACAACTTCAGCTCTGTTAAAAAAAAAAAAATAATAAAATTATTCTAAAGAGTTTTGAGTGCAATTATACTCCGTATATTTGTTTTAAAAATGATGGAATACTCAATTTAGCATATCAAATCTTTCTACTCAATTAAAGCCATGTTACATAATGAAAATTATAACGTTTATGAGTTTAAATATTTTATGTCATGATAATGATGTGTATTATTAGTTAATGTTTTATACATAGTTCAATGTATTTATTATTTTTAAGCTTCTTCTATGAGTTTTGATATCAGTTCTACTGTTTTTTTTTTCCTGACATTTTGTCCTCAACTCCCTTGGGACTTCTTCAGTCTATGAAGAACTACGTTGAGACGGAATATCACTAAGAAAAATATACCCTCTACAAAAATAAAAAATAAAATAAGGAGAGAACTACTGATACGAAATTATTTAGTTAGTTTAGCCTTACTGTCGCTAACCTGTCTTTCTCCTTCTTATCATACTAATGAATATTTGCTGATACGGTTATTTGAATTCGTAAACATCTCAGATTACTTTATTTATACAGATAAAACCAATTTCAAAATAAAATAAACGTTATATCATCATTCCCGCATTTTCCACCAAACAAGCAGTTCAACGAAACTTATTATCAAATACCTAACAAATATCTTTCGTCTTATATAAAAATCGAGATTCACTAATCGTTGCGGTAGAAAGACGAAATTGGGCGTGTGTGACATTCAGGCCAAATCAATTAGTTCAAACAGATTCATTCCTCATGTTACATAGAAATGTACAAAAAAATACATAGCTATGGTTACAACTATCGAAAAGATTGTCTATAACCTTTCGACATTATACAGACAGCATAAATTATGAAGACAGGTAAATTCAAAATTTCAAACGTATTTAAATTGATAAAACAACAATTTAGGTACCACTAATACCAGGACCTTTCAGGGTTCGGAATCAGGTTTTTTTTGCGCTGTGGGAGTTAACATACCTGAGATCGTTTATAAGTTCCTCTAATGATATGTCCCTTGAAATTAACAGGATATCACAGCTGAAAAGAGTTGTTTTATGGTCTAATTAAATACACGAAGAGCAGTTTGATCTCAAGGAAAATAAAAACCAGACTACATAAGACCTTAAAACTTCCGGTTCTAACGTATGCATGGAAAAGACGGAAGAACAAGGAGCTGTACGAGCTATACGGAGAAGCGGACGTTGTGCGAACAGTTAATCTGAATAGGTTGGGCAAATTTTCGTCATTTCCATTATCATAATGGAAGAGAATCAAATGCCAAGAAGGATCCTGGAAGCCAAATTAGGCACAAGTAGAAGAGTTGGTAGATCAAGACTCAGATGGTTGAATGGTGTATCCAGCGACGAAAGGAACATCCTGGGTGTTCGTAACTTGAGGGCAGCCGCAAAAGATAGACCTGGAATGTCTAGGAGGCCAGGACCCGTCTTGGGTTGTAGAGGCCTGGATATAAATAGAATACCAGAACCTGAATTAATACAGAATTTTTTTCTAATTTAAAAATGTCATTAGTTTTTCTAATTAAAAAAAAAAAACATAGGATAGGACTTTGACTAAAACAAAATCGCACTGTAGATTAATTTATATTTCATTTTATTGTAAATTATATATATATTTGTTTGATTTAATTTTATTCATTATTCATTACTTAATTTTCACAACCTTGCAAACAACTTCTTTTAATAGTCAAATGTAAAAGTTTCAGTATTTCAATAATTTTTCATAATGCTATGAAGCAGACTTGTAATAACGTATTGCGATTTCATGGAGCTACTATGGATAAATAATAATTATATATATTTGTATGGTGTATAATTATATATTTTGCGTTTCATGTAATTTAGGATGAAATGATTTTCCGCGAAAAATTTAATGGTAAAACGACAAAAATTATATTCGCAATAGCATTCACATTTTTAATTATACATATATCATTTCAACTTTTACACCAAAGATTTTCGTAATTTCCAGAATAAAAACAAAATATAATAATAAGGGATAATTCAAGGAATGAAAATACCGACACAATAATTCTTGTTTAACAACATGTTGTAGAGAACACTGATTAAATTTACTGATCTCTATTTTACACAACGAATACTAACATTGCGTTGATATATGCATAATTCAAAACAATACAAGCATGAAACCCATTGATTCATTTATATAGTTAGAAATATAATGGAACACGTTAACATATTCGGTACATGCATTTGTCAACAGTTTATGAAGTATCGAAACTAAATTTGCATTTACAAGATATCAATGAAAATCCATTTAATAGCTTGCAGAGTTTCCTGAATACCTCATAATGTAAGTTCGGAAGAATTTGCCATATCTGTAGGCTATTCATTAGCTGGCTTTCCACTGAGGAGGGAAGCGAAGATAGGGCAACAGAGGAGAAGAAATGCCACTTCGTTGATTCGAGATAACTCCTTTCGTTGTCTCGTCCCTATTATTCTACAGCGGATTTATTTCAGGTATACAGTACTGTCATTGTTGTCCTTTTGATCAGCGATAAAATTTTACAAAAAATTTTCTTTGTTTTTTTCTGTTCCTCTCCTTGCCTAGAAAGTTTGCTTTTATGATAAGAAAAAAATACCCCAACCAATAAAAGAACAAAAAATATAATTATATATATTTTCTGACATTGTTCTAAATGTTTTTCGTACATTTTGGTTTATGTAATCAAATGCCTCTAATGCTATGTCCACGCTGGTCGATTTTCGATGCGCTTTCGTTTTCGACATCACTACATAACTTATCACTATATATTTCATTCGTCACATTTCTTTAAAAACAAATAATTCATTTGTATTCGGAAACTATTCCAAAACAATATATTGTCTGTTTTTTTTTTACTTAAGTTGATACTTCAGTCATATATGTAGGCCACTTGTAAATATAAAAAATAAAAGTTTGTGTATAGTGTTATTTTCAGTAGAGAATAAATATATTGTATTACTTTCTAATTTTAATTAATCGAGTGTATTAATTAATAAGAGTTAAAAAAAGTCGCGAGTCTCTCAAATAGTAGCAAATAGCTAACTAACCGACGCACCAGGACCTGGAAAGAGATAACACATCTCATGTCAATATCTATTGAAATACTGGCCAAATAGACATGGCACATTACTCTTAAACAGTTTATGATATACTGACGTAAATATACATTAAATATATTTTTAATGAAATTATTTATCAGCATTTTTTACGGAGTATAGATTTTTTTTTTTTTTTAATTTTCCAATTATAGGTTTTGTCTTTTTTTTTTTTTTTTTTAGTGTCTTTTAACTCATTAATTAACAAATTCGGTTTTTAATAATGAAATAAAGAAATCATTTATAAAAGGAACTCAAAATTTCAAGGAATGAGAGGGTTAGGTAGCAATGTCGAAAACGAAAGCGAATTGAAAATCGATCAGTGTCTACATAGCTTAAGATTGATGTAGTTGGTTATTAGGAGATCAAAGGGTCACATCTGTCGGTTAAAAGCGTCTTTATTTATTTTATTTTACTTTTTTATATTCCATTCATATTTATTTATTACTATCTCCAAAAGCTTTCAAACAGAACTAAAACAAATACAATAAAAATAAAATAAAAATCATATGATTATGTAAAATTTCTTGGCGATTAATTCAATATTTACAAAAAGTTTTCTCTGGACAGAAAACACATCTCTGTATTAAAAAGAGCTGCTAAAGATTTGGAATTATTTCTGGCTCTTTAAAACTTCTTATGTAATATTCATGGCTTTTGGAAATAAAATGACATATTGAAGGATATTCTATAGTCATTAAGTGGAGGAGTATAAGTCTTAACTCAAACAACTTTTTTAGTATACACAAGGTGTATACTATACAAAAACGTAAAATGATTTTTTTTCATGCATATCCTAATCTAACTTAAATTCTATAACCCTAAATCATGTTTTGTGTTTCTCTGAAGTAAACAATAGTCACAAATTTTATTAACAACTCAAACTTTTGCACAAACTTTTTTTTTTTTAATGACTTGGGATTTCTTTTTAATATCTTGGTTAAGACTGTCGCTTTTCTATTATTAAAAAACTTCGAATTTGTTCTTAAATTTCATTATGTCTTTAACCAATAACTATTCAAGTTTACAATTATTCAGGAATTTCATCCGACCGCGTCCGACTGTTAAATTTGTTAATAATTACACTGAAAAATGTGTACTAAATATTTTTCGTCCGCTTTCTCGGCGAGATTTAATTTCTAATCCATGTCAAGAAAATCATAAACCAGTCAATTTTACCTATTGGAAAATTGACGGAGGAGGCCCAGGAGGAAGCCATGAATTAGAATTTTAGGAAATTTCACTCAAGAAAATAAGTAGGAGATCTCCGAGTGTTCTACACCATCTTTTGCTGGCATTTACAATCTTATATTTCCTCATTAAAAACAACGATAGTTGAAGATCAAAAACCGAAAATTTGTGACTAGAAACATCAACATTGCTCCCAAATCTTTGTGATCATCCATACAGCAGCGATGACACTGAAGATAAGTTTCCGATTGAGCCATGACTGTTGATTTTTTTTTCGTGTGTTTTTATTTAACAAGGGAAATGCATACATAGTACCTTAATAAATAGACTTAACAATGAACTCAAACCCGAAGTTTCAAAAGCACAATTTACGATAATTACGTCAGAAATCTTGCGACTGACGATGGGAGCTTATGGAGGCACATCAAGAAAATTGTTAAACATCGTGTTGTGTCAGCACCTCTCCCTAATGAGGATGGTTCCTGGACCGTGTCAAACATTGAAAAATCTGAGTTATTTGCGAATCTTTAAACCACACACTGACTTCACTAATTCTGAACACGAAAGACTTGTACACAAAACTTTAGGCATTCCATTACAACTAGAATCACCTCCTCCTTGCTTCATCCCGAAACAAGTTGCCGAGCAACTTAGACAGTTACCTAAGAAGATAGCTGCGGGTCATGACCTGATAAATGCTCAAGTGCTCCAGAAAATGCCCAGGAAGGCGTAAGTATATCTAACCTCTATTTACAATGCAATACTCAAAACGACTAAATTCTCTCTACAATGGAAATACTCAAACATTACCATGATTCATAAACCGAACAAAGACACAGCTATTCCATCATCATACAGACCTATCAGTCTGCTCCCGATTTGTTCAAAAATTTTTGAGAAACACCTCTAAAAAGACTTCTTGACATACTGACGAACAATAACATAATACCTGACCATCAATTTGGATTCCTATCCCAACATTCAACCATTCAACAATTACACAGGATGACGGACTACATTGCGACGGCACTAGAGCAAAAATTATATGCAACAGGAGTATTTCTGGACGTCGCTCAGGCGTTCGATAGAGTCTGGCATCAGGGGCTTCTCTTTAAACTTAAGACGATACTTCCTCCTACCTATTATCTTATTCTACAATCCTTTCTTTCTGAAAGATTTTTCTCTGTCCCCAAGGCTCAGAACTATCTGCCATTCGACCGGCCTTAGCAGGAGTACCTCAGGGATCAGTAATAGCTCCGCTGCTTTACATCATATATACACATGACATTCCAAACAACACCGAAACTCTGATAGCGACTTATGCAGACGACACAACAATTCTAACAAAACATCAAAATCCAGCACAAGTCTCACAGACTTTACAATATGATTAGCCTAACAAAACTTATTAATTAATCAAGACAAATCTCAACATATCACTTTTACTCTCCGACAAGAAACCTGCCCTCCAATATACCTCGACAATGTAGTAATTCCGCAGACAGACAAAATTCGATACCTTTGCCTGACATTTGGCAGAAGAATGACATGGGACCCACACACCAAGAATGAACATTCAACGCTAAACCAAACACTTAAACTGTTATAATTACTTCTTTCAAAACGTTCAAAATTGAAACTTAGACATAAATTGAACACTTACATTTACTTACTCAAGCCCATCTGGACCTACGCTTCACAGATATACGGGATAACCAAAAAAACTCACGTACAAAAACTCCAATTTTTTCAGTCGAAAACTTTTAGGACGATCACCAAAGCTCCTTGGTACATCAGCAACTTTACGTTACATACAGACCTCAATATGCCTACAGTTAACGAACACATACGGACCCACTACAAACGATTTCACGATATTTTACACGGACATCCTAACACACTCATACACTCATGCGACAACCAACATGCCTGACAACACTCGCAGAAGGCTGAAGAGGAGCTGGATGAGGGATCTCCTAGCCTAACTATATCCGATAATCATGACAGGAAGAGGTGCCGCTGGGTACTACTCATTCTCATGCCTTTTCTGACCTGTTAACATGTTCCTAGCCAGCACATTCACTGGTTGTCTCATAGACAGGTGTGAATTTAAAATTAAGTTAAAAAAAAAAAAAAAAAAATATGTACCTTCTCAATGTTATACCGTCTTTTGAAATAAGTTGTTTTTTTTGTTTAAATGTTACCTATTTATTAATATTTACAATTATTATATTAACTCTCCGAAGGTTCTGAGGACGGGTTTACTATTCTCACTAGCCTTACATTTCCAAAAATTGTGTTAATAACTTTTGATTCTTATGTATTTTAAGATATAAGTATAAAACAAATAATTGTGAAAACGGAGGATTCATATCTGTTTTGGTTTAGCCGCAATTGTTTTTTTCTAGAAAAATGCGTCATTTGGCACACAAAATAAACAACAAAAATAAAATAAAAAACACAGCATCATATAAAAGCGAGTCTCGTTAATTGTCTAGTTTTGAGAATCATAATTACGAATTGTTTGCTTAGTTATTTTTTTAAAATGTATTTATTCTGTAAATAGTTACTGGATTCCATACTGTCGCAAACACCTAGCTTACAAGCTTTGAAGGTCTGGAAAAATACAAGCGTTTAATTAATTCCTCAGGACTGAGAGTTACCGGCCGTATTACAAACCGAGGCGTAACCGAATGAGTGTTAAATAATAAAATCCTGGTAATGGGTAAAGGTTTATCCGAGGCGTGAAGAGCCGTATCACATTAAAATTTCTCTTATTTTCAAACAATAATCTAATAATTTACTGAGAAATTAATTTGATTTGGTCTAACTGAAAGAAGCGAATATAGGGTCTAAAAGAAGTTTTCAACTATCTTTAAAGCATTAAATCTCGATTTCCTTATATGTATTTATTTTATTGATAAGAATCCTAATAAGATACATCATTATAATAATAATAAAATAATTTTTCTACAACTTTTTCAGAATTAAGCTATTTAAGGACAGTCGATTTCCTAGACTAACCAAAAAAATAAATTAAAAATATAAACGAAAGTTCAAATAATACAATATTGATTTATACAGCCTTAAAAGAATTTCGACTTAAATAAGCAAAATGAAGTGCGCTAAGAAAGAAAAGATTAACAGAAACGAAACGGCGAGCCTTTGTACAAGTCATCAAAAGTACTCAAGTTGGATTATGAATGCGTCTTCATTGTCTAATGAAAGCATTAAGTAAAAGTTACTAAATCAAATAGAAAGAGAAGATGAAAAAAAAAGTTTCTTTGAAGAGTTATTAAGTGGTGAGGTGTCTTTATGTGATTTATAGTAATCGAATTAAGTAAAAATCAATCGGTATATCAACAGAAAATGTTGAACCATTTTTATATCAGATTCGGACAGCTCTTCAAATCTGGATTTTCTCATGTACAAAGCTCAAACTATTTGACTAGGATTAGAATGAAGTTTGATTTTTCTAGCGTTGGAATTATAGAAGTTTTAAATCAGAATTTGGGATCGTTTGTTATGCGGCAAAGAAAAATAAAATGTATTTATAGCTATGGAGAACAAAAACATTTGAAAACAACCTACACTTAAAAAGATTTAATAACTAACTTTCACTAAGCAAGCTACAGTTATTGTTAGTACTGAACGCAGAGATCAGGAATTGTAAATACCTACATATTGAATAAATAAAAATAAAAATTACAATCATTGCTGTGAATACTTAGTTGTAGTTGGATCATAAAATGTTTAGTTTTTATGGTATAGCCGTAAACTAAAAGTATTTGAAAGAAACATAATAAGAAGGATTTACAGTGCTGCAATAGTTAATGGTGACTGTATCAAGGCAAGATAGCTGAGATGGGGGATCAGAATGGAGGATGAAAGGGTGCCGAAGAAAATACTAGAAGCACGCTTCATTGAAAAGAGGAAAATGGGAAGACCGAGAAGCAGGTGGAAGGATGAAGTGGAGAGAGGAGCGAGGAAGCAATTGGAAGATAGAAACACAGGACAGAGAGAAGTGGAGAAGAATAACGTAGGAGGCCAAGGGCCATGCTGGCCAGTAGCGCATGGGAGTTGGTAAGGTTTGTTATTAGCCTTTGGGTATAGATATATGTAATCAATGTATAAAACCTAAAAAAAAATCTGTGCCACTACAACCAATGAAGGGAATTAGGTTCAATACTTGGCAAGAAAGTACTGTTTCTAGGTCAACGGTTGTGCAAGGAGGTGATTCGGTCAGTTTTTTCTCATTGAAGGGTATCCACATTATAGAAATTGACTTGGTGCTACTCCAGGAGGAATTCCCGACCCGACGGGTCTGATAAACAGTTATCTACCACAGCCGAACGCTATTATTTAACGATTATAGGCTGAAAAAAGCAATCCACTTACCACAGACCTAAATAACTAGTGCTATTTTTCAGAGTTAAAAAAAAATCGCCAATCTTGAGCGGGCAAACTTAAGCAGATGATAGTTGCAGTTTTCTAAAAACAATTCCTAATTCTAAAAACAATTGTCAAAAAATCATAATCACCTCTGTTTTAAAATCTCCATCTGATAAACACGAGCGCTGTTGAGATAAAAATGCATGTATATTTTGAGCTATTTCTTTACTTATAGTGACTAAAGCACAAATAAATATTTGTAAAAACTGTAATCCATGATAATTGGCATCTCTAGATATTTTTCAAATGCAATTAATTAATAAAATAAAGTATGTTATTTCGGTTTTTGTCCATTCTCAAAGCACTGCGTGCCGCTTCTCGTAACGCCGACCAAGTACCTCACTGTAGTTCTTAAATTCCATTAATATGACCTAGGCATGCCGGGCAAGACCGTTTTTTACAGAGAGCCATAAAGTGGCTTTTTTAGTGCGCTCTAGCGGCGTCACAGGTTGTTTGAAAATTAAATACAAAATACACATATCGTAGGAAATTTTGTCAACTATAATTTTGTAAATAATGTTGATCTTAGAATTATTATCTTAATTTTTTTTTTAAACTTCGAAATTTTTTTTATACTATCGTTGTGAAGGAGGCGGCTGGCGAGTTTAAAAACCATAAATTCGGACTAAGCAACCCAAAAAGATACATAGAATGGTGAGAAAAGAAAACTTATATTTTTTTTCCTGAAAACATCCTGCCTGAAGCTTCGATGATTGGACTATAGCACCTCCTTAGTAAACTAGATGCAGATACAAACGTCTCGTTACTATGTATGGGAACAAGGGTGGCATGAGGTTTCAGGCTAACTTCCTGTCTCAGAAAATTGCTTCCACTTAAAATTTCACCTTCATATTTTAATCTCTAAAGGGAAGGATAAGAATCGATGGATCCTATTTCTGAATAATCTAGATGTCTTACAGAATGAAAAAAATATCCCATTAATTCACTCTTTATATATAATATCGAATTCAAACCTGAAATCTCCACTTGTCGGGTTTAACGATATAACCCTAACCGGGTAAGCAGTTACACGCGCGTACAGATTTCAAGCTAAGCATTAATTACACGAACATGTAATGTATCGTGGTTTCTCTCGTGGTCGCGTGACAATTACAATTTAAAATGGTCCTTCTCTCTCAAGGGCAGAATAGAGTTACAGGTGAGAAGGATATGATAGCTACTAGCAAAGGCTTCATGTTAATTATTAAAATTTAGTCGTTGCAATCAATTTTAATTTTAAGAAATAAATTTTTGGTAGACAATGGGAGTGATGTTAAAAAATAATCCAATTTAGTACAATGATTTTATTAAAGACATATATCAGAAATTAAAGAGCTAGGTGGCAGAACGCAAGGTTCCTTATTCTCTGTCTTAAGGTATTCTAAGAAGATACAGTTATTAATGCGAACCACTTAATCATCAATTAGTGATCATTTGTAAAATTTAATCAAACACGGGAGGCGTTTGTAAAACCACGTTTCTTATCCTAACAAAGTCTATTACTTCACTATGTAGTAGGCCTATGTTCAAAGTTCAAACCTTGACTATGATTTCGTTCGAAACTGGAAGCCAGTGTCACAGTTGGTTCTCCTTATTACACAACCATCATTCACTAAAACGGAATTATTTTTTATTCTATTAATTAAAAGTATCGTGTTTTAACATTTCTACCTTTAATATTTTAAAATTCAAAAAACAGGCACTCTTATAATAGTCTTCAACGATTACACCTTTTCTACCATTACTTCTTATAATTCTGATGATTTTCTTAACAAATTTATTTTCTTATTATTTATTTTTAAGTTTTTTAGAAATTATCGTTATCAGCTACAATTATAAGGAATAGTACTAAATTTTCACAACCACAGAATATTAAAAAAAAACAACAACACATTAATTCTTGCATTATAATAATCACCGTACAGAATACAAACCATTCACATTCATCCTATGTGTTCTAAGAACTTCCCACTAACTTCTAAAGGACAAAGCAAGACACCATTCGAGAGTATCTCCCATTACACATCAGAGGTATTAAACCAGTGGAGATAGACCAAGAACGCCATAGGATATTTTTTAATATTACTGTTAATGTATATAAGTAGGTAAAATTAATATCAATGTTACAAAAACTGAATAATATATATATATATATATATATATATAACTATTTAAACCATAATGACATATCTCTAATCTATTAATGATGCTTTACGCTGGATGACTGGAATAAGGATCGAAACAAATATAATTAAACTATAATTGCAATTAAAGAATTAATAAATTCAAAGGTAATAATTAATGAGATTCAACGAGTGAGGTTTGTTGAAGAGTTTTAACAGCCACACTCAAGAATTTTGAGTCACTAAGGCCGGTGCCTTAGTCTCGGTAGACGGTATTATAAATTTTATTACTATTGAAAAATTAGCTCTATTTTAAAAATGAATACTTAAATTATTTTATAGATATTTTATTAAAATCATCGATGCAATCTTCAAACATACCTTACTAATGTAATTGAAAAGCTGTATTTATGTATTAGATTAGTTTGAAATTGTCGGATGTTAACATATTTCAATTATTAAAGATTTATATAATTCTAGTATTAAGCTCCATTACAATTGAAGTTTTCTTTTTGTTACTTAAATATCAAACATTTTAATTAGTGTTGTTTAACAAACGATTATAAACTACGGTTATACGGTTATAAACTGTTATTCAATATGAACATAATAGCTTCACAGATGTACATAAAGCAAATTGAAATATAAAACTTATATATATGAGTCGTGTAAGTATTCGGTGTTTACATCATCAATAATCGATTTTTATATCATTTAAATTTTTTTTTTCTCGATATATCGTGAGCGAGTATCGATAAAGGTGGTATTTACGACCAATAATATATTGACCATATAAAACAATATATATATATATATATATATATATATATATATATATATATATATATATATATATAAAATTCGATTTTTTGGCGCTTAAACCTTTTTAAAAACCGACGTCGATATGATCCTGTTATATTTATTATTCTCAAATTTGTTATTGTTGGGTCTTGTTTCGCTTAGCCTGGTGTAGACCTATAACTTCTACCGAAACGTTTTCATTTCCATTTTTTTTTTTTTTCATCCAGGATAAAACCCTTAAATTACAAAACTGTTCACCGATTATACATTTTCGCCTACATCTGTTGAATGAGACAGAAATAATTTCACTTCTTATATTATCAACCCTTATAAGCACTAAATTTCTCCCTGAGAATCTACTGTAAAACTAAGGTAGGAGGGAAAACAACAATGCTACAGTCCCGGAAAATGTTAAGTTGGTTACTATTTCGGTGGCCGTGGAAGGAGAGACTAAATTGCCGTGGCCAATATAAAGGGGAGCTGAAGCGTACTTGTATTAGAAAGGAAACAATAGTCCTTCCCTTCCACGGATCCGGGAAATGCAAAATATAACCAGGCTTTCTCCCTCTAATAAGGTGTCGGCTGCCTTTTCCAACCGGCTCATTTTATCAACAACTGTGCGAAAAATCCATGGAAACAGGGAAATACAAAGGTAATATATTAAAAAGTCAGTAAAATATATTTTTAATTTACAATTTACAAGATAAAAAATAAATACCATTATTTTTTAAGGAAAAATTGTAATGCTCTAATGTTGTGACTTAATTATAACTTATAACATATGCTTAAACTGCAATAATTTGGTGTTTTCACAATCGATCATGCTAATTTAAAGTAATTTAGCCGTTATTTTAGAATGGTATCTATAAGTTATATATATATATATATATATATATATATATATATTATATATATATATATATATATATATATATCGTATTTATATTTTAAACTTATTTCTCCTCTACACTTAGCATTTTTACCTATTCATGATAAATAGGTGGTGCAGTGGTCTAAATAAGTAATCATACACTTAGTTTTACGGATAAAACTACCTTTATTGATTTATTGATCAATTTTTACAGAGGAAGGAAATTAGAAACCCGTATAAACTAATTAGCAACTAAAATTTAACAATGCATCAATGCTGGTATAACGCAAGGTGTTATTAGCGTTGATTCGTCCATCCATCGCCATTTTCACAGATACCAAATTAACTCAAGATGTCCATATTCGAGGATACGCGACCATCACCGATGAAAGTCGGGACCCACCTGGAGGAGTATTAATAGCGATTCGTCGGGATATAGTATAAAAAAAGTATCTCCGATTACTTTAGTTACTGACAAAACCATCCACCATGTCACTGTGCAGGTACGTCTAGGACAAACTTTATTCATCACCGGACTATACAGGCGTCCTCGCAGCTCGCTAATAGAATTCAATCGAATAATGATTGACTGCAGCAAAAAATCCAACCATTGGGTTATTGGAGATTTAAATGCACGTCATTCCCAATGGCACAATACCAAAAACAATAAGGCGGGCCAATTCATTCTCAAAATGCCCTCTACTGTGATACACCCTTCAACTCACACTTTCAGGCATTCAGCTAATCCTTCCATGACTTCAACTATTGATCTACTTCTCACTCGACAACCCCACAAAATTACTGGATGTGAAGCTCTCGATTTTATTTTTCGGACCATCGCCCTGTACTTTATGATTTAATGAGTAAAATTGCGAAGCCGAAGCCGACAGATTTCAGTTATCGCATGGCGAATTGGGACATGTATCGAAACATAGTTCACACACAGCTTAATTGTGTCCCAACACTGACCACAAAGGAAGAAGTAGACTCTTACATATTTGATTTCTCAAATATATTAGTAACCGCTGCGAACTCCACTATCCCGAAATATGCACCACTCCCTCCTTCCTTGCAATCACCTCCCGATCACATTCTACAACTAATTGCATTACGAAACAAGTGGAAAAACAAATGGTATCGTACTAAAAATTCTGATGTCAAGCGCACTGTTAACGCGTTAACTACTCAAATTCGTAATCTCATGAAAAATTGGAAATCAACAATATGGCAAAATAAACTAAATGCGACCCACGGTGATTACCGAAAATTTTGGAGACTCATACGCACAACCAAGAAACAATCAAATTCAGTGAGAATTAATGATGGGGGGCAACATTATGCATACCGATAAGCAGGCTGCCATACTGGCTGATTACTATGCAAAGGGCTTTAGCAGCCAAAAAACACACGAAATGCTGCATAAGGAATTACCTCGGCAGGAGAACTTTATGTTTATATTACCCAAAAAACTAAAAACGATACTCCGCAAATCAAAAGGTAATAGAGCGCCAGGGAATGATGGGATTCAAACAATCTTGTTAAAACAATTACCTAAGAAAGGTTTCATTCACTTGACAAATTTATACAACTCCTGTCTTCGTTTGAGGTATTATCCAGATGTATGGAAACATGCTATCCTCATTCCTTTGCTAAAACCAGCGAAAAATGGAGACCAACCAGAACACTACCGACCTATATGCCTACTTCCTCATATGGGCAAAATTTTCGAAAAAATAATACTTAAATTTCTTAGAGATTTCTGTTCAAATCACGACATTATCCCACCTGAGCAAACTGGTTTCCAATCCCAATTAAGCACCGAGCACCCACTGATCAAGTTGCAAGCTGATATCACGAGGAATCTTAGACAGAACCTGGCTACAGCTATGATATCCATTGATTGCTCTAAAGCTTTCGATTCTGTGTCGCATGGGTTGCTATGCCAACAGCTCATGCTCTCAGAATGTCCGGAGCAGCTTTGCTCAATTAAACAGTCCTTCCTCATACGGAGGAACATTTCAGTCTAGGTTGGGAACAGTTTATCAAAGCCAATAGCCGTGACTCGTGGTGTTCCCCAAGGCGCAGTTCTTTCTCCCATATTATTCAATATTTACACAACTCGCGTCGTAGGAGAACCCTACGATCATTCAAAAGTAATGGCATTTGCTGACGACATTGCGATTTACAGTACAAGCACGAACTCTTCCTTAGCAATGAAGCAAGCGGAGAACACTTGTAACAAAATAGTAAACAAGCTTCGTCACTTAAATATAATGGTAAATCCGGGGAAAACTGATGGTATAATCATCTCGTTTCAAAAGAATAAAAAGAAATTGCCCACCCAGTTTACAGTAGACGGCGTGCAGAGGCGGATCTCTAGAAGTATCGTATACCTCGGTATAAATATTGATAGACATTAAAAATTTGCAAGTCATTTTCGGAAAAAGTTGGCAGCTGTGAGAACAAAAACATATAAATTGGCTCACCTCCTTACCTCACCACACTTAAGCCTACGACTTAAGTTATTAATTTATATCTGTATCATTCGACCAGCTCTGTTGTACGGTGCTCCAATGTTCGAACATATAACCCCTCATACAGCGAAAGTGCTACAACAATTTCAGAACGGGGTAATTAAAAGAATATGCAAGCATACTTCCCTTTGGAGACAAAAAGCTGCTACCGTTCATAGCACCCTACAAATACCGACAGTGAAGCAATTCCTAATGCGACGCCATGTCAAGTTTTTCGATTCGTTAACTCATGTCGGCAATCCGCTATTTGATAGCATTGTACCTCCACCAGCTCCGAAACGATGGCAAGATGCTGTAGCATCTACTAGATAAAATTAATTAAGTTAGAATTAAGGCGTAATTATAAGTTACTTTTGCAAACAGAAGTGAGCCCCGTCACAGGAATGATGAAATTTTTATTTAATAGCAAAAACATTTAGGCATATCAATCCTACCTTAAAATGTATCCAAGATACAGAAGAAGGATCAAAGACCAGAAATTAGCTATTAGCGAAAAATTGATCAAGAGAAAGAAAAAATGGGGATAGGAAAAAAAATAAAAATAAAATAACGCAATTATTTCGATTCACGACCCATTTTGGGGAGAATTATCTTTAAATTCGGATTATTTGGCCCATTTTAGATTTGTATTTGAACGAGAGATTATGTACTAAGTGAAAACCCTGATTTTTGAACGAACAAGTTATTTTCACTGAAACTGTTACTGTATACTTTTTTGCATGAATTTTTTTCAATTTTTGTTGTTAATTATGTTGTATAGATTTTTCCTTTCCTTCATCTGTAAAAATTAATGCGGAATGTTTTTTATCATAACCATCAGTTCATTTATGTTCAATAAATTACTAAACATATTTTTGTCCGAAAATCTAAGTTTACGAAAACTTATTTAAACCGCTGTACGAAGCCCGTAACCACATCATATCCACTATATTCCTCTATTTTTATTGGTATTGAAGATTCAAAATAAAAAAATACTTTAAATTTAGTATTTAATTCCAAATTAATTTTGTAAAAAAATAATAATAAATAAATAAATAGTTGTGCGGTTCATATCTGTCAAACCACGTTGAGAATATTTCTAGGCAACTTATAGTTGTGATAAACAGGAATGGGTTTGTTTAATTTAAAAAATATATATATAATTTTTATAATGAATTTTATAGCTAAAACTCCAATTACATTATCAAGTTCCATTGAATGTATGATTAAGAATATCTATCTTCCAAAAGTGGACTTATTCCACCTTGAAAAAAAATATTTAGTTATTAACATTTTAAAGGTATTTAGAGTAGAATAATATTTTTAGGAAAAAAATCTGAGAATATTGGTACAACTAGTGAGGAATAACACGGATTTTTCTTATCGAAAAAAGAACTTGAATAGAAAACCAATTATAAAAAATAGCTGTCCATATAATAAATGAAGCCAGCCGTAAAATCAGCTAATCCATTTCAGAATCATTCCTTTATTATTAGGGTTCGGAGAATGAAGGAGGAAAATAGTTGGTAAAATTCCATATTATAATTTAATAAAGAAAAATTTCAATTAGGAATCCCTAAATCGGTTAGCCCTGGCACGAAATCAGTTACTAAGAAGTATTTAGTACTAATTCCTCACTCAGTAAAAGATCATCCCCAACGAGGAAAGGAACAATCTAGGAACCATGAACCAATCACGCTTTAATTAACTTTTTTCTCTTTCGTGGGAAACTAAAAAAAACAAACTTAGATTTGGTTTGAACAAACAAATCTGAAGGAAGTAGAAGTCAGCGGAAAACGAGCAACTCCTGGGCCAATAGGTTCCGGAACAAGGAAAACCGAGAATTAATGGCAAAAATTAAAATAAACTTAATTAAAGAACCATTTATTGTTTCTGTGACGACTTGGCTACTAAACAGAAGAAGTATTCTGTGGTTGTTAACTTTAATTATCACCAATAACTTCCGTCAAACACTAATGAGTTTAAGGGACTTGAAGAAAACTGAAGAGAATCCTTCAACCTCTTTTAGACATTCGCTTTTGAAGTAGGTGGGTGGCTCAAAGAGAGGATTAAGTTTTCAAAAACTGAGTGGCCTCAGAAGAGTAAAGTTGAAACCGTGAAACTTTGTCTTTACCTTTTATTCGGGCGAATGATTCGGATTTCCTTTTATTCATCTTCTCTTTTTGTCCATCCCATTTATTGGAAGATTTTCCACTATGGAGGAAAAACATCTGCGGAGTTAAATATAAGCCGATAAGACCCGAGTCACAAGGGAGCGATAGGCCATGTCAAAGGGAACTTCGCTGGCCACTTACGAAGACAAAGAAAGTTTTAACCCGGGTCCGTATCCAAGTAATCTCTAATTCAAAAGCTTTACTCACTTCATATAATACTAGCACTGTTATCCGTATTGGTATTATAATTATTCCAACATGCCAAAAAAACAAAACATATAATAATATATTATTTCTCACTTCCTAACAACACAAACCTTATTTTGAAGATTTACTTGTTTCTACTGCTAAAGTCCTGTATATCTGCTGGTGAGTCTTTAATTAAGCTAGTTTAGAATGCTATTGTAAATAAAAGTAAGTAGCACAACTGTCATCGCATTCCATCATAATGTTTATGCCGGCTCCTCAACAGAGGCAAATCGTTCGTCAAGCAACTTGTCCAATGTTTGTGATGTTTTTAATGTGAAAGTACGAATGCACAAATGGGGCATCCACACACATAGCAAACCATTTCACAAATCGTTTGCCAAATGTTCGTGAACAGAAAAGGTTTAAAAACAAAAGTTAGGCAGAAAAAAGTACGAATCAAAACAATAAACCCAATTAATAACCAAAAGTTATTCAAGTTATGAATTATTGATTATTTCAATATCAACTTTAAAGTAACAACAATTATAAAATCCATTATTTAGGTAAAAATGAGGAACCCGTTGGGCAAACAGTTCGTCACTGGAGTGGATTGAACGCAATGACAATTTCAAATCTCTGATTTGTGAAAGAAAACGTGCGTTCTTCCTCAAATATACGTTAACTTTGATGATGTTTCATTATACTCCGAATTTGTTTTTAATATTCTTTTTATTTTAACAACAGAATTTCAATCTTCACACACCACCGTGTTTTGACAAAAATATTAAGTCGTTTGATATGGATATTGATTCACTCAATTGATCGTTGAACGGTGGATTGCATTTTGCAAATGCATCTGTCAAAAAAGATATTTCTCTCTAAAATTTGCGTTTTTCTCGATCCTTACATATCCACTTAATCATCTTATTTCATTTAAAACGATCCGTAAGAGTTAATATTCGATTGGGATATGTCCTCAAGAATAGTCGATGAACTGGATTTTTTATCACTTTTTTGTTGCACTTATTTTTAAGATCTCAATCGTTTAAATATACTGAGTCATTCTTCTATCTAAGAAAGTTGAGGAAGAATAAAGTATACGACATATATTAATCTAATGCAGCTGATATGTATTAAGTATGCCGTTTTCGAGAATACTGGTCCGATTTAAATTATTTGTTATCCCTTTTGTGGAAATTTCATCAGCTTTTGATTGATCATAAAAAGTATAAAATAAATCTTATCCTATTTATGTGAAATCGGAATAATTTTGTAATAAATTGTGTCTTATTTAAAAACGCTGCAAATTATCACGCAATGGTTTATTATTTCCAAATAGTAATATTTCAAAGATATCTGGTTTGTATATGCTCAGGACTTTCCGCATTGCTTTGGTTTAGAGTTTAGATAATTAGATTACCTTTCAAATAAGCATTTGGAGTGTTTCGGGGAAGGAAGATGTGCAAAATACTTTATCAGAGATATCTACCAAGTTCAGCAAAGATATAAAGCGTAAGAACCTAAGGAGCACAAATTTGAAGCTTGTCCCAAGATGATTGCCGTGTGAGTGCCGAGCTGATAGTGTCAAGAAGAAACTGTATCAATGCAAGTTGGCTGGGAATGTTAGGACATGTAATCAGAGGATAAAATGGTACAGAGGAAAATGTTGGATGTGCCTAGGGCCCCGATGATGTCCAGCGCCGGAGAATCAGTCTACGAAGTTCATTATGGCATATTCATCACGCTAATACTGGTCCGATTTAAATGATTTTTTCTCCTTTTATGGGAATTTCATCACCTTTCAATTGACCATAAAAAAAAAAAAAAAAAAAAAAAAAAATGGATTTTTTTTGTATTTAATATTTGGATTCTAGGTATCTTGAAACATGAAACTTCAAATTTTGAGGGAGTTACAATTTTTTTTTTCTTGGTCGATTACAAAGGTCTAATATTGAAAATAATAAAGCAAAAGCATATATATATATATAAATATATATATATATATATATATATATATATATATATATATATATATATATAATATATATGTATGTATATATACATTTGTTCGGTTGGCTCAACACAACTTATAGATCTTTGGCCACCTGAATCAGCCTTCTCCACCTCTGCCTATCTTGGGCCACTGCTTTCCAGTTTGCTGCATGCAGCTCTTTTGCATCTTTTTTGATCCTATCTATCCATTCTAGTATATATATATATATATATATATATATATATATATATATATATATGTATATATATATATATATATATATATATATATATATATATTAATGCCTTATTATGCTGATTCCAAAACACCTTACATTTCCCCTCTATCTTTATAAATGGCCGAGTTATGGGCTTCTAAAATCTGTAATCGACCGCCATTTTAAAACAAACAGATATATTGTAATGTCGAGTTACGAGGATCAAACATGGGTGACCTGTGGAACTTGGTGCCGAATCTGAAGAAAATCGGTTCAGTAGTCTCGGAGAAATGCAGCGGACGGCATATTTTATTCGATATTTGGATACCACGTATCTTGAAACGTAATAAAAAAAATTCTTGGCTGATTACAAAGGTCTATTCTTGAAAATAATAAACCAAAAACATTTATATTAATTTTTTTTTAAATCCCTTTTTATGCTGATTTCAAAACACCTTACATTTTTCCTCGATATTTATAAATGACTTATAAAATTTCTAATCGGCCGCCATTTTGAAACAAACAGGCAGATGGTAATGTCGCGGTCTTTTGATCTATCCTCCGGTGACCTGTCACTTTGGTGCCGAATCTCAAGAAAATCGGTCCAGTAGTCTCGGAGAAAAGCCACGGACGGCGTTCGGCGTACAGGTGACGGAGGACCGATGGATTTTCTTTTTATTCGATATTTTGATTCTACGTATCTTAAATTTAAATTTAAATTTAAAACATAAAACTTCAAATTTTGAGGTTGTTACAACATTTTTTTTCTCAGTCCATTACAAAAGTCTATTTTTGAAACTAATGAACCAAAAGCATTTATATAGATTTTATTTTTTTAGATTTTAATTTTTTTCTTCTAATTTCTTGTTATGCTGATTCAAAAAAACCTTAAATTTTCTTCTCTATCTTTATAAATGACCGAGTTATGGGCCTATAAAATCTCTAATCGGCGCCATTTTGAAAAAGACGTTGTAATGCCGAGTTCCGTGATCAGGTTGATTCACGGATGCCCTGTGACCTGGGGTGCTGAATCTCAAGAAAATCGGTTAACAAAAATTCACGTCCAGAAAAATAATTAACCAACTAATAACTAACACCATTTGGTAAAGATAACAGTTAATAAATTTGTAAAAACCTATGTTTTTTGATGAAAGGAGTCTCTAATTAACACGTTCGTCACCAAGTTGTATTCGGGTGATGGGGTCCCCACCGAAGCATAAAGTTACCCTGATAAGGGTGGCGTGGCGACAAGCGTACTAAATCGACATATAATATGGAATCGTTCATGTCAGTGATTTTTTTTAAGGTTATAGAAAACATATGTTTATCATAAATTTGCAGTTTTTAGAAACTCGACCAAATTTACACAGGTCAACAAACGTGTTATTGAGCTATACCTCAAACCATAATATATTTTACTTAGTTGTAAAGAACTCTTCTGATAACAATTTTAGGTATGTTTTATAAATTATGCATAATCGTTCACCGTCAGAATTCGATAAAAACAATCCTTTTTAAAATATTTCTAAATCTGCATGCTCTTTGAAGCACTAATCCAATTGGGATGAGATTTGCGAACTAAGATCGATTTACAATAAGGTTAGATATTTTCAAGGCCTAGGATATGATATTTTCAATAACCAGAGAAGAAGAAAATGTACAAATTTTAGGTGCTATATTAATTTCGCTTTGTATTCATAACCGAACCCACGAGCAGCTGTTATGTTTTTTGATGAAAAGCGAATCACCTTTAACCCTTTCAAAAAGTAAATTTCCCGAGCTACTCTATTGAGGACGGAGTATGAAAGCAAATTGAGGGGCACTAACAAGGAATGATGAGGAAGCCGACAAGACAAGCTATCAAGTACCCGGGGGTGCAGTTGGGCGCTACCCGGGGGACTGGGAGCCGTAATGAGATGTAGAGTGGCGGAGGCGGGACATAACTCAGCAACCGGTGGCGGTTACCATCCAGCACAACCAGTCGCTTTGATTAACTCCATCAAACTCCACGGCTCTCCTCTGCTCGTCCCCATCCATTATCTTCTCCAGGGCCATCGAGGAGAGCATTACCGTTGTTCGCAGGTGAACAGTTTTTATGTCCTATTGCAAATAATGACTTTTAAAGCAGAAATGAACCAGTGTGACTGGAATATGATTATGCAATTTATATTAAGTTTATTCATATTGCGTTTTAGCTGTGCCTAAGTGTATCGAGTTTGAAATTTATGTTTCGCATTGAATCACATGACACTGCAATCTTTACCATTTACCATTTTAGCGGTTTTAGCTAATCAACAGATCCCTGTATCACTGCATTTATAGCCTAAGTTCACCAGGTAGCATGGATGAGATGGCTATAGTTGATTGGGGTAATTTTGTATGGAAGAGCGAAACGGGTTTTATTAATTTGTATTGAGAGTACAAAAGTTGAAATGCATATGGAGTTGTATATGGTGAGAAACAAAACAAAGTGAGACCGCCAAGGATGTTAAGGCATCACCTAAGCAACCTCGAGTCTGCTGCGGCGCCGGTTCGAATCTGGCCTGGGCGGGTTGAAATTTATTTCATGGCGGACCCACAGAATGAATCTTGAACTTTCCACTTTGGTTAGAATAAGTATACCTGTCCAGTCTGCCTTAATTGGAGATGGTAGAGACGTTAAACATCAAATAAAAATAAACAAACCAAGCCCTGTTAAAATGTAGGATTCTTAGGATTCTGTATTGTACTGTATTGCTTGTGTTTTGTTTACATTGAAGTATTTCGCTAAGCACCAAAGTGTGTTCTTTGAATGTCTAAATAGATTTCGGAATCTGTGCTATCGCTTTCGTGATCGTGAAAATTAAGTGAAGATCTGGAACTATTATTACTATATAGTTAATTCAAATCTATTTCAATATGAATATTTTACTTGTTTCTAGAATAAATGACTTCTGTATTAGAATATTTCAACTACAGCGTAACAATGGATACTGTAATGCGTAAACACATGATTCAACGGCTCTAATCACTGGGTAAAGACATACCTACTTAAACCCATATGGACTTAGGTCTCACAGATTTACGATTCAGCAAAAAAGACTCACTTACAAACATATTTTCAATCCAAAATTTTAATACTGACCACAGAAGCTCCTTGGTACGTAAACAACAAAATTCTACATACCGATCTACAACAACCAACTATCGATCAACACATACATACTCTTTATTCCCGTTTCTAATACAGCCTTCACGGACATCACAACAGACTGATAGACGTTATGGCTACGGCTAACAACATTAGGAGAAGACTAAAAGAAGAGCTGGATGAGAGATCTCCTTTCTTGAATTTAAGGAAAAATTCAAGACCCGAAAGAGGTGCTGCTGGGTATTATCCTTCCTCGTGCATTTCATGCCATGAATATCTATTACATCCATAAAATTTGCTTCTGTTAGGCAGGTGCGAATATATAGTTGAATGATTAAAAAAAATAAATAAAAAATATTTATTAAACTAACAGGTAGATGCCGGACAGTCTATACAGTACCCGCAATACTGAACGGTTGTGAGGGTTTAGTGGGTATAACCGATCGACACGAACGGACGTCCCTTAAGGTTTTATAATACAGATAAAGCTATTTAGGTTTAAGCACTTATCGCGATACCATTACGAAGATATTCTCTTTTATAAGTATTTAAAAAATATGATTTATTTATACTGATTGTTACTATTGTTTTTTTTTCTCAACCGTAATAAGATATATATATAAATAAGAAATCATAAACATTACATTTTCTTTTGCGAACATATAACAGCATATTAAGGAAAGGCCCAGTCAATAATAATTGGTACAAGCTTAAATACAAATAAAAAAAAAGGATTTTCTCTTCACTAATCAAGTATCTACCCTAATCTATGTGTGTTTTTTTTCTAAATATCTATTGACACCTTTTACTTGCTTATTCAGCATTATGCAGCTTTTAGACAAGTATGATCAATGAAATGATTTATTTGAAAATATAGCATTTACAGTTTTAGTTTAATGTCGTACTTAATTTAATTTGTATTAAATAATAAAATTTGTTCATATACGTGAAACCAAATGCAAATTACAAGTCAAGACTAAATTACAGAAGAGAGAATTTATTTTTAGAATACAATAATTTAAATTATCTTATCATTAACATAACTTAATTATGTTTATAAACTGCTTAAGATAATTCAATGAATTAAAGAACTTAATTCTAAGCCTAGAAACACAAGATGACCATTTAACAAGTTGTATGCCTCATCAATTTACCGAAGGATAATAAAAATAATAACTTTTAGCAAATATAGCTAAATAATATTCCTAATGAGAACGAACTCGATTGATAAGATCTTGCACATACATATGCACATATATATGATATACATTATTTTTAAAATATCGTCCTTTCTTCAAATTACATTGTAGAAGATAACTGGCCGATTAGAGCGTGGTCGTCACCGCTTGTAGAATGTTTAAAACACATTGATTTCAATGTTCCAAGGTCGAACTGTTCCAAAGTCGAACTTGTTGTTATTACTATTGATTTTGAACTTATAAAAATATTAAAATATATCCTGCATATCGTCCCTTTAAACACTCCATTGCTAACCACCCCTCTGATTTACAGTATAAGATAAACACCTCCTTGCTATCTTTAATATATCTATATACTCGTGAAATTTTCAAATACTTAGGTGCAAGTTATAATGTGTGAATTTGATGGTGTTTCGAGAAGCTCAACAAAGAGAATATATTTAAGGCTAATAATAAGGGCTACTAAAGAGAAGCGATACTTCCTCTTCTATTGAAGGCAACTATGTAACAACAAACCTTCTGTTTCAGTTGAGGCTTTGTTCTGGGGCTTATGAATTAATTATAAGTTATTATTCAACGGGGCGACCCAACCTTCCTAAACAATAGCATATCCAACGAAGGATGCAAATATCGCTACTTCCTTTATATGGCATACATTATGAATTCCTAGTACCCAAATATTATTGTCCCTCCCATCAGTGATGGGATGAGATGCTACAGTGACAGATTTGTGTGAATAGTATGGTTAGATATTAACCTATAGTGTCAGTTTTATATTATACTTTAGTATGGAACATCTAGAGTAATATCAAACAATAAAAAAAATGTTGAAATCCAAAGACGCCATATGACAATTAATTATTAGAAAAAATGATTATTAAGGGGTATGCTCTAAATAGATATAAGATAGGCAATCCGCTCTTCAAAATAATCAAATTGTTTCGCTCTTTGTAAACACTTTTAAGTGAATCATGGCCCCTCTTCGATCATCACTTATTTGGTGATTCAGTGAGTCAAGCCGCTCTTTTCGGGGTGAATAACGAACGATCTCCAATCCTCTCTTCCAGACATAATTTTATTTTTATTAACTCAGATAAGTATTTTAAACGAATCATGATTTCCACCACCAACCACTGTTCGATCATCTTTTTACAGAGTTAGAGCTCTTTTTAATGATTTTTTTTTAAGTAAATGAAATAGTGAACGTAACTTATAGCTTGTAATTTACATTACCAGGAACTAGAAAATCAGTGAGGACGAGAAATATCACGGATTGCAATTATCTTCTATAATGACTTTGGTAGTAGTAAAAATTTTGGTAGTTGTTTTGCATCCTTGTATAAGATGAAAGACGGTATTTTTTTTTTAAATGCGTAGTAGCATTAATATACCACTCACCACAGTGCATTGCTGCAACTTTCCAATTCATAACTCCCAAGATAGACAACGAACGCATCCTCTGCCAGTCCAGTCCAGTGGTATACAGCTTTTCATCAAAAAGGGTCTATAGGACTCATCACAAATGATGTTTTTATATTATAGCATGTACATGGTTAAGAACCCAACCGTGCTTAGGATGTCATAGTATATTATATTTAATTTGAATACTTAAGACCTTGTTCGAAGTGGTATAATTAATATAAATACATTACTCGTGATCCGGAAATAGTAAATTTTAGGATGGTACAATTTTTTAAAACGACAAAATTGAATTTTAGAGTGATCTGAAGGGTCCATTGATTATATTTAATGAAAACAGTATTCTTTTACGGTGCAATGTATGTTATTAGAATTTATTTATTCAAAACTGCCGTCAGATTTGGTTTTACCACTCTAAAAAAACTCTATATTCAAATTTTCAGGCGAATCTAAAAATAAAATATTTTTACTAACAATGTTGCCAAATTTGGGTCGTCCGTAAACATTCTTAAACAATGCGATTCGCTTTAACCGCGTAACTATACCATCGCTTTAACCGATAGAACCATCTTTTTACGAAAAAAAACTCAATTTTGTTTTAGTTGGTAATCATATTTTATTTCACAGATCTTCTAAGATAATGCAATAGTTGTTTATATGTATGGAAATAGGAAACTTTCCTCTTTCCAATGATTACAAGAACTTCAATGTCAGATACACTGAAGACGAGATACAGAGCTTCAAACTGAAAGGTAGTTCGTGGCTTTCAAAAATTTAGGATGTAATGTAAAAAATTGTAGGATAAAAACCCGGTTTATAATCTCATAGACACAAGACATAATTGTCAACTTAATCATTGAGATTTTATAGCGACATTAGAAAAACAGCAATACAATCTAAAAAGGAAATAATATACAATAATAAATGGGACAAAATTATATTGATCAGTGAACTGTTAGTTCGACCGAGGCGCATGTTCGATTTTAACTGTATGTATATTGAAGCATATGCATATCTAATAATAAATTGAACTTGTAATCTGATATATATAATTGGCATATTTGTGCCAATATCTTCCGGTCAATCTGTATCAAATCAATCAATGTGGGTTGCTGACAAAATTTGTATATTTTTTATTTCTTTATGTATGTTTGTACTATATTCAGAGAGTTTAAAACTGATGTTCATGATATGTTTAGAAGTTCAGTTTTTTTATTAAGCGCTCATTTTGTTTTGGGACATCAGCTTATTTTTATTCTACAGATATTTGGGTAAAACTCTGTAGCTCCTTGGTTTGTGAAGATATTTGGTTCAAACAAATACTGTGTTGAAGAGCATAAAATTTCTGTCCAGTATCCATGCATCTACTTAATTGTAAATAAACTAAACGATAGGGAAATGGTAACGCTTTCAATATGAAAATCTTCTCTTTTAAAATTAAAAATATTAAAGATAAAACAAAGGCTCACCTACAATTTTTTTTCAGGATATTGTGCTTATAGTAAACTACTTTCTGAAAAAGTTCTTTCGGACTTAAGAGTTTCTTCTTTTGTTTATAATGGGTCTTCAAATATTGCGATTTTTCTAAAATCAGGTATATTCAGTCTAAAATATCTCTGGAAGGACACGCTTTAAAAATCCAAGACTTTCAGAAAACATTTTTTAATTATGTTGTAATAAGTGGTTAAAATTGCATAATTGAGACTTTATTATACTTTTAGTTAGAAAATGTTAAAAATAGCAAATTTAAGAAGTGCTATTAAGTTTAAGTAAAAATGATCTAGACAAGATTTACTGCAAGAGCTTAATATGTGTTATAAGTAACAACTTGGAGCACAACATTGCTGCTGTACACACTTTTCATAAATATATCGTTGAAATGGTGAAGAATGTAACACCAGAAGAAAAAAAAAAAAAAATATATATATATATATATATATATATATATATATATATATAATCCATTTTAGTGATGGAGTTAGCAGCAAATATAAAAACAATATTTCAGAAGGAGCGCACTTTAACAATCTAAAATTTTCAGAAAGGATTATTTTATTTAGTTGCAATAAGTAGCAAAAATTTCATCACTAAGACTTTATTATTTTTTTAGATTTTCTTACAAGCAATACTATATTTGCACTTTAAATAGCGCTTCTACAATCAATTTAAGATATATACATATCTGAGAATTTTAGATTTTTAATGTGTGTCCTTCTGAGATATTGTTTTTATAATGGCTGCTGGTCCAATCACTAAAATAGATTATTTTTCTTACTTCTTACTAGTGATACTTCACTTCTTCACGAAGTATTTTTGAAAAGTATGTGCAGCAGCAATGTTGTCACGTATAACAAATAGTTAAACTCTTGCAGTAAATCTTGTCTTCATAAATTTTACTTGAAACTAAATAACGCTTCTTACGATTTTGAATATAATTAAAAATTTCTAACTCAAAATCTGCTAAGGTCTTGGTGATAATTTTTTTACCGTTCATTAAAATACAATAAAACAATGTTTTTGAAACTTTCCGATTTTTAAAGCACGTCCCTTTAGAGATATTTTAGATTGAATACATCTGATTTTAGAAAAATCTCAATATTTGAAGACACAATAAAAGCAAAGAATGTAACTCTCAACCCTGAAACTTATTAGAGAAATATTATTCTATAAGCACTATATCCTGAAAAAAAAAAAAAATTGGAAGTGAATCTTTCAGGTGAATTTTCTTTTTGAAATCGTTAACATTTACCAATTTTTTTTTGTTCATTTATAATTAAGTAGAAGTATGGATACTGGACAGAAACAATTATAGATTTTATGCTTTTTAACATGCTTTTTGTTTGAACCAAATATCTTAAAAAAGCAAGGAGCTACAAAGTTTAAAGCAAACCTCTGTAAAATGCAAAATAGACTGTATACCAATATACAATGAGCGCTAAAAATAAAACTGGACTTCTAAAAAATTAATGCATATCTGTTTTCAACCCTGTGAACATAGTACAAAGATTGAAAAAAAATTACAGCAACCAAATTAAATTAGTTGAATTGAAATGGATTCTGGTTGGAATTGCATGCATCCTTACTAGACTTAATATCCAAAACTCATGGGCTATTTTTTTTTAAATTTCAGTTTTTGCTTTTGGTTTACTTTCTATATTTACTATTAATTCATAGAAAGTATTTTACAAACATATTATATTATCAACGATACTTCAAAAGCAAACAAGAGAGATGACTCACAACAGATTTTTAATACTTAAAAAAATAATTGTAATTTAAAACCGTCATATCTTCCCCCTCCCCTCCCCCTCCGTAGCTTTTCCCGGAATCCATCCTCTTTCATTTGGCCTGAATAGGACGTTACAGCATCAGTTGTTTAATTTTTTCAGTAAATATTAACGTCCATCTCATCCTGCTCTTCGGTAGATGGATCCTCAATTTACAGAAAAAAAAGAAAAAAATTCTTTCTTTTCATCCAAGTATTTTTTTTAAATTTAATTAAACAGAGGCTGGATTTTCATATGGACATGCTGATATGGGCAAACCAACAAAATAAGAAATCAAATAGTAATAAATTAGCATGAACACACCACAGAAAAAAATTACTATACTATTGTTTATTATAAGGAACCGTTACATAGATAAAAACCAAAAGGGCTCTTTATTATTGCAACTTAATTATTCTTTTTATTAATAGTTTTCTGAATACTCACGTTTATGTAATATTCTATAATACCTAAAATAGTTGTCTCAAAGAAGTCCATAAATAATAATAATAATTTACTAATCGTCTAATATATTCTAAATACCTTTATATATCATAATATAATTCAGAATACCTCATCTCGGTTGCAGACTGCAGGATATTAAGGAAAATAAGAGGAATTCTTAAATGAGAATACATTGACTCTTTCAGTGCTGGAGATAATAATGTATTCGACTCTAGAAGGCATTGATCCCTTGTTAAATAATTCAATAGATTAAGGCTAAGTTATCATTAGGCAGTGTCGGTGTTTAGAGGAGCTAAGATCTATGGCAGGAGGGCTATTTATCAACTTTCAACCGCCTCGTCTCCGCACTTATGTGACTTTCATTACGCTTTATCCACGTCTAGTTATTCAACATTTACTTATTCATGCCATTTTGTGCAGTAATACAGGCGCACATAAGCACAAATGAAAAGAAGATTTTATAATAATACATAAAAATGAGTAATCGATGAATTCTTTTAGAAATCAATAGTAAAGATATTTAACTCACTTTCGGAACAACATGATCAATTTTGGAGAAAAAAATAAAATTATATGTATATTATATTAAATTTTAATACAAATAACATGATCTTTTTGGTAGGCAAATAACAAAACTCTAAAACAAAACAAAACTCGACTTATATCAGCCAACCATCTATTTATACTATTTAGTTCACCTTTCATAATAAATTTCACGAACGTGCCAACAGACAATTAGATGATAAAAAAAGAGCTAAAAATGTTTTAACGTTTTGCCAATCCAGACCGAGGACAAACAGATAAGATCATATAAATCCAGACAAGAGATAATAAATAAATAAATAATAAATTATTTATTTATTCCGGGAAATGTCCCTTTAGAATAATATTACATGTAAAATCAGTAGATCTTTAGAGCCTTAGAATAGAACAAAAGAGAATATGATATTGAGTAAATATTAGCATAAATAAACAAATAAGAAAAAAAATGAAATCATAATAAATAATAATTACATAACTTTTAAACCTTTCAGGAAAAATAAACTCTTAGAGTTTCGAATAAAAATAAACTTGCAATATTAATACATTAAAAATAAATACAGTGAAAGAGAATACATTTATATTAATAATAAAAGTAAAAATAATGCATTAATACATAATTGGGTGCAAATTTTAGTTGAAAATAAGGAGTACCAATTTACAAATATTTTGGAACTACATGAAGTGACTGAATAGACGGGATTTAAAGGAGGGAAGAGTACCGGAGTAACGGATGGAAGAAGGAATGGAATTCCATAAGGATGAGAATCTGATAGGAAAAGATCTGTCAAAACCTGCGGATCGATGGTCTGTTGTATATAAATCTGAAGACCGAGAACGGGTATGGCGGGAATGAACAGAGGATTTGAATTAAAGGAGGTCGAAGATGTACGATGGACGGCGGGATTGGATGACTTGGTAGAGGAAGGATACCAGAAAGTACTTACGACGGTAGGAAGGGTACAGCCACTTCAACTCTTCATATAATCGGGAGACAGAGGCGTCCCTCGGGAAGATAAATCGTACAAAGCAGTTTATCAATCGTTTTATTTTTACCTCGAGGTCACCAGAGACGCCCCCCGTGCACCGTAAAACAGTTGTAAGTAGAGGAATATTAAGGAAGTAACTAGGAGTTTTCGGGTTTCAAATGGGTATAGGTTACGAAGGTAATTTAGTCGCTTTAAGGTAGAAAAGGTACGATGGGAAGGATTGGAACCAGAGCATAACACTGTTGGATAAAGGAAGACTTTGTAGTTTCTTAAGGAGGATGTTATGGTCAACTGTGTCAAAAGCTTTGGAGAAATCTAAAAGGATGAGGCTGGTCAGGTTTTGGCGTTCAATGGCGGTTATAGGAGGTCGTGGGTTATTTTCAGGAGAGCGGATTGTGTTGAGTAGCAAGGTTAAAAGCCAGATTGGAGAGAGTTAATGAGAGAATGTTCTTCTAAGAAGTTTGAAAGTTGTATTTGTACAAGGCGTTCCAGTGGTTTTGAGAGGTTAGAGAGGATAGAAATCGGACGGAAGTCATGGTGTGAGGAAGGATTTGTAATTTTATTTAATGGTCGGACTAGGGTAGTTTTCCATGAAGAGGGGAATATGGAATTTTGTAGAGAAAAGTTGTAAATATGATAGAGAAAGGGCATAAGGGTTGGGAGACAGGATTTTATTAGCTATACTGGGATATTGTTAGGACCATAATCATTGGTGTGGGATTTCAGGATAGTGGAAAGGAATTCGTCATATGATACGTGGGAGAAAAAAAAAATTTCTGGATTGAAGGTATGATGTTCAATATCAGCAGAAGGTGAAGGATTAGAAGCACAGGATAAGAAATAGTCATTGAGATCGTCTGGGGCGACTGAGAAAGAACTCAGGTTTTTGGATTCTGATACGGATATTTTCGAAGGATATTCCATTTGAATTTGGAATCAGGAGCGTTAGAAAGGGCAGAATGGATGTGGAGGAATTTGGCACGTGGGACTGCAGATTGGGTTTCATTGCGCAGCTGAAAGGCGCAAAATCACCTGAAAAACGGGTGCGACGAAATTTGCGTCTTGATACTTCTCTTCTTCTTATCAATTGCTTTATTTCAGCGGTTAGCCAAGGAGCAGAGGGACGGCGTAAGGTTCGGGTTTTAAGGGGAGCATGAATGTCTAATACGGATTGTAGGTTTAAGGTAAGGCTGGAAACCATGGGATCTATAAAATTATAGGAATATATGATGTCCCAGTGGAAAGTATCCAGGTCAGGTTCATATGAAAGGAGATCCAAACTACGATATGAAACAACTTTTGGAGTAAAGGGTTTGATGGGTAGGTCGTATGAAATCTGGATAAAGAAAAGGAACTGGATGTGGGAAGAAGAGAGGATTTTCATGGGTGAGTCAGAAATGTGAAGGTCTAACCAGATATCAGAAAATTGTTTGTGATGGGTGGGAGAATAAGGAACGAGGTAAAGATTCAGGGAAGACACTAGATCCATAAGAAATGATTAATCACTGGATTCAGATAGCATATTAATGTTAAAATCACCAGAGATAATGATATTGGAATAGGTAGAAACCAGTTGGACAAGGGAGGATTCGAAGGTGTTGCCGAATGGGACACGAGGAGGTCGGTAGACAATGGTATATAACAGAGGAGAAGAGATAGTTGAAATTTCAACAATGTATTCCAGGTGAGGAAAGGAAGGAGAAGGGGATTGAAGTAGAATTTTGGCCTTTAGACTGTCATGAACATAAAATCCGACACCACCACCCGTGCGATCAGGTCTATCATGTCGTAGGAAAGAGTAATTAGGAAGAGATACTATTGAAGAAGGTATAAAAGGTTTTAGCCAGGTGTCTGATGCAGCTATTATGTGATAAAAATTATCAAGAAAATACTGTTGAAATTCTTCATACTGGGCAATAAGAGATTGTGCATCAACGTGACAGGAGTTCAGGATCTTAATCATAACTGTGGGTGTTAGGAAGTGAAATAGCAGGAAAAGGATCGAGGTTGAGGAATAGGATATAACACCTTTTTATACAGTATTCAAATTTAAGATTTGATGGAATGTGAATATACATTAAGAATTGACCAATAATAATGATAGATTTCTAATAAGAAAAGAATATTAAGATAGATTATCAACAAATAAATAAAATATCTTCAATATGAAAAAGTAAAATATCCTCCATACAAAGAAATAAGGCATCTTTTATATAAAAAAACAATATATAGTCGATATAAAAAATAATATATCTTCAAAGTAAAAATCTTTTTATCTTCAATAAAAAAAATAGAACAATTTCTATATAGAAAAATGAAAAGTTTGCATCATTGAGGTGACGTGCATACCAGTCTCAGTTGAAAACGTCCAAGTCGCCAGGCTTACCTATAATTACCGCCGGGCAACCATCGGATTGCCTGCATCTGACTCTACCTCCACTGAACCATACACATTTAATTTTTGATATTACCTTTTTCTGTCTTGCCAGCCAGTAGAGGTGCTTATTAGTGGGGGTCATCGCTTCACTGACGTATACGCGGTGCGACTCGTCATCTGTCCCAGCCCAGGTGACGTATAGAGAAGTCCTTTTTGGTTTTTCTCTATCGCACGAGCTCATCTCTTACACTTTGTCTCACAAATCGTGCGATTATAGGGTCAGGAGTTCCTTCTTGTTTAGGCCTGAGCCGTACGACGTAGTCCAAATCGTCTGGGCTCAACTTAACGCCCAGGCCTGCACCAACGCTGACTATTTTTCCCACAACAGTCTCTCCCGACTTCTCCACAATACCTCTTATTTCTGTTGTATTGCTAAGCTGATTTTGCTCAGCGTGGCTTAGACGGTCATCTAGACCGGAAATTTCCTATTTTAAGGAATTATTTTCTAGTGTTAATTTTTCCACTTGGCATATATTATTAAGTTAATTTTTTGTAGGTTAATTTTTTGTAGCTGCGATTTGTAGGTTTATAGAAAAAAAGGTTTAAAAAAATCAAAAAATGACGAAAGCAAGGTTTCACAAATTCGTCAGTCATTTTCAATGCGTTCTCCATAGAACTATACCTTTAATAAAAAAGCACGTGCGTTTCACAACAAGAATTGGTTTAAAAAAATATTAGTTTGATTACTTACCGTTATATTAATGGTGAGAGAATGGCATTCAATAAAAACACCTTTCTCATCTTGGGAAACCAGCATGCGTCTGAAAACCTTCTGCGGCTTTTTCATAATTTCTTCCTTTCAGCACTTTTGGCAGGGAGAGAAAACGTTTTCTGCCGAATCATATTATTCCGTGAAAGATAAGGAAAACAAAAAACGAAAAAAAAGTCTTTTTTGGCTCCTGCTTTAAATATTATTGATTCTAAAAGTATAAGCGATCTCGTTTGACATATTTAGATTAGGGCGGGAACATCGAAAGTAAAATATCTATATTCGATATTTTGCGATATCGCGAAACCAAATATCGTTATCCACCGATAATCACAAGAAGAATATTATATTGAAAAAAATTGGATGAAAAAGCAAATAAAAGTGCATCAAATGAATATAATGTTAAGCTGTGAAGAAGGTTATGAAATAATATAATAGTTATTTATAAAATAATATTTTTATTGGTTATGAATTATTGTAAAGACAATTATACTTTGGCTAAATGTTATAACATATCAGCCAACATGGCGAGACAAGTAGATTTTTAAGACCTAATTATACTTTGAGCTGCGCATGCCCACAACAAATACTCAAATAAATATTTATTCAATAAATGGACTTCCGCGATTTGTGTTATATCATTTTTTTTTTCTATAATTCAGTATGATCCCAAATCTCGATTGTGGAGTTTTACCGAATAAAGGAAATTGCAAATTAATATAAAATAGAGTAGAATCTCAATAATTCGTATGTTTTTTTTTTGTTTTTTTTTTTTTTTTTCCTTAACCCCTTTTTGGGATGTTGGGGTTTATATACGGATATATTTATTTATAATAAAAGATACGGAGAGTAGGATTTGATAGGATCTCTTCTTCTGTACAGGGTACATTTTAAGAGAGGGATGTGGAATAGAGAGGTCTTTGTTTATTTATTTGTTTACTTAAGCATCTTCTTCCAGTGACGGGGCTCACCGGATTTTTTGTAGTTACTTTTTATTTATTTTTGCTTTCTCAGTCTAGGCTGAGGCGTTTTATATAATTTTGCCATCTTTGTGGCCGTCCTGTAGGAGTTAATGTTCTGAAAAGAGGGTTAGTACAGTGTTGGAGGTTATCAATGAATTTGACATGCCTCCGTGTGATGAAGTCTGTGGTTAAGGGTTCGAACGTTAAATATAAATTATCGACATATTCAGATTATCGAGATTTCCAGTAATCGGTAACAAAAAATAAAAAAATACAAAGTAACGAAATTGTAAAGTGCCTAGCGACGATATAGTTACATTAACAAAACCTTGAAATATCATATTTGATAAAAATTCGCTTATTTACTTTTGGTGCAATCCTTGAAGACGGGTCTTGTCGATGGCTTCGAAAATCATGTTCAGAGGAGAAAATAAGTTTACACAAATATCCGATTTTACTATGAAATAGCGCTAATGTTGTAAGATGTATTATTTCGTCATTAAATAATTAATCATTGGCACATCAATTTCATCTTCATCACCTTTTCAAACGGAGTCAAAATTTCCTCCTCAGTTCGGATCCCAGCAACCGCTAAACATTCGTCAAAATAGACAAAATCTCGGAAATTTAAGAGAGTTTCTTCATTTTGAGATAGGTGATTCCCACCTTCGATGCTGTCAAAGAGTTGTATCACTACTTCCTTGGGTTAAATATTTTAAATCGTATAATTATGGCCAAGTCTAGAGACTTCAGGCGGGCGGTTGTGTTGGGCGGCAAAAACAGAATATTAACATCACTGAGTAATGGGGTACTGTTGTGGGCCGTTCGGTTATCAATAAACAGTATAAAATTTTCGTTGTTTTTTATTCCATATCTGATTGTATCAGATATGTATAAAAAATAGATGTAAAAAGATAGGTATTTGTTAAATATTTGGCATGTGGTTCTTGCTTTATGTTTGCACGATAAGCTATAAGCAACGTTTTTATTTTTAAATCACCTTGGTTTCTCGGAATAGCCAGTCATGAGCGAAATTAATTTTTTCAGATCAATCCATGTTGGAGGCTAACAATATGATTACAGATTCTTTAAAAGAGAGATGAACAGACAATAAAGGAGTAAACCGATCGAAATTCATAGAAATGATTCCCTCTCACTCACTATCCTCTCCTCTTATAAAAGATTAAGAATTAACCGATTTTGTAATTAGAAATTTGAATTATAAGATGTTTACATTACTTAGAAGATGAAAATAAAACAAATTATCGAGGGAACCGGATCACATTGTTTTTATAAGAATTAAAGGAAGATTTTCAAGGAACCAGAGAATCCATCCGAACTATCGGTATATATGAATTACCGAGATATGAATTTTCGAGATTCTACTGTAACATAGTTTAAAATATCTGTAATGTTATCACCGATATATAGGATGTTACAATATCGATAGAAAATATCGGATTTTAAAAACCGATACATCGATATGTCGCGTTTCGATATTCCAAATCTAATTTAGATGTTTGTTTTTGGAAGATACTAATACTTCTAAGTTTTAATCATATTGTAAATTGCCCGTTAAGAAAATCAAAGTTAGTAAGTTCGAGTTTGTATACGGTGAGGGAATGATGAAATCATTATCAAAACTTTTTTTTTTCTTTTAATGGAATTAATTTTTCATCTAGAATTATTTTTTTATTTTTTCACTAGTGTATATGGTCCTAATACTTATTGACCTTGAGTGCGGCAGGTTGTATTGTATCGTTATTCAACAAAGAAAACCAAAGATGATCTTAATGTAGAATTTAATTGAATTTGATAAATCAACACTGGTAGCTTACTGCAATTCAAAAAAAGATCCAAATACATAAACGGGAAGTGGCAATCACCATAGGACACAGATGGGCCTGTTCTGTGAGAATGACTACATATAAAAAAATTTAAATTTTTAAATTTAAAGATTTCGCCATCAGCTGTGTGTCAACTAATCCCCAGAGGGTGATAAATGAAGTTGACATAGAAAAGAAACCGGAAATATTCACACTTCATATTTGACGTATCTATAAACTGGGAAGATTGGATTAGCTATAAAAAATGCAATGGATTCATACTAAATCCTATTACCTAAGGAATAAAACTAGCTATTTGAGAGCGAAAACATACACTACGGGCTTCGAGGAATAGTACGTGGTAAGTCAGGCCTGGATTGAATATTCAATGAATTCCTTGTTTGCATAATTCTTTTATCGAAAAGGTTCGAGCTGTTTTATTTCCTTTTTATATGCAGACGAAGGTAGGAGAAAAAAATTCTTGATGAAAATCGTGAAACAGAAACCAATTTCGAAGGACATATTTTATAGCAGAATTCAGTAATAGTAAAATTTTAAATGAGGTCATTATTTTTATGAGTACGATGGTATATTTTCAAATAAAATAATGCTAATATTTCATTAGTTATGATATGTTTGAAAATCAGGATTATATCTTATAAATTTATTCAAAGTACATAGATAAACTCTATAATATTATGAGTTGTAATCCCCTTAATTTGATTAAGCTATATTTCCTAATGGTGTTCTTGGATATTTAAAAAGTAAATATTATTATAATAGTTGATGGCCAATCGTTGTTCAAGATTAATATCTATTTGATTCCTAACTGATTAATTTTTTTTTAATATTCATTTAAAATAGTTTTAATAACGATTTAGCGAAACGTCTAAGCGATTGTTGTTAAATTTTGGAAATAGCAGATTGAAGTTTTGAAACTTGTGTATTTTTTTTTTTTTTACATTTCCATAAAAAATACTATAAGCTCACTAACTGCGATAAAAAAATTAATTAAGTTGATAGTAGAGATTTTATGTATACATGGACTGGATTTCATAAACACGCCTGGTGGCATCGGATTGTTGGCTCATGGATGAAGTGATAAAATGTGAATGTAAATTCCACACAGGCCCTGCTTAGGGCCTCGTAATTAATCTGTTTAATTTAATCCGTTTTAAAAAATTCTAGGCAGGTATTAAATAAAGGAAAACATCAGATAGGCTAGGTAAATCCAACTTATTTCGAAAAGTTTGTCTTCAACTCTAAGTAATCTGATGTAGCAAACTTATGAATTATTTCAAAACTTTTCTTCAGAAAGTGTAATCTGCATACGAATAATGGATTCGGTGAGCTGGCAATTCTAGTGCCCTTTGTTTCATTTCGAAATAAGGAAATAGTTTTTTCATTTAAAAAATTTAATTAAAATTGATTCCTGAAAGAAAATCTTTCTTGTTGAGTAGATGTTGTATTGTTCGTGGTTATCATGTTTCTGTTCATGATTCATGCGTTATTCTTTATAACCTTTATTTCAGTTTTATGAGTCAAACTGCAACTTCCTTATTAATGGTGCTATTCAAATATAAGCTGCAGAAAAATACTACGGGGGCCCAGGATTATAATCCATGTCCCAAAGTTCAGAAACAAAAATCCTTATTTCTTATATTCTAATTAAATCTTTAAGAAATTCGTTCGAAGAGTGAGCCAATTGCAGGTGGCAGGGCATTGGAATTCGCCATTTTAAAGAGATCCAGAAAGCGAACAGATACATTTATGAGAAGCAAGAACTTTCGGCTTCTGAATGGTCTAATGGCCTGAATCTGAACATCAATTCTGCACCTCTGCGCGGAGTATCAGGTGTGAGCGGACAGATTAGAGAAGCTGTCGCAAATGCAACAGAGAGCCTAAAACATCAGAAAATGTGCTGAGAAAATCCCCCTAACAACTCCCTCTTTATAACAGGCCGTCACCACATAGCAAAGTACGAGTTGATGAAGCTCCTGAGAGAGACAGCTTGCTTCGACGTGGTCGAAGCGGTGGTATCCATAGATACGGATGGATCCACGCGAATGCTGACGTCGTAGCTTTCCCTAAGACTAAGTCAGCAGTCATTCTAGATCCTACTGGAAAGTACGAAACTAATGACCTTAACCAGGAAAGTAGGGTGGTTAGGGAAAAGAAGGAAATTTATGATAGTATCAGAGAGACTCGAAGAAAGATACTTCAGCAACCAATAAGCTCCCGCATGAGAGGCCTTTGGTTTTGAGCTCGCGGAAATATACCTATTACGATCAGGAGCTTCATCCAGGATCTTGGTCTCAATATCAAGAACGTTATCAATCAAGATTAGTGATAAATAACAACCCGGGTCGAAAACCTTTGTTAGGACAGAAATTTGGTAATATGTAAAGGTCCACTTGAGTACAAATATACAGTTGTATTGTGTACGAGTATAAATATATACTATAACCACACACATACAAACACACACACACACACATATCTTTGGCTGAATGTCCAAGGTGCCCAACAATAGATGAGACTGTATAACATGCATTCTTTAACTGTCCCCGCTTTCAAGAAGAGAGGGAAGAATTTCTAGGAATCTGTGGCTCAGGAGCAACACTAGACAGCATCGTCAGCCTGATGCTGCTTTCACAGGAGTGTTGGATTGCAGGCCAGCAAGAAGCTAAGGAAGGAGGAGAAGGAGAGGCGCGCCTAAATAGCGGCAACCTAAAACAATGAGGCGGCACACAGCCAATCACCCTCCATGAAGTAATGCCTAACGGTGGTCCCGTGGAGGGTAGGAAAGAAATGTAGGGAGGTGGTTTTAGTGGGTAGAAATCCCGCACGCGGATAGGTACGGGCCTATTCGTGTCTTTTAAGATTACCATACTCCCTCGTATAAAAAAAAAAAAATCACATATTTTAGGAATAAAGTGCTCTTACCAACCTAATAATAAAAAATACTTCTCAGCGCCGAAAAGAAAAAAAACAGGTAATTATAAATTTGACAAAGGCCTCATTATTCAAAGGGGAAATTAAATTTTAATTCAACGAGGTTTCTTCCGTAGACAGACGACGTTTCGCTTGAGATGTTCCTCCCACCACTAATTTTCTTGAAGTCCTCTTTACTGGCTTTATTGTATTACTTATTTAGCAAAACAATGCTATTTAAAAGTAATATGACATTCAGCAAAGTCCCTAACTAGCGAACTTTTGTTACCTTTCTCATTTATCCATATAATATGACTTTTTAAATTTTAATTTTATTCTAGTTTAGATTAGTTTATAAGGAGTTTTGAGGAAGTAACTAAACAAGAAATACGTAAAAAAATACTATTAATTGATTGTTTATAATATGAAGTATGAACCCGTCACTACAAGTCCAATAATATGAAGTAGATTAGTATAATAATTATTACTCTAGATTTTTTCCATTCAACTGGAACATTTATGATTAATTTTATTTCTAATAAGATGAAGAGCCCGCCCCAAGGACAGTTAAAAAAAATCATATTATAAATATATATACATATACATATATATATATATATATATATATATATATATATATATATATATATATAAAGTAGGAAACAGATAGCAGCAGATTCGGAACTAGGGTCACCCCTTCATCCAGCTCTCCCCAATAAACGTCAACAACATTATTTTAGGCAATATATTTCTAAATAAATATCACCATCTCATAACATCAACTAATGTTTATTGCTGAATTAAGGGCAAAAAAATAAAATAACAGAAGGCAATGTGTTTTTTCTTAGCCTAAAAATAAAATTTCGTTCTTAATTTGCCACTTTTTAAATTTTGACGCCCGCGACAAGTGCCCTCTTCAACCCTCCCCCCTAGATACGGTCCAGAGTAGCACTAAAGAATATCTGCTCAGACATAATTAAATGCAATGACAACAAAAATAGTAATGATGCGTACTTTTCTAAGGTAATTAGTCCCATCAAATATGAAATATCCAAACAAGATAAACAAGGATTCTTTTTTTTCCTCCAAATCCTTCCAATCCTCCAAAATGAGAAGTAAGCAGCAAGAATTAATAAACGTTATTATTTTATTCTTAGCCTTCCAAACAATATTTAAATTAACAAAAAACACAATAACGTGGTCGAGGCAAGGCTCTTCTCTTGCAAAAGGCATTCTAATAATGGTTCTATAGTTCGGTTGTGTGCAGCGGTGGCATCAATGGGCAGATCGTCGTGTCTCCCTTCCGAATCACTTAAGGTTTCGTACGCACTTGTAACAAACTGCCGTTCCGTTTCTCTTTACCGTACCACCGATCCGAACATTGTTTCGAAGATATAAAATAGATTTGATAAATATAAAATAGACCTTTTCCAGTGCCGTGGTTTTTGAAATTTTCATTTTCTCTCTGCGCACTCCCGCTTGAAGACTGTCAACTTTCTTCTTAATCCCCCTCACCGATTTTTCCACTTTCTTCGCGAGCTCCTCTCAGGAGTCCTGCTTACGAATTTTATTATAGTATTGGGGGTGTTTTGGGTCCCATAACACTTCGTATGACTTGTATTGGTCAATAAATTCGAGGGTTTCATCTTTTCCCCACTCCATGCTTAATTAAACTTTTCTATTACAGAGCAGTAATCAACCATGCCAAACACAAATTGGTGAAATAATGAAAATCACAGAACATAGAAGAGAAGTGGGATGATGGGCGGTGGAAGGGAATTCGAAGATCGGAAGAACGGTATGGTGCTACCTTCGATCCGTCCACACTAGTCTCACCCCGTTCCGAACATTTCTTTGATGCGACGGTGAAAAACCGCCAGCGGAGCGATCGGCCCCGATCCATTATTACATTAAAGTTTTGCCGCCCCGATTCTAGATTTGTTCGGTTCGGAGGAACTGAACGGTAGTTTGTTACAAGTGCGTACGAGGCCTAACAGGGTCCACTCTGTTGATGGTTAAGTACCATGTTTCGTCAATTTTAGAGGGTTGGTACAGGCCTTCAGCCCATCAATATAATAAATGTTAACCTATTAAAGTACGGGTTGTTAACTTGCTTCCACGGGTATGAAGTTATCATGACAATTATGACTCCTAATTAGGCAAGTTTCTTATCATATAGATTGTACGAGTGAATTAATGAATAAGTATTTTATTAAGATTTTAGAATTCAGTACGGAACATAAAACGTAATAAATTAATATAAAAAAAAATAAGGAACCTTGAAACCATGGTGAATAATATCATAATACATAAATGGTATCATACATACATGGTACATAATTATGGTATCATAACATACTAATAAATAAGTAATTACAGCGAAAAAACGATCCATTAACAGAAAAAATTTAGGTATCCATTTCCATGTATCCAATATATATTATTCCATTTTGTTATTTCATTAGTAAATAATTTACAGCCAGTATGTAATTTTTTTTGTTTTAAAAATCTAAGATAAATCTAAAATGATGGAGTTTAGTTTTTCCAAGAAATAAAGTATAACATATGAGGAAATAAATTCTATTACAGACCAAAGAAAAAAATTTCCTAGTTCACTCGACCAGATATTTGCTTTGAGAGCAGTCACACAGCAAGGCAAAATGTCTATGTAACGTAATCGGGCGAGTCAAGAGTAAAAACTTGGCATGGTAGTTCTTTCACAACTTATATACGACTCTATTTTCCTTTTAGCTGGATTATGACAACCATTATTTTCCATTTTTATGATCTTCTAGGTAATATAGAATTTATTTATTCAAAATAAATAGATTATTTTCGTAATATTGCAATACAAAAATCTCAAATCTCTCAAGTATATAAGATTCAGTTAAATAAGAGAATACTGAGTCTATTGTAGTGGTTCTCAACCTGGGGGGAGGAGAGGGGGCGTGATAAAACTAAAAGGGAGGCGCAAGTATATCAAGAAAAAATATATAGACACAAAAAAAATATTTTATAGAAAACATTCTCACATAATAAAAAATAAAATACAGTTTACACTGATATAAAACACTTATAAATAGATATTGCACAATGTATTTAATAATTAACTTATCAAAATTAAATTAAAAACAAGATTAATACGTATTAGTGAGGCCCTTGGGTCTGTCTTGAAGAGCAAAGTTTTTCAAATAATGATTTAATATTAGAAATTCTCTAAGCTCTTTTTCTATATTTAACCGAGATCTATATTTTGTCATTAAAGCTGCCACCACAGAAAGTCTGGTTTCTCAAAGGTAGATTGTTGATAATGGCAATAGTATGCGAAATGCTTTTTTTTATATTGCAGAAAACTCATCATCCAAACCTGCCCAAAATTCAAAGAGTGATTTATAACTAAATTGTTGTTTGATTTCGACACTTGTCGTAAAGTCTATATAGATTTCTTCTTCGGCAGTTGAGAGACCTTCCGGAGTATTTTGAAATGGGTACCTAACCCATTCGTAACTTGCTACCAAGTTGATGTCAGTAATAAAATAATTTTTAAAATTTTTTGGCAGCATGGTTAAATAATTATCAATGATTACGAAAACCACTTCCACATGTTGTTTTTCGGTCTTGAAATTTTAACACATGCACCCACATTTACAAACATTTCTAGGTTTTTTTACTTTACGTTTCTGCTTAACAATTCAATTTTTCTAAATAAAGCATTAACTTTATCACTCGTATCGAACAAACGTGTATTTTTTCCTTGGAGTTGAAGATTCGAGGTATTTAATTTCTCGAATATGTCGAAAAATAAAAATAATATATATTTATATATATGTTATATTCAATGGTATATGTTGTCCTATTAAGTCTTAGTTCATCCATAATTATTTCGTCAATTACCTTTAAGTGCTATAATATTATAATATATAATAGTAGGAGCACCATTGATTTGTAAATCCAGTACTTTTGTAAATGCAATAATTTTTAATTGCATATTACTTTGACCTTAATGCATCAAATTATTATTGGGTTTTTAAATATTTGTAAAAACAAAAGGTAAGAGTGAAAGAATAAGATAGATAAAGAAATGGAATTAAACTGTCGATAATATATGTGATGCTGAAAATTAAAAGCATTCTGTAATTTGTTCCTTATGGAAATTTAAATTTCAACTTTTCAATTGACAAAATACAAATTTATATGGGTAAAAAAACTGTTAACAAAAGAACGTACATGTAGATATATGTGTTGTGTAGAACCTGGAATGATAAACTACAATTACCAGGTTAGAATTTAATATTACTATTTGGTGATGTATGTTGTATGTTGTAGTTGAATGCAATATTTTTAATTTTATATTTATATGTACATATTACTTTTAGTTTTTGGACTCCAGAGTTAGTTAGGACCTCAGGAATGCGTTAATTGCCACGAAACGTTGGTCCTTATGTGAGAATGATTGATAAAATTATAGGGAAGATATATAATTCACATTTATACTGATAAACTAAATAAATAGATCTTCCATAATAGATTTTAATTGTTAAACATATTATTATTCTACTCTTCCTTGGCCACCATTGCATATTCCTACTTCACTATTTAAAATACCTATTATGTTTTGATTAAGTTTTATCTACCTATTTCTGTTTCTATGAATGGAAATTGTTATATCATTTTATAATTATAATTATTTTTAATTACATCAGCATAGTGGCTGCTGAGATTTCTGGTGTCTTAAAATTAATACTTACATTTATATTTTGGTTATGTAAATAGCTTCCTCTGCTTTTTTTTTTTCCATTAGAATTGTACTTTTCTAAGTCCAAAATATGAGTATTATTGGTAGCCGTGGCAAACGTACCACCCAACCCCAACTGCAGCCGAAAAACCGTATGCCAGAAATGAACAGGTAGGGGAAAGGGAAAAAACGCTTAAATCACGGACAACACCCTTGGATAAAAATGTGAAATAAATAGCTTGATACTTAAATGCTTTATTTTCTTTTCTTAATTCTTAGATATCGATTAGTGCATTCCAAAGTCGATAATTATCGGCCTTAATACGAAATAAAATTTTCTTTAATATCAAGGTAGTCATAAAAAAAAAAAAAAAGCGCTAACGCATCTGACATGTAGCATTTTCCGAGTGGTACGTTAGAAATAATAAATCAGAAGCACGTATTGTTTGGATTTGTGCCAAGGAAAGCCAAGTCCCCTAAGAGGAAAGAATTATGAGGCGGAATGAGCCCGGAAGTGGGAAAAACTCTTATACGTTTTCCTTCTGACCAGGGAACGATATTACATGGCTGCCTTCCTGGGGCCCGCTAATTACTACACTCCCTCTTTATTGACCTCCTATATCTTCTAGGTTTATTGTTTAAAGTTAAGCCTTCTATGCAAGCTTGAATCTTTGCATGATGTTGAAAAAATACTGCCAATATTAAGCATTACTTTGATATTATTAATTATTCATTTGATTCAAAGATCCGAGTGGTTACAAAAAAAAAAAAAATTAGGCAACGGAGCACGCGTTTAGTATATCAAAATATTAACGGGATTACTTTCAAGAATTTTAAAAAGATGAGTTGAATTATTAGCGTTGATTATTAGTCGAAAAAAAACCGCACCTCGGAAAACCAGTAATACTGATAGTATATCGAAGCCATATCAGTATTAACAATCGTTTGAGAGTAAATACTGAGGGAAACAGTGTGCTGATATGCTTTCAAGATCCTGAAATTATCTTGTGAGAGATAAAATACTGGAGAAATTACTGATAAATCTGTATGCGGGACTGTCAGTTATGTAATATTTCAAGGGCTATGGAGTAAAAGTCGCGTTCGCCAATTGGAACAGAATGAAGAAGAAATAACAAACGAATCTACATAAAAGAATTGTATTAAAAATTACAAGCCGGATTTGTGGAACATCACATTAAAAGAGTATTCGGTTCGTGAAAAAAGAAAAAAAAGAAAGGGATATGAATCTTTGCTTCAGATTTTATAACACTTGAAACCTGGAATAAGTATTGAGGACGTGAGAAAATAAATCGTAACATGTACAATTTATCAAATTTAAATTGGCTCTTTATCACTCTGCGAAATCCAAATGTCGATTTTGCTCTAAGCGTTCCAAACTACGCAATCCACGTCTTTTTTATTTGTTATCAGATCATTTTAAAATAAATAACTATGGTTTCATAACAAGAAAACAAAGTACTTACATTGTTGTGAGATACCTTGAAAGATCAGGTGAGAAAATTTTCAAAATATTGCGGCTTAGAGATGAGAATAGATATTTTTTCATTCCACAATTATACTTTATTGCTATGAGCACTCCAAACATTTTAAATGTCAATTCCAAAATTTCCAACTGTTTATACATTTCCGAATGACCACTTTATATTAATGTAGAAAAATGAACTAAGACATCAATATTCTTAATTCAAAATATTTATATAAATAACGGTAATTTACTTCTATTAACCTGTCGGTAATATCGTTAACAGCCAAATTTTTCAGACGGGCACAATACGTTGTATTTGACTTATCTTTGAGCGAAGGATGACTTGGGCCCCACGTTTTAAAAGAAAAAAGACTACATACAAAAAGACGACTGAAACAATTTTGCTCTCATTGTCCAAATCTTCGAAACTGAGATTTTGACTGAAACCTCCATACGCTTATTGATACCCGAATTTGTAATAATTCCACAGATACAAAAGCTGCAATATATTCTAGACAAAATATGAAGAATAATAACAAATTGTAAAATACAATCTTATGATGATTTGGGGGTTAACTTGTAACGGTATGATTTTTCCAAGCTTCCGCACTTTAATAGCAGCCAAGGTTTTTAGCGCTCTAGGCCTTTTTCCTCCTATTTAACTGGTTCAGATATGTTTTTTTTAATCCTTCAAAAGAGAAATATAGCACAAAAAATGTAATCCGATTTCGAGGATAATCCTAGGCAAGATAAGTGGAATAATTGAGAGGAGACAGTAAGCGGAAGGTTACAAAGAGCCGAGAGGACATTAGCTATTCCATGGGGCGGCACCATTAGCATCCGCAAGGCCTCGTTACCTGCTCAGCTGCCGCTTCGACTCTTCAGCTGCCATCGATAGGGATCGGTACCCGTTCTAGGCAGTTTACGATCGTAAAACGGGTCGCTATCACACCGGAGTTGGGCTGACTACTGTCCATCAACGACTACGAGTGCGGCTGATGTGTTCTGTTGGAAAAAAAACAGTCAGTCCTCTACTAAAGTACAAAACATCCGATTATAGGAGGAACCTTCAGGTCAAAGCGTAAAATAGGAAACAACAAGGGCAAGATTGATTTTTAAAAATGAAACTATAATGTTTGTATATGCAGCAAAAATTGGTTATCGGATGGGGCAGAAAGTACTTCCGGCCAGTCGACAGAAATTTACGAATTGTTGTTTTTTTACATTTCACTACCTTACCGATGAGAAATCAGCGAACACTTCGCACAAGTAATAGCTGTAGAAAAAAAAAAATCAGATGACGTTGTCAGAGTGTTGACTATCCTTGAGCGGACACTTCCAAGTGATTAAATAGCAGGAGCACATTTCTAATCCACACATTCTTATGCTCGAATAACACAATGTGCGCTAATTAGCAATGTGTTCCAACAAGACAATAAACAACTTTTAAAATTTTCATAGCATGCGATATTACATTGTTATGTTAAGTTAAGCAAACCATTACAATACTGAAAAGACGTTACATACTAATAGTGGAGAAGAGCATGTGTCATTCATATAAAGTTTTCTCAATGTGCGTTTTAACAAGCAATGCTAACAACCAAAAGACCGAAAACCGATTTCGATCGAAACAGGGTGTTAGGCATAACAAGGTAGTTAGAATATAGCCTGCAGGTCATTAATGAACGAATGAAACGTAGCAATTATTTTAAAAATATATACTAAAATGTGAATTATTTTATGGAGTGTGAGAAATTATGAGATTTTTTCTTGAAATTATTTAAATTGATCATTGATCATAACTGAAAAAAATGGCAACTAATGAATTACCATATAATATAATATATATACATAAAAGTTTATAACAATTTATTTATTTTCAAAGTCTTAAATTAGTAATTTATAATTTAATTAAAATAATTTGTAGGTAACAAATCATACAGCGAAGCCTACAAATCCAATAATATAATTATACTAATGTAATCCACAAGTATAATTAGTAAGTTGGGAGAGGCCAATGAAGTTGCCAACTGGGAGTACCTAGAACTGTTACGCTATTGCATAGGTTGAACCTCTACCTACATCTCATCTCAGAATTTCCAGCGTTTTGCAATTTCACTATTTAATAAACTTTACCGCTGCGGAGGAATGTAATGAAAAATAAGCATTACAGAGGGAAAGTGAATTGTTAAGCTCAATTAAAATGCAAATGAACAAGATAGGTCGCAGGCTTCAATTTTACTTCAATGGAACTCCATGAAATAATTAAAACAATTGAATTACATATCTGTTTTTTAAACTTTTCTCCTATATGTTTATTTTAAATTTCAAGTAATGATATTATGAGTTTGTTTGACTGATAGTTTTTTATAATATTTACTCAATTTCCTTCAGGTAAAACATCTGGGTTAAAAGAAAAATAATTAAATTTAATTTCAATTACCTGATTATTCAGAAGTTTAGAATGATTATTTTTACAAAAGATTGTGAAGTATAGTTTATATTGATGGTCAACTTCACACATACAATATGGTCATTATAGCACAGACAAGAGGAGGGGTCAATGGGTCACCGATTTCAACCAAATTTCTTGTGGTGATTCTACATCCAAAAATAAAGGACATAAGTTCCGGCGTTCGTTCCAATAGGGTCCAGGAGTCGATAAGTAAAAATAAAACTCGCTGAAACTGCTTTGTTTTTTATGTGGAGTTTGGAAAATGACATAGACGTAGTTTTTCCACTAAAACATTTTCTTTTCAGATTACATTAAAGTAAAAATACAAACTTTAAAAAATAACTGCTATTGGTCAAATAAACTGCAATATTCTTTTAGATTATTAGGTAAACTAGCCTAATAGATTTTTTTACACCAAAAATGATGGCTTATTTTGATTCAGTGCAATAAAAATCTTAATGTTGAAAATATCATCCATAACAAAAGTTTTTTTTTTCAGTTTCGAGGGATTCAAAATTTGTAAACCACGAAATTACGTTTCGATTTGAAGCTTTGTATCTCGTCTTCAGTTTATCCGATTATGATTTTCTTGGACTCGTTGGAAAGAGAAAAGTTGCTTCTTTCTATACATTCCAACAACTATTGCATTATCTAGAAGGTCTGATTAAAAAAATGTAATTAGAAAATAAAAACAGAGTTGAAGTTTTTTGCGGAGAACGTTAGCTCTAAAACACGTAGGAACACCACGGTTAAAGCAAAACGCACAGTTTAAGAACCTTTACGGACGAGCAAAATTTAGTTCGAATCGTTCAAAGGGTTCCTGGTTTATAGTAAATTTATGGAATCTTAAAAAAAAATTTGAAGGGTAGAATTTTTAGTAAAAAAAAATTATATCTTTAGATTCGTCTGAAAATTTGAATATAGGTTTTTTCAGAGTGCTTAAACCAAATATGACACCAGTTTTGAATAAAAAAATTCTGTTAATATGCATAATCCCGTAGAGGAATAGAGTTTTTATTACATAGGTATAATTCAATTGAATCTTAAGATCGCTATAAAATTTAAGTATTTCATTAAAAAAATGGATAACTCAAATTGACTATTTCTTATGCCTTCTCTTAGGACTTTACGTGGCTGATTTTACTGGACTGACCTAAACGCATGAAGACGTTATGTGGCATTATGATTAGTATCATTACTAATTATTCAAGGGATCATTAATTTATTCATTTTGGGATATCCAATTTTTGTTTTATTTTCATAAAATCTAAATTATCATGGAACTCCTTTTTTTTTTTTCTTTTGTACATTTATTTAACGTTGCTTTAACTACTAGGAACATTAGCGACGACTACTCTTCTTAAATTGCTCCGATGAAATTTATAGCTTTTAGTTAGTTTTATAATATTTTTTTCAATTCCTTTGTTTTCCTTATATGAGAAATAACTGTCAATATTCATCGTTTCTCTGCGATATTTTGGACGTTCAAATAAAAGTTCTACATTTAACGGAGCCCTATCACAGATTTGGCACGTCCTTCGGTGTAACCCATAAAACAGACGGACCACACCAAGCTTACCCAATTCGTAACCTGCTTATTATGCAACAGTCTTTCGGCTTTATGCCATTTGGAGGCAGCCCGTCTTATTTTTTATTTTTCATTTTACGCAGGCGATTTAGCAGATGTCTTTCCCAATCTTCATCCCAATTTTTCTTGACCCTATTGTCAATTACTTTCATCCATTCATGCAAAAATATGGACTTTAGAAAGGTGTTGTCACAGCTTTATGCTACTTCTTTTGCACCTTCGTCGGCTCGTTCTCTTTTATGTAGTTATGAGTTCTATTATTTTGTGAATTTGATCCCTTCTTATAGGGTATTACACGACTGACTTGACGGAACTGGCCCAGGCGCATCAAAGCGCGACCGGACTGAGACGCTCTTGATGTGGGCGTAACCTAACAGTCAATCAAAAGTCTTCCTTTCCAAGTTTTATTCAAAGAATTGCTTAATTATCTTTCTCTTTGGGATTGGAGAAGATTTATCTGGGGAAAAAAGGGTTTTAAATCATGTGTAAACATAAATTAGTGGTGCTTTTATTATATTTATGATTATTCTAGCCTCTGATGGGACTGAAAGTTGACAAAGACCAATGTCTATCATAAATATTTACCATAGCCGAACTAGAAAAAAATTTTCGGACAAAAATCTTATAAATAGATAAATTGAAAAAATATACATGGGTATAACAATCAAATACAAAAAAATATTAATAATAAAAGTCAGAGCCAGGATTTTGCATGTTATTTTATGTAACAAATAAACTGTCAAATAAATAACATTTGAATATATATATATATATATATATATATATATATATATATATATATATATATATATATATATATATATATATATATAGTTTCTTGAATAAATGGTCGGTTATCTTGGAGCAAGCTATTGTGCTGAAGGTTTCAGCTTTTTATAAGAACAAAGCCCTGGTAAGGCCCTTCTAAAACAAAAGAAGCAGGTGGCTACCCCAGCTCTTCTCTGCTAAATTATCGTCCTTCTAATATTTCATAGATTACATGAGGAAAGAGCATGAAATATGACAAAATGAGAAATTTATATAAGATTTAATATTTATAATTGATTTCATTATTGTAAACAAGAAAAGATTGGTCGATCGCGAACAGGGTCGAACCTCTCTAATCATAATATACATGGGCACTACACTATCCCAAAACCGCGTGTATACGTAACGTAGGTCACAGAATTTTAGGATGAGCAAGATTTGTGTCATGATTATTGCAATTTGATTTTTTTTTTTTTAATCTAGAGGAGTTTTATTCCTTGATTTCCTTCACGATCAACGAACAGTGAATGCGGCTTACTACTGCTAGTTGTTATAGCCGGCAAAAACAGCCTCCCTATTAAGGTTGGAACATCGAAAGGAAAATATCGATATTTTGATATATCGCAAAACCAAATATCGATATCCACATATAATCGCTAGAATAATATCGATGTATCGAAAGGAAATGGATGAAAAAGCAAAGAAAGTGCATCAAAAGAGTATAATGTTAAACTGTGAAGTAGGTTATGAAATAATATAATGATTATTATTTATAAAACAATATTTTTACTAGCCATGATTTAGCCATGATCATTACAAAAAAAATAGAAAAGAATTATACTTCAAAAAAAAAAAGTGTTATAACATATTTTTATTTTGAAGACTTTTAGCCATATTTGATATTTTATAGTCTTCTAGAAGTTTTTCAATAATAAAACCTTCAAACTTCTCAAATTTTTATTTATCTTATAACTCTTCTGACTATTTTGTGCATTCTCGAAACATTCATCTAAAAGCATGTAATTTATTTGATATACATTTCAGTACCATCATCATTTATATAAATCATCAATTTTTCTTTATATGGGATTAATCAACTTTATTTGTATGTAAATCTTATCGACTAATTATTGTTTGGTAATTAAATATGGTTTATTTTTATATTTAATGGTAAAACTCCAGAATGGTAACCCCAACATGGAGGACATCTAGATTTTTAGGACCTGGCTGATCGTAAAAATTTTCGGGTTACGATTCTGGAGTTTTGCGAAATAAAGAAAATTGTTAAAATGAAATACAGTAGAATCTCGATAATTCGTATTGTCAAGGGTTCGAAAGGTAAATATGAATTATCGAGATATCCAAATTACCGAGATTTCCAATAATCGGCGGTAAAAAATAGAAAATAACAAAATTGTATTAATATGAATGGAAATACAAACGATATAGTTAGATCAACAAAAAAATTCGGTTATTTTATTATGGTGCAATCCTTGAAGACGGATCTCATCGATGGCTTCGTTGAGCATGTTAAGAGCAGAAAATACGTTTACACATCCGATTTTGCTAAGAAATGACACACGCTGTAGATGCATTATTTCACCATTTTAGAATTAATCGTCGGAACATCAATTTTTTCTTCATCTCCTTTTTTTACGGAGTCAAAATTTCCTCGTCAGTTAAGATCCAAGCTACTGCTAAACCTTCAAAATAGGCGAAATCTCGAAAAGTCATGGGAGTTCTTAATTTTGAGGTAGGTGATTCCCATCCTTGATGCTTTCTAAAAGTTGCATCACTTATTCCTTGCGTTAAATATCTAAAATCCAATAATATAATGTTTAATTATGGCCTAAGTTTAGAGATTGCAGCTTAGAGGTTGTGCTGGGAGGCGAAAACAGAACATAAACATCTCTGAGTGATGTGGTACTGTTGTGGGCCGTATGATTATCGATAAACAGTTGAAAATTTTCGCTGTTTTTTATTCCATATCTGTACCCATTCGTTCAAAATTTCACTTATGATACATGCTTTTGTGTTTACACGATAGGCGTTCGGTAAAGTTTTTGTTTATAAAACACCTTACATTCGCGGATTTGCCAGTCATTAGCGAACTTAATTTTTCAGATCAATCTACTTTGTCGGCTAACAGAATGGTAACAGGTTTTTTTTACAATTTTATTGAAAGAGAACCGAATAGAAAAAAACGAAACAGGGTAATCTCCTCTTGAAAAAATTAAAAGTTAACCAGCTTTTGTAATTGAAAATTCGAATTATAAGGCATTTACACTACTTGAAAGAAGAAAATAAATACGAATTATTGGAGGAACCGGATAGCAGTGTTTTTATACGAAATAAAGGGAGACTTTCAAGAGACCAGAAATTCTATACGAATTACTGGGATATGAATTGCCGAGATTCTACTGTAATATAGTTTAGCATATGGTGTGATCGATATATCGTTGTAAAATATCGATATCATCGATATATCGGATGTTAAGATATCGATATAATATATCGGTTTTTCAACTCCGATATATCGATATATCGCGTGTCGATATTCCAACCCTACTCCCGATATACGAGGTATGCCCATTAGAGATGTCATCCTTCTCTGTGACAACGCCAGACCCACACTGCGATCTTGATTGGGGATAAATTGGAAGAAATGGGCTGGGAAACCCTTGAGAACCATCCTTATAGTCCAGACTTGTTCCTGTGTGACTACTTTTTGTTCGTACCCTTGAAAGAATCACTTGGAGGCGAACGATTCGAAAACTTTCAATTCAGTGGCAAAAGTGTGTGAATCGCGCAGGAGACTACATCGAGAAATAGTGAAAGAATAGTTTGAATATAGCAATAATCAATAAATGTAGAAAAACGTTTACATTTTATTCGCCCTCATACCCACAACGCGCTGTCAAGCTTGCCCGTCGCCGATTTAAATACTCTCTTCCGTCCTTGTGCAAATATAAAATACACATAACTCGATCTGAGTAAAACGTCTTGTATAATTCGTTAAATTTTCATTATAAATTATTAAATAAAAACACCTTCTGTATAGATTTGAGTTGAAAAAATCCTCAATTAACTAGTTCCTTACCAATGGATTGTCAACTAAAAGACAAATAAATGAAGTCAAAAAGGAATATTCTAAACAGTGGGAAGATAGAATCAATAAACTATTAACACCATTTATGTAACATTGAATATATAATCGCAGATATAAAAAAATGGAATGATATGCCATCTCTCGTCCATTTCCAATTTTCTTAGTGGGTTGATACTGTCTTCGTAAACTCCAATAAACATACTATCAAATAGTTAACCACTCCTATCTACAAAAATTCTTAATATGGCAGTATAACGGTTGGTAACCTATTCTCATTCCTTATCATCAACCTAAATATAAACTTAAAATGGGCTAGGATTTTGTTATTCAAACAAATAAAAAGAAAATAATTTGGTACTGATCACAAAATATATTTTTAGTATTTTTTTTTACTACTCATTCCTCTACAGTCATTGCGTGTGGTACGATGTAATCTTGTACCCTTGAGATTTTTTAAAAATATACGATGTGAAAATATTAAATGTAAATATTTAAAATCCATGATTTCTTGTAATAATGAGAATTAAAACTCGATAAACAAATTAAATCCAGAGAGAATGTAATATGAAAAGTTGACAAAACAGTGGTTTCGATCTATGTGAATTGCGATATTCACTTCATTACTTTATTCTACTAGAAATGCTATTACTTACATATTGCACGGTCGACCATAATTGCAGTTATATAATGCAATGTCATTACTACTGCTTTAATTGGACCACAACTGGCTCGCTACGCTTTTTCAAGAGATAAACAAACCCCCCGCGGATCCTTTTCAGATGATGTCGGGGCCTAAATTCACATAAATACGAACAAATTTATGATGTCATGTGTAACCTCAGCAAATGCTCGATCGTGAAGTACGTAAGTACCGAAATACTAAATCCCCTTAATTATAACTGATCATAATTAACAATTATTTATTTAACATACCTCAAAACATAAAAAAAAACACTTCAGTTGATTGGAGGATTTTGATTCAGAAGTAATTAGAGTATAATGAATATGAGGCAATGCTTGTGTAATTAGCATTAATTTTTAATAACCTTTGAATCATATACTAATAAATTATCGAAACAATTGCAATTACTTAATATTACATAAATACGATTTGGTTTTATAAATACCATTGGTCGGCATTAAACAAAGGTAACAAGCAGGATGCTATTTAAACGAGTTCAACTGAAATCAAACTTATCATTATTAATAAATAAAGCTTTTAAACAATACATAATTTTCACCAGAGGTGCTCCCCTCCCTCTGGATCGAGGACGCATTCTGCTCTTCAATCTTACCGCTACAACTGTTTAATGTGAATCCCATATTATCATTATTTATTACCTTATTTTAATTTTTATTTTGTAATGCAATGTGTGGAAAAATGAAGGGAAGTTATGTTGTAGTCGTATATTTTGGTTCACCCCAGTTTTTTGTATCGCTGAACACCTATCGAAGCAATGCTGACAGATATTTTTGACCGGAATCTTGTTTCCGTTGCAAAAAAATTGAAAATTTTATATTTTTTATTTATTTAATTATTAATTTATTTTGCCACTATCTCGAAAACTATTAGATTTTCCGCGAAAACCACTCTATACGAAATTAAAGTAGAAATTTTTTTTTTTATATTTTATGTCCATAAAAAATGTCTTTACGAACAACGGTTAAGCCGCAAGAGCGCGTTGAAGAAGTATGAAAAAGTGGCAAAAAGCGATTTATGGCTTTGTACAGATTTCCATAAAAACTATTCAAGTTATCCTACTTTTGACCATACATGCTGTTAAACTTCATGAAATAAACATTAAATATATGAAAAGTACCCATAACCTATGCATGTTGTGCTTGTAGCGTGATTCGAAGCAAATTTTAAAAATCAAACTGAAAAGGAAAATGATGAAAAACATGAAGGCAAATGATGAAAATAAACCTGAGAATGTGAACTGAAAAACTCTTTACTTCCATTTTTTATTAAAATCGAGATAGCAATGGTTATTACTACTCATGGAACGAAATATGTCTAAATTGATCCCTTAGTTTATTATCAATAGTTACAGAACTCTCTTCATCCAGCAACCGCTGGACTGCAAAACTACTTACCTACATCACAATGTGAAAAAATGGAAGTAAGGAATTTTACCGTTCACGTCCTCACTTATATTTATAGGTTTTTGTTTGTAAAAAGTTAAAATAGTCAGCTGAAATTCCCTGACCTGTCCTTCATCATACAGAGTCATCTGTTTTATATGGTATATAGAACATAAGGAATAAATAAGGATGCAATTAGTGGGTTATTTATCGGTGCTGACAGTCAGGAATTAGATTTGGGAACTAACGAATTATTCACGCAACTGAAAGTATGTTAAACCAATCAAATTGTACTTTTTAAAATTTAATTTCATCCCAACTTCGCCTTTACGGCTATATGGGATTCGGAAGTAATACGTATAGCACTGTTGTCAATTTACCGATCATTTATACACGATTTCTTATCTTCCGTGCAGAGCCTCCATCTTCTGACGATCTTTCCGTTACTGGTCCTCTTCTATTTCTACTACCTGGATTGTAGTCCCCCGTCGCTTCCAGCCATATAGAAACTGCAGGAAATTTTCTTTATTCATCAACCGAGGAAATTCTTTCTCAGTAAGGAGGCAGATTTTTACGGTTATCATCATAACCATTAATGCTTGAAATGCGATAGAGGCTGTGATCACATGGTCTGCTGTCTCCGGAACACCGCATAGCGGTTTAATATATATTTGACAAGGTATCGGTCTGAAATTAGGTAGAGGGAAAAGGCTTTCCTATCCTTCAGCGTAACCTCTCGGCCTATACTCCGCCTACAAGGGTCTCTCTCCTCCAAAAATTCTTGATCTGAATTATCAAATTAAATAAATATTAAAATTCATTTAATAATAAAACATAAAAAAAAACCTGAGCTCCACTCCTAAAGTCGTATCTTAAATTATCTTTAATACTAACTAAAATGCAAAAGTGAAAATATCAAAATGACGATAGTAAAAAGGGTGGCAAAAAAAAAAAATTCAGATTTTTCTCAACACGAACGCACTCGTATAACACTAACTCAATTCACATAGAAATTTATAACCCTATAACTCAATTTGGAGGGGCTCTAGAGGTGCGCAAAACCTTAGGAACCATGAAAAACCGATTAATGACGTAATAGTGACCGAAATTATGACTAAAATTTACCCCCACTTCTAGGGTAATGCTCACTCCGCCTAGAAAAAACTATGCATACCCTGCACCGTGAAACGGATTTGCATACCGGGAAACGGATTTATAATGAATCCTTCCATGATTTTCCATGCAGTACAAAAGTCTTGGAGTGATAAAATTGAAAATAAAATTATCAACGGTGAATCGTATATTAAAAATTCTTTAAATGAGATTTTACCGGAATAAATTAACGCGGTTCGTTAGTTCGGTTTAATTTCACTCATTTCGCTCTTTTTCATTCGCGTTTTTCCTTACCAAGCTACGTTTATTTATTAAATAAAAAGGTTTTCTTGAGGTAAAGGATCGCGCCAATTGGTTTATGAGGCCCAAAAATCTTTATTCTAAAAGTTAAAGCAAAAATCCTTCCGCTGTATTAATAAGTATAAGTCCGCTGAGACGGACTTAAATTCCTGGTATTAATGTATGAGATATACGATCTGGTCTTGTTATGAAAATGTTGATGAGAAGATGGACTCATAGAGGAACAATAATTTATTTTGTACTATAGGAAAGGACAGAGATAGGCAAGACGGGAAGGCAGTTAAAAAAATGAAATATTTAAATTTTAAACAGGTCCTCTTTTTAAAATGACGATCTGTTGATCTGCAACTTGTCATATAATACTAACATTATTAAATAAATAAATAAAATATAAAATGCCAAAATAGAATATTTGAAAGTTCAGCACATTGGAAATTTCAGTATTAGGTTAAAAATATTATAATATTGGACGTAGGTGACACAATAGTATAGTTTGAAAATGGCCAACAAATTTATTAAATTGGGCCAAAATTTTACAAAAAAAATATAATGATAAGTTAATAAAAATTATTATAAAAATATAATGATAAGTTAATAAAAATTATTATAAAAATATAATGAATAAGTTTTTATTCATAAATGTAATGGTGCTATTAATAAGGTCTATTATGTCTTAATCAAAATTCATTAATTTTATGAAATAGATTGAAATAAATCTTCTTTTATTATTTTTTTTTAAACTTACCAGAGAAGTTGTAAGAACCTTTCAAAATTCCCTATATCATGATTTGAATACGAACCCCCTAAAAAAAAAAAAAGAAGAGCCAGTGATTTCAGATGAAATTCAACATTCACGGGATAGCACCAGTGGCTTTATTTATAATTAAGTAAAATATTTATATTTTAACAAAAGGTATTTATAAGAAACATAAATACCTCCCCTTAATATCTCTGTCTTTGTAACCAGCATGTTCCTTGTATGCTTTACACGACACTTACTTTTTTAGGGCTATATCTTATCTTGAGTCATATTACTGCTCATGATAAGTTTGTTGCATATTATATTTATAATTTATAATATTTTTATAAAAAGTGTGACATGTATTACATGATATTACTCAGTTCTGGTTGTTATAATAAAAAAAATGATTTCCTGTTTACTTTCAGTTTAATCCAATTTAAATAAAGAAAGATTTAATGATCATGTAGCCAAGCTGCAAAGATAAATACAGCTTTGCATACATGAAGATGTGGGCTTTATAGCTGCTAAAGTTATTCAGCTACTTGAAATTGTAGATGAGGCGACTTTATGGATATCTATGTGTCCTGTTTGTTCGGTGCTCACCGGGAGCGGTCAAGAACGGACGTCCTTTGTGACGGCTTATTCAGCGTGAACACCTCTCTGTCTCAGCCAAACCGGCGTTTATATATTGTATGGTCTCAAGTTACATTTAACATAATAATTATTATATGTATTGAATAACTTTTTTTGTATTATTTTATTGCAAAATGAAATAACGACTAGTTGTGATACTGAACTCGTAAATGAGATAAACCAACTAATCACTTATGATGATTTATGAAAGTTGTACATTTCTAATTACCTCTTAATTATCTTTTAACTAAATTGCTCGATAGTTATGTTATAAATTAGTTATAGGTTTTCTAAATATCTTATTACAACTGCAAAGCAGGAAATTAAAGAATCGTTTGTCATATTGTTGTAGGTAGTATCACAAGATTCACTGAAATGATTTTAGATATAAATTTAATTTCGTGTGATAAAGTTGTATAGGATTATACTGAATCTGGATCTGAGATTCTTTAAAAAGTTTGTTTAGTATCAGTACCCAGTATAAGTTTACACAATGACAATAGCATTGTTATTGTGACTGACAAACTGACGCACTCTAATGTAACCCAACCAGGGCAATAAGACTGCCGTCCCTACTTACTAGGGTCCCGAGATATTGATAGTTATTTACATATTCCAGAAAATCTCCATTACATGAAATGTGTACATTCATACTCTTCCTGCGTAGTTCTCCTCTCCATCCAGGCAGATTTTTCCCTGGGAATCAGAAATTAATGCAGTATCGTCGGCAACTATGAAAAATTAAGCTAGTACTGAGAACAATTTTCGGTATCCCATCCCAGGGATTCTTATGTTACACATTTTGATTATTTCATCCATAAATACTACAAAAAGAAGTGAGCTTATGCTTTCTCCCTGCTTTACTCCTTTAAAAAATGAGAGCGGTTGCCCTTCCACGCAGATGGATTACTCCATTTAGATCTTGATATGCTGATTGTATCGCATATGTTCTTTCCAATTCTATATTTTTCATTGTCTTTATTCTTAATTATTACATCAAATAAAATAATCACAATCCTCTGACATTATATGTTTTCAGACTGAAAGGTGGTAAGACAGTCATAATTCTCGATGACTCACTTCAAAATTCATGTGCTGTGGGACTTGGGAGGGTTATGTAGATTAGTGGCTATTATCTAATAGAGATAGGAGGGAGCTAGTCATGAGTTATGCAAACCTTATTGTAGCTACATGCTATATGGCTGTAGTGTCGCTCCCACCGGACCATCAGTTAGGTCTTCCAAATTATTCCTCATATCTCTGTTGTGTTCCATATTCCTGCAAATATTTCTCAATTGGAAAGTATGGGAAGTTAAATTTTCCAGATAGTGTAACCATTTTAGGAAGCTCAGCAGTTGTTCAGAAAGTGATAATATTTATTTGATACAAAGAAAACAACGCCTGAAATTTTTTTTATTCAAAAAATTTTTTTTTAATTTTTTCTATTTTTCCGTTGAGAAAATAGGATTTGGACACACAAGTATTCAAAATTATTATGGGTATTGAATTACAACAAATTAAAAACCATGATTTTCGAACAACGAATTAATTTAGTTTAATTCTATAACTAATTTAGTTCTAGCTGTTAGTCTTAATTTGTATGAAAAAAACCCGTGGTCATAGTCACCCCCAAACATGGGATGACTACGGTCAGGGACGTATGTTGCTCTCTCACTCGCATGTATAGTCTCAAAATCTGAAAATATAACAAATATAAGGTACTGTAAAATATCATCCCAAAGAGGCGATTTTTTAATCTGATTAATTAATATTTTTTTTAATGTGTACAACAACAGAAAAATCCTAATTTTGGCCATTCTCACCCCGGTTGTCTGTAATCAAATATTTCATATGTATTAATTATATTATGTTTCAGAGTGATGCATCATAAAGTAATCTATTTTATAATTTTCTAAAACCCAATTTTTTTTTAGAAAATATGGCAGCAAAAATTCAATTTTGAGTTGGAAAGAGCGCTAAACTCGCTCGGCAGAATTCGACCTCTAAAATCGATATCAGCATTATTTCACAAAAATTTTCAATAATTTAGACTTTGAAAAAAGAGAAAGTGACGTGAATCTTCGCTACAGTCTGCGAGGAGTTTTGAGGCAATAAACAACCGTACAATTTATATACAAATATATTATTAATAAAATATTTTATGAAAACCTTATGAGTTCATGTTGTCATTGAATATCATTGAATAGCTTTTAATTGTAATGAAAGCAAATTAAGGCAAATTTAAAATAGCTAAACAATGAAGGAAATACAAAGAAGAGTAATTGATAGTTGGCAGTAAAATAAATTTGCAATAAATCGAGTTAAAACAGTGATAAATGCCATAAAGTAGGAACACGGCAATTTCTTGGAGCAACAAATATTAAGAGCCTTTAGAGAAGAAATTTGTGTAATCTAAGGATTAAGAAAACAAGAGTAAAGGATATTGAAGAGCTGAGTCCAAAATAAAAGAGTTTGGTAAATTTATTTAAAAAAAAAAAAAAAAGTTTTAGAAAGGTTTTACAACAGCAGGAGGAGAGTGGGCTTGTAAAGATGGCTTCCAGCACTAGGGATAATTTTGTTACTCCTGAACACAAGACATTCATGACCTTTATCCCATTTACTATCTATATCGAAAAATGCACTGGCAGGATGGGTAGTAAAATGTTTTATTATCCTGAATATTACTAACAGAAATCTATATCTTTATATGCAGTTGTAATGCCGACCAGTATATTAAAATTGAAATAAAATCTTTATTGTCAGCATTAAAGGAAAAATATTAATTATAGATAGTTAATAGCTCTATTGGCTTCATATAACCGGTTTATATAGGTATTTTATGATGCCTAAAGAATAACTGTGCCTCAAACTGGTACTGACGATGCTTAACACGCACCGACTGAGCACATTACATCAACAATGAATCAAGAAAGAAATATGCTAGTGGTTAGTCCAGAAATTAAGGCAGCATTTGGCAGTGCATGGTGGCCGGCTAAATCTATGACCAACCAATCTAAAAAAAATGCGAATGTCCACAATGTTCTACCAATTGAAAATTACAAATATTAAAATAAAATAAAACCATTCAAACTAACTCCTATACCATCAACAACAAACTAACGATAGGTATCCTCCATACAGATTAATACAGTTTTTGAAACTGACGCAGATAAACTTCAACGAATGGCCATTGAAACTGAACTATGAAAAAATAAATAATAATAAAAAAATACTGTAAAAAAGATAACTTCAAAAGGCATCATAATGAAGGATCTTTCCGTGCATTTTTAATGGAGATTGCATGAACCATCAGTTTTTACTATTAAATGAATTGATACGAGAGATTTACAAGAAAAGCTATATCTCGATAATATTTAATATTCGACTATGGAAATAATGAGGGAGTTTAGGAAAGTTTGAAAGAAGATTAAAAAATCTTACATATTTACTTTTAGTTATCTCTTTTGTATTACTCTTTTACAGGGTGTTCCTGGAAGTTGATGTAAGTAGTTATTTAAACAAAATATATTTTCAACCATTATAAATCTGCGTACCCAAACTGAATAGAAACCTGTTATAAAATTCGGTTATATAGTACAGTTGAATACTTTATACTTATACTTCAGTTAATTACTTAGTACAGTTGATTAATTAGTTGATAGTACAGTTAGTTGTGACGATATCGATTTCTTAATGTATTCCTGAAGATTCTTGTAATGTTTCAGTCTTTTCACATTATTAACATTGAATAAGAAATGTCTCTTCTACTGAAGCTAACGGTATATCTTTTACAATAATGCTCTCTGGTTAGAAAAATAATCCAACGTGAACTGGGATAAGCATTACAATCTTTCGACAAATGTGAAAAAATTGTTCACTGCGGTTGGGGAGAACAGTTGGAAGGCATTGGCCGTCACGTACTCAGTCACGTGTGACTCGGAAATTTATTGTTGTGGGGTCGGTGCCACTAATGTAGATTAACAGACGACATTAAGTTCAGTTCCCTTCTGATCATGAGTTATGCATGATTCCACCTTAGTAGATAATCGCTGCCACGCATTCTACAGTCCCTTGATCGTGTAAGATTAGATTGGGCTTGAAAAAAAATCTAGGAAAAAAATAATATTGCAATCTATACTTTCTCTCCCTCTTTCTCTTCCTAAGTCTCTAAATAAATTGCAAATCGTCAATGCACTAGGGGCCATAAATCAAATCTAGCAGGAAAAAATATCTTTTATGCTGAATATATTCTAATTGACCTAGAGTGCTAAATATAAATTTGAATTAATATTTTATCACACACTATGAGTGTGGAATATTTACCATAGTCGTAATTATATTATTTGTAAATGGAGGACCATTTTGCGCGTTTAATCGTTAATAATTCGTGAAGTTGAATTGAAATGAGATAGATTTACAATGAACAACTTATAAAATATTTAAACAAAGTGATTAAAAAAGATGTAAAGAAACATGAACATAAATATAGTACATTAAATAAATAATTAATACTTAAAAAATGAGAATATAGTTAGTAGCATAAAGGAAAGAGTTCACAGGTAGGATACAAGGAATTGGTTAAAAAAAGGTAACGTGGGTGTAGAATAAAATTAAATATGAACTTAACAGATCTGAGGGCTTCTAGCTTAAAACTGAATGCATAAATGAACTCGAGAGTATGGGAGAACTTCAGAGCAAAATCAGTGTAAAAATAAAATGCGTATAACAATGCATGAACACAATACTTGTGGCTATAAGAGCCAACGACATAAAAAAGCATGAGTTGCTTGCAGAACAAAATACACGAACAATGAGTTAACCAATGATGACTGCATTAGCGCGAAGTAAATATGAAGAACTCGAGTAATAGATGATATAAGGGCCATCCAGGATCCATTATCAATCCATGAGTAATCCATGATATAAGGGAAATAGAAAAGGAGGATCGGACAGAGACCTTACCTCGATGCTGAATTCCAGCAACGTAAGGCTCATTTGCGCAGGAAGCGGTGGTTTCTAAGCTGACTGAATATTTTCAATATAATTTTTAAATAAATATCATTTCTTTATTACGATGTGCCACGGGCTTTCAGAATTACATGAAATGTGATTTAGGTCGATTCGGGGGCATTATATTTTGAACAAAGAGTATAAACATTATATTTCAGTATTTCAAATATTTGCATACTTTCTGAGTACAGAATATTCCAACTTCATAGTAACCAGTGAATAAAAATAATGTTTAGCGGACAATACTTCTTCATAGTGTCACTTGACAACCAAGAGCCCTGCAACGCTTCACGGGTGTGATATCTCTTAATAAATATTAATTTTTAAAAAATGGCGCAAATGTGTACTGTCTAAAATTCAAAAGAAAGTATACACAAAGGGCACTGGGAAGAAGAAATTGCTTCGAAATGATTTTTATAAAAGTCTATCCGAATTTTAATACAATTAAAATCGCAATTAATTTTGCATATACTGTAATTAGTTTCTTATAACGAAGAAAATAGCTAGTCATTTTAAATGTCAAATATGGTAATACTTATTCATTGCAACAGTTTTATACCAGTCCTGAGTTCCACGGGCTAAGTGCAATTATTTAATATCGTGCAGTTTTGTTATTTTATGTTTATGTTAACTTTTTTTTAATTTAATGTAAACATGTTATGGTTAATCAAAGCATTGTACTAGGCTTTTAAAACTTTATATACTCTATCAAGATATAATATATGCAGCTTTATTAACTCCTGTTATATAAACATACGCAATAGTTGATAAAATATAAATATACCCGAAACACGTTTCATTGTCATCACCCCAATATCTACAAATTTCAAATCAAATCATTAGGAAAAGAAATCTAGCAACATAAGAAATCATTCGTATACTAGATGATAAATTAGAACCAGGGGTGAAAATAGCAGGTGGCAACATGGGAAATACCTCGGGTCTCGGTCCAAGGGGAGTCTCGAATTGGCCTTTATAACATTAAAATGCAATCCCAAATTATATTATACTTAGTAATAAAACTATGTATAATAACTAATATTGTATAATCACATATAAAACACACCCACATCTTCAAATTTTGAGTAAGAGCTTAGGGGAAAGCAAAACTTGGCTGAGACGTGCCTCCAGTTTCATACTTATGCCACTGCTTGGAACGCATATTTCGATAATGTTCCCGTTGAAATTACTGAAACGAATTCTGTTTGCATATTGAATACATTTGAGAACTAAAACTGAAGACGAATGAGGACAAAATCGATAATCCGGCCTAAATAACCTACTCAGCTGAGCGTGACCCAAAATTACTGTGAGATCGAAAAGAGCCAATCGCTTCACCACTAGTTAGGTTGAGTTCCAATGCAAGATTCGTGATCTAAGAACCAAAGAACAGCAGACTGTCATTATTAAGTCATCATAGGTCGGGGATTGGGCTTTCCAGATTCGCAGTGATTGAAACCGACAAATCTTTTAAAAGGGTCTAATTAATTATTTATAAGCCATGTAGCTGTTTTACAACATTTATCTCACTACCTTGTTTCATTAGTTTTAAATCACCAGTTACCTTCTGTGTACAACCTTTCAGAATTAATGTAGAAAATTTAGCTTTCTGGGCGAAATATTGGATATTTGATAAATCTATTCACACAATCTAATCTTTCTTGAAATTTTATCCAACATTATACAATGAAACAGTCTGCGAAGAATCTTTTTAGTATCCCTTACAAGTTGCCCTTGAGAATGATCAGATAGATATACCATATCTTATTGCTTTTTACTTTATTTATTTCAATAATGAACCATTGTAATCGACTAAGAAAATAAATTAAACCCCTCCCTCTCCCCTCAAAATCTTTAGGTTTCCAGATACATAAAATCCAAAAATCGAACTAAAGAAATCCGTCCGTTCGCGGTTTTCTTTCGAGACTACTCGGCCATTTTTTTTTTTATGTTTGGTACTAAAGTCACAAGTTGATCCTCGGAATTCGATTCAAAACCAAGTATATGTTCTTTGCTCCAGATAATTTAAGATTTACCCATAATCTTGTGGAGGAAGGACATGTTTTAACGTTTAATGTTAATTCCTTTACCTACTTGGGGTCAGAATTAAATAATGAAAATAAAATTAAAACAGAAGTACAAAAAAGAATTATGGCCGTGCATTTTTTGAAAACTTAAAGTTTTTTAAATCATCATTGCTCTCAAAGAAAACAACAGTAAGGTTATATATAACTTTAATTAGCCCTATTCTTACATATGCTGCTGAAACTACCACGTTCCTATGCTATGTTTACTACCACCATCGCAAATGCATTGAGAGTCTTCGAAAAGAAAATACTTAGGAAAATATTTGTCCCGCTCTTCGATGAAGTAATTCAAGAATGGAGGATAAGAACAAATAATGAGCTCTAAGACTTATACAACAATACCGAAATTGTGAGTTTTATAAAATCCCGCCGAATCGAATGGTAAGGGTATGTTCTAAGAATGCCGACTGATAGGATGCCAAAAAAGATGCTCCAAAGCAGAATTTATGGGACCAGAAGAAGAGGAAGACCTAAGAGAACATGGATGGATGATGTGGAGGATGACTTCAAACGAATGTTGGGAATAACAATCTGGAAGGAAAAGCCTAAGGATAAGAATATCTGGATGACTATTGTTCAGGAAGCCAAGGCCCAACCCGAGCTGTAGAGCTACGCAGTAAGTAAGCAAGTAAAAGTTTCCCCTGATCAGATAGATTAGTACCATATCTTTTTTCTTTTTAGTTTATTTATTTCAATAATGAACTTTTGTAATCTACTAAGAAATTTAACCCCTCCCTCTCCCTATCAAAATTTGAAGTTTTAGGTTTCAACATACATAAAATCCAAAAATCGAACTAAAAAATTCCGTCCGTCCGCGGTTTTCCTTCGAGACTACTCGGCCATTTTTTTTTTTTTTTTTTATATATATTTGGTACCAAAGTCACAAAATGATCCTCGGAATTCGATTCAAAACGGCGACCAATTAGACATTTTATACGCCGGATATTTTTAGATCTAATTCATTCATGAAGATAAAAGAAAAATAATAAGTGTTTTATAGTTATTCAAACCGGTTCACCTTTTTTAGTGATTTGATTACTCGAAAATTCTCCCGGAACATTTCAGATGCTCATTTGAAAAATCATTTTTTTGTCTACAGGGCCAAACATAAAAAATAAATCTTAATCGGGCTAATATTAGCGAAAATATTTTGTATTGGACTCTTATCCAAAGCGCTAAGGAATGTCTAGCGAATGGACACACCAGATGTTTGATATACAGCCATGTTGGAAATAATAAACCATTGTGTAATAATTTACAGCGCATTTATACGCTTATATTATACGACAGTATAATTGTTTATATAATTTTAAATATGACAGATCGTGATATAAGACAATAAAGAACAATAGATTCTGAAGATGAGATTTGCATTTAGGATATTAAAACTTCAGAGATAAAATAAAATAATTCATAGAAGAAATTGAAATAAGTAGGTATCGGCATCAAATCGGTAACACCTTTAGCAATTCTGTCAACGTTAGAAATAAAACATGGTAAAGAAAGCTAGCCTAAATAGTTTTAATAAAAATTATCGAGACTTCAAAAAAAAAAATGTTTAAATTATCTAAAATATTTAAAAAAACAGAAATATCGATCAGACGAGAAATGCTTGGAAAAAAATGTAAAATAAGTTTATATGGTTAATCTGAATAATGAAACAAGGAATAAGGAAAAAATCAGAAGCATAACCCAGTATTCTATTAGGGAAGCCCCTTTTAGGAAGTTATCTGATTTTCCGTTGGAAGGCTGCACGTAATAGAACCGATACTGGAAATAAGGATTTTTTTTTTCTATTTCCTCAATAGGCGAAGAGTGTGATAAAGAGAAGCCGGAGGAAGAGGGAGCAGTGATTGATCCAGGCTACCTAGGAATTAGGTCCAGAGGATCGATGCCTCTAATTAACAGAGGATAATCAAATAACTAGCCACGCCGATTAGGGGCTTTCATTTGATTACAGTCATATATTCAGTAGCCAACGGCGGCTTTACTCCAATAGCTGCCGGCTAACGCGTCGCCGGATTCGGAAATTATTGAAGATTAAGGGATTCTCATGGATGAATTCCATTATATGTTACTATATCGCTCAGATTAATTGTAATTTTTTTTTTTACAATAAATATTTGTTAAGGACATTTTTTCAGCTACAAAACTTACCGTTCAGAATACTTTCAAAATTCAATTTTCGAAGTTGAAAGATACCTTCTTAAAAATAACACTACTGAATTATGTTCGGTGCAACCAATATCGTATTCACGATCTTCATGAAACTTTCCAGAGTCAACTTTTTTAATCTTTTGTGCCACCACTTCTCCGATCAGATTGAAGCGAATTTTAATACGATTTTTTTTTTAATTCTGCGATAGAACTTCTGGAAAACCATGCCGCTTTACAAGCTATCCGAGACTCAAGTTAAATCGAAAAGACCATAATAAAAATATCGGGTATCCCCTTTGAATGATCCATGAAGTCAAAGCTGTTAGCGATGGAAGATTCCTTTTAAAAAATAATATAAATATACTAAATTTGCATATTTTATTAGAAAGTTCATCTTTTAAAAAAGTAAGAAATTGGGATTTTAAAATATTTATAATAATTCGGACCTCAATTAATCCCAAAGAATGTGATTTCATAAATAAAATTACAAACAAATTTTATTAAAAATGCTTAATGAACATTGCGAAATTTCGGCCATGATTTGGTTTTGGTCATTTTCAACTTTGTTCATTCATTTATGTAACTAAAATGCCAACACTTGTCCAATAAAATAAATTAATATGAACAACACTGGGAAGTATTTGTTTAACATTGATCATAAAAAATGTTTCTTCCGAAAACAGATATTTTACTAGTATGGTAGTGTGATGTAGCATTTTAATTCTATAAACGCGAAGTTTGAAAATGGCCAAACGTCACAAATTTGTAATGAAATTTATTAATGAAATTGTTTTTCTTGGAATTAATAGAGATCCTTTTTTTTTTTTTAATCTTCTTTAACATTCGATATTTCCACTCGGTCATTCTCAACGGTATTTTTAGTTCCCATGTCTCCCTTCGTCTTTCTTAGTATTATTTTTTCTCTTTCCCCTTTTCGCCATACCCCTCTTTCCTTTTTTGTTTCAATTCTTGTTCATTATATTATATTATATTAATTTATGATTAGTATAATATCTTGTTATTTTATGTTCTTGTTTTTTTGACTAATGTATTGATGTTTATTACTTATTTTCTTAGCTTACATAATTATAAATCTTATTTATTTTTTTTATATATTTTCATGTATTTAATTATATCTTACATATCATAATCTTTCCTTTATTTCTCATTACGTATTTTAATTTGTCATTATTAACACATACAAGTTTTAATTATCAGAATAATTTCTATATATTTTCAAACTCCCACATTTTCAAACTGGTTATCTTCTTATATTACTGTTTGTTATCTTAATATTTTCTTGTTAAACTGTTTTTTTATCCTATTTCGTAGTAGCTGTCTTGTATTAGTTAGCTCCAAAGGAGGCCCAATACTTGGGCTGAAACCTCTGCAAACATCAAAATTAGTTTACTTATCAGTGTGTTTTTCTTTCCAGACCGCATCTCCCAACCAACTTCTACAATATACTACACTCTATTCGATGTAACGTTCACAGATAGGATGATACTGTCGGAAAAAGTGTCAAACCACGTATGTCCAAAACGGTTTGATTTAATGTTGTTCTATTTCTTTATTTTTGCAGATATTTAATTAACAACAATTCATTTTTAATTTTCTCTACTCGATAGTATATCATACTCATACATACTCATACTCATATCATACATACTCTAGTACATACAATTAAAAGAAAAAAAATCTCAATATGATGAAAATTAAATTGTTTAAACGTTTTTTTGTCTCTCTTTGATAAGTTAGAGCTCAATAGTTGCCTGGTTTCAAACTTTTTTTCCGACGATAGGCAGTGCTCTAAAAAAGTATATATAAAAATCGAGTTGATAAAACTATATTACTTAATTATCCGATATTGCAAAAAAAAAGTCAGCAATACCATACCGCTTTATAAACTATCCTAGACTCAAGTTTCAACAACAAACCACAGTGTATAGAAGGGCTGTGAATATCGAAAAAATATATCGGTTATATATATATATATATATATATATATATATATATATATATATATATATATATATATATATATATATATATATATATATATATATATATATATATCTTCCTTCTATACACTGTGGTTTGTTGTTGAAACTTGAGTCTAGGATAGTTTATAAAGCGGTATGGTATTGCTGACTTTTTTTTTGCAATATCGGATAATTAAGTAATATAGTTTTATCAACTCGATTTTTATATATACTTTTTTAGAGCACTGCCTATCGTCGGAAAAAAAGTTTGAAACCAGGCAACTATTGAGCTCTAACTTATCAAAGAGAGACAAAAAAACGTTTAAACAATTTAATTTTCATCATATTGAGATTTTTTTTCTTTTAATTGTATGTACTAGAGTATGTATGATATGAGTATGAGTATGTATGAGTATGAGTATGTATGAGTATGATATATATGAAATAGTATATATATATGATATGATTTTATATATATATATATATATATATATATATATATATATATATATATATATATAAAATCATATCATTTCATATCGATATATCGAGATTTTATCTACATCCCTGGTGTATAGTGCATCAGCTTTGTATGGTTGTATGGTATGTCAAAGCTCGTACATTCATTGAGCTCACCAAAAAGGTATCAATAACTGTATTAAAAATTTAGCTATTTCTGTAATTTTGATTTATCTCTGCATACTAGTAAAATGGTGAAGTATTTTGCTGTAGTGAATTGGTTATTTCTATAGAGACCAACTATGGGACCATTAATGAATTACTCACGAATTCCTTTAGCTATAAGCATTTCAATTATCAATAAATTAGACTGCTGTTCGTTCATACAATACAATAGAACTGAAAACAACTAAATAAACAGAAAATATACAATTGCTCGCATACAAGCGAATAAGCTAGAGGAACAAAATTTCGTTGCCGTTCACGTCGGGCACTGCCATATTTGAATACCAATTTAAAAAAAAAAAAAACATACAGAAAAAGAATAATTGACTTCAAAGGTCATAACAACAAGTTTTTTTATGACAATCAGCCATGGATAACAAACAAATTAAATTATTTAGAAAATTAAGGAACTGGGAAACGCATTTAAAAGTAATCGAAAATGAACAAAAAAATTATTTCTACTAATAAATGGAGTTACAAAAAACATTATTTTCCAAAAATGCGGTAAAAAATCAATTCAAGATGACACTGTACTACTATCTCTAACATGGTTGAATTACCACTCGAGGGTTAGGAAGTACAATTATATTATAATAAAAATTTACAACTAGAAGTATAAGTTAGTTGAGATAACATTTATGCAGGCATTTTCCTGAATTTATTTTTATACCATTTCACTCATTTTTAATGTTTATTTTAACTTTCAAAAATAAATATTGGCAGACAATGAATGCGAATAAATACAAGTATATCTATATTACGTATAGTAGGTAAAACATAAGGGAAGACAGAAATCTAGTGCTACCTCTTCCGTGATTTAAAAAAATTTTAATGAATACTAAACATTTTTATTTTATTACAATATTTTTTTCTGATTCATAACAGTATTATTTATGTTAAAATTTTCCGGGGCAAGAATTTCAAACGCATCAGATGATCGGGAATCTATCAGTAAGGCAGGTTACGACCATGTGGGCTTGGTGGGTATGGACTTGGTAATTGAAGAAATTACATCTGTTTTAGAACAAATATATTTTTTTGATTGTAAGGATTGGCATACGAGGGGAATATCAAAGTTTAGAGGAGTAACAGAGCTCAACGCCAAACAGAGCCATGAATTTGGAACTTAGCTAATGTTTTGAACTTTTCATAACAGATTGAAAGTTTAGAAAGTTTGTCAAGTAATTGTTGAAGTAATCGGTAATAAAACGTAGTTATAACTGCGCCCTAGAATCCAGAAAAAAAGAGCACTATAACCAGGAAAACCCAATAACCGGAGATTTTCCTATAATAAATCTAGATGTTCCTGGTCTAAAGCAATCATTGATTTTTATTTTTTATTACTTCCTGTACGGAGTAAAGGAAGTATTGTAATCACAAAAATTTTCGGTTTTCAATGGAAATATCCATTTCGACCATCCCTGAATCCATTTTGACTAGTTACGTGACGTCTGTACGTACGTTCGTACGTGCGTATCTCGCATAACTCAAAAACGGTTAGCCATAGAAAGTTAAAATTTGGTATTTAGGATTGCAGAATAAACTAGTTGTGAACCTCCCTTTTTGGTAACTACATCATTACCGAAAGTGGTACATTACTTGAGGGTCATTATCGATTTTCTTAAAAAATTTAATTAAAATAAATTATTAATTAAAATTAATATAAATAATGTAATAAATTTTGGTTAACATTGGCAGACCGGAAGTGGTCATTTTACTTGAAGGTCATATTAGACTTCATCAAAAATTATATTAAAATATAATGTAAAACATCTCAAATTTGGTAAAGAGGATTTTTATATCAATATGAATGTATTTAGTAGATTTTGGTTAAAATTGGTGAGCCGAAAAGGATACTTTACTTGAAGGTCATAATGAACACATAAAAAAAATTATTAAAATTAAATACAGAAATCATATGGTTCAGTAATAAAGGTTAGAAACGCGATTTTGTTTTCACTCCAATTAAAGATTTTTATTACTTGTTTTAAGTGTTAAAATTAAGCGTAAAATACTTTTCTTCCCCATTTGTGAGATCAACAAGTCTGCAGCAGGAGAATAAGATATATGTTAAGTAGGTTCTTCCAATGCTTTATCTAGTTATATTGAAAGTTCTAATGTTGTCACGGGACACAAAGAAATCTCTTGGAAACTAGTTACCTACTGAAAGAAAACGACATATAATAACGGAATGAGACCTCTAGAAACAAGAGTATGTGTGTGTCAATAGATGGACGTCGCGACGCCGAAGTGTCGTTTTTGAGGTACTGCAATCTTCGGAAACAAGTAACCTAATTCAGGATCACTGTTTGAGCCACCGATTTATAGTTTAATAAGCGTACAAAGAAGTTATGTGTTGTCCACATTAAATACTTTTTCCTTCTTGACGCAACATAAAGTAATTTTATAACATAAATTTATGACTTATTTATTTGTTCAAATGTTTCGTCTTGCGCTTGAGAACGTGTTCAAATAATCTGTTGTTTTTACTGATTCCGTTTTATTCAATTCCTATTCATTTCATATTTCTAGACGCGGCAAAATATTATTGATTTAAATGAGATTTTTCAGACACTTTAATTAAATCCATTTTTTCTTGAAATCAAAGCAACTTAGACGAAAATCGGACCCGTTTCCGTCAAACTAAGAACCTTTCAATCATGGAAACATCTCATCCAAACCAATCTAAACATTCCTAGGAGTTCCTAACGTTTTGATTAAACGTAGTTACGTTCATGGAATCAGTTAGACTGTTCTTCCAAATCGCTTCACTATTTCCTTCCGGTACTATATTCAAAACTTCAATCATATTTACAAAACAAAATGTAAAAAATTATAAAGAAAAAATCATTCAAGGCGTTATAACCGGAAAATAGGATATCGGAATACACTTTCATAGGAAAACCACGAACTGGACCCGGGAACGAGAATAAAGAGCGTTGTAGCCGGGAAACCGTTATAACAAAGTTTTACTGTATATATACAGGATCTCGGTGTTTAAGTCATTCACCCGTATGAATACAAAAGATGCACCCTTAATGTTCAGCCTTCTTGGCGTACTGTCTGGCTAACGTATCCCGTGGCCTTATCTTTTGGAGACTGTTTTCATGATCAGATAGACTCTCTTCCATGTTTGAAAATGCTTTTATACTAACGAGGTTGCGTTGTTAATACAGCAAGTACAATCCTCAAGGGTGATCCATGATTTAACTAGTTTTGAAAAATAGTGATGTAAATAATCTGAAGATACGCGATTACTAAAAAAACATTACCATCCACTAAAAAAACACTTTCATATGATAATTAATTATACTTATGATAATTATCACTAACCTTGAACTAGATATTCTACTCTTAAAGGATTCAAGTTATGACCGATAGTGTCGTGTAGAACGTTTTGATTAAAACTATTGCTTAGTGAGAATTAAGAATTGTCACGAAGCGACTTGCATATGCAGACAATATGAACAGCTGCTACTGCTAAAGCAACGGGACTTTGAAGAACTTTAAACTGGTATATATAAAATATATATTATATATTAAATATATTATATATATATATATATATATATATATATATATATATATATATATATATATTTTTTTTTCTTAAATTATTAATTAATGATAAAAGTTTCGATCCCTAGCACAGCAGTATGGCATGCTAATATGTTACAAAAAAATAAATATTTTGATAAGAACTTATATGCTTGGTTAGACTAAAAAAAAAATTAGAGAGACTTTAGTTTTACCATATAATACTAATATTTTCATTGCCTTTCATATTATTTCATTTATCTGAAATTCATTTAGATAAATAAGTCATCACTTTTTAATTGTGTGCTCAAAACATATTAATGTTATTTTTTTCCTATTTTGTATATTATTTGATTTGTACACATTAAATAAAAGAAAATTTTTATTAACAAATTAAAATTAAACCATACATTGACGCAATCGAAACGGTCATACAATAATTTAAATTAAAATATATTTTATTTTATAAAATATTGTGATAACATATAACATAATATATAATATAATATATTTATATTATTTATTAATATATTAATATACTTATATTTATAAATATATTTAATACATATATGTATTAAATAATAATACAATACTAATTTAATGACGCGTATTAATCTACAAATCTTAAAATATTAAACTAATTTTAAATTACTACATTATTTCTTTGAGACTCAACATCTGTCCTTTACACAGCACATCTGTCTGCATGACTGTTTAAATATAGTCCAGTCCTGGAACATAAATATTTACCTTCGCCAAAGCCTTCAACATAAATTTGAATTTTACTGTTCCTTTGATATAATAGGAATCCCTTCTAATAGAGTTCAAAAGAAGCTAGAAAATATATAAAACGCATAAAAGACTCAATGGTATTTATAAACATACGAAGTTAAAAACCAGCCATATGTGCAGAATAAGGGCAAAGATTTAACAAATATGCAGTGAAGTTAAAAAAAAAAACATGTATATATATATATATATATATATATATATATATATATATATATATATATATATATATAAATATATAAATATATATAACCGAATTTTTAAAAGGTCATTTCTGCATTATTAAGTAAAGACTTCTAAGTAAAAATTCAGTACTCAGGTGTATATATATGATAAAACAAAGACCGAAACAAATTAATAATTATAGTCCGTAAAAAAAAAGAAAATAATAAATATGTGCCACTATGAAGAAGAGTAGGTAAATAAAAACTAAGAAAGATTGATATGGAATTAAAAAAAAAAATTGAAAATATAAAACAAAATATGAACTAATAGTTGATAATGAATCTAATGACGTTTTAATCACTTCAATATTTAAAACTTAAATGCTAAGCTAGAATTTTATTTAAAATTCACTTTTTTTTTCTTTTTTTTATTGGATGGTTTAAATTGAACTCCTTCGTTTGCTTAGCATAAAGCAAGGCAAAAATCTTAAGATATGAATAAAGACGATTTTGAAGTAAAAGCATAAAACATAATTCAACTTGATTTCTGGACCGACTGGCTATTCAGCATAATCCGAACAATTTAAAAACACCAGCAACACACCGCTTTAAATTAAAAAAAATAATAACCGTCCTAATGTTCCTACATTTTTCTTAAACTTTTGATCCCATAGTCCTCCAACTCATCCTCCTTTCCAATAGCATTAACCTTTTCCGTTAATACCATTAGCTGGTTTTAGTCTTTCCTTATTCATCGTACCCAAGCAGTTGCTTCCAAAATCAATTCCTTCTCAACTCTGTCCTCAGGCGGTATCCAGAGATCGAGTTTCTCCCCCCCCCCCCTCCTCCTCCCGTCCTTTTCAGTTCCTATATTAACGATCTTCCAAAATCAATTTATCATTGTTCCATCATCTTTGCGCTGGCGTCGCCAAGCCTAATCATCCTTTACTGTTTCTGAGTTATTACAGGCGTATACCAAGCCTTAGAATTGCATAGCAACGCCTTGGCCAAGCAAAATAAAACAAGATTAAACCTAAAAAAAAAAAAAAAATAATACTGTTCTAGCTATAACATACTCCCACGTACCCAAAGCCTTATAAGAAGATGAAGTTCCTGCTTCGTAACTTTCTGGAATTTATATCACGCCCCAATGTAGCATTTCCTTAGTATTATTTTTCAAAATCTGTAGTATTCGATACATCCTGATATCTCATGTTTCTTCTGGGCACATTCAATATCCTTCTACGTGTAATCCAATACCTGCTCACAATTCTATCGGACGCCATTTAGCCAAGCAATTATGTTAAGGATTTTTATTTGTATTACAAGAATCTGATTATTTTTTTCTGTATTAAGAGTATTTTTTTTTCGCACACTTTTTATGGTAAAAATGTTTATGAGCCGGGCGTGGTTTAGTATTCTACACAACGTTAGTCGTATATATATATATATATATATATATATATATATATATATATATATATATATATATATATATATATATATATAAAATATATATATATAAAATAATAAATAAAATTTCTGGAGGGCAAAGAAAAACATTACTAACTAAAACGTATAAAATTATTAAGTAGTGTAAATTTGATTTTGTCTCCAATAAATATGTAAATAAGGGGTTATAGCTAAAATGTTAATTTAATTTTTTTAACTCTGTTGTTATCTTAACCGCATTTACCATCTATTTTATTAAACGTTAACAAATTTAAAGATATTAATCTAAAAGGTTGGGTAATGTAATTAGGTTTTGTTACTTTTTTTTGTCCCATTTAATATATTTATCTGCAGCTGAAAGTCGTTATAATTATTATAAACTTAAACATTACAAGGGTTGTGGTCAACAATATATTAGAAAAACTATAGATAACTGCTTTTATCTGAACTAAGAAAAAAAATGGAGTTTGAGAATTTGAATTAACGCAGTAATAAAAAAAGTTATTCTACTGCCTAACAAATAAAAGAATATACTTTTATATGGTTCTACGTTTTCGTTATTTTGGCCATTTCATATGTTTTAATGTATAGAGGGTGTCCCAACGGACATGGATATTCCATAGTTTTGGAATAATGGGATGAAACTCGATGGGCCTTTATTATGAATTATGAAGTATACATTTATTACCCGTAACCATCTCCATTTCTTCTACAGCGCACATAAGTCTGGAATTTCAAATGGAATAGAGTATTTTTTTAACGGATTTTGATATGAAATAAATTTTGTCCGATGCGCCCTGAGGACGATAATCGCAAAAACACGTTGTTTTTTTTTACAAAGTTCCAAAGTTCTCCGAAGGAACCATTTTTTAGAAAACTATTGAAGTAAATATTGTAGAGAATCAAAACCACTTTGAAATGGGACTATTTTCACTCTAATATGGCTAAATATTAGAGTGAAAATAATAAATAAGAGAACAGCAGAAAGTGTCAAACATCAAAAAAATTTTGGACAGACTTCCAGTTATTTGTTTTATTAATGCATTTTTATTACCCAATAATTACAAATACAAAATAATAATGATAATAATAATCCAATAAATGTTTATAGAACTAGGTTATTATTTTATTGAATGTAAAAAAAAAAATGATAGTGATACCTTTGATGAGTTATTTGAGAAAATAAGTTGTCAAGAGGAAGAAATGTCAATTTCCGTTGTTTGTAACGCATTAAAAAAAACATACTAAAAAAAACTGAAAACAATAAAATGTATTAATAAAACAAATAATCGAAAGCTTCTCCAAAACTCTCTTTTTTGATATTTTCTACCGTTCTCATATTTATTATTGCCACTATAATACTAAGCATTATGGAATGAAAATAGAATCATTTCAAAGTGGTTTTATTCTCTACAGTATTTATTCAAAAAAGTGATCAATATGAATTCGTCTAAACATTTAATTTCCCATCAGAATTTTCAGAGTTAGGTGCGCTGTAGAAGAAACGGAGATGGTTACGGATATATTGTAATCAGGGCAAAATTATTGCAGTTAATTAAATTGGTTTCCAAGAAATTTAATATAAGTTAATTTGAGTTTAATTTTTGTAGGATGTTACATCCAGCGATATAATTAAATTTATAATAATTTAATTGTTATATGTATAACTATACTAATAATTATAATTTAACTGATATTATTGCACAACATCTTGATCATGTAAAAAAATCTGAAATGTAGGACTCCAAAGGATGAGCATCGTAAAGAAGCACTGGCTCGTTCGTGGACTAAGATGTTATTTAGAAATCGAAACGTCGAGCAACTGTTAAAAAAACTTGTGTACTAGATATATGACCATAAGTAAGGCTCAACTGAGCTATGAAATATATATCAAGAATCATCACTTTTAAAATAAAAAAATTACAATTGAAGGGGTTCTAGAAGCATTCTTCAGGGTCCTTAAAGCTGAGAGTAAAGAACCAATAACAGAGCTCTTACTCTCTTAACACTATTAGTTCTTCAGAAATTGGCAATATGTGAGGATATGCAGTGAGTAAGAAGAAACACAATTATTTATAAAGGGATTACAGGAAGGGGCTGAAAAGGGCGCGCGCTGGGGTAGCAACCCCGAACCCTTCCTACCCCGACAGGGGCAATTGAGGGTGTAATGCATCAAAAGGTCATCAAAACTCCAGCATTTCCTTCATCGGTGTCGAGAATTAATACAGATGCGAGTGCATTCATGACGATACCTATTAGAACAATGTTTTTAGGTCAGCTTTTCGGCTCGTACGTCATCATTAGCGGTGATGTGTTATTTACTATCTTCCCTAGTGATTGATGAAGCGGACAACTGGGGAGGCCGTGATGATTCAATACAACCTTACCTCATAGCAAATCTTTCTATTTGGTATATACTAGGTCAGTTGTCATCAAAGCCCTATACATCTGCATATATAATTTGGAAGGTATCTAATTATTCAAATATATTATTATTAGATAATATATTATTCCTAATAATTTAAATACCTTGCTCTTCATCCTATTATTTTTTTTTTAGTAGGTACTATTCTAATTTAATATAGAAAAACGCTAAAAAAAAATAATAAATACAAAAAATCTAGTGGAATAGTATGGAATAAAACGGAAGAAATATTGGTCGGCACTAAAACATTATATCCATCGTGAAAGTGACCATTAGGTCTTGGAATAAAATAGTAAAATAATTCAATTATAAACAAATTAATCAAAGTACATACAATTTATAGTTTTCTTTTTCATTCACAGAATTTATCACTTTATTTAACCCGCGACAGCACGCAGTCCTGAGGGGCCCAAATTTCGGAGCGGAAAAAGCAGTGGGCGGGAAAAGTACAGCGGTTGGCAAGATGGTTCTGTCTAGATGTATCATTTTTCCCGTTATTTTAATTCTGTTTGCCGCCAACCATCTATAATTTTTTGAAAAAGCGCTTAGCTCGTAAGTTAACTGATCAATTGACGAGACCTAAAATCGTATTTTACTGCGTCGAGGGGTACTTCTAATGTATTAGCTGCAATATTTTAGATTGGAACCGGCCATACGAAAAGAATTGGATTAAATTATCTTGATGGTGCAATTTTCCAGATACTGTTCAAGAAATTTTGCAAATACCATTTTTGAATTCAAAAATTGATCAATAAAAGGAAAAATATCTGCTTCGAGAATAAAAATAGTATTAAATTTCAATAGCAACTTTAGTTTTAGGTCAACTGATTGAAAAAAAAATAGTTGCGTCACACAGAAGTCGTGCGTTCCCACGTCCCCTTTTTATTGCGCCTTCCCGAGGGTTAAAACTCCATTGTAATAGTATTTAACAAAATTAAGAATTAGTTTTTTTTTTTTTTTTTTTGTTTTTTTTTTATGAAACAAAATTCCTACTTATACCTACCATCGAGGAATAGAAGACCTACCAAGTTCTCCAAAGACTCTTCAAAAATTAAATTCTCCGAGTTCCTTTTTTAGTCACATATAAAATTATTACTTAATTCTCTTAATACACCCTATGCTATCGAAGTTACACAAAATCTATAACTATTTCTGACTATAAATTCCATACCCACAAAAATCTGTCAGATTCGATGGCTTTAGGGCCTTCGAAATAGGAGTCGAATTGATAAATTGATAAATCGAACAATTGATCGAACAATTCAAAGTCTGCAATTTTAATTATTCAGTAATTAAAAGCTCATCTAATGGGTGATTTATTACATATTTTTGCATATTGATTTGATTAGCCTTGTTCAATACAATTGTGAATTTTCAAAATAAAATTAATTATTTTTCGTGCCAGGATTAATATTCTGAGAATTTAATTATGTCTTCATTCCATTATGAATATTTTGTTTTTTGTTTTTTTCGTTTTTATTTACTTTATTAAGTATCACTATTATTGTTTTATATTCCCAATCTTCTTATTTTTTTCCTCCAGCAAATCAATCAGTTTAATTAGTTGCCAAAGGTTTGGCTCAAGATAGTTGTTACCTATTCTAATATTCATTAAAACTAATCTCCTTCAAATATATTTAAATTTACAATTTTTATTGCAACTGTAGAGCTCATGAATATGCAAAACATTATTAAAAATTACAACAGTATATCTAATAATGGCTTAAAGCGAACGACCCACCTAAAAATACCACAGTACGAGTATATACTGAAATAGAAATTATTTAATTTAAAGTAATATATGATTAATAACATGTATTCTTAAATGAAATATGATTAAAAAATATCAGCAAATAAAAGTTTAATCGCCAAATTAAAATTTAATACAATATTTTGGTTAATTATTTGTAATAATGAACCTTGTAATCAGCCCAAAAAAAAATTTTAAACTTCCCCTGAATATTGGAGTTTTTCCTTTTCAACATTCATATAAAGAAAAAATAACTGTCTTCGTAATCTAGCGCAACAAAAGTCAATACAAATAAACAAATTGTGTTTATTCAAAATTATTTTAAAATAGTTTGATAAAGAACATTTTAATTCAGAATTTTTTTTGTACACAATTAAAAGATGAATTTCAGAAGATATTTTACCTCGGAAATTGAAACATTTTCAGGAATCACAAAAAAATCACATTTTGCTAAAAAATAAAAGTTAATTAAATATATACAATTACTCTAAGTAATATATTAATAAATCACCTTACGAAAACTAAATATGTTCACAAAAATTATAGCGACATGTCATCTAATATGTCCAAGCCACTTTCGTTATTAGCAGCCGCAGAGAGAGCGTACACACCTTATCGGAAAACTGGCATCTCCATCATGCCAATATTGTAATTCCGTTCATACAGTACGGCATATTTTTGAGGAATGCACTCACTATGTCTCAACAATAAGTAGAATAGGATGACCCCAGATTTGTCTAGCGCTCTTAAAGTCAATGAAACTTCGTTAACATTGGTATTTAAGTTTTTGAAAGCATATCGTCTTTTATCTAAATTATAGGACTTTGGTCATTTGTTTTCTTAATTAATTTATTTATTTTTTAATCATCTATTATTTTATTTTTATTTTATTTATTTTAATTTTATTTATTTTAATTTTATTTTATTATTTTTTTTTCGTTCCAAATATTTTTCAAATCTGAATAGATCAAACAAACCATAGGCGTTGCTGGCCTAAGAGTTTTACGCCTATAAACTAAAACCAACTTTCGTTATCAATGCTGAAATTTTCCTGTATCTCGCCTTGTGCGACTGCCCCCTACGCCCTATTCTAGCTACGCCACTAAGCTTTTGCAACATCTTTTGGAATAAAACATTCTGCATTCGAAGATTATACATTAAACTTTGCAAAATTGTATTTGGATGGTACCTAGGCCCATGACCGTCCACAAAATTTGTATTTATTGTCCTGTTAAAATCGCTACAGAATTCCTATTGGTCAACTGTCTGTTGAAGTTCGAGAAAGTCGGCACAAGAAATTTAAAAAGTATCGGTAGGAATTTTCTTGAAAAATTATCTAGGAGTCATACAAATGAAGATATTTGCGATAATTTGTTAATTTCCTCTGATCCAGTGATATCATCTACCTGGCCATTATCTCTGACCATACATTTATCTGTTGCAAATGTATAACTATGGACATTTCAACAGCTTAACTCTAGGGTTTGAATCCATATTTTTGAAAAAATCTTAACTGAAAGGTGTGAAATTTAATAGCTGTTTACTAGGGCAATCAAGCAGATATATTACTAGTTATGATAATCTACAAGCAGCGACTCTTGGTTTTTTTGCTTTGAACTCGAATAATACGATTATGTTTAATGTGTCCAAATATATTCCATCAATTTTTTTTTTACTATTGACTCATAAGTGTGTGGTGGACAGCACACGGTGCGCCGCACATTGCGGTAAGCTGTGGACAAAAGTCGAAAATGCGAATATTTTTTCCAACTTGTTTTCCTTTAGTAATACGTTTATAATGACCTCAGTGATATGGAATAAGTGCTTTTAATCCAATATTATAAAAATAAAGGATAGAACTAATGTTTGAACAAATGGTAGATCGTATATCTGTCTCGACGAAACAATTTCAATTTAGTTGATCCTTCTTTCATGTTAAGGATACATCAACTTCAAATGAAATTTTAGTATGGAAGACATCGAGGAAGGTAAGTAATATCCATTTTTTTGTTAATACTTTTGAATAACATTTTTTGGTTAATATCTTTAAATAACATTTTTAAAAAAAACTTCAAATAAACATTTTTCAATTTCGATTCAAAACATTCTTAGTTTCTGAAATATTTTGATTTTATAACAATTATACATCATAAATATACAAATCCTTCCTGGTTTAAACTGCTTTGGATGGTTCTGTGTTTGTTTGTTTCAGAAAACTATGATTGGTGGTATATGCCACCTAGTGTACATAATGCTTTATTTCATAGTTGCGAAGTTATATTTTTCTTTCATCTTATTCCAATTGGAATTTTCTCTGAGGAGATTTTGGACGCTACCCATAAAGTCATAAAAAAAAAAATAGGTTGAATCACACGCGGAAGAACAAGAATTGCCAGTTCCAATGCTGATCTTTTAAATCAACTTTTAATATCATCGATCCCTTTAATTAATTCGAAGCTTAATTTAGAGAACATTAAAAAATATCTTTTAAACGATGACGACTCCTCTGTGAATTCACTCAAATTTGAACTGGAGAACTCATCCCCAACTAAGTCATCCGAAAAGAGTATTTCAATGAGCAGCGACTCATTATAATTTTCTGATGTAAATTAATCAATTCATGTATTGTAAAAAAAATGGTTTGTGATATTAATTATTATTTTATTAACTCTAAAAAACTTATAAGAAGTTATTCAGAATTAAACTTATTCAAAGACTCTTAATATATGTTTTTTTAGTGATCAGCTCGAAGTTTTCTTTAAAAACCCGTCAAGAACGACTTTTGTCCACTTCCAACGTAAGAGCGCCGCACTGTGCGCCGTCTCCTGTACCCAGCTTTAAGCGTTTTAGAATTCATTATGCCAAAGGCTAAAAAAAAATAGTAATAATTAAGAAATAAACTATAGTTTAATCATTTGCAACAGTATTTATTGGTGAAAAAATACTTCTAATAAAAATTAGAAAATAAATTCTCAATTCGTTGATTGGGATTGATGCAAAATATTATGCAAGCATTATTACAAATACAAATGTAGAGAATGATATTAATGAATGTAAGGAACAAAATAAAAATGATGATATAAAGACATTTCACAAATCAGTATATGTTCCTGTATTGACAGATAACATAATTTTTTTTAATGAATATGGCCATTTTAATTTGGTACTACGTCTATAAAAAAAAATTGGTACAATAATAAAAAAAAAATTATATCAGTAATATAACATAGACCAATTAGATAAGCAAAATTTCATTTATCAATTGGACTGTGTAGAGTGTGAAAAAGTTTACATTGGTGAAACTTCAAAAAAACATAAAACAAGAATTTCACAACACATTTCCAATTGTAAAAATGCTAAAAATATCAAAGCAACGGCTTTGGTAAATCATAGCATGAGGCTGCAACACAAATTCAAATTTGAAGAACCTAAAATATTAGATATAGAGAACAAAATGAGAAATCGAAAAATATTAGAATCAATATATATTACTAAAAACAATAAAATAACGATTAATTATAAAACGGATACTGAAACAATAGGCACCCATTATGCAAATATAATCAATAACATAAAATAAATTGAATGCATAATAGTAAAATTAAATACTAATGATAATTGGTTGGAATAGAGTGATTAACAAATTGTAATGTGATTGTTAATGTTAATTAGTTGATATAATATTTTTTTGACTTATTGTTAATTTTTAGAGAATAATCCTGAAGATGGAGAAACAATCCCAAAATGTTGATGTTGTAGACAGATAGAATAATCATTGAATTTTTTATGGAATGTCATGATTGCTACAAATTATTATTAATTACCAGACTTCCTAAAATATTTGAAAGAAAAAGAGAAAACAAATGTTTAGTAATTAGTTATTCGGAATAAACTTAGACCGCCCGTTCAACATAGACATTGGGCCATTCCAACATTTCCAACGTTTATAAGGTTTGACTAACAAAATTTTTTAATCAAGTTAGCATGATGATAAGTTAAGATTCTGCAGGTCTAATGATTCTTCATGAACTTCCTCAAGGACCAAATGAGTTATTCATCAGTCATGAACGGAAAAGTTCCCACTCTTCAGAACAACACAAGAGGCTGACTACTGTTGCCAACTCTTACTGTATTCACACTTGAGGGTATCCTAATTGGGGAATAGGGTTGGGAGAGGAAACTACGGTTATTAGTTATTCCTCTTCAGATCAAAGGCAGATGGCGCTGTTTAAACAATCATCGGGTCTGAGAAATATATGTAATATTTAACAAGAAGGTGTGGCTTTTAAGGAGGCATGTTATCAAAAGGAAAGAATAATAGAGTGTTTGATGATATGCATTATTAGTATTATGTAAAACCGACTGCATAAGTAAAAAATTCAACAATGAGATCAAATGTGAATGCATAATCATACACTTTATACAACTGCAAATTTGATTATAAACAAAAAAAAAACATTGATCCAGAACGAAGGTTGGGAGAAGGCTCTCTGACGGCCGGAATTCGAGCACTGGAAAGTGATAGAAAGATGCTTCCTCTCCCTTCGTCACTTCGTCACTCTGCTTCCTCACCACTAACGGCTGAATCGGGAAAAAACACGATCCAACGTGTTGTATCCAATTGTTGCCGATTTAGGTATTAAATCGAATCTCACATATATATTATTAAAATAGAGTTGTATAGAAACTCCTCGAGAATAAATATTTAAAAAAAATAAAATTATCGTGCCTGGACTATACTCCAAAAATCTCGTTAAGGTCATAAATTATAAAAAACACCAATAAAATCTGCTAAAAAAATCAATAACATCGTTATTCAGAGTAATTAGAAAACCATTTTTAAATTTGGGTAGATGTTATAACCAAATTATTTGATTTCTATAAATCTTTAATGATTTTGATATACCATACTTACTTGTATTCATTATGCATGGCCAAAGAATTTTTATCAAATCCAGTTCAGTAGGTGCATGGTTTTAGAAAAACAAAAACATACTTTCAGCAAATTTAAACCAGAAAACATTTAAAATTTAAAATCAAATAATATGCTATCAGACGTCAAAATAGATATTAAGATATAGATGACAAGAATAATTTTTTTTAGTAAACTAATAAAAACAAAGGAAAAACAATATTGCTTAAGTGTGGGTGTTTGTGAGTACATATATATATATATATATATATATATATATATATATATATATATATATATATATAGAAAAAAAACAAGGGGCCAGGGTGACCGAGCGGGCTAAGGCACTTGCAATAGATAATCAAAGTTAAGCAACGTCGAGCGTGTTTAGTACTTGGATGGATGACCACCCAAATTTGGGTGACCGCCTACCGGGGAAAATCCACGCAGTCTGAGACTATCTCCCCCTCCCACGAGTATATGAGGTCCGTCAGTCTACTAGAGGCAACTCACACAGACCGGGCGTAGGAGTGAATCGCGTTGTGGTCTTCCAAGATGTTAAATAGACCTCCTGAGGTTTGGTCCATGGACGGTCTGCTTCGGAGAAAGACATATAAGGTCCTCGTACGCCTGCAGACCCCGAATAGCCATAATCTGTGGATCTAGACCAATTCGTCACTGTCCCTGAACCCGAGAGTGTCGGTGGGAAGGACACTGCCCAATTGGCCCCAAAGGAACTGGAACAATGGGCAGCCTGCCGCTGCACCATGGAAACCATGGTTAGCAGCAACGTGAGGTTGGGTGACCACCTCCAGGCTGACTGAGCTCCCGCAAGCGATAAAATGTCTGAAAGAAGACCACATCGTGCGGCCAAAGATCTGCATGATCTATAGCGCCAAGATAAGAAGAAGAAGATAAATGAATAAATAAAATAAATAAATAAGACCTTTATGACCAAAGAAGTTTACGCCATTAAACAAAACGAACAAATGAACGAACGTTTAAAATGTGGGAAAACAATATATTTTTGGCAATAAAAAAGAAATGAATTTAAAGGAATTAGTATGAACCACAAAGAGTTCAACAAAAAATAAAGAAAATTTGATTGATAAGGTAAGTTAATGTGTTGTATATTATTATTCCTTGTTAAATTTTAATTTTTAATATATTCATGTTAGATAAAATATAATGAATATATAGGTTGAATTTGAGGTGCTCCATTCAAGAAGGACTAATCCGCCATGTCAAAATTGTTTTATTTCTTTATTTTACTGCTCATATAATATACTACATATACATAACAATATATATAATATATTAAATATATGTAACAATGTATGTATATCATATTTATATACCAGGACTACCTTGTATGTATTAAATTGTACCATACTTTAAAGATTGGTACAATATTATATACAGCACAGCAGATTCGCCATTCTTGTAAGGAGCGCCTCATGTGAACACAAAACTCATGAGAATATAAACAATAACAATTTTTTAATGACTATGTGAGATGACAAGAAATTAGAATATAATTGTCCATATGACAAGGGAAAACCTCAAAACATCACAATACTATATAATTATCATCAACCAAATGATGTAACGAAAAATATCTACTCACACAATACCTCACATTAATATATAATAAAATATTCCAGTGTATAGAAGTTATTTAAAATAATTTATTGATTTTTTAATGACATATTTCGAACACGCTACGTATTACAATATTACACGCTAGTATGATATACTAGAACCAACACATCATGCAAAAGTGTACCCGTCAGATTTTCGTTATAAAAGGGACTGTACTCAGCGGCAGATTTCCTTCTGGAGACCATTAGCGTCCTTTACGACATTGAGCTGCATACATCTAAAATTTTATCGAAAAGTCAGTAGTTTAGGAGAGTGGGGAGGGAGGAGGGTTCTTAGAAATCGGATACCACAACCACAGAACATTTTTAATCCTTGAATCAGCATGACCGGATCTAGGTTCCGTCCTAGAGGCGAACAATGACGGGCGGCGCACACTAAAAAAAATATCTGTTTAATTAACAAAGAAAATGTTTATGATAATTCAGAAAAAAAAGTCATAAGTGATGTTATAATGCGATGAAATTAAAATTATCATCATAAAGATTATTTTCTTGAGGAAAAATTGAGGACCGACCGCGCCCTCCCTCGTTTCCGATATTATGAAGAGGGAGCGACAAAAACTCTTGGACCAGGAGCTCCTAAACTTTAAATCCGGCCCTGGAACTCAGTAGATTATCTATAACAGGCAAATGAAATTGTTTTTGATCGATTATTATGATTCTTTTACGTTACTTTAAAAAAAAATCCCACATTATACAAATATGGAAATCACTAATTTTAACGAGCCAAACATAATCATCGTTGGTGAGGCTTGGAGGAAATCGATAAATATTTAAAATACCGGGGATGGAGTAGAAAACATTATAGAGGATTAAAATAGTAATACAATCATTTTATTAAACAAGACATCCACAAACAAATTTTTGTTGACTATTACGAAAGATGTTAAGGTGGTTGTACCTTAAAACAGTTCTCTATTATTTACTGAAAACTTTTACAACCAGCCGGTGATAATCGGCTGTAAAGAGGAGAAAATGAAACGGTAATGTTTATGTCCCGGCTACTGCTCGTTCGGATTATTATTGCATACTTAATGTCCCACCTCAACTTCCTTCATTAAAGTTTCGGTTATAGGTCTGCTTAAAAATTCAGCGTTAATTTAGATCAGGAGGAAGAGTATATTCTGATGGGCTTGTTTATGATTAATTATCGTCGGACCAAATGAAAATTAAATAATTTTCTGACTGTCAGTCATGTCTGATTTCTCAGAACTTCTATATATGGTTTCTGAAAAAGACTGTGATCTATTTGAATTAGTTATTCAACTCTTCATACGCGACTAAATAGACACCATAGCCAAGGAAAAAAATATTTTTTACTTTAAATAAAATTCGAAATTGGTTAATTAATTTGTAAAACACAAGAGGCCTGTGATTTAGGATTTTAAAGAATATCTCACGATTGATTTGAAACTATTAAATATACTGATTTGTTTAAATGTGCGAACCACTAAGGAAGAACACATGAAAACCGACAGAGCAAGAAAATTGTAAAAAAGACTACCATCTGACAAAAAGACTATCTTATGAAGAACACTTAAAAAATTATCTGTTGATGTAAATAGTGAAATATAATTCAAAACCCATGTGAATCTTTGACATACTTGTACCAAATATCAATGAAATATTCCAAAAATAAAAGTCGTCTCGTATCATAAATTTTAGTGTAATTTACAAGTTTTACCCCTCCTCCAGCCCAATCTGTGAACGAGAGTGGAACGACCCCTTTACCGATGTTCCTCCCTAGGGAAATCCAGCCCCGCTTGGACTAAGGGAGCGGATATATTAATAGGGAGAAGTGATGACGACAGAATGGGGAGCTAAGATAGAGTTAGAGGAAGAAAGTTGCCTGTTTAGGGAGAGAGGGATAAATTATCCGTGGAGTGGAACAATGGAGCTATTGTTGGTGGCTAGAACTGCAGCACACTTAGCACCTTGCCTACCGGACCTTCATATCTCATCCAACTAGATTTACTTTCGCATCCATCATCCCTCTCAACTTATATCTGACCCTACTATAGTCTCTCTAGGCCAACTGCTAACCATTCACCAAGTCTCGCTTTGGGGATACCTCCTCATTTATGTTAACTAAATTTGGTCCAGTATTTTGCTACTTTTCAAGATAACTTTGATTGTAATACCTATAAGTTGTAATAACATGTATGTATTATGATTCAACCCACGTGTCAAATAATGCATGATACAAATATATGTAGCTAAGCAAGGCTTAATCTTTTAATTTAAGCTCTGATCTCTAGGTAGATAAAACCAAAATTTTAAAAATAATATTTTAAAGTATATTATGCTTTATGACTGTAAATTGTTTAATAAACAGAGATTTCATTTAATAAAAACAATAATTCTCAAAAATGGAGCATGGCCCGATACGGAAAAAAATCTCAATTTGAGAGACTTGCTTAAAGGTATTCATTAAAAATATACAATTCGATTCACTGCCCAGAAATGAAGAGCATAGGTAATTTCTTATTACCTTAATTTTGTATTTTATTTTTTTGTTTAATTTAGGTATATTTTTTTATTTTCCAACCGCTACAGGGTAAGGAAATTATTGTAATCCGGTCGAATTTTTGATGTTCAGTTTTCAAAGAATTTCTAATTTGGTCCGTGCCAAGATTATTTCTTAAAACCAGTGGAGCCATGTTTTTAAAGTATCCTGCGCATGTTCCAATGGAAACCTGGTTACATTTTTTTGTTTTTTCGAATAATTCGAAAACTACACATCTCCAGGAACATTACAGATACTCATTTGAAAGATAATTAAATGAGTCTACAAAGCTTAAATAAAAAAAAAAAAAAATTATCGAATGAATATTAGCGAAGGTACAGCAAAGAATAGGACTTTGTACCCAAAGCGTTATGAAAAGTCGCGTAGAATCGATACCAGCTTTTTTGTATTCAGTTTTAACATAAAATTTTGTTAAATATGGTCAAATGAATATGTAGAATAATAGTCATTCATGTAGTAGGTATACTACATACATGTAGTTAAGGCATGGAACATGTACGTATAATACGTACTGTATTACTGTAGTACGTAATGATACTTGTGTGGGATAATAATAATACCATGCTAGAAAAGGATACAAAAATAAAGGTTTTATTTTTGTTAATATTTTATTTATGTAGTTAGCCACATCACATAAATGAATTGCTGAGTATTCCTTATTGCAAACGTGACATCCAGCTGGAAGTAACAGATGCCTATCCATTTGAACCTTTAAACTAATATTGCCAAAACGCTACACCTTTCAGTAAGGGGCAAGGAATTCTGATATCTAGGGAGGATTTACAAAGAATCAATGTTCACCCTCACTATTAAAGTTACCACCCTTACTTTGATTTCAAAACTGACTGTTCAGACTTCCTAAGCAGATAAGATCATACATAGTTATTCTGCGAAAAAAAAATCCAAAATATATAATATTGATATTATAGCACAAAGGTGTGTGTTTTTCCATTTTAATCAGTTTTAGTTTTTTGAAAAAGAAATAGCTGCGTTTAACAAATCTGTCGTTATTTATAGGAATATTAGTTTGAAGAACGTCTGAGCAAAATTGACGGAAAAAACCTATTGAAATTCCAACAATTATATGTTTTGTTAAAAAAAAAATAAATAATTAAACAACGTTCGGGAAATTAATGAAGATGAAGGATAAGACAAGGTTGAGGGCTGAACAGGTTTGTTTTAAATAATTAATTAAAGAGGCTAAGATGAACTCGAAAATAAATCTTGTTTTGAGCGCCTTAAAATTCGAGAAGGACATCGAATTGTTGACTCCGAAGTGGGTTAAAATTATAGCAAACGATGGTTTATACTTTGAGGAGTGAATAAATATTGAATTTTTTCAAGTTATGATTTTTTACTTATTTAACCAACGGCACGTGTGTTGTCAGGAGATAATGACCTGTCTATTCAATCACACATCAAAAATATTCAAATCGGTTGCAAAATTGGAGGATAAAAATAAATTCTATCAAATCACATTAGTAGTAGGGTAACCTGGTAAACCATCATGTTATTCAGTGTTATTTAATATTATTCCGCTAATCCTTTATCTAAACCACCAACTAAATTTAATTACACGTCGTACAGGAATTGAATAAGAAACTCATAGTTTTCGATTACTGCAACATTTATTTAGGGCTTCACGGAATCACCAATCTTCTTGAACTTATTGCTCACCATCAATAATAATCCCTAGTGAAATTCCCAAGATCCTTATTATCTCATAAAAAATTATTCGTAAAGGCCTTAATTTATATAATAAAATATATTACAAATTTGGCCGAAATAATTAACCATCATTTCATTATAAACTGCACACCTACATAAAATCCACTAAACTGTAACTTGCATATCAATTGATTCCTGATTATCGTGTAAGGCATCTGAAAAGAAGAATGACCGCATGTCTTCATAAAATCAAATTATCATTAGAATCTTATTTACCAATGGGTACTTTTCCCGCATGTCAATAACATAAAACAGTATATTTATTGTTATATACAGTTGCACAAATACATTTTTAACAAAAAGTTTTAAAGGAAAATTTAAATATTCCTTTAGTGATATATGTATTTTGCACTTTAAAGCCTAGTTCATAGTGATAATCTACAACACGGTGAGTGCAGGGGGAATGAAATTCAGAAGGCAATTTCACTTTGGAATTCGCAGGTCGCTAAGTTGTTCCCTCTGACAATGCTTGGATCTCTGATTCCAACTGTGACTACAGAGCCAAAGCCCTTTCCACAAGCCCTAAGGCCCAGTTACGCCTCCTTCCCTCCATTATTCAGCCCTTCATTACTAGCAAACAATAGTACTCCTGATCTGCTTCATCTGCAAGAAATTGATCCCGTCTCGTCACGTCACCGTTAGAGAAGTACACATTTGGAACTATGGCTCACATTGGCATATTAAATATTTTATGTAGTGAAACATACACGAAAAAACTTTAATAATACTTTTAGAATTAACCAGGAACGAGCATTTTATTTATCAACTCAACAAAACGAGGTCACGGCACTTTTTGTTTATAGAATATTAGTACCCATACGGATCTACACCTCAGTATATATTTTTAAATTACTGACCCTTCCCACTCTGCCAATACATAAGCTCTCAGGTGGCCCGTTAGGCGGGTTTTTTTCGCTTGGTTTTTAATACATCAAAGGATACGCACGAATGCTGGTATAAAAGAGCTCTATATGTTTTCAGATGCTGTAAGAGTGATACAAGTGGGAAGTCTTCGATGGGCATCAGATGTTCATATGTTTAGCATGTCCCCCAGATTCTTAAGTGAATTCTTGAGAAAGGGTTTCTAGCAAGAGAGGAATGGGAAGACCTCGGCTCCTATGGATCGATGGAGTTCCCTTCTTGGAAATCCGGAACTGGAGAGCAACAGTAACTGATAGAGAGGACAGGCGGATCAAACTGCAGGTCTTGACTCTTCAAGAGTTGCAGAGCCACGATTGGTATCGTCAAACATTGACATTTAAAAAAAAAAAACAATAGCTTGAGTGTTGTAATTATTTTGATGTTTGTTCGTTTGATAAGGCTACCTAGTATAGTAAAATTATTAGTTAACCTAGAAGTAGTTGTAATATAATTCCTGCCAATGGAATCTTATGTAAAAATGTCTGATAAAAACGATGGTGAAAAGTCTACCATTCCCAGGAGATGCGTAGGCCTTATTTGGCAAATTTTTCAAAATGGCCGTAGTATATTTTTAGGTTAACAGTCAATATGCCCTAAAATATTATAATTAGCTTAAATATGTAAATTAGTATTTTATACTCATTGATATAATATAACATTAAGGAAAAAAGATTTATTTTAAACAATTATATACATGCTGAAAAATAAAATAAAATCACTTACAAAGTAAAGATAAATAATGTAAGATCTTAATCTGTTACGGTTCGTAATACGTAAATAAAACAAACGTGGTTTGCGCGGTTAACCTTTAGGATCTTGGAGGCCGAAAATGTGCATCTAAATAAATGAAATTGGTGAAATTGTAACAGCCTGCATTTATTTTTTCAAAGAAATTATAATTTTTGATGAAAATAAATTTATAATTTAATCAAATAAAAATAATATTCAATTTAATTTAACTAAATATGGTTTCAACAAGGTATGATTACATTGAAAAACGCTTTAATGAAAGTATAAATAAATAGAAAGAGAAATTTAAAAAAAAAACTAGGTAAAAAAAAAAGTGGAACTTAATATTTTAATTATAATTATTTTAATTAATTATATCAAGGAAATTTCTAATAATTTAATCGATGTTTAAAATTTGCTATCTCTTTTTTATTATCTAAAAGCAAATACAAATAGTTGTTTTGGTGTATTATACACAATAATGAACATTTGTAATGGACCAAGAAAAAAAAAAAAAAAACCTCAAGATTTTACTTTCCAAGATACGTAGAATCCAAATATCGAATAAAAAAGATCACCAATTTCAGGATGGACAAACTCTGAAAGCATATTATTATTTTTGGTTTTATCTTGTTAATGTTTTAATGCTAAAGTTGTTTTGTTTATCTTAATAAACACACTGTGATTCGGAAGAACTCTCTACATAGCTCCATTTATTTAATATATTTTTCACATTGTCTTACCCAAATAATAACAGACTTTTTTGGGCTAGGTATCTTTTTCCGATAAGTGATATTTTAAATAATAAAACAATAGGTTTCATTTCGTCAAATTGAATTCCTCAATATGATTTTTATTAGATGATATTAGTTACATAACAATACTAATAAACGTATAAAGAAACCAACCTGGAAACCAAATACCATAGGCGACAGTTTTCGACGGGCCACTTTATCATTGGGGTTGGCACTGAGTTGTGCGGCATGGAGAATTCAAGCCTAATGTACGTTTCGTGTTCCGAGATCAATCACATTTCTTCAAGGCGATGCTTTCCACTGAGGGAGGAAAATATTGTTGGCTGTGGATTTGGCCCACTCTTGTTGGGTATGCATACAACAAAATACAGCGGTTAAGCCTCATAAAAAGAAACTATTTATTTCAGAATAATTTTAACTTGTTTAAATAATCAAGCATTGTTTAAATTATAAAATATAATTACTTCATATCACGAGGTAGTTACTAAAATACATATAATCATATCTACGTCGTTTTTTGAAAAAGACTTAAGCGCCAAACATTAGAAATTTAGTTTCAATTTATTATGGGACGTAAACACCATCTCTATCGATTCCCGCTCGAGAGATATCGAAAAAAAAAATTGTAATTGGTCTAAAAATTTAATACTGATGACGTAAGCACCAAATGCTAACGACTCTCAGTCGTCACAAGCTTTTGCCAGATAAAAAATCCGTGAGCAGTAGAACTCCGTCACTAAAGTCGTATTTTCCCGTTAAAAAAAGATAAAAACGGAGGAGTAAGAAAAAAATTCAGACCCCTAGGTATTTTATAGGTAATTTAATTTCCTTTCGAATGCAACAGGTTTTGAGCTCCTTAACTCAACTCGGAGGGGCTTTAAAGGTGCGCAAATGTTTTAAAAAATCGGAAAATCCAGGGAGGTGGGGAGACCAAGTCGAAACCCCCAAAGGATACTTCCCCGACACTAACTCAATTCACATACAAATTTTCAGCCATATAAACTAATATGGTGGAGCTGTAGCGATGCGCAAAACTTAAAAAACGCCGAAATTTCAGGTTAACATACCGAAATTTTGACTGGAATTTACCCATTCTTAATGGTATCGTTCTGCCTTGAAGAAAGCCCTACATACCGAATTTCAGCTCATTTGATCCAAAGGGGACCACTGGCGGTGCTCAAATGTAGCGGGGAAAAAAATATACATAAATATATATCAGACATCTCCAAATTTTCCATAATCGTGCTCTAGGGGTTATGAAACGGATAGAAATCGCAGTCCTGCTGCTCACCGCCGACCTTCGACCCACTGCAATAGTCTATTTTTTGGGAGAAAAAATGACTAATAACCTGCTACTCTACACGACAAAGAATAAAATTTTTTAAAAAAAAATTGTTATTTGGAGAAAAATCGTTTTAAGTGTTTCCTGTGAAGTTTGTTAAATGGCACTTACGCCTTTTTCAAAAAAGCACGTCGATATATTTAATTAAGATGAAGTCAATTGCCATCATGAGGAACTTCCCACAATAACTGGCAGGAGTGAATAAAGAAAAGATGGAATCTCTGATTTATAAAAATAATAATAATAATAAATTAAAAACCTGATTGAAATTATCAGCATTAAAGGAAATACTTTTAAATCAATAGAACCTGCTGAAGAAACTCTCTACTTTATTTAATGGAGGAGGGCGAATTTACTGCAATGTAATTTTTAGTAGGTTTACAAGAAATACATATAACAAGTGTCACCAAAATCGACCCGGAGGTTCTAAAGAGAGTGTGATAGCAGATTCAGTTCAGCTTTAAATATTGAAAATCAACATATTGATCCTCTAGTCTACCGATATTCTCCCTTTTATCATCAATACCTCAATATTATAAATAAAGGTAGAAAAACATTAAAACATTTTTAATGTGATCCTTGAGTTCCCAAGCTCAAGGATCACATTAAAAAAAAAAAAAAACCTTCAATCCGAGTAATATCCTAAAAAGAAAATATTTTGAACTCCTCTCAGTTCATATGACCCTTTTTACCTCCCGAGCTTCCATCCAAGCACGAACAAAAAAAAAAAAAAGCTGTATTCCTTCCACTAAGTGGATACGTTCTATATTGTTTCTTGTTACGACAGGGTTTAATCCAATTCACTTTTCTTTGTTTTCTCTTCAGCTCTCTGAATCTACCATATGTTTACGATTTGGTTTAATAAATCCATTTCTCAAAGCTCAATTTAGTATTATTTCAATCTCAAAATAAAAAAAAGTTTAATAAATATATAAGCTTTTAAACTATTTTGAACTCATTGTAAGTAACAGACTACCACTAAACTTTATTCTAAATTATCTTAAAAAATATATTTAAAAAAATCACATGAAACCGGCCAAATTTTTTTCAGAGCGAAAATACCATAATAATAAAGTGTCATGTAATATTAATAGTTTCTTTAAATTGATTATAAGAAGTATAATTATAGCTAGGTATCATCAGGTCAGCTTAAGCTTGGTTCAATATGATAACCAATGTACGTAACCTGTTCTTAAGTAAATTATTTCGACTACTAGAATTGTACATGACAAAGCTAAAATAAAACAAGCCGTTTTCGTTGAAAAAAAAAATTAAAACAGCTTGGCTATCAGAAATTTCAAAAGATATCTGAGATATTTTAGTAAATAGGTACGACCATTTGGAGAGATAGTTTGACAATATTTGCCACAATAACGACTTAAGTGGGTACATGTAATCTCATACAAGATATGGCCAAAATTCACATGTTGAAAAACTCGCAAAAGGCTAAAAAGGAACTGGATGAGGGATGACATGGAGGAGTGATGAGAGTAAAAAAAAATGAAACAGCTCGGCTACCTGAAAAATCAAAAATATCTCAGATACTTTAATAAAGAGACTGTTTGATATTGTTTGTCACAATAATGACGTACGTGGTTATAATCTCAAACAAGACGGCCAAAATTCACGTGCGAAAAGACGCCCACAAAAGGATGAAAAATGAACTGGATGAGAGATCTCCTGGACACTGTTTTGTAAATTAAATGCGCATAATCAACGTAGTTGAGAACCGCTGGACACTCAACTTCCTAATGCCTCTCATTAATTCATTTCATAATCTTTATATAAAGTCATGATATTCATTGATAATCACGGTTTTATAAGAAATATAAAGGAATCAAAAGAAAGAGAGAGAAAAAAAGGATATTTTAAAATATTCTTCCAACTTCATTCCAGAATTAAATAATTTTATGTTTTGCGCTTATTGCACATAATCTATTGATTTGTATGATGGATGTGCAGGGATTCGACAGAAAAAAGAAAGAAGTCAATTAATTTCTGAAATTCAAAGACAATTTGAAATTCGTTTTATACACACAAATGAAGTGCTCAACACCTTGTACGTCGTCCTTAAAGTCAATGCAATATTTTTAGGTAAATATATATATATATATATATATATATATATATATATATACACTTTATAAATTTTTATAAACAATAAAAAGCTCAAAATAATTTTTTTTTTTAAATGGAATTAACTTTTGTTAAAATCAAGTAATTTATAACCAGTAAATAGAAAGCGAAAAGGCCATTCGATCACCAAGTTTTTTTATTTTATTTTAAATTATTTCGACGTTTTCGCCATCTTAGGCAATTTTCAAGTCTGAAGAACAAATTTGTTTAGTCGATTTTCATTAACATAATATATTTTTTTTATATAGTTATTAAAACATTTATTTCATTTCAACAATAACTGCCATGTAAAACGTAGTTCATTAAATTCTTTATATGAAAAACAAAAGTCAACATGGCCTTTTTAGCTTTCTATTTACTGATCTAATAAAATGGCACCGAAAATTAATAAAACAACTAGAAGAGTAATTTATAATAGCATTTTTATAGAACAAAAGATAACCAGGGCTCATAAAAATATGAAGGGGGAGATATGGAGAGAAAATTAGAGGAAATAAGGGATGATCAGATAACCGTATATAAATCAAAGCATGGCAAACGATTAGTTATTAGAGCCGTGGCGTTCTCCATCACTGGGTGAGGTTAATCCCACGTCAACCATCAGATGAAATACTGCTACACCAATGTTCTTCCCGCTCCTCTATATCGTGTTCAACTTTTACCCCTGTTTTGTGCCGGTGATTTACAAGCTCTGTTTGACTTGGAAAACCAGGATTGGAGTGGGGCCGCTAAAACAGGTTAGTGCCCTCAAGAGGCAAAAACCATCACGGTTCAAATGTTCTCTCGTCCAAATCATATCATGGTTTATTGATCCCCAAATCGGGCCACAGTATCTCTCGTCTGCCCTCATCTATATCTGTCCTCCGCTTCCTCCCCAAAGCCTCATATATTTAATTTTTTTGCACCGGGCTGTTAGGTTGAACTGAGTAATATTCTATACCTTGAGTAATATAATCTGCCTGACTAAAGAGCAATTCGCGATAAAGCTGTTGGAAATCCTTGATTTGTGTGAGAAATTATGTCAATTGTATAATACTAGATTGATACAGAACTCACTATTTATTTTATTATTCATACAAAACAGGGAAATTGGATATTCCATAGCCAAGTTTTTCCATGCCCTTGCCAAATACTTTTCCAATCCTGAAACTTTTGAACATGTGTAAAAAAAAAATCAAAAAATAATAACTGGAGTAGGCTGTTTAGTCAAATCAGCTTAGTTATGGATTTAATATAACCTAACTTATATAACTAGAGACCTAATCCGATGCTAAAATTTATGGCCGGTTCCCCTTTAACCTCAAAGGAACCTTGCTCTTGGTTCATTTTATCTTTTTCGTGAGACCAGTCTATTTTGATACTGATGGTTAGTGTAGGGTTGTCTATAAATAAGCCTAAATTTAAGCCTAATTGTATTTAAATAAGCCTTAATTAAACACCGGAACATACTGCTATAATAGCATAAATACAGCTAAAAAGTTATTATTACTTATAAAAGTTATTATTTCACATTATACATATTTTAACCTTATATATAAACCTTATAAAGTTTGAAAAAAAGTTTAAAACCATTTGTTTGATTTAGATATAATTTATAAATCTGTATGAGTTTTGTGAGTGATGAGCTTGTTTGAATACGCTAATTTCATGAACTATCTGACCGATTTATCCAGGAAGACTTAGGCCAGGTGTGCCCAGACTTATGACCCGTGCCACAACCAAAATTCCTCCATACTGGAGTGTGCCACAACCGTACCTCACTTCCTCTCTTGTACTCTACACAATAATTATTTATATATAATTTAGTCAATAGTTTTTTTAAATAGTTTTTCCCTAATGAAACATAATAGAATAAGTTAATAAATATATTTTCACAATAAAACATTAATCACAGAAAGAGAAGTTTATGTAGGTTATTTTAATACCTACTGGCCGGCTGCGTGCCAATTCCGAATCCCCAGCCAGTGTCACATTGTGGCATGCGTGCCTTGGGTTGGGTACCTCTGCTTTAGGCTTTATAACATCACGCTACAACCCATTGGAAAAGAGGAGGAGTAGCCATAAATAAATTACTAAGAGAAAAAGTGTCCAACTTGCGTGTCGTTGTTATGACAACTTCATACCGTGGAAGCAAGGTGGCTTCATAAACTATTTAATAAGTGTGAAATTATTGTATGGAAGTGCTATTTTGCAAATAAAATGGGAAGATAAAGAAAAAATATGAAAACTTGAAACATATTTAAGTGAAACTTTATTACCATTTACGAAAATCCATTTTTTGACCCTATACCTTGAATACGTCTGCAATATATTGAAGGTTGTCATTTTAAAGATTATTTTGTATTTAAGGGATTAATCCAAATTTAACTCGTATAAAATCACGGGAACAGCTAGAAAAGTATTAAAAAAAAAGTTTATTTATTTATCAACTGTATTTTTCGACTATTTCTAAACTTGAAATTAATTGTATTCAACGTTCTGACTTTATTCAATTCTAAGAGGAGGAATAAAAACAATATAAATTAGTGTTTACAGAGACCCACAAATTGCTAGTGAGCAGTCCTACACTCGTTATTTTTCCAACTGTCAAAAGGTTTACTTTCAGCGTGTGTAGAAGGAAGTTGCCGCACCACACACTCTCACTGTTGTGACAGCACTGCCATGATAGTAAACTGCACTACAATATTATAATTCGGTTAACCATGTTTTTCAGGAATACCCTTACTATCATATTACAATAAAATAATTCAGGTCTCGCACCCAATATGTATTTAAAAAATCTTGGAACCAAAGTGCAATAAAATAAATAACAATTTTCTTGAAATCTTTTAACCAAAATATAATATCACTTTTCTCTGCTCTCTACGATGATGACTCTACGGATTTGGGATTTAAAGCCTAAATAAACAATTTTCATTTCAGCAGTCAAACTGTACCATCTTTAAACCAGATTTTACAAGAGAAAACATTCATTATTTCAAGATTTGACTCCAGGGAACATTCAAAAATCTTTTCTTTCTGACATCATTCAGATGATACGGTACAAAAACTATAAATAGAAAGGTACTAATCGCTGATGTATTCTATGTATGTTGAAAGAATAACTCAAGTTCTACCCAATTTACACCACTTCTTCATTATGATCCATAAAAATCTAATTTTTGTTTTGCCCTTTATTTTAGAAAAAGTTATTTTTTTAAATTAAAGATTCATGAACGGCTAACTTCATGAAGTACAGAAATTTTGCTTTTACACATTGGTAAAAAGCACCACATTACGAGCTCAATATATGAAAATTAACCAGACAAACGGGATGCAACGATATAATCCCTGATTGCACGGTTACACCAACTACTGAAATGTCTGTCGTAACGAGCAGTAACGAAGCTTGGCAGTGATAATAAGTGATGAATCTCACATTGATTCAGAGTTTCAATTATTTTTCAATGAGATACTTATGGTATTTTAAATATTAAATATTAAATTATTTTGATTACTTGTTATACGAAAGAAATATTGATAACTAACAAATTTATGGAGAAGAAGAGAAAAAATGAAAATTATTAAGAATTAAAGTGTATGCTTGTTTACAGATTATAGGTACACTTTAATCACTAATGAATGAATAAATAAATGTCTCAATCGATAAATACACTACTCTGGGTATCGTTAAAAAAACAAGTTGGGCATAAATATGTTTTATGTGTCAATGGGTAAATATATAGTAATTCTTTTTTTCTCTTCGTAGTTTATATCTCGTTTATGATTTTTTTTTTCAATAAATATAACTTTAAAACTATCTCTGCTGGTCGAGCATTTTATGAAAATATATAGTAGTACGCTTATTATAGTTATAGTAAATAGTACGCTTTGTATTATAATTTTTAGACGGAATCAAAATTAGCAGTTTTCGAATTCGGCAGTTATTATTCGGCAATCTTTTAATTATAAGGAAACAAATGATAATTAAAAGATATTTAATGAAAAAAAATAACATTAAATTTAACTATACTATATAGAGGATGATCTTTAAAGGTTCAGTCAAAAAATAAAATCGCAATTAAAAATATTTACTGTTAAATAATTATATACTCGTATATTTTAAAAAAGGTCACAACACATTACATAGTAAAATACTTTTAACAGTTTTAATTTTTTTTACTACATCCCTAACCATCATCAAGATTTAATCCAAAGTCACAACAATATGAGCATATGTAATTGTTAAATATCGACAATATTTTTTTAACAAATGTATTATTAAGAAAACGATTATTGTAACAATAAACGTATATATGTAAAAATATATTAATATATAAGAGATTAATCATCCGCACCTAAATCTTCGATCATAAATAATGATCTCGTTGAAACCGTATAAAGGCGTTTATTTTTTTTAAGATTAAAGTCGTGGTTGTTTTATAAGAAACTTTGTCAAAACCAGATCTTGAATTATAAATCTTCAAATAATTTCTTGTTAAGACAGTAATTAAAAAAAATCCTTCAAAGCACCTGAGCAATTAATAAATCCATCAAAAGGCCCTTATCCCAGCCCTTATTCCTTCGGACCAGGAGACTAGAGCTAAGTGAATGGTTATCTTTTGCAAGCTTCTCTGGAATACTCCAATTTTAACAACCTTCTTTCATCGCCTTTTGTCAACCATCGTTTCATGAAGTTGCTGGAAGTTCCTCTAGTTATAAAATCTTTTAATCTTCATTTATTTAAGAAGGAATCATAATAATATTTTAAAATCAAAACCAAAGAAATTAACCGGACTCATTTCTTATTATGTTCCCCTATCCTCTTTTTAGTACTATCGACGTTCAAACTTTTCCTAAAAGTTGTTAAAAAAAATTGTATTCATCTTCTTTCTTGTCTTTATAAATAAAATATATGATATATGAATATAAGTATGGCATTCAACGTTTTTCAAAATTATATATATATATATATATATATATATATATATATATATATATATATATATATATATATATATATATACATTTTAGTTTTTTCACCGCTTTTTACTGAAATACTGAAAAAGTACTGAAAAAATACTGAAAAAGAATATTATGATCTTATTTAAATAGCACTCCCAGAAAAGCGAGATGGGGTTTCATGACTAAATCCTGAAGGAAAAACAAAATCTATATTTATCCAGAGCTAATTTTCTTTTCTTCTTTAAAATATCAACTTTTCCCAAGATCGTTCAATCCAACTTCCGTCTAGCAATATTAGAAATATTGCTACTAAAGTATAGTAAAGTAATTAAAATTAAAAATATTCATAAAAAACATTAGAATCAGAATCTAAATATTTTTACAATATTTTTTTTAAATAACAATAAGAAATAATTAAGAGTTTTGTTTTCACGATGTTATAGTTACATGATAAAGATTCGTATATATATTTATCATGTATATATATATATATATATATATATATATATATATATATATACACAACGTTTCGAGCCTTTTAAATATATCAAGGGTCTACTACATCCTTAAAATAATAATTTTAAAAAATAAGGGAAAACTATTTACTTCCTGTTCAACAAACAATGTTACTTACGTAAAAAAACAAGAAACAAAAATTTCCTGCTTTTCTGTGTGGAATCGGATCATGGGTCAGTATAAATTTTTCAGACGTATTTCTTATAATATTTTATTTCTTATAATTTCCTAAATGAAATTTTTCTAAGGGTTTTTAAATAGTTTTACCTTATTTTAGTATTATTATTATTATTTAAAGGACGTAGTAGAGCCTTGATATATTTAAAAATGTTTTTAAAAGGCTCGAAACGTTGTTAAAGATGCAAAAATAAAACATTTTTAAATCTATGAAGGGTTGATTGCTTCCTTGATAAATTAAGAAAAAAATAAGAGGAAACTCTTTAAATTTTTCCCGCGAATAACAGGACACTCTGTATATATATTTATAGTTCAGCCGCAAAATGTGATTTTTTTTACCTAAAATCAATAATTACTGCTATTTCGTTATGGGAGTGGTTTCATTCTATCGACAAACAAAAAGACAATAAGAAATGAAACGTAACTCAACTTAATTTGAGCAAGTTATTTTGCGAATATATTTCGGCCCCTCCCATTTCGACCCTCAGCGAGGTTTGTCCCCCCGAAAATTTGACGGACTCGATTCTTCCTACCAGGATGAATTTATTACCAAAGTTTCACGAATGCACAAATGTTGTTGTTCATTTAGTAGATAATAAGCAGATAGCAATATTTCCAGAAAGGAATTATTGGGAATTAATACAGTCCCGATAATTCTATTCTGGAAATATCTCTATCTGTTCGCTGTTGTTTTTCTAATATACTCAAAACTCTCGCTCAGTTGCCACTGGATTTCAATGCCAGTGGCGCGATTGAGTGAGAAGCGCTGGGATATCATGGAGTCATGCTTTTCCATCCATAAAAATGGAGGACAAGCCTGGCTCGGGATGTACCAGGCCGATTATGAATAGTGTAAATAAGTATGCCTGCGCTTAAGATGTTACGTTTATTTTATATATAAGTGTATTTATTATCTCTTGTATTATGTTTATTTTTTATTTTGTTATTTCATTTTTTTTCTTTTCTAAATATGGTCTGAATGATTTCTTTGATGGCTATTACCATTGTCCCTGCTGAGACAGAATGTAATATTATTCAATAAATAAAAAAAATTACTGAGAAAAAAAATGTACTCAAACAGCACCAGAGCGCCAGCAGAATCATAGCTCATAAAAAATCAGGAGATTCAAGCGTAGGGAGGTAGCCTAAAGTTTAGCTGTCACTAATTTGATTTATATGTCAAAACGCAAATTGTAAATATCGGTCTAAATCTACGCGCGATATAGTAAGTGTGTCGATAATTTAAAACGTCTGTAATTTGAAGTTTCTTTTTTTCCTTTTTGGTACGTAAATACAATGCATGTTGATTTTATACTTTAAAAAATTACTATCGAAATCTATCATCTTTTTTTACCTACAGTTAAAATTGATTTAAAGTTAAAAAAAAAAAAAAATGCGAGAGGATTATTTTTTTAGCAAAAGAAACATTATACCATCCTTTGGATTTTCCTCTCGAAAAAGGGTAGGATGGAAGAGGAGATTTGGTCTGTTTAATTAGAATGCTCGGAGGCGGTGGGATACCCTTGTCACCCGAGGAGGGAGGAAGCGGGTAAGCTCCAGTTTCCGGTCTTGAGGTGAGGTTTCGGTCACCCTAATTGTAAAGCACCCGAGGGTTTCTTAATCCCAGCTCATGCGTCACGGTTTTTGTAGAGAAATCCATACATTTTCAGATTATATCTCTAAGCGAACATAAAAAAAAAAAAAAAATTGAAATAGAAACTGAATAGCAAGGAGGTTCTCGTAGTTGTCAGATTCCGTTTCTTGGAAAGTGATTCGAGTCCAGCTTCGCTCGACAAAAATGTATACACGTATAAATATAAAGTCATTAGTTTATTTATAAAGTCTTTTCTTTAATATGCGCTTATTTCTTAAATTTATTTTTATAAACTATATCCCCAATAAATCATAAATTGGCTTAACAAGAAATTGCTGGAAGCAACTAGAGAAATAACATTGCAAAATAAGAAAAGAAAGGGATTCTTTGAAATATTTTTAAAGTAAATACTTAATAAAATTAGTGGAATGTTGGCTCATAACGGATGTGATTGTTTCATATAGATTTAAAAAAAAAATAATTTAATACCTTTGTTTTTCTTTGAGAAGTTGATCGGAGGAAAGAGGGGTGAAGATGAGGTCAATGGATAATAATTTTATTTTTTAAAGAAAATTTTCTTGTGCAAATGTTTCAATATATATATATATATATATATATATATATATATATATATATAATACATATACTTCTTGTGAGTCGCTTACGGCACATCTTATTAAACTTTTACAACATGAATAAATTATAACTATTATTAAAATACCTACAGCATATTCTTACATTATAATAAACCTGTCTTTTAATATATCATTTAACTACAATGCCTAAAATAATCATCAATATATATACACATAAAACAGTAAATAAATATATACATATAATGTTAAAAGTGCAAGCAACCAATCAATTGGTAGAAGTTACGTTCTATATTTTACCAATCACACTTATAGTTATTTTTATGGGTTATTTATTTATATTATTTCTGTATCACTTCGGGAACTGTATATATTTTTGCTACTGACAATAAAAATAAATAAATATTATTCATTTTCACCATACTATCAATATTTAGGATGTTCTCTACATTAACATAAGGAGACGAATCAGTTATGTATTGATGCAGGCACCTCTCTCTGTACACGTTGGATGATGAGCACATGAGAAAAAGATGATGTTGAGTATCGAATATATATTGCTTATAGGTGCTGCAGATTTCATCATCTTGATAAGTGCAAGATGCATTCTGTAAATATATATTTATGGCGTGTGGGTTTGAAATCCTTAATCGGCTGAAAACTGGTATTTTTTGCATACAAATATTAAATGTATAAAGTCGATTTTCATTCTCGCTATTACTTGTTGCAGCTAGGTTACGTACTTGTAAGACCCATTTAAAATCAAGGCCAACTTCTTCCATGCTTCTCAATCTGTTATAGCACATTCGTGGTACCATGGGTTCTGATAGCATAGTAAGCCTTGTCCAAAAAGGTGCTACTTCCTTCATTTTCATCACACTCAGAGGACGTTGACCGGTCTAATCTAACTTTATAATTCGGTACACTTTTAAGCCAGAGGAGGAGAGTTTTAAGAAATTTAAGCTGGACTACTTCGACAGCTTCAAAATACCTGCGGCTCCATATTTCTGCAGCGTAAAGTAACAGACACGAAACCATTGAATCAAATATTGTCATTCTTGTTTTCTAGGCATCACTCATTCTTTTTCTGAGCATTTCTAAAACCCTGGCGCTTGCCACGGAGGCTCTTTGAATAAAATGTTGAGACTCTAATCGGAATTTTACTGAAGATGAGAAGGGCACTTGATGAAGATAAGAAGATGATCTTGGGATACTTGTGGAACACAACCACTTTTGATTTTGCCGAATTTAGAGTTAGACCATTGATCCTGCAGTATTGTTCAAGAATCCTCAATTTCTTTTTTGCACCATACCAGTTAGTGTCATGAAGGACAATATCATCTGCAAGCAAAAACATTATTACATCGTGGCTTTTATTTATACTGATATCTGAGGCCCCGTTGTATTTGAATTATGCAACAATATCCGAAATAAATAATATGAAAAGCGCAGGACTGAGACATTCTCAATGTCTCAATAAATCTCGCGGTCAGTGAAAACATACACACTGATAAGTGAACCTTATTTGATATTGTTTATCAACGTTTCAGCCTACGTTGTGCACAGTTCCTGACGGCTCGTCTTTGTATTATCAAGCACCCTGATGAAGGCCTACATCGTAGGCCGAAACGTTACACAATAAAAAAGAAGGCTAACTTTTTAGTGTGTTATTCTTCATTGACCGCACCTCCTCCCTTCCCCCCAAGCAACTTCTATGTCTACGGTCAACTACTTCCGCATTAACTTTATTTTTCATTTAAATTGATTTTTTAAAGGCTTCGTTGGATAAAAAAATTCATTTTTTTAAGCAGCGTAACTTTGAATCCTCTTTGACCTAAAAAGGTTCCTTGGCATTGGTTAACGACGTAACTTCAAAACGACTTAAAACGGGGCGACGAAAAATGGGAACTGGCTGCATCAGGGTATCGATTTAACGAATATGCAGATATAATGTAAAACAAGTGCTACCCGAACTACAGATTTCCGGCATTTTCTATCTTAACACTATTTCTGCCACCTGCTTGCAAGTAAATGTCGAAACTATTCCGACTGCACTTTATCCGTTAAATATGAATATACGTAAGTGACAACTATACATGTTTTATCCCAAAAGAAATTAAAAATGTTCTCTTTTTAATTTTTTCTTTCAGACTGTAAACCTTCATCTCTCTTAGAGCATTTTATATTATTTATTACTTGCAGTAGCACTATTAGAAATAAATTAGAAAAAATAAACTAAATAAAAAGAAAATTAGAGTAATAATTATCACTATTACTATTTACAAATCTGCAATGCTGATTTTAACAATTTTTCTTTCAATTTTTTTTTTCAGTGAAACAACCTTACAAAAATAACCGAATAGGAAATTTATACGAGAAATTTCCAAATTCCGTCGCTTAGAGCAGAAGTAGATTAACTACGAAAATTAAACTTTACAGAAGAGGGTTTTTATACTTTTTGTTTTATTGCTTCATGATATGAATGGATAAACCAAATTTCTGACTTTCAAGCTTAACCTTAAATTGGCAGAACATTTTATGATTTTTTTTTTAAATATTTAAAAAATATTATTTACAAAAAAAATATTAAATATATGTACATCCCTAAACTTGGCAGAAAATTTGAATAATAGAACTGTATCATGAGAATAAGTGAACAAAATAAGTTTATCATTTGTGGCAACATTGCCAAGTTTAGGGTAAAATATCATAGATAGATATAGGCTGCTTCTGCATCAAATCAGCATTAATCTGAACTATTTTAAGTGATAAAATGTAGAAAAAGTCAAATTTGGAGATAGCATAGTTCTGTTCTGAAATAGTACTAATTTCCACTAAAACTCTGAAATCGGGATTACCCAATCTGATTAGAATGTGCCACCAAAAGATGTTAATATTTATATGTAATGCAGTCAGGCGCGCACTGGATAAATAAGATGTCGGTTTATCGGATCTTGTGACAGCACCGTTATGGTATCAAAAGACATACGATGGTATAAATAGGTATACCATGTTTACATTTTTAGAAATAGAAGAAGATGGAGAGAAAGCATCGCGCCCTCGGTATAATAAATACTCCATTCTTCTTTATTATTCGTGGTTTAATTATTTCAATTTTACTATTATTAAAAAAATATATAAGTTTATAACATTTACAAACTACATGGGTTAACAATCCGAATATCAGGGATAAGAAAAAACACAATTTAATTGCGTTTGTTTAAAAGTTTTTTAAATAAAAGCTTCCAGAATCCAGGACGAAAATCGGTACACAGTCTAGATCTAGTCTAGATCGAATACAAATGACAAAACAAATAATTCCAGGTATTTATAATAGTTTCGCAACTATTATCATCACAAATCATATTATTAAAAAACAAAGGTTCGAAAAAAAATTAAGAAGGGAGAAACAATAATTCAAAAATGAAGCTTAAACCCTAATTCGCAAACTGCCCTAAAATTCATATTTTCTTTCGCCAGCTGTGATGAGATATGTTAAAATTTCAGTCACAAAAAAAAATAATGATTATTCACATTTAAAAAAAAAATAGTTCGAGCATTAGAGATTAAATACAGATTTCATATTGCTATGTTTTCTAACTTCAGTTGAGCTTGATTACTATTTAGCTCTAATACATTAGTCTATATATATAGGGATGCCATTGGACAATCATTGAAGATGATTATCCCAAAATTAAGTAAGTTTATGAATACTTTTGAATTTCTTACCTTGTCCTCTAAATTGGGTACCTTTCCAAAGGCCTGGTTTGTGTTTACCATTATTTAATAATTAACCAAGATAGTGTTCCTACTTTTAAGTTTAATACTAATGTTAATCAACGTTACTGCTATTTTAATGAAATATATTCATATTAAATATGGGCATGGTTACTAAAGAACTACCTCCTTGCTAACACTTATCTTTATTCTTCAAAATTAAAATAACAAACTATTACAATAAAAGTTAACCATGGAATGATTCAGCCTAGACTTAGCCATTAATTGTTTTAACATAAATCTCTTATCTGTACTAGTTGGTGTTGATGGTTCCTCAGGCGAAGGCTTGAAGGCGATCGTTGTAGGCTTGCATCAGGCAAGGTCAGGATTCAGAGCGCATTTCTCATCTTCAGAGTCTCGTCGTCCACCCTCAGCCTCGATCAGTTTAGAAGTACCTCCTTTTCACCTCTTTGCTTCTTTCCCCCTTTCTCTCTTATTTTGCCTAAGAGGGAGTTGAAAACGATGTTCATTGGCCTACTAGTTTTATAGAGGGAGGAAATTCTGGGATTTCATCGGATGGCTCCGCCCCTTGTCCTGACAGCCGGTATCTGCGAACTATTATCCAACTGGTATAATTTAATCATACCTTTTCCACTTTTTCCTCGAGGCCAGCCAAGCTTAAGGGGACCAGTTCTTAAAATTGATTAGATGTTCCAGCTTTTGGCATTGTTACAGTGTTACTTGCTTGTGTTACCTGCTCGACCCTTATTTCTTTTGTTCGCTATTGATATTGTTAAATTCTACAACGATAATATTTAACAAGATCAATACATATTAATATATTTTTACCATTCGTTGTCCAATCAGTAAAGCTCGACATATAACCCATGTATTACCGTTTTTAAGGAGCAGTTGGAAGATTTGATCTCAGACTTTTTTTGAACGAATTGTGTGTGAGCAAAGCGCACGTAAATGGTATAAAAACAAGAAGGCATATTAGCATTTTATGAACAAAATGAAATTTAGTTTCAGTGATGAAAATAGAAGAGTTAGCTCAATCACTGAAAATTGTTTTTTTCCTGAGAATCACCAAAAATAATTGAAGTAGATCTTTAAAAATTAGAACTCTTTTAATTATCAATTATTGCAACAACTAAATTTGAGAACAAGGAGTAGCTTTATGTATTCATTCCATATTAAAAAATAAAATAAAATTCAAACCTCTTACACAATATAGGTTTGTTTAATATTTATATACAGCATGAGGATTATAGGGATGAGGAAACCTGATAAGGATCGAACCAACGGATTACAATGGCAGGTAAAGTTTTGAGGAAATGTGGAGAAATGTGGAATCAGGATCCATAAAAAAAAAAATTAAAAAAATATTTAAAAGTTATTTCAAAATAGTCTTTATTTTTTATGACGATCATTTTGCACTTCATTCATTCAAAAGATTAGAAATTTATTTATGAAGAATCGAGCGCCGAAAATCCTGCATCAATAAGCATTAATATGAAAAGGAGTCACTCTTATGCATAGAGCATTCGTCATCCGTAAATTATTAATAAGTTTGGTTTCACAAATGTCAGTCCATTCCGACGTCAAGAGAATTCCTTAAATGTATTATTTTTCAATTATTGCATTACCACTCAACAGTCTCAAAATTCTTTTATGATACAATATAAAGTAGGTGCGTAGTTTCTTACATTATAATAAGGAATTTTGAGACTGTTGAGTGGCAAAGTTTTTATTGACCAAAAAAGCATAAGCAATTAGATTTTTAGAATTAGTTCAAAACTGTTCACCCCCTTTCTGTTTCCCATTTGACTGGGTTACTTTGTGTCTCTTAATTGTTCGACTCATTATCGCTTCAGAACGGAGAGCATAACCTTGAAAATCTTAAATTAACATTAAAAAATATTCAAATTAATGGTTTCAAGTAATAAGCAAACAAGATAAAAAAACATTTTTTTTTATAATTCTAGATAAAATTTTAGATGGAAAAGTTGAAATTCGCAATCAGTATCATCTTTATTGCAATCAGCAATTAACAAATCTTTGGAACTTCTCCAAAATTTTCCACTTAGATTCTTTTCTGAATACGTTCAATCAGAACAATGTTTTTAAGAATAAAAATCAATTTTTTTTTAAATATTTAGAAAATACTTTTTATAAAAAAAAATTCGAAAGTTCGCAGATTTACGCAGCTGGATACAATTTCCTCACGTAAATAGAAGCCTAATAGGTTAAGAGAAACAAGTTAGAACACTGCCCTCGGCAGCACTCAAAAGATGGTCTCTTTAAAAAAAAAAGCTATTCAAGCAATTAAAAAAAATATAAAAAGTGCATAAGAAAAAGTCATTCAACCACCCACAAGTGTCATACATGTAATATAGATGTGCAAACAGTATCATTGCATATTCAAAGATAAATTGGTACAAATGGAGTGAATCAGAATTTTGACATCAAATTCCAGATTTCTGATAGCTAGGAGATCAAGCAAAGCAAATACAACTTTAAATATCTGATGTGGGCAACACATGACTTCCTTGTACGCCTATTAAACTATAAATCGGGGGCTCAAAAAGTGATCCTGAATTTGGTTACTAGTTTCTGAAGAATGCAGATTGTTTCTCAAAAACGACACTCGGCGTCGCGACATCTATCTATTGACACACACAAATGGGGAGGAAAACCAGTATTTTATACTCAATTTTAACTCTTAAAACAAGTAATAAAAATGTTTAATTGGATTGGAAAGCAAATTGCATTTGTAACCTTCATTACCGAAACATATGATTTATGTATTTAATTTAAATATAATTTTTGATGTAAGCTTGTTATGACCTTCAAGTAAAGTACCCTTTTCGGCTCACCAATTTGAACAAAAATAAAGTAAATACATTCATATTGATATAAAAGACCTATTTACCAAATTTGAGATGTTTTGCATTATATTTTAATACAATTTTTGATGAAAGTTTAATATGACCAACTAAAGTACCGCTTCCGGTTTTCCAATTTAGACCAAAATCTAGTATGTTATTTATATCAATATAAACGCTATAAATACTAAATTTGAGAAGTTTTTCATAGTATTTTAATATGATTTTTGATGGAAATCAATTATGACCTTCAAGTAAAGTACCACTTCCGGTGATCAAACAGTAGCCAAAAAAGGAGGTTCACAACTAGATTTTAGAGCGATCCTAAATACAAACTTTCAACTTTCTACGGCTAACCGTTTTTGAGTTATGCGAAATACGAACGTACGTATAGACGCCACGACGAAACTAGTCCAAATGGATTCAGGGATGGTCAAAATGGATATTTTCGTTGAAACCTGAAAACCGAAAATTTTCGCGATTGAAATACATCCTTTACTTCGTACAAGGAAGTAAAAATGCTTGTAACCCTGGAAATGGGCATGATAAGTATTCTAAAATGATTGGAATTTTGAAACGGTAGTGATTTATGTTTTTTTTTTCACTTTTTGACGACTGTGCGACCTCTATAGTCGTAATTCTCGGTATCTGTGATGCAGAATTTTATTTTCTAAAACTTTTATTTCTAAAACTAATCGAGAACCATTTAAAAAATCAATTATAAAAATTAAAAATAGTCCAATATGAAGTTCAAGTAGAGTACCACTTCCGGTTATCCAATTTTAACAAAAATTTAGTATATTACTTATATTGACATGAAAGTCTTATATACCAAATTTGAGAACTTTTGCATTTAATATAATTTTTTATGAAAGTCTATTATAGCCTTCAAGTAAAGTACCACTTCCGAAATTCCAATTTTAACCAAAATCTTGTATGACATATACATTATTATCTGTCTTATAAGTTTAAGAAGTTTTCCCGATTAAAATACTTTCTTCACTGTGTAAGAGGAAGTAAAAACAGTATACAAATCTCAAAACCCCTTCTTTCTCTAAAACCTCAACACCTAAGGTCATTATCATTTTACGAGTATACATAAGGAATCAAACAGAAAAAAAAGAGAGGATTTTCAACTAATTAACCAAAACATCAACAAGATGACAACTTCAAATTGGTAATATCCCCATAAGCCCGTCCTATCTACACTAGTTTAAGTGCATGAAGCTGTTTGTTAAACTCAATAAATAATAAACGAGTAAATTACATTATTAAGCAGCACGTACAATAATATTTATACATTAACTGAGATTATACTGAGCATAATCAGTTCATTTCATTTAATATTTTATACACGAGACTCTCTAAATATGTTAATGGTCTAAATATCATACTCCAGAAATTTTTTTTAAAAAATATAGATATGATAAACAGAAAGGTTCAGTTTATTAATATTTGTTTTCCTATTTTGGTCTTTACATGTGCGAACTTAGAATTTTTATTAAAACATTTTTTTTTTAAATTCTTTATTTTGTATAAAAGTTTTATTAAGTTATGAAATTGTGAAGGAATAACTGGAAAAGATAAATATGGGATGGGTGAGTGTGTAAATGAGAAAGATTAAAATAAACATATTAAAAAACAGATTTAATATAGTTTAGAGACAGTAATAATACTGTATTGTGATGAAGAGTTAAAATGAAAAGTAAAACAAACAAAATATATTTATATTATACCTAATAATAGACTGATAAGCATGTTATGTGTGTAGCAAACGAAGTATTTGGGCAGCATTGCGTGGAAATAAAGCATTTCTCTCTCTCTGACAGTATTCAAAAAAATCTTCAAGGTCCTTTTGAGGATAAGATTAAATAATTCGATCTATAATTGTAACTTTTAAGAAATGTAAGCAGAATATTTTTGTAAGCAAATTGTAAATCGGTTCATCGTTCATTGTCTCCACGATTTTGATATTCTTATTTTATTTTTTTTAGACTGTAATTTTCATTAAATTTTATACATAATTATTATTATTATTTTTTTTGGGGGGGGGGGGGAGGGAAGGGGGTGTGGAATATTGTTTGGAACGACTTCTCCCACAAAGCCTGGTGTCTAGAAAACGTATATTTTATCTTATTAAAAAAAAAATACAGCATTCAAGGGTTTACAAGAACGAGGTGTCCCTAGATAGGGGACGATATCAAAGACGGAATTTTGTATATAATTGTATTACATTGACATTAGATTACTATTAAAGTTTTTTGGTAATGCGCATAGAGATCATAATATGCATTCGGGTAGGTTGTAGTTGGTTGTCCTGCAAATTAAAGCACTGCCTAAACTAGCCTTAGTGTGAAGGTCTAATAATTAGTTAATTAGTTCATTACAAATTAAAAGCCAAGCGTCACAGACGGAATCAAACCGGCATCAGATTTTGTCCTCAGTTTCCCGGAATGCTGCACTGAGGCCGGAATTAATGAGCATTGAATGAAAGATAACTTACTTTTCACAAAGAGGTGTGTGTAATATTAATAGCTGCATTCACAGAATTGAAAAAAATTACTTACCTGAAACAAAAAAAAAAAATTAGATACTATACAAGAAAACATTGATATAATATAATAAGAAACTGTCCCGCAGCGACTTTCCTTTTATATCGCATATATATATTGAAAGAGGTAAAACTCAAAATTTCAAACTTATGAATTGTTGGAACCTTATTTTTCCATAGAGCAGGTTTCCCTAATATTATCAGGCCCAGCCAATAGACACAGTAGGTAATCTACCAGCAATATGTTTTAAAAGAAACAACCTAGGGGCTTCTATGTAGAACAATCCATGTCTAATGTTCATTCTAACAAAAACATATTTTTTTATTTGTGCTCCTTTCATTCTGGATGTGCGAAATATTTCCTTATTTTTTGTTAATTTTATGCTTTATAATTATATTTTCACTTATAATATTGATTATCTTCAGCAGTAACCGAGTGAAAAAATAGTATTATAAGTGATTTTTAAAAAACTTATTCGTAAATACGTTAAAAAACGTATTTTCCAGTGATTTGGGAAAAAAATAAAAATAAATACTATAAAATATACCTACGATTTGTACATAATTTCATTCTCTAGCTAGCGTGAGTGATTTCATATATATCATTTATCAACACTTTGTTAAAACATAGAGTTGATAAATACTAGATACATACTAGAGTAAGAAGTATAAATACTAGAGTAAGAAGTAAAAATATTTGAGTAAGAAGTATTCAACATATCTAATTCAGTTTATGAATTAATACAAATCGATACAATGATAGGTAGGCTGTTTATATATGCTATTAAATAATTAATAATTATACATCAGTATGATTATAAAATGGCTAAAATTAGTATAGGATGATGAACAATTATAATGATGCAATTGCTGATCTCATTAAGAATCATTTAGCTTGCTCACAAGTATTTAGCTGAATAGTTATTTATTTTCAAATGACATAGTATTAAATATGATACAATTAGTAATGAGGCTTGATTAATCTATTAATGATAATATTTAAATCGGAAGATTTCACACAAATTCAAGACTGGAGCTGCCGCAGTGACGTAGAAGGAAGGAGGTAAAATAATGTTGATATCGTCGCCACTTGCTAAAAAATTAATACCTTTTAAAATTGGACAAAGACAGACGAAATTTTGGGGAAATTCTGCTTTTCAGAACAATTTTCTGAAGTCCTTTTGTTAATAAAATCGAATACATTTTTATAATTGTTGAATTTGTAAAAATGTATGGACATGAAAAATCTAAATCCGGAAATAAATTGCCAAATAATACTGGTTATCCAATTTCTGAAATAGTGTATTAACAATAAAATATTTAAAAGAAAACATCGATTCTATAAAGTAACAGAAGATTTAGAAACATCTAATCTTTACGTCATATATTATAATTTAAAGTGCCCAACTTTTGAACAGACTTATTAAAATTCCATCATCAAAAACCTTTGGAATAGCTTGAAAACTGAAAATGATGTACTTCGAAGCCTAAAGAACAAGTATGAAGAAGCCTACAATTAAAAATATTATAGAAATTTCGAATTTTCTATGCTCGTCCCACTGCGCGGTCTTTCACAGGTCTCTCAAGTTTTAGTGTTATTAACCACTGAATCATACATAGGATATTAAAAATATTGATAATAGCACTGTGTTTAGAATAAAACCAGCAAATATACAGAAACATTTTTTGTTCACGTGGTTCGCAGAAATAAGCAACTGCATCTTGAACTCCAGGTTCTGTAAAAAACTAAAAATGTATTTACTGAATTCCAGTTTACGTAAGAAAAGCAACAGAAGTAGTAGTAGCTTCAACTTCGAGGCTCCAAGATAACTTAGAGAACTAAAATCAATACTTTTGTGAAAATATTCTTATTATTTATCATTCATTAACAAATAACGAGTAATATCTTTATAATAATTATATATTTTATTATCTCTAATTGACTATTATTGATTTCTTACATACAAATACGGGAAGGAGTCTTCTATACGAGACAATAGGTTGGGTTTCTAAATATTTCAAAATTATCGATAACAAATGATTTCTGTAAGTTTCAAAAATAAGCACAGGCGCGAATGATATAATATTTGATATCGATTTAATATACACGTCACCAATATTAGGATGGTATTATGTTTCCTTGGGGTCCCGTCACCCAAGATTGGGTATTAAACATAATGATGATTGTATTTAGGTGTCTACTTCATAAACAATCCGTGTTGAATATACTAACAGACGAAAAGCCTACTAATACTATGGTAAGAGAAATATCAAAACAAAAATATAAAACAACTAATTGAATAAGCCTTGCGCTTCTAATGTTTTAATTAAATAATATCTTTAAGTAGTCTGGAAGAAAATGTTTGTTTATTTAACGAAAGAGCATCACATAATTGTAATATGAATAAAGAATAACCAAAAATGGTGATAATAGGTTTGGTTTTAAGGGCGGACTGAGTAATTAATGTAAGGTGAATGGCTATTGAGACAGTGAATCGAATGAGTAATGAATTAGTGAATAAGTAATAGATTGAGCCGATAACGAATTCCGGCTGTGGAATTGATCCCAGCCGGTTTCGGCACTAGACCCTCATCACCGAGTCGGTTCGGTTAGCACAAATTAAATGTTAGTTACCAACCGGATCGAATATCCCTCCGTCTAATGCTCTCTTAACTATAATAGAATCGGATACAAGGTACAAACTTAGAATGTATCGAGAATTGAAGGACTCTTTAGTAGACAAATCATAAAAAAAACAACAGGAAAACAAAAAGAGAAATGATTATCCAAACTGAAAAGAAGAACAAATCAGCCAACCAGTGATTCTTAAATAAGGGATATGTTGTCTATTATTTCCTCGACAGCATGAGATCGAAGAAGCACCTATGATATTAGGTTTAAATCAAACTTTTTTTTTTTTTTTTTCTTTTTGAAAACAATGATGTTTAAATTACTAGTGTCTCTTCAGTTTAAAAAATAATGAATCTCGTTTCCCCCTATTACTAGAGACCCCTAGCTCCCCCTTATTCCGTTCCGAAAAACTGTATGGATTTAGAATTCATTATAATAATTTATAGCTACGCAGGATTGTAAAGAACGCAAAATGTCCCTCGACAAAATCTAACCACCGTAAGCGTAAACCACAAATGTTAATAAAGCGACTGTTGCACTTTGTACTGTTACATTACTTTATTTTCTTGTCATACAACGGATAATTTATAGCATTTTTTGTATAAGTCGTATCAGAAGTTATTTTAGTGAACTTAATTAATAATAAGTTCAAATCAATTCTTGGAGTTCAAGTTCAAGGAGCAGAACTTTTTGAATCGAGATTAATTGCTGTGTTGATTATGATTAGTTGTAATTATTTTTAAAAAAACTACTTCATAACGGAGTTTTTTACAACACTTTTTAGGTTTGTGCCATGAAGCAATCTCAAATCGTTCTTATTTGAGATGAAAATTTGTGGAGTCCATTTTAGTAAAACAGGATTGTGAGAATCATCAAAATTCCATGATATTTTAAAAACACTGCTACACTATCGTTTATTTCCACATAGCCATATATCCAGAAAGATATATATACATACATTTTTTTCAATTGATTTCTTTTTTAAAAAAAGGTTTTGTTATAATGCTTCCTAACCACTTTATATTTAAATTCTATTTTCATAAAAAGCCGAGATATGGGCGTATAAAATATTAAATCGGCCGTCATTTTAAAAGGAAATGGTGGACAGTAATGTTGAGTTGCGAGGATCATCCTGGGATGACTAGTGCTTTATGACAAATCTCAAAAAAATCGGTCTAGTAGCTTCGGAGGGAGAACAGACGGATTTTTTTGTAAATTCTATTTTTGAATTTACGTATCTGGAAACGTGAAACCTCAAATTTTAAGGGTGAGGGTTCAGTCGATTACAAAGGTTCATTATTGAAAATAAAAAACCAAAAGAATGTTATAAATGTATGTATTATGTAAAAGAAAGTAATATCTTACTATAAACTATAGTAAGATATAAAACCATACTATTTATACGCGATCTGCTTAAAAATAATTCAATAACTTCTGACTTTGTGATTTCCAAAAATTTATAACTTTTTCTTTGAAATAATTTTACGTTAAAAAAAACCTCTTACTGTGTGTAGTGTAGTGGCCATGAGAAATAGTAAGAGAAATTTTGAACATGTTTATACAGTCTATAATTATATACAGTACAGCAATAACTCTTTTCGGTAGACAATAGTTGTTTGATTCAGGTACAATCGATCATGATTAAAACTTGGAAGGATGTCATCTAAACACGAGTGCTTTAGGGAAGGACCCATAGATCCGAAGGTAGTCTTCGCATACTGAAAAGCCATAATCAATGGATTATGGCCGATGTGTCACTGTCATTGAACTTGAATGTTTGGACCTGACCGCTAGGACAGGCACTGACAAAGCTGGTGTAATCTGCTGTGATCGCCCTTGACCATTGAAACCAATGCAAGGCTGGATGACTCTCTCCAGACTATCTGTGCTCACACAGTTACACATCCGTCTGTAAAATACCATATTCCTCCGCAAAAAAACTTCAGGTGTATTAAGACTTCTTTGTATGCTAAAACGTGGCATTTTATGAACACACTTCAAGCACTGATGGAAACTAGAAGCTTCTGTGGAAAACCCAAAATGAATTTCTATTCATAAACTTATCAAAAATAGGTATTAAATATTACATGGTATATTTCACTAATCCATAATTAATTAGCTCTGTATTACGGGAATATTCAAACTAAAAATAAAGATTATTTTATTTTATTTTTGTCTTTTTTTAAAAAGAAATGTATTATAATAGAATTTGGAAGGAGGAAGGACCCTAACATGAAAATGCAACCTTAGTCTGGTATACAGATGGTTTAGTCAAGGAAGGTAAAGCTAGGCAGGATTATTCAAAACCAAAAATCATTGCTATGAGATGATGCCTAACAGTCTTCCATTCTGAAATGTTTGAAATAAATAGCTAGGTACTCGTAAAAACGTAAACAAGAACTAAAAACGAGAAATAATTTATACGATATCAGATAGACGGCATAGAGAGCATTAAATTTTTAAAAAACACATTGTACAACTGTCCAGAAGACACAAACTTTGTCACAAAAAGGATCGAATCAATGAGATTTCTGGTTTTATAGCAAGAAAAATGTGACAAACATATTAGTAAGACCCGACCAGAGTCCCAGAGCAATAAATAACGGAATTTATCAGAAATATAAGAAACGAAATTAAGTCTTTGGGAATAAAAAAGGAAGACTCTGCTTAGTCTAAAATCTTGATATAAAAAGTTCAAACATTACACTCTAATTAGTCGGTAGACAAGGCAAAATTTCATTTAAACCTGACTAACATGTACTGGACAACAATTCACTACTGTTCGTTAAAATGTCATCTCTTTTGGATGGACCTTAAGGAAGATTCGATCTGCCTTTCATGTCGATGAGGAAGAATTCTTCGCGATGCTCTTTCCAAGTACAAACAGTAGAAGTTAATCAGATAATGCTTACACCTGAGGACATTACAAGGACGAAATCCTGGATGCGGAAGAAGTCTGAAATTTCTATGGGATCTCTACAGGCAGGAGAGGTTTATCATAAAATATCCAGATAAGTTTGTGTGAAGAAGGTTTTCCCTCCCAACCCCCAACATAACAGGTTTTAGCACAATAAACAAACAAAAAATAAACCGGTAAAACTCAAAAGCCTGATGATTAAAATTAAGTAAACATATTTTATTTCTAAAGTTTTATTAATTTAAACACTAATTTAGTCAATTTATTTGCTGATTGCGATCAAATTTACAGGTGCAAATAAATTTAAACTGAAAAAAATTATCATTAGCATGGATATTATACATTATAATGGGTATTCTACATGTCCAACGTCAAATATACCATATATTGTACTTTTTTTTGGAAGGGTGGGGGGAGAAATATGACATGCATTTATAGTTTCAGCATTATCTCGTTTCAAATATCATGTGTTTTTTTTTGTGTGTTTTTTTCACATTCGGTCTATTATAAAGAATAATGAAAATATATAGTTACTGAGTTTAAATAAACATTTTGGTAACAAAAAGCAGTAACTATTTCACGGTTAAATAACTAATATAGAAGCTAGATACGTCAAAGCAGAGGGAAAACTACCATTAATATCCGGAAAATAATTTTCTGACCAGCGGGTGACAGGAGAACAGTACTCTGGGCTCCCAGCCTGCCGATGATGGATGAATAGCAACACTACCAACGGAGAAAACTCCCTTACAGCTGTTTATATGTTTTCCAGGGCACTACAGTTTCGCAACTAGAAATAGCTATAGTTATACAATAATTCAATATATCCTTAATTATTAAAATGATTAATTAAACGAACTTATAACGGTTCGAAAATCTTCTAAAATTATTAACAAGACTAATATTTAAATCCATATCCATATTTTAATTGTAGTTCAAAACTGTATTTCTTGCTTAGCAATTTGACTGATAGAATTAATATGAAATAATTAATAAGTATCATTTAAGTTTAAAAAATTAAATTCGACATTCATGAGACTATATCTAGCTCATTTCAGGTATATGTTTGAGAAAATGGAAATCTGTAACTGGATCATACCCAAGAAGTTTCTCATTTGAATTTTATTTTAAGGAGCATCGTCGTAAGTTGGAATCAGTATGTACTACTGGGTCAATTGGCTTTTCTTAAATTGTTTTTTTCTAACACGCAACATTTAATTTATAAAATTACTTTCCAGTAACTCTAATTTAAAAAAAAAATAATATTCGAGAAATATTATACCTTTGTTACAAGTGAGAAATCCTCTTCCTATTTTATTATATTATTTATACAGACGGATTTTTTTAAAAATCTTTTTTATTTTCATAATACTAATGCGCTAACTTAAATTGACTAACAATATTTACTTAAATTTAAACAATGCTTTAGGAAATTTCAAGCAATGGTGTCAGTTATGAATGAGTCATTGCTATAGTAACGATTTACGTGGAGGGATGGTTGAATGGAAAGTTATTAAAACTGAAGCGACTACTTCATAATAATTATGAGGTTGGCAATTCATTTGAATGTAACTGTTTTTTCCTTCGATGACTTCAAATTAATACTGAAAACCTCTTCTAAGCAGATCTCACATAATCAATTATACATAAACATATTTTTTAAAACGGTATTTTTCCATGTTGCCCTATTAATTGTGGGATTTATTAATATTCTTAATGTCAAATAAAACAACCAATAATAGCCATGAGAAATAGGAATTGCGAATAAATCACAAATTATAGTTCATTTTTTGCAGTTAAAATACAATTGATATTAATTGCTTAATGATCTGAGTATTGGTAAACACAAGTTTTTTGTTATTCTTAAGTAATGAGTATAATATAAAAATCCAGATTAATAAATTAAAGTTGAGATTGTTATTGGTGACAAAAGTCATTTTGGAATAGTAGACTTTTTAATTTTATTTTTTCACCCTGCCTTTCCTTTTGGCAATACGGGGTTCGATTTTGTTATATCAACAATAAAATTAATTGTTTCCCAAGTTGCAGCCTTCTTCTGGATCCAATATCATGATGGGCTTCGCTAACTTCTTCCATTCCACCCGAAGGCTTCGTAGTACGGTTAGTTCTTTAGTTAGTGACGAAAAGACATGCATGTTTAAGAATTATTTATATCTATGGAAAGAAGAAACTTCTTGGGGCCATTGGAACGAACGCCGGAACACAATATTTTGGGATGAGAAATCATCAAAAGAATTTTGGTTAAAATTTTTCCCTTGTAAGAAAGTGCGCCACTATGTTTTCTGTCGTTTTCATGAAAAAGGAATTATGCGAGAAACTGAAAAATTGATATTTCTCAAAAAACACATAGAAAGAGTTGGTGAACGAATAGAAAGACATAGGCTGAAACTGAAAGTTCAACCGCCGGCTGAATATAATAGAAAATTCTCAAGTGGCACACTTTATAATCCAGCGCGCCTGCTGGAAGATAAATAATTCTGAAACGACTAATACAAAATATTAACTTCGTTTCTTCAAAAGGAGGATTTTTGAACTAATTGTTTATTCCCCAGGCATCATTTTCGATCATTCAACAGTCCTTTAATTGTTGAAATCATATATTTTTATCCCATAGTCTTTTTTTTTTTTTTTCCTCCTAGAATATTACATATATCAAAAAGCTCGAAAGTGTTCCTGCCTTGGTTCGATTATTATTACAAGTCTAATAGAAATCCAGTTCAATACCGACTTTTTAAATATTAAATGGTCCTCCTACCACGACCTTTGGGGAACCACACAGAGTCTTATTTCTAAATAAAACCTTTTAACGGTCTGTTCCAGCATCACATAGTACAAGAATCAAGCACACACCAGACTGATGGAGGACGCTCAAGCCAATGGATCGGAAAGAGGAACTAGTATGTTTTTCACAAGCATTCAATGACGCTTCACAAATGGGACGAGGAAACGGAGCTACTAGATGGTGGAACAAATGCCGGCCATAGAGGATGAGTAAGAGAAGAGCTGGACATATGATTGCGACGATATCTTTCCAAGAACCTTCATATATATGTTTGTCGCCTGTATTTGTCCACCTCGGGGCAACAGTGGCGTTTGTCATCTCGGAGGTCACTCTCCCTAAGTATATAGATCCGCTTCATAACCGAGCTACAACGCTCCCTTCATATGTCATGTCCCCTTGTTTTTACTCTTCTCCGCTCATGAGCTCCTTAAAGTAATAGCAATCGCTTCAATTCCCATAAATAACTAAAATGAAACACGATAGTTATTTTTTATTGCTGAAATAAAATAGACTGGTTAAATTAATATATGAAGTACACTCGCTTAAAAACAAAAAGCCGACGCTAATAATGCAATGTTATATCGTCCGAATGTGGAATGTATTGTTTCATTTTTTAGGCAAATGATCTCTCCATCCCTCCCTAGATGATATTGTATTTTTAGCTCCAAGGCTGGTTCATGATGCTTTCTTATTTTTAGACCCTTGTAAATAAGCTGGAATCTCTTGGGACGGCTAAATCTATGATTCTGACCATTTCATTAATTTTCTATAAAATCAAAATGTCTGGGTCAAAATATCCCAACAATACCTTTTTAAATGTTTGTTCATCCGAAAAAAACTTTTATACCATTATGTATCAGTGGAATAGTTCTCTTCTACATATTATATAACATATCCCAATGGTATAAATTAAAAATTAAAACATATTCAATTAACTGAATGACACATAAGTCACTACATAGACCATAACATCATAATCCTAAACATACTGCAATGATTATCAATTATTCACCTGTATAAATAAATAAGTATACATAATTATAGACAGTAAAATATTTAAAGATTGGAATCTGATATTTTATTTAAAAAAAAAAAAAAAATTCATACCTGTAGAAAATAAGTAATACATGGTACAAACACGTTGAAGGTATATGAGGAATGAGAAAATCAGAATATATAAAGAATTAGTATAAGGGTTAACTAGAGACGTAAGACACAGATAGAAAACATGTATTGCTCACTCCAAGCAAAAATTCTATAATAAATAGGATACAGTTTTTAAATAACAGACGAAATTAATTATGGATAAAATTAGACAATGGGAATATATAAAGCAGAAGAATAATAAATAATGATTAAAGTATGTATAGCATATAATTATGATGTTATGGTCCACGTAGTGACTTATGTACAATTTAGTTAAGTGAATATTTTTAATTGTAGAATATGTTAAGGCATACAAGAAGAGCAACTTGAGAATAAGGGCGTAGCCTGAAACGCTGTGAAGTAATGTAAAAACAGCGAATAAAGTAATTACATAATTACTGTTACATAGTTTTTTTTTTTTTTTTAAATTACTTATTAAATAACGAAACAATAGAATCTGTCATACACCAGGGAAATATCTATCAGGACTCTAAGTTTCCATACATTCTATATATACACAAAGTGGAAAAAAGTGGAAAAAAATAATAATAAAAAAAAATTAAAATAAATGAATATACAAAAAGTATATATATAAAGATAAAATTTATTTGAAAATGTGTACATTACGACGAAATTAAATAGATATATAGACTGAATAATAACATATAAAAAGTCAAATTAAGAAAAGAAACTGATATAATAAAATATAATATAATAAAAATATTTAACTGAAAGAAAAATGAAAGCCATGAAATGATATACGCGTGGTCCTTAGCTGGCCTTTGTCGCGATAAATAAATAAATAAAAATATTAAATGTTATATTATTATATTATATTTACATTTTATGTTTGCATAATTTACGAGTAGTTCTTGACATATCTTTATACAAAAATCTTTGTTCGTCGTTCCAGTTCTCCTCCCAGAAATTGTTTAAATGGGATTAATTTACTAAAGAACTAAAAGTAGTAATTGTGTAGTCTGACAGACCTAAATCATCATTAGTTATTACTACATATTTCAATGAGAAATTCACAAACCTCAAAAAAAAAAAAAAAACACATAAATGAGCAGAGAATAATTATTAACTGGCCTACTGGCAATACTGTTTATGTATGACATTTTGTTGTTGTTACTTTGTTTGGTTAATGTTTACATCTATTCTGCCGTGATAAGCTAAAAGGTCCTAACTCCAAATCATTTTTTTAAATACATCTTTGTATTGTACCCGAATCACTCTAAAAACCAGAACTTAGGAAGCTCTAAAAATCCTAGAGTAGGGTCTAAGCATCATTTCTTCAGAGCAAGATCATCATTTTGTAGAATACAAATATATATTTAAAAAAATAATTTGGAGTTAGGACCTTTTAGCTTATCACGGCAATACTGTTCAATGTATTTTTGATTAATAAAATGTTATTAATACTATTGATAACTCAATAATAAGAATAATTCGAGCACATAAATAAGAATCAGTACTTTAATATAGGGATTAAATAATTGGTCTATCGAGTAAACCAAACCAAAAATATCATTTAACGTAAATATTTTTTTAATTAAATAATTAAAATTATAATTCTAACAATGATTAAGTAGATAAAGACAAATCGCAATGTTATTTTTACAGACATTTTCACATTTCTAAAATATAGTAGGTGTAATAAAACTAAAAATAAAATTTAAAAACAAACATTTTAGGTGGCAACATGTGGTTTCAATTTTGTTCACAGTAGTAGATGGTGCATGGTACTAAAATACCATAATACTATTTGATCGATCAAATGCGATCAACCAGTGTTATACAGATCTGAAGATTTCAAGACCTATTTTTAAATAATTATTTTTAGGTCATCAATGTAGGCAAAACCCTAAAATATGCTTCAATTTATTGTCATTTATAATTTTTGTATACATGATAAATTTCGAATAAATAGTATATTGTTAATTTTATTTTATTTTATTCAAATAATAATTATTTATACATCTTGTAAACGTAGTAAATCCCTGAAAAAGGCAATAATATACGTAGAAAGCTCTATAGAAAAAGATATTAGTTCATTTCTTCCACTTTTGGCGATCCAATACCTAATAAATTGTTATTTAAAATAAAATGAAGAAAGAATTTAGAAAAAAAAATTAATGCCAAAGGCCCAGAGACATCCTGTATATATTTTTTTTCGCTCTAACTAATAAAGGACACCCCATACTCATAAATGAAAAAGAAAGTTTTCGTTTATCGTCTTTTAATCAAGAGTTATAGAACTTCGGCCACTGGATCGTCAATGTTTCCCACTGTGTGGCGCCCAGCGGTTGAAAGGCAGAAACAAACTATTTTCAAGGTATTAGAAAAATATATTATTTTTTACCATTAATAAATAGATTAGTTACTTGAAATATTTTATCAATTTAATGGCAAATATTTCAATTTTTTACACTTGTAAAAAGCCTCCAAATCCAACCATTGAATAATGTTTCATTTTTAAGAAAATAATTTTCGAAATTATGATTATTATAGCCACTCATATTTTTTTTTTCGTGGTGCGATTTTCTTTTGCAATCAACAACAGCTATACCAAACAATATAATAAGAGAAAAAAAGCATCATTTTTGTTTTTTTTTAAGCCAATAATATCACGAAAAAGTTCGAAATTAAACACAATTTAAAAAAAATTGTTACTACATATCTTCCTAACGCAGCCGACCGCAGTTCTAAAATCTATTTTTTTTTTTATTAAAACAAGACTCCTGGTAAAATATTAGAAAAGATTCAGCTGAGTCTTTAGGTACAATTTGATTTTGAAAATTAAATTACTATGTATTGCTATTTATTTATTGCTTCCTCACTGTCGAACTTAAAATGTAAAATCCATATAACGGGTATAATACCTACTACTGTTAATCTGATTTTGATGAAATTTTTAGGGATTGTGCATATTAGTACCTATAGGTCCCATATCAATTTTATCAAATTTTATTTCCTACTTACGCTTGCGCATGCGCAAACGTGTTCTCCTCGACACACCTATATTTCAAACAAACTCGTCCGATTCATCCCAATGCTGGAGGGTTGTTGGAGATTAGTGTAATAACGGAGCAATATAAAATTTGCTAGATTCCATCTCTTATTTTCGCTTCCGCACGCATAAACGTATTTTTCTTGACAGGTCTATATTTCAGAAACAGCTTGTCCGATTTGGTCCGAAGTTGGAGAAAAATTGGCGACTAGTGTGTAAAAATGGTACAATATCAATTTTATTAAATTCCCTGTGTGTGTGTGTGTGTGCATATATGCATATACACACACACATATATACACACACACCTGGAATTGCATATATATATATATATATATATATATATATATATATATATATATATATATATATATACATATATGTGAGTGTATGTGTGTATGTGTGTGTGTGTTTCTATTATTTAATATATAAGTTAGTAAAGTTTCGCATAAGATTAAAAAAATTTATTTTGGCCCCAATAAATAATTAGCTGTTGAAAAAAAAAGATTGTCTAGCATCAATTCATTTTGAGTTAAAATCTCTAAATGATATCATATAGAATACGATGGAGTATCTGGTATTTGTCCCAAAATAAACTTTCTATCCTCTATCTTCCCACAACATATTGCTATGTTTCTCTAGTTTAACTTGAGCTTGATTTTTCTTTAGCTGCTAATACATTAGTCTATATATATAGGGATGCCATCGGGCAATCATTGAGGATGATTATCCCAAAATTAAGTAAGCTTATGAATACTTTTGAAATTGTTACCTTGTCCTCTAAATTGGATACCTTTCCAAGGGTCTGGTTTGTGGTTACCATTATTTAATAATTAACCAAGATAATGTTCCTACTTTTAAGTTTAATACTAATGTTAAACAAAGTTACTGCTATCTTAATGAAATATATTCAAATTAAATGGGCATGGTCACTAAAGAACAACCTCCTTGCTAACATTTATCTTTATTCCTCAAAATTAAAACAACAAACTATTACGATAAAAGGTTAACCATGGAATGATTCAGCCTAGACTTAGCCATTAATTGTTTTAACATAAATCTCTTATCTATACTAATTGGTGTTAATGGTTCCTCAGGCGAAGGCTTGAAGGCGATGGTTGTAGGCTTGCATCAGGCAAGGTCAGGGTGCAGAGGAGCAGTCTCGCATCAGCCGGTCTCAGTCTAGAAGTCTTCCCTCAGCCTCGGTCAGTTCAGAAGTCCATCTTTTTCACCTCCTTACTTCTATCCCCCTTTCTCTCTTGTTCTGCCTAAGAGGGGGTTGAAAACGTTGTTCATTGGCCGACTAGTTTTATAGAGGGAGGAAATTCTGGGATTTCATCGGATGGCTCGACCCCTTGTCCTGACAGCCGGTATCTGCGAACCATTATCCAACTAGTATAATTTAATCATACCTTTTCCAGCCTAAGAGGAACAGTTCTTAAAATTGATTAGGGATTCCAGCTTTTGGCATTGTTACAGTGTTAACTTCTCGGTAGGGTTATTAAATTAACTTATCCCTTAACTCTTAACATCTGTCATCTGTCTTTCTACCTGCTCGTCCCTTATTTCTTTTGTTCGCACCTGGTCTGTTTAAGTTATATAACGATAATATTGTCCAATATCAATACATATTAATATCTTCTATTGTAGTAGTTTATAAAGGTGAGAATATCCTTCCGATTGTTTATGTTTGCAATTAACCAACAATTTCGAATATTATTATTCGAGTTATGCACAAATAAACTCTTCTTTACGTCATAATTTTCCCTTCATTTTTTTGGTGATGTACTATCTAATTAATTATTTTTCTTCATTAACGGTGAAGATAATATTTAAAATGATGGCTGAATATTTGTTTTTTATGAAGTATTAAACGAGATACGACGTACCGAAAAATTATACATACAGATAAATTTTGCGGGATGAACCTCTTTATGTCATGACAATGTAATAAAAAACAATACCCGAACAAATAATAAATTACTAGAGCTGTTTTTAATAAACTATATCTTCCACCTTCGAGATCCCGTAGCTCTGCTCAACAGATTCCGCTAGCGAAAAGGAATTCCATTCTTTCTAAATTGTCAGGTTTATTGCTTCCCAGGCCTGTACACGGCATGACACGGAACTTCCCATGGAATAGCATTTAACATTTTTTTTTTCCAAGCTTTCGAAACTAATGAAATGGAATAGAGAGAGGGAAAATAGTTTTTTGTGTTAGTGCATTTTGATATTATTTTCTGCATGTGAGAAAGAAGTTGAGCACGAGCTAAGGGCTAAAGTGGTAGGAAAAAAAAAAAGAGGAGCGTGAAATTACCTTTTCCTTTTGTTCGGAGATAATTAGAAGTTCCTTTTGTTTGTTGTGGAGAAAGGAGGCGAAAGATAGGAGGTGGAACCGGACTGGGCTAGCCAGGAAACATCGCTGTGTAAACACTGCCCGGAATACATTTGCATTCCCGAATATATTTGACAAATATATAACAAGGCGCCAAACCTTTATTAAATTTAATCCTGTTTAACCTCTTAGGGTTTGTCCCACACATCTCTAATTATTTGTTCATTTTAGAACAACCAATTTTTACTAGCTATTTAGCTTTATAGTATTTTTATTTATTTTTAACACATCCGATCGTGTTCCTGATATCCATAGTCATCATAAGTGTTTGGCTTATTTTTTTTTTGTTTCTTACAGGCAATTACAGAAATTTTTCGACAAATTACGCCGCTAGGCCAAATAAAACACTTTTAGATGGCAATTCAGAAAAATCATTATAAAATTATTACAAAATCAGAATTATTATTATTTATAGAACTGGTACTAAATATGGGTCTCGTGAAATTAAAAGAATCGAACGGTTATGTTCCAAAACTACAAAATTAAATTTTGTTTGTTTAATTTCCAAGAATTAGTAGCTACAGATGTTGTTAAGGAATTTCAGTCCTGCACACATATATATATATATATATATATATATATTTTTTTTTTTTTTGCTGTGCATCTCTGCTTGGTTTGTTGATATATAAACAAAATAATGTTTTTTTTATTCTGACAGCTGACGTTTCGTCCAACGAGGTGAAACTTCAGGGCTAAGAAAATTTATACCAACTAATTAGTCGCCGGAACTACTCGAATTAAAAAGGAATTAAATGGTTAAATACATACCGAACTTTTTTACTCTTCTCTCAAACTTAATTTCGATTTTAAGTTACTTGAAAAAGCTACACATTTATACAAAAAAGAATAAATATACTTCACTCCAGAACATAATCCCTTTGAAATAAATACTTCAAGTCTCTATAATTTATCCCATGTTTCCAAGCATTTTAGTTTACAGCTTTATTGTCTCATATTTTACTCATTTACTTTTCATCGGGTTCCATAAGGATGAAATTTTCGGTCCTATCTTTAAGGTAGGAGAAACAAAATTGTAGAGTTCTGTTGTAAATGAATTGATCATTTTGAAAATCAACTCCACTTTTGGTTTATTATTTTCAATAATAGACCTTTGGAATCGACCAAGGAAAAAAATGTTGTAACCCCTCCCCCCTCAAAATTTGAGGTTTTACCTTTCAAGATACGTTAAATCCAAATATCGAATAAAAAAATCCTTCCACATGTATTTTATTGTATTTAAACGAAAGCTAATGAAATTCTCCACAAAACGAACTAAAAATCACTTAAATCGGACCATTATTAGCTTACATATAGCGTAATGAACTTCGTAGACTTATTCTCCGAGCGGCTAGTCATCGTTGTCCTATGCCTCCTGACTTATCTATGGGGCTTCTGTCTTCCTCATGTCTCTCTGCTGTATCCTTCCTTGGATTATTCCTTCCTTCAAATTTCTTTTCCTTTAGTGCCTACTGCTTCATTTTTTTTTTACTTGGACAGAATAGATATTTTTGAAATATTACTAAGTGGAAATAATAAACCATTGTGTAATAATTTGCAGCGTTTTTAAATTGTTCACGAGAAATAAAAAATAACGCGTTCAAGCGCATGCATTACATGACCACCCAGGCATTTTGGTTATATACGAATTAAGTAAAAAGAATCATATATGTATCAGCCACAAGTGATACTTAAAAATATACGAAATCATTGATTAGATTCCTGCATTTTTTTTTTTTCAAAATGAATATTTTATTGTATTCCTTCATAATTTAAAATTCCGTCAATATCTATTATATCAATTATTATCATTTACTGTCACTTATCAACTGTAGTTTGTCGAGGTGAACAAGGTTAGAAAGTTCTTTAATTGGAGAATTCAACGATTCAAAAACGATGAAACTGAGTACTTTTTTTTATTATGGGACTGCGCAGTTTTTAAAGTTAAAAAAAGTTTCCAACAAACTTTAGGAGCAGGTACTCCCTAATGGTTTTCACACGCTCTGATAAACCTTAAAAATGGAATTAAAAATTTTATAGAATGAGTTTCTGTGCTCATACGGTTTTTAAAAGGCATTTTTAAAGAAAAAGCATTTTTTGAAAAACTTGATCTTTTTATTCACACCTTTGAACAAAAGTTGTCGACTATTTTAATGGTAAATATGATATGGAGCTATCAACTTATAAAATGTCATAAAAGTACTAAGGGATAGCTCACGAGATCCCTCGTCCAACTCTTCTTCAGCCTGGTGTAATGATTGCGTTGTTGGCTTGTTTGGTATGTTTTAATTGTTGGGTTTGTAAAAAAACACTCCGTATGATTGAGTTTATAAGTGTATTGTTATGGTTATTTTTGGTGGGGTCGTACGTAATTGGTCTTTAACAGTTGGCCATGTAAGTCAGTATGAAGATATCTAGCAATCTGGATCATTGCTACTTTTATGGGCATGTTTTAATTGTTGCATCAACGGTAATTACATAAAAGTATAATATAATGTACAGGTAGTATAGTATAAACGAGGTTTGCAAATAACGCTAATTTGATTCGCGTGACATTGTTTCAACCAGGTTTAAACTTGTTTTATAGATATTAAAGATTAGATTCCATCTTTTCCAGATAGACTTTATCTAGAAGGTTTGCGGGGTATAACATGGCCGATCTCACTTGCCTATAGCTGGTGCTTGAGGGCTGATCCGATGCGTGGACTTTTTCAAAAATTTTAAGTATGCACATGTAAATCTTATTAGCAGTCCCGTTTATATGTGATATGCAGATCTTAACAAATTTCAGTCGCAAAAGATGCTGTTTTCGTTTAAAATTAGGGTATCTCGTTGGATCGATGTATTCATATTATTTCATTCAGGTACATTTTTTTTTGCAAGTATTTAAAACAAATATTGCGCTTAACATAATAAAGCACTTATTGTTACTCTGTAAAAAAAGATAACGTTCAAAATATAAGCACATTTATGACTTTACTGAATAAACTTAAACTAAAAAATAATTTTCATATTTCTTTTCTTTTTTTTTAACTCAAAAGCTTTATGCGTTTGGCAAAATCGTCATCACTGTGAATTTATGTAAGTAGCTAAATGTAATTTGCTTTTTAATAGTCCACCAACGGTCGTATTGAAAAACTTTCAAGAACTTTATAAAATAATCATTTGCGAAGTCACTATACTTTCATTTCACAATAGATATGGTAGTATAACGATATATAAATATTACTGTTAATTATATTTAAATTAAAATAGACTGTGCGTAAATGGTAAATGGTAATTTACTATTTAACATATTGAAATTATATGCATGAACAATATTTATATCTTTGACATACAATTTAAGAAAAAATCGTATTTGCAAAGCCTCTATAATGTATTATTGTACATAGTACCTAATATCTAATTAAATAAGCAATGAAAAACTTTTTTGTTAACTTATCGTTCCAATTTAGGTGCAAAAAGAAATATTTGTACTCAGAAATGGATTACCCCCTACAATTTAGACCATGAGATTCAAGTGGAAAAACATTTTCAAAAACCTTAAATTTGGAGATTCTCATAAAGCGTAAACCAGAAAGTTTTAAATTTTAAATAGAAGCTAAATAGGGTTAGAGAAAGAGACGTGGCGCATTTCAAATGCGGTAGGCATTTACCCAATTAAGCCAACAAGGAAGATGAACTAAACTTGAGGGTCCAACGGCCTATGAGATCCGGAATATAACAGTTACATAAAGGGAAATTGCATGTTTTCATCTCAAGTTAATGCGTTATGTTTTGCAGTTCGGTTTCATGGAAATCATTCCCAACCCTTCCTCTTAAATCTATTTTCTGAGGATGAAAAATTAATTTATATTGAATTAAACATTTAAACGTTTAAAATTCCGCTATGATAAAAAAAAAAAAAAAATCTGAACATAAAACAAAATTATTTTAACAACATATATATTAAAAAAATTGTAAAAAAGAAAAATAAAAAAAATGATAGGAAAGAAATATACTAAATTAAAATTGATAATGTTAAACTAAATTCAAATATAAAATGAATTTTGTTAAATAAACATCATAATTATTGTCTGAATAATTGCATTTCAAATAACGCGAGATTTACAGTTATAATGTTAAAAAAAAAAACAGCAACTAACAAACCTAATTAAAAAATATATAGTCGACTGTAGGTAAACTGTTTAAAATTATTTCTATTTGATTAAGGCAAAATACCATATAAATGATTAAGCTTGTTTTTAATCTGGATGTTTTTTAAATAGAGATGAATATGGTGCTGTGTACCGAAAACTTCTTATTGAAATAAAATTAAGACTGTATATTGTACTTTGCCTTAATCAAATAGAAAAATATAAGTCTCTTTGAGATTTGTGACTATATATTTCAATGTATAAAGTAAATATGCTGTCTGAATAATATGACATGGCAGTGACTTAAGAAGTAACTACCCATCTATAGTACTTATATATAAAAGGTCCCATCAGTGGCCATCTTCTTTTCAGACGCCTAGGAGGCTTATAGGAAATCGACTGGAAAGCGAGATATGAAACTGAAACTAGTGGGCGAATTGTTCCTACATTTTCATGCATATGCGAACTGCGAACCGATCAAATATAGTTTGGATTTCGATGCGAATTCATGCCAACAGACTTGTGGGAGGATTAACAAACAACATTTAAGCTTAAAATTTGAGATTAATATAGTTATTAGGTAACATGTCAGCATGGATTGTGAAAAACTTATAATATTAATATTAAATGTTATTGTGTGTGTGTATATATATATATATATATATATATATATATATATATATATATATATATATATATATATATTATATTTAATGTAATATATAATATATATTATATGTAATATATAATTGATATAATGGCTCCATTATTAAAAAAAAGAAAAAAGGATTCACTAACAATTTTCAACTTCTAACATTCTTATGAGAGCTGCAGAGTGTATGGTTCAGAACGTTGTAGGTCCAATTCCCCCATGAGTCAGTTAATATTTATTTCACGGTGATACCGATAAATGAATCTTGACGCTTATGAAGGGGCGGTGACAAAAGGAAAGTCGTCAAGGGTGAGCAAAAAAGACCACAAGACCCACTTGCCGTACTAGTTTTCCCCACCAATACCAGTACCAGTACCAGCATTCTTATTACTAGGTTTATTAGTAATGGTGAATCCAAGGAACTAGGCAAAAAAACAGGTACATGAATCGAGGCTTTATAGCTTTTTAGATGATCTTTTTATAGTAAATTGGAAGTTTAGAGCACCTGTCGAGTAAATGTTTAAGTACTCGTAGTAGGAAACAAGCATGGTTTTGTCGCTTTAGTCGCCTTATATGAGAAAATCAAGTCTCTTTAATATGAAGTTCTAAATAACGTATCTGTTCAACAATAAGTAGAATATAAAAGGGCTCTTGTACGTTCTCTACGAAAGAACTAATTAAACTTAAACATTAAAATTTTAATGTATTTGCCTAATATATGATAATTACGAACAAAAATAAAACTGAAAAAAAAAATAATTAGTCAAATCTGGAGTGACTTACGTAAGCCCGCTTAGGAAATTATGAATATAATATTTATCAATAAATCTGTTCTCTGAAAAAAAAAACTTCCTAGATGAATATACATAAAAGACAAACATGATTTTACCTCGAAACGTCGAGAAATATTTAAATTGTTAGCAAATCATTTCTGTAACCATTTCACCGCTGTCAGGCACAGAGCCTGAAATCGTCCCCCGAGAGAAAACATTGAGCGCTGACAGTTCACAGTCTGCTGATCATGTGTCAAAGCAGCTGCTTCCAGGCTACCGAGGGAAATCCCATATGAGTCTGGGTCAGTGGTGGCAAAAGGTGGGTTTAGCACCTTCAATATTTCCTCATAAATAAGATTTTCAAGAGGTTGGTATTATATTTAGTGGGAAATTAAATGTGTTCCTATATTCCATAAAAGTTTGGTTTAGAGGTAATTATATCAATTAGGTAAATTAATTATTTCTGAAAGAATTTGAGAAAACAATTGCCTATTTTTAATAATTCTAATAGATTAAGATAAATTAAAATTGAATCACAACTCCAAACAATCATGCAATCAAAACATTAACAGATCATTGAGAAAAACTTATATTGTTATAGTAGTTATAACAATAATAAGTTAATAATTAATAAGTAGTTCTTATAAAAATGAAGTTTAATTCTGTTCTCCGGAAATTTAAACACGTCTGTCTTAAAGATACCAGAAATCTATTGCAGATTTTGATGTATTCAATAACTTAAAATATACTGCCTAAATATTAATCAAGATATTATTATTTAAAATTGTTTAATGATTTCATTGTCAGTCGTTAATTGTTAACCTAAACTAACTACTGGTTTAGAAAGCAATAGTTGTTTTAAATAGACTGCTTTTATTATGTCATATTAGTATACTACTAAGATTGAATAGATTACATAAACTGAATAAATCACGCCAATTCCTTATTCATAAACAATTAATTATAAATTCAATCTCCCTTCATTATTTAAAACAAAAAAAAAATATACATAGGTTTTATTTTGTCCTTTTTTCGAGAATTGTGTATTTATTTGAATATTTGATTCGTGAATAAAAAAATAAAAAATACGAATAAAACTCTGGTGCGTTAATAGTTTATTCGTTATTACAAATAATAAAAATTAAACATTGAAATTTCCTATTTTAAATTAAATATTGCATAGAATATCTTACTAAATATTTATAAATTAACTAATAAATTAAAATAAATTGACTAATAAATTTCAATCGAATATTGCTGAGTAAGCAATTAGTAGTAAATAACATTTTTTATTTGAAAAAATGCAATTAAACGAATACAAATTTATTCAAGATAATAACTATCAATACAAATAACAAAATACAAACTATCATAAGATAATAACAATGTATTTCTTTTCAACTTCCATCATTAAATTTTACTATTAAAGTATTAAATCGTAAATAAACAATAAATATTAATTTATAGCTTACCAAGTTAGATAGAAGAAATTATTAATAGACTATATAGGTATCTTCATTTTGTTAATCAGTAAAATTAATAATTTTCTTGCAGTAGAAATCCAATAAAAATACAAAATTTAATAGTCAGGAAATATATAAGCCATAAAAAAAAAACTAAGGACCTGCAATCAACAAGTCCCTGTTACATCTTCATATTCATCTTTAATGATATTCATATTGATATTATTAATTATTAATCATATTAATTACTAAAAGTCTTAATCCTTTCTCAATCACAAATTTGTATTTTATTTTTATGGATGATGTATGAAAACTATTTTAAAATCATGAACTAAAGCGTTGAAATGTTTGCTATGCCATAGCTATTTATTTTACCATTATCATAAATTATTCTTACCACACTATAAAAAAAAAATACTAAATAAATATAGGTTACACATACAAAGTTTCCCAGGAGGAAATGTCAGTAATTAAGGGAGTGGTAATTTATCAAAAATGTTTTTCAGTGCCGCCAACCGCAACTTCTTATCTCAATCCGTTTTCGAGATAAGATTTTTTAAACGGTTTTTCCAAGAAAACCATGTTTTTTCAATTAAAGATCCTAATTTCTCTATTATAACTGAACATTTCTCAACTTTTGTCACCATTTTTAGAATCTATGATCGATGTATTATAAGATATTTATTTTTTGAAAAGGAATCAAATATTACAACGGCTACTTACTTATCGCATTGTGATAACCACCTCCAATCCTTAAAAAAAAAAATTAAAACCATTCAAAATGAAATGCACTGTGTTTGAAGTTGTAATCCACTTAGAAACATTTTTCGGGCGAAAAAAAATAAAGGTACGAGATAACGAAATCAGGACAAATAAAAAACTAGGTACTCGCATTTTTGTAAGTATCTAACGTTTTTTGACCGCCCAACCACAATATATCTTCGATATTAGACTAGCTTCGCATGGTTGGGCATATTGTTGGAAAGCTGATGAAATGAAACAACTGCTTTGAATTCCCCGAGGTCGTAGCCAGAAAATTCCATGCGTGAGATTCAACCGAGTATTTCTGAAAATTATTTGTATTCACTTGTTTACTTTGCTTTGGCTGCAATGATCGAAGCAATATTTTTCTACAAATTTGTTGCTATCTAATTGAAAATTCATCGTGGGTTCCAAAAATGGTAACAACAAATGAGAGATGTTCAGATAGGGTAGAGAAATTTGCAACTTTATTGGAAAAAAAAGTTGTTCTTATTTTGGAAATACATTTCGAATATCATATTTCGAAAACGGATTGAGATAAGAAGGTGCAGTTGGCGGCGCTGAACTACATTTTGGATAGATTAGCTCTCTCTCAATTTCTGACATATCCTGAGACACCCACAAAGATTAAAGTGGGGGGAGATAAACCATAAGGAGAGAAAGTTCAGTGATGTTATCTTAGCAAAAAGAGTATTATAATTCTGTAAAAAAATATATCAAAAAATTAAATTACATAATTATCAGATTGACGACGTAGTTTGCACTCTCGAATGTGAGGACTCACAAGTGGCTTCGGAATAACAGCGGTTATTTATCGAGAAGAGGTCGAGTGTAAATAGAGGATTGCCATGTTTTTTCAATAAATCTTCCAAAGAGGATTAAACCAGATATTAAAAATTTACAAATTTTGATTTTAAAATACACGGCACATTACCGAAAAGCTTGATTTCATGTAAATAAATAGCAATATTTTTTGTTTTTATTTTCAATATTGAAGGAAAAAGTATAAAAAAATAAATATGATGTCAGTAGATCTAAGGATCTACTTACTCCTAAGTAAATTAAAGGAGCGAAGAGGTAAATACAGTTTTTGTTCTTATTGGCTAACATGTCCTTTAGTATACATCACTGAAGGAGTACGTCAGCTGTTGATTGTTAATTATATCATCGAGAGAAATCAAAAGCAAAATATAAATAAATACCAATTATTTCAAGCAAATGGTCTCTCAAAATATATCTAGTTAAATTTATCAGTGATATAATTGGAATAACGAAACATTAATTATTAGACGCTCTTAGTGGATTTATAATTAATGTCGCGATAGCTTATTTGATTTGATTATTACGGGAAGAAATTAATATCAACAGGAAAATACAAAAACACGAAAATTAATTAAACATTTTGATTAGACGAGGTCTTGAAATTGAGTTAAATATTCAAATTAAATTTTAAGTTAAAGATTTGAAATTCAAAAGTCTTAAATTAGTTGGCCTATTGAATGCTTTCGCTAATTTCGAATTTTGATTCATTATTCATTATTACTATTCCTCGACAATCCGCAAGCGAGTTCTAGCTTCCTTAACCAACAATCGGTCAATCTTTTCTGTCAATAACTGTGATTCATTCTTTTTTGGTATCCTTTGAATTAGTCAGACCATATACCTGGCCATTACCAATATGCTAAGACCAATCTCCCAACCTCTCGATGAAATATATATATATATATATATATATATATACCTCGAGAGGGGCTCGTGTGTCTCACCTTTACGGCGAGTTAAAGTGGCTCTTCCCTACTAGCCGTGGACAATATTTCCTCGGATCTTTCCTATATTAAGCTATCACCACCCACCACCCTTCCTACATCTACAGCCTCCTACATTTCAAATCCTCGGTTCACGCACTGGAAACAAGATCTCGCCTTTCTGACCTCCATAACCCCTTCCACAGAACGCTCCTTTCTAGCCCGCTCGTCTACCCTTTGGAATTCCTTTCCTTCTAATATCCGCCATGCTTCTACTTTATCCTCATTTAAATCCCTCCTTTTCCAACACCTTCTTTATCTCCAAAATGATGCTTTTTAATTGAGAAATTTCAGTTTAGGATTAACATCTGGATCAGAAGTGAATAATTGTTTTTAAACGTACAAACTTCAACTTTTCTAATCAATTCATTATTTTGTATTTTGTATTTTCTCTCTTTTTCATTTTTTTTTCACGTTTTATTTTATTTTACTCCTTTTTTTTTAAAATTAATTATATTTTTCTATAAAATAATTTATTTTATTCGCTTACTTATTTAACTGAAAATATCTGTATTTTGTAATCTTATGGCCAGATATTGTTTCTGTTTTATTTGTTCAATCATGTTATTCTTAAGGTACCTAGTCACAGAATAAAGTTCTTCTCTGTATCTATCTATCTATCTATATATATATATATATATATATATATATATATATATATATATATATCCTTTTCACAATACAGATCTGCCTCATTTCACAAGAAACCTTAAAATTCCGGCATGCCTTCTCCTTATGCACATTAAAAACCCTTCTATTCCAGTTCCTCTTCACATTCCAATCAGACGCAGGCAAACGATATATTTTCGAATATGGATTTGGTTCCAATATTAACAGACAAAAGGACCAGTAAGCCAAGTGTTAATAGGCACTCGAGTAGATAGCCTTCAGCGGTATATTTGTACGTTAAAGATAAAGCAGATGTCAATAGATGGAAATAGTATGTAATAATGTAGTTTCTGTTATACATTTATAAATGAAGTAAATTCTTGACACGCTGCAATTGGCTGAATTCGTTAACTGAAGGCTAGCTTCAAAGATCAAATACGATGAAATACAATTTAAAATCATGTATGTCACAATAAAAACCTTGTATAGCTCTAAAATCATGCGGACTGTCTCATCCATTGATAGAATCTAACACAATTGAATCAAACTTTTATACCTATGTATAGCATTTCCACGCCATTGTAACCTTTTCCAAATCAATTTTCACCTTTTCCATTTCAATTGTAACTTTTTCCATTTCTAAAGTAACCTTTTCCATTTCAATTGTAACCCTTTCCAAATCAATTGTCACCTTTTCCAATTCAATTATAACCTTTTACATTTCAAATGTAACTTTTTCCATTTCAATTTTAACCCAACCGGACATGAATTTATTCAATATTATATATTTTATTACCGGAAAATAATTATTTTAATTGCATTAAAGACTTTTGAAATAATTTCGGCATACTCTTTCGACATTTTTTCGTTTATTAGATAATTTATATTAAGTGCTAATTTCAAGTAGGTAGTTTAAATTTTTGAAATAAAATTGTTCATTTATTTTTAAATATTTAAATGCTCGATAAAAAATAAAGTTTGAAAAAAGAAATCAGGATTCGCGAAGACCTAATTAACGATTTGTGTAACAAAGAAAACTTCAACAATCTCAGTAAATGGAAGAACGCTGGCGCAATCAAAATTCCAATTAACAAAATCGAATCAGAATCCTCGAAAACCTAATATAGATAGATAGATAGATAAAAGAACATTATTCTGGGACTAGGTCCCTTAAGAATAATACGAATAAACAAATAAAATAGAAACATTACCTGGTCATAAGACTACAAAATACAGATCTGTTAATTTTAACAATATTTTCAGCAAAATAAATAAGTATTTATTCTTTATATATATATATATATATATATATATATATATATATATATATATATTATATATTATCGAAAAATATAATTAATTTGAACAAAACAAAAAAAAAGAGAAAAAAAAAAGAAAAGAAAAAGAGATACATGAAAAATACAAAAATAATGAATTGATTAGCGAAGTTGAAGTTTGTACATTAAAAACTATTATTCACTTCTGATCCAGATGTTAATCCTAAACTGAAATTTCGCAATTAGAGAGCATCATTTTGGAGAGAGAAGGTGTTGGAAAAGGAGGGATTTAAATGAGGATAGAGAAGAAGCATGTCGGATATTAGAAGGAAAGGAATTCCAAACGGTTGAGGAGCGGTCGAGAAATGAAGGTTCGAATGTTTTGGTTCTGTGCGAGGGGGTATGGAGGTCAGAAAGGCGAGATCTTGTTTCCAGTGCGTGGACCGAAGATTTGAATTGTAGGAGGCTGTAGATATAGGAAGGGTGGTGGGTGGTGATAGTTTGGGATATAAAAGATCCGAGGAAATATTGTCTACGGTTGCAGGGGAAGAGCCACTTTAACTCGCCGCGGTGGGACACATGGGTCCGTCTCGAGGTGCCGAAGAAAAATATACAACCCTTTTATCATAGAAATCTTCAATAGTAGAAAACGAAAAAGAGAAATGCGCATGCGCGATCGGAAATCGGATAGGGAATTCGTAAATACCCCCCTTGAAAACCTAGTAAACCATACCTATACCGAAGAATTTTGAAAACTAATAATTAAGTAGAAATACTCGTGGCCGAACAAAATGTCGGTAGTAAATTTGGCATTAACAACTTCGAAAACCTAATGAACGATCACCAAATCGATGAAATCAGCCCCTCCCACCACTAAATAAATAACAAATAATAATTATTTAAAAATAAATAAACAATTTTATTTCAAAAATTTAAACTACCTACTTGAAATTAGCACTTAATATAAATTATCTAATAAAAAAAAAAAAAATGTCGAAAGATCATGCCGAAATTATTTCTAAAGTCTTTAATGTAATTAAAATAATTATTTTTCATTATAAAATATATAATATTGAATTAATCCATGTCCGTTTGGGTTACAATTGAAATGGAAAATGTTACATTTGAAATAGAAAAGGTTGCAATTTAATTGGAAAAGGTGACAATTGATTTGGAAAGGGTTACAATTGAAATGGAAAAGGTTACATTTGAAATGGAAAAAAGTTACAATTGAAATGGAAAAGGTGACAATTGATTTAGAAAAGGTTACAATTGATTTGGAAATGCTATAAGTTAGGAGTTTAGGATCATTCCTTAAATTCTACTCATACAAATATCAACAATTAATAATGAGAATAATGAAAAAGTTTTTCATGTACTGATAAAGGAAGTATCGAATCGAAACCAGCAAAAGCACAGCCCACTCCATCTCAAGCGTCGTCTGTGAGATACAATTTACCTTAAGGTACCAAATATGGAGCCCAACCCACTACCAGAAGCTGATTAGTTGATGGAAGCGGGTGAACCATCGACGAAGAAAATTGATTTTCGTTTTAGAACATCCTGCTCTGTATTGCATAAAGCAATCCGACTATATGGGAAGTAAATTAAAAGATGAATTGTTCAATGAAATAGGAGCAGAATTTAATTTATAATGTAAGTTTCATTATTTTAATTATGAATACAATTAAATTAATTGCATTGGATATTGCAGATTCTCCAGATTGTTCCCTTTGCAACAATGGAGGTATGATTGGAGAACACCTCGCCTCATGCCCATCACTAGAGGATATAAGGACACCTTTTGAAGGTCACGACAGCTGATCTGCTAGAGTGGATAAACTATATTGAACGGATAGAATGGCTCAATAAGCCAACTTAATTCTGGCGAAAAGAAAAAAAAAATAATTATAATTTTTACAAGGATTCTTTTCTTTTTTATTACGTCGTTGCATTATCACGTTTTTATGGTACTATTGTAGCATATCTTCGAATTAACTGTTATTGATGACTGATAAAATTGTGAATACACGTGGGCTGGTTTCATCAGGCATAATACGGAGTTAATAGTGATATATATTATCCAAATCATAACAAAATAATGACTGAATAAATTGAGGAAATATTAGTTTATGATATTGGTTCTCAACCTTTTGTCTTATGACACTGAAATTCACGGCACCCCAATTATATATATGTATATAATGAAAAAATAATTAGATTTAAAATATTAATAAAGTTTTATTAAACGTAATAATTTTAAACAGAAGAAATGGACTTTCAACAAATCTATTTTAAAGAGAAAAACTGTGGCCATTAAAATTATTGAAATGTTCAATAAAAAGAACCGTGGAGCAAGTGCTTGTAGGTGATAACGAATTTAAATTTTTACATAGGTACATTAAAAAATATATTTATAATAAACTTGTACTAACAGCATGAAAATATGTTTTGTTTAAACTAAAAAGTATAATTTAAATCTGGATTTTTAAAAGAAGAAAACCAAAAGATTTCCACGAACTATTTTATGTCGCCTTCTTAGTTAGCAACATCTTCTAGCTGGGAAACAGCACTTTTTGAAATCGTGAAAAAAGAAGATGAATATCAAGCAGGAGTTAAGAAGACTTCTAATGACGTAACAAAATAGCTTACTTCATAGATAAAATTTAAATTTATAATTTTGATTTTAGAATTAATATATGTAAAAAATTGTTTTTATTATTTTTCGAATATTTCCACAATAACAAACGATCCACCTTTCTTTGCAAAAAAACAAAAACTTAAAATTTTAAATTATTTTTTATTTATAAATTTCTTATATATATATATATATATATATATATATATATATGATTATTCAATTTTCATAATTTTACATGTATAATTTTATAATTTTTATTTATTATTTATCAATTAATTTTTGCCTAATTGTATTTTCTGTCTCAATTTATAACCAACAACCAACCGAATTAATTTTTATTTTATACTTGCATTGGTCACTAACAGCAAATAATGAAAAAGAATTAACAAATCTAACAATATAGTAAAAATTTAACAATATATATTTTTTTTATATTGGAAAAGCTATGAAGGAGAATATTAACTTATTAATATTAACTTCTTATGACTGTTTTAAATTATTTATTAAATACATTAATTTAATTTAATTTTTTTAAACTTAACGGCCTACTTGAGAAACCCTATGGTGCCACGCCACCCACTTTGAGGCCCACTGTCCTATGCTAAATTCAAAATAGAGTGGAATAAACATGAAAAGGTCGGAAGGGCGCCAGTGAATTTTTCTGGTTTTGCTCTGTTTCAGTGATTCAACTTTCCTTTCAGAACTAAGTGAGAACTGAGTGAAGTCTTTGCTATAAGATGTCTCAGTATTTAATAAATAAGAAATTCCACTTCTTTTTTCCAAATTAATTAAAAATAAAAAACCACCATCAATCTTTCAGGGAGGTGATGCTTTGTGGGTTGTATATATACTGAAAGGGGTAAAATCATGGGGTGAAGTAGATTGTATATATGATAGCCTACAAGGGGAGGGAAGGGGGAAGGTAGCTATGCAAATTAGCACAGCTTCATACTGCCAGAGTACAAGGGAATATTTGAAATACCAAGGATTCTCTTATTTGTAAAATATGCATGACGACTACTTGTCTCAACAAAATATTTCTGATTGTATGCAAGAAAAGCATTCCATCCGATCTAAGAATATACGATACCAAGTACGAATAAGAATCTACTCACTGCCAAATCAAGCTTCATAGGTATATACCGTCAAACAAAATTTTCACAAATATTTTTTCATATTTTTTCAGAGCAGAACAGCAACAAAAAAACCGCATCGACGAAGAAAAGATTCTTTGTATTATGTCCAAACTTGCCTCAACGAAATATAGAGCAAAAAATCGCATCTTCGATATCCCAGAATAAGGACTATTTTCTTACAAAATAAGTAAACAATAAGACCACGAGATTTCACTGATGCTGGATGCGATGTAAATAGAACACTGAAAATCTCTGTCGGAGGGTGGTACAGAAGCCAAATCCCATCGAGATATCAAAACAGCAGCAAAGAAAAGAGAAGAATGCATAGAGAATACAGATGTGATAACACGAACGCAAACGGAATGCGGTTAGCAAACAATCCTCGGGAAACAACGGATTAGGATTCCATCATCTGAGAAGCAGTATTTGAGCTATTTCCGATTTTCAAATTCTTGGTGTATCCATTGGTCACAACATTTGTTAATCGGAAATTCCTAGCAAGTAAAAGTATTGTTTATTTTTTTGAACTAAAAGCCTTATCTAGATTTGTGAAGAAAAAAAAATTAAACAGATTAAAACTTGAAATACGTTCAGGATTCCGACAATCGAATCCATGAACCCTGGTCCATAGGAGGCCTTTGATACAAATACTTTATTTTTATCTACTTTTTCCCTAAATATTAAAATGTTGAATTTACCACTTTTTAGTCCAAAATATATCTTTAAACACCATTAAAATCATCTCAAATTTATTGATTTAATCATGACTTTTTTTTGTCTACTGTATAATGGTAATGATATATTATAAATTTTAATACATTTATAGTAGTAGTAATATATAGTATAGTATAGTAAGCTTAAAAAAAAAAGTCTTCAAAAAGCTTCGAAAAACTAATTATTATTTACTACAATTACTGAAGTTTATGCGTTTTTGTCCCTCTCCACTACCTTCTATTAGTTTATGTTTTAGATATTAATTTTTCTAAAATGTTTAACTTTCCAACGAATATATATATATATATATATATATATATATATATATATATATATATATATATATATATATATATATATATATATATATATATGTTATATCTCTTATTTTCGGAAATTAGTTTTTAATCTGGGAAAATATTTTTCCTTTTTTACTCCTTCAGTTAAATATCAGATTCTTTCATAGTTTATATTTATCAATTTTTCAGTACTACTAACAGAAGGTTTATTATTTTAAATAAACAAAATTAAACGTTCATTAGAGGAATCCACGTTCATTATCCACTTGGGATAATTCAGCATTTAAGCCCTGTCAGACTATTTCAATGAGGATAAGACTTAGCTGATATTAAAGATCATTTAATTGTACATTGGTATAATGAGTTTCATCAAAATCGTTAGAGCCGATTTTGAAAAAATTGTAAAAAAGTATAAAACCAATTACATAAACTGCCACTTCCGGTAAGTCGATTTTAGCGAAAAAGTTGCTGTAAATTCCCAAGCATGTACCTACCTACCTTAAATACGTTAATTCAGAGTCGTGTAAATAGATGATATTAAGAGGGACTTCCGGAGGGACGCTGTATCTTTTCTGACTTGTCCGATTTCGATGATTTGTTTTTTGTTTAATTTAATATTTTTTATTTTACTTTTTTTTTATTTTTATTTTATTTTATTTTTTATTTTATTTGATATTTGATTTGTTTTTTTGATTTTATTACCTTTTATATGATTGCATACATTATGAACCATAAAATGCATACTTTTTAAGTTTTACCAAAATAAAACTTTCTTTTCGTTATAACTTTTTCCCTGCATTTTCTCGATGATGTTCTACATATAAAGAAGTTAAATGACTTTAAGGAGAAGACTTTCGGCAAATTTTATCAAAATCATTTGAGCTGTTTTCGCGAAAATTGTAAACAAGTTTAAAATCAATGGCATAAAGTAGCACTTCCAGTGAGTCAATTTTAGCAAAAAAGTTGCTGTAAAATCACAGGCATATATACCGACCTTAAGTCATTTCAGTTCCGTTCAACTATTCATTCGCTTAGTTGCGCACAGGCACACAGACCATTTGTTGTAAATACGAGTGGAAATTTTCGATTTTGAGTATATAGATTTTTTTTTTTCATTTCCTGCATGAATACAAATCTTCCCTACCTCCGGTAGGGAGGAAGCAAGGTTAAGAATCAAAAACAGTATTTAAACATAAAGTTTTTATTTCCGCCAAAAGTTATAACTTAATTATCATGATTAATTATCTTAATTATCTTAAAAATCATGATTAATCGGAATTAATCAGTTAATACTTCAAAATTTCAAACTTTAGTTTACTATGAGGAACTTCATTCAATCAATTTTAATTACCATGTCACCAAATTGTATACACTGCGCTGTTAGGGATTTATTCCAACATGGTAAATTGAAATGAGAGTCCCGAATCTGGAAAATAAATTTAGTCTTCCTCCAGAGCCGCATATTTCTGCTAACATACGCCAATTATTTCACATTATTAGAGTAAATGAAAAATGATATTTATTCGAGTCATAATTTTAAATATAATCATTTCTGAACTTCAATATTTAGATAAAAAAGATAAAATGAACATATTTTGAAATTGGAGGAGCATGTACAATATGTTGTATCACCTATCATTAAATATAATATGTTAAATTAAAGTTACGTAGTTCAAAAGTAATTTTTAAATACTATACTTATTATAAAATATTTAAAACAGATAAAATGTGCAAATGGAATATACCTCATATTGCTTCTTCTAAAAGACTCAAATCAAATCACAATACTTCACATTTTGATATTGTTATTGTTGTTTAGTTATTTGTTATTGTAAGTTATTATTTAATTCATTGGTCACATAGGACTTTATTAATTGTTCAAAGAAATTTATCGCAAGAATTTTTTTAAAACATCATAAAATACGTAATGTATTGCATATTCACTGCTTTGAAATTATTAATGATCAAGAAATAGTTATTTGTTCATTTTAACTGACGATATTTAAAACATTCTTCCAAGGAGTTAATTTTTTTTAATGTAAATGTTCAAACTAGACTTAACTAAAATATTTGAAAGTGCTTCTAGCCGAATAATACCCAAGGAAAAGGATATAGAATGGTGGATTATGGTATTCATTACAAAGTTATTATTTCTTGGAACTTCCCTCCTACAGCTCAATTATAAAAACACTTAATTAGCAGACAATTAATAAAAGCAGGAAAGAAAGTCAGAAGTTCCAAGGCCCAACTTATCAAGTTTCAGGATTCATTCTGAAGAGAATAACAATAATCAGACGAAATTGTTTTAAGTGGACTACATTATATTTCAAGTCTCTAATAATTTTAAGAAGTAATTTCGCTGTTTTAATTTTTCTCATTCAACAAGTCAACGTTTTGCCAATTCAGGAATCATCAGGATAGAAAAAAAATTAGATCACATAAATAGAGAAAGGAGGCAGCACAACACATATCAACAGTAGTCCAGGCACGATAGTTCATTTTTTTATATAAATTTTCAATAGACTTTCTCAAGGTGATAATCAGCAAAATAGTAGAAACAAATTGTATGTTTCAGATAAAATCTGTGTGTAGCTACCCGGTGAAAGAAATTTCTTTGAGAATTGAAACAATTTTCTTTGAGAAAAATAAAAAATAGGAACAAATGGCGTTTAAAAAACGAGTTTTAAACAATTGAAGTTTTAAACCATTTTCAGTCCACAGTTTTTCGAAAAAATAAAAATTAAAAACCGCGAAACACGGCCATTATTGGGCATTTAATTACAGTACTTGTAATTGTTGCAGAAACATGTTTGGAGAATTAATTTTTATTAGCTTTTAGTAATGCCCACGTGGAATAAAAATTGCATGCAAAAATAATAATAACGCGGAAATATATAATTAGATCTCTAAAAAGGCTCGTAAAAGGCCCTAGAGCGATTTTTCAAAATGCAAGAGTTGCTCTACAGCCTCATTTTCATGAAAGATATGTGAGATTCGATTTAATACCTCAAAAATGCGTTTGAAAATCGTGAAATTTGATGTGCGTTTGAAATTTTTGTATCGTCCGTATATTCCGCACCACGAAGAGTTATTATTATTTTTGCCTGCATTCTTTAATGTAAATAGACACAATTGAAAACCACAATCTAAGTCTTGAAAAATGTTCTTATGAAAATTACAAGACCTTTCATTAAATGTCCAAAAATGGCCATATTTCGAGATATTGAATTTTGTTTGCAAAAAGTTATTGACTGATTTCAATTTTCCAAAGTTAATTTTTAAGTAAGGACGTTTGAGTACCACGAAAATGAATCGTATGAAGCAATTCATCAATCGCTTTAGTCTTATCTCAACCAAAAAAATGACAACTTGCGAGCCTAGAACAAGATAATACGCATAATCTTTTTTAAGATTTTTTTAAGATTCTTTTTGTTTTAAGATTCTTCTTTTTTAAGATTTTTTTAAGATCTTTATATTCTTTATGAACTACAATATCTTTGATTTACTCATTTTGCCAAAACATCGCATTTTTATGTTAACTACAAAAACTTGAAAACTAAGAGTACAAATTAAGTACTTTATACTTTTATATCATCAAATATTCAAATTCAAACATGATCGACAGAGAGTTATTTTCATGGAAATGTCCGAAATCAAAAATAATTTCTTATAAAAAAACAAATAAATGAAATAAAATAAATAAATTCTCTTTATTAAATAACTAAATCTACTTCTCAATGCATCACACTTTAAAAATAATTAAAAATCGAGCTTTCAAATGCTGCTATCCTTTTACAACGAAACCTTGAAAACATTAAAGTTGTTTTTCCCAGAAACTATCAATTTTCAGAAACTACTTCAGATATAATATTTCAACTAAAATTATTACTCGATCAGTTATCACTATTTAAAGTATTTACGATTTAGTTCCTAGAGCAGGATTCGAAACCAGCTTACAAGTACAAGATATCGTACACCCCGACCACAGAGACACGATTAGTCACATTAAACAGCGATTGATCCAATGTAATGGACCGACGGATCATCACACAAATGCAACTAGTTCAAAGGGCCTTAGGGACGGATAATTGGTTCGGAGTAATACCCGTTAGCGCGGGTACAACTGTCTATGGATGCAAGTCGTATGCTCGAATCGGAATGGCCGTTAATCTGTCAGAGGTTAAATAAACTTTGATGTGTACTTCAATTGTCTGAATCATGTGATAATTATATAATGGATATTAATAACATTATGACAATGTTCCTGAGTCAGGATTGAAGTAATTACCGTAAAAGCCTTTAGGTAAATGCTAACAGTATGTAAACGTTGTCACTCGCATTATCAACTCCGTCCTGGACTTGATCAATAAACAACAAACTTGTAATATAGTCAAGATTCTTGTCTCGTGTTTTCCGTGATAAGACCTGTTTTATAGAGAACTGCATTCCCGATTCTATTTGTACATAATGTATACTTAAAAGATAAAAGAATAATACTAATAAATAAAATTAATCAGTTGGCATCCGAATGATGGTATAGAAGGATCAATCTAATTAGGGATTGATAAATATGTATTATATTGATAAATATATTTATCAATCCCTAATTAAATAAAATTAAAGTAAAAATAATATTAGTACTATAAGATACTCACAAAAAATAATAGAATATCTAATAGAATCTAGAATAATAGAATCGATAATAGAATAATAGAATCGAAAATAATAGAATCTCTACGAGGTAGACTATGCCATCTAAACAAATAAAATAGTTATAGCGACAGAAAGGGACGGCATATCTCTGAAATTACTGAAATTTGGAGGACAAGAACTAATTAAATTTCTCCAGCGACTCCTCAAAAAATATAGGACACAAAGATAATTCCAAGGGATTGGGAGTTCAGCATTATTGTCCAATCAATAAGAATGGTAGCTCTATCGACTGTGAAAATTACATGCCTACAAGCTAACTATCGGGGGCTTAGAAATTATAAACCTCAATCCTGAAAAGGAGGCTTAGGCTCACAGCCGAGAGCCAAATAACGAACGAATAAGCGGGATTCCGTCCAGGGAGGTAGGACTCAAGACCACATCTTCAAACTTAGAAGCATCGCAGAGAAAGTATAGGACAGAGACAAGAACAAATATTTGACATTTCTGGGCCTTAAAGCAGCGTTTGACCCTGTCCCTAGAAAAGAAATATGGAATGATGCTTTTACGGCCAAAAATAGTTCAGGCGATATTATTAGTTATTAAATCGGCTTATTAGCAAGCGAAAGGAGTTGTGAGGATCAATGGAAGGGAATCCAAACCTTTGCCCATAGAAAGAGATGCGAGGCAGGGAGACAGGCTAACACTCCTCTTATTCGTTATATTTCTGGATAAAATTTGTAAGCGCTGTACTGCTTGGACAGTCATCACATGAGTGATGTAATTGTTCAAAGTCTATTCTATGCCGACGATATCATGCAGATACGAAAAAAAAAACTGTAGCTAGCACTAGTGGAATGGCAGGAAAAACTTCCTTCGCAAATGAATGGCTATCAACACCTCCAAGAGCAATGGCTTGGATCTATCAAGAGAGGATCTAGAGGACAACAAGCTGATCGGTAATGAGGAGGTGCTTGAAGTTTTGTAGGAATTTACCTATTTGGGGATAATTATTAGTAGCACGGGGAAGATTGACCAAGAAGTAGAAAACAGGATATTTAAAGCCAACCAGGTCTATAGCTCTTTTGCAACAGCAAAGTGGGGCACAGAGATATTGGTAAGGAAACTAAAATGCACATATACAAGCCTGTATAACTCCCAATCCTCTCTTATGGAAGTAAAAGCTGAGTTATGCTGGACACGCAAGCCAGTCGGGTGATAGGTGCTTAAATGAAATTCCAGCGGAGAGGCGCTGGAAAAACCAAGAGGGCCGTATATGAAAAGAAACGGATAAGAGGGGAACTGGATTTAGCAGAGCTAAAGACCTCGCTTAATAACCGACAGTGGTTTGTTCACGTTTCTCCAAAGGTACGAGAGAACCACAGAAAGTAATGAAAGCTCGACCAACTGAGAGGAGTCCGTGAGGCCGTCCCAGAATTGGTTTCCAGTAGTGTATGCAGGTGATAGGAGGGCAGAGAGGCAAAGCCCTTCAAGAAATGATGCAGCTTAGCAGAACCGAGAGTCATGTCTGCATTGGATACAGGAACCTCAACTTGGAAGACAAAGAAGAGTTTTGATTTTATAATTTCTTTAAGAAACAAGAGGAATTTATTTATTGGGGCATTTTTATAATGAATATTTGAAAAATATGAGGGTTTCCACCTTACCTACTTTTCTTTTTAGGGAATAAGTCTTAATCGACTCAGCACCCCAAAGTCTAGATTCTACTTGGTTTTACTTCAAATTCATAGTTGACCTACAAATAGATGGGTTGACCTAGGAAATGTGAATTGCAATTTCTCGTGAATTTTAGGATGTATAATCGACTGGCACCATTCCCAGTGCCCTTTCTCAGCATGGGGCCGAGATAGTGCAAAATCCGAAATTTTCGTGGGTTTATTTTGTGGGCCAATTAAATTTCTCAACAATTCTAAAATAAAATTTGGTGCAATGAATAATTCCAAACAATGTGATTTTTTCTCATAATTTTTAACGCGTTATTGCGCAATCTGCACAGTTTAGTTTACCGGAAAACCGGGGGTTTATCACATAGCGGCGTACGATTTTTTTTCCCATTTTTGAAATCGCCATATGTTGAAATGTATCCTGAAATTTCGAGTGGAAATCAAACTTTTTTTCCTTGGTCGAATACAAAGGTTCATTACTATAATAAAGCATTAGCAACCGTTAATCTGTGGCATTACTGATACAACAAATACAAATATTTGATAAATCATTTTCAATCTTTTTTTACTTAAACGTAATTTTATCTTATAATATAGGGAATGGAACTAAGGCCCTTTTAAGTCTGGAAACGTTTTGAGTTTATTTATGTTTTAATCAGTGATAAAAGATAAAAAGGAACAGAGGGGCAATGTTTGCAACAAAAACAACATTTTTTTTACTCCATCAAACCTCACCAAATCCTGACAACCCAATTAGCGAGCCTTCCTTCTTAGAGGCTAAAATTTTAATTAAATAGACAGGTGGTCGGAAATTAGATCGATAGTTGGGTATTAATCAGGATATGCGAGGCCAACGTTCACTTTAATTATAGCAGATATTCCTGGATAATATTTACATGGTTTGTATGAAAGGACGCATACTGAAGGACGAAGGTCCTACATAAATTTTGATGTATTTCTAAACAGCTCTCTTAAAAACACTTTAAAAATCAAACCTAAATTGAATCCATTAATTCCAGAATATTTATTATAATTATATTTTGTACGGCATTAATCAATTGCCAAAATTTTTAAGAAGTAGCAATCATCAGATCGTGCTAATTTACAGACAATTTTAAGAAGAAATCTAAGGTAATTATCTATAATTTCATAAAATAAATCCATTTTTATTCTTCGAACTACTTCAAACTCCAAATAACCCACAGATATAAATTTTATAAATAAAGGACTATAAATTCCGTAGACTGGTAAAAAAAAAAAAACTCAGTAAATTACAGGAAGATCCTGGAATGCCACATATAAGAGATAATTTCCAAAGATTCATATGTTCTCATCAGGATGGTACAAATTGCCTTATAGGTAGTGTTTAGGCCGAGGCCTCATTGATATAATTTTAAATATAAATTTGCTCTTAATTTAATTTTAATAAACTAATAGTCTATAGGCATGTATACATAAGTTGCTTCATTAGGTAGTTTACGAAGTTCAAATTAGGACAGATCAAATTAGTTAAAGTATAACTAATTTTGCGGCAGAAGTAGTTTAGAATTAAAAACTAACGTAAGTAAAAATCTCCAACTAAAGAATATAATGGATAAAAAATTAATCGATTATGAAAAAACTTTAACGGATTATAAGTTTATCATTTATTATAGAGGAATTATTCAATCAACAATGTCAAGGAAAAAAGCTATTGAGAAAACTCAAATAGGTTGATATATTGGAGATATTGTAGGACATACAACATTGATTATTGCATGTTAGATATGGTTAGTGTACAGACAACAATGACAATACTGACTGCATCTTTTCAACATGTTAAACACGACACTGTTTGTAACGTAGAAAGACTTGTAACTACTTGTAACAGTGTTACAAATAGACACTAGCTGCTATACCAGACATCCATTGTATCACTAATCAACAACCCATTTGAATATATACAGTTACAGAGTTATATCGATGGCTCGAAAACCCACTTACTGAGTCTGGGCCTCCTCCAAGTCTCCACCAGACGGCTATGTCCTGAACTACAGCTGTCCAATTTCTGGTTGTTAGCATTAGTGATCCCTCCGTCAAGCCACCTTACTTTTGGTCTTCCAACTTTCTTGGTTCGATGGAGTGCCTCAATCATTTGTTTTTTTGGTATATCATGATTACACAGACGAGTTACATTCCCGATCCAATGAAACCGTAATATTTTAACGCACCGAACAATATCTATCTCATTATACCTATCATAAAATTCTCGGTTTCTCCGAATATACGTCTGCTTTCATCACTTTTCCAAATACATTTCTCAATAAAATTCTCTAGAACAGGAAGATCTTCGTTTCGTCAGACTATGTGTCTGCCTACGACTCGGATCAGTCAGAACTAGTATTTTGTAGCGGTCAATGTCGGTCTTGTTAGATAAGACCTTGCTTTTGAACTGGATTGCTTTTCCAAAATGACACATGAAGAAATTTAAAAGAAAAAAATAAATTAGCAAAACATCAGCGAATTGAGTATCTTTTGTCTTAAACTGATTCATAACTAGTCAACTGAATTTCTTTAAGTGAAAGAAAGGCCAACTTGAAAAACATGTTTGAACTTCCGATCGATTCCAAAAAAATAAGTGTTCAGTACCATTTAGTCGAAATCTGCTATCCATAAAAGTGTGTCGATGATGATCCGGGTAGGATTTTCCTCCTTCAGAAGAAGACATTATCGTGCAGCTGGTGCCTGGTAAGTAGGTCGTGCCGTTTGCAATGCTCAGCTGGGCCTGCAGGAGCATTGCTCCTCATTACCTTCCCTTGAGCACCTGCGCCAGTCAGGCCAATCCACAAATGACTATCTCCTGTCTCAGACAAAGCTGATGTCCCATCAGTCTTCCCCACCTCCTGCTCTGCCTTAATCTGTCTTCGAACCTCCTTCGGAAATGAAACTGATGAATGCATGGGCAATAGCTTCGATCAGGTTCATTTCTGGTAAGTGTAAATATACTCCGAACAAAATGCCATTCTCACTTTGAAAATATAAAGAACTTTCAAGCAAATTGAAACAAAAATATTAAAGGCATATCCTAGGTCCAACAAAGCTGACTTATTGGGCTTTTCGAGAAAGCAAGACGTATAATAATGGATGTATAATAGATCGTCACCAAAAAATTCGTTCTCCAGGGCATTAAAAGATATCTCATTTAATGATTATTAATTCTTACACATATTATTCCTACTACATTTAATTTTATGGCACAAGTGTATCAGTGTTTCATAAATAAAATAAATAATGTCCGGAGCAGTGTTTTTTGCATTTTTGAAGTACGCTAGGCATCGACACCAAGGATTTGGCGTTAGGGTTTCTATTGATAAAAATCTGTTGCTAATAAGGTACCATATCTTAATAATTTACAACATTAAAGTTAAAAAAGGTTTGCTAAAACTTAGAGTAACTCAGATTGACTGTTTGCAACGAAATTTAAACAACCAGGAAAGTCAACCAACAGAAAACTCTATCGCAAATGAACCATCTTTATTCTAAGGGATGAGTATTGACAACCTGGTCATTAATAAAAAAAAAAAAAAAACTTCCAACTAAAGATATAAATTTACCTTGCATTACATCATTTCTTCCAAATAATCGCAATCAGAAATAGAAAGAAGTGGAAATATATGTTTTCGCAAAGATTTATATGATGATTTTAAAATATTTCATCGCCGAGATTATACATTGTTTACTCAGCCAATATTTTGTTAGTTTATTTAATATTATTAAAATTTTGTTTAAAATCAAAATATCTTCCTTATAGACATGTTTTGATTATTGTTTACTATAGACGCATAAATGTTTGTATTAATACTCCTTATCATTGTATAAAACACTAGATCTCTTTTAAGTTTTATTTTCAAATTGTTGAAGATTGAACATTATATTGCATTTATTTGGAATAAAAATTAAAAAAAGAAACAGATATATCTGAAGACTTTTTATTGGATGGAAATTCGCAAGAATGAAATTACAATGTTACCTCAATAGTAACATTTTACTGATAATCTACACTAACTGTTACACACCTGAACTAATCTACTTTGGAAGCTTGTGGTGCTCAGAGAATGTCAGCAGCAATCTTTGGCCGAATACCAGATTCCACAGCTTTGTCATTCTGAGCTATAGGGATCTACTACATGCCCTAAAAGAGACTTTAATATTTGCTTAATTTTTTATCTAAATTTTTTATCCAACCATTATAAATATCTAACCGTTTCTAGTGCAGGATACATATAAAGTAAAAATACGTTTTTAAAAAAATATTTTCAAACACACTGTTTTATTCGGATTGTAAAGTTTTCATACTAATCCAACAGATAATATAGATCAATTTTGATGATGTAGATATAGATTAATAATATTACATAGTATAATTTTTATCCACTTAAAATATTTTTCGCTAGAATCCTTGGTTTAAGAAATATTTATTTTATATCTATCGAAATCATGTTTGCCGCTTGGTTTGTCATGGGACTTGCCATAATTTGGCAAAGATGTGAACGCGCCTTTAGACATTTGTCAGACAAATTTGTGCATTTGATTGAATATTTTTTTAAAAGATTATCTTAGGAGGGTTTCCCTACCATCTTTATTGATGCCTTGTAGAGTAATTCGGAGTCAATTAGGAAGTAAGGTCAGAAGCTAGTGAATTTGAGATGGGATATGTGATGGAAGAGTGGGTAGCTACTTTCCTTCGAATTTGCAGTATCTGGTACATTACGGTCATTATGGATAATTTCATTCACAATTAGACATAATAAAGAACAATGAGAATTTCATGAATTGAGGAATACAGTGGAGCGTCGATTATCCGAACGTCAGTTATCCGAACGTTTGATTATCGGAACGGTTTTTTTTTTTTTTTTTTTTTTTTTTTTTTTTTTATGTGTGTAATTTTAATTAATTTGATCATGACATTTTATATGCCACAGCATTAATTTTGATAAAGCTTTGGTAAGATACACTTTGATTATTTTTTTTGCAAATACGTAAATACATATTTTTGTTCATTTCATTATATACATGTGAATAAGTTAAAAAATTTATATGTACTTTATGAAACTGGTGTTTTCAATATGCACATACATACTATATTTATATAAATAAACAAACATGTTTTTTTACAAAGTTGTTGTTTTAGATCTTCTTTTTATTTATTATATATAAAAAAATAAATAAATACAAAATTAATGTATATATATATATATATATATATATATATATATATATATATATATATATATATATATATATATATATGCATATATATTATAGTGTGCGACTACGTGAATTTCGATTATCCGAACTTTTGATTATCCGAACCACTGACAGCTCGGATAATCGACGCTCTACTGTATTTGATTCCCAAACTCAGCTCCGTATTTCAAAACGGGCTTTGTAAGGAGATATACATCAAGATGGTATACAAAGCAGATTGAGGACGATTCAAAGAGAATTTTAGAAATTTTATTTAATACCCCAGATTTCATTTTTTAAATTTTGCAATATGTGACTAAAGAGTTTGGAATTTTATAAATCGTTTATTATTCTGTAGCAAGACACACATATCTTCGAGTTAATTTAAAAAATATATTCAAAATTATTCCCAGTGTAAACTCTAAAAATACGAATTTTTTAATCTAATTATTTAAAAGCTTTAATATGGTGGTAATCAGAAGAGATGATGACCAAAATTATATTTAATCCAGATACACAGCGAAAACAGGGGTCAAAAAATCTTTTTATCAATTCGAAAATCAAACCAATATTATAAAAGAATGATTTTACCTTCATAACTACCGTAACTTCATCTTCACTGCTGATGAAGTTACGGAAGTAATAGAGTAGATAGAGAGTTCAACAAAAAGAAGTTAGGGTAAACACTAGAAGAAAGGGGATAGCATGTGGACAGCATACAGAACGGAGAAGAGACAAAAAGAACTCTTTGAGAAAAGTTTGGACACTTCATGGAACATACTACAGGGGGCATCAGAAACTCTTTTGAAAGATTACTAAACATAAGAAAAATATTAACAAACTCCCATAGACGTTTCTTTCAACATGAGAATATAAAAAAGCTCATCACGTTAATTGTTATTAACAAGGATTATAAATGTGAATAAACAAGATGATTTAATTATGTGATTAATGTTAACGGAGAAGTATTACTATTTATATCCTCAACAAATATTTATTATTATAAACACAGTTGAGGATGTTAAAACTGACCGATTTTTACTCGACTACGGCGAAGCCACAAGGAGGTTAATATGTTTAGTCTAACCGTTTTTACTTTCCCTTACCTATTATGAAATATATAGTAAGGAGAAGAATTGCGATCGTGAAAATTTTCGAATTCGAGTTTTCAACGGAAATACTCTTTTCAAGGTCTCCGGAGTCCAAATAACCAAGTCTCGCAAAATCGTCTATATGTCCGTGTATCTGTGTAAACAGCTTAGCTCAAAAACGATACTGATACTGTAAAGTTGTACGATACTGAAATTCCGTATTTAAGGTAGGCATATGCATGTGATGTTACAGCAACCTTTTTGTAAAAAACGGCTAACCGGAAGTGCCACTTTATATAATCGATTTTACACTTTTTTACAATTTTCTCGAAAACGGATCTAACAATTTCGATGAAACTTGCTTAAATTATTCTTCTTAAAGTCCTGTAACTTTTCATATATGTATTACATCACCTAAGAAATGCAGTGGAAAAAGTTATGATGAAAAGAATATTTTATTAGCCTGTAACTCGAAAAGTACACATTTTATGGTAAATTATGTATCCAATCATATGAAAGGTAATTAAATTTTCTAAAAAATAAAAAGGAATAATCGAAATGGGACCAATATTAGCAAAGATAGAGCGTATCGGATTAACCGGAGGTGTTCATTGTATCATCGATTTAACACCTTTTTACAATTTTCTCATAAACGGCTCTAATGATTTTGATGAAACTTGCCTATTGTCTTCTCCTTAAGGCCCTTTAACTTTTCAATTATTTAGTCCATTACCGAGAAAATGCAGGAAACAAATTTATAGCCAAAAGAAAATTTTATTTGCGCATAACTCAAAAAGTATAAATTTTATGGTAAATTATATATACTATCATATAAAAGGTAATTTTATTCTCTATAAACCAAAAAAGGATTTATCGAAAAAGGACTAGTACTAGCAAAGACACTGCGTGTATTATAAGGACTACAAAACCCAAGAAGGAAAGCCGACCGCGTCAGTAAGGAAACGGATATGACCGAACCTTTTCCCACTAAGCCTCCAACTTGTCAACAATACGCACTGTATCCAATGTAATGTAAGAGTATAAAATTAGAAATTAACTTAATAATTTCTGCTTTTATATTATTTAATGGAAACAAAATGTTTCTTTGAAAACTGAATGGAATTTCCATTGAAACTATTTTAAAAATTTAAAATATATTTTAACTTGGCAAATCTAAAATATATATTGTACAGAATTGTCGTATAAAAAATGTTTAAAAAACTATTTTATTGTACTTTTGTGATAGAAGACGTGAAGAAGTGAATGCTGCTGAGTTTATTTCAACTAGTATTTATGTGAACTCTTTAAAACTACGCTAAAAAGATTATTATTGGGTTATTATTTGCGCGCCGAGATTTTTTTTTTTAGCGAACAGCTCAACCGATTTTCAAATTTGGTGGTTCAAATTGTTCAGTGAGATCTCTTGAATGTTTTGAAACAATCTGAGCTCAAAATACTGAGTAAATATTGTATTAAATTTGGTTTATCTGTCCGGTTGAGAGAATGTTTTTTTTTTAGCAAAACTGCTCAACCGATTTTAAAGTTTGATGGCTCAAGCTACTCGGTGAATTCTCGTGAATGTATTTAAACAATTTGAATCCAAAATACTTAAATAATATTTCATTATATTTTGAGTATTCTCGACTTTTGGTGAAACTTCATATCCTATGATGTGGTCTTATGTAATAAAATCTACTTGAAAAACTAAAAACATTAAAATAAAAAAATATTTATTTTGTGTATTGATAGTAGACCGTATTTTATTTTATTTTATTAAGAATTTTATTTTATTTACGGTCACCCGGATTATCTTCTTCCTAAAAAATAATTGTATTTAAAAAAAAAAAAAAACGATTATGGACATAACCTTACCTTTCATATCTACTTGAGCACATTTGTGGGTTGTTAGTGAAGTTGACGTATGTGAGTATTGTAACTTAGTGTAGTAGTCAGGTACCTTCCATTACCCGTTACGGCTCCTACAAGTGCATTCCGTCCCATGGATTTGTGTACATCGACCTACAGAAAGATCCTTGCATCTGTGGGTGTTAACAAACAAAAAGTCTATTACACCAAGTTTCAATATTCATATACATCAACTTCACTAACAACCCACAATATGTTTAAATATATGTGAATTTACATTCTGACCCTCAGAATGGATAGAGTTATTTTCTAGTCGGATTTAAACCAAAAAAAAAAAAAAAATTATACTGTATTACCATGAAAGTTCCCAAATTTTTTAAACGATAAAAGTTATTAAAGTTAAACTTTAATATTATCTCTAATAAAGGTTATTGTATCATGTATTTCTGTGATATGTTTATTTGTTTCATTTATTTATTTGTCTATTATCTCTATCCCTAAGGATCTTTGGCAAAATTACAATTTATATTTTGCTATAATATTTGTTTTGTTTTTTAATAACGCAACAGTTTTTCATTATTCATTTTTCAAAAATGGATTATGAAAAACGTCTCGCTGATTCCGACCAAAAAGGAGACAGAAAAGCCATTTATAAGTAGATACTTACTTAGTTTTTATATAATATCAATAGTAAGCTGCTATTAAGTTCGATAACTACAATTTTCTTTTTAATTTGATATTTCTCTAAGATCCCAAAGCATTGTATTAGTTAAAGTTTTCTTCTAGATTAAGCTTATCGTTACCTAAACGTCTGTTTCGGACTAAAATTTACGTTAAATCAAAACATTACAAATCGTTGACACAGCCACCGGCTCTAAAATACTTTAATAAAATATTTTTATACAATTCTTTATTTTTTAATATAATACATGGTGAATAATAGAAATTAATTTTAATATAAGAGAAAAATATTTATTCTTTCGCAATTTAAGTTGTTTTTTCTTTTTTTTTTTTTAAGAATAAACTATGATTTTGATGATCACACTTATCATATCAAAATGGTCGGACTTAGAATCATTTGACATTGTTAAATGGTCTAATAATCATATTGTATTGCTTCACATTATTCCTAAATCACCAAAATGTACATCGCTTTAATGAGATAATTATAAATGTTTTGGCTAAATAAATGAGTCGCTTACAAATTCGATAAGCCCTGCCTCCAACTATCTACACATAACTGCGACAACCTCAAATAAGAGAACTAGTTTCAGTAATTACTGCTTTCCGCCAATTTGCGGTGCAGGGCAAGGACGGTACACGGTATCGGTAACGAATCCAATATAACTTTACTAACGCAACTACCAGTTTCACTTGAGTGACGGGTTAGGTTATGTGAAATATTTATAATATCAAGGAAGACGAAATTTAACTTTTGAGTCCCAAAGGGTGGGCGTCCTTTCGCGCATAAATAATGAGGTGGTAGGCGGTTCTCCGGCCTAATAGGGCCAATTAAATGTTTTCCAAAATACATTGAAAACATAATACTTAAAAAATGTTCTACGAATTTCGCTGGTAAAACTTATCTTATTAACTTATCTTAGAGTTAGTAAGTATAGAATGAATAAAAATTAAAGTCAAAGTAATTAAAGATTAATTAAATTAAAGACAAAAGACTTGTTTGTATAGATAAAGAAACAAATTAGCCCACTTTGTTACCGTTCATAATATCAATTTATTCACATAAAACATACAAAAAAAACAGAACAAACGAACACACTTTTGTGTCGTTGGTTAATCGTGCATGTATCTTGGATAGAAGTAATTCCTAATAACACATGATCAGCTCTTTTAAATACATTAAACTTGTTAATGGAACCACGTTGAGCTTGTCATGATGCTTGATCCATCCACAAGGAAGTGCACAGACTAAACCTTGTGCTAAATTTTTCGAGTTATGTGTACTTATAAAAAGATTCATTCAAGGTACGACCAATCTCACCACCATGTCAGTTCCCTTACAAAGTATTGTCAACAGTGGAAGAAACATTCAAAATCTAAGTTAAAGTAAAAATAAGTTCCTCAGAGACCAACTTAAAGCTCTCAGAAAAATCTAATGTTAAAAATTGATTGACTTACTGTTTCCATCAATCCAATAATAAACAAAAACAACTTTACTGGCTAGGGTTGACACCCACTGGCACGTCCGCCAATAAAAGGTATGAAACCAAGAGTGGTAGGCAAATCTCCAACCTAAGTGTTTCAAGTTGCAGTGCTTCTGGAGTGTGTAGGGAGACCTTGCTATACTATGTTGTTAGGTCATAAATCGAAGGAAGGTTGACCTTTTTAACGACTCGAAATATCTCTCTCTCCTTTTTTTGCTATAATATGTTCAGTTACTTCATACGGGCCAATAGATTTTAAGAAAATTAGTGTTTTTCATGAGTGCTCCTACTCCTAAAATAGCCCAATGACTGAAACAAAAAGTCCGTGATGTTTACTCTTTTCTTAAAATGAATGGATTTCCCCATAATCAGAGTTCTACTTTTTCATGCTTCCTTCATGCTTTCTTCAGCAATCAAAAGACTGATCTACTCGGGAGCAAAAATCATTCCACGATATGGATCAATACAATACAGGAAATATAAAACTAGGAACAGGTAGCACGGTCCTAAGCCTGGTTTGTAAATTTATGATCAGCTACAGTGAATAAGATCGAATAATTTTCTAGTTATAATCGAATTGGCACTGATCTATAACAAATCGTCTTGAGCAGTGACGACTTAGACGGTCAAAAAGCTAAAATGAAAAAAAAAAAAAATGTCCAGGAGTTTTCAGTATGCTTGATAGTAGCCTATTAACCTTCTCATGAAAACTTAAAGGTTGCATGAACATTAAAGTTTTAAACTATGTCGGTTATGAATTCATAAGTAATGAATAGAATTGGTTTTATGTGAAGCAGCTATGCACATAAAACTATACATGTACTATGAAACGGCTGACTGGTCTATGACAAGTAAACAGAGTCGTGCTCCTAATAACATGCAGCCTTAACTACTCGACTATTTACCTACATATTGCGTGAGGGGTTTGCCATCACGAACCCTTACATGATTCAGTTTTTTTTTCCCCCATAATTCTAGTAAAGAACCGAAGGCTAATCTCTCGTGTAACTCTCCATAGCTCATTTATCAAACTAAACCCTTTTAATTGCTGAGTTATTTCATATATAAATGTCTTTGTAACACATCTGTACTATAAAGTATTTTACTACAAGGATGGTGAACTGGCACAAGTTCGTAATTTCTTATCCTAATCCCAGACAGAATTACATCCAAAAACCTTTTTCCTTGTAAAAACTGCTCATATTAATCTAATAGAAAATTCGTAAACAATAGAAATATAACTGAATGGAATAGATTAAAGTAATGATCAGTAAAAGGTTTCTTACATACCAATAACCAAGAAAAGGAATTATAAAGTAAGCAGAGACCGTTTGTAGAAAACTTTACTATAAAGTATATTTCCCAGAAATAATCTCTTTGCATACAAATAAAATGAAGCAAAACAGCAGAAAACATTTTTGGTTTTGTAAAAACAGAAAATATAAACTTCTTAAGCTTCCGACGACTGCTTTATTTTGATTCCTACTGCTAATCCAAAAATGACCTTTTTTATTTTTTAAAAACGGACTACGATTAAGAAACCTTAGAAAAGAAAATGTGTTGTTTTATCCTCTCTTGTAAGGCCGAAAGGGTGAAGGAAATGAGAAGTATTGTAATGCCATTGCGTGTACAGCCCGATACACACACCTTCCACCCCACCTCCATCCAACTCACTTTGAAAACAGCTATCTATTCAATAGCTGCATCCAACGCTTTTTCCTAAAAAAAACTGCTCTATTGTTACTTTACACATTTGATGTTGAATATCGCTTGATAGAGATGTTTGAACAACAATTAGAGTGAATATAATTTTTTTTTTTATTTATTTACAGAAATTTACAACTGTATAAGAATATACAACAAGTAAATGTGATAATAAGTACATGACACTTGATAATGACGTGAGAAGGAGCTACCCATTGGTAGCACTTCGATGATTTCTATGTTAGAAGGTCCCGCGGCCATCTTCTTTTAAGACGTCTCGGAGGATTATCGGGAATAGTTTGGGATGAAAGGTTACGCACTAGTGGGTTAGTGTGGGCAAGGAGTTTGTAGAATATAAATTTAAAAGCAAATAAAATGCGGTTCACGGACATTTTGTACACTAGATAAAAGACACCTAAGTAAATATATCTCCATCTTTCGCTATTGTTAAGGTACGCAAATCCAGCCTTGATCTCCTGATTCCTTTTTCACCCCACATTTTCCTTAGTTTTCACGGTTTTCATTTCTACACTACTGTAGATAATCAAATATAATTTATATTAATAAATAGACAATTATTTTATAAATAAACTTTTCCTAAATACTATGAAACTGATAATTATAAAGAAAATGTCGTTTAGATAATTTTAAAATAAAACTTATAATAAATAAATTAAATTTTGGCAAAATCGGAGGATATCAGGTTTAATTAGTTTTTAAAAAAAAAATTATTTTATTTTCATTGGTTTTAATTTCAAAATTTACTTATTTAGGTATTTAGTTAAGTTTGTCGACCACTAGGGTCATTTACATTGAAGTTACTTCAATAGATCACTTCCTTCATTTTGTTATGTGGGTCTAAAAAATATTTAGATTTAAGAAGTAAATTGTAGTTAAAATGGTTAAGAGTTCATCAAGAACTTATGTCTCCAGAGAATGGTGAAAACGAGAACTCAAGTATGTTGCCACTATTATTTTGGAGAATATTCGTTTTTTAAGGTGATAACCCTGAATTTCTCTTACCTTGGACGAAGCAATATTTCATAATCTAGCAGTTTTATCTATGAATCTAGATAATTTGTGTCAAAGTAAACGTTCAACTGAAATCATAGAGGTAACATACTTGAGCACTCGTTTTTACCATAATCTGGAGGCTTAAGTTCTTGATGATCTCCTCACCATTGGAAATACCATTCATTTTTTAAAAATACCACACTTTTGTTTTGTAAGTGCTACTTTCAATTTGAGCCAGCATACATTTTTTTCATCAATGTATGGCAATATGGGTAGTAGCATACTTAAGAATTTTGAATTTTAAAATTTACTTTAAATGTAAATATTTTGACCATTCACTATTTGCTAATGATAGGTGTTCTCACCAATAATACATACGAAAATTGGAGCCAACTCCATAATAATTAGAAGCAGGTAAAAACAATCTCAAAGTCAAAAGAAGCGATTTTGTCAAGTCTCATGAGAATGACCCATATTTGTTTATAGTTTTTAAAAACTGTTTAAGTTCTGTGGTTGCTTTGTGATCTTCTATCAACATGTCCTTTAAATCCGTAGAGAATCTATGCGGCTCATGAGCTACACACTTTTTGGGTCACATTTCAACATTTAGAGCATTGCATTATATTGCTTTTTTTCCGGAAAATCTAAAAAAGATTTTCCTGCTGTCGTTTGGAGAAAAACGACAAGTTTTGTCACTGTTACCCTTCAAACATTTTTATACACTGGAAAAGGTTTTTCACTTATATATTTATATTTATATATTTCACACACACACACACACACACACACACACACACACATATATATATATATATATATATATATATATATATATATATATATATATATATATATATATATATATATATAATAAAAATCTAATTAGTCTTCCAGATGTCATTAATAAATATTTTCTATAATATTTAAACTATATGAACACCTCTTCTTATTTGCCTCTCGCTTTCACAATTTTAGCGTTGGATCCGCAATCCATCACAACGAGTTCCTCTGATCCTCCTGAGCCGCTTCAATCTTGGAAGAGCTCTACCTCTCCTCCACACCACTGAATGTACTCCTGATAGAAAATCCAATCGTGCTCCACTGGCCTTCCCCCAGTTGGGCGTGGTTTTATCACTTTCCTTTAGTCCCGGATCCCATGCAGAATAACGTGACTTATTTTACACAAACATTTGCCTACTTCGGACAGTTATGTTCTTGAAGATCTAAAAAATACATGTCTGCCCCGCCACGAAGCTGACGGAATACAAAATGGCGGCCAATCAAACATGGAGTTTTTTGGGTATTTTCAGTTATTGATTAATAATTCCAAAACGGTGATTCCAAGTGAAAACTTTTGTATAAAAGAACTTCAAGTATAAAAGAACATCGGATGAGAATGTAACATTATAAATTTGGTTTAGGAATACAAAATTTGATGCTCTACAAATTATATTCGTAAAATTTTTAATTTATAATAGCAGTTTCTATGGAATAGGCGTTTGAAAGTCACTATATTGAATTTTGTGGCGAAGTTGTTAAAAATTGTAGGTTTTCAAAAGTCAGTTTCGGCCATTTTCCTGAACTAAATTTATAATACTAGTAGATACTTATCCGATGTAGAATTTGATGTTCTTTAATACTTGAGATTTAAAAGTTTTCGATTGGAAGCACCGTTTTGAAGTTATTAATCAATAACTGAAAATATCTCCCAAAAATACTCCATCTTTGATAGGCCGCAATTTTGTATTCGGTGGGCTTCGTGGCGGCAGACGTGTATTTTTTAAAACTTCTTCAAGAACATAATTGTCTGAAATAGGCAAATCTTTGTGTAAAATAAGTCACGTTGTTCTGTATGGGCTCTGGAACTACTTGATTTAGCAGGCGTGCAAAAAAAAAAAAAATTAACACTGTTATACAGTGATAGTCCGAGGTGTACCAATTGTTTGAATCAAATATTTCTTAAGCAATATCCTACAGTCTTACGCACTTCACCATAACACATATATCATTTCGGACTAACAATAAGTGATTAATATGACTTGCTTATTAAAAATTGTATTCGTAACATTGTTATATGAGAAATCAATAAAAAAAAAAAAATATTTCTAAAAAAAAAAACCCATAAATGACAAGAATGAGGGTAATAATAATATTTTGATGTCACATTCTTCCTCCCAATACGGTACCAAAGCATTGTTTCCGGAGGTACTATTATTTTTATTTATTTTTTCCGCTAGAGCTTCTTTGTTTTTCATTCTACTTGAGTACAAAGCGCTTTCTGTACATCAAGTATTCGGTGAGGAAGTTACTCTTCAATCAAGAGAACATTATAAATACTAAGTATAAAAACATAGTATGGCATTAATGCATTGTTTTCTAAGCCAGATATTTATATGCATTGTTTCATTTAAATTACAAAACCAAAAATCCTCTCTGTTGCGTTTAGTTACGCTGCTGATCACGACGGAACGCTGATGATTACGGGGTAACCAATTGAAACAAGAAACGGCGGTTCTTTTAGATTAGCAAAGCGATGGATTTATAGAGTAGCAGAAATGGCGGCAAACACCTTCGTTCTATTTGTCGACGGCAGTAAACGAATCATTCGGCCTGATCTCCTATAGAAATGTCGAGTCACTTATTTACTCATCCCAGCCGTTTGTTTGCTATTTGTTTATAAGGCCACATCAAATTTTCTATGCTTATTATTTGTTAAATATTCCAATCAATTTGCTGTTGTTCTTTGGTTTCGACACAGTCAATTCACTGTAACAAGAATAGGCAGTTTTCATTTACTCATCAGTGGGTAGGTCAAAATTAAAATTTTCTCAAATGGAATCTGAACCTAGTTTAGGGTGAAAAACGGTGCAATCATTTCAACTTTTTTTGTTTTGTTTTTTTTACTGAAAGAATGCTCTTGATGACAGAAACGCAAAGATTATATCAAATCTCCAATCGCCCTCTCATTGCCCCATAAATTGAGGAGTTTTCTATCAAAAGTTAATATAAAACCTTCCCAAAAACAATACACCACCCATTCCCCTACACATTATTATAAATTAATTTAAAAATTGTAAATCTCTAAATAAGATTAATTAATTTATATATTTGACGTATCTGAATATTTATTAATAGAATGAAACCCTATGACACATTCCTTCCATGCATTCCAAGTAGTATTTAGCTAATTTCTAGAAAGAACTCACGAATTACATTAGTTAAATTTATATATTTCTTTATATTAATTTTAGATGCAACAGATAAATTATATTGCAATAATTCAAGTAATACTATATAGAAAAATAAAGGAAACATTTTTCCTTTCAATGAATGGTTTAATTTCAAAAATTCTCAAAAATTAAAATAAAATAATACAAAAGTTGAAATTTATTTGACAACACAATTTCAACTATACTTATTTTTTCAAGCAATGTTAAACTCTTTAGTTATAAATTTTTACTTTGCACATCACATTGAAATATTATATTAATTAACAACAAATTAGTATAAGCAATATGAAAACTGAAATTATTTCTCGATCATATAAGCTGATATTCAAATTCGTTAAAAATGTAAATAACATTTTGCTATTGCCGATGTAAACAGTATGCATCAAACTGTAAATAACAGAAATGTTATTAGCATTGTTGCCAGCAATGTTAATGACATTTCGTTGACCAGGCATCAAAATGTTATTAAGATCTTGATAATGATATTTTCGCTAGTAACATTTCGGTGGAAACCCAAGAAAAGAACTTGTTTGTAATTGTGAAAGGCAGTGGGGAGGCTGTGGTGGCTATAAAAGTAAAGCTTTCCCATGACAAAGACCTGAGCTTAGAAGGAAGCAGTTGCGTGCCTTCACCTTCCTTTAATCGATATTAATAGGACAACTATTTGATAACCTATCCTCTCTCTTCCTTATTACTTCTCTCTTTCCCTATTCTGGGTGGAGATTCACCAGGATATTCAATTCAAAAATAACTGTAAATTATTTACAAATTTATACTCATTATTTTTTTTAATTTATTAAATAAAAATAAGGGAAATGAAAGCAACTTTCAATATATTTTTTTTCATTCTAATTATATGTTCTAATTAATGCAATAAATATTGTCATTGAAAAGGGGAAATGCTTATCTTTAATCCATATCTTGATTTAAAAAATTTAACATCAATCCATCACATGGACCTCAGGTATTATCAACAGAAAGTTTTGTGTCACGTTCCAACATTTAGAGCATTGCATTCTATTGTTTTTTTTGTTTTTTTTCGAAAAATCTAAAAAAGAAGTTTGGAGAAAAACGACAGACAACAGGTCATTTTTCATTGCAATCAAAAATTTAATAACTAGAAATTAACCAATATAAAATTAATGTGAAAAATTACACTTATATTAATTCAACAGCCTGGCGCTGACATATTATGGAAAATAATCAAAATTTTGATTATAATAATGTATAAATTTTTAATAAGGAAGATGACAATAATAGGATTCATCAAAAGGACAAGATTCATCGAATCAATATATATCACTAAAAATATTTAAAAAATGCCAATTTCAAGATAGACGTGAAAGGCCTTGGTCAACATTATGTTGGCATTATTAATAAAATTAAAATTTAATAATTTTAACAAAATGGAGGATGTGGAAGTGTAAAGATGTCACCTTAGAAACCTCGAGTTTGCTGCAGCGCCGGTTCGAATCTGCAGCTTGCAGCAGCAGCTTACATGATTAGCATGCTCAATTTAGGGTTATGAGGGGCCTAGTGTAAGTAATATCGTATCTTGCTAAATAGATGCAGATGTGCTATCTGTGGTAAGATGGTGCAACTTTTTTTAATTTCACCAAACTAGTTTAATTCAAATTTGTTTTTACTTCCTAATTTCTTTTTCTATTGCCTATTGCCACCCTAGTCTCTTATTCTCTTCTCATGCTTCTCCATTGAAGTAACACGAAATAAGATTTTTACCACGTTTTATAATCTTTCATGTTTTGAATTTTACTAAAATAACTAAACTTATGCCTAACCGCTTATACAAATACAAATACCTAACCGCGTAAGCAAATACGCGTAAGCAAATATTTTGAAATCTGTGAGTTGTCAAAACAATATGGAGATCATTTAGTGGATTGACGCTGCCAATAGTATACAATCGTCAGCTATACTCAGCCTGCTATTTGATTTGTTTTCTACTGCATGCTATTTATGAAACTTAAGGAACAGCACAAATTGCATGCTTAATGAGAGGATTGTGAGTACCCCTACACTTGTTTTCGTAAGTAATTGATGTATTGATCTTTTATATATTTAGGATATTGTATATCATTAATAGTAAAAAATCAATAAAGGACTTACTATTACAAGACATTTAAATATTAATATATTTTAAAAACTAAAATAACGATTATTTCAGTTTATAATGTCATTATGACGATAATCTATGATTGGATAAGATGTTTTTAGCAACGAGATGAGCTAAGGCAGGAAAATATGTGCAATAACATTTGATTATATAGTTTTATTTTGGCTATTTCTCAAAGTTTTACAAATAAATTATGTTACCAAGTTGTTTAAATTATTGTAATGAATTATGATTATGATGTCCTTTTTTTTTTTTTCTTCAAATCCAGATTTTATATCTACCGAATTTAAAGTTAGATATAAAAGATAATTTTGTGTCGATTAATTCAGTTTTGAAGCTCTTTAAATACAAAATTTTCCATATTAATTTGGAAAACAAAACATACCCTATAAATGCAGAAAAAATAATTTGATCAACAAACACAGTCAAGTATACGAATACGAATTATTTTATCGAGTAAATAGGTGCATACGTTTCAGTTGTTAGAATATAATATAGTTGGAATTATTATATCTAATATTTATATTATAGATCTCAACGGGAATCGTATGACGATTCATTATATTGTATTGCTTATAACTTTCTATATCCTTTTCTAATTAAAACGAAGAAAAAAATACTAATTATATTCACATAAAAACATTGACATGCAAATAAATATTCCACAAATAAAAAATATAAAGTAATACAAATTCATCAAATGTTCAATAAAAACTTTTTGAGGTTATGATACTTTTTTTAACACAAAGCAAAAAAATTGTGAAGTCGATTGTAAAGGAAACTACGTCATTTGTCATTTAGAACGAGAAAAAATACTTATCTGGTGCGCTTTCATTATATTCTTGCCCATAGGCACAAGATAATACTTATAAGAAGGTTTTTTCTCTTGTTTAATGGTTCTACTAATCACAGAATTAGATCAAATTCAGCAAGTTTCACCAGAGCCAATACAAAGTCGTTTAAATACCTTTTTTGACATGAAAAGTGACGTCACATAAACCCCACGAAAAATGGCGCGTTTGAATAGCTAAAATATCTAATATTATTCTTTGAACTCAATGAATTTTACCTTGGTAAGTCTTGATTTAAAGGGAATTTAATTGCCTTAAATTTGGACGTTTTTACTAAAGCCAACAGAAATTTTATTTTTATCAAAGTTCTATTGAAAAACACTGTTTTGTTTTTCCCGTTTTTCTTAAAATTGGAGGGTGGTGCAGAAAAACGAGTGGCACCTCCGTATTATGTTGATCGTGATCTACAAGAAAAATCATATATATCTCGTAGTATAAAAAAAAAGTCAAATTTTGTAAATTAGAGTAATTTATTTAAGATATTTTTAAAAATCAGATATTTACTCAATTAGCGAAACGTTAGCATCAGCCAACTAACTTTTATTTGAGAAACTTAAGCTTTCTTTTAGAATCTTGCTAAAATACGATTTTATAGTACATAATGAATAAATTAATCTTTCAACTATATCCTAACGGTAACTGTTGTTTTTTTTTCTCTTAATAATGAATTATAATATCATATGTAATATGTATATCAGAAACTAGAACTAAAAATATATCATAATTAAATAGTTGAACAAAATAACATTTTTTTTTTATAATATTAAATTTATTTAGATTCCTTTGAGGAGGTTTTAATGGCAGTTCTATAACGAATTTCAAAAAGAATTCTTACAACCTTAACGTCAATCAAATTCTTTGTCAGGCTAAGCATGCCTGAAATGGCGCGTAGCTGCTTAAGCAGTGGGAGGAGCCGAAAGCGTTTTTCAGCTGAAGCCTAAAAGGTTTTTAGGCAGCCTCTTGCCCTGAGGGGATTTCCTAAGTTTTTCAGAGAGCTGCTTCAAACAGTTAACAGTGCCGGGCAAATGTATTCCGCTTCCAGGGAAACATTTACCTTTGGGGCATGTTTTGAGTTATTCTGTTATAAGCGTTATATATTATATGACCACCAGAAAACAGCTATATTTTCTGTTAGTATAAAGAAGATTATAAAGTGTACAGCAAAGATTTTATTTTTTATAACGAACGCTTATAGGTTAGATGATCTAATGTGTATTACAGAGGTGTACGATGAAAAAGATGAATTAAAAAAAGGCACTGTGTTCATTAAATTCTTATAAAAGCTAGGATGGCACAGCAAATTATGAAGATCTTTGGTCGCAAGATGGTCTTCGTACGGACATTGGTTTGTAGCAGTACAGATTGCCCAGAGAAGACCAACCTGCCTCACGTTACGACGAATATTGGTTTCTATCCATTTGTAGGCTATGCATTGCTTCATAGCCAATCCTTTTGGGTCAATTCGATAGTTTCCTTCTCAATGACATATGTTCAAGCACTCGGGTTCAGTACTGTGATAAATCAGTTCAGATCCACAGATTATGTCTGTTCAGGTTCAGCGAGGGCACAAGTACCTGTATTTATAACCTCCAGGCGGCTATTCACATCCTAGAAAAGTCACAGTGCAATTTCCAATTAAGATACACAGGGTAGTACACAGGTAAGGTATCATTCTTACGCCCGATCGGTGTGAGTTGCCATATCCAGGGAACAGGACCTCCCATATCCAAGGAAGGGAGGGATTGATTGCATGAGAAATCTCAGGAGCAGGATCCGTATTTACGACCTTTGTGCTTGTAAGCAGGTGCATTTTTGAAAGTGCGTTAAACCGCTCGTCCAATACAACCCTATATATACACCAGTGTTGGGAAAACCGAAAATTAAAATACAATTACTTACCAATTACTGTAATTTGATAAACTGTAATTATATTATTATTTTGAGACGCTACGACCCAAGTTGAGACTTGTCCTGATCCATCATCGACCGCCAGTTTTTCCGAAGTGATGCAGCCTTACAATTTCGGATACCAACTTAAATACTCGCATCAGTAGCCAGTAAATCCTCCCAATCAAAGTTTTGGAGGACCAAATATCCTAGTTCCATATATTTGCTCATTCGATACCTTCTGTGTGATTTCTTCTGGATGCATCTTTATGACGTGACTAGCCCATCGCAGTCTGACTAGTTTAATGACGCACTTTATAAAGCTCGTTATTTATCCCTCTTCATCAGACTTGGTTTATACCTATAGGTCCGAATATTCTTCGGATAATTTTCCTTTCAAACCTCAGGAGTGATAATTCAATTGCTTTAGTTTTTGTCCACATAATTTGAAATTGCAGAAATGAAATTACAATTTTATTAACTTATTGCATACCATTATTTATAAATGGGATTTTATTTCTGCAATTCCAAATTACAGTAATTGGTAAATAATTGAAATTGAAATTTGTTTTGCTGAACACTGATATACACATGAATATATGAGAGCAGTAGGCATCCAATAATCTAATTGAAAATTTATAAATTAAAAGAAGTTATTCATATAGGTATCAAAGAATGAATATTTTAATAACGCTTGAGGAATAAACGGATGAATTTTCATCGAATAAAGCTCAAATGCCTTATAATTTTTACCTTTAGGAATAAGTTGAAATAGAAATAAATAATGTGCTTATTACGGTATACAATTATGAGCAAGAATACCATAATTTCAGTAATTGTTATTATTTAGCAAATATATAAATTAATTATAGTTACTATTTATAATAATTAAACGTCTAGTCCTTACAGAGAAAAGCTACCTAACCATGCATACTTCCTTCATTCCCTGTCAGACCCAAGTCCTAGGTGACCTATCTACCTCCTCCTTTCCTATTTCCTTTAAATGATTGAATGTAGTTGCTCTGGTCTGCCGGCAGTTTCCTAAGCATTCATGGACCATTTAATAGGAAAGTTTTTATAACACATTTCTTTGTAATATTTAACAAACAAATATCATTTTTATTTTAGCACGTACGCCATCTAGACAACAAAAGTTGCTTGATTTTTTTTTTTTTTTTAATCTTCCTTTAATACATATAGTAATGGTATGAATGCACATTGATGAAATGTATACAATAAATATTACCACATATAAAGCTCTTGAAAAATAATTTATAGTCTGTTGTTATCATAATGCACTAGCTTCCTCAACTATGTATTTATTCAAAATTTTATCCAATTTAATATACCTTATTTTATTTAATTTATTTTTAACGTGTTATGATATAAAAAAAATAAAAAAAAAGAATTACGCCGAAAATTTTAACCCTTTAGCTGCAGAATACTCGTGCGGTGGGAGGATACGGTGGTGCGGGATAGTCCAGCGCCTGCATTGCCCCGTGTGCGGAATACTTTTTGCGTTTAGCATTTATCATTATAAATAGCATTTATCTTTATCATCTTCCTCAGAAGATAATTGCCTTAAAAATCCACTAGTTCCAGGCCTCTCCAACAGAGACATTTTGGGATCTATCTTAATATTCCTCGTCTTAATCTGAAGAAGACTCCCCTTCACTTTCACTCGCACCCGCCAAAAGTTCTAATAATTCTTCTTCAGAATAATTTTTTTTTGACATCTTTATGCACTTAACTATTCACTACCAAAGCAGAAAATAAACTGAAGAGAATAGGGAAAATGTCAGGTAAAGAGAAACCATATATGGTCATAAAAAAAGGGACGGAGAAGGTTCGAGGGTTGGCCGAGTAGAAGGAAGCTATAAATGACAAAAATTAATTCCCACGCCCTCTGTCGTCTTTGAAGGACATTGCTACTTCTTTAAATAGTTTACAGATGGCGATAGTCGAAGAACTAATATAGAAGCTAGTAGCAGTCAGGCGCAAAACAAGTCGAACGACTATAGAAGCTCATAGCGCACGGAGCACTGCAACTGCCGGACTACTATAGAAGCTCATAGCACACGGGGTACTGCAACCGCCGGACTACTATATAAGCTCATAGCAGCGAAAGGGTTAAGAAACATAAGTTAAACTCCAACATTATTAGTAAATATTATAAAATTTCAAATTGGAAAATTACTTCCGTACATTTTATCTTCAAAGTTTGTACGATTTTGATAGTAAATACTGTTTTATGAAAAACTGCCGTACGAATTTTCATCAAACGTGATTAATTAGTTCTGGAAAAACAATTCGCCTTGATACGATATTAAAAATATTAAATATTAAATATTAAAAAATGTTTTAAATAAATCAAAAAGAAGAAAAACAAAACAAAAAAATGAAATTAACCGTATTTCTATACAATTCAAATTTTTTTTTTAAATACCGAATCTGATACCGTAAAAACATAGTACTTATAAACAAAAAAATCTTTAATAAAAGCAATCAATAATCATTAAAATTTTTATAAAACCTTTAAATTTTAATGTAATATAATTTTTATATCTAACTTAATTTAAATATTAGGTACGATATTATGTATCATGATATGGAAAGATTCATACTGCAAACAAATATAATGTAATGCATGGTAAGTGCGCACTAGATTTTACAAAGTTGGACCTTAATTTACTGAAAAATCATTATTTTTCAAGCTAAATTTTTCCTCATTTTTAAAAAATTATCCTCAGACGATTACGTTTAAATTTTTTTCTAGCCCACACCTAGTAACGCACATGGCCATGCCTTAAGGGGTAAGTGCGTAGTTCCTTTTCGGAGGATTATTATACTGATGTAATAATGAAAAAAGTTAAAATTTGTCTGATTTAACATTTTACAATCTTCAGTGACATGATAGTGAGATGTGGAACGTAATTGAATATATGCATAGAAAAAATAAATTTTATTTCAGTAATGCGTTAGTCCGCTATTGTCCCGGCAAACCTTAATAGGGATAAGTTTATACCACAGACACTTGTCCCACAACAGAGATCTACATTTACCCCTACTATCATAGTCAGGGCAACTCCAACAACTAGACTCCAACAATAACTATCAAGAAGAAACGTAAATCATAAAGTATTTTTAAGAACAGCTTCTGAAGGTTCCATTTACTGCAAAGAAAAAAAATTAAAAAACAGGTCAAGCGGTGGATAAACACCGATATAGCTGTCTAGCAATTCATGAAAGATCCAACTTACTCAGCAAGTTTGAACTATTACCTTTCTAACTCGTCATACTTTACCTTAACGAACTTATCTTGACTGATTTCTTATGCATCAGGATATAGAATCCAAGATCCGTAAAGGACAGGCAGCTGAATTTAACCAGACGATCACCCACTTACCCCGAAAACTTAATTATCGAACAAATCTTATCAAAACTATTTGAAAAAAGTACTAACACGGTAAAACAACAAATAACTGTGGCCTGAATAGAATAAGAATAAAAGATAAAAAAAAAACAAGGATGGAACTGCTGTAAAGGGGGTTTCGAGCAGTTAAGGATATACTAGGTGGAAAAGCAAGATGCTAATTGGCCGTAGGATCAACTAGATAGAATTATCATTTTAAATTATTACGTTTAACGTTCCTACCTCTTTTTACGATTATCTTTTTATAGCTGAAAAACTTCGTCCTTATCTCCCTTGAGCATTTTTTCCATAGAAAGGATATACATTAAAAAATATTCCTTTGAATTTAGTTTTTTTTTTTTTTGTCACTTATTCATTTTTAGGTAAAAGTTGTTTTTACGCTTCGTTAATAATGGATACTTTTAATAACTGAATAACTGAATATATATATATATATAATAAACTTGAAAAGTCGTAATGAATATTATATCTATATATTTATATATATATCTGTATATATATATATATATATATATATATATATATATATATATATATATATATATATATATATATATATATATGTATCTATATATATATTCATTACGATTTTTCAAGTTTTTTGTTATGTAAACGAACTGAATATTTTTTATTGACTTTTCGCCTATATATTATTGAAAATCCTATATATATTTTTTTTGGCGTGAGCTATGGCATCAATTCCTTATATGATGAAAAGGACTATCAAAATAATAAACATTTTCAACAAAATAAATGTATCCGAAAAAAATTAATGCAATATTTATCTTATTGAACCAACGAAATTCATTAGTTTTGAACATTTTATTTGGTTGTTCATCTTATAAGTGTATATGATATTGTATTGGAGTTTTCAAACGCTTCAATCATTTTTATCTTGCACTGAATTTATATAACATTATAATTACATCTTAGGTAATTATCTGGAGATTGGTTCGTTACTAACATAGCATACTCTTTCAGCCGTTGCGATGCTATGATGGGATATATATTTCCATAAATATATTATGTATCCTCAATATATTTTTGTATGTATTATAATAACTCTACGAAACTAGAACTAAGCCTATTCCTAGAATGTGGATACAAAGCTCCTGAATTTTCTTACGTTAGGGCCCAAGAGGTGTTCGAAGCCATAGTCGTTTGCAGTTTGGATCCGCGCCAATTGTATTCTAAAGAATGTAGTTCGCATCAGATTTCCAAACGCTTCTTTATCCTGCTGACTAAGCTACTAAATAAACGAAACACTTGTACCAAACGGTTTGATAGCATTTTGAAAGTTTTTAATGAGTCAATTTTTTTTAAACAGATATAGTTCAATTATTAAAAATTTAATTAATCAAAAATAGACCATTCAATACAAAAGCGAATGCCAATCACTTTGCTAGCCGTTTATTAAATGTTAAAGTTTTGTAACCTATAAGCTTTTTTTATCCAATGTTATTTTTACAGCTCTGATTTTTTTTTTTCTTCCTTCGGTAATGTTAAGCTCCAGAAAAATGATTAATGGAACGTTTATTCTTATATATATATATATATATATATATATATATATATATATATATATATATATATATATATACTCGATTTATACTTTAAACATTTCGGTATTCGAGAAAATAAGTATCAAAGTAATATCAAGTGTGAAAAATTCAAATCGAGGTAACGTAATAATCCTAATCACATGACCAGCATGCTTTCTCACATTCTCGAATTCGGTTACCTTCTTTACTCATGTAGAAACTCAATTATCCTTCCGAGGTATAAAAATTGTCCGCGAAAAAGAAAGTCGAATTCCAGTATTTGAAGTCAGCTTCGCTCAACTCCACTTCAATACCTTTTGTCCTCTACGTATGAATAGAACAAATTAATTCAATCATCTATATAATCATCTTCAAATTAATTTCATAATGCCCTTTAGCGTGAAAAACATACATAATAATTTCCTTTATTTATTTTATTTCCATTTATTTATTTACATATTAATTTATAATATTTATTTCCATTTTCAGTACCTAAGAGAAAATGATTTTTCTAGAAAGCTACATATAATCGACCTCCCATGCCTAAGAAATAGAGAAATACATTTCTTGTGATGCACGGTAATCCTATTAACTACAGCAAGGAACAGAAAGCTTGCTTGCTTCAAGTCTTCGTGACTCTCAATGACAAATATTCTACTCAACTTTATTATTATAGCCTGCTTTCTTTTCAATTAATATACTCTATTATCCTACTTAGGTAGGTAGCATGCAATCTAATTTAATATATTTTTAATTTTTTGATGTTGTTAATTCCATGATTCAACATACTTTGTTATTATTTAGGAAAAAATCTGAACCATAGAAGAAATATTTATTTGTTGTGATTTCCGTTTTTTTTTTTTAAATTATATTAATAAAGCATATAACTTTATCTATGACTACAAATTTAAGGAATACAAATTTAATTACCCTGTTTAAATTTATTTCCTTTAAATTTCTTCTTTTCTATTCTAACAACGTTTTGGACACTTTGCCCATCTTCAAGTTGTTTTATTTTTATACGTTAATAATATATTAACTAGCCAATATTTTCATTATAAACTAATTCATTTATATCCTAAGTTCTATATTTATTTATTTCTTACATCCGCATTGCACCACCTATTTGAAATGTTGTTCACAACAGAATATAAATAAATTTAATGAAGCATTTAATTTTTTTACTTTCCCTTACCTATATACGATATTAAGTATATAGTAAGGGGAAGTATTGCGATCGTAAAAATTTTCGAATTCGAGTTTTCGATGGAAATACACGTTTTAAGGTCCCCTGAGTCCAAATGACCAAGTCTCGCAAAATGGTCTGTGTGTCAGTGTGTCTGTGTGTGTGTGTGTGTGTCTGTGTGTATGTGAACAGCCTAGCTCAAAAACGGAAACTCGTACAATACTCAAATTTAAGATAGATATCTGGCTGTGATGTTACAGCAATTTTTCGTCCAAATCGACTAACCTGAAGTGCCTCTTTATATAATCGATTTTACACTTTTTTACAATTTTCTCGAAAACGGCTCTAACGATTTTGATAAAACTTGGCTAAATAAAGGCCTTTAACTTTTCATTTATGTAGTAAATCACTGAGGAATTGCAGAGAATAGAGTTATGATGAAAAGAATATTTTATTTGCGCATAGCATAAAAAGTATGCATTTTACGGTAAATTATGTGAAAATTGTATGAAAGGTAATTAAATCATTTTAAAAACAAAAAAAGAATCATCAAAATCGGACCAATAATAGCAAAGATACAGCGAATCGGACTAACCGGAAATGGTAATTATATCATGGATATTACAATTGTTTACAATTTTCTCGAAAACGGCACTAACGATTTTGATGAAACTTGCCTAAATTATTCTTCATAAAGGCCTTTAACTTTTCATTTATGTAGTAAATCACCGAGGAATTGCAGGGAAAAAAGTTATGATGAAAAGAATATTTTATTTGCGCATAGCATAAAAAGTAAAAGTAGACTTATATGAAAGGTAATTAAATTATCTAAAAAATAATAAAAGAATCATCAAAATCGGACCAGTATTAGCAAATATACAGTGTATTTTACGAGGAGCACAAAACCCTAGATGGATAACAAAGCGCATCCGAAAGGAGACGTATGCGACCGAACCTCCTCCCACCGATCCACCAATCTATTGTAAACAATACGCTCTGTTATAAAGTAATTTAAGAATACAAAAGCGGAAATTAACTTAATTTCTACTTTCACATTATTTAATGGAAAGAAAATGTTTCCATGGAAACTAAACAGAAACTATTAAAATATATTTGCAACTTGACAAAGTTAAAATATAGTGTATAGAGGATAGTATAAATATAGGGAGTAGTGGGAGAAGATGTGTATGCTGCTGAGTTTATTAGAAGCAGTGCTAATGTGAACTCTTTAAAATTATATTAAAAAGATAATTGTTTTAGGACGGTAAGGAAAGTTGTGTGATGCGCGCACCGCACCATATTTTTTTAAAAATTTATGAATTAAAGTTTGTCATGCATGTGTGGACAAGATAAGACTTTTTAAACCGATAACTTTCCGATCTAATCTGTTCACTGAAACACCCCTCAATTTAATTCCAACAATCATATTTAGAGTTTATTGAATAATAGCAAACAAATAATTTTATTATGACCTATTATAATGAAAAATAAAGAGCATGTATCGCACTTCAGCTGAAGCCAAAATAGAGAACAACTTCACAGTCTTCTAAATATTTCTGCTAGCGTTCATGAACATTAAAATAATTATATCATCGATTTTGAACCAATTAAGAAATATCGTTAGTTTTACAATCATTGTACATCGTAAATGCATGAAAACAATTATTATTTCTTTTATAAATAAAGAAAAATTGGATAATAATTTGTGTCGAAATAGTATTTATATCGATATTTATTTCCCAGGAAGAAGTGAAGGTGGTGGGAACTATAGCTAACGAGCATTTTACTCCCTTTAAAAGGCGCCTGATATAACCTAAACATTTTGTATAAGCGGGTTCACGGCGTGAACTTCACGCCCGCCCACAATGTTGGAGCAACACTGCTTTACTAGCATGTACAAGTAAAAGATAACGCATATAAGGTTATCCATATATTTGTACGTCAAAAGTAAACTATCGTAAATAATATTTTCAAAGTTTAACAGGAGAATAAAAAGAATTTTCAGATTGCACAGAATTGCTTGTTATGGATAATGGCTAATCTTTATATTTGAACTGTTTAGCTTATTATTTTATTTAGGTTGTTTACCCTCTTAGCTGATTTACGATATTTCACCCCTCAAAAATATGGACAGAATAATGTAAATACAACAATAAAATCAAAATCAGCATAATTGGACTTACGATTGTTCTCTGATGGACAAATATATACATATTTATTTTATTAAACGTGTAGCATTATTCATTATTTATTGTTTATATATATATATATATATATATATATATATATATATATATATATATATATATATATATATATATATATATATGTATATATATATATATAAAGGATATATAATATGTATATGTATTGTTCTGTGTAAAAGCTATCTTTGGAAAGTACATAAGTTTCATTTTTATTAAACGCATTTCAAAACAGTCATTTGCATACTTAAATTGCTCTTTCTATTATTTTTTTTGAAACATCCTATTAAAGATTTTTATAAAGACTATATCATTATAAGCATAAAATGCGAAAATCAAAATTATAAACTTTTTACATATTATTGAAAGTTTGACTTTCACTTAGCAATTAATGTAAAGTACGTTAAAAACTTTCTCTATTTTGCACTTATTTATTCCTATTTAAAGTTTCTAAAAATTAAAAACAATATCTGTTCGATCCCAGCTAACAATTATTATTCATAAATATAGTTATAATGCAAAACTAAATATTTCTAACGTAATCTCCACATTATAACAGAATATTATTTTATGCTTATATTCTTTATATTTCGGAAATTAGTACACAATTGATTAAATATCTCACCTGTTTTTCTTCTCTATCAGCTTGTTTTTCAATATGGCCTTACTTTCAGTCTTGAAGTTCACTTATTACCACGATTCTCGAAGAAAATGATCTTATTTTAAATAAAACTGACTAAATCACTCATTTAGATACTCATAAGATACTGTCACAGGCTGTTGTGAGATAATTAAGTCATAGGTAACATTGCATTATTGGCCGATCGAGAATTGGCGCTTCTTCTCCCACCACCGGACTACTTGGCCTAGAATATTCTTTCCTTTTAATCCAAACTTTTAAATTAAAATGATTCTTCATTGGAATAACTTGGCAACATTATGTGAATAAATATTTTATATTTTTTTAATTATTTAGATGAAATTTAATAAGAGTAGGAGATAAATCGAAAAATATTTTAAATATTTTTGATAATCGATTTTTTATTTTCATATACTCGGTAAAAGGCGGCTATGAAAGTTGGCTGATCTGAGAAGCAATTAACAGGAACACAAACCACGAAAATTATATTTCTAGAACGTAAATTGTTTTAAGTTAAGAAAACAAAACAACTATATTGGAAGGCAGAAATACAAATAACATCCCATTTTGTCTTTCGATTTCGAAAAATAAATAACTTATTCATTTGAAAATAATTAAATTCGGTTTTTAATAAAAATATGTCTTTTTAAATTATTGTATTAGTCGTGCAATGCATTATTAGACCATTGTAATTACACAAAAATTAATATTTATAAAGGTCAGATGTAAACAAAAGTATTGTTGGGTCTTCCTATGGAATTTAGTATAAATGTTCGTTTGAGTGAAATTAACGGAGGTTTGCTACGCTAATTAAATCGGTGTCGAATCCGACTCCAATATGTGTCGGTCCGTAAGAAAAGCTGAGCAATTGTCATGCTCGACTAATAAATAAATAATCCTGCAAATAGCAGATCGACGTCGTTTTTTGAAAAAAAAAAATTTTAAATATTTTTAAAAATTTTATTCTTTATTATTTACAATAGGATTATATTAAGGTGGCAACGTTTTTATAATTGCAATATATTGTTAAGGCTTCTAGTACTGGTCAAGGCTAGAGTGATAACTGGAAGTATTCAGTATTAGGTGCTTACGTCATCAATTGTCGATTTTTAGACCATTTCCAATTTTTTTTTTCGATATATCGTGAGCTGAATCGGTAAAGGTGGTGTTTACGTTCCATTATAAATTGAAACCTAAATTTATTTTCGGCTCTTAAGCGTTTTTCAAAAAACTATATCGATTTAAACTATGAATAAGTGAATAAATTGAAATGGGCGAAATAATCTACAAGTTTATTCATTAGCTACCTACTATCTGACTACTATAAAATTACATTATCAGTAGAGTCACATAATCTTTTTTTTTCCGAAATGTCGAAAGATACTTGTGATTTTCTATGCTACATGTTGAATCTAGTGCATATTTATTTTAATTTTTTTTTTCATTTTTAATAGCCGCATTATATTTTAAAAAACACTAATCAATTCTGCTCAAAAAGTTTTCACTTAAAACCTTCCAGTTTTCAAACCTTTCTCTACAAACTTTTTAATATTTTAGTATTGATATATTAAAAATTATTCCACGATTTTCTCTTGAACAAAAAATTTTTTCGAGACGGTTTTAAGACAAAACCTTAAAATTCTTAAGACAAAAATATATACCACACGTATCAATAGTACTCTATATTAAAAAGATCCAAAGCATAATTTCCGTAGGATCTGCCCCTGAGAAATTATCGTAGTTAAGAGTTCTATGAAAGAATATATGAAACATATTTGGAAGAGTATATATACACAACTTGAATAGCACTATACACAAAGTAAATTAAATAGCAATTTTTTTTTATCATCTCAGCGATGAGCCAACCAATAGCCATCCAAAAATGATGTAGCTTGCCAACATGCCTAAGTAAACAAAACAACTTGTAGTGGTTAGAATCTGTTAACATTTGGTCACGAAACTACATTCTTATAGATTCTGAGTTAACAGTAAATTTTGATCGAAAACGATCCAATAGTTTCGGAGCAATGAAGAAATCCTATGAAACAAAAAATTTCAATTTTTTGGAATTAAAGGATTCTGATATTTTTAATTCGAGTAAAATCTCGTTTTTTCGTGCGAATATTATATTTTATTTAATTGTCAATACGGAATGTAGGGACAAGTGGGTAAAAATTATATTTTAACCAGTAAATTTCTTTATTTCGTAACAAGTGAAGTTTCTTTAACACTGTGATCACTAATTATTTTTATTGCGTTGTAATTATTATGATTACTATCACAGATGCAAGAGACATTTGAATGTATTAATGGAACGGAGACGAAGCAGCTCATTGGTCGCGGTTTGATTCCAGGACCTGACTACCTAGTGCGGCCGACCAATGGCAATGCTTGTTTTATACAAAGGAGGGGGAGGGGGTACTTGAACTCGCCTGTCAAACTTCCATCAGGATTGATCAGGCTGATGGAATGATTTGCGTTATAGTCCTGGAAGTAATTGGTTCATTGCTTGATTATTTATTACATTATTTGAATGTCTTTTTTTTTTAGCTTAGCGAAAAATAGAACTAATAACCTCTACACTCTATCAAAAAAATTATATTTACAGCTGTATTAAAAAAAAAAATAATAACCAGTGAATACACTAAGATACAAAGAAAATTGTCAGGTAAGACATGACGGAGATCTTTTTTTTGGCTCTTTATTGAATCCTGAATTTATACCTCCTCTTGGCTTGATTTTACGACTACATATTAGTAACAAGATCCTTCAACTAGCTCCTTTTACTAATGACTACTTCAATTATAGCCATATCTTTATTAGTCTGCTTGGTTTAATAATAATAATATGAATAATATGATAAGAATATGTCCGAAATTTGTTAAATGTGAATTTTAAAATTCTTACTAACAATTACCTTTATTAATTTTATGAGCAGGATTCATATATGCTTTTTATGAATCAAAAACAAAGCATATTACAAAATTAATAAAATAAAATGGATGGTAAACGTATTAAAATAAATGAGACGATAAAGAAGATCAGATTTTTTTTTATTTTATTTAATAAACATAATGTAAGTTGCCCGAAATCCCTCCCCTCTAGCGTTGGTATTACTAATACCGGCTTAAAAACTCTTGAAATACATCAGTACCACCCAGTTGACTGTTGATAGTTGTGAAGTTTTGTGTTTTGGCTCAGCGTTTTTTCAACTATAGAACAATGAGAAGCTGGTTATAGTTTTCGTTCAACTTGAGAATTCTGGTGCATCAAGGAAAGATATTTTATTCGTAGACTTTTATTTTTATGTTTCAATTGACCGAGACCCGCCCGTTTACTCATTCAGGTAGGAAAATCTTCCATTGTTTTCATAGGTTGAGTTCTAAATTCGCTCCTCTCAATGTTTTTCAGCTCGCCTCCTCGTCCTGGGAACGGATTTAGGGCCTGGTAATTGTATTCTAAACTTCGTACCCCATTATATATGATATTTTCACCCCCTCTTATTTTTAACTAAAAATTCAATTGTAATCTACAATGAACTGTCACAATTTTAAATAAAGTAATCAATAATTAAAATGTTTTAAGTATTTTAATGAAAATAAATTTCATTCAGAGGAGTTATTTGCCTTTATATAAATGTCTCTGACTTTAATTAAATAGTAAATTGTAAATTTAATAGATAAACGAAATTAGGACTTTTGAAATCCTTAAAATTGGGTGAAAACCAATTTTCTTTTTTTTAATCAGAGGAAAGATTATTTAGTTTGCCCAATAGCGATACCAGCATCTGTTGGTATTAAACAGAACTTAAATGTATTAATTTTTTGGGAATTTTATACTTTAGTTTAATATTTGAAATTTGGCTAAGAGGGCGATATTTATATAGTCATCTTTCCTTAATTTACTTAAACATAAATTGTTGATTTCACTTAAAACCGTTATTTTTTTTCTTCAGAGATATTTACCCGATTTGATTACTGCTCTGATAGAGATTGCTATGCAGCCCCTAAACAGCTGCAAAGGGCTTCACAGTTGTCAACAGCGATAAATTCTGGCTTTGTACTCTCCCTCGGTGGTTATATATCAATTAGCGTTCTGTTCAGCAAATCATTACAATCTTATTACACCCAAATGTGGAGGCATAGCAGACTCAGTGCCAAGCTTTTTTAGGGTAAGCCCTTGTGTTTTGTTGCGGTAAATCGAAAATAATTACTTATTAATATTGAAAATATGTACATATTTATGATTATTGTAACCATAAATTTATAGATTATTGTATTAAAATAATTTAGACTGGAACAATCAAAATCGACAATTTTAAAATAATAAACATACCTATATTCAGATTACACCCAAACTGGCCAATTTCAAACCAACCTTTCTCCCATACTTGAGGAGCGAAAACTAGATCTCCAGAAGATCCTAGCGCTTCTTCCTCAGCCGTGGACTGGTATTGAAACCCAGTGAATGCTGAGCGATAGGAATAGACGCTCAGGACTTGGTTGTAGAACTCCCGACTGTTTTGAAGAATCATAATTGAATGATATTGAACATTTAAATTTGTGAGGATATTTTTTGGTATTTTATTATTAATTCTGATACATGTATATTTAAATCTTGTTGGCAAATTAGGTGAGACACCTACCTCCTAAAATAACCAATAATCTTCAAACCAAGTCAGGAGTAGGTACCATTGTTTTATGTCCTATGTTCTAAACATTCCTTCATTGGGTTTAAAGTAGCAAATAAAAATACCTATATGATTAAAAAAAAAATAAATAAGGAATCTAACATTCTATTTTCATAATAAAAACAATATATTTAACAAATATATATTCTAATATGTTAATATTATTTACAACAATCTTATATATCTTATGTTTTTGACATTGTCCGATATACGTTCTTATCCTTCTATTATTTTCTCCATACCTGCAAAAACCCACAGACGAACAATGCAGTTGTGAATTTCAATAAAACGTTAAATAATTATTTAGCATATAGTTAAAAATATTTAACATAAAATTCCTCAGCCAAACTACATACGAAAATTCCCAAATAAGCCTATTATATATTCCATATCGTAAATTTTAAAAATAATTTACATGATTCGACGTGTTCGCACATATTTCCTGATAAGAACAATTATTGACCAAGTCAGAACTGAGAACAGCTACTGTTGAACAAATATTGCACAACTCACTTGGGTCGGAAAGAAAATAGGATGAGAGAAAAAGCTGGGAGATGTGTGCTGGGAGCTGACTAGACTTAACGAGGGTCCACCTATCACCTCTTGTCCTTACATTAACATATCCCTTAACGATCAAGGCCCGGTCGGTCCTTTTGTTTTACCTCTAGGTCCTATGGCTACAACTGATAGGTATTAGTAAAAACAAGTTATTAGAATTTTCATCAGCGATGCCTTGTTATAAAAATAAACATTTAGCTTGTTATTCATATTTAAAACTTCATCTTGAATAATTTACATTATAATTAGAGTAGGATTATATTTTCATACCTACTAATAAACATACACAGTACTACAAACACAAAAAGTTTTATTTGAGACAAAGCCTTTTTGATTGGCATTATTTGTAGAAGGTCTCATAAAGAGTGTGGGATAACAATAAACAATTTGCTAATTTCAGTTCTTTCCAAAATAAAATAGAGCATACTAAATAACTACTGCATATGCTTGTTTTCTTAAGGACCAGCCAAAGACAACGCAAATATCAATTCATTACCCTCTTATCTTCCTTTCTAACTTCCTCTTTCTCCACATTTTCTTCATTATTTCAGAGTGTTAAGCCTTTCCCTCTTCTGCCCATCATCCTCTCCTGCGTGCTGTATTTTCTTTTCCCCGAGTCTTTATTTTAGAAAGTCATTCCCTGAGTTAGTTTCTATCTTGACAATCTTCACCTGTGATTCCCAGCCTCTGAGTTCTTCCTTTATCAGGGTATATCCTTTATTGCCCTTCCCTCTGGCTCTTCAGATTGCATATTTTATTAAAAAATTTGTTTATTCATTCTTGCTGGGCCCATCCGGATCATGTGTCTGTAAAAACTCATCTATCTTACCTTGATCATTGCTTCCAGGTCTTCCATCCTTCTGTACATCTGCTTGTTTTATCTTAGTCTGCAGTTTACCTGTATACTCTTTCTTCTCAGTATTCTCCTTTCATCCTCAGGAACTTTCAAATGAACCAGGTTTATCGTTTTCACACAATATAGGATCATTGGTTTTACCACAGTGTGTAGTGCCTTTTTTGGCGTTAATGGATAAATTCCTTTCGTTGTTTATGTTATTTACGGCAAAATTTAATATTAGTAGTGTAAATCTTCTGTTTTATATTGCCTCTTTGTCCATTGCCCTCTTTGCGTTGTTGGTGATGATCCCTCCGAAATATTTAAATTGTTTCGTGGCCTTTACGCACTCATATTTCGTCTTAACTGTTTTCTTCATTTAGTTCTTGCTGGCGCTTATCGTCTCCGTTTTTTTGTGAAGGACTCTTAATTTAATAACATGTTTTATTTTATTATTATTCATTTATACTATTTATTATTATAATTCATAATTTTATTTTATAATAAGGTTTGAGTGATATTTATTTTCACGCGGAAACGGATAAGGTAGAAGTAAAGTACCGGATAAGAAAGAAGCAAATTATTTATTAAGCTCAGGCAATTTCGATGCTTCTTTTCCCTTTAAATCTCACTTAATTTACTCGTTATAGAGATCAAAAAGTTATTGAGGGTAAATACATAAGAGTACATACAAGAATTTTTGGGTACCTAGGGTACCTAATTTTGAGTGATAATCTGATCATATTTTTCCCAATTCCTATTCACACAAGAAGAATTTTTTTTGTTACTTTTTAATTAATATTAAAGTTTATTAATTTTACGAGAGGTGTAAATAATGATCAAAATTTTTGTCAGGTGCATTTGCTTAAAATTTCGAAACTTAATTAATAACCTTAATGCATATTTAGATTTTTTTAAAGATATTCAATAAATATTAAATATCTGAATACTTGATTAAATTTTAACAATACCAACTTAAAACAAGTTTATTTAGTAGGTTTGAAAGAAGCTTGCAAACTTTAAAACCAAGCTGACCAGACAGGTAATTTGAAAAGATGATCAATCATTTAAATCTGACTCAAACACTGAACAAATATCGATCACAAAACGGAACATTGTTCTCAATAACGACTGACAATATAATAGGCTTATCGGAACACCATTTATTGTGTATAAATATGTAAATAAATGTACATACATATGCAGAAGCAGATAATTTTTTAATCTGATCATATTTTTCCCTATTCCTATTCACACAAGGAAGAATTTTTTTTGTTACTTTTTAATTAATATTAAAGTTTATTAATTTTATGAGAGGTGTAAATAATGATCAAAATTTTCAGGTGCATTTGCTTAAAATTTCGAAACTTAATTAGTAACCTTAATGATTTTGTGGCTTTAAAAATGTGGAGCACCATCGGAACTGAACACAATTTTTTTTTTCGTTTATTTTTTCAACTAAGTTTTTTGGTATGCTAAATCAAAATCTTCCATCATTTTTGGATTGAAAAAAAATCTATAAGGCTAGTTTACTTAAATATTTAAACACTGTTTAAAAAATTGTTTGAGTTTATATTTGTCCATTAATATACTCTAAAAAACAAATGTTTTGTTAGAAAAACCACGTTGGAATCATTCTTCAAACTGGGGATATAAAATAAAGAATTTTTATTTATTTTTCTGAGCTCCTAGAGTCCATTGGACGAAACAATTGCATATGTGTCGAATTTTTTCAGTGTAGAATCACCCAAAATTTTTTTATCAAAATCGGTGACAGACACATCTTGCACTCCTCTTGTTAGTTCACGAATAAGTGTCAATAATCGTAAAACACTGACAATCTTTCTAACAAGAATTTTAGTCTTGTCGAAGAGAACATCCTCCTCCACAAAAAAGAAATTCCATATTTCTTATTTTTCATCTTCAAAATTCCTGACGAATTTTAAAAAAAAATTGTACAAAACAAAGCTGACCTGAGATATGAAATCCTAAATATAGAAATGATACAAGAAAATAAATATGAATAAAAGGCAGTTAATGAATAAATGTTTAAATGAATAATCATCAAACAACTCAACGAAGGCATTAGCATACTTCAACTTGATAAATTAATCTTGGCAATCTCATATAGATCAAAAATTGTTTTGCATATCAACAGTTGGCTGCGCGTATAAGCTCACGCCGAATAACCAACATGGCCATCATTATTATAAGTTTTATCTTACAATAAAAAACTATTTTGTTAGTTTTAAAATAAGTATACGAATGGCATGAATAAAACAAATAATGAATAAAAAAAATTTACAAAAAGATCTTTAAACATATTTTTATATATGTACGTTTTATGCATACATCAATTTATATTTTACTGATCTAAAATTTCTACAATCAAAAATGGAAAATATTAATTCCTCAAATTTCGTTTTCGAAATATCACTTAATTTTAACTAATTAATTTAATTCCCAAAACCAAAAAAAACTTTTGTTTTTTTAAAAATTCGATGGGCAGTTTTAATTCCATATTTCTCGCGTTTTCCACGTTTCATTCTCCAATGAACAGTTTTCGGGAAAGAATGAGGAGTATTCAGTTTCTTGAGAAACTTGAAGAATTTCGAGAAAAAACTTCCATAGCGGAGGTACGTTATAAAGCAATCAACGTCCGATCCATTTCAATACAAAAACATGATTAAATCTAAACCGATTTTAAACTATTTATGTAGTTTCATAACGTTATTTCTTGCCCCGATTTTTAAAAACTTTTTTTTAGTCACGATCTACCATTTTAGTTCGATCTTCCAGCTCAGTTCTTTTCACTGCGCCAAATTCAAAGGGGAAAAAACTTTAGGTTTGATTTAAATTTTTATTTTTTTTTCACTAAATATAGAGCGAAAAAAGATTTTGTTTCTTTTTAAATTGTCTAATTGTGCCGAACTATAGAAATCATTTCAGTGAAAATAGATTTTAAAAACAGGAATATCAAAATCACAAAAATGTTATTAAAAAAATCGTTCCAGCTATACTTAGGATAGTGTTTTTAAAAATTTAAACACAATTTTTAAAAATAGAAAATTGATATTTGCATAAACAGATTAAAATCAATTGATTTTTTAATTAATATTTTGAATTTGAATTTTATTAGGCAGATAAGAGAAATTTCGGATCAACAATTGGTTTTAATCGAGTTCAAAGTAAATGAAATCGTCTACTCGTTTTTACTTCTCATTTTAGTTTTCTTTCTGTATCTTGCATATCCTATTATATATTATACTTCAATATAATATGTTCCTATTATATTCAATTTTAATGTTTATATTCCAATCACATAGGTATTTGATTTTATATGATCATAGCAAAATAAAACACGATATTAACTTTCTGGACTTCCAGAAAGAATGGGTCAATTGTTCATTTTAGCTCTTAAGAGAATAATTCCTACGTTTTTCGAAAGAAACTGGATGGAGTAAAATACTTTATTATATCTTTATTAATAATGATATTTATATATACAAAATCTTGTATTTTAGCCGTTATAGAATTAAAAATATATTGCAGATAAAATGTCATAAAAAATTATTAATTTATTAAAAAATTTATTCAATTAAAAAAAAAAAATTGGAAGTACTGAATTTGAAATATTCGTTTATTGATCATGGAAAAATTTATTATAGAAGCAGTAATGGCTCCTCATTTCTCATCTCCTTGGTGGAAATAAATTTCAAAGTAATACCGGTGCTGAAAAGGCTGAACGCGCTTGGTTTTTTTTTTTTTGCAGTTTCGCTCTATCCAAACATATAGTTATCAGATAATAACATTTTTTTTTTTAAATATAACATTTTTTTCCTATTTTTTAGTTCAACTTTCGTGGTTTCTTATGAAAGAAACAATTCAAATTCAAATACTACTTTTAATTTATTAAGAACAATTGTGCAAATATCAGTGACATAAACAAACAGAACCTAAAAACAGTTAAACATACCTTTCATCACAACGGATAGTAGGATTCATGTGAAGTTACCATAATTATTTAATGTCATACATAATAGACATTGATAATTAATAATGATCTGTTATATTCTTAACGACATATAGCTGTCGTGTAATAATTATCCTTTAAATTATGTTTGTGATTTAATTTGGCTTAATTATTCCATTGTCACAGTTGACATAATATCGAAATTCTAACTCGGAAAAGCTCTAAAATTGCAAGTTAAAAGGGACAATATTTGAATGATTAAAAATATTTATATTGATTATAACATAATAATGTTTTTACAATGAATATTTAAAAAGAATTCCACATTTTCATTAATTATTATTTTAGAACTTTTCTTTTTCCGCATAAAAGCTTAAATTACAAATTGAAAATTTTGACCCGCTCTAATGTTTTTTTTTTTTTTTTTTATTGAAAGATATGAGGTAAATTAGAATATTATACTTAAAAAATAGTATAATATGTTTTTAGTGTCGAATATAATAAAAAATATTTTATGGCGATAGAAAGAGGTTCTATTCTATTATTTCTTTTCGAAAGACATAAATAAAAATTATTCATTATTTTTTTGTATATTGTTATTATAAGATGTATCTATTATTATAAATTAAATGATTTATAATAATTCCGTTATTATAATTTACGAAAAGTTTTGTTTTACCTTCGTACGCCAATTTTAGATTATTTTGATAGTTCTTATAGTATTTAATAAATTTACATATTTAAAAAAAAATATTTATATAACAACAAAACCGCTAGTTAATTAATTAATATTATTAATAAAATATTCTGCCCATCTCAACGACACCTATCAAGGAGCCGCAAATCCGTTCAACCAAGTCAAAAGACCCTGATGAGCACCACGGCAGGGAGTGACAGGGTTCAAAGCCGCATGGAAGGAAACAAATTCTGTGATACCGAGATTGGAATTTGTTCCGAAATTCCTTAAATTCGAAAGGCGAAAAATATTTCTACTTTTTTTTTTTCAACCATGACTATTACTAAGATTCTTTCTTTATTGTTGTCGATAATTTTCATTGAAATACATTTTTATTTCATCGAAATTATATTATTTTGATGAAAATTTTTGGAGTGCTAGTAGAACAAAAAATTATAAGATTTGACCATTATAAGATTATGGTTAAATGACGATCAATTCGTCAGATTATAAAATAAGAAAGAGTTCATTATTATTATAATTTTTTAATATTATTGTTTACAAATCATCGATATGAAAACGTATAATTCACTTTTTCTCTATCTTTATTTTTTTTAATAAACAAAAAACGTATTTAATCTTTTTTGATAGACTTTTTGATGTGAATTTTGAATCTTTGAGTATGTCATGATTTTTTTTTTGTTTAATGTTATAAATTTCATTTTTTTTTCTAACCCGTTTTAACAATCTTCCTAAGCTAATTTCTATTTATTTTTAAAATTCCTACAATTAGATAAAAATTTTGACGTATATATTAGAGGGTGTAGGGTGTAAAAAAATTTTTAAAAAAATTCCACTTACTCTCTTTAGCAGGACGAACTGCAGAGACTGCAAGGAGGATGAAATAAGCGGAAAATGTCCACATTGTCACAAAGCTAGCACATGTCACACTGTCACTGACTGTCACTGATGGAGACTGGCGGCAGACTGGGGGCGGGCGGCCGGCGCATGCACCCTATTCCGACTCCCACCCCCGGCCGCCGAATATCAAACACCCCTAATCGCATCCCTGAGTACTTAGTGCTTTCGAGTATGTGCTCTCTAAGCGCATTCTCTGCTTTAATATATATCGTCCACGGGTAGTTAAATACTAAATATTTTTCCATGTTGTAATATGTAATAAGATAGCATGAGGATACGAAAATAAATCAAAGGACTATAGAATCCTTTCGTACTGGATTGTTTGGAGGTAGCGTCGAGGACGTATTCTTGGTCATCCGTGCATATGGGCATTGTTGCGTATTCATATCATGCATACTAACATGGTCTTGTTCAGTGATTCTCAACGTGCGGCCCGCGATTCTTTTTTAAATATCAGTAAACTGATTAAAAAGTTAGAAATGTTTTAACAGTTTTAGATTGGTGTTTTTATCTTTAAAATTCATCTCATTTTCTACTAACCATTAAAAATTATTGATTATATTTCTAATTATATTAAACAATTAGTAAAATGTGGATTTAAAATTTGTAGTCATTTTTATTTATGATAGTATCGTCTATTCCAGGGTTTCCCAGACCTTACGTGACTGCGTATCACATCAACTTCTCAGGTAACTGGGCGTACGACTAACAAATCTTATGATATTATTGTAGTATTTTCTAAAGGTTCGTATTAATAAATAAATACAATCTGATTTGCAAAAGTGTATTCAGCGAACAAAACAATATATACAATAGTAAATTTACTTAAGAAAATAATAAATTGAAAATAAATTACAAAAATCAAAAGGTTATCAATTTCACATGACAGGAACAGAAAAAAAAACTGAAAATAAAACAAGAAATATGCAGTAAAAGTATAAAATATAAAAAATATAATTTAAAAAATAAATAATAATTTATTTGAAATCGTGTTGCTTATGAATTTTCATTATTATTTGTTTGAATTAAGGGCGAAATACTACTAATGGTTATAATTGCCCATTTACTATGATTTAGAAATGATTCTGAAAAAAATAAATGGAAACTGTTAAAAATTTTGAGATTTAAAATTTACTATTTGCATCGCTATTTTAAATTAACATGGTAGCATTACTGCTTTAAAAATTAAAATAAATGAAGTTCTGAACCTGGTGTTTAAGTTAGAGATTGGATTGCTATGATAGTCCTTATTTGATGTAAATGAAAAAATTGCGCATACATATTTTTGTAACTCAGGTTGGGTAATAAGAAATGGAAGTAGGTAATAAGGGTAATAATAATAGATTTAAACATCGTTTTCAGAACATAGGTCTTTCCTTGATGTAAATATGACGAACTCATATCTGCTCATAAAACAAGAACCACCACAATAACAACATAACAACACTACATTTTACTACATTTTTTAGAGATTCCTTTACTGAATTTAATTAGATGAAAACACACTCAATATTTCAAAAAAAATCTAATGATTAAATTGCAATGAAATCAATATTTAATTTTCTTAAAACGGATAGCCTTATAGTATTTGGTTATTAAAATATAATATATCTCCTAAACGTTCCTCGGTTCAAGATAAAACACAATCGTTGATGATCCTATACGCTTAAAAATCAAGAACTAATAAATAAAGATATTGAAATGATAAACTCATCATGTGACAGAGGGAAGGGCATTTACCTTCTTGTTCCTGAATGTAAAGGCAGCCCTTGAATAGGTTCCTAGACAAGAAATATGGGCAGCTTTTGTCGCTAACAATTTGCCCACTGAAGTAATAAGTGCCATAAAGTCTACTTACCGAGTCTCTCTAGCTGTGGTTCCCAACCAGTGGTCAGCGAGGGTTCGACAGCATCTTCCTGTATCTTTTTGCGAGGACTTATAGTTAAAACTGTTTACCTTTTCTGAAATTTGAGTGTAAATTGAAAAGTTTTAACATTTAAATGCACTTTATAGGTGCCTCAAAATCCACGTTTAAGCAGTCTAATGCCCAAGTTGTAAGTGGGATGATCGGCTCGTGGTTCGATTTTTGGCTTAGTGGTCCCCCGGGTTGGGAGCCACTGCTCTATAGGATCTAAAAGATAGCCGGAACAGAATCCGGGACCTTCCGCAAGAGTAGAGATTTTAAATAAGGCGACAGACTTAGTCCTTTCTTTTTCATTATATTCATGGTCGAAATTTTAAAAATATTCAGGTTGGATGACACCACGGGCAGTAGTTTGGAAGTGGAACTTAAGGACAATTCTCACTCAAGATTTTGATTTCGCAGACGATATTGTTCTCATAGCATGAAATGAAATTCTACAGGAAGAAGTTATTGAGTGGGAAGCTGAACAGGATAGGAGGGTATGATACTAAATAGAATGAAAAGCAAGATAATGCAAATTGTTCGTGAGGAAAAACTGATAGTTCGCTGCAAGGAGAATGTATTAGAAACAGCAAAGGCATAGATATATATTGGAACAGTGCTTAGCAGAAATTGAAGTCTTCCATCCAAGAGCTTTCCAAAAGGATAAAAATATATAATTTATAAATATACATGTAAAAAATTTATATATATACATATATATATATATATATATATATATATATATATATATATATATATATATATATATATATATATTATATAATTTATAAATGTATAGGTAAAAAAAATAAATACATATATTACAAGATTTACAACACTGTAGTGGGGAAAAGCGAAATGGAAAACAGAGTTAAACTTTAAGGTTAATTTAATTTAACTAATCTTTAAAGTGTTCTGCACACTTTCATTTACGGAAGAGACTGTTGGGTATTGCTGGATAGGCATTCGGGTATAGCTACAGTCGCTGAAATGAAGTACCTCAGGAGCGTGGCAGGCCGAACAAGGAGAGATCAAGTACCTAAGGATGAGAGAGAATGAGGGGATCATGAAGTACCCACCTCGAGGGACACTGTCGAAAAAAAGACAGCTGAAGTGGTTCGTCATCTGTGCCGAATGAATGGCGACCGGGATCAGAGATTTTTTTAAAGCCAGGTACACTCGACGTCGTCCTCAAGGGAAGCCTAGACTGTTCTGTATACACCACATCTCTAGGCTTAGACAGAAGAAGAGAAAGAATGTGAACTCCATGCTTGGCTAGCTTGGTCCGGGGCACCTCCACGCTGAGAGGCACATAGTAGGAAGATAATGAAAAACTATTCAGGTAATAATCTAACAAAATCTACCAGAGCAGTAATCATTAATCTATAATACGCAATTCAAAGATTACACGCTAAGCATTTTAAGTGGCAGTAAGCATTTACGAAAAGTCATTCCCAAGAACTGCACTTACTCTGATCGTTGCGCGAACGGAGACATCAAATGTATTTGTGGTTATGAATGTAAAGATACGAAAGAAATATTTGTTAATTATCCACTTTAATAGGTATAAATTGAAGAATTAACAATTTTTTTTTTTTTAGATAATCAACAAAACTGCCAAGGAATTTGACGTCTTCGGGTTCGATTATCAGACAATTATTGAGCTTTTTAGGGCATTTCATTTTTAATTGTATTAACTTTCTAATTGATCACTGAAGAAATAAACACAGTGAAAATCGCAATATAATAATTAAATGGATCTTTATAGTTAAGAAGAAAAAAGTTTTAGAAAGAGTGATATAGAGAAAGAAAAAATACATTTCATTTGATAAGAGATTATTGGTGATTTGAAAGGAGTTACATTTATTTAGTAAGAGCTTACATATGATTTTAAAAAGTTTCAAATAGTCTTGAAAATGTTAGCTTCAGATGAAAAAAAATAATGAACAGATTGTTTTACTTTGTTTATTCAAATCTAAAATTTGATAGAATGAAACACATGGTTCAGGAGAAGAAAGAGTTTTATTATGAATACGTCAACAACAAAACTAAAGGTATCTAAGAGAAAATGAAATTGCATTTGGGATATAGGGGTTGTATTAAAGGTAATATTAAATTTATATAAAAAATCATTTGATGCCAAATGGAAGCCCTGAAGGCATTTGAAAATAATCATGAAATCGTTATACCGCTCCTTTGCCGTGTATAAATGACAGCTCTCCAGTTTTTCAATAAGCCAGTTTTTCGTCTATATATCACATTTTGTTATAAATATTTTTAAAAACCTTCATTCTGTTTTTTATTATTTATTTGCGTTAATTTAAATATTCTAAACATTAGAATTAGTTTGTTACAACTGATATGCTATTAAATGATTATTCATATTAATTAGCTATCAAATTTTACTTTTACTTTTCAGGCTTGATTTATATTATGAAATAGTTGGCATGTTAATTTAATCAATTTATGGTCAATAAAAGATTAATTAAATGAGTGAATATTCTCTTAAAACGATATTCTTTGTCTTTATATTCTAATCTTTTTGGTTAACATTTTGTATTAATTAATAATTCTTATGAATTGTTAATTATCTAATATTAAAATGGTTTAACTAAGCAATTTTAATATACTTAATCTAAACAAATGACAGTGATAGCAATTCCATAAAGCCATTTTTAATGGTTACAGAGATATAAAATTATAATATTTAACAATTTTAAACAAGTTGATCATGTAATTATCACACTTGAATTAAATAATTGCTTTGCTCTAGTTACTTAAATTAGCATTATAAATATATTTGAAAATTATTAATTGATTGTTTAAGCAATAATCATTTAATTAAAATTAACTAATTTTTTTGTTATGCACGTTTTTTTCTTGATATATAAGCGATATATTGCTTTTTTTAATTTGTTTTGTGTATGCCTTGTTTTTCTTTTTGTCTATTTTATATAGTTTTATTTAAGTTGATATATATATACCTCTGTTAATTTTCTTTATAGATATTTTTAAAATTATTATTCTTTAATTATGTACAAATGGAACTTTTATTATCCGCCGCAGTTCCTACCCATCAATCCGATTTAATATCACAACAGCTGATTCAGTAACCTGGGTTTCATCTTAGGGAACAGATTCGTATGGAGCCCACACAGTACACTTAAAGGACAAGAACTCAATAGAGGTTTCGATCATCAAACTTATCCAATCCTTATCATAGAAAATTCTGAGAGCCATAGTTAACGCTCCATATTGTCTCTCCAACAACACCCTTCACTCCTGACCTTTATATACTCGTATATATATATATATATATATATATATATATATATATATATATATATATATATATATATATGTCCTTGAACTTATACAGGCCTGATTTTCAAATTTTCATTTAAACCTATCCAATAATCCAAATCCTCAGGTTCAATTCTTATCCAGTTCTACTCATCCCCATAATCCTTTCAGAAGGTTGAAACGGCAGTGGCCACGAGATTTATTGATTATAAATTTGACAATTGGAGTTATAGCAATGATCACATCCTCCACTAAGGTCCAGAGTATTTACGGTTTTAGCGCTCTCACTGGCTTTCAGTAAGTGTAGCAGAGAGATGCGCTGGTTTTCTTACTGCTTTATCCGTTACATGTGGGAGGTAGAGGGTAGAAGTCCTCAGGTCCTAGGTATATCATTATTTGTATTTTGTTTTATTATGCATATTTCTTGTCTTCACTGTAAATGCTCACGATGAACAGCGTAGTAGCTGGTTATATTTTTCAATTAATAAATGAAGAAGTGGTTTTTAAAAATCAGTGATTATTTTCCCATTGAATGAAAATTTTAATAAATTTTGTGTCTATTTATTTCTTTTTTTTAAAGTATTCTATTTTTATTATAAATTTATAATAATAAGAGAAAAACTAAAATTACTGTCATTATTGAATCATTTCTTAGACCGGCCAACTAAATATAGACCAGAAAATCTACCTCACATTATGAATCCAATTCAAAGTGCAGTAGTTCGAACCGTTTGAAATGAGCCATCAGCCTGTTTGAGTTGCTAAAACTGATCAAATCGTATTTCAGGCAGATGATAGGAATCGGTATTTTTCCGGATTCCTACCAATCTCCAAGTGCATATTTGAACAAACACATGACTCGGCGAGCCGAGTAAGCAGCGCCCTCTAATGGTGAAAGTTTGAAATTAGGTGTAAAGTTCGGTCTTTGCTTAATTTTCTCTTCCATTCGGATCATAAGTACCTTAGATCCCGTTTGCGGTTAATGTCATAATTTCTCAAAATGGCATTAGTGATAATGGATCTGGGAACTTTCTAAAAATTAATGTAAATTTAAGTAAAAGGTCGTTTAACGGTTTTGGCTCAGCGCATTTACCGTATAGTTGATTTGAACTACAACAGGTTACGTAGGCGAATTGTGGTTTTAACCATAAATTATGTATACTAATTTACCTTATGTCACACTCCCTAGGTAAGTGATAAGAGGCTAAAAAGAAATGAATTTTATTAATAAGGAAATTAACAATTTTATCTTAGGAATATATATATTTTAAAGAGAAATTATGTTAGTTAAAAGAAATCGTTTAAGCATTAGAGCATCTAATAATTTGTGAAGAAAATAAGATTAAGGGAGTAGCATTCAAAAAATAAAGAATAAAATGGTTCTTTATTTATGATTATGTCATTATTTACTATTGTTATAATTTACCTTAAGATATACCAACATTTATTAAACATTTTAAGGATTGGCCTTTATTTAATTCAATTTTCAACGCCCCTTAAAACCTGACATAAAGAAACTTCATGTATCTTGTTTGTGACAGTTCAGGCTAAAATCTTCATACAATCTATTTCGTCCCTGACTTCAGAAAAAACTAAAAACAAGAATAACAAAACATGTAACTGTAAAACTATAAACTCAACAGCACTCATCCAACACAGCATAAAATTTAGACATAAGTTTGATTTCAAGAATCCGTAAATAAAAGCTAATGGAAGATACACAAACAATAGAAGAGAATGTAAGATACTCATAACTAAAAACATAAAACAAGAAGTAAATTTTTAAACCGACACAAGAAACTTATGAGTAATCATTATATAGATATAGCAAACAAACTGAAAATAAAATGAAAACATGATAAAACAACCATGGCAATCCTCCAAAATTAGCTTCTCTTTAATTTCATGGCATGCTTTATATTAAATCGTTATTTTCGCTCATCGTGCCTTCTCTGTACAAGTCATTTTTGAATATCAGAAAAAACAAATAATCTTGACCAATCGTGAATTTCTAATTAGGCTGATTTTCCTAATAAGACTGATATAATCATATCACTTTAAATGGGCTAGATGATGACAAAAAAATGCATTACAATTATCGGTACGAGGCGTTGAATGTCCTTCTTTTCAAACATTTATGCAATTGGGTATGTCTCTTAAATATTAAATTACCAAAAAATATTTTTTGGAGCAAATGTTAGCTTCCGTTATCTCTTTCATCAAGATAATCTAGATCAATTATTTTATTTATTTTTCTTGATATAACTAATGTTATATTATTACAACTGGCATATTATGTTAAGTAGTAACACAGTTTACGTAATACCATAAATCAGTCAAGACCACATATAGTTTGCAGTTTAGCATTTCAGTTTCGTTCGGCAGACTTCAGATGACGCGGACCTCCTGAAAACTACATTCCAACTGCATTCCCTGCTTACGATGACAGCTGACTGTCATACAGAGAATACCGAATATCAAGGTTATCTTTATTTTTTTTTTTCCTTTCTACTCTTAACTTCTTCTGAACTTCTTTACCTCAGTCCATAACTCCTCATTTAATAATTTGTATATAAACAGATGTATTTTCCTTGTCCAAACTTGGGGGAAGGCACTTTCAATATGCTTGTACTAAATTGAAACGAACCTTGTTGCTTTCTATGTTTATTATTATTCCAACAATAATTTTCTGACCGATGAGCTAAGATGGAAGAATATGCATTCCCTTATACAAATCAAAGGCATTCCTTTATTAAGAATGTAGAAAGGAAGAATTTGATCTAGAGATAGTTGGAAATTGTATTTCCTATATCGGCATGTGGTTGACAGTTTGTGGTTCGTTCCTACATTGGATAGATCCCTTCTACTCCCTGAATGTGGTGACTGTGGGTCAGTCATGTGTGCCCTTTCCTCTGTCCTGTGTGTTACCGATGACTCCCTATAGAGGAGCTAGTTCAAACAAAAAGTATGATTTTGGCCAAGCGAATCCATTTTTATCTATCTGTTTGTGTGATTATATGCTTATGCGTGTGGACGCGCGCACAGTCAATACTTATTCACTCAGATTCGCTGATCCTTCTTTATTTTTTAATTGTTATTATTAATTTTCATTTCTTTTTTTAACTTTTTTTTTAATTGAGTATTAAAAACCAAAAAATATTTCGGATTTTTTGTTATACACTTAAACCTGTTTAGGCATTATTGTTAAGCAAATGATTTTTATCATAAGCCCAATTCTAATTCACAAAGCAATTTATTTTTCTAAAATTATAATTTAACAATAAAGAAAATTTTGGGTTAGAAAAAAAATCAACCTTTAACACTTTTTCGGACAAAAAGTCAAAATTTCTTTGGAGTTTGAGATCGAATTTACTTCCATAACATACTCCGATGAGTCGAAAAAAACACGATTGCAGATGAAAATAAAGAAATATAAACTGAAATGTGCACAAAACAATAATGACTCGTCATAAATACGATCTTTCTCTGGCAATAAATGAACGATGATTTGTACAAAATATAAGATCAGTCACCCGTTAACATTTTAGAAAGACTTAGATGTTAAAAGGAGTGTAGTATTATTTGTTAGGATTTGGGTCTTCCATGCTATTTCTCTTTTACTTTGTACGCTTTTATATTAATTTCTTAAGACAAAGTGTACTAACCCTAACCTGATAGGATTTGGAAGCTTTTTATTTTATTAAGGCAAGTAATACACTTTAACACATTTATTAAACTTGGAATCAAACAAACATTTCGTTATCTCAACAATACAAAAATTAAATTAAATTAATCCAGGTAGCCAAACAGTCATTGCTTTTTTTTAACAGAGGGAAACAGTATTGTATACATGCATAATACCAACAACGCTATTTCTATTTCTTAACATTATTTACTCTCAAAGTTGAATAACATTCCTTTTCGTTATTTAAATTTTTTTTTTAATATATCTTTAAATGAGTTGAAATAATTTACTTATAAAAAAAAATTAAATGAAAAAAATTAGATTTTTACAAATATCTATGAATTGAGAATATATACATACATCTCCTTCCCCTCTGCCACACTAAATATCCTACCCGTAAGATTTCTAAGGGATTTGTTTTTACTAAAGAAGGGTGATTTTTAATATGAAGAAGATATACGATTGTTGTTTTCCAAAAATAAATCATATAGTTTATTACAACCTACATTAAAAATACATTTTTTTCATCTCTTTATTTAGCGAGCCTCCGAATGTCCGTCCCGAATTCTAAAATTCTAAAAAATTCGGGATAAGGCCTAAAGAATCGGTACTGCCCCGAAAAAAAATCAGGTCACCTTACTTTATAATATTTTAGAGTGAAATTCATTTTTGTGGTATTCTTGTATTATTTTAATAATGTCCTCCATTGACCACACCGTAGTTAAAATTAACTTATTTGAAATAAACTTCTGAAGATACGAAAAATATGAATAGGTCAAAATTTGATTAATTTTTGCAATCTATTTTGTGTAATCTATTTTTGAAATTACCTTTAATATGCACAATTTTTAATATAAAAAGAAGGTTGGGGCTTCATCATGACTATATGTTCATATCGTTTTTTGAAAATACAATACAAATGTAGAAAACTTCGTTTTTCGTTTTTCAGTATGTCTATTAGAATTAGAGATACAAGGGTTCGATTTGAAATAATAATATCGAATTTTAGATTTCAGATTTATGGTGGTTTTCGATAAAATTGACTGGATCGTTTTAAATGGGACACCCTGTATATTGTAAAAATAAAAATTAAATGATATATTCAAACACACACACATACATATATATTATGTATATATACCTACATATATGTATTACATAAAGAAATGAGAGGCGGACCGGCCTCTTAGGACCAGAGACCGGCAGCGGCGTAGGGATGTAGGCAATCCCTCATTTTTCAATCAAGTTGTTAATAACAATGTTTTATCCGAACTGCTCTCAGAACGTTCACAAAATTTATATTATTAGCATGTTACTAAAAAAAAGTAACAATGTTAATAGCAATGTTATTAGCAAAAATGTTAATAACATTTCTATAAGCAAGGTAACTAACCTTATGTTATTAACATTTTGATGGCTATGTACATCGGTCAATAGGTAAATGTTGGTGTAAACGAAATAAAATATTATTAGCAAAATGTTTTCAGGAAATGTTATCAAGAAATGCTCTTGACATTTTTTAGATCAAATCTTTGAAAAATGTTATGAACATGTAAATAACGCATGTTATCAGCAAAGTTATCTCCGTTGAAAACGCAACTTTACTTACATTCTATAGTGCTTTGTTGTAGATCCTGGTGCATCACCATTTAAGGATGATTTATAAACCTCAAAACACATTATGCAATTATTAAAAAAATCTAATTTATTGCCAAACTCTAAAATAATTTCAGACAATATCGTATATATTTACATTAAAGTATGGAAGTTATATAAGAGACCATTCAATGCAGTTGTAGTAATTTGTTGGATTTATAGATGGGATTTTCAACTCTCTTCGCTCAAAAGTATTTCAGGAACTTGACAGGTATGTCAAACCCATTATCAAACCGCATAATATTTCTTCAAACCTGCTACCATTTTCTCCCGATAGTTAGAAAAGACATTAGTTGATTTCAAAGCTTCAGCTGCAGAATGTGAAGCAGGAGGTACTTGTTGCAAGTTAGCATTACCTAGAAAATGAAAGATCATTGTTGGCTCGCTGTGAATTCATTATTCCTTACTATTTATTTTAAATAAATTTTGTCTATCATCATTCCCTAAAAATCTACATAGCTGCCAAGTTCGTAAAATAGAAGATAACCAATTTGAATTTTGTGCCATTAAAATGATGAGTTGTTTTTAATTATTTTGATTTTATTAGTAAAATATTTATAATCTTCCTATTTAAGGCGATAATATTAATAAATAATGTTTCTATCTATTCTTCATTGTGAAAAATAAAAATGAAAAATCCTTTTAAGCCAGTCGATTGCCTTTTTTCTTGTCTAGTTTTTTTTTTAGTGAATAAAGGAGATCTATTTTTGAACACCGAAATTAATCAGAACTCCAAAGAGACTAATTGAAATTCCTCTCAGATATTTTTATTGATTTATAGCACCCAGAGGGACACAATATAAGAACCAAGAAATTAATTTCTAACTTTCAGCCAACTTATCGATGTTTTTTCCGAAAGAGGAATTTCGAGAATGTTTAGAACATTAAACTTGTTTAGAATTCGTCTTAATTTAGATCCTATGCAGGATCTTTTTTTTTTCTAGGACAAAGTACATATCTATATATATTATTCTGGTTCATCCTAGAAATTTTGTATACCTCGGGAAGGACACATCTTGAGGTCCTAGATATAAACAAAATGGCTTTATCCACGGATCTTGACCGATTTGTCACCACCCATTAACCAGAATGTTGATGAGCAGGTTATCAAGCTAATCTGCCATTACAGTATGGATCAATCTAGCGAGATTCCGGATAACCATCACCGGGTTATCTATTTCCCACAAGTTTCGATGATCTGTAAAATAGACAAGATCTAGAAATTGATGAGCCGCTCATGAATTGATTCAAAGCACTGTCTCTCTTTACGATTTATACAATCGGAGACCCAGTAAAAACAGAGATATAGCTTCCTGAAGTAAATTTAGCCTCAAATCCTGTATCCTTTTGATTTTTGGTTCATTACTGTGAGTCGGGGTTAAAAAAAAAATTCTATCGCACTGGAGTGAATTTGATCACATGCCAGATAAAATCTGCTTGCCCATCTCTAATCGAGTTTGGTCTAATTGTAAGATAATTAATGTGAAGTATTTGTTTGACTTTGTGTGGTTGAGTGATATAAAAGTAGAGCACAATTGGAAGTGTACGTTATCTTTTAAAAACCGGTAGTTAACTCTATGGTAACATTATCAAAACTACTAATTGTTTACGAATAAACGTATACAAAGTTTAAAATCGAAGGATAGGGATTTAACTAAAATTATATCTAATGGAAAAACCTTTCTTCACTCCATCTCTTCTGATTAGAGTGGAATTGGCAACACTGAGACAAACAATTTATCCACTTAAGTAAAGTTCCATATTACAGCAATTCTGGCCAGATCCATTTCCTGTACTGAGGAACTATACGACGAGTGATATAAAAGAAAAAGTCCCTACTAAAGGAACTGCTAATGTAACGATGCACTTCCAGATGTGTTTCCTCTGTTTCTTCTTGCGGTTAGGAGTAAATCATGATGCAACTTGAAAGACTCAGGTTGTAAAATGAACATTCACTGGCCACTCTCTTTCTATTATTCAATATTATTTCTTAAGGCATAATCAGTAAAATATTAACCAAAAATTGTTTCAAGTATCGATAGCTTCGTAACTAAGTAAACTCAGAAAAACAACTGTTAAAGTGAATTTAACTTTTATTATATCCTAATAGCATTATAATGAATTTAATTATTTTATTTTATTTAGCCATTAATCAAAATAAAGTGAGTTTAACTGTTATAACATACAGCTCAATACGATTGAATTAAAATTATAATTCGAAAATGATACTAACTGTGATCAAAATAATTTTTATTTATTTTATAATGTACATATAAAGGTAGGAGAGGACTGAACAAAACTAAAACTCTTCTTCATTTGACACCAACATTCCAAAATCCTCCCTAAAATGTCACTTGTAAAATAATCCTTATTTGAGCGGTATGCGGTCAACATGTAGGCTAACCTTTCATTTTGTTTTTTTTATTTTAAATAATAAACTTTTGTAATCGACCAATGAAGAAAAAAAAATCAAACCTCTAAAAATATGAGTTTGTATTACAAAATACAAAGAGTCTAAAAATCGACTTTTCGTCAACAGCTTTTCTCCGGATTTTTGCCCAAAATAGTAGACTGTTGCTTTGTATTTAAGGTCATCGAAGAGGGTGGAGATCCTTTTCAAAGCCAAGAATGGCTATGGGGATTTTGAATGATATATATATATATATATATATATATATATATATATATATATATATATATATATATATATATATATTCGCCATTTTGATATTTTCGATATTGTATTTTAGTGACGGAGTTCTGCTCCTCACGCATTTTTTTTTTAATTTAAACGAGTACACCATAACATGCAGTATTTTTAGTCTTATTTTTCCCGAAAACAATCGTCCTATATCTAAGGTCATCGGAGAGCGTGTAGGTCCACTTTAAATCCGTTTCAGAACACCTAGAACACGGTTTTGGGGATTTGGGAGTTTTTTGGTTTCAATAATAGACCTTCGTAATTGGCCAAGATTTTTTTTTTTTAATCCCTCTTCAAAATTTGAGGTTTTACAATAAAAAAAAATCCATCCGTTCTCCGATACCACTGAACCGATTATCTTGAGATTCGGCAACAAAGTCACAGGCCACCACAGATGATCCTCGGAACCCGGCAGAATCATCCGTCTTTTTGCTTCAAAATGGCGACCGATTAGAGATTTTATAAGCTCATAACTCGGTCATTTATGAAGATAGAGAACTCTTCATCTCATGTCGAATTTGTCTATAAAAACCATTATTTATAGTGGTCTTTTCCCCAAAATATTTGCACTCCATCGAAGGTCATCGGAGAGGGACGGGAGTGCATTTTATTTCCGTTTCATAACTCTTAGTACACAATTATGGAAAATTTTGAGATGTCTGATAGAACAATACCATAAAAGTCGGGGTATATTTAAGTAAAAATTTCGGTATATTTACCTAAAATTTCACTGTTTTTAATGTTTTGCGTACCTCCAGCCACAGTCCCACCAAATTTAGTTAGAGGGTTGAATATTTGTATGTTAATTGAGTCGGTGTTAGAAAAGTACCTTTGGGGGGTCTCAACTTTATTATCCCTCTTCAGCGGTTTATTGTGGTTTTTTATAATTTATTTATAGTATAAATACGATTACGAAAGTTTTGGGCATGTCGGATTTATGTATATATATATATATATATATATATATATATATATATATATATATATATATATAAATAAAGGGCCCATAGGTCATTAGATCAGTACTAGGAAAATTATGGCTTATGAGCATATAATTATTAGATAATAATAATTTTATTTTTAATATAACAAAATTGGGGATAAAAAACTTTACAGAGTGATGACTACTAGAGCGCGGCACTAGGCAGACAGGATATGCAAATGACTGGCCCTATAAATCTGGTCTCAGGCCCTATTAACCCTCTGGCGTGCTAGTCCCTCTCTAATTATTGTAATTAACCTCCCTCTTACAATGGACGGGCGAGCTTTTACAGAAATAATCCACTTCTAAAGGAGAAAAAAAAATGATGAAAATCAGAGATTTACAAGGTCTCTAGAAAGAAAATTGAAAGCCACGGAAAATGTCATTGAGATCGAAGAGACGAAACAGCATATTGGGTGATATAATCTTTATTCAGAAGAAGACCGAAAACGAATTACTGAAGTTATAGGTAAAACAATTCAAGATTTGAAATTATTATGCTGGTAACTGTTCATTTTTCGGGGGATAATGTAGCCATGTCAAACTCAAGTTAAAGTGAGGATTCAGGAATATGGATAGAATATTAAAACACATTACGTAACTTAGTGAATTTAGAGTAATAATCGAAAACTTTTGTTTGTAACTGTCTTTTCTTCAATTTATTTCAGAACATTGTGGGCCACAAAAAATCACCTTGGGGCCGCATGTTCAAAATCATTGAAGACAAAAAACTCTGGATGGTAAAGTAGCAGATATTTTAAAATTTTCGATCACCATTTGAACGGAAAACCTCGTTTATTTTTTTACTTCCTTGTACGGAGTAAAGGAAGTATTGTAATCGCGAAAATTTTCGGTTTTCAGATTTCAACGGAGATATGCATTTTGACCATCCCTGAATCCATTTTGACTAGTTTCGTCATGACGTCTGTACGTACGTATCTCGCATAACTCAAAAACGGTTTACCGTAGAAAATTAAAATTTTGTATTTAGGATTGTTTAAAAATCTAGTTGTGAACCTCCCTTTTTGTTTACTGCTTGATCACCGGAAATGGTACTTCGCTTAAAGGTCATAATTGATTTCCATCAAAAATTATATTAAAATACTATGCAAAACTTCTCAAATTTAGTATTTATAACTTATATATTGAGATAAATAACAAATTACATTTTGGTCTAAATTGGAAAACCGGAAGAGGTACTTTACTTGTAGGTCATATTAGACTATCATCAAAAATTATATTAAAATATAATGTAAAACATCTCAAATTTGGTAAATAGAACTTTTATGAATGTATTTCCTAGATTTTGGTTAAAATTGGTGAACCAAAAACGGTTTAAGTAAAGTGCATAATAAAAATTAAATTAAAAATTATATTTAAATTAAATACAGAAATCATATGTTTCGGTAATAAAGGTCACAAACGCAATTTGGTTTCCAATCGAATTAAACATTTTTATTACTGGTTTTAAGTGTTAAAATTTAGTGTAAAATACTGGTTTTCCTTCCCATTTGTGAGATGAACAAGTCTGCAGCAGGAGAATATGATATAAGTTAAGTGGGTTTTTCCGTTTAAAATATCGAAAATGTTGATTTCCAGTTCTTTATAAGTGATATTGACAGTTTTAATGTTGTCACGGAACACGAAGAAATCTCTTGGAAACTAGTTGTCTACTGAAAGAAAACGACATATAATAACGGGTGTTACGTTAAAATTTCGTGATACTTATTATTTTATTTTATTTTTTTAAATTTTTATATTAATACAACTTTTGAGAGACCTAGTGAGGGCGTAATATTAGAAATAGTTTTAAGTTAGGTGATAAATTTAATTACGATCCCAAAACAGCTGAGCGAGAGGCAGTGATGAGAGAGACCGCGCCAGCTGGGAGGAGAGACAAGTGACGAGAGAAGTCGGGACTTTGATCGAAGTGCACGAGGTGCGGGATTTGTTTTCTCTATCCTGTACGGTTTAACGAGATTTTTTTGTTGTGGTGTGCGTCCAAGGCGTTAGAACTTCGCGCCATACGAGAGTTTATAGCGAATTTCTCGAGAAGAAGACGAAAAAAGGACATCACCGGAGAACAAGAAGAACCGAGAAAATAGGACTGGCTGCCCCATCTAATTCTTCGGATTTGTAATTTTATTTCTTTTGTTATTATTATATTTATATATATTAACCTAAGGATAGTAATTTTGTTTTTGTTTGAGTCCGGCTGGAATAGTTTCTTTTGTTTGTTTTAAATGTTTTTATTTTTTTTTTTTGGTTAATAAAAGTTTATGTATATTTTTTTTTTTCAAACAAGTTGTTTTATGTCATTTATTATATTATCCTGGTATTATTATATTTTACCATAGAACATTTAGGAATGTCCATGTAAACTACGTCTCTCAAAGGGTTTAGTGCTTATATCAATATAGAGTCACACTGAGGCCCTGAGTTCGAAGCTACCTCCGGCAGGTATCTTTTTTTTTTTTTTGTTAATAATTAAATTAATTTTTTTTATCATTATTTTTTTTAAGTGACTTAAGGGTCTTTTTAAGAATTTTTAATTAAATTATTTTGTTGATCAAGACGATTAAATAATTATTTCTTTTTTTTGTTAAATTTATTTTATCATTGTTTTAATTTATTTATATTGGTATATGTTTCCTTGGTTTTTTTTCTATAATTTTTTTCTTTTAGGGTTTCACTGTTTTCCTTAAAATAGTGTGGCGTCCGAACTTATTTTTTTTTTTTGACAGGAGATATAATTGTATTTAATTTTTGATGGTTTGGTGAAAGTAGAAGGGTTGTGGATTAATAAATTTTTTTTTTTGAACCTTAGCGTCGCGACTGGGTTATCGGCACAATATTGCCCACTCCCGTCGGGGGACGGAGTGTGGTAGCATATTCATGGCGCCCAAATAGGGACTGTTTCGGATAAACGATTTATAATTTTTTAAAACTAATTAATTTGAAAATAAAATAAATTTTATTTACGTATAGCCAACAATCCAAGATCATGGATTACAAATTAGATATTGAAAGACTCGCTTCCGACGAGTTGGAATATGAACTAAAAATCAGAGGATTTACGGGGATAACGAGGGTTGGGGATATGAAATCAAAATTACGGTCCCTATTAAAACTAGAAAGACAAGGAAGAACTATTCATCCTACCAAAACTGATTGTGATACAGATGATGAAATTAATATTTGTTTGGGGAAACTCAACGAAATAAAAAATAAAGTGCCGAATGCCAAAGGCAACGAGGTAAGGAAAATTGATGCAACTCTACAGCATGTATTAAATCGATTAAGGCGTATTCAGACCGAAGATGAAACCAAGAAATCGGCGATTTCGGAAATGAACGCGGTCTGCTTAGAATATTGGACCGCTATAGGGGTTTTAGGTCAGGATTCAGAAGTAGAGGGTGACGCTACGATTGAGGAATATGAAGCCAGTGCTAGGTCGGAAAAACGGACGGATGATTCGTCGAAAGTGACGACAATAATAAGGAAGACCCAGATCCCACCAAAAGATTGGGGCATTCATTTTTCGGGAGGAGTTAGTGGGCTTAGCGTTAACGCGTTCTTGGAGAGGATTGAAGAAATTCGGGAAGCCCGTAACGTTACGGTACAAGATTTATATCAGTCGGCGTTTGATCTTTTCGAGGGAACAGCCTTAGTCTGGTATAGAGCCATGCGGAGGGAGGTGAACAGCTGGCATGAACTAGTCAGGGAGTTGAGAAAGGAATTCGAACATCCAGATTATGAAGATCGATTGTGGGACGAGATTAAAAGGAGAACCCAAGGGCCAACTGAAACGATAGGAATTTTTGTGGCAGTGATGAAAAATTATTTCAGTAGATTATCAGACCAACCTACCGAAGAACAAATGCTCAAGGTACTATTGAAGAACCTTCATCCTTATTATCTTGATCGATTGGCCCTAGTGAATATCGAAAGTATCCAAGATCTAATCGACTGTGGACGAAGAATAGAAAACGCGAAGTGGAAGATTGATATTCATCAACCACCCCCAAACATTCGAGGTTTGTTAGAACCAGACCTTGCATATACCACACCTCCTCGTCGAACATATGATCGAGAACAACCGAAAGTCTTCAATATGTCGACTTCGGTCCAACCTATCAGAAAATTTCATTGTTGGAACTGTTTAGATACGGGGCACTCATTTCGAAGATGTACGGCTCCAAGGAAAGTATTTTGTGAACGATGTGGTCTAAAAGACGTCAAAAGGAATGCTTGTCCCAGATGTACAAAAAAGTCGGGAAACGAGAAGAGTGCCCAGGTCTGAGTGAACCAGAGCCTGGTGCCTTCTATTCGTTCACAACCAAGTTAGAATGGCAAAAGTGGATAATGGTGGTACAGGAAGTAATGTCAGGCAAGTGTGTAAGACCAATCGAGTATGTGACCCACTTGAATGACAGACGCCCATATGTGCGGATTAAGATTTTTGGTCTAACCTTTCTGGGTTTACTCGACTCTGGAGCTTCTCTGTCGGCTATGGATGGTAATTGCTGGAATAAGTTTGCCGCATTGGGGCTAACCATGAAGGAGGAACCAGAAATTAAGATATCCACAGCTAATGGCCATCAAATGGAGATTTTAGGGTCGACCGAGCTTCCAGTTGAACTCAAGGGGAAAATCTGTTTAGTAAAATTTCTGATCATACCTTCATTGACTGCCGCTGTAATTTTGGGAATGGATTTCTGGCGAAAGATGCGTTTACTTCCGGGTATGGAGATGGGTCAGCAAGAAGATTTGTCTAAGGAACATGATGGGAATGAGATTATCTCGAGTATGCTTGTTGGTAAAAAGAATTTATCACCAGCGGAACACGAGAAACTAAACTCGTTGATTAACCAATGGAGCCATTGGAAAACGAAAACATTGGGATGCACAAGCAGAGTGGAGCACATCGTAGACACTGGTGATCACAAACCAATAAAACAGCGTTATTACCCAGTGTCTCCATATATTCAAAAAATTCTGAACGAGGAATTAGATACAATGCTGAAAGAAGGAATAGTAGAGCCCTCTAAGAGTGCGTGGGCTTCACCAGTAGTTTTGGTTAAGAAACCGGATGGCAGCCATAGGTTTTGCGTGGACTACCGCCAAGTGAACAACGTGACCAAACGGGACGCCTACCCTCTTCCTTACATTTCTAGCATCTTAGACAGACTTCGGGATGCTAAATATCTCTCATCACTGGATATTAAGAGCGCATATTGGCAGGTTCCTGTAGAGAAGAACAGCCAGGAGAAAACAGCTTTCACTGTCCCAGGAAGAGGCTTATTTCAGTTTACCCGCATGCCATTTGGCCTACACAACAGTCCAGCGACATGGCAACGGTTAATCGATACGGTCCTAGGGGCTGACTTGGAGCCAAATGTGTTTGTTTACTTGGACGATATTGTTATCGTGACATCCGACTTTTCAGAACACCTCCGGGTATTGAGAGAGGTTTTTGAACGGCTAGCCGGAGCAAATTTATCTTTGAATTGGGACAAGTGCGAATTTTGTCGACCAGAACTACGTTTTTTAGGATATGTGGTCAACGAGTCGGGGTTGCTGGTTGATCCAGAGAAGGTCGAAGCCATCCGCAGTTACCCAACACCTACTTCTGTGAGACAAGTGAGACAGTTTGTAGGGTTAGCTTCATGGTATAGGCGGTTTGTTGAAAATTTCTCTACTATTATCTCCCCACTTACCTCACTGCTGAAAAAGGGATGTAAATTCAAATGGGGTGAAGAACAAGAGCGAGCCATTCAGTATTTGAGAGAAAGATTAGTGAAGGCCCCTATCTTGGCTTGTCCAGATTTTGAGAGACCCTTCTTATTGCAAACAGATGCTTCTAATACGGGACTAGGGGCAATCCTATACCAAAAGTATGAGGAAGGAGAAAAGGTGATAGCGTACGCCAGTCGAAGCTTAACGCCAGCCGAGCGGAAATACAGTACAACCGAGCACGAGTGTTTGGCAGTGCTTTGGGCCGTAGAAAAGTTTCGCCCTTACCTGGAAGGTATGCCTTTTACAGTTATTACGGACCACCAAGCGCTGAAATGGCTCCACAATCTTAAGGACCCTCAAGGTCGATTAGCCCGTTGGGCCATTAAACTACAGCAATACCAGTTCACGATAGAACATCGACCTGGTAAGCAAAACGCAGCAGCTGACGCATTATCCCGAATACACGAACATGTGGTTGGAACGATCGAAGTGATTTTTGATGACATTGATTCCTGGTACGTGAAAATGTTGGATAGGATAAAAAGAGATCCCGCTAAATATCCAAGTTGGAGAATAGAAGGGAACAAAATATTCAAGAGGATCGTAGACAAACGGAAGATCCTAGGAGAGGAGGCTCCCTGGAAATTAGTTGTGCCGAAGAGTAAAAGAAAAGAGGTGCTTTTTGATTGTCATGACGATCCTTTATCGGGTCATCTAGGTGGGTTTAAAACACTGCAACGGTTAAGGGAGCATTATTATTGGCCCGGAATGGCTTCGGACACTGCACGGTATGTAGGACGCTGTGAAACCTGCTTGGCCCACAAGCCTTTACAACGAGCTCCTGCTGGATTAATGGGTCAACAAAGAATCGTCGCTAGACCATGGCAGTTGGTTTCTGCTGATATTATGGGGCCTTTGCCTTTGTCGACTAGCCGACATCGGTTTATTGTAGCCTTTTCCGACTATTTTACTAAATATAGTGTTTTCGTACCGGTGAGAACTGCCACTGCGAAAGCTGTCAGTAATTTACTAGAGAAGGAGGTAATACTCATGTTTGGTGCTCCACAGACGGTTATATGTGACAATGGGCCACAGTTTAAGAGCCGGGAGTTTCGAGCAAAAGCAGCTGAATATCAGATCGACATCTCCTATACGCCGCACTACCACCCACAAGCAAACCCGATGGAACGACCTAACCGAGTGATCAAAACTCTTATCTCGTCCTATGTGAAGGAGAACCAGAGGCAGTGGGATAAAGAGTTGCCTAAATTAGCGTTCGCGATTAAAACGGCTGTGCATGAGGTGACAGGATTTTCACCAGCCTACTTGAATTTTGGTCGAGAGCTACCGCGTTCTGGTAAAGAGCATCCCAATTGGGATGATGAGGAACATAGCGATGCTGACTGCCAAAGAAAATATGCGGACAGGCTGCAAAACGTACCATTACTGTTCAAGGAGGTACAGGACAAGTTGGCACGAGCTTACGAGAGAAGCAGTGCAACATACAATCTCAGGAGGAGACCTCAAGAATACTCTGCGGGAGAAACAGTCTGGAGGAGGAATCATCAGCTCTCAGAGGGAGCAAATTACTTCAACAGGAAGCTGGCACCCACCTTCATCAAATGCAGAGTTACCAAAAGAATCGGTGGTCTATTGTATCAATTAGAGGATATGGACGGACGAGACGTTGGAAAGTGGCACGTAAAGGACCTGAAACCTCACCCTGAAGACGAGGCGATGAAGTAGAGAATGATGGCAGTAAATAATAGTTTAGATGTAGATAATATTGATAAGTATGCAAAAAAAAAATTTTAATTTAAATTTTTTTTTTTGACAGGAAAAGGGAGGGTTGTTACGTTAAAATTTCGTGATACTTATTATTTTATTTTATTTTTTTAAATTTTTATATTAATACAACTTTTGAGAGACCTAGTGAGGGCGTAATATTAGAAATAGTTTTAAGTTAGGTGATAAATTTAATTACGATCCCAAAACAGCTGAGCGAGAGGCAGTGATGAGAGAGACCGCGCCAGCTGGGAGGAGAGACAAGTGACGAGAGAAGTCGGGACTTTGATCGAAGTGCACGAGGTGCGGGATTTGTTTTCTCTATCCTGTACGGTTTAACGAGATTTTTTTGTTGTGGTGTGCGTCCAAGGCGTTAGAACTTCGCGCCATACGAGAGTTTATAGCGAATTTCTCGAGAAGAAGACGAAAAAAGGACATCACCGGAGAACAAGAAGAACCGAGAAAATAGGACTGGCTGCCCCATCTAATTCTTCGGATTTGTAATTTTATTTCTTTTGTTATTATTATATTTATATATATTAACCTAAGGATAGTAATTTTGTTTTTGTTTGAGTCCGGCTGGAATAGTTTCTTTTGTTTGTTTTAAATGTTTTTATTTTTTTTTTTGGTTAATAAAAGTTTATGTATATTTTTTTTTTCAAACAAGTTGTTTTATGTCATTTATTATATTATCCTGGTATTATTATATTTTACCATAGAACATTTAGGAATGTCCATGTAAACTACGTCTCTCAAAGGGTTTAGTGCTTATATCAATATAGAGTCACACTGAGGCCCTGAGTTCGAAGCTACCTCCGGCAGGTATCTTTTTTTTTTTTTTGTTAATAATTAAATTAATTTTTTTTATCATTATTTTTTTTAAGTGACTTAAGGGTCTTTTTAAGAATTTTTAATTAAATTATTTTGTTGATCAAGACGATTAAATAATTATTTCTTTTTTTTGTTAAATTTATTTTATCATTGTTTTAATTTATTTATATTGGTATATGTTTCCTTGTTTTTTTTTCTATAATTTTTTTCTTTTAGGGTTTCACTGTTTTCCTTAAAATAGTGTGGCGTCCGAACTTATTTTTTTTTTTGACAGGAGATATAATTGTATTTTATTTTTGATGGTTTGGTGAAAGTAGAAGGGTTGTGGATTAATAAATTTTTTTTTTTGAACCTTAGCGTCGCGACTGGGTTATCGGCACAATATTGCCCACTCCCGTCGGGGGACGGAGTGTGGTAGCACGGACATATAATAAAACAAGAGTATGTCTGTGTGCGTGTGTCAATAGATGGATGTCGCGACCAAGAGAGTAGTTTTTGAGATACTGAAATTTTCGGAAACTAGTAACCAAATTCAGGATCACTTTTTGAGTCATCCATTTATAGTTTAATTGGCGTACAAGGTAGTCACTGATTATGATAGTTAATGATGATTAATTACTGCTTTTAACTTTTCAACTTTCACTTACCTATTTATGAAATATAGAGTAAGGGAAATTATGGTGATCGTTAAAGATTTTTCAACACACATATACGTTTTTAGGTCCCCTAAGTCCAAATGTTCTGTGTGAATGTATGTATGTGTATGTGGTAAGTCAAGCCCAAAAACGAAATGTTGTTCGAAGCTGAAATTACTAATTTAAAATGGGTATATCTCTAGGATGTTACAGCAAGTTTTTCAATAAAATCAACTGACCGGATGTGGCACATTATACCATTGGTTTTATACTTCTTTAGCATTTTCTCGAAAGCGACTCTAACGATTTTGATGAAACTCGTTTTGTCAATGTACAATTAAATGATCTTTAATATCAGCAAGGTCTTATCATCATTAAAATAGCCTGATAGGACTTAAATGCCAAATTTTTAAAATGTCTTTCTCCTCTAAATTACATTTTATTTTGTTTATTTGAAATAATTATCTATCTTTCATTGTTAGCAGTAATAAAAGAATTTTACAAATAACTAAAAGCGAAATATTTTCCCAGACTGAAAACTAATTTTCGAAAATAAGAGTACTTTGTAGTACAGACATTACAATATACCGTTGCATAGCTAAAGATTTTAGAAAAAATAATATTTAATATATAAAGCCGTAGAAGGTAATGGGGTGTGAAGAAGAACGCATACATTTAAGTGATTGTTGTAGTTAATAATTTCTACTTTCATACTATGAAATGAAAATAAAATGTTTCTATGCAAACTAAATGAGAACATTCAAAATTTATTTCAAGTAAGGTGTTCAATTGAAAGTTGTTTGATGTGCGCACCAGATTTTTTCTACAAATATTAAGTAAAAAAAAAATGATTTGTTTCGATCATTCATAATTAATTACGTTGGAGACAATTAATTTTTCAAAAAGCTGTAAATTATAATTTCAAGACATCGATTTAAAAAATTAATAGTAATTTTGTGCAATATCATCAATGACAAGCATTGACGGCAGTGGCTACAACAAAAGCGACGTGTTTACCAATTTTTATGAGTTACTTCACTGAATAAAATTTCGTATGAAAATGGAAGCTTAGGAAAAAGAGACCAGAACAAAGGATTGGAGTGAATAGGGTGCCTGATATTAAATCTATTAGCAATTTATAAGGTCCAAGGATCAAAAGAAAGAACATATTACCTCCCAGCCTCTCCTTACATATATTACAGCCTTCTAAGGTCCTCGTCAGACGTCGGTATATAGTAGGTATACCGGTAGGCTTCAGTTTTGCATTTCATTGCTCCTATAAATAATTGAAGACATGAGTGGATGAAGGTGTTATCATGCAAATTTAAAGTTTCGTGAATATAAGGAATACATTTTTTTTTTTAGTGTAATTTTTTAAAGACGTGATCTATTATATCCAATCCACTGAGAATCGTACAATTAACCATGAATCTTGGGTAGTTATTGTTATAAGGCGAAGATAACCACATAACACCTTCTTCGTAAGAAAAAATCAATATTCGAAAATTCGTTACATGGCATTGACATTCACTGATGTCTTCAATTATTTCGTTGATAATCTGTTATTATCTATTTCGTTTCTTAGAAAAATATCTGTATTTATCTTGATAATATCTTGATTTACTTTGCACAATTTGGTTAATGATATTTTTAACTCTAAGAGTTTATTATTAAAGTTGGTCTTAGGTTATGAGTTGCATTCTGATTCATGGTTCATTCTATTAGTTATCACATTACTTTAAGAATAGTTTTAGCTTTAGAAGATAAATATAAAGGCGAAGATCAACATGTCTATTTCGGCTTCGTGACGGACCTAAACTACCAAACTTATTTAAAATAAATATCGATTTGCATTCAACCGAACTGCCCAATCACTCTCGTGTGTATTACATCCATCTAAAGTCGTTCTTAAGATTCCCAGGATGACTTAAGAATCTTAAGAACGATTTTAGTAATTTTAGTAATCATAAACTCGTAATGCTATCTATGTTATATATATATATATATATATATATATATATATATATATATATATATATATATATATATATTAATATAAAAAAAGAAACATTTCCGTTGATGACCATGCGGTTTTAGGTCTTAAAACCAAAACAAACTAACTTTTTTTTTAATTCATAAATATTTATAATTAATATAAAATAGTAAAAACTCATATAGAAACATAAATTAATTGCTTGGATGCAATTGGAAGATTCCTAACACAAAGCCTTAAAGCCTTAAGTCTGTAAAATGGAGTTATCTGATTGGATGTCTTGGACTGATGTGCTGTCTCTAGTCGATGCCGTCTTTTAAGAATTTTGATGTGGGATGTGCTATTTTGATCTTCATATATTGTGTATAACATGATGATGTCTAAATCAGCGAACATTGACTGGTTAATTATTTCCCGGCATTTTAGAGACTTAAGGCTTTGTGTTTGCAATCTTCCGATTGTATCCAATAATGTCTACTGGTTAGTGTAATTCATTCCAATTTCATTCTTTCAGCGCTTTATAATGATAGAGAATATTAATAATTTGTTAATTTTAAAATTAAATTTGGAATTTCTCTACTACTATTTTTTTGATTCCTCCCTTCACCAACTAACGAATGACAACTTCTGAATGCATTAGCAAACAGCTGCAGGATTGCTAACCGGAAAGGCGTCTTTGTAGAATGCTGCTAGCACCGTTAATTGACTTTGCAGTTGTCACGAGTGGAGGATTATTGTTGTTGATTGACCCTATTCATCAGGACAGGATTTGGTCCGTCGCAAGAATAAATGGAACTGCCTTCCGATGGCGGCTCACATCTTTCTGTATCAGCTATGCAATGTGGATTGCTCAATTTCAGAGTGTTGAAACCAGTTATTCATGAAGCTGCCATCATAACGTGTTATTTAACTGTCTCTTTGCAGAGATTTTCAATGAGAATTTATTGTTTCTTGAAAATTAAAATACAAGATATATAAAAAAGGATAAAATGAAGAAAATATAAATAATAAATTGATATAACAAATAATCGAGGAAGCCCATGAGTAAAGCAAACCATTTTATAGCGATACATGGTTCATCATTAGAATATAATCGGAAGATTCCAAAAACAAAGTCTCTAACCAGTCAACGTTTCGAAAATTCAGGGCTTATTAGGATAGAAAAATACAAGATCACATAAATGAGGTAAATACAGTACAACTCACATCAATAGTCCAAAGTGGAACCATCACTCAAAGACATCTCAACACTTACTGAATACTGCCAGAATTGGCATAACATTGATTGGTTAGTTATCTTCTGGTATTTGAGAAACATAAAGTTTTGTCTTTAAAATCTTCCTTATAACTTAATACACTTATGTCTCTTTCATTAACTTTTTACTCTCTTTTATTAACGGTTCATCATGATAAATCCAATGCTAATAATTAAATTAAGTGCCATATCTTTACAAAGGAAGATTCTTGGGTTCCAATTTTCTTGTTAAAAATAGTTATTCTATAAAACTAATCCCAAAAAATTAAATTATATGTTCTTCAAATTTTACTGTACATGTAGACTTCCTTATCATTTCTGTCAGCGGGAGGAACGAAATATTAAACTGGCCAAGGAACAAGAGCGATTATCAGCAAAATTCAGACCAAACGCAAATAAGGACGAAGGGGAGTAAGCAGAAGGTATGATAAGATCCTTTGTTTATAGGGAGCCACCTGCCAGCTCCGGCTAACAAGAATGGAAGCCTAGGCCTGCATGATATAAATTTAGGAGGCTTTGAGGAGGGTAGAGTCTATCGCTTGTCCTCCCTTATCGCCACCATACAAATAAATACCCATTATATGGTAATCGTATGCTAACAAATATGTAGCTGAGTAAACAAGATATCTCGTTAAATGTCAACAAATATCGTTTATATAATCAATTTTAACAAATTATATCACATTATAGATAGTATATTTACTGAGTAAAATATACCGTTAGCCTAATACCAATCCATATTTGGAAAATAAAGTTATTTGTGTAGCATTTGTGTACCGACGGTGAGCATTTCGCTCTTGATGAGTACAGTGTGGGAAGTTTTTAGGCAAGAAAAATTGGTGTTATCGGCATCGAACTTGGTTTGACTTGGCTTTTTTATTGATTTTGTCCATTTTTTAAAGACAAATGAACAAACGATATTTTATTTTACTTATTTCTTGTGTACTTTATATGGCATTATAATAAATACCATTACAATTATTTATAGCATTTTCACATCAATTATGACTTTTTCCAAATCAATTGTAACCTTTTCCAAATCAATTGTCATCTTTTCCATTTCAAATGTAACTTTTTGAATTTAAATTGTAACCTTTTCCATTTCAATTGTAACCCAACCCAACATGAATTAATGCTATTTTATTTATTTTATTATTGAAAAATAATTATTTTAATTGCAATAATGACTTTTGAAATAATTTTGGCTTATTCATCCGACATATTTTTCGTTCATTAGATAATTGATATTGTGCTAATTTCAAGGACTTCAAATTTTTAAAGAAAAAAAAATTGTTTATTTATTTTTTAATGTTTATTATTGATTATTTTTATTAGAGGGAAGGGGTATGGATTTTTACTATATGATGATCGTTCATTAGATTTCTGAAGTTGGTAATGTCGAATTTACTATAGAAATTTTGTTCGACCATGTGCACTTCCACTTAATCGTAAGTTTTAGAAATTCTTCGGTGAAGGTATCATTTATTAGGTTTTCGAGCGGTTTTATTCCATTTCTTGAATTTGATTTTCGATCGTTCATGCGCATTTCGCTCTTCTGTTACTGTTGAAGTTTTCTATGATATAGAGATCGTTTATTAGGTTTTCGAAGGTTTTGATTCCGTTTTTTGAATTGTAATTTTTGTCGAGCATGCGCATTTCGAATTACTATTGCAGTTGGCGTTTTCAAAGAGTTTTCAATCAATATATTTTCGAATTTACTGTCGGATTTTTGATCGCGCATGCGCATTTCGATTTACTATTCTTATTGAACTTTTCTTCGTTTATAAGGGTCGTTTACACTAATATAATTTTCAAAGGTTCAGCTTCAGTTTTTTTAATTGGATATTTTATCGAACATGCTCATTTCGGATAATCATTACAATTAAGCTTTTTTCGGTGAAGTTATTGTTTATTAGATTTTATAGGACGATATACTAAAAAAAAAGTCAAATATAATTGTAATTTTAAATGTCATGCACGATAAAATATAAAATTTGAAAACTGCAATCAGATCCCGCGAAAAACTAATTAACGATTTGCATAACAAAGAAAACTTCAACATTATCAGTAAATCGAAAAGCGATGGCGCAATCACAAGTCCAATTAAAAAAAATCGAATCAGAACCCTCGATCACCTAATAAACGTACCCGTACCAAAGAAATGTCAACTGCAATAGTAATTCGAAATGCGCATGCTCGATAAAAAATATAATAAAAAAAAAATGGAAATTAGAATTTTCGAAAACCTAATAAATGATACCTATATTATAGAAAACTTCAACAATAACAGAAAAGAGAAATGCGCATGCGCGATCCTAAATTCAATTTAAGAAATGAAATCAGAACCCTTTAAATCTTAATAAACGATCCCTATATCAAAGAAAACTCCAGAAGTAACGTAAATGCAAAATGTACATATGCGATTAAAAAAAACATTAAAAAAAATGGAATCAGAACCCTCGAAAACCTAATAAACAATCACTTTATCATAGAAAACTTCAATACCAACGGAAAATCGAAATGCGCACGCGGTATCGGAAATTCGATAGTAAATTTGGAAAGAGCAACCTTGAAAACCTATTAAACAATACCTATACCAGAAGAATTTTGAAAACTAACAATTAAGTAGGAATGCTCAAGCCCGAAATAAAATTTTGATAGTAAATTTGACGTTAGCAAGTTCGAAAATCAAATGAATGATCACCAAATCGATGAAATCCATCCCCACTCCCTCACTAAATAAATTTAAAAAAATGAATATTTAAAAATAAATAAATAACAATCTTATTTCAAAACTTTAAACTACTTGAAATTATCTCTTAATATCAATTATCTAATAAACGAAAAAAATGTTGGAAGACTATACCGAAATTATTTCTAAAGTAATTATTATAATAAATATAATTATTTTCAATAATAAAATAAATAATATTGAATTAATTCATGTCCGGTCGGGTTACAATTTAATTGGAAATGGTTATATTTGAAATGGAAAAAGTTACAATTGAAATGGAAAAGGTGACAATTGAATTGGAAAAGGTTACAATTGACGTGGAAATGCTATGAAGATTTTTTGAGCGAACGGCTCAACCGATATTCAGGTTTAATGGCTCAAATTACTTGTTGTGATCCCGTGAATGTTTTCAAAAATTTTGAGCTCCAAATAATACAGAAATGTCTTATTAAATGTGTTCGATCGGTCCGTTTGAGGATATCTACCGATTTTTTTTTAACAAACTAAACCGCTAATTTTTAAGTTTGATGCCTCAAATTACGTAATGAATTCCCGTGATTGTTTTGTAAAATAGTGAGTTGAAAATACTGAAAAAATATTTCATTATATTTTAAGTATTTTCGGCTTTTTGTCGATGTTTTTTTATTATATCATTTGTACGTTCATAATCCTATAGTAATAAATTATGCACAGCCAATACTTAAAAAACTAAAATATTAAAATTAAATTAAATTTAATAAAAAATAAAAACCCCGATTGCGGATATAACTTTTATATCTTACAACATTATTCTTCCAAGCGCATTGGTTTGTTGTTACTGAAGTCTGCGCCCATTAATTTTGAATGTAGATGTAGTAGTGGAATCTAGAGTTGTAGTGGAGTGCCTTCCACTACACGTTACGGGCCCTTGGAAGTAGATTCCGCTCCATTCATCTGTGCCTCTCAAAATACAGAAAGCTCCTTGTATTTATACATGTAAACATCCAGAAAGTAAATTAATGTACTGAGTAAAGAAGAGTCTTCATTTTCGTTTGGTTGTGGAAGGCACCTGACTACAACACCAAGGTGCAATATTCATGGGCGTTAACTTCACTAACAACCAACCAATGCGCTTAGTAGATATGCAAAGACATTCCTTAGGACGAATAGAATTTTAAGATTTAAAAGTTATTTCAGTTGTCGGGGTTTTTACTTTTTATTAAAATAAATTTTATATTAAACATAAATATAAAGTTGAGTTTTTTTTTTTTTTTAATGATAATTCGCATTCCTTGTTTGAGTTTTTATTATCTTAATTCGATTCTATTCTTCATATAATTTATATAAAAAATAGGTTACTGGTAATGGTACTACTAGTACGCTAAGTGGGCCTTTTTGTCCGCTTTGCCAATTCCTGATGGCTATCAAAAGGTAGCCAGCCGTCCAGTTTAACTCAGAGTGGGACTATCAAGATTCATTTGTGGATACTACCACGATATAAAAGTTAACTCACTAGGGTTGGAATCAAAGCCACACTGGGCCGACTACTCTGGGAGTCTCGATCTAGAGATATAGTGGGGCCTAAATCGGTATGGAGGTTATATTACTACCATGTTTTTTAGTCTTATATTTGGATTGAAAGAAGTTTTGAAATTTCTTTTCTCTCTTTAATTTTGTTTTGCAAATTTTTACATGTATATGAAGTATCTCTAGAACCAATCTAAATCTTACAGCTCATAATACACGCAAAGTGTATTAGAATGTATATTTTATATTCCAATACGCTCTGCGTTAATAGTTTATAGGTATTACTATTAAATAGGGATTCTTTTTTCCTTCGGAAGCTCACATCTAAACTGCGGCACTATCTCGTTTCCGTGATAGTATATTGAAGGCATTCTATAGGGAAGACTTGTAACTGCTACACTGCTATAAGTGGGATCTTCAGCCACCCCAGACTAGATAGGACTACCTAACACCACTAGATAGGAGAGGCAAAGGATTGATTGTATTAACAATAAGGGAGCGGGCTAAATTAATTACTTTCCAGAAGCACACGAAATCCCGAGCTGATATATTCCATGGCACTTCGCCAGCAGTTACTTATGCAGATCCATCTATTAGGTAGCTACAGTCCATAGTCAGCAGTCAGGGTTCCCATTGGCTGGTAACAATAGGTCATCTTTGGCGGATCTTACTATTTATTACCTTATTAGTTGTAATAGTCTAGGTTAATACGTCATGGTTTGTGCTGGAGGTGAAACTGGAAGAATTGTTTCGAAAACAAAAAAAAAACATATTGAATAATATATTCTTTTTTTTTTTTAATGGATCCAAGAAAGGACTAAGCTTTTGTATTGAAATTTATCACAATCTTTTTTTTTTAGTTTTTCGACTTTGAAAAATGAATAGATAATGTAAGCCAATGGTTCTCAAAGTGGGTGCTGAGAAATTTTTTAATAATTTAATTAAATTAAAAATTATTCTTGTATATTATTTCTCAAGATTTTCTTTTTTTTTTTGTCACTACGCCATGTCTCTCTTAATACTTTATCAAAACCAATGATTGAGCCATTATTTTCAAGATTATCTTCATTGCAAATGGAAAAAATAAACAATCGATTCAAAATTGAAGTTTTTTTTTCATATTCTACTTAAACGTTTGATACCCTAATCTAATTTTAATATTCGGATGCATTTACTTTATTTCCAGATTCTATTACTATTCAAGCAATACATTCTGTATTGCTGTTTCATTGAACTGAAGCAATACATCTGCGTATTTCTGTTTCAACACCTCCCACTCCCCAAGCGCATTCCAAGTGGTAAAATGTTAAAATTAGCATTCATTTGGCGCTAAGTAATAACCAACGTTTCTCATCACGAGTATCGTAAACGTTTATCACTGATTAATATGGCAATGCCAATATTTCGCACGGGCCAACTAGTTGAATAAATATTTAAAGCAATGCTATGTCACTTATTTATTTGTTGAATATGTAGTTATTATATCTAACCGAACTGATAAGTATGTTGTGTGTATAGTAACTTAATGTGTTTGGACAGCATAGGAATGAAAGGAAGCCTTGTCCTCTATATTTTCTACTTTTCACCCTATCTTCTCTAATTATAAAAAAGTCAACAAACAGATTATATTAATAGAGGTGCCGTGAGTATTGTTTAATATACCGCCAAACAAAAAAAGTTCGAGAATTACATAGCTATGAGAAGTGCTTAATTCGCTTAGTCAATTTTAAAAATTAAAGTTGTTGAGCCTTTTCAACTATTTTTCTCGAATTATCTATCAAACAAGCAGCATATTTAAGGAATTATTTTATTTTTTTCAATTGTTCCTTATATTACTTAAACTTGTATTACCAAACAAGACACGAACATGAGGTAAGTTGTAACAGCAAATGAAAGGCTGGCAGTAACGCTGCGATTTTTAGCTAATAGAAGATTTGAAGTTTTCCACTATTATTTCTCTTACTACTAATGGAATACAATTATTCCTCCTCTTATATTAGTCTTTAAGTTACATTTTCTTCTTTCTGTACAATTTGAGCGGGTGAAGCCATCGGCGACGGCGGTATATAATCGTATAAGATATCGATCGTATATATAATAATGAACAAATTACAGTATCACATTTTAATGTATCAGTACTTATTTTTCTCTGACTAGAAAGTATATAAGTACTCTAAATGGTCCGTCAGTACTTACCCTCATACGATCAGTAAAACTGACGTTCATTCCATACACTGTTAGTATTGCTGATCATCTGAAGAGATGAGGGCTTTAAACATATTTCTATCCATGAAATATAATAAAAAAAAGAAGAAAAAAAGAACGAAAATACTTTCATGATGAAGGGTTCAAAAGGTCAAAGATAATGGTGTTTTCATTTGTTAAATTACATTTTATTTTATTTATTTTTTTTTTAATCCATTAGGGAAATCAAATATGTTTATTCGTTATATTATTCTTCAATCCGGGAATTCGGTTTGATAATCTTACGTTTTTATCAATTTTAATATAACAGACAATATTGTTCTTAAGGATGGTCTATATAGCGATATTTTTTCTAAAACAAGCTAGGATTGAATTTCCTAAAAATCATGATGTATTTTGGCTGCTACATTTTAATATTGAGGCAATAAAGTTCCTACCATGCACTTAAAATAATATTAAAATTATACATTTTAAAATAATATTAAAATCATATATTTTAAAATAATATTAAAATCATATATTTTAAAATAATATTAAAATCATATATTTTAAAATAATATTCAAATATTAAATTAAAGTGTAGACATTTTCTTAATTGTTTTACTTAATTATGGTTTATTATTTCCAGTTAGTAATATTTCAAAAATATCTGTTCTGTCCAAATAAAAAAAAATAAGAAGTAGGCACCAAAGGAGAAGAAATTTGAAGCTTGTTATTTCAATGGTGATTCCACAATAACTTACATTTCTCCTCTATCTTTATAAATGGCCGAGTAATGGGCATATAAGATCTTTAATCGGCAATTATATAGATTTTTTTTTAATGCCTTGTTATGCTGATTCCACAATAACTTACATTTCTCCTCTATCTTTATAAATGGCCGAGTTATGGGCATATAAAATCTTTAATTGGCAATTATACAGATTTTTTTTTAATGCCTATTATGCTGGTTCCAAAACATCTTACGTTTCCCCTCTATCTTTATAAATTTATGGCCGAGTTGTGGCATATAAGATCTATAATCGGCAATTATATAGATTTTTTTTTAAATGCCTTGTTATGCTCATTCCAAAACACCTTCCCCTCTATCATTATAAACGGCTGAGTTATGGCATATAAGATCTTTAATCGGCAATTATATAGATTTTCTGTTTTTCATTATTTTTTTTTTAATCCCTTTTTATGCTGATTCAAAAACACCTTACATTTCCCCTCTATCTTTATAAACGACTGAGTTATGGGCTTATAAGATCTCTAATCGGTCGCCATTTTGAAACAAACAGACGGATGGTAATGTCGAGTTCCGAGGTAATTCAGGGGTGACCTGTGACATTGGTACCGAATCTCAAGAAAATCGGTCATGTATTCTCGGAGAAAAGCCGCGGACGGCGGACGGACGGATTTTTTTTTATTCGATATTTTGATTCTACGTATCTTGAAACGTAAAACCTCAAAGTTTGAAGGTGGGTTTCAAATATTTTTTTCCTTGGTCGATTCCAAAGATCTATTATTGAAAATAATAAACTAAAAGAAAAGTAATGGTATGAACTTATATCTTTAGGGTTACTCTCTTCTAATTGGCCTGAAATTTATTTTGTTCGTGCAGCAGTGGTTAGAAGACGTAATCAGGCTCGAAAAGGTTGGAAACCGCGATGTATGCAATGTAATATAGCATGATTTGACGATATGATAAATTTAATTATTGACAATTCCATATTAATATATTTTTGTTGACAAAACTAATTAAACTAAACTAGACTAAACTAACCAGCTCAGTCAAAAATCATGACAGAGAAGCATCAAAGTACTACGTAAAAGAATGTAAAATATTTTAAAGTTACACGAATAATAAATATATTGTCAAATTTGTTACTTCGAATTGACATTTTTTTTTTTTTAATCACAATGACATGTTTATATTGTATCATCATTTAGAGACATGAAAACTTATCAAAGTAAGCTTTTTTTTCAGAAAACCTAACCAGTTCTGGGTTATACTTTTGTACGAGCTGGGAAAGGCAACTCTGATGCAATATCTTACTCTAAATGCTACCGCTCCTGTAAAATGCCAGGAAAAAATATTCACTAGCCGTAAACTTTGACGTGGAACAACAGGGAGGGTAAAAAAACTTTTCCCTACCTGCAGAATTTTAAAGTACATTGACGGAGACTTTAATTAACATTTAGATTAAAAAAGCTCCATATTTGTCCAGGTCCAATTTAATTTTTATCGCACCTTGGCCCTTGTAAATGAGGCTTAGCTGACCGTTCAAGCCGAGTTCAATTGTAGGCCTATATTTACTTTTCTGGTTGACCAGTGCATTAGTTTCTGATGAAAAAGTAAAGATTTTCTCAATATTAATCTTATTCATTTTATTAAGTTTTACTTTTTATTTTTTAAAACTCTGGAGAATCAACTTTTAGACCCTGATTTTTTCTCTGTGATTATGGATCATAACAAAATTGATGGTTGGTAGCAGAAACTTTGATGATGTCAATAAAGATATAAAAGGGAATACGTTGAAATTATTAGAGAAATTTAAGTATCTTCATTTTACAATAACTAGAAAGCACGAAATCCAAAAGGAAATAAAAAATATATTAAAGAGGTGTTCTCATTTTTTCAGTAGAAAATTTTTTTCATTCCAGAAACCTAAAAGGTATAGTTTACGAAGCTCATATGCTTCATGCTGTTTTGTATCGAAACGAAACGTGGCGGCTTTAGGGAGGAACAACACCTTAAGTTTTTTTAACGAAACTTAAATGTTTAAGATTTTTAACGAAAATCCCCACCTTAAGTTGTGGGGATGGGTAGCGAACAAGGAATGTTAAAAATATCGATATTTTTTAAATTACATCGATATATTTTTCCGTTATATCGTAACATCGATATTAAAAATTTGAATATTGAAAACCGAAATTTTTTCAACAAATAAAACAAAACAACATTAACAAATTCTACAAGGCAAGTGGGTTCAACAAACAAAGAACCATAAAAACTTGTGGTGTGTTCGTTTTAGTATCTACAGTGGCTGTGTTCTAGGGATGGAATATCGAAAGTGAAATACCGATATTGACATTGATTATCAAGTCTATATTTCAAAATATCGTTAATATTTTTATAAAATTAAAAAAAAAAAGTGTAAACGTATTGGAAGAAGATTAGGTGATAACCTGTTTCTTAATATTTAAATTCTGCTGTAAATGAATATAATAAAACAAAACCATATCGACAGAGTAATATCAATATTAAAAGAATAATATCTTAAAGATATCGGCAGATAAATGTAGTTATTTCAAAATATCGTTAATTATTTCATCAAATTAGAAAAAAATCAAATCGAATCGGAAGTTGGATAGGAAATAATCTGTTTCTTAATATTTAAAGTCTGCTGTGAATGAACTTAATAATAACAATATCTAAATGATATCGGCTGTGAAATATCGATATTATAAAAAAAAGAATTTGAATTAGATCGACTCTATAATACCGATATTATAAGAGCAATATCTTTTTCATTTCCCCTCCATCCTAGAGGGTTATAACAAAACAACAACAATAATTTTATTCGAAAGCTAAAAAGTTTACAATGCCTCAACAGCTGTATTTTATTCTGCAATCATTTCTCGATGGCCGATGACATTGCTACATATAGTAGTACTAGGATTGAAGCTTACTGGACTGATTTGTAATATTATACAAAATAAACAATAATTATTAAATATTCTAAGTTAACCCATCTAAAACCGATTTGATCATTATTGCTTTTCAAAACAATAAGAAAAACTACCCATAAAATTTCGAGCTTAAACACTAAACACTGTATTCTCATGGAAAACATCAATTCACAGCGAGATTACAAGATGACAATAAGATGTGATGACAAGACTGCGAATCGGACACACACGATTCATCCATCAATGTTTACCGACTGGAACAACTAGACCAATCTATGCACAGTGTAACGTACACCTATAACTGTACACATAAACACTAACTAACTGACTGCAGGCAGTTGAAAGATACCGGTCTCTCATACCTTTTGGCAACAAAAAAAAAAAAAAAGTTTATTGATACAATTTATTATTTTTAAAATTTTATTAATGTGATTATTATTATTTTTTTTACATGAAAACTACTATATTATCAGTACACTATAAACTGATATCGGTGAATCATTGAAAGTTGGCATAGTTAATCGTAGACAGACATCATCTTATCGTGGACTGCCTATAGCAATAATAATCAAAGTTATTAAAAAAACTAATAAAAGTTAGACAAAAATCTAACAAGTTTAGTCATCTTCTAACAATCCCAGACCTATCTCAGTCTTAGATTAAAACTGCTGGTCTATAAAAGTATTCTTCGTCCATCTCTTCTATACTGTGTTTCATGGCTACCTGACATCAGAGAATAAAAATAAGATACTTCAGCAATTTCAGAATGATATTTTAAAATAGTTTGGCAAAAATAGGTCTATTGAAAAATAAAAAGCAGCTGAAACTCATGACCTATTGAATTAACCCTAGATAGACGAATTCAGTAAAGGAAAAATGGTAAAATTGTTGACTCTTCAAAATATCTAACAAACCCACAATTTTAGAGCCAATTTTAAATTTTATACCCACAGCTACGCCGGTTCCTCGGCGATAGCAAAATTTAAGGTTAGATTAAGAATAATTTCTAGATACAGGTGAGTTCCGTCATCATGGTTAACCGACTTAAAACGCTGAAAATAATTACACAATATTTTATTATTTCCTAATAGTTATATATCAAAAATATCTAATCTGTTGCTTCGCAGGACATTCCTTATCGGTTTCTGTGAAAGTCCGAAATAAAGTTTTTTTGCTATATTTTCGCTAATATTAGTCCTATTAAGATTTACTAGTATACCCGAGCGAGAACTCTCGCATTGGACACCTTTCCTTAATGCATTAGAAGTATAAGCGATGTTAGGGAAACATATTATTCGAGTAAACATTATATTACCAAAAAAGTTTATTTAACACACACATTTGGTGAAGCTACATAGCTTGTAATGACTATGTTGGAGTTACAGTTCATATTTAATAATTAGCTTACCCCACTGGAGAGATGTTCAATTTAGCAGTTAGGCAATTAGATCCAGCTATAACATTTTCTATGTGCAGTATTTATATTTAACAGTGTCCTTTAGAGTTGGACTTGAGAAACAATATTTCATTTCCTACTCATTAAAAGTTTTTGTAAACAGACTCAAATTGATATAATGTTGTCATGACAACGACACGTACGCAAGATGGTATAGGGCCCGTGCGGACCTATATCGTGCGTTATCTCAAAAACGGTAGGTTTTAAAGCTTTTAAAACGCTGGACCAATACGCTCCATGGGAGCGTATATGATCTTGATGCCCGCGTCAAAATCTTTAAAACCCAACTCATCCCGTCTCGATCCGCCGACTCTCAGACGTCGAATCTTTGAAACCTCCCAGTTTTTTCATCACTTTTATTTAAGCCCCAGTAAGAATTTAAGAAACAAAATCAAGATTCGTCACTTCTCTGTGAAATTCCTTTTCTTTTGATACCTCATTCATCAAAATCCATCGCTCCTGAGAGCCGGAAAAGGGATCTATACTACCTTAATAATATATAGTAGTGATAGTGATTTTGTTTTACGTGAGCATCTGGAATGTTGAATGAAAACTAAACAAAAGTAAACGGGTTTTCATGAGAACATGAACAGTGTACTGCAGCAGATAGGCATGGAACCATAGTTGTTCCATGCCTATCTGCTGCAGTCAAATCCATAAAACGGGCGCAATTAATAAAACGTAAAACATGAGTGGAAATTTTCGATCCTGACAAACAATTTTTTTTCATTTCCAGCATGGATACAAAGCTTTCCTATCCTCGGCAGTGAATAAGAAAATGAAAGAGCATTGAATTACGCGTAGTAGTATTGTCAAAAACCGATAATTATTTTAATTTTGGATGAAATTACCACTTCAAGTCTTTTCAAGCACTGGAAAAATATTAAATTAATAACTTCCCTTTTCAATATAAAATATAATCTAAAAAATATAAAATATCAAATTAATATTTTCCCTTTCTTATTATCAGTAAAGGAAATATTGGTATATACAAAATAGCATTTTTTAGTTATACAAATTATAAGTTTTAGTTTTGTCAGTTGGTAAAGGTCTGTTCCGATCGCAGATAACGTTTTCTTGTACAACCGTGGAAAATACGAACCAGCTATAACGATAAACAGAACATCTTCTTACAAATAAGATAAATAATTCCTACTTTTTCTCCAGCGCCATTATTCGAGAAAGGAAAAATAATGTACTCCAATACATTAAATAATAATTTGCAGCTACATGATAAAATCTCAGTGTTCACGAAAAGAAAATGTCTCCCTTCAGGACATGTAGGAACGGAGCAGTGTTGATTTACTCAAATATATATATATATATATATATTCAATTTTTTTTACAACTAAAAATTTTTGTTTCTATTTTATAAAGCTAGAGAGATCACGTGCTCATGTACAAAAATGGATTAACCGTCTCTGATCATGGCACAGACCCACAGACAGACACACATACACTCACAGAAATAGACCAAAATAGGTAAGGTTGAAATAAAATAATTAAACAGAAAAACCTTAAAATATTATGTGATACAGATAAAGGAGATGGATAATGGCATTATTGTAGTCAAATCTACTTTAAAATTGGGATACTGAAAAAGAAAAAGGATAATGTTTTGTCATTTCTAGACAACATCTTGTCAATCGCGGTTCTCTTTAGCCTGGTATTATTGGTTCCTTGCTTAGTAACATCTGTAGAATGAATTATTTTTTGGTAAATAATTCATTGATTGAGCGTCAGGATGTTGACCACAATCACCTCCTACTATAACCGTTTGTCTAAAACCGGTACTTCCTTACTAACTGTTTAACCCAAGACCCCTTAAGGGGTGCAATGGTAAAGTTTTTGTTTTTTACATAATATTTACATAATTGATATGGATATGTATGCATATATGATATGTATGCCAATACAGTGACTTCATACATACTACTTTAAAATGTTAAGTACCTTATGTCATTTATGCACATATTTTATTATTTTTACTTCCTTGTACGCAGTAAAGGGAGTATTGTAATCGCGAAAATTTCCAGTTTTCAGATTTCAACGGAAATATCCATTTTGACCATCTCTGAATCCTTTTGATTAATTTCGTCGTGACGTCTGTACGTACGTTCGTACGTTCGTACTTATCTCGCAAAACTAAAAAAAGGTTCGTCGTAGATAGTTACAATTTTGTATCTAAGATTATCGTATAATCTAGTTGTGAACATCCCATTTTCGTCACTGTATGATTACCGGAAGTGATACTTTACTTGAAGATCATTATTGATTTTCATCAAAAATTATATTAAAATACAATGCAAAACTTCTCAAATTTTGTATTTCAGAGTTGCATATTAATAGAAATAACATCATAAATTTTGGTCAAAAGAGCAAACCGGATTTGAAGGTCATATTAAAATATAATGTAAAACATCTCAAATATGGTTAATTAGACTTTTATATAAATATCAGTAATATAATAGATTTTGGTTGAAATTAAATATCCGAAAGGGGTATTTTATTTGAAGGTAATAATCAAAAGGTTTACATCAAAAGGTATATCGACATTTATTACAGAAATCATATGGTTCGGTGATAAAGGTTATAAACGTGACTTTTTTTTCCACTGTAATTAAACTATTTTATTACTTGTTTTAAGTGTTAAAATTTAGTGTAAAATACTTTTTTTCCTCCCGGTTTGTGAGCTGAACAATTAAACTAATTAAGACATCATTCATATGATTTAATATATATATATTAATTTACAACCCTGCCCTAGGCCACATTACTACAGAATTAATTATTTCCGAGAACAACACCGTTCTCTGTTTTCTACCTTTAATTAATACCATAATTCGACATAATTTCACCTTCCGAGAAGACCGAGATTGGCCCTTCTGTTAAACCTAATCCGCCTTTTTCGCATTGTAATCGATACTCGGCAATCCTTGTAATGGAGTTGTGTCATTGTTAGGGCTAATACCAAACGTTTGTCAAAATATGCCCTTTAAATATAGGTCCCTAATTTAGACGACATCGGTTTAGAGTGTCAAATTAGTTAAGAACGTTCAATGTTAAATAACAAAAGAATTAATTCTTTCCGAGAACCACACCGCTAGCTTAATTACCATCAATTAATACCACCTCCAGATATAATCTCGCTATCTAATAGCGCCATCCGAGAAGACCGATCTGCTAGATCTGATCCACCTTTTCCTCATTGCAATCGATACTCTGCAATCCTTGTAATGGAGTAGTGTCCTTGTTGGAACGTGTGTTTCAGTCATTTTGAAACTAGAGATAGTCATAAATTGAAGCAGGTGGAGTATATCTCACGAAGAGTACATTTTTTTTTTTTTTTTTTTTTTTTTTTAACTTTAACTCTTGATTCATATCTGTCACAGAATAATGGTGAGAATTGATGCCAGCACATTTGATGCCAAGGGGGAAGATACGGTCTGAGATCTTCCTCATCCAGATCCTTTTTAGCCGCCTCCTCCTATTAAATGGAGGACAAAATAAGTTAACAAATAAAATCATTAGCTATAAGTGATTCTTGTGAAGAAGTTTATATTAGAAGCGCACCCCCTCACAAGTGTCAAAACTATGTTCCTGTAAGCAAAAATATGATATTTCTTTCATGAATTTCTTCTAAAAAGAATCTATAAAATACATTCAAATACTAGTCAAAACAATGGCTGAAAAAAATTTCAATTTCAAGCCACTTTTTAATATTATCAAAATTGACATAATTCGATAACAAATAAATTTCAAGAATAGAATACCAATATACTTAATTTCTTCAAAATTGTTACATACTGTGTTAACGAAGTAGCAGGAGGGTAATAGGTTCTGTTAGAAGGAACTCGTGAAATTCAATCGCTCCAAAATTGTTAAGGAACTCCGATTTCGTGGCCAAAAGTCAACAAAATGTTTAACTCTTAAAAAATCGCCGTATTGTAAACTTTTAGTAGTGGAATATGTTCTATGAACCGGCTTATACCAAACGTTTGTCAAAATATAAAAGGATTAGGCACTTTAATTGCAGGTCTAAGTGCAGTCACTAAGTCGACATCAGTTGAGAGTGCAAAATTGGGTGGCAGTGTTCTGAAGTGAATTTCACCGAAACTATGTGAGTTTTGAAGAACAAAAAAATCTCTGTTTTCCCCTCTAGATGGACTTATCATCATATATTGTTTTTAATAAACATTCTGTAATTTATAAGTAATTTTTGTTTCTTTTCTATTGCAGTTCTCTTAGCGCTATTTTTGTATGAATCTGATGTTATGGTCACTCATAAGCTATGTCCGTACTATTCGACCTTCGATTCGACATCGCATGCTACATCGTAGCTATCGTGGCTTCCTCTAACCAGTGTTGAGCAAATTTTATTCAGGAAAAAAGTAATAAATAAAATTTATATTTATTCATTAATAATGAATAACCCATGCATTTTTTATTTTATAATTCAGGGAATAAATTTATTCATCATTTTTCAGTAATCATAATTATTTATATTTATTTTTTAACGAAGTAAAAGGATCGTTCGACAACAAGAATAATTTAATTGTAAATAAGGTAGGGTGATGTGGGGTTAGTACGTTTTCTGGTTATTTGAGTAATTGTCTCGTTAAATTCAAACCCTCAATTGTTAAGCGCTGCTCTTAACGGAGCGCAAAGCCTAAGCACTGATGTATCAGAAATCAGCCACGAATGTTCGATAAGTTGAAGTAAAATAAGTTGTAAAAATATTAGTTCCAACCTGCAGATAAAGTTGTATCTTTCAACTTTTGCAGTACAGATGTATTGGTGTTTATCTGCCAGTAGATTTTTTTTGCCATAAGCGGAACTTATAGAAACTGTTCTTCGAAATAGTTTGTGATTACATTTCTTCTTGACAGTTTTCTAGTTTTAAGCGCTTTTTCATAGTCGCAAGCAAGATATGATTGTAGGGGCCAGTGCTGGCATCTTTCGTGTGACAAATATGCGTGGTGTACACTTATCATATCATGTTCTTTTCGGAGCAACTACGGAGCAGCGAATTAAAACATAAATTATTTTTTTGAATGAATTTATTCAGTTATATTATACACCCCACTTTCAAAACTCAATGAAGATTGTAAAATGTGATTCTCAGATGTTTCAACTTTTTTCGATGACTACATCAGTATAATAATCTTCCGGAAACTGACCTATTTTTTACTTGCCCTAAAACTGCTCCTGATGAAATAATGAGTCTTCCACATTCCTTATACGCATTCCTTAATGCAGGAGAAAATGCGTACTAAGTAATATTCAATTAAGTTATCAATCTCATCAAAGTGGACGTGGTTGAAACGTAAGCTTGAATGAAGTTTCTATACCTAATCGTCTAAGGAACATTTAAAAAAAAAATGAGGAAAAGTCTAGCTTCAAAATAAAAATTTCACAGTCCTGTTAAGTCAAACTTTGTAAAAATTAATGCGGACTTATCCAATATTAAGTAAATAAGCTATGTTATAAGTTTTGAAAGTTATAGGACATATTGTGACTTTTGGTCATGAATTTCGGGTTCCTGCCACTGAGCACCCACCATCCAGTGGAGAGGAGGCATTATGGTTGCACTGGAACCTCTGGGCCTGACGAATAAGGAACAAGAGTATGGTAAATTGCCATTCGAATATTTACTTTTTTAGAATGTCTGATTTCGAGTTATTTTCTCCTTGATTCGTATCAAAAATAAATTTCCTGATAATTGAAGTCAATTTGCATGGTAGCTTAAATATTATATTTAAGTAAAGTAAATAGTTAAACATTAGGGCCATTATTAAAAAAACCGAACAGTCATAAGAAATCTAAAAATATTTTATGATCACTCCAAAGCGATGTATTTAAATAAACAGGAAATGTTATCGTTAACATCCACCAAAGCATATAAGCAGTATTTAATGAAACTTGATAATATGTACATTAATTATTATTCAACCATGAACGCACTCCAAATACATAGTAATGTAGCAAGACAAATACATAGAATGTAATTACTTTATTAATTTGCATGATTAGAATATGTCTATTTGTTGTGTGGATATATACAGGTTTGCGTAATGTACTCATAAACAAATCTTGTACATGAATACACAAATATTAACCTGTTGAGGAGAGTTATAATGAAATAAGTTTGTCAATGTTACATGCATCCTTCCACTATTATTTATTGAGCGCAGTGGTGCTTTCAATTTAAACTAATGCATTTAAATTTTTATCTATAGCATTTCCAAGTCAATAAATTGTCACCTTTTCCATTTCAAATTTAACCTTTTTTTCTCTCTTTTATTAGTTTTTCGAAGTTTCTGATTCCGTTTCTTAAATTTAATTTTTTATTGAGCATGCGCCTTTCGAATTTTTTTTTTTATTGGACTTGTAATTACCCAGCGCTTTTCGATTTCCTGATACTTTTGAAGTTTTCTATGTCATACAAATCGCTAATTAGGTTTTCGTGGATTCTGATTTCTTTTTAAAATTTTATTTTTTATCGAGCATATGCATTTCAAAATACAATATATTTGGCATTTTTTTTTAGTAAATTGTCCTATAAAATCAAATAAACAATCGCCGAAAAAAGATCAATTTTAACGTTTATCCAAAATGAGCGTGTTCGATAAAACCTCCAAAAACTAAATCATAGCCTTTGAAAATCTAATAAATGGCCCATATAAATGAAGAATACCTCAATAAGAACAGTAAATTGAAATGCGCATGCGGGATCAAAAATCCTACAGTAAATTCGAAAATATATTGATTGAAAACTTAATAAACGATACCTGTACCAAAGAAATATCAACTGTAATAGTAATTCGAAATTCGCATGCTCCATAAAAATTTCGATTCGAAAAACGAAATCAGAATCTTCCAAAATGTAATAAACGATCCTTATATCATAGAAAAATCAAGCAGTAATTGGAAAGCGCAATGCATATGCGCGATCCAAAATCCAATTCAAGAAATGGAATCAGGACCCTCGAAAACCTAGTTATCGATCACGTTAACGGAAATCACGCATGCGCGATCGGAAATCCGATAGTGAATTCGAAAATAGCGCCCTTGAAAACCTAGTAAACGATACGTATACCGAACAATTTTGAAAACTAATAATTTAGTAGAAATGCTCTTGGCCGAACAAAATTTCGGTAGTAAATTTGACATTAACAACTTCGAAAACCTAATCAACGATCACCAATCGATGAAATCCAGCCTTTCACCCCACTAAATAAATAAAAACTAATAAATATTTAAAAATAAATAAACAACAATTTTATTTCAAAAATTTAAACCACTTGAAATTAACACTTAATATCAATTATCTAATAAACGAAAAAAAATGTTGGAAGAATATGCCGAAATTATTTCAAAAGTCATTATTGAAATTAAAATAATTATTTTTCAGTAATAAACTAAATAATATTGGATTAATTCATGTCTGTTGGGTTACAATCGAAATGGAAAAGGTTACAATTGAATTGGAAAAAGTTACAATTGAAATGGAAAAGGTTAGAATTGAATTGGAAAAGGTGGCAATTGATTTGGAAAAGGTTACAACTGAAATGGAAAAGGTTACATTTGAAATTGAAAAAGTTACAACTGAAATGGAAAAGGTGACAATTGATTTGGAAAAGGTTACAATTGACGTGGAAATGCTATATACCGAGAGTCTAAGGAGAAAATGTCTGTGATTGAGGAAGAATTACTAAAATACTAATAATTTTGTGAACAGAAGACTTCGGGAAAAAAATCTGCTGTTTATTGCAGCACGAAATGCCTTGCACAGCAATATTTTTGGGGTATGTTTATTCCAACAGATTTTTTATGATACGGGGCAATTAAAACGACCGCCATTCTTTCTTAAAAAATTAAAATAAAAGAGACTACAAACTTAATTATTATGAACGGATACTTCACATGTAGTTGAGAAAGCGCGTATGTTACACAATCCAAAGTCCTTCATATATTATGTTACACAATACTCGTTGGCGCTGTAGCCTTGTATTTATCAAGAAAAGTAAATACTTATAAGCGAATAAAACTCAAAACCAAAATTATCATAGCAGGAATTGCGAACATAAGGCTTAATATGGATTGCAGACCATCAGAAGTCACTTGAGCTCATTGTAGCACTGATAAGGAATTGCTGAGCTCTATTTTTCTTATATGTGACATATCCCGTTTTATTTATTAGGTGATATAGACTACTGACGAACAATCGAAAAATTTAGTATAATAAAAAACTTGAAAACTTTTAAAACTCAATTTATTATTATAAACAGTTGTATTGCTAATTTGAACAGTTTTAAGTTACAAAAAAAAATGTTATGAATTATATCCGTGATGATAATTACGATTATAAAAAAATAACTGATACCACTTTTAATAAGATAGGAAGTGTTTTTATTGTATATATTTATTGATAAATAGAAAATAGAAATTCTCTTTTTAAGGTTGAATTTTGATTTTTGTCCCAAATCACATTGTTTGGCCGCACTGTGTGCCGGTTCAGATGAAAAAAAAGATATTTTGTGGCAAAATCTTAAACGTCTACAAAAAAATATGTCTTCTGAATGTCTAAACAAATAATACCTCAACAAGGAATATACTGCAACATATTGTAATTAGATATTGAAAAATGATTTAAGCTAATTGTTCAAGAAATGAAATACACGCCATGCAGACGAATAATTGTAAAATTTCATATTAGCATGGAATACTATCGCTCTTACCTTTATCGCATTAGGCAAGACTACGTTATCGTCGGTCGCTAAATAGGTGATTCTCCAGGTTCTAAATTATTAATGTTCTTGATATGTTTGATTGTCTGATACTGTAGCAACCATCATTAACATGGTGTTAATGATTCCAGGAGCACGTCCCCTTAAATCCAGCCTTCCTAATTAATCCGATCCCCGCCAGAGATGATTATACCTCCTCCCCTCTCCTACATGACCAGTTCAACACGAAGCAGACTCAGGCAGGAACAGAGGTACCATTCACGTCACGTAGTCTATCATCGGGACCTTCCTGACACCGCCTCTTTTATATCCGCTCAGGAATTGCCCGGTCTTCCAATATTATTTTCATTTTTCTGTTATTCCTGACGGATACAGTATTATTGTTGGGGAAGTTTTTCTAAAACTTGCATTCACATCTTTATTTTTAGATTCATACGTATGGATGAAGTGAAAACAGAGCTCTTTGAGAGCGCATTTCGTTTCTCTTATACTCTCATTTCGTGACAGGTTCTATATCTTTTACCTCAGCCTATGAAAGCAGTATCATTTTACTGTTTCTGTCGAATATAGTAATAAGCGTTTTTAAATAGTGTTTTTTAGGAATAAACACAGGCAACGTAAGGTACAAGCCGCGTGATTTCTTATAATGTGCTTTAGGCGCGTGGGGTGTATGGGTCTACCACAGAATATAAATAATTTTGAGCTCTCTTTTCTGCTAACAATAACGAATTGTTTGTTTGTCAGTTATAAAAGAATACATACAATAAAATATAAAAGTGAAATACAATATCAAAAATTTATTTAAAATATTTTTATAAATTTAAAATGTACATGAAATCAGCTGAATGTTAATATTCCACTTATCTTTCAATTTATTTTCTTCTTCATCAGTACTGGACCTAATGTCAGTGTTATGGCAATAAAATGTATTTTGAACTAAAAGGAATAACATCACTAATTATTAAATAACTAATTATTGGATCTAATCTAACAAAAAACATTTTAAAATTGATGCAAAAAATCATGGTTATTTGAAAGATAAAATTATTTTTGTAAGAGTCTTCTTTTTCCGTGTTTATTCCAAGGCTGGTCTTACTTAAGTTCTGCTTATTTGCACATTGGCCTAATGCAGTATGATTGCACTCTGAATAAACACTTAACTCTATTGAAGTTATATTTTTATTACTTAGTACTTTTAGTAAAAGTACCTACCTAGATCCAGAGTGTTTTTTCAAAATTGTAATCAGCTGTTTCCTATGGTGGTTAATATTTTAATAATTGTATTTTTTTTTTTACAATTTCAAATTTATAAAATCTCAAAAAAATTAAAGAGAAATTTTTAGCTCGTACAATAAACTAAATATTTATCCCCAAATAATGAGAAAAAAAAGTTGATAATTGGTTTTGTAAGTAACGCAAATTTTCAAACAGTGCAGAACACTTCAAGAATCCCACCTAAATTATCCTTTTTAGATTTGTGTCTTGAATACATTATTACTAAGTGTCTTCAGTTTATTTTTGTCGTATAGATGCTTTAAGTACAATTTGGTCACTACAGCAATAAGAGTGGGAAACTGATGGAAAATGTCTGATCTATATTACAAATTTGTTTGTACCTAGTGTTATAATAACATCAAAATATACTAATATACAAAGCGAATTAATAAGGAATTATTGGATGATAAAAAAAATCTCAACAAACCTCTGATGTTTTGACAAATTCCGTTTTCAGTTCGTTTCACCCCAAGACTTTTTCTCGATGCTGTCGTATTTACTTCAGGGCATTTCTTCAAGATAATGACAATAAAATAGGTTTAACACAATATAGTACGGAAGGTAGCGTATCATTTTTGCAAGAAATTTTATACCGATTTTTAAAAAATTATATTAACGACTTCTACAACTTCGGTCATATATCGTCACGGAATATAAGTTTATCCCATCTTCCTCTATATTATCAGTCTCCTTCACGCATTCCTCTGCTCACGATTCCTTCCTTGACGCCCTCAAACCAGCATCTCCTCGGGCGATCCCTCTTCCGTTTTCTCTCTGGTCTACATTCCAAAATTCTTTTAGGTCAACGCCCCTCTTCCATCCTCATCACATGCCCATACCATTTCAGCCTCATTGTTTCAATGGTATGGAGGATGTTCTCCACTTGTTGCACTTGCCGTCTTATTTCAATATATGGAACTTTTTGAATCCGTGAAATACCATATGATCGCCTCCAGTAATCCATTTCTAGGTGTATAAGTATTTGCGATTGCCTCTCTTTAATTATCCACGCTTCCGCTGCTTAGAGAGAAGCACTTTTCAGGAATGATTTGTATATAATTTTTTTGTTTAAGGACACTGTTTTACTCCATAGTACAGAATTTAAAGTTCTTATAATGACCTTCCCTTTGCTTATGCTCCTTTCAATGTTCACGTCTGTTGTTCCTAGAGCATTTACCCAGCTTTCCAGATATTACACAGGGATGTTCACCTTGGCTATTACGAGGTTAACATCTCTGTTTTAGGCCTTTGATATTGGAGAACTATTACTAACAGAGACTCCAATTTTAACACCGGCTTTTGCACCATCATAAAGGCATTTTATTGCTGTTATGAGGTAGGGACTCGTGTTCAAATTGTCCAGCGTTTCCCACAACTTCTTTAATGGCACAATATCATACTCTTTTTGCAAGTCCACAAATATAAGGTGTCTCTCTTCATTGAGAGCCATTGCCTTCTCCAGGAGTTGCCTGACTCCTGAGTTGCCTGATGTGGTCACTGCAGGATCGTCTTGTTCTGAATCCAGCTTGTTCTTCGGGAATTATGTGAGCACATTCTTCTTCCAGTCTCCGCTTAATGATTCTGCCATATAATCTACTCATACTACTGGTCACTATTATTCCACGATCATTTGAACACACTTTTTTACTGCCTTTCTTAAAGATCGGAGTTACTTTTTTCCAGCTTTTCGATCTTCCGGTACTTTTCCTTGCTTATGCAATAATTCATGCATCTTGAAAGGGATTGGATTCATTTTTTATTAGCTAAACTTGGATATCACCTAGACCAGCAGATTTGTGGTTCTTCATTCCTTTGAGAGCGAGAGTTATTTCTTCAACTGATACCTAATAAATTTCACTTTTACTAGTTGATTACAATTCAACAATCACCGAAATGTCAACCAAAAAATGTTCGTCTGCTGTATTGAAGAGGGGGATTGATTATCTCAGTCAGTCATGTGTATGAAAATGTTAAAAAATTTCAATAATAAATTTTTTTTATAATTTATGAAATTTATACAGCTGAATTTTCATACTTTTTAAAATGGTATTAATTAAATTAAAGGATTAAGAAGGAAATCGTCAGTCAGCTTCATAAACATTCTGCATCTGAGCGTTGCATAGTCACTTAGATAAGTGAACTGGCAATCATTACAACATTCACCTGACGACGATTTTTATCGTTGTTAACAATAAAATTATTTTATATTTCAAATTCAATAAGTATTATATTAAGTTAACATAAGTTATGCCACTTAGTGCTATAAATGGCAAATTTTCATAGATTTTTCATACCAATCAAGCTCATATTGATTTTGAAATATACAGGAAAATAAACATTCGAGGAGAATTCTATCAAAAGTAAAGATATCTACTACATGAAAATTGTTATAAAAAAATTATTACGGAGTGACTCATGAAGATCAAGCTAATTTTTATTGAAATCGTTGATTTGTAACACAGGAGACAATTTATGATTTGAAATGAACTGAATAATTTTTAAATGTTGAACTTTGATTCATCAAAAAAATCTTTTTTTTTGAGAAGTGGATACATTAACTTTTGACAGAATGCTCCTCCAATCCTTTTAATACTAATCCTTTTAATTTTATTTTAAAAAATTGTCAAATACAAGAAAGCTTATCTTCTCTAATTCTAAAATTATATGTCGATTTTTTTCATTTCTATAATTCAACTCTTCTATAATATCTATTATGTATTCTTCATTTTCGTCGCTATATTGAGAGCTGTCTAGGATGATGTTTCGTTCTCGCCCAAATTCCTCTGGATCATCTTCTTTGGAATTTTGCGATGGTTCAATTTCATAGTTTTCTGTGAAAAATATTGCAAAAATCAAGGTCTTATCCACATTAAATTGATTTAATTTCAATATATTTTTAAAATATATGAGTTAAAAAAGTACCTACAGGAGTTTCATCGATGGTCGTGAGGCCAGTTATTGTAGATGGGATTTGATCACCAACAAATCACTTGAATGTGTATTTAATATTTTGTTCCCTCCATCCATAGTCTAAGGTTGATAACTCCAATGAAACTGACGGATGAGCATGATTCCAAAGATGTGCTAAATACGATGTGTCGATACAACTCCGATTGACATGGATATTGCTGCGTCGATTATATTTTTTAACACAAAAGCGTCTTTTTTTTGTCTTTCTTTGTATGCCTCCACAAACGACTTTAATCGATCCTGGAAAAAGAACATTTCTATAGCGACCTAGAGCGAACTGTCATTAAAGGAAGGAACAGCAACAGAAGCATCTTGATAATGGGAGATCTCAATGCGACAACGGGCAGTAACCACTATATGGAGTAATGGGCCCACATGAGAGAGCGGAAGTGGACAGCGCTTAATTGATTTATGTATTGAGAATGACCTACTTTAAGGAAACTCCTTCTTCCCGCACAAGCTGATTCATAAAATTACTTTCTCAGTCACTGAGAGAAACGCTAATAGCGTCATAGGCTATTTTATCTATAGCCGTAACATCAGGAGGCATTTCACAGATGTGAAGGTGATTAGAGGTGCGGAGATAGGAAGCGACAACATGCTTCTTATAGCAGATACCCGGGCAAAAGTATATGCGAGGATAGAAGTAAAGAAGCAACAAGACTCCCACAAGAAAGCTGAATATGAAGAAGAAATGAGGAAAAGACTCAAAGAAGTGGATGCAGACACAAGTCTAGATGAGCTGTGGAATTCTATAAAAGGTTGTATCATGCAGACAGCTTCAATAATTTGTGGGATAAAGAGGATGGGGCAAGCGACCCTCAGCAAAAGGTATTACAAGTAGGAAGGCAGATTGAAGTTGTACATATACACTGCAATGGAGAGGAATTGGAAGTGGTCATGGACTTTACCTACATAGGAACAGACATGGAGAGATCTGTGAAAGTGGAATTGGAAATGTCTAACAGAATAAGCAAGACAAAGGCACTCTACTACCAGATTTGCAATACGGTTGTAGGAAAGCGAGAATTGGCTAAGGACGTTAGAATCCATATATTCAAATCTGTGTGCATACCAATACTTCTGTAAGGCACTGAAAGCTGGATATTGGCTTACAGACAGGAGAGTAGTGTCACTGCTGCTGAGATGAAATTTCTGCGAAGAACAGTCGGTCGGACTAGGAAGGACCGTATTCGCAACTAGAGGATACGACAGGAACTGGGTGTCACCCCATTGAAGGAGGTTCTAAAAACCCTCCAATGAAATGGTTCGGCCATATAGTTAGGATGGAGGAACATAGGGACCGATTGAAGACGATCGACTTCGCTCCGGGTGGCGGAGGACCTCGAAGACGCCAAAGAGTGTCGTATCTAAAATAAATCGATAGACACTGCAGAGGAAGGGGCAAAGATCTCCGTCGGGCCAGGAATCTAACAAAGAACAAAGAGGAATGGAGTTCGTGGTTATACACTCCCCTATACTAAGAGGCACAAAAAGAAGAAGCGACTTTTTTTCATTAATTTTATTAGTTTTAATTAATGTTGATAATTAATTCATTCATTAAAAGTTACAAATAACTTACAATTTTGTCATATAAAGGCTTTGTTGTTTTTTTTGCGGCGTAGGGAAGTAGCGACTCCATCGCTTGCAGATTGCAAATCTGACGAATGCTGATTGCAGTCGTCAGACTGCAATCAGCTGCTGGTCCTCCAGGTTGGGGGAACAAAAACTTTGACACTCATACAGTACACAATATACAGCTGTGCTACACACACCCCACATCACAGACAAAGGTCAACTTCAGTAAACATCCTAGGGTCACCTCCCCTAGGTGGCCGCCCCGGACGGAGAAACTTGTCAGGGAGCTATGAGGAGGCAATCCCTCCACCTGACTCGGGGACAGTGGGCTGATAACCCACTCTCCTTAAATTAATATAAATTAAAGACAATGGAGGAAATAGAGCTGGAGTGATTTTACGGAATTCGACACGGCGTGGAAAACAGTTTATTCGACTTGCAACCTGGAACGTACGGGGCCTGAACGGAAAATAGTGCGAACTAGTGGCAGAAATAAAGAAGGCAAAGATCGATATCCTTGCGATAACGGAAACAAAGAAGAAGGGCAAAGATGAAATCAAAATACAAGATTCCACCCTTCTGTTTTCGGGTGTCAGCGGAAACGAGAGGGCGGCCAGTGGAGTAGGATTTCTATACCACAACGACTTATGCCTGTCTGTCAGAGGGATGAAGTATGTGAATGACAGACTAATGGTTCTGGATATCATGGAGGGTGAGAGGATACACTCACTTATAGTAGCATATGGTCCCAATGATAATGCTAGGCAGGAGGAAAAGGAAAAGTTCTTTGATGACCTGCAAAAGGCGGTTGATGATTGTGAAGGCACCCCAATGATTCTTGGAGATTTAAATGGCAGAGTAGGAAATGAGAATGAAAAGTGGCATGGAGTCGTTGGGAAGTTTGTCGAAAGCACAATCAACAATAAGGGAGAAAGAATTCTCAGTTTTTGTTTGGGAAATGCATTGAGAATCGCGAACACGCTCTCTCCGCATAGAGAAATCCATAGATTCACCAGAGAGGAACCAGGAAGAAGTGAAAAATCTATAATAGATTATTTTCTGACAAGAAAAGAAACGGTAGGTGAAGTTATCGATGCAAGAGTCAAAAGAGGATATGAGATTAGAAGCGATCACTACCTCCTAACACTGGAAAAACTATGGAATGAAGACACTTCTCGGAAAAGGAATAAGAAAGTTATAAAGAAAATAATAAATTCCTACAGGCTAAAAGAAGAAGAAATGTGAAATGAAGAAATTACCCATGGGATAGTGATGATATAGAGCAGAGCTGGTCATCATTCAAGAAAATCATCCTTGATGCTTCTAGACTGGTATGTGGAGACAAGAGAGCAGGATCCGGCTTTAAAAGAAGTTCGTGGTGGACCGATAAAGTGAAAAATAAGGTTCAAGAAAAGAAGAAAGCATGGAGGGACTTCCTCAGCCAGAGAACACCTACAGCCTATGAAAGGTACAAGGAAAGAAGGAAGGATTCCAAGATAGCAGTTCTTCAAACCAAACAAAATCATGGGAATACTTTGGTCAAAAGGTCTTCTACAAAGTCATCAAAAGAATGAGGAAGGAAAGACCGGATTCACTCAAAAGAATCAAGGACAAGGAAGGAAGGATTTTATGGCAGGAAAATGGAGAGATTAACAATAATGGAGAGATGGAGAGAGTACTTCAAGGAGCTGCTGGAGGGAAGAGACGTAAGTCCAGATGAGACTCATAATGCGGAGGTGGAATATGCAGAAGACGATTTCATCATCGAGGAAGAATTGCAGGAGGCTATCTCGAAGATGAAGCTGGGCAAGTCTGCAGGGCTGGATGAAATAACTCCCGAAATGATGCGGTATATGGGCAGCAAAGGTGAAGAAATGTTTCTCCATCTCTTAAATTTGGTATGGAAAAAGAAAAGGATACCGAAGGACTGGGAGATCGCTGTGGTGTGCCTATTTACAAGAAGGGAGACAATAGAGTATGCAATAACCATCGAGGCATATCTCTGCTCAGTGTGCCAAGCAAGCTTTATTCAAGAATCCTAGAAGCAAGGGTAAGAAGAGTTGTCGACTGCCAGATTGGAGAGGAGCAGTATGGATTCAGAAACTCGAGGACCTAATTTTCACTTTGAGGCAGGTCATGGAGAAGTCCATCGAGAAAGGTAAAGAACTTTCTATCTGCTTCGTTGATTTAGAAAAGGCATTTAACAGAGTCAAAACGGAGGATATAGAGCGAACTCTGTTGGAAAAAAAAGTGGATATTGGCACGATTCTGGCAGTCAGGAGTCTCTACCGAAAAACGAGAAACATTATAAGGACTGGCAACCACACCTCCAAAGAGTTTGAAACGACGCAGGGAATATATCAGGGATGCAGCCTAAGTCCCCTACTTTTCATATTGGTTCTGGATAAGGGGCTGAAGAGAGCCAAACCCAGATTGCGGCCTTTTCAATTAGGGCATAGGAACCTACAGCCTACCTTGTATACAGTTCTCGCTTTTGCTGATGACCTCGTCGTATTCGCTGCGGATGACCGGGACCTACAACACAACGTTAATATCATGAGGGAAGAGTTGACGAGCATTAACATGGATATTAATCCAGATAAGACCAAATGCATGAGAATAGGAAGACGTCCTAACCGTGTTATGAGAATATTGAGACTGAAGGGATCAGTCCTAGAACAGGTGCAGGATTTTAAATATCTAGGTTCCTGGATCGACGAAAGCGGCTATATTGATGGAGAGGTGTCGCAAAGGCTGGGAGCAGCTGGTAGATTGTTCAACGCAGTCCGGAAAGGTGTTCTCAAAAAAAGAGAAAGAAGAAGACGAAGATATCCGTCTAAAAGTCTACGTCCCTGCCCATCCTATCTTACTCCTCCGAATCGTGGACCCTTACCTCAAAACACAAAGGGCAGATCCAGACAATGGAAATGAGATACCTAAGAAAGGTTGAAGGAAGGACCAGAAGAGATAGGATCCGCAACACGACAATAAGATTGAACCTTGAGGTACAGCCGGTAGAAACCACTCTTGAAGAAAATAAACTAAGATGGTTTGGGCACCTCCTGAGAATGAGCATGGAGAGAACGGCCAGGATAACGTATGAGACGAGAGTAGACGAAAGAAGACCAAGAGGAAGACCACGGATCACCTGGGAAGAAGGCGTGCGGGAGGCGTTCAGGAAGCGAGGGCTGGACTGGAGTAGGAGGAGAGAATTGGTTCAAGAAAGGGACACTTGGGTCAAGCTCTATAGAGGGCATCCCCACACTGCGCAGCGGTAGAGAGATGATGATGATGATTATTGTTTTTATATTAGGTTTAGAAAATTCATAGTTATTTTTTAATATTAGGTGATGTCAATATCATGATCCTAACTATTAACATTGATTTTTTTAAGTTTTCTTTCACGTAAAATAAATAAATTATTTATTGGGCCTATGGCCAATCTTAACTTATGAGTTTAGAAACGCATCCGGCCTCTAGCTCACGCTAAGAAGATTTAAAATCAAGAGAACAATGATGTTTTATGAAAGAACGGAAGGTGATCAATTCTTTAATAACATGAAGTGCAATAGTTTGAATTTTTTCAAAAAACTCATTGTTTACCACAGTATATATGTTTATATTAAAGCTAAAACAAAAACAGTTGCCAAGTTTGATCTGGTATAAGATCATTTAAAACATTCATGACTATTAAATAACAATTTTAACCTGTAATGTATGTTTTATGATGTTCATGCGCCGGAACAGCAAACAACTTTTTAAAGCCTAAAGTGGATGCCGGTTCATTTCAGTATAAGTCGTGGCCTTCCCACTCTGGCTAGAAGTAGGTAGCCCGCGTTTTCGGTTGTAGTGAGACAAAAATAAATAAATGCGTTGAACACGTTAAACAACTACATGATTCCAGGCCTGAGATCTAGAAATGTAACGGTCAATGAAAATATGATGATAAATACAATATAATGAGATACTTTCCTTAATATATTATAATTATAAATAATGTTAATTAATAAGAAGAGATACTTAGAGAGAAACAAAAACCTTTTGGGACCGACGAAGTCGTATCTAACTACAAGGTAGGGATACAACTTTACAATCGGATCACTATCAATGTCTGCATCCGAACATACCCGAAGGTCGCTACGTTCGTCGCACTAGCACTCTAGCTCCATTTGTGCTAACTAACTGTTTTTTATTCAATTCTAAAATTCGTATTATTATTATTATTATTATTAAAATTATTACTGCTCTAATTAGATGTTATTTAAAATTAGTAGTGATATCGACTTCCGATGGTCTGAGAAATTTTGTACTAAAAGCAATAATAATTTAAGTTTCGGTCTCAACTGAAAGTGATCTTTTGAGGGATTGTATACCTCTTGAGCGAGCGGAAGTCGACTGGTGTTAAAAATTAAAGCAGTAATTATTGAAATTATGGTAACGTCCCGACTTCAGCTGGAAAGGATCCGTTGGGATATTGTTTATCTCTTGAGCGAGTGTAGGGAGAGGAAATCGACGGTACTAATAATTTCAAATAATATCTAATTAATAATTCCAATGAATAAGTAAATCCAATAATAAATGCAAAGCTAAAGCACCAATGGCGCTAGACAGTGCTAGTGCGGTGACCTTCATATGCAGACACCGATAATGCGACCCGATTGTAAAGTTGAACCCTAGAAATATCCGTAACCTTTCCACGATCCATCCTAGGTTTAAAGTAAAATCTTGATGAAATTGAGTTCGAGTTACTTCATAAACATCAGACGCCCTTTACTAAAAAACAAATATTTAGATAAAACCCCATCCAGCTCTCAGGTATCTTAAGTCTCTCATACACGAGCGGGATTCCGTGAAGAATTGGCCCGAACAGTCTTGAGGAATGTCCTAACGTGCGTGGTTATTTCCTTGAGGCCGCTGAGGGCGAGGGGCCTAAAAATTCTAAAGAAAATTCAATATTTTTTTCTGCCTTAGGTAGAATTTTCCCGCTCTCTTGATTACGTGTGTGCTTTACAAACAGTTGTCCGTGAGGGAAATTCTCTCTGTGTTTAGGCGAAGATTCAGTGTATAAAATCCCTTAGATAATCCTGTAGACTTTACCTCGAGGATTTCCTACGGACTTTAGACTAATTTTGAATAAAATACTCTTTGGACGTTTTTCATTTTAAGGCGTCTCAAACTGTTCTGTGTGAATCTCAATACTCCATTTACTCCTTAATTTCCTACATTTAAGCTAGTGTTATGACGCGTGTGGGAGTTTTCGAGGGGAGACTAAAACGGTTGATAAATTATTTCCTACGATTTCTCTTCGCGGTCTCAAGGGATGCTTTCAGTTCCCGGTTTCATGCAGAATTGAAATGGCCCTATTCTCTGTATTGTCTTCAGTATTTTCCAAAATCTTGCTTCTACTATGTTATACATTGCTGCTGTGTATTATATATATCCGAAGTTCATTAAACAAATCTCAGGCTCAACAAATCGTACCCGCCAAAATAATTTGGAATGGCTCCAGTCTCTGAAGCAAATAAGACGAGTATTAGGTACCTGCATAACAAGAGAAAAGTGTACAAGTTTCGGAAAGGTTTCGCTTCCAATCCCACATGCGTCAGACAATATTTCTGACTTGGCCGCCCGCGACAGAATTTAGACATTTCTACCATCGTATCATGCATGGAAAACGTTTTTAGTCCATTTGGGGACTGCAGTGCTTGATTCCGCCTACTTTAAATTTAGCAGGTCGTGGTAATGCCCTTTCTGAAAAAAAAAAGCCACAGGCAAGTAACCGAAGAATATTATGACAAGAAAGAAAGAAGAAAACTTAAACCAAAAGCAAATACACTATCAATCAAGCTACGTGTTTTATATACTTATCTGTACATATCACACATACTTAACGGAGAATTAAGAAACTCCCCAAAACAAATAATAAACTTTTCGGTCTGAACCATCGCAAATGCACTTTGTAACGTCATTTACATTGTTGTTTATTAACGTTTATGTAGCATTCGTTAACGAAAACATATGGACCCACTAAAAAGGTTCACCAGATGACTGCATAATATAGCAAAAACTGCTACAAGAAATGCCAGAAAACAGCCGAAAAAAGTTAAAGAATAGTTAGATGAAAAAAATTTAACTAAAACTTAAGATTTTGGGAATCGTTGCAATGAAGAATTAAAGATTTTGTCATGTATATTTTATCACGACCATCAATGATATATCATAGGATAATTGAGTATTTAACTTATTTATGGATTAAATATTTACGGGATATTAAATTTGAATCAGATATTTATTAGTATTAATTACGAAGTTGATGCTATTCCTGGTAAGCTGGATTGATCCTTGATCTGCAGTTTGCTATTAAGTTATTCTTAAGTATGAATTTTAGGACCTTATGTTATTACTCCAGCTTCCATACCTGTTGCATATCTTGAGCAACAAGTACTTCGATAATTACTAATTATACCAATCGAATTTATATTTCCCTCGCATCATAGGAGCCCCATTATGGACAGCAATGATTAAATTGTTAATTGAGAACATGTTGGACGCTATCTCTGGCATCTAGAGATTGGATGTGCCTATATCATGGCTATCAGCCAGCTCTTATCTTGACAGCTTTGGTAGCGCTGTCCATAATTTTGTATTACTAATTTAGTCCCTCTGGATGTAGGTCATGCAGTCTATGTTTGCCTTGTTATCATAGTACCGACGAGGTAATGTATATAATCTTTGAAGGATCTAAACAGTGTCAAAATAAAATATTGGCGATACTTTATTATTAATATTATGTAAATGTTTATCACACAATAATTCACTAGTATAATAGAATAATAAGTTAGTCAATAGGATAATATCAAGAACAATTGCACTGTATTAAATACTGTTTATTTTTATATTTTGTTATTTCTTCTTCGTTAGTAATCGTTCTTATTCTTATTATAAGAAATCTTTGTAAATAACTACCAAATTTGAAATAAATTGCTTTATCAGAAAAAAAAGTTTTAAATTTTAGGATATCTCATATTCTTTGTATCAAGAAAACTCTAAATTATATATACTAGAAATAAACGCATATGCTTCATATTGTATCATTTTTTCTAATTTATTTTAAGTCTGTGTAATACACTTGTATTTTTGAAAATATGCACGCTTAAAAAAAGGTTAAAAATTAAAAAGAAAATAATATTATATATGAAACCTGCGTAAATTGAGTGAGAGATTCTGAGATTCCAAAGGATAGAAATTAAACCAGAGTCGTGTTGGAGAGCTGTGTAAAATATGGCACCCAGTTATTGGGAATCAAAGCCTCGCTGGCAGTTAACCAATGGTCAGCCGGGTCCAAGTTCTTTGATAACGATCGCTCAAAGAACTTTGTTCTATTGTTTTCTACTGGAACAATGTGAGAAACCAATTAAATTGCTTGCTAGGATGTAATAAATAGCTTTTGTTCGGAATTTAAATCAGAATGAATAAGGGTGTCGTTTATCTGTTGTTAAGATTTTTTCATAATAAAAAAATTCACAAAATTAAATTAAAAATTCTCCCAAAAGTATCTACAAATAAAAAATATTACTATGATATAAATTTTAATTAAAAATCATAAATTCGACTACGAAAAATCACCCTATTCGTCCTATGTGATGGAATATACGTATTGTATATCCTACTTAAGCACATTGGGGGGTTGTTAGTGAAGTTGACGTAATTAATGTTGAAACTTGGTATAGTAGTTGGATCCGTAAGTTTACACGCACAGCAGAAAGGAGCTTTTATATATGTTGACAAGGTATAATTGCATTGGGCGGAATATTCTTGCATAGAGCGGTAACGTGTAGTAGAAAGTAGCAGACTACTACACCGATTCATTATACATTACTAATAACCCACTAATGTGCATTTGTAGAATTGCAAGCACATACCGTCCTTCAGGGCCTATAGGATTATAAGTTATTTTCTTATTCGTTTTTTTTTTTAATTAATTTTTTATTTTAACGTTAGTTGTTCAAATATTAGTAATTTATATTTTCTTGCATATGATCATAGCCTTACACATGATCTCATGTCAAACATCAAAACAAAGTCGAAAATCCTTAAAATATAATGAAATATTATTTCAGTATTTAAAACATTCATGGGTTGAGTAATTTGAGCCTCAAACTTTAAAATCGGTCGTGAAGTTCGCTCAATAAATCGTTAAATATCCTAAGACGGACAGACTAAAAACATTTAATACAACATTTCTTTTTACTTTGAACTCAAAATGTAATTTAAAATAATGACAGGATCACACTGACTAATTTGAGCCAGGAAAATAGAAAATCGGTTGAGCCGTTCGCTCAAAAAATCGTTACATACCTACTAACGGTCAAGCTTAACACATTACCCACCTTGTGGCTTTGGGTAAAAACAGGCGTTGAGTTGCTATAATAATTCTGTTCTTTTGAATTGTTTTACTCCCGTCATTCGCCATTATATATATCGCCATTATATCATAACGTCATAATGTATCATATATATATATATATATATATATATATATATATATATATATATATATATATAAAACATTTATTTTTGTGAATATACACTAAAGATGACTGTAAGGTATCAAAACGATGAGGAACATAAGAAAGCAACAGTTGAGAGTGTTGGGAGTTGGTAACTGAATCTCCATAAGCTAATATCAAAAGGCCGCTGGTAGAAGAAGCTACCACTTTGGCTATATTCGAGAAAGGCCCCGCCCGCTATCTCTGCAGAGGTTGGGAATCTCCTCAACCTGTAAGCAGATAAGGCCTGCCTACCCCTATATCTTTATCCTCCCTAGTGCCATTTTTTATACTCCTCTTATCTATCTGTCTTCCATTCTTTCACATATTTATTTACATACTGCTCCACCTTTGGCTCACCATTCTCCATTCTCGGGGGAATTTATCATCCATTGCTTACAACATAAAAAATCATTACTTTAACCATCTGGCAAGAATGATGATTATGACAAAAAATGTATCAGTTTTTATAGTTTGTATATTCACCTTTTAGATATTTCATACTAAATTGCATGGTCATTGACGCTTAAAGAATTTTTAACATAGCTACTGAATCTTGATCAGAACTGTAATGGGATCTAGATTATTTATGAAGTGCTTTCTGAAGATTTGTTCGCATCGATATTATTTTACATTTTATTATCACTTCTTAATAAAACGGTTGTAGTTCCTCTATTCCAGCCCCTTAAGCCATCCGATCTTAAACCCTTTGATAGTAGAGACAATCCGGAAATTGCAACCGGCATTCAGGATGGAACATCAGACAAAAATACTAGAATTGTCGGCTGTAACTTCGATACCGTCGACCGGGGTGAGAATGGCAGAAATTAGGGTTTTTTTGTTGCTGAACACGTACCGATCGTCTCTTAGAAGTGATATTATACAGAACGTTTCCATTTATATTCCTCAGATTTTTTATATTATGTTTACGAATGAGAGAGCAGCATATGTCCGTAAAGTCATATAAAGTCAGTCTATGTTCGGGCTGACTATGGTCACAGCTTTTTTTCCTACAAATTCACATATTAAAAGGCTGGGGGGTGAGCATAGTCAGAAAGATAATTTTTTAAACTTCCAACGATTAAGGACGTTTGGATTAGTGAGAATCCACTGCACATCTATGTTGACACATCCACTGCACACTAAATAATCATATGTTGAGCGCAGGGTAAGAATGGCCGAAGTCACCACGAAGTGAAAAAAACTTGGCTAACGTTAGAAAATTAATATTTTGTTAATATTTCATTTAATCCCCAAGGGAGTTGTTCCAGCACCACAACAAACGAATAACAAAGGTAATCGGTTTAAGCAGAAAGTCACGGTTAAAGAAGTTTTGACAACATAACAAAAATTACTCTTCATAACAAAAAAACTTTTTATATATGAAGAAACATTTTTTTCATATATATATATATATATATATATATATATATATATATATATATATATATATATATATATATATATATATATATATATATATTATAGGACAAATTCACATTTCCTCTACTTTTGTCCATTCTGGACGGTTATACTGCCATGGAACATAGAAACATAGGAGATAACCGACGTTTTTAGGTGATTTTCGATCTTGATGTATACATTTAGTGTGTGTGTGTGTGACAATAGATGGATGTCGCGACGCCGAGTGTCGTTTTTGAGATACTGCAATCTTCGGAAACTAGAAACCCAATTCAGACTCACTTTTTGAGCCACCGATTTATAGTTAAATAGGCCTGCAAGGAAGTCATGTGTTGTCCACATCAGATATTTTTACTTTCACTTACCAATGTATATATGAAATATATAGTTGGAAAAGTATCTGTTATAGAAAAGTAGCAGTTAAGATTGAATAAATGTTGTTTGTTATTCTTCTATTATATAAACATCTGTTAACAGATTATATTGAAACTTGTAAAAAAAACTTTTTTTTTTTTAACCATGCGGTGCGTTGAACCATCCTTTATTTTATTTTTGTTAGAGGACTTATTGTTAGTACTGTTTTATTATTTATCTTTCCTGAGGTTTAAGGTTTAAGTGAAGTATCCCGTTCCTTTAAAGTCCCGTAAATGCAGCTACCTCTGATTTAAAGTAACGACTTAGCTTAATTAAATTCATTGTAAACGCAATTGCAAATAGGAGAAAATAGTAGATAACCTACTCCAAAAATAAAACAACATATGGCATAATAATAACAATTACTTTTCTCTAACAGATACTTTTCCTATTTTAAAAAAATGGCTTACCTAAAGTAAATAAGACCAAAAGGCTCTATCAACAAGGTCTTATCCTTAAAGAAATAGTCTGACAGGGCTTAAATGGCTAATTTTCGAAACGGCTTACTTTAAAGTGCTTTTAATTTTGTTTATTTGAAATCATAAGCCATATCTCATCAGTAGTAATCAAGAATGGATAAATATAAACTATGAAGAAATGTGATAATCAACTAAAGGAGAAAAAAGGAGAAGTGCACCTTAAAAACAAATTTCTGTAAATAAGAGTAGTAGCATAAATATATATAAATATAAATATAAATATATACCGTTGAAAAGCTAAATATTTTAGAAAAAATAATATCTAACACATGAAGCCGTAGAAGGTAATGGAGATTGACGAAAAATGTATAAATTTAAGTAATTTTTTTAGTTAATAATGTCTACTTTTTAACTAGTTCAAAGAATAATAAATGTTTTCACAGTAATTAAACGGAAAATGTTCAGGGTTATTTCAAGTAGCGCGAGAAGTGAAAGTTATGATCACCGTAGCTAATTTATTTATATTTTGTAGGAAATTTATAAATAAATATATATATACATACATATATATATATATATATATATATATATATATATATATATATATATATATATATATATATATATAAAGAGCTTCAAGGAGAAGACTTTAGGCAAGTTTAATTTAAATCAGTAGAACCATTTTGGTACTACAGTCAATATGATTCCGTATTCCGTGTATGTGGTGGACCAATTTTGTTGTTTTTTCTTATTTTCTGCAATGACCATGTACCTAATCGGGCATCCTGCTCGCAATAATGGATGTTCAATGCCGAAAAACGTGTATTTTTTAATCATATATGTACATTTTGCATTACCGTTACTGTTTGTGCTGTACTCAATATAAACACGTTTTTCGGCATTGATCGTATCGAAATGCGCATGCGCGATCAAAATCCTCACAGTAAATTTGAAAATATAATCATTGAAAACTTAATAAACGATACCTGAGCCAAAGAAATGTCAATTGTAACAGTAATTCGAAATGTGCATGCTCAATAAATAATTCAATTAAAATAAAACGGAATCAGAATCTTCTAAAACCTAATAAACGGCCCCTTTATCATAAAAAACTTCAACAGTAACGGAAATGCAAAATACACAATTAAAAATTGGAGTCGGTAACCTTGAAAACCGAATAAACGATCCCTTTATCATAGAAAACAGCAGTAATATCACAGAAAAAGCGTAATTCGCATGCGCGATAGAAAATCAAATTTAAAAAATGGAATCAGTACCCTCGAAAAGCTAGTAAACGCTCTATATATCATAGAAAACTTCAAAAGTAACTTCGAAATGCGCAAGCGCGACCGAAAATCCGAAAGTAAATTCAGAAATAGAGGCTTTGAAAATCTAGTAAACGATATCTATACCGAAAAATTTTGAAAACTAATAATTAAGTAGAAACGCTCGTTGCCGAACAAGATTTTGGTAGTAAATTTAACATAAGCAACTTTGAAAACCTAACGCACGATCATCAAATCGATGAAATCCATCCCTTCAATTAAATACAAAATAATAATTATTTAAAAATAAATAAGCAACGGTTTTATTTCAAAAATTTAAACAACTTGAAATTAGCACTTAATATCAATTATCTAATAGACGAAAAAATGTTCCCATACATTATTATATTCCTGATTAGATTTTCCCTTTTGTAGATTGAATTGGACATGTTGAAATATTTGAAATAAATAAATATTGAAATTGAATATGTATGGAAATAATGAAAATAAAAAAATATATTTGATATAGGTAACAATATACCATTATGTTGTCAGTAAATTAAAGGAAATGAAGACTAATGTTAACAAAGATGAGATTGATTAACATGTCATTTATATATTTTAAAATGTATACCGGGATATTTCGTTAATTGAGATCTTAAGAAAAATGAATCCATGTAAACATTAAACTGCTCTAATAATTTTTCAAATGTTTGTCAATCTAAATACATTTCATAATAAATACTCGAACTCTGAACTGACAATCGCTAAAAAGATTAAATGGTAAATGACTGGAGAGCTCTTGTATTTGGTTGGGCCAGTCGAGTCTAAACGACGGTTGCTTATACTTACGTGCATTAGACCCTGAACTGAGATATTAAACTTGGTTTGCATGCTGCATGCGAACCAATCTCGATGATTTACATTTATTTTCAAAACCCCTTTTATTTAACGCCCTACAGGCGAGGCTTAAACATATAATTACAATTAAATAATGGAAAATTGAATAAAAAAATACCATAAATACCTAAGGCAGTGGGAACCGCTAAAATAAAATATAAAAAAAGTATTCATAGCGGTAAAATAATAAATATAATAATAATCAAAATAATAATAAATATAACATAGAGCAATACCATAAAAAATACTATATTACTAACAGATAATATTAAAAAGAAAAATTGTTAAAGGCCATCAAATATAAATCTCGGACTATACAAAAACAATAAATTAGAATTATTAACTTAAACTATAAAATTTATAGTTTAAATTTTTAAACCATAAACTATAAAACCTATACAAAAAATCTTTGCACACACTACACAGTTATAAATCATATTAAATTAAATTATTATTACTAATTAATAAATATTGACTATTGATGGATCACAAGTAATTAAAATAGATTTATAAATGTCATTTTTAAGACTAAAATGGAACAACAATTTTACATTCTTTAAGAATACAAAGTCCAAAAAGGACAGTTTCAATAATTAGATCAAAGATTTTCAGAAATGGCGTATGTTCCCAGAAATGATTATATTAAATGACAACATAATAGTTTATATTATTATGTATAACATAATCTCCTTCTTCATAGGCGCGACAGACGCACAAGGCGGTCCTTGGCCTACTCAATCACTCTTTCCCTTGTATAACATAATAGGAGGACGAAAAAAGAAAGAAAAGGCGATTATATTTATAGAAATATTTATACATAGTAATTAATATCGTCGCCACCACATAACTAATGTGAAAAATCCACGGTACAAGAAGAGTGGGGAGACCGAACGTGATGGAGGCTTTTGCAAAAGATGCAGGAAGCCCTACTCAATGTTCTTAACTGGAAAGACGCTAGGTAGGATAGATCCAACCGGCTGAAGGCTATTGGAGGCGGCCCAGACTCAGTCAGAGGTTGTTGCGCCAGATAATTACGATGATGAATGTGAAAAATCGCGTTATTCGAATGCTATAATTTTATTAATTTACCAGAAGCATTATTTGCAAAATAAAATATTATATAAACACAAAGCTATTGTACTATTGGGAAGTGCGAGCGTACAGAGGCAAAGAAAGATATAGCAAAAGTACGAATAGCAAACAATAATGAAGGTTTTGCTGGGTTCTCACTGGCGAGGTGGTCAAACGGGGGTTTTCATCAAATATTTAGGAACTTCCTTTGTAGCTCCTATTTCCTATGGTGGGAAATAACTTTTTTGCATCCATTGTTAACTACCACCGTTATCTCAATAGATAAGATATTTTAGCATCCCATACTTAAACATTCTCAGATGCGGAACAGAGGTAATTGAATGCGGTAAACCATTACAACTGTTTCCTGACATTAACAGGTGCGTAGGGCAGCTACGGTGCCAACTGGGAAAAAATATAACGGTGCAGTAAAACAATTAAAAAAGTAATTAAGGCATTAGCCGGGTGAGACTAAAATGTAGAAGTTTAATGGGCTGGATTAGGTGTGGAAGAGTGCTTTATAGTTCTTATCTCTCTCCGGCGATCCTAATGACATTCCCTCGTTTTCTTTATCCTACGATCTTGGCGAAGATTCGGAGATCTATACCGTTTACGGGTTTCATTGATATTTTAAAGGATTAAGAGTGGATGAGTGATCTGTTCATATTTCAATATTTTCGGTGTCATTTTTTTATATTAATTACTGATAATTAATTATTTAAAAAAACATATACAAGACCCGAGGCATTTCATTCATCTCTACCGAATTATCTAGGAATTTTGAATGAGAGCTCGGTAAAAAAAAAAAAAAGTACTGACAATAGAGTAGACCATAAACCTCCTTCATGAAAAATTAAATGATTTGGGGCAATTGGCGAATAATATGTATTGTGCTAGCGGAAATCGAAGTATGCTGACACATGTGTTTAATCTTTAAAAATTTATCATTTGAAGGTTATAATTTGGCTATACTAGAAAATTAAAACCATATGGACACAGGCCTCATAGATATACCGCTCCTCAGAAAAGGCTTACTTACAAAAACTGTAATATTTCCAAGCTAAAACATTAAAATTATTTATTAACAATTCTTCTTGGAGCGTAAATAACGAAACTACTTACCGACTTTACTACACCAACCAACACGTTCAGTATTTATTTCGGCATCCATCATAAACTTTATGGTTAAATTGGCAGACTAACAAAAGACTGACTACGGCTGAAATGAACGTCAATATGAGGCGGTGACTAAAAAGGAGCTGGATGAGAGATCTCCTTTTGTGATTTAAAGTAACTATATCAAGCAAGGGAAAGGTGCTGCTAGTTACTGTTCTTCCCCAGCATTTTATTGATTGCCTATTATTATGACAGGTACGAATAGATACATGGAAGTCAACAAATAAAATAATCAAACCAAATTTCTTGATGATGATTTATTTTTTGTTTTAAACCTTTTACCGCAGAGATTCAATTCACATTTAAATTCTAATATACATTATTTAATTGTTTTCTTCTTATATTCTTCTAATAGTATTTTAAATATTTTTAAGCAATCAGAAATGTGAATACCGAAATATTAGTTTTAGCATTAATTACGGAGTTTAGTACGAATATCTCGATATACACACTTTATCCATTCTCCATAATATATTTTTTATCAAAGTTATTTGTTTACTGTAATGTATTTATAAATAAATATATTTATCTATCTATCTAATGGTAATTACAGATTATCATATTCATAATTTTTCATTCATTTTTTATTATGAATATAACGTAAACAACCGGTTTATCGCCAATTTCTGTGACATTTTTATTTCGTATGATCAGAAAAATCAATAATGATGCACCTAAGTCCAAATAATAGAATAAATGCTTCCTTACTTTACTATTATCAGTTAAATTAAATTCAAGATCTTGGTTTGGCATCGTTCATACCCAGTCTGCTCATTACAAGTAAGAGGACCATTCTCATTGATGACAAGGTCAAGGTAGGCCTTCATATGTGTAGATCGACTCAATGAAAGGTTATATGCATCAGGATCTCTTTAACGACTCACGAACAAAAGTTTGCTAATTAGCTGAAGCAGTCAAGAGGGGTTTGTTTGAAAGGTCGCTCAGGGAAAGGTCATTCAGTATATCGTTCTATTTTATCTATGATCTTCCTTCGGAATGGAGTCCTATATGGCCAACTATAAACTATCAACTACCTTAGAACATAGTTTTTATTTGGGTTTGTTCCTTCTTCAATTCATATGTCTCAGATAATTTCTCAAATAATAATAAAGGTATTTTTATTATTAGATCACTTTTAAATAATGATGTTTTGTGTACATAGATTCAATTGTAACTAAGTTTAAATACTTCTCACTGGCATTGAAATTGAGGTAATTTGTCCCACTGTATCCCTTAATAAACCATTAAAATTATATCAATGATACAATCAAGAAATACGTAAGGTAATGATTCAATGAAATATTGTGCTTTCTCATTATTTTGATATTTTTTTAATGTTTTCTCGTAAATATCGCCTTGAATATGTTATTCATTTTTTTTTTATATCTATATCACTAAGTTTGACGAAAAGTCGTGAAGTAATTAAAAAAAAAATTAGGATATCATAATCACGAATAATCAGTAAAAAACAAAATGGATGACAAAATATTAAAATTTAAAAAGCACATCACAATCAGAATCGTTAGTATTCATAAAATAAAATAGAAAAAGGTTGTTTCAATTACAAAAAAAAAATTAGGACTGTTAAAATGTTTTTGAATTTGTTGAACGACTTTTATTATATTATATCCCAGTGTTTTATTATTATTAAAAGTTTGAGGCTTGTCTTAAGCCATTGGTTTTCAAATTGGGTGCCAAAAGTGCGCCACAAAGTTGCCAAGAAATTTTTAAATAATTAAATTAAATTAAAAATAAAAGTATTCAATTAAATAGATAATGAATGAAATAAAAATAATTTATATTGTTTTGTTACAACAATTATATGTTTTTTATGTTTCTATTTTATTTACTTCCATTAAAAATAAAAATGTAATAATAGACGTGTCGAGAATTTTCCTAAATTCTATTTTTAGGATTTTAGTTTGCTGCCAGACCAAAAATTTGATTACCAATGTTTTCTGCTTATCAACAGTTTTTATTGTGTAAAGGATAAGAAGAAAAAATACAACATGAAAGAGATATAAGTCTTTATATATTTACGTTAATGATTGAGCACTATCTAAAAGTGTAAGAATTTGTTCTAGTTCCTGATGGATAACGGTCATTTTAAATACATTTAAAAAAATGTAAATCAGAAAAAGGTGCCATTAACCCATATTGCTATAGACGGCACATAAAACTGTAACCAAATAAATAATAAATACAATTGAAATAAGATTGTAAAAAAAAAAATTAAAATCAAATTAAATTAATGATGAAGTATCCTTTATTTTATAGGTTATCGATTATTATTTTAGCTCTTAAGAAAAATATTTGCTCAGCTAGAAATATTTCAATTCAGAGACAAGTTATTAAGCTAATTAGATATTGCATTTAATTATGTTTTGTCAGGCTCATCAACTGTAAGCCTGCTAATGTCCGTTCTTCAAACATTATAGCCTTAGTCTTTATTAGTCTTTATAAGCCTTCTTAGTCATTATAGTCTCCAAAATGTAACGATCAATAATAATTAATATATCTATTAATTATGTTGCGTTTAATTAATTTATTACATCATGATATCCTAAAATATTTATGTTCTCGTTTCATTCAAGTCAGTGATTATTAATCAGTGATCACGCCACATTTTCGATTAGTTTAATTGAACCTATAAATTATTTTTCTAATGTTTCGATTCCAGATGAAACGATGCATATAACAGAGTATCAATTTATAATTTCGTAAAAGTTTGTATTTTGTAGCAATATTATATAACACATTTAATAGAACATTTCTTTAGTATTTTGAGCTCAAAATGTTTCAAAACCTTCGCGAGATCACGAGTAATTTGACCCATCAAACTTAAAAATCGTTTAAGCCGTTCTCTCATTAGGGGGTTTATTTTTTATTTTATTTTTGCTTTTTATTGATCAATTTTTCGCTAATAGCTAATTTCTGGTCTTTGATCCTTCTTCTGTATCTTGAATACATTTTAAGGTAGGATTGATATGCCTAAATATTTTTGATATTAAATAAAAATTTCATCATACCTGTAAAGGGTTTATTTTTTAATTCACACTTGCCAATGTTAACCAGTGAATTTGCTGGCAATAATAATGATATTGTGGCATGATTTTGCCTTTGGTATAATAATTCCAAAACGCTTTATATTTTTTCTCTATCTTCAAAACTTGCTGAGATATAGGGGTATGAAAACTCTAATTGGCTATCATTTTGGGACAAAACGACTTATGGTAATGTCGAGTTCCGAAGAAAATCCAGTTTCGGAGAAAGTGCAGGGACGACGGACGGCGTAAGTACGATTTTTTCTTTCTTTTTTTTTTTTATTTTGGATTATTCCTATCTTGAAAAGTAAAATTTCAAATTTTGAGGAGGGTAATTTTTTTTCCTAAGGTCATTCCAAAGGTTCATTGTTGAAAACAATAAACCAAAATCAAGATATCAGTTAAACAATTAAAACAAGAATAAATCCGAATATTTTATTCATATTTATATTGTAATGATGCATTTTTGTCGCCTTCGTAATATACTCTCATTTCTGCTAATCCCAACGGTAACAGCATCCCGTGTTCATTAGATATTGATGAGGCCTGTTGTTACATATCTCGCAATTTAGTTGGCTGTTACACAACTTGAGCTCAACCCACTTGCTGCCCATCTGACTTGTAAATTCCACAGACGGCTACGTAATATACTCAGCCGACAGGCCTTCCATCTCTACAGGCTGCCCATATATAAGGCCTAAGAAAAATGATTTCAAAACAAACCGTACTAGAAAGAATAAAAAAGGGGCTATTACGAGAGAGATGTGTTAATAAATCAAGATGTGGAATGGTGAGAGGGAGTTCATATGATGAGAGTTATCATATATACAAATATGAAAGCGAAATATAATCAATTCTTTCGCTTTTTTTTCTTAATGCTTTACAAAATTATTTTATTATGCGATGGATGAATTTAAGATGTGCAATTCTTCCGTTAATCCAACTTAAGTTTAATAAGCAGAATCAATCAAAATCAACAAGTGTATGTAATTAACATGTATGTCAATTCACCTTACTTACTTTTTGTTCCGATATGAATTCATTATTTGTTGTCATTATCGACTTATTATCGAATTCTCCTAATTCTCACTGGTCTCCAGGAAAATCTAACGTATCATTTATATTGGCAAGGCTGTAATCCTACGACCGTGTACAAAAGATATGTTTCTTCACAACACAAGGGAGGAATTTTATGCCAAATGTAATTGATCTTAGAAGGCTACAGCAGTTTTATTTAGTAAACCAATTTTTTGTTTAGAAAAATTGAAACATAAACATACAAATTAATTAAAAAATAAAATAATTTCTATTAGGAGAGTTTTAAAAAACATCTGAGGTGTGCTAAAAAGAATATAATTTTTTTTGTCGGTGTCAAAATTATAAGAAAATTAACTAAATATGGTCCTATTTTTCAAGTATATTGATCGTTTAACTAATTTATTTCTAGATTTTTTCCTATGTACAATGAAGTTTAAATCAGTACATAAATAAAAATCGATACAAATGTCACCAAAGGTAGGTAATGTCGTAAACCTTACGCAGATATTACACTTATTCGGCTTGCTCCTCTTAATACTTATTAATAGATTGTGTCATTTGTAAATGTTTATTTCGTCACCGCATAAATATATATATATATATATATATATATATATATATATATATATATATATATATATATATATATATATATATTATATATTTTTCAAAAAATAATTATTTTCAATCATTAATAATATTATTAATACCTGATTTACGATTGGTATTGCGAGAAGTACTACAAGCTTTTCAAAATTATTATTTTTCGAATTAACTATTCTACTGTAGGTCTCCAACTCAAGCTTTCCAAATGATATGCTCTATCCTGCTAATCTCTGGTAAACATAAATTTATCCTAATCCGAAAAAAAAAAAATAAAGCCCTGTTACAAATTGGGAATAGTTTCAGCAATATGGGCCAGTCAGACACATGGGTTTTCCATCAGATGTAGGACTTTCCTTAGAGTTCGATCAGCTCTTGAGTGAAAAAGTTCTAAGCTTTGGTGTTGTAGGACAGACTCCTAAATCCGTGTAATTGATTTGAGACAGCCATGGCGGTAGACTTAGCCAGTCTGGGTAATAACTCGGACTACGTGACTGGGACTTGGGGCTCTCGTACCCGGGACGAAAATTAACCTCTGCGGGCTTCCAACTTCGCCCCCTCCCCTCCATCCGCCACTCCATGTCGGTCTATAGCCACTGAGATGAATTTAGGAATCGATTTCCTTATTTTTTACTTAAGATGACTTAAGATGACTAGGGTCATTTTCTATATATTAGAAAATTTTATTATCATAAAAATATTATAAATATGATCAATATGAACTTAATAAATACGTACGAGTGTTTAGTTTAACTACAATGGGCATGTTCAAAGTGATTGTGATGTAATGAGCTCGAAAAAATAAATATCACAATCTAATAAAAAAAATGTGATTGTCTCTCATAACCCTAATAAATGGTTTATGATGCATCCTCTTTGTAGCAGTGCGTGAAGTCTATGAGCGGAGTTGTCATCTGGATTGGCTTTATGGTCTGTCTGGATCGGGTGTTTATGCACTTAAAACACCACCCATTAAGAAATAATATGCACAACAACTCACTGTTAATACTTAATATTACTGTAGACTTAAGGCTAGCCAGACATGGTACCTAGGAATTAACAATTGAAACACATTTGGTCAATGAAATGGCATGTGACAATATTTACGAATGTTAAATATTCGTTCTCAATGTGCTTCATTAAATGTAACAAGAGGATTATTTGCAAAAGATGTTCACTACGAGCTTCCTAGCAATTTAATTTAGTATGAATTTTTTTATAAAATATCCTTATTTTTTTTTTAAATAGAACATGGTTTGGTGCTCAGAAATAAAACATAATAATGAAATGTTTGCCGACGTTTCGGCATATGTTTTAGGTCTTCAGTAGGGCTAAGCAAAATAAAATTGAAGAAAAAAAATTAGATCAATAAATAAAGTGGGATTGCATGGAGGAATATGAAAAATAAAATATAAAATTTTGAGTAGTAAATAATGATATATGGAATGATAAAGAATTCGGATTATATATTTATTTGATAAGGAAACGGAAGTGAGGTTGAAGGTGTAAAGGAGGACCAAACGGGATTTTTTTTTTTTTTATTATTATTTATTTATTGAAATTTACAACTGTATTACATAATACAATAAGTAAATGTGAAGTTAGAGTACAAGACATGAGAATTACTTGTGAAGGAACCACCCATCGATAGTACTTCAATGTCTATTTCAAGTTAGAAGGTCCAGTGGCCATCTTCTTTTCAGACGCCTCAGAGGATTATCAGGAATACATGGTGATGAAAGTTTACGAATAAGACGGTTGGTATGGGCAAGGAGTTTGGAATTAAATGAGGTATATCTATTTCGGGCTAAATCTGCAACAAATGGGATATTGGTGGTTAATTTTAGTTGTGACAAAATAAGGAGCATTAAGGATTTTTCGAAGGATTTTGGATTGCAAGGATTGGATGCGGGAGGAATTTGATGGTTTAGTGGTACCCGAAAGCTCTATCCCGTATATCCAAATCGGCCTGATAATGGTGATGTAAATGAGCTTTTTGTAGAAAATTGGTAATTTGGAGCGTTTGTCAAGTAAGTGTTGTAGTAATCGGAATCTGCGAGCAGTTTCTTGTCGTTTCAGTCTTGTATGAGGGTTCCATGTAAGGCGTTAGTAGTTAGGTTCTCTGTAATTTTCTGGAAATTTTGAATTTTGTATTTTCTGATTTCTACTTTTAATTTGTTGGTCAGTTTTGTTTTATGAATTTTGTCTGATGGATATCTTGTTCTCTGCCACTTCGTTCTTGCTCGGCGTTTTTCAGTTAATAATGCGAATATGATGTGGCAAGTTAGTTTCATGGGTATTTCTGTGTGACGTGTTGCTGTAGATAGTGGTGCCTATTGCTCTTGTGAATTCCTCAATAGCAGAATCAATCTGTAGTTTAGTTTTTAACGGAATTTTTAAGTCCAGTTTGTTTTCTAGATCGTACCGAAAATTGTTCCAGTTTACTTGTCCTTTAATCAGGGAAGGAGGGGAGGGTTTCGGAACAGGATTTGAATGCAAGAAAAGCAGAACCGGACTATGATCTGAGGATAGGTCATCTATGGATTTTATTGTAGATTGGAAGGAGGGTTTCTTCGAAGTAATGAATATATCAAGGATATCAGGATGTTTTTTAAGGGATGTAGGCCAATAAGTAGGGTTCAAGGGAGAGAGGATGGAATAACAATTGGAGGTTGTGATACGAGAAAGAATTCTGCCACGAGTATTGGAAGTTCGACATTCCCATCGTTGGTCTTTGGCGTTGTAATCCCCTCCAGCATCGAAACGCGGACCAAGGGATCGGAATAAGGAATCAAGGTGGTTACAGGAAAGGGAATTTCCAGAAGGGCAGTATACAGCTGAGAATGTAATGTTTAAAGGGCAGGAGGATTAGGTTATTGAGGTTGATTGAATGGTGTCAGTTGGAGTGGAAGGAATTAGGAAATGAGGTAGGGATTTGTGAATAAGGATGCAATAATCTGCGTTGGATGTATTATCTGGATGATCTGATCTGTATGTAATGTAGTCTCGTATGTAAAAGAAAGAACACGTCGGGAAATGAGTTTCAGTAAATAGGGCGATGTCAATGAAATTTTCGTGGAGGAATATGTCAAGTTCGTCTCTGTGAATCTGTAGGCCATTTGCATTCCACAAAAGGATAGTTAGGGTATTATTGCTCATCGTGAGATATTTAGCGGGATTTCAGTTAGGACTCTTATAAGTAGTGTGATCAGAGGTCTTATCGTATCTTGAAAATCACGAAGGAGGGATGAAAGGATTGATGTTATATCGGAAGGATTTTGGCCAGGACAGGAGTAGAAGGAAGAGTCGTGAGGTGGAGGGTTATTCTGCCTTGGTGGAGGTTGAACCCTCGTGTGGGATCGTTGTGTGAATTCCACATTTAATGAAGCTTCTTGGGAAGGATAGGGCAACTGGGATAGTTCAGGATGTTTGGGATAGTAAGGTGGTGGAATCTGTGGCGATAACTTCACCCTTAGGGATGCGCGTTTGGAAGAAATTTCATTTCTAGGTATTTTAGGCTGAGGATGGGAGGTCTGAGGTTGAGGATATGAAGACTGCGACTGGGAATAGGAGGGGTGAGGCTGAGGATGAGAGGTCTGGGGTTGAGAACTGGAGGTCTGAGGATGAGGGATCTGGGGATGAGAATGGGAGGTCTGAGGCTGAAGTAAGGAGGGTTGAGGCGTCTGTGGTCGAGATGTCTTGTGGTGACGTTGGAATACGTTATTCTGCTCCTGGAGCTCATCCGTCTTCGTTCTGCATTGTTTACCGGAGTTCCCAGGGTCATAGGATCATTCCTCGTTGAAGGGCCAGGCAATTGGTCTTCAAGAACTGCATTCCTTTGCAAATTTCTTTGCAACTAGAACTTTTTGTCGTTGCATGCTTTTATAAACAATGCATCAATCAAATATTGGGAATCTGTGTCGCTAATTTCAGAAAAATCCGTCTCCTCGTCCGTGTCCATATTCGACGATTTATCCATATTAATTAAAATAAATAAATTTTAGAGAATACAAAATTAAAATTCAACTTCTAATTATTTATAATTATGTGCATGAAAAAAAATAATTCTCTAGTAAAACATTCTATGAAATTACGGGAGAAAAAAAAAAAAAAAGATTAATAAGTCTATAGATTCGAATTCGTGACTAACCAGAAGAAGAGAACTGCTGTACAGCGCCTAGTCCACTACCTGAGATGTGATAACAGACTGTTCCACGCGATGATATCCAGAAGCCAGTACCGTGGAGGTAACAGATTGTCTTGCCACGTGGGTGATCTCTCTGGTCTAAGAGTACATCTTCTCACTATTAAAAGTTAATTAAGGAGCACTCACCTCACTCAATGTTATTGTAATATTGTTCACCTTCGTATAAAGTCAATGTTTACAAAGTTTCTGAGCACAACTTGAGCTAGTACCACTACCATTACAAAATCAGTGCAGAGCGATAACTAAGTCCAACTTCAGTTGCGACCATGACACTTGAAACTCAAACGGGAATTTAGGATAGAATAAAAAGGAAGAGGTAGAAATGAAAACACTATAAGTAAAAAAGAAACAGAAACATGAGCCTTGAAAGAAAAAAGGAGAAACAATACTTTTTCGTCGATTGAAAACAGAATAACGTATCCGTATGTAATCATACTTTCCGTGGGCAGCCGTTTATTAAGGAAAGCAGCGGTATATTAGAGAAATATTAAAGTACAAGTGGTGCACTCGTGAAGGAAGGAGAATCATTTTAACTCAGTGAAAAATTATGAAAAACGTTGGAAAACATGCTTAAAACAAGTATCAGATATATATATATATATATATATATATATATATATATATATATATATATATATATATATATATATAAATGAAAATTAATTATCAGCGAATTACGTAGTGTTTAAAATTACTTTTTGTTCTTTTATAACATTTTATGTAATAAAAATGCATCTCCCGTTAGGCAATACGTTTCTTCCAAAACGCCTTCGACATTCTGCTCCGCGGAAAATAATTTCGGGAAAAAACTACTGTGAATCCATTTGCGGTGCGGATAGTTAGGAGCCAGGAGTAAGATGGGGTGACAAGAGGCGGGGGACAGGTTGGAGAGCCTAGATCCGTTTAAATTGAAGGTGGTCCCTTACAAATCCCCCGGAGGTTTACATCCCAGGATTTATACCGGTCGGGTCCTCTACCCCCTCCCCCCAACCCTCCAGCCGCCCTTAATATATATTCCAATATATTCAAAGGCTAGGGAGGTAGCTAGCTAGTAAATTCTGTTCACTGTTTCCATTAGCCTAGGAGAAACAGGAAACTTTTCTAATATTACCGCTCGCATTTGATTTATCGTCCCTTTCCGTCGGCCCATTGTCCACTCCCCCTTTGCCCTCCTTTGCTAATTGACGATCCATGGGCTTATTAGTAGGGGAGCACCTCAGATCGCAGAGGACTGCAAAGCAAGAAACCGCCAGATGCGGAAGTAAAGAAGAATTTTCTCATACTCCTCAACCAATGAAAGAATATATGATGTGGACAACACATGGCTTCCTTGTACGCCTATTATACAATAAATCGTTGGCTCAAAAAGTGATCCTCAATTTGGTTACAAGTTTCCGAAGATTGCAGTACCTCAAAAACGACACTCGGCATCGCGACATCCTTCTATTGACACACACATACTCTTGTTTCTGGAGATCTCATCCGTTATTATATATCGAAACGCTTTCAGCAGGTAACTAGTTTCCAAGAAATTTCTTCGTCTTCCGTGACAACATTAGAACTGTCAATGCATTGAAAATCGAGCTTCGACATTTTAAGCGGAAGAACCCTTTTAACTTATATTTTAGTCTCCTGCTGCAGACTTCTTCATCTCACAAATGGGGAGGAAAACCAGTATTCTACACTCAATTTTAACACTTAAAGCAAGTAATAAAAATGTTTAATTGGATTGGACAAAAAATCGCTTTTGTAACCTTTATTACCGAACCATATGATCTCTGTATTTAATTTTAATATAATTTTTGATGCAAGTTTATTATGTCCTTCAAGTAAAGTACCCTTTTCGGCTCACCAATTTTAACCAAAATCTAGTAAATACACTCATATTGATATAAAAGTCCTTTTTACCAAATTTGAGATGTATACATTATATTTTAATATAATTTTTGATGAATGTCTAATATGACCTTCAAGTAAAGTACCACTTCCGGTCTTCCAATGTTAACCAAAATTTATTGTGTTATTTATATTAATATGTAGGTCTTATATATCAAACTTGAAAAGTTTTGCATTATATTTTAATATGATTTTTGACGAAAATTAATGATGTTCTTCAAGTAAAGTACCACTTCCGGTAATCAGGTAATGACCATTTCATATTTCCGTTGAAATATGAAAACCGAAAATTTTCGCGATTACAATGCTTCCTTTACTTCGTACAAGGAATTAAAAAATCATCCTATACATAATCAAAGACAATCAAAGTTTTTAGCACCAAATCCTCATTATTCATTAATATAAATATAAAATCTATAAGTTGTTGGGGATCAGATACTTGACAACATAATAATAAAACGGTAAGTTTATTTTGGGTTATTTGTTAACAGTTTGTCTCATCAAGGTTGTGGCCCAGAAGATATGGTTGGGCCGAAAAATTGACTATAAAAAAATTAAATCTGTGGTATTTTTTTTATGTTGATCATTTCTGATCCCCATCACTTAATTATGATTAATTAATACTTTAACAGTAACCACACATCACTTGTATGAATATAAAAACTGAAAGCATTGGGTGCAAATGTAGCTAAAAAATTCTGTAAATCATCCTCAGGCTTTCTAGATCAGCATCCTATTGATATCTGAGACAGCAGTAGTAAACAAAACAAGTCTTTGCTCTAGCATAAAGTTATGTTTAAGATTATTTATTTAGTTAAATATTATTATTCAACCATTCATTGATTGATCACCATTTTAAATCATGATAGCTAAAACTGAAAAAGGACAAGAAACATAACTATTGGAAGATTCTTAACAAAGCCTTTAGTCTCTCGCTAGCTTTTAGTACAACCTTTAGGAATAACCAGGTTCCACTGACAAAATGGAAGAAAATCAGTTGTTAGTATGAGAAGGTTCTATCTAGCTTCTGCTACCAGTAGAATCTACTCGTGCTCAACACCTTATATGGATACATAGGCGAATAACAAGAACGCATGACTTTCTAGTAGTTTTCAAAGGCTGTTTGCAGCAGCAGTTTAACAAAGGATAAGGTAGGGAGGAGGATAATCAGTTATGTTGCAATTGTATTATAATGTTCTTAACAGTTCATTGTGGCAAGCATCGGTCAGTACCGTATCAAAAGATCACTACTGTAGGTGGAGAGATAACTGAATAATGACTTGAAAGTTTGGCATCAATTTACTTGAAAAGAATGAACTGTTAACTGATACCTTGTCACTCCATGGTCAAATAATTAACCACATCAGTAATTAGATATATAACAAAGGACCTAATCATCTGTGTACCACAAATGAATTAGTGGACACCCAGCTTTATATAGTTGATCGTGAAAAATATACTTCAATAAAATTATTTTCACTAACTTTGAATTAATAAAAACGATTCTATGGCGCAAATTGGAAAGCATTAGGTAAGTATTGGCCTTAATAATAATAAGATCATAAAATATAAACGATAAAACCTATTCAAAGTTGTAAAAAACAAAGAAAAAAAAGAGCAGACGTAAGAAAATAAATACTATAAAATTTAAAAAATAAATTGAAGAATAGACTAAAAATATATAAAATAACATATTATAAAAAATTGATGAAATAGTTATAATTGAACTTGTAAATAATTGGGAATAAAAGTAATCAATTCTAATAATATAATGAAACAACAACGATTATTCCTAGAATTATTTGGTAATCTGTACGAATATTCATCGTTCGTGCACTGAATATATACATGAATAAAGATAAACCTAATAAACAACAACTAATTTATAAATTATTAGTCTTACGAAAGAGTGAACAGTAGCCGGCACGCAAATGTCTATAATATTTATTTTAATATATCAATGTCTTAACATGGAACATTTTTAAAATCTTACAAGTGTTTAATTAAAAATTGTTTTTCAAAATTAAGTACTTAAAATATATTTCATCGTTTTTCTTGATTTTTTGTATTATTTTTTGTAACATTGATTTATTTTTAAAATAAAAAAGTAACTAGTTACCGGTAAATCCTTAATCAACTTGAGTGAGCCATTCAAAACTACAAAACAATCCAAATAAGTCTCTTACATTAAAAGTTAATTATTTGTAGAAATTTCCGAAATAGTTAAATAATGCAAACTTAAGAGAATAAAGTAGAGATATAGAAATATTTTCCTATAGCCATGCAGTATTAAAACTATGAAACTATTTTTTTATAATATTTTATTGATTTTATTTTCTGTCCGGGTTAGCTATGTTTTAGTTTATTTAGGTTATGTTTTAGTTTAGGTTATTTTGACACGCAGATAGCGTGTCTTTATTTCACCACTATGAATAAACATTACGGCTTTGATGCTTTAACTGTCCAGAAAACTATAACCATATTTTTATGCGAAGTTAACACCTCTTAAAATTACAATTTATTAGTCACGAAGGTCATAGCTTTAATTATTTAATAGGTTTCGGACACAAGATGGGAAAAAAAATGGGGAATGAGTGACGCTAGTGAAGACGCGGAAACGGTTCTGACTATAGTTTATGGGGTCCCTGGTTCCGGCCGAGGAGGAAATAAAAGGAAATGAAACCCTCCACAGCTGGATATATGTACCGTCCCCTTCCAACGTCACTTCGAGCAGAAAAAATCCTCTTAAATGTCTCTCTGTCAGATTAATACTTTCGAATATTGCATAAAACAGTATTTTTTATACTGTCCTTGTATATTAAATAATTCTCATTATTAACAATGCACTTTGTTCCTTAAGGTCTTTTTTTCTTTTCTTTTTTATTGAAATGAAAACTTTAAATTTGACCTTGGGGGGGAAACTACACATTGGTAGCACTTTATTGACAATAGAATGTTATCATGAGTTTTGCCTAAACCTTTTATCTTAAAGGAAAGATTATGAGCATTTTTCTTGTTTATTTATTATAGAAAGATAGAAATCTTTTCTACAGCATATCATTTACATATGGTGTTTTAAATACATTACAAATTAATTCATAAATGGCACAATGAAGACAACTAAAGATAATCTAATAAAGTATTTTTGATTCAATGGCTTGGTTCAATAATAATAACTTTTATTCGTTTTCGATCGTCTTCAAATTAAAGAGTATAAAAACTTGTAAAACCTTAGCAATCTCGAGTCTGAAGTTGCGCCTGTTCGAATCCGATCTGGATGGGTTGAAATTTATTTCGTGGCGGACAGGCAAGCTGAACTAAGTTCTCATTATACACATTATTTTAGATATTATTGCTTCCTAACAAACAGCTCTAATTTCCTTCAGGAATAATACATCGTCTGGCTCTTTATTATTAAGAGAGATTATTATTATTAATTATGGAAGAGAGAGAGAGAATTCTATAAAACGCAAAAAAAAAATATATTTTGCTTTTCTCACCAAAAGATTTCTCTTTCATAATAATTTACCTAGCAGTATTCAAATTACTTTAATAGCTTTGAATGTTTAGTTACTTATTTACAATACCGTGTCCCATGTTTTCCGCAATTGTTAATCATCAGATATTGCACACGAATAGTTGAGCGTTCTGCGGTTCCAATTATCCGACAGATATTAATTTTCCTATCGTTTATCAAATCTAATACCTGTACAGTTAGGCGAGCATTCATAAACTATTAAGTGAGATACAACAACGCTTATGGAAGCAGAAAGAATTAGGTTAGGAAATAATTACGGATAAAACAAAATATAAGATGAGTAGCAAAAACGGTGATGATTTCAGTGATCTTGGGTATAAGAGGAAATTAATTTGAATAAATAGAGAAAATGTATGGCTTGAATTCAATAATAATTCGAAAAAAATTATATTACAGATGAAATAAAGGCTATGCTAAAGGCACATTTATTGTTATTTCGCTGTTGTGAAATTACTTAGTTCGGGACTTCTTTCTAGTAACTTAAAAGTTAGAATTTATAAAACTATTACACTTCCTACTGTTCTTTACAGATGCGAAACTTTGCCGATTACATTTAAAGGAGGTCAACGCCATAAGGTTTTTGAAAATAAAGAATTGTGTATAATATGTGAACGGGATAGGAAACCAACCAAACATTGAAAGGATAGTCAGCGCTAATCCGACGGAGAAGCGTCTTTGAGGTCAACCGAAACATGGATTGTGTTAGGTCCGAACTTGAGGATTTGGGTCTTGACGAAGTTCAGTGGAGGAAGGTTTGTAGACAGGGACCGATGGTGTTATCATTGAACCTTCGGTGCATCATAAAGACGGAGAAATTAGATCACTCACTTATTTTTTTAATTGGATCAGAATGAAAAGTCGCAGTCTTCCGGGACTTTGGAATGCGAGGAAAAACAGACATTTTTATAATTTTACTTTATGGATACAAATTTAATAGCTAAAATTTCTTTACTCTCGTGATTTTTTCCGCATTCTAAATTCATGCAAGAATACAGCTATTCATTCGGATCCAATAAAATAAAATGAAAATTATTTACCTTTTTTTTCTCCATATAATTTATAATATAACCACAATAGTTAATCTTTAGAATCATGTGCTCTTCGAAGAAAACATCCGGATATGTCTAAAAAAATCTAAATAGTTGTTTAGCTAGAATTAATTAGGGATTGATAAATTATTTGTCACTTCTATAAATTTGTTTTATTGAAAACTATTTTCGAATGTTATACATTCATCCTCAGTTCTAAAAACAAACAAAAAATTCAAAAATAAGCAATTCAAAATATAGTTGGTATTAATATACATATTAAATTATATAAATCAGTATTATAAAAGATTTATGAATTATGAATTTAATTAAGACAAGAAATCAAATACATGTTGGTACTCACCAAGGTTTAAATGAATTATATCAAACAGAAAAGTTTGTACTGGCAATGAACGAGAGATAGACAGAATATTTTTGGGTAAACGGTTTAAGGGTCAGGGTTTTCCCAGTAAAGCCGGTGAGTAATTGTTTTTTCTGTTATAGATGGGAATAAATTTAAGATTGGACTATTGGAGATATTTATTTGGTCATTTAAGCAAAAATCTGGATTGGATTTGAAGGATTTTATTATTTCAAGTGCTTAATAAATAATAAAATCCTTCAAATCCAATCCAGATTTTTGCTTAAATGACCAAATAAATATCTCCAATAGTCCAATCTTAAATTTATTCCCATCTATAACAGAAAAAACAATTACTCACCGGCTTTACTGGGAAAACCCTGACCCTTAAACCGTTTACCCAAAAATATTCTGTCTATCTCTCGTTCATTGCCAGTACAAACTTTTCTGTTTGATATAATTCATTTAAACCTTGGTGAGTACCAACATGTATTTGATTTCTTGTCTTAATTAAATTCATAATTCATAAATCTTTTATAATACTGATTTATATAATTTAATATGTATAATAATACCAACTATATTTTGAATTGCTTATTTTTGAATTTTTTGTTTGTTTTTAGAACTGAGGATGAATGTATAACATTCGAAACTAGTTTTCAATAAAACAAATTTATAGAAGTGGCAAATAATTTATCAATCCCTAATTAAATTGATCCTTCTATACCACCATGCGGATGTCAACTGAGCTAGAATTCATCTTATTAAAATGGTCTCAAGGATGGTTCCTAGGAAATATTGAGACTTCTCAATTGCTTTTCACACTCCCAGTGAGAAAATCCAATACCTCCAAAAGTTTTGCCATTGAAAAGTATGTTGCAAAATGGACCACGTCCTATAGGTTTAAGGTACGGCCATTGCATCTGTTCCTTAAATACTAGTAAAAGTCGTTTAAGATATTTCGCTCAAGCTATATACTGAAGCTATGCAGAATATTTCCGGTTCAATTAAAAAGGTTTATTGACTCATAAATCAATAGATCATAAATCACCTTCGCATCTTTTCCAATTGCACAATTGCGCAGTAACCAGTGGATACTTATGATTCGCCTTTGAGGTTCTATTCACTATATCTTGCTCAATCCTATCCTATTATATTATAATGGTACCTCTGCAGAATAAAAAAACAGATCAATATTTTCTTCTTCGCCCCACAAGAGAAAATAGAATCTCGGTTTTTTGAGATGTTTCGTTACAAGCTTTTCCGTATTTATCTTTTTTTCCATTTTTAGAGTATACTCATATAATAAAGATTATAACTTATAGCTTGATATATTTTTTTTAGTTAAATGATAATTATCAGTAAACAGTTGGTATTATAATATGCATACATTGTCAGTTGTTTACTACTTACCGAAAATAAATATAGTTTTTTCGAAAATTAAATACATTCAAACTTCGACTTTTAAAACACACAAAAAAAAATGTGAAATTTAAATCAAGCTTTGGCATTATTACTTCAAGTTTTCACCACCGTCATTTTAATTCTTTATTTTACAGCAATCGATTTATGCTTGTTAGTAAAAGTTTAAAGATATTATTATTAAGGATTAGAGACCTTGTAAACTTTAAGAAATGTTTTTGTATCTTGTGTTATTATGTATATCTCGATAAAATTTCATAAAGTGGCAGAAAACTTAGTCCCGAACCTGTTAGTACACTTGCAAGTGGCCGGAGTTACTTCTGACCTTTAAACTTTATAATCATGTTTCCTGGCGCAACCCCACCTGGATCGGTGACAAAGCCTCTTCAACACTGTAAATATTCAGGGCATAAACATGGTCCACAAATAATTAGCTAAGTAATGTTATTTTAAATAATCTAAAAAATTATATTATTATAGATTATAAAGCTATCCGTCTATCATCTATTGATATTTCATTGAAAAAAAAATAATGTCCTATGAATTTAGAAATATGAAAGAGTGGTGTTTTTAAATTACATTTTTACACTCGGGAGGCCCTAAATTAGGAAATAAAATTATTAAACAATAAAAATTCCCCTAATTCGCTATTTTTGAGATATTTAAGAGCAATTTAAAACAACAGAAATACTTGATATACTTTGATATTATCCGCATTGAAATTTCCAAAAACAGTTGTTGTTTTTTATGACAATGTCAGAGGCTTCTTTTTTTTTTTAAATTTTCAAGTTCACAAAATACATCTGGATTAATGTAATAAAAAAACAGAAACACATAGACACTTTACAGATTGTAAGTTATTAAAGGTTGAGGTAGAATTAACAGGTTAACAAACGGTCTACGGTTCCAAGTTGGGTATAAGTTAGAGTCGGTCCTGGCAATTAGTAGACACCGGGTGCAGCTGACCGTCCCTAAATCACCGTCGGCAAGAAAAAACTTTCTCCCGCATAAATGTTCGGGCGCCAGTTTGTGCGGCAGTAGCTACACTTCTAGCCGGCCCATCTTGTTAGCATGGGGATAATGTCTTCTTATAATTAGTGTTAGCACTTTATAATTTTTTTCTTAATTGCTTAAGATATTTTGAGCGGAGACTGAATTTATATTCATTATGAATGCTATGTATATGCTGTTGTTTACTAAAGCCCGCTTCATCTCAAATGTTTCCGGAGAGCAGTTCAAAATTTATTATGAATGAAAGAATCTCATTAAAAAGTGGTACATTGAATAAAGAAGTATTCTAATGTAAACAATATAATAATAATGAAAGAAATTCCTCGCAAATATTAATAAGAATTCTAACAATAACCAGGTTTAATTTTTGTTTTTCATTATTTTAAGTAATATTTGCAACTGCATTGCAACATATCTGGCAAATTCTATATCGTTGTTCTTTGTGCCCTTGATCTATCAGGTAGTGTGTCTTGAATTTTGACTAGGAATTTGTATTTGTGTCTTGAATATGTGTATGTATGGATTGGGGTGATTTTGAGTTGAAGAGTGAAATGTGGTGTATTTGTCGTGAATGTAAGATTTTATTGTTGGAATGTCCATATCATTATGAATAGGGCGGTTCGAAATAAACCATGGGGCATTTTCAATCATTCTAAGAATTTTGGATTGTGATGTTTAAATTTTGTGTATGTATGGACACGCTTTGCTGAACCCCAAAGTTCTGCTCCGTATGTCCAAATAGGTCTTAGTACATTAAATTAGTCGTTTGTTTCGTAAGTTTAGTGAGGATCTGTTGGCCAGAAGATGTGGTGGTTGTTTGGATCGTCTTGTCAATGATTTTCTTTTTAATTTTGTATGTGTGTTCCATATTAGTATTTTGTGTAAGTATAGTCCGATATACAGTAAATAGTTTTTCGTAGGAACTGAGTTGTTGTCTATTGTTACAGCTGGGGATACAGCTTTCCGTAAGGAATAGCTAACGTAGCTCGATTTTGTGGTGTTGGTCTTAATTTTCCATTTGTTGAAACCATTTTTCTAGACCGAATAAATGATTTTGGAGGGCAGTAAATAGGGAAGAATATGGACATACGCCTATCAGACTTACGGTTCCGAAAAAAGGCACACAGACAAAAATTAATCTAATCAATCCAAAATTTAAAGACTAAAAACAGAAGCAATTTGGTCCGTAAATAACAAAACTGTACTTACTGAGTTTCACCAAACAACCATTGACCAACACATTCGTACTCTTTAACAGCGCTTCCATAATAAACTATAAGTACATACCAGACTGGTTGAGGAGCCCATTAATTCGACGAGGTGACTAAAAAGGAGCTGAGAGATATCCTTTCGTAAATTACTGTACTGGATTCAAGATCGAGAAATATGGATATGCACTTCCCAATGCTTTTCGTACCATTACTTTCCAATTGTCATCATATTTGCTGATTGTCACTCTTATCGTATGTAAGCCTTTGAACCATAAAAAAAGTTTTTTTGGCTTTATGGCTACATTATGTATTAAAAACATTTCAAAAAAATGGTTTATTTAATATTTCTCAGGTCAATTAACCAAAAAGTGGAATATATTCTCTTTTTATTAGCATTGATTCTAATCGATGATAAGCAGGCTAAACCCTAATAAATTACAGCGACAAATATTCACAGATTAATCTTTTTATACAATATTGTTTGTTTATTTACTTTATTATTATTACAGAACTACCCTGCAAATCGATGAAAGCCAGTTTCATAAGCGAATAGACGCCATTTTTAAAGTTAAAAATTGAACTCTTTAATAAAGCTTTTTAAAAGCAATACTTCTTATTTTTTTTATCTCTTAGATTGAATTAAAGACGTGAGGGGAAGAAGGTGTCACGTTATAAATTTAAAGTTTTGAGAAAATTACTAATTCATTTTTTTATGTAATTTTTAAAAACATGATCTATTCAATCCACTGAGAAATCAAGCGAATAATCAAGAATCTAGGATTATTAATGTTACAAGGCGAAGATAACCTCAAAGCATCTTCATTCATTCCGAAAAAAAAATATATGAACATTTTTAAGATGGCATCTTCATTTACTCTTATCTTCAGATATTTTGTCGTTCTTAAGCTTATAACAGCCTTTAATTGCCCCTTCATTTTTAAAGCTAACAGACACACTATGCCGTTCACTAATGCGGTATAGTGTTTAAAGCTATTGAAGGCGCAAACCGACCGTAGCATTAAGGTTAAACATTATTTTTATTTTATTTTATTTTTTAAAATATTTATTTACACCTGTCAAATAATGAATTATGGGCCAAAAAATTGTCTAAATCTATTTAGACAATATATATATATATATATATATATATATATATATATATATATATATATATATATATATATATATATTGGATTTTTTACTTAATTTTAATTAGTATTTAACTACATCAATTTATAATGGCATTAATATTTTATAAATTTATTATATTTTATGAAAATAATTACTTTACTTCTGTTCACAATGTTCAACGTTTTTAACAACAATCGGGCTTATCATTGCCCATTTTCAAGTTAGTTACAACAAAATATTGCACATCAATTATAAACCGTGTTAAAATTTCAATTATTCAAAGCATTATTAAATATTTACACATGTAATTAATAAATAAGACGATTCTATTTACAATGTTAATTGTAAAATTACTAAAATCTCTATAAAGTAATGTTTAAAACAGAATTTGTCAAACCAATAGTCATAGGTTATAAAGTTTTTATCTATACCCTATATCTGGCAATTGCATATAATTTTTTATCAACTCTTAAGGAAAAAACATAAGAAAAAATCATAAGGAAAATAAGGAATTTGCGTAAGAAAATTCTTATTTGTCCATTTAATAGTTCTAAAATAAATATTGTTATAATAACTTATTAATTTAGATCACTACATCTCAGTTGAACTCATTTTACCACCATTATTTCTATAACTACAGTTAAATATAATTACCAACATTTCTTATTTCCCTGTTCTTTATGAGTGAGCTATTTGAAATCTGCCCAAATGTTGTTTCGCTACTATAGGATTTTGCTAATACTTTCCAATCAATTGTTATCCATGCTTCTAATTAAAAATAAACTCCTATTCATTATTTATCTACATAGTGCTGGCCAATACCTTTATCGTGAGTTTTAAAATTTACTGGTTTTATAAGTTTAAATACATACCCGGATGACGGACAAAATTAAAAAAGTCATTTTAAAATACGATCACGGAAATGTGTGTGGAAAAACTGGAAAATGTTTTTACCAACATGAAGGATAAAATAGAAAAAGAAAACGAGCAAAACGTTATTTACGAAATAAACTGAAAGCAATGTAATTATAAGTTTTTTATTGGCGAAACTTTGCAAAATTTAAAAACCAGAATGAATCAACATAAATCAAGGATCAAAAACTCAATAAACGTTAATGCTACTGCACTAGTTAGGCACAGTATAGTCAACAGTCTTGGTTTGAATTTAATGAAATCAAAATTTTAAATAGTGCTGAAGACAATAAAGTCAGAAAATATTAAGAATCGATTTATACTACGAAAAATATTAAAAATGTGGAACAAATCATTCTAGCAGTGGGAAATGTGATAGAGTGAGGATTTTAAGCTTCAAAGCATGTTTACATAGGTAAAATTATTAATAGCATGAAAGCTAACCCCTGATAAAAATAAGATCATGCATCATCGAAATCAAACAGTTTCGGTCAGATGTATAAAAAAGCATGTATAAAGATGTATCATGGGACAATAATTTCCTTATTTTCGAAGAATGGCCTTTATATGAAAAAAATAAATAAATAATCCAAGCAGTAAGGATTTTTCAAACCTGTTTCCTGTATATAGTCAAACTCAATCTAAAGATGAATAGATAAAAATCATATTATATTTTCCATAAAATTTAAAATCTTTTAAACTTCTTTCATTGAATACATTTGACAACGTTTCGGACCAATTTTGCCATTTTCAAGTCAGTAATTTTCTTCAATTAGTGTAATGGAAAATTATCAGATACTGGTTAAGATATTATCTATTTAGACTAAATGTTACGACAAAAACGAATTATCTAACAGATAAACCATTTTTTACTAATAGATTGTTTTTCTGTTAATGACTTGAGGAATGAAAAATATCGTCAATGAAGAAGATGACAGGCTTGAATATGGACGAAATGGGGCCGAAACGATGTTAGATGTAATAAATGTAAGAATAAGAAAAGAAAGAAGTTTAAAAGGGTTTCCTAGAAATTATAATAATTTATACATCCTTTAGTGGAAGATTTTTTATATACAATATTTTTTTTAATGTAATATATTATACAATAAAATGGAAAAATTCCGTAGGCATCGATTTCATTTCAGGTAACTTTCTTTTAATAGAAATGAGACGTCAATTATTTTTCCTGTCGACTACCAAATAATAAAAAGAAATGACAAATTACCATCTTGAGAAAAGTGTGGCGTACCTTAAGCAGACAACTCTCCAGAGATCTGTGGCCCTTCTCCCTCAGCGGTTGCCAAATTAAACGAGGGTGAGCACTTCCCTTTGAAGAGCCTTAGGAATTTTTTTTTTTAATAACGAGGCCTAAAAAAAAAAAAATAATAAAATTAAATTATAATGATCGCGTGCGTACTTTTTCCTGTTATATTCAGTAAATCAACCACACACAAATAGGAGTAACTAAAAAAATTCTAGAAAATGGTGGTACTTCTGAATAAAAAAAATTTAACATATTACAAGCTCCTAATAATGGAAAAGAACGACTTTAAATTTATACTCGTTTGCTCCTATTTCATGCTCACTCTTTGATGTAAAATAGTACTTACAAATAGTACTTAAATAGTACGTGCAAAACGTAAATATGGTTTAATAATAAACATTAACAAATTCCAAGGTCCAACAAATTATGGATGATACTATAAATTCTCCAGTAACAACAATCCTAGTACTGTTGATAACCACCAAAAGAAAATGGTCGCTAGTGTAATTGTTGCAAAAAGCACTAAAGTTGCTTAAGTATAACTCTCGGGCCCGGATTCGAGTCCGGCTGGGACAGATAATTATACATTCTGTTATATCAGCCGTGGATCGACCATGCGGTTGGGAGACCCTTCTAGAGCACACCCAGTATCTATAAATTTCTTTTTTCACTTATATTTATATTTGATGAATTTTGCAGCTTTTATAGAAGTATGACATTCGTAAATGTAAAGAGCAGAATAATCCGTTTAATTTTATTTCACTACTCCAATTTATAAGATATCATTAACCATAAATCACTAAAAATCTATGGATAGTATAAAAACAAATAATTTTTTTTAATTAGATTTTTAAAATTATGTATTATTCATTTTAATATGAATTATTAAATAAAATAATTTAAAAACAAAAAAAGAAACATTATTCATTTGTAGAAAAACACAGGCTTTTCGAATTTACATTATTTAAATTCTCTTTTTATTTTTCTAACAAAAAAATAAACTAAAAAATCAACAAATAACTATTATAATAAATCTGAACATAGTGGTTTATTATTTTCAATAATAAGCTTTTTGTAATCGAAAGTTTTGCGTTTCAAGATGCGCAGAATCCCAAAAATGAAATTTAAAAAAAATTTTAGTTCGCGACTTTTCTCCGAGACTAATTGTCTGATTTTTTTATAGATTTTGAACCATAGTCACACGTCACCCATGATGAAAGGTCCTCAGACTCGGCATTACCGTCCGCCATTTCGTTATAAAATGATTTTTTATAGATTTTGTACCATAGTCACACGTCACCCATGGATGGTCCTCAGAACTCGGCATTACCATCCGCCATTTCGTTAAAAAATGATTTTTTATAGATTTGGTACCATAGTCACACGTCACCCATGGATGGTCCTCAGAACTCGGCATTATCATCCGCCATTTCGTTATAAAATGATTTTTTTATAGATTTGGTACCATAGTCACACGTCACCCATGAATGGTCCTCAGAACTCGGCATTACCATCCGCCATTCATTTTAAAACCGCCATTAAAGATTTTCAACGCCCTTATCTCGGTCATTTATGAAGATAGAGGAAAAATATATAGTGTTTCAGGACCATTATACCAAAGTCTTTAAAAAATAATAATGATAATAAGAAACACACTTCAATCCAAATCAATTTTTAATTTTTTTTATGTATAACTTTGGAATATGTTATTATTATAAGAATCTTTTTATTTGAAGATAATAAATTATAGTAATTTGCAACATTTTTTTGTTTCGGTTCAAATTACATTCTATGAAACCAGCTAACCCACATTTACGGTATTATTCAATAAATGTTTTGAAAATAGAAGTACATTTTTTTCTTTGTTCATATCGTTCGAGAAACAATATAAGCGATATTCTTTTTATTGTTTATAGGTCCTTGTCATTAGGGACGGAGGAGAGAAGGAAAGTCATACAGGTTACTGGCCTTTTCTAGTCGGAGAATGAAGGTTCAGATTTAAATGTTACTTCTCACAGGCCGGATTCGAACCGGTGTGTCTCCCAACTATGAACGAACACGCTTTGCCTCCAAGGCCTCCGTGATAATCAAGAAATTTCTTTAAGTATGCGAGAAATGTCCATGATCATTACCCAACAGCACATCTGTTCACGATTTTTCCGTTGTCTACTTTCTATTTCATGAAATTCCAGCATATATTTTTCATTCATTATCAAATTCAATAAGATTGACAGATTTTAAATTAAACACAAATGAAGCGAGCCATTTTTAAATTAAGCGCAATGCACGGAATAAAAATTAAAAGGCTAATGAAATTTCAATCGTTCTCTTGTCGATGGCGAAGGTATCAAAGCTTGTTTGTTTAGGCAGTTATTGAATGAGACCAAACGGGCAGAGCAATCAGCGGAGAAGACTCCGATAAAGTAAAGAGGAAATAACTAATTGAAAAGAAAACGGTGTGGTTCTGATTTAATGACAGTTGTGTTTGATCCATCCATCACGATGGATCAATTAAAATTAATGACCAAGGGGAGAAGTTTCTTTGGCAATATACTTTTTCTTCGGAAACTACTTTTCAATTGAAAACTCACGTAATATTATAAATACCGATTATATTCTATAAAGTTTTGAAAAAATATAACCATAAAAATCTAATTTTAGTTCGATTAAATAGTTTTCTGTAAACGCTAAGATTAGATCGTACCTTGAGAATGATTTGCGTTGGGTGTCCAGGGAATGGAGTTATGGAAAACCCTGTGCCAACTGAAAATCTTAAATGTTATCAGTTTTGACTTACGGTGGCTACACACGTAAAATGCTTGACAAACTTCCATGATCAATCTTTTTGAAGAAGCATGCTTGAGTGACTGTACGATAATTTTTCGCAAACATTTTGATTGTACAAGTCGCTTGATGATTTATTGAATTTGAATTAAACATGCTTGCACCAATGACGTGCCGGCTTGTACAAGAAAAGCTCAGTCTTGAGTGAGATCTACAGTTGTCATCATGCCTAGCGATCTGGAGGTCAACCGGGAATCACTCGAAGAGTTTATTCGTGCATATCAAAATTAGGCGTATCTTTGGCGAATCAAATGATCGTAATATCCATGATAAGGTGGAGGAGAATGCAGCATACGATATCTTATTGATTAAACATAGAATAATTGATAAGAAGTCCGAAAAGAATGCAGTTGTAAAGAAGATAAATGTCTTCAGGACTAACTACAGAACAGAAAAGAAAGAAGTTGAACCATCTCGTCATTGAGGCACTCGCAGAGATGAAACCTTCACTGTGTGGTACTACCTTTCTCCTACTACCATTCTCTCATTATCCTATCCTTCTTTTAAATTAAAGATATTAAGAGTGACAAAAGGCTCAGATAACCTTCTTCATCCATTCTAATATAATTATTCCAATCAGGCAGATATATCTTCAATTCACTCAGTAAATTAAAATGGGATTAGGCTTTTTTTTTTCATTAATCACTCTTTTTATCACGTTTCTTCATTTGAGTTTTCCTCATGTGGACAAAACAAAAAGCAGCCAAAGCGAGTGCATCATCGTCCGACTTCAACACAATCCAAGCACAAACTGGTGCTTTTACAAGTATACTTGTATTGTGTAGTGTCAAAGGGAATTTCAAGCATGCTTGTACAAAAAGATATATAAATTTTATTTTTACTAACCGGAGTAAAAAGAAAAAAGAAAGATAAACATGTAAAGAAAATAAATAAACAGTAGTAAAAGTAAGTAATAAGACAATGGCGAGATAAAATTATAATTACTATAATAAGCTTACAATACGTAACATCGGTAGATTTTTTATTTTTTTATTGATGAAGTATGTAATGATTGTACCAAACTGTAATTCTCAAAACTAAGAATTAGTAATTTCCTTCTTATTTTCTTGATAGAAAATTCGATGCCTATTGAATATTGAAGAAGCAAATTGTGATTATTGATGATTATTAATATTTATCACCAGCCATTTGTAGGTAGAGCAGGAATATCAGAGAAATACTGACACCTCAAGGAGCGGAAATTGCAGCGTCGAAGGGTTGGGCCCTTTGTCCCCTCTCCCCAACCACTTCATATTCACCAAATTTATCTCGAACAATATATCAAAGACTAGGGTACCCATTCTTCCTCTCTGAACTGTTTTCTAATAAATTAGGAGCATATCATATTGCATGCCTTAGCGCTACGATTTATTTTTACATAAACAGAATCTTTGTCTGTTAAACAAATAATTGTTATTTATTTACACCAATCTTACACTAATAAATCTTGTATGCCTGCAAATTCTTAAAAAAAAATCAGGTTTAATCAATAAGCCTTATATTATCCTTAGTATTTCCGAAACATATAACTTCTTCTGTGGGGCTCATTACTGGGTGTTGGTATTATTAATTCTGTTCCACATTAAGTAGATAGGTCATATATTCCGACATGTTCCTAATGGAAATATTTTTCAAACTACGGAATTCGCCCTTTCAAACATTATCTATCAACTCAGTGTAGTAATGTAAACTTAATCGATTTCACAACTTAGACCTTATGCTTATGTTTAAGCTTTCCAGTTGGGATGAAAGCATCACTCATCCCCACCCCTTGTGGGGCCGTAAATATATCGTTAAAGCTCTCCTTCAACCTTGATGATACCCATTTGTTTTGGATCCTGTTGATTTCAGTTTCAAAACCTGTTCAATAAAAATATTATTTTATGTTCAACATAAAATCTTAAGCGATTCCAACATAGTTTGGTTTGCGAATTAAAAAACACTGAGATACATTGGTAATTTAGTTATTTTCTGAAATGATTCGGTTAAAATCCTAATTGATTTTTACTATAAATGATTCAACAATATTTCAACTATTTATGATTTAATAAACCGTTGATTTATATTAAAAAAATCTAAATAACCAGATATTCAAAACTCGTCGGCATATCTATCGCAAATTAATCCCTCGTCATTATTAAACCTTTCAACTCTTGTTTTAAGCTGCTATTATTGATGTAAGCAAAAAAGCGGATAGTCCTCTCCTGATTAAGGAATCAGTTTTAAATTTTATACGAATATACAATTTTCGAGCGAAAACCTCATCCGTTTTTATTGGTCTAAATAATTCCACTTTAAAATATAGTAGATACAAAATACATTTGGACAGGGTATTTGTGTATTTATTTAACAATGTATTTATTTAACCGTTTAAAATGTATTTACTTTATTAATGTAGAATTATAAATTTTCTCTTGAATAATTCTCTTTTTTTTTTCAGAATTCCTTGGATTCAGATTTAATTAAATTTAAGCCAAATTATTCAAATATAATACTCATTTATTTATTATTGTTATCAAAATGTTATTTATTGTCCCAAAAACAATTGTGAATATAAATCTCCAATAACCCTCTATATTCAGAGGATTTGTTCATATTACATATTCGGCAAAGCCAATAGGAAAAGGTTCGTCCCAGTGGAACCACACAACTTTCAGAGCGTCCAATTTGGAAATGTCAAGTTCTGCCATTAACAGCATGACGCTTTTATATCGATTAGGAACATGTAAATAACAGTTACATTATAAATAAGTAAGATAATATGATGCATTTAAGACAATTTTACTTGATTTATTTTGGCTTTTAAGTTCTAAAACACTTACTTTCTTATTGACTGAATATCGGCTTAAAAAGAGTCGGAATGAAAATGAAAACATAAAAGAAAATAACATAAATAATCTCTTATTAACATAATAAGCAATGAGTCTGTCCCTGTCTCCCTTCCTAGTTCATTTCTTTGAATAGTCGAAACATTCTCACTTTTAATCGGAAGAGAAAACATAGTTAGTATGTATACTAAAGTAAATGAGCTGTTCAAAAAATCACCAAATTTAATTAATTTTGTGCGTTCTTTCACACTTCGACGAGACACTTGTCCACCAGTTTATATCGGCGACTACCGAATTCCTCAGACAGACTCAGTACGTTACCTTGGGCTAATATTCGGCCTGGATGAAAAGATGACGTCGAGAAGAAAAGAAAGACTCTAAATAAACGACGGAAATTAATGTACTCTCTTTTTTTCCAAATCATCTGAAAATTAGGCAGAAACTAAATACATACACATACCTACTTAAACCCACATGGACTTACGCCTCACAGATTTACGGTTCAGTGAAAAAGACTCATTTACTAAACCTGCAATCTTTTCAATCCAAAATTTTAAGGCTGTTAATAGAAGCCCCTTGGTACGTAAACAACAAAACGTACATACCAACGTGAACTCTACATACCAACTTACAACAACCAACTATCGACCAACACATAAGTACTCTTTATTCCCGGTTCCATAATAACACAAAAGACTGATAGACGATATGGCTACGGCTGACAAGACCATACGGAGAAGGCTGAAAAGGAGCTGGATCAGAGATCTCCTTTCCTGAATTAAAGAACGAATTCAAGACCGAGAGGTTGGGTACTATTCTTCCTTATGCCTATCATAATGTATATATCTTATATCCATAATAACTTGCTTATTGTCACTATTTTGTTAGACAGGTGTGAATATCTAGTTAAAAGATAAAAAAAATTATGTGTGTTTAATAGTTGCTTGTTGTATCTTGGAGTTTTAATTTTCATTATTTTTTGTTTTCTTAGCAAGTGATTATATTTATAAGCTTCATTTTATTGATTTTTTGTCTTGTTATTTACTTATCTTATTTATTTGAATGAATGAATGAAAATAAAATTTTATTCTGGGACTTTTAGTCCCCTTAGAATAACAGAAATGATCAGTATTAGTACTATTTGTCTAGCTTATATATAGTGAATAATTAAGATAAGTTAAGTAGTAAAATAAAATAAAGGAAATTTTAATAATTACAGGCATTTAAATCGTAATTAAATATAAATGTAAACCTGTCTACTAACGATAGACAATAACTAACAAACAATAGACATAATAATAATAATAAACATAAAACTATAAACAGTAAATATAAGATATAAACATAGAATGAATATATATATATCTATAGTACTTACATAAATGCGGAGATTGATAGTTAAGGAGGTGGAGAAATAATTGATGCTTGAAGGAGGTTAAGGATGAGGATTTACGAATGGAGTTGGGTAAGGAATTCCAAAATGAAGTAGCTCGAAAGGTATAGGATCTTTTGAAAGAGGCAGTTCTATGAAAAGGTATGTACAAGTTTATAGGTTGGGATCTGGTGTTTAAGGAGTGTATAGAGGAACACGGGGTGAACAGATCAAGAATATAAGGAGGCTTTTTGGTTTTGAGGGTTCGGAAAAGATAGATACCTAGGAAGTATTGCCGTCGGAAAACAGGTTGAAGCCACTTTAACTCGGCATACCAACTGGAGACGTGGGAGCGCCTGGGGATTCCGAAGATGAATCTAATGAAGCAATTCATTAGTCTCTTCAGTCTCATCTCAAGCCCGCCAGACAGTCCACCATACACGAGGCAGCCATAGTCGAAGTGTGGAAAAATGAGGGAGGATACAAGGAGCTGACGGGTTTTAGGAGGTATAGAATCTCGAAATCTTAGGAGCTGTTTAAGGATAGCAATGGACTTTTGGGTGATTTGGGAAATGTGATTGTTCCAGGATAGGTGTTGATCAAAAATTATTCCCAGGTTTCTGACAGTGGTGTGGAAATGGATAGGTAGGCGGTTGAGATAGAGTAAGGGATAATAAGGAAGGGAATTGAGAAGATGCTTGGGTCCGATGAGGATGGCCTGGGTTTTTTTAACATTCAGCCTCAAATCGTTGCGTACTGCCCATTCGTTTATACAATCTATATCTTCTTGTACCTTTCGGATAGCCTCAAGCATCTCGGTAGGATGGAAGGATTGGTAAATTTGGAAGTCATCAGCATATAAGTGATATTGTGAATGATGAATGAAATCGGGAAGGTCGTTAATATAGACAGAGAAAAGGATTGGCGAGAGTGAAGACCCCTGAGGAACATCACGTGTTAGTAGGAGGCGGGAGGAAGGAGGTTTATTGGGGATGATAACTGCTTGGGAGCGAAGAGACAGGAAGGATAGGAACCACTTTAAGACACTATTTGACAAGGAAAGGTCTTGGAGTTTGGAAAGAAGGGTGTTATGATTAACTGAGTCGAAAGCTTTTGAAAAGTCGAATAAAACAAGAATAGTAATTTTTTGTTGGTCTATGGAGGATTGGAGATCTTGGGTGATTTTCAACAAGGCAGATTGCGTGGAATACAGAGATCGGAAGCTGACTGGAGAGGGTTGAGGAGAGCTTTTTGTTCAAGGAAGTTATTTAGTTGGGAATGGACTATTCTTTCAAGTGGTTTTGATAAGTTGGAGAGAATGGAGATAGGTCTAAAGTCGGTAACTATGGAGGGAACCGGAACTTTATTCAACGGGCGGACTATGGCTTTTTTCCAAGTTGCTGGGAAAATGGAATTTTGGAGGGAAAAATTATAAATATGTGAAAGGTAGGGAAAAATGACAGGGAGACATAGTTTGATGAATTTCACAGGAATGTGATCAGGGCCAAAGTCATTCGTTCTAGACTTGAGAACTGAGAAGAGTAAATCTTCCGGGGAAATATTTGTGAAGTAGAAATTTTCAGGATCAAAGGATGTTTGTGGAGTGAAGCACGAAGGAGAGTGCGATAAAGGAAGAGTATCAGAAAAATAGGAATTAAGTTCGTCAGGAGCAACCGGGTAATACGTGCAGGATTTGGAGTTTACTACGGATAGGTTTTTAAGGATTTTCCATCTGGACTTAGAGTCGTTGGCTTGTGATAAGGTGATGTGGAAATATTGTGCCTTGGCACGGCGTAAGGAAGATTGGGTGAGGTTTCGTAGGGACTTAAAAGAGGAGTAGTCATCGGCGGCACGTGTTCGCCGAAAACGTCTCCTGGCAGCATCTCTTCTCCTCATCAACTCTCTAATTTCTGCATTAATCCAAGGAGCCGCAGGATGTCTGAAGGTGGAGGTCTTTAGGGGTGCGTGGTGATTTAAGAAAATAGAGAGATTCGAAGAAAGGCATTCCACCATTTCATCAATGGAGGAAAAGGAATAGATAGGTTCCAGAGATTGGGAAAGTGAATCGAGGAAAGGTTTTAGTTTTTCAGAGGTTAATGAGTCGGGGTCGCGCCAGGAAATTTGTTTGGGAATGATCTCGGGGGTTGGAATATTGTAGGAGATCTTGATAAGATCGTGACATGAAAGGAAGGGGACTGGATTCTGTGAGGAAGATAATAAGTTTTGGAAGGAATCTATTATAAAAAGGTCCAGCCATGTACTAGTAAACTGAGTGTGGTTGGTGGGTTGAAAGGGTACTATGAAAAGGTCTAAGGAGTGGATGAGATCCAAAAGATATGTTTGTGTAACTAGAATCATTACATTACCATTACTTGCAGCTGTAATATTTTCAAATAAAACTGTTATAAATTAAAAAATAAAATGGATTTATTCCATATTCTGATGTCAGCTATTTTAATATATATATTATACATGTTAGGAGTAGGACTTTTATAATCTGAAAAAAGATATCGAAAATTGAGCGCACTTTGTTTTCGAATATATTTTGCTTTCTCAAATTAAAAAAATAACACTCCTGACCAAATAAGAATTGGAAATCGGTGCAGTGATGTTCAAAATAGTTTATAATTATAATTTTAATTCCATTAATAACCAATTAACAATGTTCTTTTAATTTATTGAATCATGTTTTAAAGAAGTGAATTTTAAATATTCGAGTCATTATTCTTAATTAATTTTAATTAAATAATTAGTTTCATTAAGTAGTTTGATTATGTAATTAGTTTGATTCACTGAGAATTAATAAACCACCTTCCGTGGGTGGGACTGCTTTGACAAAAAAAAAAGGATAAATATAACACAAAAATTCTGGAATCAAAATTTTTTTTTTTAAATTTCGTTCAATGTTGAAAGAGCCGTGTGAGCAAACTAGCCAGTTGTGCAAGAAATAAACTCTACTATTCAAACCTGAAATCCAGAATCCATCTTGGACCCTACAACGACCTAAAATCATGCTAAATCTCTCTCATTTTCCTAAAAATAATACGACTCCTTCTGAGTGTAAAGAACAGTTGTCACCTCCAAAACATTCCGGAACATATTTTAATTTATACTGATGGATCCAAGTCGGAAAACTCAACACCTTCTTCTTTTGTAACCCGTGACTCAACCTATAAATCTCAACTACGTAAATTATCTTCTATACACATTACCGAACTCTAAGCGATATGTTAGTCCTTACACTTCTGCATTTTAATAGCTCTAGAAGATTATCGTCATAATGCCGGATTCATTAAGGTTCATAAAGTGTTTAGGGTTCTCAGGCTCTCTCGTCAAAGCACCCAGGCTGCATCTTCTCCATCAGCAGGGCCGGATTAAGCCATATGGAGGTCCGTATACAAAGCGAATTTCGGGGCCCCTCTCGGAGATTCGGATTAAATAGTTTATAATGCGAAAGTAACAGAAATTAATCAGTGCTGTCAATCTAAATAATGAAAGTGTGTGGGGTTGATATTATATTGAAGCATTGTCGAATAATGTTGAGAGAGGTAGCGTCAGAACAGTATGTCTGTCAAAGTAATTAAGTTTTATTTTAGAATTTGTTTTTTCTCTCTTGTAATGTATTACTTTTGTTTGCCTATATTTTAGATTCCATTTTAGTGCTTATATAGAGTGTATATAAGATCTTGAGGCTTGAAAACTCATTTATACATCGTAAATACTCAACAAAAAATTTATTATAAAATTTTAAAGAACAAATAAGTATGCACTTAATGTGCTTATTAGGTAAAATTAATTGTTTGTCCTTTAAGAATGAACCTAAAATCTTTGGAAAATAAATTAAGGCTACTTCAACTTACTTTCTCACGGGCCACGGAGTTCCTTAGAGGCGCGGATCCCATAGGTTTTTGCCTACATTACCTATCTTGATAATCCGGCACTGTCTATCAGAACTCAGTAAACTCCTAGGAATATGGAAATATCAGAGAGATATTTCCCATCCCATATCGATAACCCCCATAGTAAATTAAAAACTGTCAAAAAAGTAGTAAAATCATGGTTTACATCATACTGTAGCAGCCTCTGGGAGGAAGTCACCTTGACCCGCTTAAGCCCCAGATTGCCAACCATGAGTCAAAACGGCTCCTATTAAATTCCTTCCCACTTGATTTTCTCCTTCTTTTGAGTTCTCGGCGATTTCCTCCAGGGCATGCGATCCCCATCAGTCTTTAATATGCCAATACAGTGATCGCACACTTCGCTCTTTGAGATTAGTTTCTTTGCAATATGTACATGTAGTCATTTTGACTTCTTATTGTGATCTTTTACGTTTTGTTTTACATACATTGTTTCATTTCTTTTATCCATTTTAATATGTTCTTATTTTATATTTTTGAGACTGTAAAAAATTTGTATAGGTAAATCCTTATGATTAAAAATGTGAAGTCTATTGGCTAAATTGTCCCTTACTTAAAAGTCTGATCTCCCTTAACTAATTATTAAGACTGTTATTTCAGTAAATATTGGCATTCATTTGTCAACTTTGTAGTTATTTATCATCCACTATATCTCAAAGTTCATTGGAAAAAAAAAAAATAGTTCGAAATCAGGCAAAATCCGATAGTTGGCAGTCCAGAGTTAAGAATATACTACACTGGGGCGCTCACACTTTATTAGAAAACTACCACCTCCATCATACAAATATTGTAACTTCATTTTTACCATTAAACATATTTATGAGGGATGCACTGACTATATCTCTACAATAAATAAAATAGGACTGGCCCCAAATTTATTTTAACCTTTTAATGACTCTATACATATATATATATATATATATATATATATATATATATATATATATATATATATTATTTTTTATAATACAGACCAAATATATACAAAATCTGTGTAGTTCAAGCAAACCATTAGCGTTGATTGTGTTATGTCGGTACCAATTTATAAAATTAAGGAATATATTCTTCATTTCACTTGTTGAAGTCTCGTTTCATCACTCCGATAGAAGACCAAAACTAAACCAGTCACATGATATATATGTATATTGTTAACCTTTTTTCATTGCACAGTTGTTCCTTTAGGTCATTGTTTTTAAATTTTTCTTAAGTTAATATTTAAAAAAAAAATTATTTATCAAAGACCATTACGGGCTTCATTTATGAAGCTTTATATGTATCTCTGTGTCTATTCTATTTTAAAATATTATTTATTAAAAAAGACTAAAAACTTTTTAAATGATTAGATTATAAAAAAATTAATTTGTTTCATCTATTTTTTTTTCCTTATAAACAAAAAAATAATATAGCTGTGCTGAAATTCGCTTATGAGACTTGAGGAAGAGAAGTGCCGCAGTATATATTTCTAACAAATACGAAGAGTGCATTGAGCTGCTTCTTCAAAGATCCTTTGATCATTTCGAGAAGAGAGCTTGCCAAAACATTTTTTTTTTTTGTCTTATTCCAGGAAGTGACTATGGACGACCCCGTGCCGGATCTATATTGTCATCAGTAAAAATATTTCCTGAACATAGCGGAAACATTTATATCATTTTAAAAAAAATCTATTTTCATTTCAGTTACTGCATTAAGTAATTACTTTCGTGAATCTATATAAATTAGGTATAAAGAGTTCGATGGTTACTATATAGTTATGTTTACTATATTATGAAATCGTAACTATATTATCATAGCACCATTAAATTATTATAACATAATTACTTAATGATTGTTGCAATTAAAGATTTTTTTGGTCTACTATATTTATTCGCAACTGTCAAAAGTCTGCTGACATTTAGCAGATTAGGTACCTGATTTAGGTTTATCTGATTAGGTATTATGACATCCGAGATGGGTTAGTACCCAGCAACAGAATCGTAATATTTTTAATTAGAAAATTTGAAGTTTTGCAAGTGGTTCAGGGTTCAGGTTCAAGTTCAGGGTCTTCCGTTTCATTTCAAAATTTGTACCCCAAGTCATTCTTCTGTGGAAGGTAAATCCAAGATAGTGTACAGGGTCCGTCTTAGGAATTTGGTTATTGTCTTTATTAAGTGGAAGACAGGTATTTCTTCGAAGAGTGAATGTTATGTATTACGATATCTCATGATTTAGTCTAATTTTCCACAATAAGTAACAATAACTTATATAAGCCGTGCACAATTATGTAAGATAATTTTGGTTTATTAAAAGTTTAAAAAAATTTAACCTTCACCCTATTATCTTGAACAAAATAAAATATATCTCGTGAGTATTAGAAGTAGCTGCTTGAATAAAGAAGGAACAATATAGTAAACACTTAGATCTTCAGAAATTCCTGATGATCTAAGTTTGGAGATGGGCTCTTAATTAGCAATATCTTGTTTTTCTAATATATAATTTTCTAATAACAATTATTGTCTGTTCTTATGGTTGTCACAAAATATATATATGAATAACAGGCTCCCTTAATTCCAAATAAGTATTAAATAAAAAACAAATTGTAACCTTGAGATGTGCTGGCTGCTATACTTGTCAACATAGCGTTACGTTATCATTCTACTGTTATTTTAGTTCTTAAGTTAATAGGATGGACTTGTCGGTTGCTTTTCTTCTTTAATTTCCTTTTCTTTACTTACCTTAACTACTTTCGTTTTAATTAGTCTTGTTAGTAAATTAACAATAATTAACTCAAACTCAAAATACAACAATAAAAATTCAGTTTTAATTAAACAATAATATTTATTTTTATTTTCCCATCGATCTGATTTCTATAATAAATTTATTTAAAAAAAAAATTAAATAAACATATAATGCATTTTTCACTATCTTGGTAATACATGATTTAAAAAGAAGATTTGCGCAAGAGAAACACCATTTAATGATTAAAAGAAAATAATAAATATAAGAATAATCATGCTCAATTCAACAAAATACTCAGTACTTATCTAGTAAATATTTTAATTTTATGTTCACATTAAATAAAAATATTTAGTAATACAATTCACAATTTTTTATAATTGAATATACATTAATGAAACGCTTGGGCCGTTTGATCAAGGAAATGTTGCCATAAATTAGCTTACATTACATCAAATTTAATTAATCAATGCAAATGCATGAAAATCAATGCACCGGTGTACAGCCTATCCTAGTTAAGTCAAAATTAGTTTTTTAGTCAATGAGTGCTAATATTATTCCTTACTTATTTAATTATTAACATGTTTCGAACAATAGCAGTGTTTTTGAGTATCTTCAGTAAAGAATAACTTGTTCTCCACTGTAAAATATGATATCGTAGCATTACTATCGTAGCATTACATGTATATTATATATAAACACACACGTTTATATATAATATACAGATGCTTATGATATGTTTAGAAATGATTTACTTCAAAAATAATTAAATTATTTTATCAAACTATACCTATAGTTCTATTCTAGCTTGGAATACTTGATAAATCCTTGCCGATTTTTTTCCATTTAAATATTTAATTAACTCTTCATTTTACAACTTAAATCTATAAAGCACAATTTTCTTTACTCTCCAAAAATTGAGCAGACGCCTAAGAAAAGAAAAGTGTTTTCTTCATCTTTTGAGTTACATTATGATCACATATTACTAAAGTCATCTTATAATCAAATATTAATTTAAAAATTAATTTATCTGATTTATTACAGATCAAGAAATGTTCATAATAATTTCATTATAGGCAAACTTATAGCTGGAAAGTGGTTTTGTCCCTTACAGATTTTTCAGAGGCAAGAGATGAATTCAATCGCAAGCAGAGAAGGGAAGCATTACTAGGAGCAGAAATGTTTGTCTTGCTGGCCCTACCATTATCCTTTATTTCATCCATTATTTAGTCAAGGTTGTTTATGCCCCACTTTAAGGAAATTGGACGATTTATCTATTAACAACAAATGTCCCTGACCTTCCAGAAATATTTTATTTTCAAATAAACTTGATTCTTTCACTAAATAAAGATAATTTAAAAAACACAAGACGCAATTTTATTAACAAACATTTGATTTATATACACTTCCCCTTCCAATTTTATTCATTCAGTTTTAAACTTAAATACAGCTAGTCAACTATATACAATGGTCTTTCTAGGTGTGTTAATCCAAAACGACTAAATTGATTTAAATTAAAATGTAAAGAACAATCAGGGTGCTTTCACACGGTCCCATTAATATTGGAATCGGATCTGTCTCCGATTTTGGTTAAGCAGGAAGCATAACATTCCTTTCGCACGATCCGATAATTACCATAGACCTGCGTTTTCTGCAATCTGGCGCCCGCTCGATGTCGGTCCGATGTCTGAATCGAATCTGATTTTAACGGCCATAGATTAAATAACTTTTCTTGCATGGATTCTTTTCCCTACTCCTTTTTAAAAACAAAAAAAAATTATGGTGATTAGAAGAGCTGACTAAGGTCGAAGTGGGAGAAGAAAGTTGAAACCCCTAAAAGGCACTTCTCTAACACCAAATCAATTCACAAACAGTGCTGTAGGGATACGATTAAAAACCATGAAAAACAGCGGAAAAACATTTGGACATAACAGGTTATAAAATGCATTCCTCCACTCCAATGGCCCTCCAAACAGTGCAAAAGTATATTATTGTCGGGGAAAACAAATATGACCAAAACTGTGAATAAACCATACGAAACAAATAATATATTTGTTTCTAACTGCTACTTTGTCCTTTAATTCAAATTAATTTTCTCCTGATAAACATAATTCATACTTATATTTGTCAATAAATGTGTCATTGGTATGTTTTTTAAAGTTAGTTTATTAAATATTTATGTATCATATTTAGGAGGTTTATAAAATGTAGAATGTTATTCCTTATATTAATATTAATTCCTAATAATATTAGTTAATCTTATATTCAGCATTCTTACATTGTTTTTCCTTATATTAATATTAATTCCTAATAATATTAGTTAATCTTATATTCAACATTCTTTGATGACCAATTATCGCAAAAATAGTGTGCTACTCTTACACATAAAAAAATTTGTGTGCAATATGGTTTGTTAGTTTATTATATTATTATTTGTATAATATTGCCTTTGGATAAATTTAACCAGCTTATTATATAATAGACAATTTTCCAATATTTTAAAATTGAGTTCATCGAAAAATATTTGTGAGAATATTTTTTTAATTTCATTTATTTATTGTTTCAACTCCAATATTGATTTATTTTGGCGTTTCTTCTTATGTTAGTTATCTCCCCTTCAGTTCTAAAGCTTACACTCCCACAATGTTGTTTGGTAATGCGGTATGGTATTTGTAGCTATTAAAGGCGCAAACCGATTATAAGGGGTACTCACAATCTTATTAAGCATGCTATGCTATACGTATATGATAGGTAAGCATGCTCAATTTAATTTTTTTTTAAATATATAATACGATTAGGAGAGTTTCGACATTCAAAAATGTTGACATATTTACCAACAGATATCTGTGTAAAAATAAGTTATGAAAAATGGCATGAAATAGAACCCTAAACAAATATTAAAAGTTGTACATAATATATAATCGTAATGTCTTATACGCTTAATAATAAATAACAAGTTATTAAATTATTAAATATGTTTTGTCATCAAAGATCTCCTCATTTCTTAGAGGTTTTTGAAAGCAATAATAAAGGCCTCCATTTGTGTTAATTGCTCACTTAGTGACAGCTGAGGAATGTGCTTACAAAGCTAGGTTTGAACTAAAGGCTGTATAATCTTGTTAAACCAATTAGCCTCAAGTTCACGGAATCGGATATGGCCTAAGTGACCGGAAATTATAAACTTACTGATTACACCTTAATTACTGATTGGCGTTTCACAGAGATAAACATCAAACGGTTTCAAATATCTTCTGTTTGATTGATTGATAAAGAGGCTAGTTACGGCTTACCTTTTTTTATTAAATATTTTAAACTCTTAACTGTCTCAGATATACAGGTGGATGTATAAACGCGAAGATATTTAGAAAGAATTCGAATCCGGGAATCTTTCGAAGTCAATGAGCAGTCAGTACAATTAACATGGCACAAAGTTATCGTCCTCTTCCATCACACAACTCAAATACGCACTTATTTTTGAGTCAAATAGAAAAATCACTTATTATTACACATTCGAAAACATTGCGAGAGACATTTCGATGTGCCGTAATGATAAAAAAGCATATGTAATTTGAATTTATGCCTTCGCCATCTGCTATATCGAATATTTTATTGTTCTTGTAGAGTATGTTGTTTCTGAAACCACATTCTCGCCAACATTTTATCGTATCATGGTTAATGATACCAAACCCGTAGAATGCTCCGATTTTTCTCTTGGGATTCAGAATCGATAGAAAGGTCAAGATCCTTTAATCAATCACTCGGTGTACCAGAACTTGGCCTTTCCACAGCTTGAACTTTGTTCACCCTCGAACATTAGTTCACATCCGAAAATTAGACGTTCCGCCATACCAAGGTTCGGATTGAAAAATAATTTATTAGATGGGTATCTTGCCCAATTTTATTGAAAATGCAAATTTGAAAGGTAACCCCGCGTCCGTCTTTTCTTCCTGAAGGTGGCGAATCAACCAAACTGATTTCAATACAATATCTATATATTTAAACATTTGTCTCAACATCCCTAGCAACTAGTGGCAATATTAATTTGTTTTAAGCTATCAATATACGATGATCCTTTTTCATGGCGTATTGTAAGTCAGAAGTAGGTACTCTAAAGCATTACAGAGCATAAAGTCATCAACGTGCTATCTCTATTTGTTTCAGTCTGCATTATTGTGATTTTGGGTTTTTTTTTTTTTCGTTTATTCACACCTGTCAATGCTGACAAACAGTGAATTTTAATTATAATTATCATGTTTTTGTTTTTCCTTTCATTTAATTTTTATAGTTTAAATTGATTGCTAGATTCTTCAACTTTAAGTTAATATATTTCGTAAAAAATAAAATTTGTATTCTGTAAACATTTATTTTCAGACTGATATTGAATAAAATGTGCGGCAAGACGAGATATCTTCGTCAGACGAGAATTCTTAATGAAAACTAAAATTTGTATTCTGTAAAAATTTATTTTCAGACAGATATTATTGAATAAAATGTGCAGTCAGAAGAGGATTTCGTTGCTTCGTCAAGCCAAACTTTCTTTTTGTATAACGGTGAAAGACTAATGATAAAAATGTCAAGTAGTTTGATGTTATCAATGAAAGACTACCGTCAAAATCCTTCCACTAGACTACATATGTATGAGTATCTAAATTGTATGTATCAGGAATCTCATACTGGCTGGTAGTACCACCATGGTTAGTACTCCAAATTGGATAGGTTGTTAAAATGTATTACAATCTGTAAGCGATCCTAAAAATCAAAACATGTTAATCAACGATGAACAAAAGTTTTAACAAAACTTTTCAGACAATGAGAAATAGCATATGAATGCCATACACCAAAAAAAAAACTAAAAAGAATACATACAAACTACAATAAATGTAACAGAAACACATCGAAAGGTCTGTACCCTAGCTAATCTATAGATGGGATTACAATATTCAAATCTCGTATCATCGCAATGAAGTCGAAATGAACATCAGCATCAAGAGTTTCAAAATCTAAAATAAATCCGATTTGATGGTGGCTAAGACTAAGTAGCGGAGATACGAGGAGAAGCACTTAAGCCGAGGTTAATATTTAAAACGCCGGCAGATGGTGCCTCGGTCTAGTTCCTCCTTTCAAGTACAAGGACTTCATTGAGACTCTACACTTCTTAAACAGTTCCGAACCGATGGGGAGTAATAAAGATTCATAACCGGTCTAAGTTAATGGTTTTCATGGGACTTGTTTGGAGTTAGGAAAATATTTTTATTACCAACTTGATTTGACTACTTTCAAAGTAATAAAAAAAAGTAATAAACTCCAGACAGAATTTTAATAGCTGGTCGACGTTTCCTTTGTCGTTCAGTTTAGACCTTATTTGCATTACTAAGGCTCCTCAAAATTTGATCTCACAAGATAAAAATGCTGGCTTTCAAATTTTTCAGAAACCTGGTTTTTAAATAGTGGTATTGCATATTGGCTTTTTTCATCAATGAAAATACTTAAAAAATTGAAGTTTAATGATGATTCGTTAAACTCTATTAGACTCTTTTTTTTCACGATAGATTTTCAACCTTCAAACTTTATTTGACAATCCGCGAATTTTATAGATTTCTAAAAATAACATAGGAGGTAGGAGGCATTAGAGTATTACTATCTTTTCTAATGATCGTATCAATTAGAAAATAACACTAATTTTTACCCTCAGCAATTGTTCCCGCTTCGGGTTAACAATAGGGTTGTTTGGTAAAAGAGGCGTAAACCAGTTTTAAATGTTTTTACAATCAAATCCATTAAATTCTTCATACAATCTTTTACATTGGGTTCTTCGACTACTTATAATGTTGGAGAGCTAGACTAACATTTGGTCCTTATTGCCAACCTCTGACTAGAGGTTTCCGCTCTGTACTAACCATAGAAGGGTGTCAAGGTTCACTTCGATGGGTCTCTACGAAATAAATATCAAATGACACAGGTAGAAATCGAACCCACAACGCTCTGAACCGGGGAATCTGGGAGTCTCGCCCAAACGCTCTCGGCCATCACAGCCTCTATTGCGTTTCCTGAATCATTGTGAAAGATTGTCCTACTACGTAGAATGGTGCATTAGAGGCAATCCTAAAGGACTTTGAGTGAAAGAATATTGTTTTTAATAATGTCAGTTTGTCGAGATCGGTTGAAGTAAATGTATGTAAATACTCGATTTTTTGTCAAATATAATTTTGATTTTAAACTACATACGCATATCTACTTAAACCCACATGGGCCTACGCCTCACAGATTTACGGTTTAGCAAAAAAGACTCGCTTACTAAAACTGCAATTTTTCCAATCCAAAATTTTAAGAATGACAACAGAAGCTCCTTGGTACGTGAACAACAAAACTCTACGTACCGACTTACAACAACCAACACATTCCTACTCTTTATTCTCGTTTCCATAACATCACAACAGACTGATAGACGATATGGCTGCGGCTGATATGACCATTAGGAGAAGGCTAAAAAGCATCTCCTTTCCTGAATTAAAGGACTGATTCAAGAGGTGCTGCTGGGTACTATTCTTCCTCGTGCTTATCATACCGAGTTTATCTGTTATATCCATACATTCGCTGATTGTCACTCTTCTGTTAGACTGTTACGAATAAATAGTTAAAAGATAAAAAAAAAAACTAATGATTTAAATTGCGATAAAAATGACTAATTCTTCATACGAAGGCTGGTTTATACGATTAAATAGCCCGTTTACACGATACAAGTTATTTTATCAAAGTGAGTTTGATGAAAGCTTTGATCAAAAAACTTACTCGTGTAAACCAGCCTTTAGAATAATTTCATAAGCTAATGTATTTATTAATACACTACTTCATAATCATATACATCCTTATAAACTAATCCCCAATGCAAACATCCATTAAATTATTTCCTATCAATGCATGATAGTTTTATCGACCTACAGCAATACTATCATACTAACAATGCTTCTCCACAAATCATTTTCATGCTAGAATTACAATTTTTTATTCATTTTATCAACTTCTAACTGAAACTTCACAATTAAGTTTATGGCGATTAATGAGTTACAAATTCGTTTAGCAAAACTTATTGGTCTACACTCACGATTTGAGGGCGATGGTAATGCAGCCATCAGTCTGTTAAAATTACATGAATAACCTCTATGCATAGTGATAGAAATTTTTTTTATAGAAGGGAATCCAGGGTAATCAAGATGAATTGGAAAGGGTTAAAATCACTTAGGCAGCATGAAAAGCCTTTTGCAGACGAAAGGATAATTAAATTTTCACCCCGCATGTTCAAATTAATTAGATTCTTATTCCCTGCTTCGCAAGCATTTTCATGAAGTGTCCGATTTCATTGAATATACCGATTTCATTGGATAGTTGCTGCTTACTGTACAAAAATTGATTAATTGTAGATTTTGTATGTGAAACTTTTCGTTCTTAGAATCTCACCATTTGGTAATTTGGAGTCTAAATAGGGTGTACTTCAGATAAAACGTTATCAACTAAATTTTTCACAAACAAATGTATGTCAAAGAGTCTTGGCAGCTGAATAAATATTTAATCATATATAAGAAAAAATACTAAATGGCAGACGAATTTCTAAAATTATAAAGAGTTCTATGAACAAATACATGTACTTACCGTTCATAATTCATAAAAGGATAACTCGCAGAGACCTACAACATGCAATGTGGAAAAGCAGCTTATTCGAGTCGAATAAATCGATTTTGTCAAGACAACGAGTATATGAATATGAAAGCTGTATTGTCAGTACCCGAATAGGAATAATGGGTAATATTGGCAATCTAGAGCGGGAAGAGGCTAACTAAAAAAACCTGAAGGACAAGATTGGGAGAAGAGACAAGAAATATCTGTAGGCAATGCCGCTGTTCAAGATTGTGTTCAAACCGCAAGAGTCGTTAAAAAGGATTTGATTAAAACAGAAAGAACTATAAAATATTCAAGTGATCCTATTGTTATTCTTAAGGAAAAATGGACACAATAAGATTCAGAATCCTTCCTTCTTCAAACTTTATTGAGTTCGTAACCTTACTTCTAAAGGATTTCATTTTCTGAACAAGGGCTCAAGAAACCTCGTTAAAGTACATCGACTTTCAAGAGTTAATCCCCTTTTGAGAGCTTACGCTGGTTCTCATAAATGATGTAAGGCTTAAGTTTAATAATTGAAGAATGTCTTAAATACTTTTCCAAATATTAATTATCACATTTCTTCTTGGTTAAAAATGCAATTAGTCAAGGAAAAAGGAAAACTTTGTAAATTCCTAAATGGTGTTTGGATTTAAAAGAACAATGATAGAATAAAAACTTTTTCCCTTTAAAACGTATATTTGCTTAATGCAATAAACATGGTATTTTTTGGATAAAAAACTATTAAAACAAACGATTTCACCCAACAAATACTTTTTGCAACGGATTAATTAATTAAACGGGGCTGCATAATGCTATTAAGGAATATAAATCTACATTAAGTAAAACATTTTTTTATCTTTTAAAACAGTAGTTGATAAAAAATTTAAAATATAATATATTCCTGCTGTTTTATAAAAAATAATACATGATTGTAGTTATCTTTTAACATTCGTGCTATAAACTGTCTACGATTAATGAGTTGTTCTTAAATGAGTGTCAAGAATGTTTAATCGCCGTTGGAGAAAATCTTTTCAAAATGAAGAGCTTTTCATAATGACAATCAATGTACCATGGTTTAAGAAAATCCAGAAAATCCAAGTCAACCTTTTGGGGATTCTAATTCAGCTTTTTATCAGATAAGCCTGTTATCGTTATATTTTGTCCGTCGGAAGTAAATTATCGTCAGTCCGATTTTGCTTATTTTGATTTCATTATTTTATTTGCATTGTTCTGGTCATATTTTCCGAGGGTAAAGTATCGTAAATAAATTAAAAAGGTAATCAAAAATGCAAAACTTCAAATATAAATATTGACCACTATCCATAACAAAAAAAGCAATGCAATCTGAAACTTTTTTTAATTTCCTGTAAAACCGAAAATGTTACTTAGTATAGTTTGTTCACCTCGGACTCAGGGACGGATTTAAAATAATATAATTTATACTTTTATATAGTTTTGCTTCAAAGAACTGCTTTCATAAAAATATTTAAAAAAATATATTTATCCTTGAAAATGTTTCTTTAAAATATGTGTTGAACTTCCAGTTAGCCGACGAAGGTTAGATCGCCTTGGACCTTTGCCTCTTGCAATTATGCTCATAGATTGATTTAAAAAGAATGGAGACCTATTTATAAAAATATTATACAAACTTCAATTAGCTCCTATGAACTTCTTAAAAATGTAAATATTTGAAAACCCATTATGTAATCTTTGGAAAATATGCAATTCCATGGCTATTCGAACCAATTAGGATCATTTGGAGAGGCTCTACTTAAATAAATCCCTTAGCTCTTAAGAATCACTTGGAAATGTTTTTCGACAATAAAGCGTGTAAAAGGTGAGTTAAGGAACATGGTGGGATAGGATCGTTTAAATTAAATAACCTCAACTTAATGAACATTGAATGTCGACGCTGTTTTTTGAGAAAGGCGTAAGCGCCATTTATCAACTTTTACAAAAAAAAACGTGAAGCTTTTTTCTCCAAATAACCAACAAAATGTATTATTTTTTAATTTTAACCTTTATTGAGCACGGTAGGAGTTTATTAAGGTGGCAAAACATTTATAATTACAACATATTTTTTTGGTTTCTAGCACTGATCAAGGCCAGAGTGACGCCTGACAGTCCGCAAATCAGTTGCAAAATAATATCAGTTAAAAACTTCGATATTGATTCAGATAGCTTGTTAATGAAGGAAGTTTTAAGAAACTGATCTTAATTTCAGTTCAGAACTGAACCAAAAAAAAAAAAAAAAATATGATAACTAAGATGAAGTAAACACGGTATTCTGGGAACACGTCCTGAAACAAACAGAATCATTAGAGGGGATTTAATTAAAAAAAGGGGTGTAAATTAAGCAACATGTAGAGACAACGTAAATAAATTCGAACAACTGGGTTAATTACGTCTATAATAAAATTTAACCTCTTAATTAAGGATGTAATAAAACGGTTTTACAACAGGACACCATTTAAAACATATTACCCAGCGAGCTTTATACACAAGAAAGCCCTTTATGGAAATTGTAAGTTTTATTTAGCGAGGTCTCGGCGGGAGGATTTTAACTTTCTTAATATTAAACTTAACTCATATTTTCATTTCCTGTCGCTTTATTAACGCTTCATAAGGAGCTGGAAAGCTTATTAATTTGTTTAGTTACTAGAACACCACGGCTTTTTACCAAACTTTCATTTTCATTAATAAACAGCCTCTGTTATTAAAGAACTTTAACGGATGATGAATAAATTTAATTGAATTATGCGCTCGTGATTATTTTTATTAATTTAATTATTTGTTTGATAATAGAACCACCTTCACTCACAAACTGACTCCCTCGAAATATTATCCAATTAATATTTTCTTCAACTTCAATTCTTAATTCGCACATGTCGCAGGATATCAGTGGCTATCAGCAAATTGTCCACGTGAAAAATAATGGTATGGTAGGCTTGGGAAAGAACAGACCCAGCAATACCACTTGTCGGACTTGATTCACTTGCCTTTGGTCACTGGAGATCTACAGTCTCACGAAGTAGACTTTTAGTACAACTGTAGAGTTGTAGGTTAGACCAATAGTTTTCATTTCCTGAATAACTTTCTTTGTTGGGATGTCGATGTAAGTCATTAAGAAAGCGTTGGTAAAGAATCCTTATCTGTTGGTTGACTGTTGGTAGATGTTAATGTAGACTTTCGTTTGTACTGTCCACCGCAGCTCTTGGCCGTGCCTGCAGGCAGTTGACAACTGCTTTGAGAAAATAGAATGGGTATTTTTCGTTGGAACTGCCACAATTTGTTTTCATATAGTTATATGTAATAGTTTACACCAATTGCTGTAATCCATTTTGTAACAACAGTCAAGCTACAACAATAGCTGTTATCAGTAGGTGTACAATGAAGCACTAATTTACCAAAGGTTTTAAGTATTTATGTCATGATTCCATTTAAAAAAATAATGCTTTAAGACACAAAAAGGTCTTTTATTAAATTCAATATGATTAAAATTTATCAAAAAGAATCCTACTGTTTGTGTTTATCTTACTTACGTACCAAAACAACAATTACGTGCTTGGTTTTACAATTATTTACCTATCATGTCGGAATGTTTATAATTATTTTTGTAAATTTATTTAATAACAAGTTTATATTTTATAGCATTGATTATAAAATGCTTAAATAAATTATAGTACTGCTTCACTTTAGCTCCTCAACTCATAGGGCCTCACTGAATATGGAATGCCTGAAGTACCCAAGGGTATCAAATATGTTATTATTTGTTTTAGGAAATGAAAGAATAATTTATATACGTAAATTATATAATCCTCTGTTCATTCCCTCCATACCTGTTCTCGGTCTTCAGATTTATATATAACGGCCCACAGATTCGCAGGTTTTGACATATCTTTTCTTAACAGATCTTCATCCTTAAGGAATTCCATTTCTCCTTCCATCCTTTGCTCCAATGCTCTTCCCAACTTCAAATCCCCTTTTGACAGACACTTTCTGTCCATGCAGTTCCAAAAGATTTGTAAATCGGTATTCCTTATTTTCAACTAAAATTTGCACCTAATCATGTATTGATTCATTATTTTGACATTTGTAATTATTATAAATTCATTCAATTTAACTATATTTATTTTTAATGTATTAAATATTGGAAGTTTGTTTTTTCTTAAAGGTTTAAAAGTTTTGTCATTATGATTTATTATCATTTCGTTTGTTTTTTTCTTATTTGCTTATTAATTAATTTATTTTATTATTTGCTGATTCTCTTGTTCTTTTTTATCCTACTCTTAAGCTCGAAAACTGTAATAATATTCTCTGTAATATTATTCAAAAGGGACATGTCCCAGAATAAATAAAGAATTTATTATTTAAAAAAAAAGAAGATAATTAATTCTTATCCCTTCGGTCAATTACGGGTTATAGCTAACGTAACCTTATATTTTCTGCTCTGAGATGGGACACCCCGTTTGTTGGGGGAAGAGGAAGAGAATAAAAATGCATTTAGCCAGTGATTTTTTTGTATATTGATATTTACTATATTGATATTTATATTTTTATAGTTCTTATTTATCGTTTGAGCTAATTATCTCAATAATTAGCCACCGGGACACATTGCCTAAATGCGGGACGTTTGGTCACGATAGTTATAACTAGAACCCGGATTTCGGGCAGTAAAAAAAGTGTGCAATAAAAAGACCAAAGCATGTAAAAAATCTGTTTAAAAAAATTTAAATTCTGCCATTCACTTCTTTAATGTGAAAAAGAACTACTTCAGCATATTTTGTTTTCTAAATTACTTGTAGATAAATTACTGTTTTTCATCCTAAAACTAAATGGAACTTCGTAATGCGATGTGTTCTGCAAGTTCACGAGCAATTATTTGGGGGTTCGTGGCTACATTTCTTGAGATTTCACGTGATTCAGGCACTGTGTCAAAATCTTTTCTGCCTGAGTGTTTTTCATTCTCCACTGATCCTACTTTAAATTTTTTAATTATGGTCGAGTGAGACAATCCTAATACTCTTCCGATATATTACTAACTCAATCATTATCGAAAAAATTGAACTTTGTCGGTAAAACCTAATTCTTTAGATTTACGATTTTGATCATTTGACCCATTTTGAATTTGTATTTGAATAATAGATTACCATAACCTGATAGCGAACTAACTAGTTATTATCACGATAACTGTAACTGTATGAATAATTTTTTTGCACGATCAATTAAAATGTTTATTGTTAATCAGTGTTGAAGCAGATAACATATTAATTAACATTTATGAAAATAAAAAAAATTTTAGTTTGTTTTTTATTATTTATTTATTTTCTTCTTTGAATTCAATCTATTAATGTTATAGATTATTAATATGAGTTCCATTGTTAATTTTTACGAGTAACAAATAAATTGTACAGTAATAAATGCAATCACTCTGTATTTATTGGCTAATATCCGTACACAATACAGTAAAGAGAGAGAGCATTAATGAGATAAGAGAGTTAAGGCCTATTGTATTATTTACTAGTACGTAACTAACCAGGCACTGATCAACACGCTTCGGGATCGCCACTGTCGACGAAATTTATGTCTTCGATGAACTTGGATGAATCCATATTGATAACAGGAGGACATCAATGATCTCGCCGGCTGCGAAACCGACTTCTGCGTCTTTTCTGCCCGTTACACACCAACAATATTATAATTACAACCTTCGCGGACATTATTTTTTATTGCATCGGTTGCATGCAACAGGTCAGAACCATATATTATTTTTCTCTTATCTCCCTCTCATCAATTAATCATATTATATTAATTGAATATAGCCATTTTTATGAACAGCTCTAATATTTAAATTTTTCTACGGTCATATTTCATTATATTAATTTTAAATTATTTCAAAAATTTAATAGTTCAGTTTTTAGAAGTGATTATTTCTTTTATTTGGTTAATAATATTAATTGTTTTGTAATGTAGTTTATTTTAAATATAGCAATTAGTAATAATAATATTTTAGTAGTTCCTTTTATATGTATATTTTATATCACCATTAAATACGAAACTGTTATAATAGATTGAATTCTTCCAATCAGATTAATTATCCTAATAATTACCATTTATATTTTTTCAGTACTTATTTTCACAGAAAATCCATCGCAAATAACTACAACTTAACGCAGGGACCGGCAAAAATATACAGCGTTAGGAGATGTCTACGCAAGTATATAGTTCCGCGCGCGACATTTGGTCCTCCGGTTTCCGGATCCTACGTTTTTGGTTATTTTTTATTTCCTTTTACATTTTTCAAGTTGTTTTTTATTTATTTTGGGGGATTTTTTTTTAATTATGTCTGAATTACCCCCCTAAAAACGGACTAAATTGGTTACGAACCGTTTAACTGATATATTTAAGGAAATTCAAGTTATTAGGGAGGCAGCTAAGTCTGCAGAAGATGACATAACTAAATTTCCGGCCTTCAAAGGAAAATTTCGTTCTCTTGACAGTTTATTTCAAAATTATAATAGCAATTGGAATATATTATGAGAGCTTTATATTTTAATGGATAAAGAAAAGGAATTTCCAATAGAGGAGAAATATCTGAGGGCGGTTCGAGGATACGTTTACGAATGCAATACTATTTATGAAAACGTAATGAATCCAATTCCCACATCGAATGTTAAGCCTATCGAAACCACTGCTGGAGACGTTACTCAGGCGCTAAATATGTCCGTGGCCTTTATGGTTCGTCAGAGGCTCCCCAAAATTTTTACTCCGAAATTCGAGGGTGATTTATTGGACTGGGTACGCTTCAGGGATATATTTATGTCAATAGTCCATAACGTGGGATCGCTAAGAGAGATAGAAAAATTCCATCATTCAGTCGGGTCCTTCGGTGGTGAGCCTCTTCGCATAGTTTCGTCATTCTCGCTAGCCGCAGACAATTATGAACATGCATGGAAGGCTCTCGAACAAAGATAAAACAGTTTAGACCTTCTAATCCTGTTCTAGTCCTGCTTATTTATGAGCCTTTTTGAAATCGGTGGCAGATAGTTTCGCGTCTATGGCCAATTTGAAAATTCCCGATGAAGCGGATTATCTCAAATTGCAACTTGCTTTAGACCGTCTGGATATGGAAAATCGGAAGCTATTTGAAGAAAAGCAGATCACTGACTTTCCGACTTATAATTCATTAATAGAGTTTGTTCAACAACAATGCAAGATCCTGGAGTTATCGGAACCCCTCAAGACTATTCGAAGGATTGATAACACACCACTCAATCCAATGAGACAACCCAAGATCTTGACGACTTTTGATCAGAAAGATGAACATTCAAGAGAAGTAGAGCAAAAAATCGTCTGTTATCCGTAATTGCTCGAAATGCAATAAGGGCCATTTACTGTGCAGATGCTATGAATTTAAACGTATGCCTTATACCAAGAAAATAGAGTTTGTTAAATTCAAGAAATTATGTCTGAACTGCTTGAAGGGAAATCATCATATCAGTAATTGCCCATCCAAATATAATTGTTTTCTATGTAACAAGAGACATCACTCTCTTATGCATGACCCTTCGGTTCCCAGAGAAACATCATCAAGGACCCATGAGACTGAAGCAACTCCTGTAAACAATTCCTCCCCTGGTTTAGTGGGAACAACGGCTGGCGGTAATAGTGTCTTATTAGGAACTGCTACTGCCCATGTTAGAGACTGGCAGGGTCATTTACACACCATTCGCTTAGTTATTGATTCCGGTTCTCGATTCTCCATCATAACCGAATCATGCGCTAGAAGGCTTGGACTACCATGGAGACCGTCTAAGCGACTTTTGTCTGGAATCGGATTGAGACACCTTCCAATTACAAATGCATTGTACATTATCCTGTTATGCGAAAATGTACATGCAGTTGTTATGCAACTGCACATTGTCCTTTCCTACTCTCATGCATTTCGTTTTTTCCGAATTAATATCCATATTGACTCAGGACATGAAACTTCTTCCATGAAATTTACATTATGTTGTAGGTCCCGGTCATTGGCAGCAATAATGGCGAGGTCGTCGGCAAATGCAAGTGTAGTATAAAGTGTAGGCTGCAGGTTCCTATGCCCGAGTTAATAGTGCCGAAGTGGTTTTGCTTTTTTCAGTGCCCGGTCTAGGACCAATATAAAGAGTAGAGGGCTTAAACTACATCCCTGGCGTATTCTCCGTGTCGTCTCAAATTCCTTGGTAGTTACCGGTCCTTATAATGTTTCTCATCTTGTAATAGAGACTCCTCACAGCTAGGATCGTGCCAAAATCTACACTCCTTTCAGGCAGAGCTTGTTCTATATGCTCCTTTTTGACTCTGTCAAAGGCCTTTTCCAGATCCACGAAGCAGACAGAAATTTCTTTTCCGTTCTCTATGGGCTTCTGTATGACCTGTCTCATAGTGAAAATAAGGTCCTGGGTGCTCCTCGAGTTTCTAAATCCATACTGCTTCTCTTCAATCTGGCAGTCGACTGCTTCTCTTCTTACCCTTGCTTCTAGGATCCTTGAATAAAGCTTGCTTGTCACACTGAGTATAGATATGCCTCGATGGTTTTTGCATTCTCTATTTTCTCCTTTCTTGTAAATGAGCACAACCACAGCGATCTTCCAGTCCTTTGGTATCCTTTTCTTATGCCATGTCAGGTTTAAGAGATGGATAAACATTTCTTCACCTTTGCTGTCCATGTAACGCATCATTTCGGGAGTTATTCTATCCAGCCCTGCTGACCTACCGAGCTTCATCTTGGAGATTGCTCCCTGTAATTCTTCCTCGCTGATGAAGTCGTCTTCATCTGGATAATCCTCCACTGTCCTCTGGATCTTATCCGAACTAACGTCTCTACGCAGCTCCTTGAAATACTAATATTATAATATAAAGACGTCAATTGAAAAAAAGTAATATTAAGTAGAGGGAATAAATTTATTGAAATGATATAATTAAGTTGTGCAGCGTTCTGATAGCTCTATTGAATTATATTTAATAAGAGCAGTAAAACTATAGAGTAAACATATATTTATTTAATTGTATAATTTTTAAAATTGAAATATACTATTTCTTGATCATAAATAATGTTTTTATATTATAATATGTACCTGGTCAAGAACCCAGCCTTGCTTGAGATATCTTAGTATATTGAATTTAATTTGGATACTTAAGACCGAGTTCAAAGTGTTATAAATAATATAGTAAATTTTAGAGTGAAATAATATTTTAAAACGAAATAATTGAATTTTAGATTGATTCGAAGTGTCCATTGAATCATAAGTGATGAAAAAGTATTCTTCAACGGAATGAAGTGTATTAACAGAATTTTTTATTCAAAACTAGCGTCAGATTTGGTTTTAGCACTTTAAAAAAACCTAAATAAAAATATACACAAAATTCACTAACTGGACTTAGTGACTTTTGCTCGAACGCACGAAATATTTGGAAAACGACCTAGCTCCTCACGGTGTCTATAGGTGACGCTGATAAGCCGGACCCAATACCTGAAAAAAGGTCCAACCCAATTCCCAGCTACAGAGGACTCAATTTGGACTCTTCGCCATCTCATTAAATTTTCCGGGACTCAATTCGGATGTATCCGCAATAACATACTTCCCCTTCGGTCAATTGTTTTTCTTACAAACCTACTTCATTAGTAAAGTATATTTTATATATATTTGGTGGTAGTCGTATGTTGTATGCATAGTCTAAATCCGGAATTCCTAGTTTGTTCCCATTGTGTAATTATACATGGGATCAGATCATTTATGCAGCTCTCTTTACATGGAGATTTGAGATAATTTCTTAGGAGAAGATCAATAGATAAGATCTGGCCACACTGTCAGAACCTTTCATTGCTCTGAAACTTGTACAAATTTCAACTCGTTAATTCATCCATTCATAAAAATTTTATGATGCATAATATCATGGTACTAAAAAAAAAAAAAAAAAAACGCGTGAGCAGTAAAGAGCTCCATCACTAAGGTCGTATTTTAAATTATCTTTAATAGTAAATAAAATACAAAATTGAAAATATTAAAATGGCGAATGGTGGAAGAAAAAAGTAGAGACACGCAAAAGGCACATCTCTAACACGAACTCAAGCCGCACACAAATTTTCAACTCTCAAATATTATATATATTTATATATTCTTGGCTGGTACACAACTACAGATTTTTCATTTTTTCCTCTCTTCCTCTCCTAACGCATATATTACATTTCTAGGCTAATGATTTAATGTCCTGTTTTTTTTACCGCTTTTACTTAAATATGGTTTAAATGGTTATATTGTACTATTACTGATTGCTGCAAATGATAAATTCTATTGAAAAAGAACAGTCAACAGAATCAAAAAATCAAATCTCGGAAATCACAAACTTTATTTATCTTACAAAATCTTATTATTCGCAGAATATCGACTCATTAGGTTTTCCAGCCAATTACGACCCGTACCATATAAGGAACAATTACAATTAATGTGGTGTGGGGTAAGTGCTTAATTTTCTCGGTAAATCCAAACACTCAACTGCTAAGAATAGCCCATAACGGAGCATGAAGCTGAATACTGATGCAACGAGTAATAAAAATATTAGTTCCAATCTTGTAGTAAAGTTGAGTCTTTCAGCTCTTGCAGTACAGCTGTATCGGTGTTTACCTACCGTCGATTTTTTTTTTATTTTTTTTTTGCTGTAAGCGGAACCAACAGAATCTTTTCTTCAAAATACTGTGTTTTTTACATTTCTCCTTGACAGCAAAACATGATAATGGGGGCAAATTAAAGACCTCTGTAGTGACAATTGTGAGTGATGAACACTCACCCTTATGTTTTGCCGAAGCAACTGCGGACGTGCAAATTAAAACAAAATTACTTGAATAAAAGCATTTATTCAATTATATTTCACATTCCACTTTCATAACCCAATGAAGATTGTAAAATGTGAATCATAGACAAGCTTCAACTTTTTTCGATGATTACACCAGTATAATAATCCTCCGAAAACCGAACTGTGCATACTAAGTAGTAATCAATGAAATTATCAATCTCATCAAAATGAACGTGGTTGAAACGTAGGCGTGAATGTAATATTTAAAAATAATCGTCTGAGGAACATTTAAAAAAAAAAAGAGGAAAATCTAGCTTCAAAAAAATTATTTTTGCAGTCCTGTAAAGTTGAAATTTAGTGCGCACTTGCCACACATTACCCTACACTTGTAATCAGTTTTGTTTAATTTAACGAATAGCCCTCTTCGGGTTAAAACCAATTTTTTCTTTTTTTGTTCCTTTTTATCAAACCAACCAACCTCGATTTTCCAATGAGATTAGGTCACAGAAGAGTATCGACCTTGTGGGTCGGGCAACACGGCACTCGAACATGTACCCAGGGCCACTAACGTTATGTACATAACACAGCTGCCAGCATTTGGCCCAAGATCGATTCCAGCTGAATGTAAACACTGTGGGTGTTCGACAGCTCTCGCGGATCGTGATAAGAATTAATGGCAGATTTATGTATTTTTCTCTTGTCCAACGCCAACTTCCAGTCCGGCTTTCAAAAGCGTTTTTACGCATATAGATTTTTTTTTTCGCAGGATAAATTTAAATAAGGAATTTGTATTAATAATTACAAGCATCTGTCAGGCCAATTTGTACGGCTACTGATACAGGATTAATGAATGAAAACAGGTATGTAAAATAACTAGGTAATAACAGGTATAAAAGGAAAAATAACTATAAATTGCACATTATTGAAGATAAATTTTTTTTTAATCAAGTGAATGCATTTACTTCCGTCAGAAATGGGTGTGTGGTTACGAAACCACATTGTAAATGTAGGAAGAGAGGAAAACAACTCAAAATTAGGCATTGTTGGAAAAACAACGGAGTTGTACATCGCTTTGTTTCTTGATTCTCAGGTTGCCTTTTTACTCATGAAAAACCACACAATCAGGGCAATACCAATTTATTTGTTAAAAACAAATTTTAACATTGTAAAATAAAACAAAAAAACATTGTAAACATATAACTGTGGAAAGTATTAGGATTGGCAATTTCACATGAATAAATAGGATTTACTTTAAATTGAAGATATAAAAAATATTAGAGTGAAATCTTTCAAAAAGATGCGCTCTTTCTAGAATGGCTGTAAGAAAAAAAAAAGTAAAGTAAACAATACATATTACTTAAAATAGACATTGCCATTTCTATATTTGATGTTTAAACTGTAATTAAAAATTTATAATAATAACCAATAATGAAAGATGAATTTTAAAAATCAATTAAAAAAGAATGGCTTTGACGATTTTCGGACAAAGGATGCTGCTAGAAAGCTAAAATTCTATTGAATTTATCTGTCATTACCTGTAGGAAAAAAAGGAAATCCCCATCAGGTAAGGAAAGACAGAGAAGTGAGCCATAGAACCAATGAGCGATGGCCTCACCTCCTCTCTGGGGAAAAAGCTGGTACCTCACCAAAAAAGAAAAACAATCTCAATTACAATTTTATATAGTGTTTTATGGTAGTTTATTAATAACGGAGATAAATTCTCTAGTTTTTTTTTTAATTTGAATTTGAATTTTTTATTTATATCAATTTTCATTTGTATAATTTTAATTTTGTTACAAATTTTTATTTTGTACCTACTTTTATTTATTAATTTTTTTTGTTTGTTCGTTATCTTGGGTATGGCGTGTATTTCGAATCTCTTATTACTATTACTTATTGCCCTTAAGTGATACATTGTAATATTTATAATAATTACAATCTCATTAGCCGTTACATTCTCATCAGTTTCATTAGCCGTTGCGGAGACGTTTGAGGAAGTTTCCTCAATGGTTAATGAAACTGTCAGGTGTGTTTGGTTACACAGGAATTTCGTTTATACACTACAATTTGTCCGAATGAGAACGATGTAAAATAAGCTAAAAAGTTTCGAAAAATCACTCGGTGTTTTAACAACAACAAATACTTATGTACTACTTACTTACAAGTTTAATTTCCGAACAGAATGAGGTCGACATCCATACATAACTATTCCCCTCCCCATTTTATAGCGAACGAATGAGAACCAAAGGTGAAAATTGTTATTGTCATCTAATTAATACTATTTCAATAAGTTTGAACATGAATTAGACGACCCGATTGTTTTCCAACCCTTATTTTGAAGGCAAAAAAGGAATACAAAAAGAAATAGAAGATACCAAAGAAAGAAGTACTACATAATATAAAGAATAACTTTTTTTAATCACCAGAATTACGTAATTATACACTTGACTGTGTCAAATGAACAGTGGATGTGTAGGAGTTGGTTTCATGAGCTGAAAAGTAGAGGAAAAAAAAACTCACTTCAAACTGCATCTAAAATTACATTGTTTTGCCTCATTTTGTTTATTTGGGAAACTTTACTCAAATAAAATAGGTAAGTAAGATCAAACTTCAATTTTAAAACAATACAGTCATTGAAGAATACAAGCTGGAAGTTTTAGCCGCGCAAAAAAAATTAATTTGAATGATACTGAATTTAAAAAAAGCAAAGTTAAAGTGAAGAAAACTTAAAGGAAGGCTAGGGAAGAAAATTTCCAGGCACTAAATGACAAAAAGGGAGAAGCTGATAACTGATAGTGGGTATTTAACAGGCCATGCCTATCTTTAAAATATTCATAACAAAAGTTCGAATATGAATATTCTTTTGTAGTGTATATATATATTTCCATTTTCATCATATTTCCTTTAGTCGGATTGGCAATTGCTGGTGGAAAAGCTTGTCGGTTATGGAACGTATTTGTCCTGTGGCCATCGGTTTAGCCTGATGGTGGGCCCTTTTAGCTCTAACTCACTTACCCATAGCCACTGCTTTTAATAGCCTTCCTCGTTCCAAAACAGATTCGGTGTCTGGTCTGGTTTGGTCCGGTCACTTCCGGGGGGATGCTGAAGATGGAGAGGAACACAAAAGATAAGGCTATAGATATTCGCTGTTCTTATTCATAGAAAATAAAGTTTCATCTGGAAACTCCATCCTACCATCCTTTGGTATGCCTATCATGTCCAAAAATACATAGTATACAGTGCAAAAGAGTAACTTAAAATAATTTTGATTTGTAAGGAAGGGAAAATTATGTCTATCCTGGATAATTTAAAGTTGATATCAAGAAACAATGTTTTCTATTCAGATACAAATCAATCTAAATATTCTTATCACAATTTCTTTTTAAATACCAATTTCAAAAAAATCCCAAACTAATTTACTTATTATTGAGAAATCGGCATTATATAGCTTCCTGCCTGATCTTCATTTCTGTCCGAAATTGAATCGTACGATAAATAGTTAGATATTCTGTGCTTTCATCTCAATAATTATTTTGTAGTGCAATTTACTGCAAACAATCTTGTAGAGGATTAAATTTCCTACAAAATAGTTATTGAAGTGAAATCACAGAATATCTAACTGTTTATCGTACTATTCAATTTCGGACAGACTTTCAAGAAATATTAAAATAACAATTTTAGAGAAAGAAAAATTGTTATTTCAATGTTTCTTGGCGTCTGTTTAGAGTAATGACAAATATTTTGTATGGATATTGTAAGAAATTTCAGCCTCTACAAGATTGGTAATTATGTATTTTGTACTAAATTGTACTAGCAAATAATTATTAAGGCGAAACCTCTGAATATCCAATTTTTTGCGTTTTTTTTTTTTTACATTTTGCAGATATTTACGATTCTGCATCTCAACAGCTGACCTTGCCTTAACTTAGATTTACCTTAAATGCACTTTAATCAAGTTACTGAGAAAAATCTGAAAAAAGTTCACTATCTCTAAAATTGTTATGTTAATATTTCTTGGCGTCTGTTGAAAGTGATTACAAATATTTTGTATGAATATTGTAGGAAATTCAATCCTGTACAAGATTGATAATTTTGCATTATGCACTAAAGTGCTTTGAAAAATAGTTATAAAGGCGAAAACACTTTTTGCGTTTTTGACATTTTGCAGATTTGTGTACGGCCCCGTATCTCAGTACCTGTCCCGAATTTTAAAAAAATACTAAATATGAAACATACAGGAAGTATAATGTTCTTTAAAATTGGCGATGTCAAAGTTTTACCTAAAATACACTGAAGAAAATTTGAAAAAAGTAACGAATTCGTTGACCTATAAAATTTTATTGCAACCGTTGTTAATGGTTATCTCGAGAACCATTTAAAATACTAAAATAAGAATTTTTACTCATAATCGGTTCTGAACTTTGATTCTACTTAAAATAAGAAACTTGTTTTCTTGTTATAGATTTTCAATTCCTGATTAAAACAAGAAGTTATATTTTAAAATTTAGGAATCCTACAAAAAATTCGATTCTGCTTAAGACCAAATCTATGTTAAATAATTTCCAATCATTAGGGGAGATCAATATATTATGATTTAATTATCTGTGAAAAACAACTTCTCGTGACAATTATCTTTATCTTTTTCAGTGAGAGTACAGTGTGACAGGGTAGAGTCACTCCCTGTACAATGTAACAAATAATTCTTGGACGAAGTAAAATTGTACGGATGTGAGACCATGGGGAGGACACTGTGTATTTTTAAAGAAAATAAGCATTTTGAAGACGAAGGACTTCGAAACGTCGGTGACAGCATTATAAAAATGTTTTATTAATAATAAAGATAATTGTCACGGGGGGGAGGGGAGGGGGAGTTCACAAATAATTAAATCATAAGACCAAAACCATTTTATAAACGCTTTCATTACAGTATTTTAAAATTTAACATCGTACACACTCAATCTTCCAGGGTAATATACCAGCATATGCACCCCAACTCAGCATTTCAATAAATTACGAATACATCAATAAAGCGAAAAATTCAAATATTTAATATTCATTAATAAAATAAAATAGTCTGTGAATATAAATAAAATTAGCATCTGTTTAATATAAAATTAATTAAATAACCCCATATATAGAAATAAAAATTTTAACAGACATATCATATTCATAATTATTCCCTAAGGATAAAATGACATTATTCTTATTTAATGTGAAATAGGAGGTGGGTGGTAAAGGGATCAATATCCGATACAGTAAATGGCTTGTTTAAAATTAATAACATAAGTCAGTTGTTGTTTGTTAGTTCAATGCGAGAATAAACCAGTACGAACATTTCTGTTTAATATAATCCATTTAAACCTTGAACTGAGGATGAATGTATAACATTCGAAACTAGTTTTCAATAAAACAAATTTATAGAAGTGGCAAATAATTTATCAATCCCCAAAATAAAATGTATTCCTTCATGTCCTATAAGAAAAACAGGGTTCAATTCAGCAACAGGGAATTTGATTTTTACTCTTAGAATAAGCACATATGCGTAAATATTTAATATATTCAAAGTTGTTTTTTACAAAAATTGAAAGAAGTCTCGTTTCATTTGCTGTTAATTATAAACCATTTCCAGCAAAAGTGTAACTTTACTTTACTATATTAATATTACTACATAATCATAATCAGGTCAAATTAATAAGTAAGGATTGTAAGCTAAATTATTATGGTGCTGATCATACTTTTGACCAAGCATTCCGTAAGGTCTAGAACATGGCTCCTCAATCAGTACATGACTGCTATATAGCGGTACATTTTTTTTTTTTTTTAATTTACATATACGGCGAAACATTTCTCCGAAAGTCACTGGTTCGACAGCATTTTGAGCTGGAGGTGTGTCCGCTGAGAAGTGCTTATTAATAAAAAATCAACACGTAAATGCTTTTATGGAAACATGTTTATTAATTTGGATGAATTAAGTACATTAATACAATTTATAGTTCCATTTATACAGTGAAACCACCAATGTAAAGACTGTCTTGGAATTGTTTCAAGGGTGATTTCTAGCGGTAACTGGTTTCGAATGCGATATACACTAACAAAGTTATGGTATTCTTTTTTATGTATTAAAATCATGTTTTTTTTATTGTATTTTATAACACGAGTGCTTTTCACAAGAATATAGAAGATAAAATATTGTTTCTAATAAAATCAAAATCAAATATCTGATTTGTGATCACACAGGTTTCAGGGCGGTAATAACGATATATGATGTTCTTAAATTTCAACATTTTTAGAGCGTTCGGTCAGAAAAGTCTAAATTTATATACTTCCAGGCTGACATTTAAAAATTGTCCGTTAAAGTTTCGCTGCAGAGAGGTGTTCATTAGGAGAGGTTTCACTGAATATACAAAGTGATAACATTTAATGTTAGCTATTTCTTTCTTAAACCGGAGAAGCTCTGTACTACCAACTAATATGAGCTTTTCGGGTCTTACAAAGTGGATGTGGAAGGCACCCGACTACGACACCAAGTTTCAATATTCATGGGCGTCAATTTCACAAACAACCCACCAATGCGCTTAAATAGATATTCAAGTTCATTCCATCCCTTTGGACGAATAGGTTTTGTAAGATATAAAAGTTATTTCCGTAGTCGATTTTTTTTTATATTAAATTAAATTTTTACCTTTTATTATCAGTTATAACAAACTGTACTTTGAATTTTTTTAAGTCTACAACATCATTTCTTGAAGGTTTTTACCTGCTCTTTTAAGTGGCGTCGGAATTTTTGCTGCGATAACTCGTCTTAAAGATATTAAACGTTTTACCTACTGCATGGGGTATGAAAAAGCGCGTGAGGTTGGCTGTATCTCATATTCCCTACGACCATCTCTCCAGTAAAACCCAAATAATAAAAACAATACAGGATATTTTATGTTCTGCTGTCAATGGGATACTCATCCACAGTATATATCCTTCGACCAAAAACTAACATTTTAATGGACAGAAAGATGCACGAAATGCCTCTATCGTTGGCAGATGTTTGCTATTCCGATAGACCCCGAAAAAGAATCGGATACATATGCGATAAACGAATACTTGTGGGGTCTGAATGTTCCAGTGCCCTGAAACTCAATATCAAATATGCACCCCTGTGTTGAGTCCCAGGTGCCAGTACAAAATACGGATCTCTGTCGCATTTTTAATAGTTATTATGAAACACTATCCTAAGAGCTAGGGATGTTCTCAAAGGCTGTGTGACTCCACATTATAAAAGCTCAAGAATGTATTAGTAAGGGAAGATTCAGAGGACTAAACTGGTAAGACGAGATTTACTGAGGTATCCTGATGGTCACCCATATGTTATGCTGGCATTCTCGCATTTCCTTAAACGTCCCTAAAAGAGACGTATGCATGACACTCCTATTCAATATTTACCGAGTTAACCCAATTTTTTACGAGCACTGTTTATAGGTACATCTCTTCGTAGGTACAGCAGTCTCCTCGGTAACTAATGCATGACACTGTTCTGCAAAAAAAAAAATTCGCTCCCTTAATGAATTTTTCCTGATTTTTATATTTTCTTATATGCTGATTTCGAATTTGAAGTTTGAAAAATTCTATCAGGCACCTTTTTTTAAATAATAGAGGTTGTTTTTGAAAAAACTGAAATAGCATGTTTTCATTATCATTTAATTTATTTATTTAATTTTCTTGTGAATAATAATAATATATAAAATAACAAAATATATAATCCTGAACATAATACAAGTATCACTTTATGCCTATTCAATGTATATATTTTTTCCTTTTATAGTCTTCGTCAGCTGTCTTTCGCTGAAGTGTCCAACAGTCCAACAAAAGAAGTAAGCATGCTCTCATTGCATTTACCGCTATACCTTTTCTCCATTTGTGCAATCTCTTGATGAAACTGTTCTCCGTGTTCATCTGAAACTGCTCTCAAGTTGGGAGGGAAGAAATTCAAATGGGAGTGCAAAAAATGAATTTTTAATGACATGTTGCAACCCATGGTCTTATATGATAAAAGAGCACTTCTTCAACAATGTATGTTATTTGTGGCTCATTTTTTGCCCAAATATTGTTCACACATGTTTTCAAATGCAGACTAAACTCTTTTTTCAGTTTCATTTAATTTTCCTTTGAAATCAGGTCCTTAAAAAGAGCGCGGATGTGTGGCCCCACAAAAATCCCCTCTTTAATCTATGCTCCTGGTGCCTGGGGAAGCCCCCCAGGAGAGAAAGAATATTCCTTTATTTTCTCCTCTCTTCAACAATCTGTCTGCTAACTCAACTGCTGGCTAATGGGACGACGCCGTCATTGGACGTAAGAGACAGATTTAAACTGGGTCACAGCAGAATACTTCTGACTGAAGGCTAAACAAATTCTTGAAACCTAACACTTGAACTCTCACAATTTTTTCATGTTGTAATACATTGTAATAGCTTCAAAATCAAATGTATTTTTTCATTTAAGTTTTCAACGATCAAAAAATGCTTAAAATGTTGATAAACACCTCATTTTTTTACCCAAAACACAAATTTGACATAAAATGATGCCTGATAGAGATTTTCTGGATTCGTGTTTAGCATACCGCAAAACATAAAAAAAAACACTTCAGTTGAAGGGAGGATTTCGATGTAGAATAGTGTTATCGAAAGAACAACCTCCTTCGATTAGACATTTAATTACGTCTTAACCGAGCACGCTAAATAGCCGATAGGAAATACAAATGTCATTCGCAATATTCACCTAGAATTAGAACTTTAAAAAAAAAAGTGAAAAAAAAAACTTTAATTTACCTCGATGCCGCTGTAGTAGAAATATATTACGATGGGTCGTGCCATTATTGAAGAATTACAGCCCCAAAGTTCTTCAATATTGAAGTTGCTCCCGGAGTTGGCCAAGAAGAAGGAAGTTTAATATGTAAATATTCTGAATCTGTTCTGCTCCTAGGGTTGTAATAAAGGTGGCCACTTCAACCAATATTATACCATAATTTCTACTAATGCTTCCCAGTTGAGGGTTGCCCTCAGGCCCTAATATAGAGATAAAATTCGCCAGATGGAACTTTTTTTTTTTAATTGCAACTCACAACTCATATAAATTAATTTTTAGATAATTTTTTTCAGTATCGGGGGTGAAAAGTCACTGAAAAGTCACAGTTGACTTCAAAGTCACCAATAAACCAGTATGCCTGTTACCACCCCTGATACTGTACAAAATTATCTAAAAATTAATTAATATTAGATGTGAGTTGCGATTAAAAAAAAGGATCAGGCATACTGGTTTATTGGTGACTTCAAAGACCCTGGTATTTTCAAGTTGAGCTTCCATCGTTTTTTTCAAATTTAACTTATATAAATAAATTCATGACTGTCGCGCACTAACTTAGCTATGAGCATCAGGTTGAATATTTGATGGCCTTGGCATGTCAGAGAAAGTAAATATGCTCATCATTTATTTCTCATGTCTTACCTTTGACGTAAGAAGATCGTAATTCATCTTCTGATCTTTATTTAAACAGAATAGCGAAAATAAATGCTTTTTGAATAAAATAAAACAATAAAGTCATACAAAAAATAACACAAATAAACATAGAATAAATTTACATTGCTGAGTTATTCAAGATAGAAAAAAAATATTGAAGAATGGGTACTTTTTAGCAATTAGATATTAATATTTTTTGTTTATAGTACACAACGAAAAGCTATAAAGACTATTAAACATAATAATGATTTTTCAACCTGGTGATTAAAACTTTTACCGCTATAAATGGATACAACTGAAGAAAAGTAAAAAAAACATTGGTACATACCAAAAAAAAGATATTGAAAAATATTGAGTTGGAAAAATTGGGACAGGATCAAAATCCAATGTTAAAAATAAATATTTTTTTCCAATACAGTGCGGAAATATCTAGTTAGATAGTTAAGATATAGCGAGTTATACATCTGTACTGCGATGAGCAGAGGTTATGACTATGGTAGAATGGGAATTGATGAATCCCTAAGAAATTACTCAATAAAGAAGCCGTTGAGAATTATTCAGGATTATTAGATGAATAGAGTCCCTCGGATACTAGTTTGCATTCTAAACTAGTGGGATCCAGCGATTGGCCAAAAATACTATTAGATGTTTCTTGGAGATGATATACAAGGTCCGAACATATAAATGGGTTGAAATCGCATTTAAAAAGATAAATTGTTCCACGGATTTCTAAATAACAAAAAAAAAAAAAATGATTCGGTAGTTTGGGAGAATAAGATGGCCTGAGAATTATAGAGTACGATGCCAATCTTTTTAAAATTTTCTTAGGATTCGGAAAACCAAAAATTGTATTAGTTGTGATCTCGAAATCTTTTTTTTCCCCATTACCATAATTAACAGCAAATCATCGATAATTTCACAATTTTGTCTATACTGAAGCGTAAATCTGGTCCAAGCACAGGTAGATAGCAATAAATCTGATCTTCACAAAAATTGCAGTTGATCACTTTTACCTCCAAACCGACGATATGTTAGGTATTAATGTTTCTAAATTTGTTAGCCAATGGTATATTTTACATCCACATTACTACTCGTATTTCCAGAAATTTGATTTGGGTTGTGTGTTATCCATTATCATGGCAATTTTTCTTAAGTGTGCTCCAGTCAAATTCTTTCAAGATTAGTTTGTTTTATTGAATTATATTTTACGAACTTCTCCTAGAGACATTTGTGACGAGTTATAAATTAAAGATATTCTGAAATATTTTTGTGAACCAACAGCACATATCCGAGTGATTCCTATTGCCCATTTGCTATTTACCACAGGTACTTTTTGTGACCTCTCATAAATAGCTACTGTTCCCTTATGATTTTTTTTTTTATATCTCCTTAAAATTAAATAAATTTGCATTTTTCTCAGCGCGCGTTTTCAGTTCAACCTGGCTACATGAAGATGGGATTCTATTAACTAGCTACAAAGGAAAGCTCTTTGCTTGAAAGGTGAACCCTGTTTATTACCCTTCCTTAACATGCTTAGCCTAACTTGCATCAACCACCAGTGCCACAAATAAAAAAGTTCTATTTTGGTATTTATCTATTTTGTCAGTTCGTCCAATGTTTTAGTTTTTAATCATTAATAAAAGTAATATAAAATCAGTAATAAAACGCTTCATTCCTATTATATTTAGAAGCTATATTTTCATAACGATATTTATTTCGTTTTAGTTTCCATCAGGAGTACAGTTTCCTCAGATTTTTGTTGTATTATTATTTCTTATTTTTTTATGAATATGTTATTTATTTAACTTCATTTACATTATTTATTCTAAATAGATCACTAAATGGATGTGCTCTTAATTTTTTTGTTTTTTAAACTATTTTCATTAGGTAATATCAAACTATTTCTCATCAAGGACGATGATAGTAGTGATCAAAGAGTTCATTCACGCCATATTTACAGAAAGTTAAAAAATAAAATAATAGCTTCATAAAAAAAAATTTAAATAAAATAAAATAAACAAAACATCTTAAACGCAGGCATAAATATATACGCTGTATATATCGGCCAGAGAAACCCCGAGCCAGGCTTGTCTCCCACTTATGGAAAGAAAACTGGCCTCTACTGGACAATGGTTGAAAAATTCTGTACCACAGCAGAATCAGGTGGAGCGGTTAGAGAGGTAGGATCGGAGGACTAGGTATAGAGACTGGAGTAAATAGATTTTAAGCTTGAAGAGCAATCCGGCGTGCCATACCCGGTCAAAAGCTTGTGCTATGTCCAGAAATGCACCCCAACAATACTGTTTGTATTGTAGGGCTGAGGAAATATGGTCAACAACTCGGAGTCCTTGTTGAACAGTGGAATGTTGTAAATGAAATCCGAACTGATTGGAAGGAAGATTTTGAGATTCTAATATGGGTAGGATTCGTTTGAGAATAATCTTTTTGAAAGGATTGGGAATAGGCTATTTGGTTTATAAGATGTCATGCTGTTGGAAGATTTGTCTGGTTTTAAGGAAAGGGCGATAGTGGAATGCTTTCATAAGAGAGGAAAATGTCCGTATGATGCAGTGGTAGATATATGTAAGGAACATGACAGCTTTAGGTGGAAGTTGTAGAAGGATCTGAGGGTAATCTACGGAGTCGATGATCGTATCCAGGAGATTTACGAGGAGTAAGTTTTTGTAGAAGGTATTTCTTAGGTAGAAGGTATAGAAGGTATACCTTAGAGAGATTAATTGCTTAAGGAGGGAGGTGGTATAGGATTCTGAATGCATTGAATGCCTTCGGATGGTGTTTGTTTGGCGAATTTCTTGGATTTATCTTTATCAGAGACATCATTTCGCCAGAGAGGATGGGAAATATAGTGGGTTTTTATATTTTATTAGTGATGCTGCACAGAGACTTGCCACGAGTAGAGAGATAGGATAGATAGGAATCAAAGGATTGGGAACGAATGTTTTCCAACTACCGCTTTAATTGTTTACGAAAATGATTATAGCAGTGGCGATCGTTTGGATATCTGGAACGTTGCCATCATGATCTGGCACGGCGTTTGATATGGATTAGGTCTAGGAGGTGTTGCGGCAAATGATTTTGGAGTTCTTGGGGAGTGACTGGAGGAGGAAGCAGTCCAGACAACTTTTTGAACTGTGGTGGTAAAGGAATGAACAGCATCATCGAGTTCTTCTGGGATTTACAGTTATAAATCTGGCAGCTTTTATAGTTAGCCGGATGTCCTTTCAAGCATAGAGTGCATACTGCGGAAGTTATTCATTGCATTCTTCTGATTTGTTCGCCGCGTTTCACGCATCGGGGTAAGTGGTGACAGTACGTTTTGGAATGGTCATATGCCTGGCAATTGTGATAGTGGACAATTTCCCACGTTTTTCAGCCTTCACGCTTGTATAATAGATTCTTTTAATTTCGTAAATTTTTTTCGACCCCTGCTGATGGTGCCAGGTTTACGAAAAATAGGGATAGAGGAACTTTATTATTTACACCTGAATGCTCTTTGTTTTCTTTTAATACATTTGTAATTTGACGCGCGTTAAACACTGAAGCCGTGTGTTCTTCTTCTACTGTTGTTGAAGGGTCTAAGTTTCTAATTACTACACTTAATGCTCTCTCCTGCCATAATTGGTACGTGTGAAAATTTGCTTTTGTTTCTGTAAAATATTTCACAATTTTTCGATAGGTTTCGTCTGCATCCGGTGATATTTTAGAATCATTGGTTCTATGAAGACACGGGGAACTGTCAGAGTAAGTAGTTTTATTTAAATAAGTACAGAGTTTGAGTATAGAGAGCTGAATTCTTTTATATTTTTAACAAAAATTGGAGGGGGCCGAGGGTCTCTAGGTATTGGCGTAGACTCAATTATTTCTTTATCATTCGGAAGCGGCTGGTAGGGTTTAAAGCTGAAAAAAAGAGATTCTTCAGACCTTCCTTGTTAAGGTTCCTCTAGCTGAGGGTCTGGTTCTATTGAGCTAGCTGGGCGTCACTGGTAGTATTCTCGTTTATTACGACGTTTTTTTTGTTTAGCAATTGAAGCCCGAAGTGTCGAACCAGCAAATCTGGATGTTTTTGTAGACGTCATTCCAGACATGACTTGGTGGAAGAATCGCATATCTTATTGATAAAAAAAAAAAAGAGAAAAATAATAATAATAGGGGTGGAAAGGGAAAATTAAATACTGGTTTCACTTTTCTCAACCATATTTACAAAATAACAACAATACTCACTGTGGGATTAGTCCAATGTTTATAGCTGCTCTTTTTCTAAGCAAAAAACCACTCAAAATTCTTTTAGAAACCGAATAAGTCTGAGTGATCTTGTGTGTGATAGTTGATCATTAAAATTTAGCGCATGCGCAGACCTCTCGCTCTCAAATAAAGGGATTTTTTATTTTAGTGAATCAAAAATAAGGGACTAAAAAGAAATAATAACGACCAAAAAATATCGGTGGTAGTTGCATCGAATTAACTTATTTTTTTTATTTTTTTATTTTTTTTTAATGCGAGAACAACCACTTGGCTGGCATTTATAAAAATGAACCTGCTTATTTAATAGGGTGAAAAAAATTATTGATCAAAATGCAGATCATATTTTTAATTTATTTATATCCCAAGTTTGATTGATTAATCCTTAAATCTCACATAAACGAATTCGAGAAATTTTAACATTTTTTGTTCATGCATTGTCCACATTTAAAGTTCTTACAGATTCTTTGCAGATGAAGCCTTTCCTATCTATTTTTTTATTTTCATTGTCACTGCCTTGATGAGAATATCAGAGTACCAAAAAAATGAATACAACATTCTCTCAAGTATCAAATTGAATCATATCTATATCTGAGCATTTATAAATCGGCTACTCAGCGAAATAAATAATGACTGCAATAATAGAGTGGAGAAGACATTTTGAAAAATAATAAGCGGAAAGAGCTATAATAGATCTTCCAATATATTAGATTGTAGTGATGTAACAACAGGTGGCGTAGAACAAAGTCGGTCGATACCTCAGCAAACCTCAGCCTTGGTCAGGATAGTTTATTTCTCTTCATATATATTTTATATAACTTCCTATAAGTTTTGTTTATTTATTATTTATCGGAAAAATATACATTGGATTATGAATTCATAATTTTGTGGTTTTATGAGGGATAACTAGTATTAATAGTATTAAAATAGAGTGTATAAGAGTATTGAAATAATTATACTATATTTATATTTTATAAATTATTTTTATTTATAATATATCAATGGTTTATAATCTAGATATAAATTTATGAATCGGTTTAATCTATTTAATTTAATGTGTTCATCTATAATTACCATATTTTTATATTGTGTTAAAATGTGTACAAACAAAGACATATAGACCAAGTGTGGTCGTAACCTACCTCGATATAAGTTTCGGTAGGAGGTTCAATGTAACTCCTCACTTGGATTATTTAAGAAGTAGGATGACCCTAACTATAAATGGTCTAAGTTGTATTGGAGGTTTTTGTTTTTGTGTTTAGTTGTATTGGGTTCCCGGCAATAACCCAAGCCTGAAATCGAAATCTGTCACAACTTAAGAAAAATGTCGATAATCCAGAGAGAGTTCTACTGCGCGTAACCAAACTCTGTAGGACTTTTCCTCATGAAGCGGTGCAGGTCTTAGAGAGGGGCGTCTCTCGACCTTCTCCGAGAAGATAAGATTAAGTATGATTATAAGAAAGAATTCAGCCGTTCATTCCGCAGTTCATTCAGTTCAGACGTTTTGGAACATCTCCATGAGAGGATCGCAGAAGATACAACCAAATGGGGGGAAATAATGCGGGAGGAATCAATAGAGGAGTGGAATCGACGGTGAGTAACTACTCCGAAAGTAACTTATTTGAAATATTTGATTTATTATATTAAAATCAATAGAAATTTATTGTATGAAAAAACCTTAATTTATATAATAAAGAGATTGTAATACAGACTGTCACTTAAACTTCTATATTTAAATGAGGACCTCAAGATCCAATTGCCAAACTAGATCCCCCCACCAATACCAGTTACAGTACCCTATTCACATGTTGTCGTGTTCCGGAAACCGCTCAACACGTCGTCACCACCTGCACCGCATTTGAGGAAATAAGGGCTCAAAAAAAAAAAGCTAGAGAGTTAAGAGGAATCGGATTATACGTCATCATGGAGAACGATTTCCCTCAGCTATTCAGTAAGATCTGCACTACCAAGTTTTCGTGTACGGGTTGATGAAGCCTATGGCACCAACTCTCTGATTTAGTGCAATGTAAATAAGAAAAGATGAGGTGGTCGATACATGAATTTTTCGTTAGAGACTATTTTGGACATTAAAAGTTTTGACCAGTCAAATAATATATATTACTTTATCATGTGTGTACTTAACTAAACGCATAATACAACGTCTTAGCTTTAGGACAATTATGTATGTAAGAAAGATTAGTTCCAGAAATTTTTAAAATACCAGGTCCATTTCACATACATATTATTCTGATGGTACAAACTCGTTAATTTATTTACAAGGTCGATTTATTTATTTATAATTACTGTTGGAAAAGTATACAAATATATGTATTTTTAAATTAGTATTATTTGTGCGGATATATCATTTTATACTGTACAAAGTATTAAATCAAACAGCGGATAAAGATAGTTATATATAAGTGTTAAATGATAAAAATCTCGTAAGTATAAAGATATACGTTATCTATGTATACAAATAAGAAAATTAGATTAAAAAATATCTCAAATAAAATAATAAAAAAAATGCTCCGTATCTTGCTTCCCAATTCTTGCTTTTCTGTTTTTAATATTACAATCAATTTAAAGATAACAATAGTCCAGCAACAGCCTATCAGGAGCCTAAGGATCGGTAGATAAGTTTAAACTTATAAATCAAGAAAAATTAATAGAAATTGATTAATGAAATAAAATTCCTCTCCCCTTCCACGTGTATCATTTAAATGTAGAAGTATAAGCGACAGTCTATATTACAATCTCTTTTTTACATAAATTAAGGTTTTTTTCATATAATAAATTTCTATTGATTTTAATATAATAAAACAAATATTTCAAATAGGTGACGGTTTTATTTCATTAAAAAAATTTACATATATTTTTAGGAATGTTGTTTAGAAAATATGAAACAAACTACTTCATTATCATTCATCATTTAATATTATAGGATACCCAGAAAAATTAAATAACAGAAACATCGCAGAGTTATCGTTTGATGAACAATGAAAACTTTTATTGAAATACTATGAACAATCCATTTTCCAAGTTATTTTTAAAGTCTTTCATTATTGTCAGAATTGTAAACTGATTTCCACAAACTGGAATTTCGCTTGATTTGGGGAATATTATATTCATCCTCATTCTTCCTCCGTCTACCTTCAGTGTGGAGGATGTTCCTGTTGATTAGTAATTAGTAGAAATAGTATACCTGTTCTACATTCAATATATTTCTTGTTTTGTTATCGATTTTTAAATTTCAACTTTAAAGAAGACATCTCGTTCTTTCATACTGTATCCCATATCAGTCATATCCTATGTACTTGAAATAACTAAAACATATAGACGATCAAATTTCTTAAAGCCTGCGCAATAAACATCTCACAACTATGGTATATATTTTTCGACAGTAAAATAGCAAAAGGTAAAATACACTCATAAATGTTTAATGATAAATAAAAGGTTTGTGTGAAACGTTTTCCGAGAAAATAAAACGCCCTTCAATAATTTTATTTTCTCGGAATCCTTGCCATGTTTTCCTGTTCAAAGCCCTTTCAACCATTTATCACTCTCTAATAAATTTAATACATTTCTTCATGTCAGTTGTTGTAGGATATAAAAAAAACGCTGCAAATTATTACGCGATGGTTTATCATTTCCACTTAGTAATATTAAAAAAATATCTATTCTGTCCAAGTAAAAAAAATTAAACAGTAGGCACTAAAGGAAAAGAAATTTGAAGCTTGTCCCAAGATGATCGCCCTGAGAGCTCAGAATTGGGAATGTTAAGAAAAAACTGTGTCAATGCAGGTAGGCTGTGATGGTTAGGACATGTAATCAGAGGGTACAATGATACAGAGGAAATATTTGATATGCACTTCAGTAGTGAAAAAAAAGGAAAGACTAAGGAAGCTAAAGGAAGTGCAGAAATAATCTAAGGAAGGATAAAGCAGGGAGATACGAAGAAGTCTGAAGCCCAATAGACAAGTCAGGAGACCTAGGGCCACGATGACCAGCCGCGCCGGAGAATTAGTCTACGTGGTTCATCACGCTATTTCTCAGCTAATACTGGTCCAATTTAAATATTTGTTATCCTTTTGTAGGGAATTTCATCAGCTTTCGATTAAATACAATAAAAGCACCAACAAAAAATGTTTGCGGACGGATTTAAATGCGGATTTTTTAATGCCTTGTTATGTTGATTCCAAAACACCTTACAGTTCCCCTCTATCTTTTTAAATGATCGAGTTATGGACATATCAGATCTTTAATCGGCAATTATATAGATTTATTTTATTTTTATTATTTATTTTTTTTAATGCCTTGTTATACTGATCCCAAAAAACCTTGCGTTTCCCCTCTATCTTTTTAAATAGCCGATTTATGGGCATATAAAATCGGCCGCCATCTTGAAACAAACAGACAGATGGTAATGTTGAGTTCCGAGGATCATCTTGGGGTGACCTGTAATATTGGTACCGAATCTCAAGAAAATCGTTCCAGTAGTGACGGATTAAATACTGGACTTTTTCCAGTATTTAAAAGTTTTCTCTCTAAAAAAGAAATTTAGAAAAATTTCATTTATTTTTTTAAGGCCTGGAAAATGTATTTAAAAAATGAGATTAAAGGGGTTACACATATTATTATTCTGCTTGCTTAATTCTACTCGTTAAACTTCAAACATTGGCTGGTATGATGTAGAATAAAAAAAAAATATTTTTTTATTTATAAAAATTATTAATTTTTGAATTTTCAGCTCCTAGCGTATGAAGGAAATGAAAGGAAAACAAACTTTAAAAATATTATTTTTATTCAAAATTACTTCCGTTAGTTTCAATAAATATCTTCTGGCGCCCAACAAGGTTTTTTATCGCTTTTTCAAAGAAATATTTTGGGTCAAAAAATAAAAATTTAACCTGATTTTCAATATGGAATATTTTTTTCTTTTAATGTGCCAAGCGCTCAAACAAAATGTTAGTTGAAGAAGAAATTACCAGAATTAATATTCATTGCATTTTTAGCCAATAAGAAAGAAAACAATATTTTAAGAAATAAAATCTTACTTTTTAATATTTCTGGTACTAATAGTCATTGCTTCTTTTCCCTCTCTTTTTTTGTTCCGTCATTTCACGCAGTTCTTTTTTCCTTAATTTCATTAAAGGATCTGCTAGCACATACATTTTCAGTTGTTTTTACATTTCATTTCTTGATTTTGTTCTCCCAATGCGAAGATATAAATTTTTGATCTAATTAACTTTTTTCGACTTCTGCGGCCCTAAAATTATGTTGTATTTCAATAAATACTGCTCATAAATTAAATTTTAATGATTATATTCGACTTATTGTTTTACGGGTTTATTGATTACTTTATTAGGCCTGAAAAATGTCTGATCTAGTGACGTCGCAATGTAGTCCTACACCATGTGTAATTGATGAACGATTGAATCCAATTTAATGGTCAGATATTATGTTATTGTTCATCAATATGCCAAGAAGTAATAAAAGTTGAATATAAAAAATAAACTTGATTCTGGTTTATGATAAAAAAATTATAACCACAGATATGGTTTAATTGTTTTCAAATAAAATTATAATAAATACTTATATAGGGCTCGTACAGTTTGAAAGAAATTTACGTTCTCTCCAAATAGATACTACGGAAGGAAAAAATAAATGGAGGGAAAGAAGGACCGGCAAAATTAAGCCCTCCCTTGGCAAAAATCCTTGTTCCGATCTGAGTAAAGCGGAACAAAAAAAAGCAAAAAAAAAAAAACATTTAAATAAAAATAAATAAACGCATATCATTATATTTTTTTGTTGGAAATTTACTTTGTCTTTATGTTCAAACAAATAGTCTGAAAAAGGTGTAAGACGTATTGTTGTGTATACAGCAAACCAATTTATTTGGTCATCATTCCTCTAAAAATAAAGTGTTTTTCCCTCTACATACATCAAGGCGCTACAAACAATTCATTGCTGAATCAGGGGCCTCTCCAAAAGTTTCCGAATATCTGGACGGTTCTTTTGAAAATTGTGCCCGTCGTTTGTATTCCAGATTCCCTCACTGCTCTTGTCTAACTCCTGTACTGGAATCAAATTCTTCAGACATGTCTGATCCAATCTGCACTACGCATTTTGTCCCTTTCATTGTCATTGTCGTATCAGTTTGGGGGACTCTTAGGATCATACAAAGCCTTATACAACTCTCGTCAGTCAATACTGTCATACTTGATGTCAATAAATAAATGGGGCGTTATGATTTGATATTCACGTGGCTTTTCAAGAATCATCCTAATAGAGAAGATCTGATCGAATGAATGAATGGACAATATTGCTTTGAATGGACTAACATTTGCATGTTATTGTTTATCTAGTTTCTTTAATTCAGCCCAGTATGTGAATAGTTTTAAGTGCATATTTAGTTAACACGTAGTTATTTGCTAATATCAAAAATAATATCTAATAAAAAAGAAAAATAAACGATAATAAAAAAATGAGAATGAAAGATCTTAATTTTAAACAGGCCACTGTATAGTAATACATTAGTTTAGTTTTTGCTGGGTCTTCCATAGTTAATTGTAATTAAAAATAAAAATAAAATAAAATTGTAGGAAATTGATTTTCGATGATGTTGACGTGAGGTATGTAATGCTTTCTAAGTGAGGAATAAATAGGGCATACTGCAATTAAATGCACAGAGTTTCATGTATTTATGTTACAAATCGTACAAATTTCGGTCGGATTGATCTTATAGGTATGGTTTGTGTGAGTAAATTTTAATATTATATTTTCCAGATAGGCGGGCTTGAGTTATTATTTTTGTCATGTTAAACGGAATATTGTCAATACTCTGGCAAGGTGGAGTTTATTGGTAAATACTGTTGTAGAAAGGACTATATTGACTTACTCTTAAGGATACCAGATCATTATTAAACAGTAATTTTTTATACGATTCTAGGATTTTAGTAATATTGCTTTGGAAAATAAACGGATTATTTTCATATAGTATTTGTGAGATATTGACTTTATCTAAAATATTATATATTTGGGTGAACCAGTTATATTTTGCCGATGGTCAAATTTGGTTTTTATCTTTGAGAATCTCATAGCAAATTTTGGTAATTCTATTGTCTGGTATTTTGAGTATTTTTTATATGTAATTTAGGACAAGCTTTAATACTTTGATAGTAGAATGTTCCAGGCCAAATTCTAATATTATGAGCCAGAATGGAATATTTCTATTTAAGTTGAATAGCCTTTTAAACTATTTTAATTGTAATTTATCAATGGCGTCTAAATATCTAAGGCCCCAGATTTCTATACCGTAAAAAAATGTGCTGATGGTAAGGGCTTCATTTAAAAGTAACCTACTTTTCCAAGATTGTAGTTTTGATTTTCTACAGATATCTAATACTGAGCCTATAGCACAGGCTGTTTTCGATTGTGCGTGTTTACATGCTTGGAAGAAAACACCAGAAGAGGATAGAGGCACACCTAAGTAGTTATAATACAACTTTTTTTAAATTTTCTTTTTTTTTTGCCTTTGTGAAAGTAAATGATTTTTGTTTTAGTAAGATTTATATCTAAATGATTGTCTTTAGCGTATGAGGAGAGAATTTTTAATTTTTTATTGGTGTTGATGTAGGAAGACGAGAAGATAGCCATATCGTCTGCATAACAGGAACCAAGTTCATCAAATTTTGAATTTAATTGAATACCGGTAGCACCCTTTTTTTAAAAAGTAATTATCCATATCAGATATATTGAAACAGAAAAGGTGTGCAGAAAGAGCTTCGCCTTGTAATACACCTTGGGTCACACCTAGCTCATCAGATAGCATTCCTTCTGTTTTTATTCTTATTGCGGCCCAGTCGTAGAGATTTTTTATAAGTCTAACTAAGTTTCCCAATTAGTCCCAGCGATTGTAATTAATTTCATAGAATATTATGATTTACGCTATCAAAAGCGCGTCTATAATCAACAAAAATAGCAAATAAATCACTATCAGAATATTTTAATATCAATTCTGTTAGGCAGTTTATTAAAAACAGGTTATCTAAACCCGATCTTCCTTTCCGAAATCTATTTCGTGTTTCCGATAGAATATCTTTTTCATTTTCCCATACTGTTAATCGATCCAACAAAATTTGGGTAAAAATCTTTTAAGAACACTGTTCATTAAGGAAATGGACCGGTAGTTTTCAGGTTGATTTCTGTCCCCTTTTTTATAAATCATGGTTATATTTGTTTTTGTCCACTTATTAGTAAAGTTTTGGGTTGTCAGAATTCTATTGAACAGTGAAACTTGGTATAACTGCCAGTTTCCAGGGAGGTTTTTGAAAAACTTGTTCGGTATACTATCTGGACCAGGAGTTTTACCGGATTTGATTTTGTTTAAAGATGAAAGTAACTCATCTAGTGTAAGTTCCCGGTCTAATAATAGATCTGTAATTGTTAGAGCTAAATCGTGACTTACGCATCTCTGCCCACAGAAAGTTTTAAGATATTCGTTCCATTTTTGGGGAAGAATTGTGTTCGAATTGATTTTTTTAATTCTGAAATGATTGATTGTATGCCAATATGTTTTTTGTTGCTTTATGATTACCTAATATATCGATTATTTTAAATTTATACTCAGGTTTCTTTTTTTTTTACATAAATTTCTATAGAAATGTTAAGCTTTTATATACTCAGCTTTTATGGTGTTGTCATAGCCGCTTTCTTTAAGCAGTTGAAATTTAGTTTTGGTATTATATTTCGCTGTTTTACATTCGTTGTCATACCATGGGTTATAGTTGCTGGGTTTTTTATATTTTCTAGTAGATGCTCTGGTAGTCAGCTGTAGATAATTAGCGGTTCTTGAATTGCTAGGACTATATTTTCATACATATGGTCAACATTATCAACCTGGTGACCTCTGACTCGAGGTGAGTGGGGTCATTGATTCTTTGAATAATAGAAGTTTTTCAGGTTTGCCATTTGATATGTTGATTGTGAGGTATTGGTTCGTTGTTTTTATCCACCTTATATTCTTCTATCGCCAAATTTAGTTCTGTTTTTATTGAAAGATGATATGAAAGGGAGGTAAAATCAAGTATTGATAGATCGTGTAAAAATTTCAAATTACACCATATTAAATCGACTACACTTTGCCCTTTATAATTAATGCTAGTAAAGTTACCGGGAGAGTCAGAGGGTGCCCTAACATTAAGGAGAAGGAAACCTTCATCCTCTATAAGTTCATTTAATATTCTTCCTTTATCATTATCTATTAGATCTAAGCTAATACGGCGTTCTGTGAAGTGTGTGCCAAATAAATAGTCACCATAATGGTTGAGCAGTCCCGGTCGGCAATTAGCGTCCCCTCCGATAAGGATATAATTATTAATACATTTATTTTTAATTGAAATTAAAGTTTATCTAAATATATCAACAATATATGCCATATTAATGATGGGTTTGAAATTATAGAAGAGCTAGAATAAATGAGCAGTTATTACTTAAACTCATTTGGGCAAATAACCAGTATTCGTACTTACCTAGAGTCTAAACATTTCTATTTTATAGTAAAGCCAGTCCACCGCTTTCGCGTCCTCTGCTTTTTTCCTTAATAGCTGGAGATGTAATTAGAGTTAAATCTTGAAGCCTTGATGGAATATTCAATGTATCAGATGTTTTATAGGTTTTGTAGAGACAGAAGATTGATGTTGCCGTGTAGTGAGGTGTAGTTGAAAAGAAATTATTAATGCCATGAGTATTCCAAAATGTATGAGAGGAGGATAAGGGTTCCAGATTACAGCTTTTCTTAAATGTATTTTGAGTTACATAATCCGGTGATTGTGTTTTGAGTAAATTTCTGTCAATAGGTAGATGTCCTGGGACGCAAACGAAATTATTACAATTTATCTTTTGCTCTACTTTTACTACAATTATCGTCATCCTGTGATAAGTTTTTTGCAGTGGAATTTTGAAAGTCTGGAGGATTTATTATAGATTGTAGCTCTTCAAGCGAGAATAAAGTATCTCTGAATTTAATCTTATTTTTAATAATTACAGATTTTTCATCTATTTACTATATTTTTTTAGGCTATTTTACAAGTCTTTTCTTCTTTTTTTATCCAATAATGTTCGGTAATGTGCCATGGAGAAGTTTAATTCACTGAGATCTCCCTTTTTTCAAAGAAATTCATTTTGTCATTATAAGTGACGAAAGATATAAGAATTGGTCTAGAGGACTGCCTCTCCCAAGCCTCCGGCAGTAGGAAATCTCTTTTACGGATAACTTTGTCTTTGATCTGTTAAATATTTCTTGTACTGTTCTGTATACGTCTTCAGACTGATCTCTCTGCGGTTCAACTACTTTATAAATTATGGTATTATTTTTAATTAATTCCCTTCTGAGACTATTTATTTCTTCCTTCTGCATCAGTATCTTTTTTTTCTAATACGGCTCGTTTATGTTTACTGGTTTAAAGTTCCTGAAATATTTTCGAAATTGCTTGTTTAATTAGACCGATATAATTTCCAATAGATTGAAATGAATAAAATGAAAATGAAATGAAATGAAAATAAAATTTTATTCTGGGACTTTTAGTCCCCTTAGAAAACAGAAATGATCAGTATTAGTACTATTTGTCTAGCTTAAATACAGCGAATAATTAAGATAAGTTAAGTAGTAAAATAAAATAAAGGAAATTTTAATAATTACAGACATTTAAATCGTAATTAAATATAAATGTACACCTGTCTACTAGCGATAGACAATAACTAACAAGCAATAGACATAATAATAATAATAAACATAAAACTATAAACAGTAAATATAAGATATAAACATAGAATGAATGTATATATATATATATATATATATATATATATATATATAAAACTTTATATATATATATATATATATATATATATATATATATATATATATATATATAGTTATTATATAATACTTACATAAATGCGGAAGATTGATAGTTAAAGAGGTGGAGAAATAATTGATGCTTGAAGGAGGTTAAGGATGAGGATTTACGAATGGAGTTGGGTAAGGAATTCCAAAATGAAGTAGCTCGAAAGGTATAGGATCTTTTGAAAGAGGAAGTTCTATGAAAGGGTATATACAAGTTTATAGGTTGGGATCTGGTGTTTAAGGAGTGTATAGAGGAACACGGGGTGAACAGATCAAGAATATAAGGAGGCTTTTTGGTTTTGAGGGTTCGGAAAAGATAGATACCTAGGAAGTATTGCCGTCGGAAAACAGGTTGAAGCCACCTTAACTCGGCATACCAACTGGAGACGTGGGAGCGCCTGGGGATTCCGAAGATGAATCTAATGAAGCAATTAATTAGTCTCTTCAGTCTCATCTCAAGCCCGCCAGGCAGTCCACCATACACGAGGCAGCCATAGTCGAAGTGTGGAAAAATTACTTCAGGTCTCCATGAGATTCAGTCTCCTTCGTGTTTCTTTTCGGACACAACATCTTCTAGAGTTACTGAAGGCGCCATGATAATATGAAATATTACGAACTGAATTTTTATGTGTTAGTTTATGCTGCTCAACAGCGGATCTGGAATAGGTGGTGGGGATGTCTGGTCCAAGGTCGCCTCGGCTAGGAAGAAATTTCATAGATAAGTTGGATAGTTTATTGAAGAAGTTAAAATAATAATAATGTTATATGGAAGCTGGTAAATCTAGTTTGTTTTATCACTAAATAAATTTTAAAACATGAAGAAGAATATAGACATTTTAGTTATAATCTGATAAAAAATCAGGGTCCGGCCATCTGTATTTCCTTTTTACCAATGAAAATTTGTTTGGCATCAGTATAGAGACGGGTTGTTTGTCGAACTGGAAATTTTAATGAGTAATCTGAGACTGAATAACAATGTGAGAATTGAAAAAAAAATTAGTCCATCTATGTAACAAATAATATCTGAATGAGTCTGTTTGACAAGAAAAAGTAACACACATGATTGATGATTGCTTTAAATAACTATTTAAAGTTAATTGGACTGTTGTAACCAATATGCCGAACCATATCAACAGTGTATCATCCAAAATTTACAAGGAAACAATTTTTTTTTAGGATAGTCAATTTTTTTTTTTGTAATATGCATGAGATGTAATTATTATTATTTTCACTATTAAAATTCTTTACGGTCGTGTTATTGTATAAACTAATGAAAAACGTGTAGATCATGCTTATAGAGGTTCTGAAGAATTTAGAAAAAATAACAACATATAAATTAAGCCAATTTGAATTTAGTCTCTATATAATTTGAATATAGACATTTCTAATGAGAATCGCCCATGTATGCATATACGAATCCTATCAGAGGAAAGATGCAAAATGCGTATATAAAATAAAATAATCTGAAAGCTTTGATATTAAATTTTGTTAGCCGATTATTGCAAAATGAAATTTCAAAATTGGGAGTTATTGAAAGCTTCCAATGAAAAACATTGATATCACCTTCAAATCATATATCAGATATTACTTATTTTCCTGAATCACTCAATGCCAGGTTATAATATTATTTGTATTGAAAAGACTGACGAAAACTCAAACATCAAGAGAGGGAGGAAGCTCCGAACTTGGATGTAGACGTAAAGATAAACGCTCCTTACTAACTGACGAGATCAAAGGACGACTATGTTAATGCCCTTATCGGGACGATTTAGGTCGATCTTGAGGTTTAGGTAGTACAGATTTAGATAGTCTTCTAGTTTTGTATTCCTTATTCGACTTATGGAAAATTTGATTAATTTTTCATTTATATTTAACCCAAGTACGTCAATATACATTGTATGAAACGTTTAACCAGCAAAAGACTTGACAAAATAGGATAATCCTATGATCCTACGACTATTCGTTGATTTGCTTGTAAAAAAAAAATTAGATTTTTTAACTTTAAATCTCTTCTTCCATTCCTCCTTCCGCCGCCTCTTCCGCCAAGATGTCAATATCAACTTAATCTCCTTTCTTCATTCACTTCTTATATATTTCCTTTTCACTTCTATCCTTTCTCTTATTTCGTTTTCCTGAAATGCTCCATCCTTGAAACACTGGTAGAAGATACACTGATCTCCAAAGATCCACCTCCAATGATAATTGTCTTATGTCTTATTTCCTGTAGTCTGTTGAAGGCGTCTCAGAACCATACAGCATTTTGCTTTCGGCACTATACATACTTTTTTTCGTCTATTTAATAGCATAATACAGTAACTTTTATTTTTATGAAGAAGAAGAAAATTTAAGAAAAAGTCAAACAAAAGTCGGAAAGACAGCTTAAGAGTAGTGAGTGCTTTGGTATTGTAAGATATCAGTTCATCATTCGGTTGATCATTTAACCACAATCATTGTCCAGGTTAGTCAAACTAAATATTTTAACAGGTTTACTTATTTTCATGTTTACTACTTCTGCTGTCATTTTTACTACCCCAAAATGCGGATTTAATAAATTTGGTCTAACACGGCGGGGTTCTTATTTGCATTCACCGGACGATAAATTTGAATAAACAATAGTAAATATATTTAATAAAATAAAATTATTTTAAAATTATTTTATTCTCAGCCAGTCATTTTACTTATATATATATATATATATATATATATATATATATATATATATATATATATATATATATATATATAGATAGATAGATAGGTAGATAGATAGATAGATAGACAGATAGATAGATAGATAGATGGATAGATAGATAGATAGAAGAAGGACTTTATTCTGGAACTAGGTCCCTTAAGAATAACACAATCGAACAAATAAAATAGAACAATATCTTGCCATAAGATTACAAAATAAAGATCAGTTATTGTTCACAATATTTTCAAAAATATAATAAGCAAACAATATAAATGTTTTTCTTAAAAAGAATAATTATGGGAGAGAAAAATATATATATATATATACACATATACAGAAACCAACTGATTCAACATTTTACTATTATCAACATATTAAATATTACTACAGTGTATGCATACATATTGAATAAATCAATATTGATATCATCAAAATTAAAATGTCTCTCATCAAATTGATATGGCGAGATAGGACGTTTTCACACGGTCCGATAAATCGCATGTTCATTGGCAGCAAAACTTCCCAAATTTCTATCTTTGCCAATCCTCCCCAGGTTTTTAACTTGATCACCCTTCGTTCCCCTATCCCCTCTTAAATTACCAGATTCCATCTTTCCAAATTGTGTATCCCCTTCTTTAGAACTGTTTCCTATAGCAAATTTAGAACTCTTTGCCCATTTCTATCTGTAATACCTCTATTTAGAGCGGTTTAAATATCACATACTTCTTCATCTTCAACCTACAACGTCAATGTTTTCTTGCTTAATTGTTTTTGTATACATGAGTAAAATCCTTAGGTCATTAACGCCAATGAATTGTTTGAGCTATACACATTTTGAATATATTTGGTCTTTATTATAAAAAATAATATATTCATATATATGTATCATAGATGATGATTTTTTTTTTTTTTTGAAATCGGAGAAAGAGCTCTAATTTAGACGGGAGGCGATGTGCTTTCAAAAAAATAAACACCAATATGATTGAAGCTTCGTTGTTATTAAGAACTTAGAATAAATTAGGGGTCAGTGCTATTCTATTTTTGTTGTTAGGTTATAGTGAGTGCATTCCTCAAATTATGTTTAACCGTAATAATTTAGTTACAATGCCATGAAAAAGTTCAAGCAATAATTTTGTTGCTTCTTTCTTTCAGAGATTATATCTTCTTCTTCTTCTTCTTTATCTTCCTCTTTTTTACCATTTCTAGCTTAGAGGAGTCTCAATCCAACGGAGCCTGTCTGCCCGATCCCGACACATCCTCTTCATTTGAGCGAGAGTTCTCCCTCTACTCGCTCCCACTTTCCATATATAATCCTCATAGAGAATTCTCTGGCGTCCTTGATGCCTCCTGCACTGCCGCTGGGCTTCCATGACCTTTCTAGGTTCCCATTCCTCATCCATACAACAAAAATGGCCGAACCATTTGTGCTGTCCCTTTTCAAGGGAGGTCTTTAGTTTAGAAACTTGCAGCTGATCTCCTATTCTCTGATTTCGCAAACGGTCTCTCCTCGTTTTACCGGTATTTTATTATTGCTCCCGTGATCGTGTCTGTCAAGTATGACTTCCATATGTAAGCGTTGATAGGTAAACTGCTTTGTATATGTGAAACTTCGTTGCTTTCTCTACATTCTGGTGGCCAATTATGCTATTACAGATCTGGTAATATATTAGGTTCGCCTTATTTATTCTATTTCTAATTTCTTCATCTACTTTACCAGACCTGCTAATGATGGCTCCTAGGTAGGAAAAGTGGTCCACCACTTTAAGCGCCCCACCGTCGCAAAACATATGTATGTCTTTGTATTCATGCCTGGGCATAACAAGCACTTTACAGAGGTTCTATATAATTGGTAAAATCTCAACAACGTACAGATCATTCGATGTAAAGAAGGTCTAATTGGTCTCCAACGAACTAAAGGGAGATTTCCATCATGAAGACCATGCTTTTGAAATATTTTCGGAATTGAAACAATTTCAGCTTAGGAGTGAATCTTGAGCAGCTATTTGAATAAAAAAATTCATTTGCCAACTGTAAAATCGAAAATAAGGTCATAACGAAATCTCTTCTCTTTTTCCAGAATCTTAAACCAGAAATTACTTTTACATCAAAACTTTATAGCAAGGCGGTCTTTGCATTGCCATATTATAAATTCATTGAGTTATCTTCCTCAGTTATCTGGTAAAAATAATAGTAAATATTTAATGCGATAGACCCAAGGATGCATTAATCAGAAACTTCATGAATTAACTACATTCCGCAAACCAAACCTGCTATGCTCAATTATTTCTTTAAAAGTCAAAGGTAACCGGTAGGATAATACTGGTCATAAGAACAAGTGCTCATAACTTGGCCTAGAGAACAATGCTACTTGCAGAGCTTCTGGAATTTAATTCCAGCTTCCACGGCGGTATTTCGGTCCAAGTTAGCAAGATGAAACAGAAAGTTCGGGGGTGACTTCATTTAAATTACCGAGCTGTGACATGCCAATCCGATTAGCAAGTACTAGAGAATTAAAACTTTTCCGTGTAAATGTGCAGATTCTTGCCCTTCTTCACCTACCGATAAACTTTCTTCTCTTTACTTAAGAAGGTACAGTCTTAATTTTACGTATTATTTAAAAATGTATATAATTTTAAATGTGTAATATAAATTAGTTTAAAATGAAAATCATAAAAAAAAACAAAAATAAAAATTTTACAAAAAAATCATTATTTGTTTAACAAATAGTTTAAAAATACGCACACAGCAATATCTTGGGCTTACCTTTGACAGAATTTAATTCAATCTCGATTAATTTATTTGAAACCACTCATCATTTTTGTAGTCAATAAAGTAATAGTTTGGTCTAAAATTCTAACTTAAATTTAAAAGTTTAAATATCTCAACGCACTTTACCCTTCGAAGAAACAGCTACTCTCTAATACATATCGGCAGCAATCTAATTCCTCAGACGGACACCAAAATATCTTGAACTTACCTTCAACAAAAGTATGACTAGAGGCCAGCAGTTAAAAATGAAACGGGAGACCCCTAACTACTTTACTGAAACTCAGACAGAAATTATATGCATGCACACACTTACTTAAAACCATGTTGACGTATTACTTTCAAATAAACGGTATAGACAATAAGACTCGCTGGCGATAACTGCAAATTTGTATATGACAAACAAAACTCCAAATATTGACTTTTACCTACCAACAATCAACCAATACCCACCAATTTTTTACCAGCGATTTCATAATATCCTACATGGACTCCATTAGGCATATATATTGGCATTATTTCCTTATACAGTCAGACATTTTGCTGGTAAAAAGTGTAAGTAATGATTGTCACATATACCTGCACATTGAACATTGATTTTCAATACATTTAGAGAAAAAACATAAACAGGAAGAGGTAAAGTGACAGTGCTTTTAAAGAGAGAGAATTGGATATTAACAAGTAATCTACTTTATGTTTCCATTCTGAAAAATCAGTATTTCAGTTGCTATCAAAAATAATATTGAAAATAATTTGTTTATAAGAGACGATTAACAAATGCATAATGAATAATGAATGAATAATTATTGTCCTTGTTGTATAATGTCTTATCATTCTCATTTGCATTTGTTAATTGAAATTTCTTCATTGTACGATTATTGCTCGTTTGCCGGCAGAGGTTCTTGGGCCAAAACAAACAAAAGAAATCACATTAAGTCAAGAAATATCAATGGAGGTGAAAAAAAAAAAATTAGAGGAGAAAAAATGCAAGAAAAAAAATTGAATGAAAACAGTTGGTATTCCGTTGTCGGAATAAAAAAAAAAAGACAATAAATGGTCATTAGAAAAGATGATGTAACACTTATTATTAACCTTAGAATTAGGAGTAATCGGTCAATTAACGAACTCACAATAGTGAAGATTTTAGAAATAAATTCGAAATATAAGTCGCATTGATATTTATTATAATTCTAATAATATCTATTCTATTCTAACAATTGTAATATCTTAACTAGTAGCATCATGACCGTGGAATAGAAGGGGGTGGATTTAACATAACTCTAGCGCAGAAGAGTATGAAGCTTGAAGAAATGATTCCATGATGCTAGCCTAGGGATTAAAAAAGAAATTTGACATGAATTAATCAAATCAAATACCTATTTAATCTGCGGAGGGCCGATATATGGATACGGAAGGTAATCACTAGGAGGAAGACAGAGAAAGAGGGAGATGAAAGAATAGGAAGATGAAATTATTACTTAATGTTCCCGGAGAAGGAGGAAGTGCAAAGAAAGCCTTGATTAACAAGTTACATTTTCAAGTTGGCCGCTGACCTCCCCGACAACAGCGGCCCAATTCAGCCAGAACATACCTCAATTAAGGAGGGGGTTTTGTATCCCAGTCCGTTTTCCTAGTTTCTTAACTCCCGCTGGTGATTAGAACTCAGAACTCAAGCTCTTTGGCCTATCGTAATCCTCCAGTACTTCGTGCCATTTAACTTTGAATATTCCACCTAGTCATTTCCTGGACGTAAGTGAACGTATCAGATTATTTCGAGGATATTAAGTCATTTAATCATGTTTTCTTATTGACGTAAATGTTCTTTTAAAAATCCAACTTATATAATTAAATAATATAATATAAATAATAATTTCCGTTTGTATGTATCGTTTCAGTAACGTAAATAATTAAATTTGCGATAAAATAATTTGACGTTTCATTGTGAACCATAATCCTATAAATTATGATTGTATTAATATACTAAAAAGCAAATTAAAAGATTTTTCTTTAAAAAAAAAAAACTGTAAGGGCGCCTAACAGAAAGTTGCTTCAGGGCGCGGAGACCCCTAGAGCCGGCTCTGATTCTTACAATATTTAATCTTCTTTTCTTTTGTGGTTGTATCTTAGTTATCCCTGATGAAGGCCTACACCGAAGGTTTACACCGAAACGTCGCCACACAAACCCTTATTTTGTGTTCTTTCTATACCGCATCCCAACCATCTTCTTAATAAATATTTGTGTATATTAAATAGTTTTATTAAGTTTGAATTACAGCTAATAGGAGTAATAATTCATATCAAAGTTTGGTTTCTTTAACTTTAAGAGCTTTTTTTTCCTTCTAAATATTTAGTATAAGGAAATAATTATCAAGAAGATGGTAGTTCTATTATTTGTGCATACTAAACATTTAGAAAAACTAAAAAAAAAAGCCCTTAAAGTTAAAGAAACCAAAGATTAATAGTCCACGCCCTAATCCAATCTTAATAAAAATATTTATTAAAAAATAAATCTAATCTATAGATCCTTCCTTTTTTAGTAAAATTAGACTAGTAAAACTTAAAGCTCTTTTCAGCAACTATTAAAAATGGTAATAGATAAACATATTTATTAACCAAAGATGCATAAAATATCCATAAAATACGCCTTATAGGTGACCAGCAATGCTAGAGGGGATCAATCCAAACATATATATTAACAAAATCAGACTCGAACTCAAATTATTAATAAAAATAATTATGATGTGTAAGCAACATATTATATTGCCAACATTATATCCGTTTGGAATTAAAAAAATCATCATCATCTTTATCCGATGCCGCAATGGTCTTTGCAGGACCGTGGCCTCCACGATTAAAAAATGTACAACTTTATTAGTATTTTGAGCTCAACACATTCGCACAAAGTATCACTAAAATAAACCTAATAGTTATTAATTCATTTTTTCTAATAGTAATTCAATCTAATTATTTAATAATTTTTCGATTACTTTAAAAAAAACCTCTTCAATATAGTAATATAACAATGTACATTAAAAATACTTCTTGGTATTTTTATTCTTTGAAAATTTCTTGGTATCGATAAAACATTGTCATCGTTATGAGAATTTCAATACATTGTCCTGATTATTTCAAAAGATATCGCGCATAGCTGTTCAATAGTTTCTTCAGTTTGAAAGTTAATATTTAAAGAGAACTCAGTTAATATTTAAAGAGAACTGATGTAAAAATATGTTAAAGTGGTCGGAAACAAAGGATAGGATATTGAAAGAATGCAAGGGGCATTATATTTTAACTAAAAATCATTCATTTAAAAAAAATAAAAATGTAAAAAATACCATCAATCATCTATTTCTATATTTAACCTTTTAAACAATGGAATATTATTATTGCAATCTTTTCTGGAAAATATGGTTTACTTTCCTAACCGTATGATTTTCCAACCTTGGAATTTTCTGTATTAAGAATAAAATTCAAGGAATAGTTTTTGAGGTTTCCTCCTTTATTTTCCTAACAGCCAAAGTTTAATCTGATGTCTTTAAGTGTTAAAACTCTTGTTCTGGAGTTTGACCAGCTTCTCATGCGGAACTGCTACCAAAACTAACATTGAGATTTCAAAGTTTGCGGCTCTTGTTTAACACTAAAACTTCCTCTCTTTTATGTTTAAACAGAATTTTTAGGATTAAGATTTCGCCGTTTTTTTAAAATAATTTTTACACGAGTTTTAAATGTCGACGATTAGTCCGCACCGTTCAAAGCTATTAAATGTGACTAAATTATATTCCAAAAAAATTCTAATGAATTCTATTTCCAAAATATTATTATATTTGATTATAGATATTTAGTAAATTCTATTAGAAAGTTTTTCTAATTCTAATAATTTCCGTTTGTATGTATCGTTTCAGTAACGTAAATAATCAAATTTGCGATCAAATAATTTGGCGTTTCATTGTGAACCATAATCCTATAAATTATGATTGTATTAATATACTAAAAAGCAAATTAAAAGATTTTTCTTTAAAAAAAAAAAAAACTGTAAGGGCGCCTAACAGAAAGTTGCTTCAGGGCGCGGGGACCCCTAGAGCCGGCTCTGATTCTTACAATATTTAACCTTCTTTTCTTTTGTGGTTGTATCTTAGTTATCCCTGATTAATTGTTGGCAATCTATCTTGCAGTTGGTAACTTTTATTATCAATTATTTTACATTGTTAACTGCTGATCGTTAACAATGTAAAATAATTTATGATAAAAGTTACCAACTGGAACGATGGATTGCCAAAAATTTTCCTAAATATTTTATGAATGAGACTAATAATAAAATAAGACTTGTGATTAAGAAATTGTGAGGGAGAAATTATTCATTAATACATTTTTCTGACATGAAACTAATTAATGTGGTTGGTTTAGGAGCTCTCATATCCAACTCCTATTAGTGTCAGAATGTGCGACATAGAATACAACTTGTTAATGAGGCTGAAAAGAGACAAAATCTGAATGGTATAATTAACAGATTGGTCCGATTCATAATGAGTTGTGGTCTGACCGGTCTCAACATGACGTTGCAATAGAACTTTCACATTTGGGAGATGTTTCCACCTTGTTATTGTTGAAGTTCTTTTCTGAAAAACATCAGTTTTTGGCAAATGATTGAAGTTCTTTATAGCACTTAAATCATTCTTCGACTCTCGATTAGAGATTCGACAGCTGCGTTTGAGTTTAGGTTAGTGAACCTCCCAGGATGGTCCTATTTTTGAAACCACGCATTTCGAAAAATTCGAAGTTTAGAAAAAATATTACGGAAGTAAAGCGTAGTATATTCCTTAGCGATAAATGTGGTAATGGAATACTCACTGGTAGAAATAATGTGATAATTATACTGCACAAAGACCACTAAGTGCTGCTAATCGCCTAATGTCTAACTGAATATGTGACGTCACTAATTAAAAATACAAAATACGGCCAAAATAAATAAGAAATTAACTGCCTAATTTCTGCAACCATAATTCAACCCCAATGTTCTCAGTTCCACAATTTTTGGCATTGCACAGACGATATTAGTGAACGCCGATGGTTTATCGTTGCGTTTTCTAAAAGATGTCATGTGGTTTTTCACTACGCATAAACTGAACTATTTGACTCCATTATGTTCTTAAGGCGTGATATCCGGTATTTATCGCATTCATAACCCAGCCTTAGGAGTATTCCAAGGCGTAACTGTTAGGCAGTGGTGTAACCAGGCGGCGGTCCGAATTATAGTATTTATATTTATAGAGGGCTCCCTTACATACCCGGGTGGGGTGGGTTTCTTTAAAATAGATCCTTAAATGGACCCTCCCACCCCTCTGAAACGAAATTCTGGCTACGCAACTGCTGGTGGGATTGTACTAGATCTGAGCTTGTAGTTTAGGGTCATTGGAGGTAGTTATATGTATTATATATATATATATATATATATATATATATATATATATATATATACTAAACTAATTATTATATTAGATAGAGTGCTTCAAGTTACCATTCAATTATTGTAGAATTTGCTATACTTTTCCAATTCTTCTTTGTTTATTTAATTTAGTTTAATGTTTAACAAATATCAAATACCTAAGTCCTAAGAATTTGTTCTATTTTCGTAAATCGAACCTAGATTATTTCAATTTAAGCCCAATGCTATTACTACCATAAATAGCTCTACACTAAAAGGCACTGAAGAGTTAGTGAATGAAGAAAAAGCTAATGCTAAATCATTTGCTTGGCTTTGAGTAGGTATTATATATATATATATATATATATATATATATATATATATATATATATATATATATATATATATATATATATATATACATATAGATAGATAGATAAATAGAAGAAGGACTTTATTCTGGGACTAGGTCCCTTAAGAATAACACAATCGAACAAATAAAATAGAACAATATCTTGCCATAAGATTACAAAATAAAGATCAGTTATTTTTCACAATATTTTCAAAAATATAATAAGCAAACAATATAAATTTTTTTCTTAAAAAGATTATTCTTTTTAATTATTTAATTAATTATTTAATTAATTATTTAACGGGAGAGAAAAAAAAATATATATATATATATATATATATATATATATATCTTCTGTTTCTCACAGCCTTACATTTTTATAATCTATTTATATATACTATTTATAGCTATAATTTATTCCCCTTGGTCTCCCAACTTGAAGACCATGTATAAGGCCTGTGACCATTACATATATCAGAAAAGATATATCTCCTGTGGCACCCATGCGAGATTGGAAAACATTCCCATAGTTGCCATTGACAGAGGTGCCTGGAACCTAAGGAGCTTAATCAGATCACAACTGAGGAGAACAGGTGTTTCAGCAATCTTCATGCATGATGTATTATATTTCTACCCCAGGTTAAGTATATTTAAATTGAAATGAAGGGTGTCCATATTGATTTTATATTTGTATTATATACATATTTATCATTATTATAAGTATTTAAAAATTAGCATGTATTGAAGCCGTGCTAAGTTATGCCTGAATTATTTCTAAGTCAAAGAATGAATTATTTTATCACTGATAGCAAACAAATTGATAAAATTAATTAATAAACCAAATTTGGTAAAATAGATAAAATTTAGAATAGATAAAATAGATAAAGTCATTTAGATAAAATGACTTGTTAATGTTAGTAGGGTTTGTGTAATGTATTTTGGGTTTTACGAAATTTCAAACGAAATTAAAAACTATTTTTATTGCATAAAATCGCTGGCCTCCATCATTGTGTTATTTTAGTAGAATAACGGTAAACTACCGAACGGTAATACCGATTTTATTATCTGGGCATATTTTTCGAGTATAAGTAATTAAGCTAATAATAACAAATAAATAAGCTAAAAGAGTAATGAAATATGCAATAATTCGAATATAAACATTGACCGCTAAGCACAGCAAACAATACAATGCCGTCTGAAACTTCTTTTTGGTCTCCTGTTAAACTTCGATGATGTTATTTAGGATAGTTTACCTCTGACGTGCAAATTTAAGCCAAAAGATAGTTTGATTTACCAACAGTTTGTTTGTAGGAGAAATATTATTAATATTTAATAATATAGTTATTTTAATTAAGATACCAATTATACCAGATTTGATATTGATAAGAAAGAAGCTAAATTTTCTAAAAGAAAACCAACAAATAAATTTAAAGAGACATCAAAAAGGTCCTAGACTCTTTCATCTAATAGTTCTTTTATTACCAGCTAGTCCTCTTTCAATGGCAAAGATACCTCCGCCAGCCTTGGGGCGAATAGAGAACGGGAATAGCCCATAAAAAGACTGGAAGATATTCGTCACAAAGCAGAGTGTGACTAATTGTCCAAGTTGTGTTGTTACACCTGGTCCTGAGGGCCCCCAGGGGTGCCACAAGTCTCGAGCCAGTAGCACTCCCTCACCTTACTGGTCTCTAATAATATATCATGTTGATTTTTTTTTTTTTTTTTTAAAGTTTAGGAGTGCAATCCACACTCGCATGAAACATTAATAGGCAACACATAAATCATGGGGAAACGATTTATAGTGAATCATTACAGTTAATTTTTAAGTGATAAAGCATTACTTTAAATCCATTGCTCACAATTAAGAAACGTTAAAACCTCCTTCGTATTATATCTTAGAAAATTCTTTAATATTCATATATTGAAATATTTATAACATTATTTCTAAATACTGTAGCTCCACGTCATAACTTTCGCTTACATTATAAATTTAGGTTATTAGTTTTTAAAAAACAGCTATCAATTCATGCCAACATAAAACAGTACTGTATTAAGTTTACGACGAATAACATAGTGTAATAAGTAATACCTAGCTCCTACGGATCATTCATTTTGGACATAGGATTGGGATATTCGGTAGGACTCTAAACTCCACAAGGTTCATTGTAGGAAAACACTGAAAACTTTGGAATAAAAGAATTTTCTAAGAATTGTTTTTTCAAGTGATGGGACTAGCTAGTTTTTTGTTTTCGTTATTAATTTTTTTTCCTTAATGCATCTAAAGAGTTTTTTTTTAATATGTTTTTTTTCAAAATCTGTGTGGCTTTTATGTGGAGATCTAAATTCGGATTTTTTTTTCGAGTAATGGAGACGATCTAAGAATTAAACCATTGGTAAGTCCAGTGTTATATACTGTACATCAGTTATGTTCTAAAGCCTCCTGCTGGTTTAACACTTAAATTACAAATGGCGATACATCATCGCAGCATTTAGGAAAAGAGCCAAAGGGAAATAATATCTTATATTATATGATTATAATATTATATATGATATCATCGTTTTGGAGATAAAAGTGATCAACTGCTCCTTCTCCTTCTTGTGAATATTAAAGTTCACAAGTTCACCTTCTCCTTCTTGTGATCTACCTGTGCCTGAATCAAATTTACGCTTCATTATTGACAAAATTGGGAAATTATCATTGACTATAATATTAATTAAATTATTGAGAATTTTACAATTTTGTCAATACTGAAGCGTAGATTAAGTTCAGGTACAGGTAAATAAATAGCAACTAACTTCATTTTAGCAAAAATGCAGTTGGTCACTTTTACCTCTAAATCTACGATATATATAGTGATAGCTTGAGGAAATTACTAGCAAATTTCTCTCCCTCTCCCTCACCCGCTCTCTCTCGCTCTCACTCTCTCTCTCTCGGATCTTTTACTAAAAATAAAGTTTAAAAAAATTCAATCTCAGTTTCTTTGAATGATATACCAGTAGGCATGGTCCAGTTTTTATTGTGTCCCATTCTAGTGGATCGCGATGTATAATAGCTCTATACAGCTATATTCCTCCATAATGAAGAAAATTGTGGACAATATTACGAGCTGGTATGGCAGTTTCTCAGGCGGGAGGTAATGGCGCATAATTTATTGTTTTAATTCGAAAGGAAAACCACGAAGCTGTGTAGGAGCGCTGCCTTTAATTAAAGCCACCAGTAAGCGCGGATCTTGCAATTTGTCCGCTCTATGTTGGGTTACGTCTTTACGGTAAAGACTTTACCTCAACTTGCCTGTCGGACCGGAGACAAAGTGTGCAACGGTAGTCACTTGAAATAAAAGTTTTCTTTGAATACTTTTAAAACTTTTGTTTATTTATTTTTAATTCCTCCTCAAATTTCTTTAGATTATAATAAAATTAAATCAAAAACGAAAATCCTGATTCACTATCTTTTAAAAGAGAAAAGGTTTAAAAAAAAAAAATATTCGGTTGCCACTCTAATGTTCAATCTAGTACAGAGGTGTCAGGTGGTACGTATATGTTCTTAATTTCTATTTTCTAGGCAGAGACGCTACTTTTTTTTTAGCTCACTTATCATCAAGAGACTATTTATCCCGTCTTATTCCCTAAATGAAATATCTTAGGGTATGACGCGTGGCAAAACGGTGTATCAAAGTTTTGTTAGTAGCTTTCTGAGAGGGAGCTTATAGCTCATTAAGCTAGACGCACAGGAATTAGTCAATATTACCTCAGACAAACAATTTTTCTTCTTCTTCGATAGCACTACAACCCGTGAAGGATCTTGACTTCCTCCTACAGCAACCTCCAGCGTCCCTGCTCTGTGCCACTGCCATCCAGTTTCCCACGCTCAGATACTCTCTATTGTCATTGGCCACACAATCTGCCCAGTATAGTTTTGGTCTCCCAACTCAGCGACGACTAAATAGGGGCTCAGTTATAATTTTCCTAGGTAGTAAATCATCAGCCATTCTGGCGAGATGTCCTGCCCATCTGAGCCTTCCAAACTTGATGAAACGGGAGATATCCTGTTCATGATATAAATCATACAGCTCCAGATTGTTTCTCCGTCCCCATTCATTGTTTTCAAAGACACCTCCATAAATTCGGGGCAACACTTTCCGCTCAAATATAAGAAGGAGCTGGTCCTCAGTTCTGGATGTAGTCCAGATCTCTGAGCCTTAACAAAGTACAGGCCGGATAAGATTTTTATAAATGATAATTTTTGTTCGCCTTGTAACCAGATTGCTTGAAAAATGCTTTCGGAGTCCAAAATAGCAGTGGTTCGTAGCTAATATTCTCCTCTTGATCTCAACTGCGATTTCGTTGTTGAAAATTACCATAGATCCAAGATAGACAAATCCTGAGACATGCTCAAACCTGTAAGGCCCAAAAGCGCAACACTCGCACCTGTCAATCCCGGAGCTTGATCCGAAACCATGTACTTTGTTTTAGCTTCATTGATAATGAGTCCCATGCGTCTCGCAGCAGCTTCTAGATCAAGGAAGGCTTTTACTACCGCTTGTCTGGATCTCCCCACAATAGCTATGTCGTCTGCATATACCAACATCTGACAAATCGGTTTTGTTCCATACCGTGCCAGTAGTCTGTATCTGAGAGTCCCTTATTGCTTTCTCTAGCGCCATGTTAAAAAGTAGGCATGCCAGTGCGTCACCCTGCCTGACTCCTTTCCTGGACGAGAATTCCAATGTCCTCCGACCTTGTACCTGGACCAACACTTGCCATTGTCAGCCTTATAAGTCGTATGAACTTGGATGGAACACTTAGCTCATATAATGCTTTGTAAAGCTCTGCTCGGTGAATACTATCGTATGCAGACTTAAAGTCAACAAATAGATGATGTATAGTCACATTATACTCCCTTCCTCTCTCGAGTATTGTTCGGAGGCTGAAAATTTGGTCTGTTGTAGATCTGCCTTGTCGGAATCCACATTGATAATGACCAATTTCCCGTTCAACAATTGGGAGAAGCCGGCAAAATAAAATATTTGAGAGGATTTTAAATGCACATGGAAGCAAGGATATAATTAGTGCATTTAAACATATCTCCTTTTTTGTGTATGGGACAGATCAACGTTTTTCTCCAGTCTCCAGGTAATACTTCACTGCTCCAGATGTTCATCAGCAAGATGTGAAAACACTTTAGTAGCTCCATAGATTCCTGTTTAAACAGTTCCGCGGGGAGTAAATCAATGCCAGGAGTTTTATGATCCTTCAACCGACTAATTGCATCAACAACTTCTTCCTCATCAGGTGGTTCTAATTCTCCTTCATAAAGCTGATGCTCTGGAGAATTATCGCCGCTCTCTTCCCCTCCATTCAATAAGGTCTCAAAATATTTCCTCCATTTCTCCATGCAAGTTTTATTATCCGTCAATAGGGTTCCTTCCGCATTCATACACATAGTCGGGGCCTGCTTAAATGGTTTTCTAGTAATGTTGATTCTCTGGAAAAATTTTCTAGCTTCATTTTTGAATCGAAACCTCCAGTTCTTCTAGGTCAACATTATATCGTTGTCTCTTTTTCTGACGATGACCTCGCTTCTCTTCCTAACGTTTTCTCCGGTATTCCTGGATAGTTCTACGTGTCCGCCTATTGATCATGGTTTTGTAGGCTTCATTCTTTGCATCTGTGAGGGATTTGCACTCTTCATCGAACCAAGTCTTTTTCTGATGGGTCCAAAACTTCTTCTGCTACTTGTGCAATGGTCGAAGAGCATCTTGCCCACTCCTCTTCAATATCTTCGCTGGTAGGCCGCTGAGAAAATCTCTGATCCAATTTTTTGGAGTACTGACGCTGGATTTCTTTCTCTTTGAGCTTTTTCAGATTAAACCGCCTGATAGCCGGTACTGATGCATGTCTTGGACAGCTTATGCGTTCTTTGATGTGTGCAATGCTTAAGAAATGGTCTGAATCCACACTAGCACTTCTGAAGACCCGTACATCCGATATACTGCTCATGTATCTACCACTGACAAGAAGATGGTCGATTTGGTTTACATGTCGGCCATCTGGAGTAGTCCACGTTCCTTTATGGATATCCTTGTGTGGAAACCGAGTGCTTGCCACAACCAGATTCTTCGATACTGCAAAGTTGATCAACTTTTGACCATTATCGTTAGTCTCTTCATGCTATGTCTTCCAATTGTGGGCTCATTACGGGCTTCCTTTCCAACTTTAGCATTGAGAGCTCCAACTATCAATTTTATATCGTATTTTGAGCAGGAATCAATTGCTCTTTCAAGCATATCATAAAAAGCCTCCTTATCTTCCCCCTCAGCGGCCTCGATGGGTGTATGAACACTAAATATGCTCAGATTCCGAAATTTTCCTCGAATTCTGATGTAACAGATTCTGGGGCTGATGGCTTTAAATGCAATCACAAGTCGTCTGAGCTGTCTTGTAACAACAAATCCAACACCAAAGGTGTGGTGTTTATTGCTGCAGCTGTGTGGTGCTTTTTCTCTAAAATACCTTGACCGGCCTATCTGATTTCTTGGATGGCAGTTATGTCCAACTTGTATCTGTCAATCTGTTCTAGAAGCAAATGAAGTGCTCCGGGTCGAAAAAGTGATAAAGGTTCCAAAAACAAAGATTTATCCTATTACGTTTGCCGTGTTTTATCCGTTTATGACTGTCTATATCCGAAGCAATTCTGTGGGGTTTCACGATTATTTATTTTCGGGTAGTGGGGCAATCAACCCTCTCTACGCACCCTAGTATGCTGGTGGGGATGCCACCTTTGTGTCTGCATACTTGCACCCCCTCCGGAGCGGCTGCCTAGGAAAGGTGATCCTAGTGTGAGTACCTTAGTGATCTTAGTCTGTAGTGTGAGGATGTGAGTAGTGTGCTGTATAAAGTGTACTGTGTGAATGTCAGAATAAGTGTTCCCCCAACCTGGATTTTTATTAAGTCGAAATTCATCGATCTCCTTGATAGATATAAATAACCGTGACAAGGGAAAGACAGCACTAGATAGTCCAAACAGCAGAGCGACGGATAGACAAAACATCTCAGGTGTAATTGGACCTTCAGTGATATGATAATAAATCACAACACTCCTGAACAAGGTGCTACGCAATTAGCAATGGGTGTACTAATGATTTGGAAGTAGATGTGTGATCAGTAAGTTAATAATAGGAGATATCACCTTCATTCATACAATTGGAGGCGAGCTGTTCTGATTTATACACAAAGTTTATTTAGGCAATTAAAACTAGTCAAGAGTTCACTTGTTCCATTGGTTTCTACCCCCATGTTTCCTTCATGATCCTTTTACAATTTCGGATGGTGTAGAACCGAACTCTTCACCTTAAAGTACATCTTTTCATGGTCTTCAAGTTGACAACTTATTTCCAGTTGATACCCGCATGATGGTTAGGAGGGATCAATCCCTAACTTATTTCAATATTCTGCTTCTCACAACCTTATATTTGCATAAATATCGTGATATTTGATAAATAACATCAATATATATTTATCAAATAGCATGATAGTAATACAAATTTAAGGCTGGGAGGAGCAGAAAGGTTATTTAGTTCAGTTTAACCATGAGAGGCGCATTTTGAGCAGGAAGTTTCTTTCTCAGCAGAAAGGATCTTCGTTCTCAGAGAAACTGATTGATTTAATCAAAAAACTATTAAACGATTTAAGTGCTTGGGAAGCCACCAGTAAGTTGACATAGGTCTGTTTATATAGGATAATTGTATCCTAAATGGCAGAAAACCCTTATGGATTCAAATATGCTTTTAGCAACGCTGTGACACATGAGAATATCGTAAAGGTGTGAGAAAAGCTCTGATAAACTCCCTCAAGTATTTAATAAGTCGAAATTCATCTCCCTCCGTGACAGATATACAAAGCCCTGACGAGGAAAAGACAACACTTAATAATCTAAAGAACTGAGAGAAGACAAGGCCGAGACGGTGCGCATTTCCCTTGAATAATGAAGAGGTTGGAACGTGGTGTGGACACTAAACCAAGACCTGCAAAGGGTCTTAACCGTTTTAGTACCGCACAACTCCAAGGGGCCGGCCTTGGATGCTTGTGCCTATATTAAAAATGCCATCGGGAGAACGAAAATAGTTTTGGATATTTCAGGATGAATTTCACACTCACGTATGCACGTAATGCATAGTAATGCATTAGCAAATTGTAGAAGTTTAATTAATCCATTCTATTGAATAACAAGATGGTAAACAGCCTTCAACACGTACCTAACAGGTCACCTAAAAACTGATTTATTTATCGTTAAAATATTAACCACTGTACTTACGGATTTCAGAGGATATATCCATTATTCTTGATTAGTTAAAAACAATAAAAATCATATTATTTGGTTTCTGAAAAATATAGATTTAAGTTAGTTTAACTAATAGGTTACTGGATCAGCTGACATAACTGGTTTAGCTCACATAACGATACACAGGGTGCCTGAGAGGAAGAAAAAAATTGAAAAAGAGGATTTTGATTGTTGGATAGAGGCATGAAAATTACACTATTGGGCAAATGGAATGTGTACAACTTTGTATATTGAGTAATTTGATATGTATCATCTCATTTGATCTTTTTTTTCGGCTTCACATATCATAATTTTAACATTTAAAAATATATGACCAAGATTAGGTTGATTTTTAAATAGACGAAAGGAAGTGTTACAGGTCACGCTGATCCGATCTGATCGCAGATCAAAGATTAAAAAAGAACAATTATTTCTACTCGATCTATCTATGTAATGTCTTTTACGAATGAGCAGTTTCATGTGCGACATAAAGCGCTTTCTCAAACCAAACGTGGGTCACCGTTTGATGTCTGGCTTTCCATTATTCTGTTTGATACGATTCATTCATCAATTAAAGTTGTTTGAGGTATGTTATATAATTAGTAATATAATACAAGCTTTGTATTTTTGAGTTGTGGATTTTACATTGTATTTTCGTTTTTAATAAATTTAAATTATTATTTAGATTTAATAATAATTTAAATAATAAATTTTATTTTGAGTGATTTTTTAACTTGGAAAAGTATTAAAATAAAGTTATGTAAGCTAAGAAAAAATATATATTTTTTTTTATATCTTCCCAACTTAAATTTTTTTTTCAAATTTTATTAATTTATTTAATTTTTAATAAGAAAGAAAAGGTGGAAGAAAATCATAAAGACGATTCTACATCCACTTGGTCTGTAGTCTATGAAATTAAGAGTAAGTAAGGAATTCTTTGGGAATCTCAAAACTTTAGTTAAATGAATATAATAGAAACAAATTTAATCTACTTTCAATCTGCTTGATTATAATCAAACAAACAAAAATCCCTAATTATAATTTATCTCGTTTAGAATTATATTAGATATTATATATTTTATAATTATAAAGTTATAGTTTACGGTTAAAGTTGATGAAATTCAGGAAATTATGGTTGAGGTTGTGGTCAGAAATAAAGGATATAATAAATATATTTTTTTTTTTTTAAATATAATAACAAAGGAAAGCCTTGGTGGTTGTGAGCAGTGAATCATAATAAAGAGCTAATCCAGTCCATTGAGTGAGCTTTTAAAATCCAATTCCATAAAACAGGCGGTCTTACCGCATCGACCAGGTGCCATCTGTAACGTTGCTCAAGTTTAAATCATTTAAATCCAGTTTTACAAAACCGTAGTTAACTTATAATTTTTAAAGTTTTAATCAATAATCAATCATAAAAAAAAAATCAGTCCTGCAAAAGCCCAAAACGTCTAACTCTGAATTACATCAGATGCTCAGGGCTGAATTGATTCAAAAAGGGTTTACCACACCAGGATTCACATACTGTCCTTCAAAAAGAAAACAAACGAATTCCATGAAGGCATTGTATGAACGGATGAATGGAATCAATGGAGCACAGGAAGTCTATATTATAGTTCAATTAATTAATTTCACAACAAACTAATTTACATTACGCCAATAAAAATAAATCGGCAACATAAAATAATAATATTTTACGTAACAAAAAATATTCTGGCATTTTAGCAGAAATACTGTTTTTGTGCTAGTTCTTGGTTTTCGGTACTGTTACTGGTACCTACTTTTAAAGTTTTTCTTATACTTTCCATATTATTCTTACCTCATATACATATTATCCTTATATACACGTGGTTGTTTTCTTTTTACTGTAAATGTACAATATTATACTATATATATATATTAATCTTATAAGTTGACATACATCTTTTTCTTTTGTATAGGAAAACAGAATTTTTTTTCTACTGCTTCCTTCTACCATAAACGATCTCACAATAGCGCAAAAGGAAGGACAAAGGAGGGCGGTGAAGATGGTAGAGGAAGAGGCGGGCTAAAACAATGCACATGATTTGTAACACAATTACGCAGGAATTGAAATTCCGAGAGTAATTCTCAGGGTCCGGCTGCAAATGGAATTCGAGTTGGCCATTACCATACGGGCTCCGCTATTAGATTTCATTTACATATTTATACTACTGCTTCCCAGCTTCCTCATTATATCCTTTATGGAGAAATTAAATATAATGTCAAAACATTTTCACCACCTCTTAGAGTTTTCACGTGTGAGGAGCCCATATGGGATTTGGTTCTTAACTGCTCAGTCTTTTTATATTCTAGACCTATACCTTTTGTTTATTCATAAAATATGATCTATGTTTGCAGTAGTTAAACAATTAAATCATTAATTTTCTTTCCCGATTTAATTTTAAATGTAATAAAATTTAATTTTTGGGTGATTTATGTAAAATATCCCGACTTTATGAATATTTCTTTCTCGGCCAATCAATTTCATATTACTTATGGCATCGTAAATGATAATAGTCAGGGGCTTAATACTTACATTACATGCTAGACTTTAGTTATTTGAATGCCCTTATATCGCATAAAATATTTTATTTGATTACTCCGTACTTGACAGTGACGGATTTACTAGCAACCATATTGATTGTAGACCACGTTGATTTTCCATAACAGTTAGACTGAACATGGCTGAAATTTTAAGGGTAGATAATTTCCAATATAATGAAAATATCAAAAGTAAAACTGTAAAAAAAAAATAAATAAATAAGTATGAGGAAAAATTAAAACTGAAGAAATCAAATTTCATCTAATTGTAATTATTTATTTAATTTTTACCTATTTTTGGTAAAAATACGGTATTAAAAATATTTAATTGGTTAGTTAATTATAATAATGTAATTTTTATAAAAGGTTGGACAAGCCTACTGCAATACGAGTGAACATTTTAACCTAGAGTAAATAGAAAAAGAGGAACAAATAATTTTGTAATTTTATGAGGAAAATTTAATTTCGTAATTTTGTAAGGAATACTTAATTCTGTCATTTTTGAGAAACACTTGATTTTGTAAACAATAGGGCCTAAATGCATTGGATTACTAAGTTACACAGCATGCTAAACAACAGCATTAGACATTTGGTTGCAAACTACAAATAACTACCAATAACAATATTTATAAATATAGTTATATAACAAAAAATAAAAATGCTTATAACTTAAATAAAAATGCTAATATAACTTAAAAAAAACAGCTGGATCTAGTTCCGTTTATCGTTCCTTTCCATCTTCGTTCCGACATCACGGTGTGGCATGTTGAATATAGGTCAATGACTTGCGTTCCATTCTATCTTCGTTCCAACTCAGGACATTTTGGCCAAAGATTTTCGTTCCATTCCATCTTCCTTCCGGCCTTGCAATGTGCGGGAATTTTATCACGAGTCGTCCACATTATAAACTTCGAAAATTATTAAACAATAATTCATATTTGTTCGAGGATTCTATATATATATTTTCTCTTATGACATCTAGATTGGTAAAAATAGTGAAATAAAATAAAATGTGGATTCTCCAAGGGTTTTAATTCCTAATAACCCCTAAACTCCTAATAAATTTCATTCAATGATATGAAGTTTGAATGAAGTTTGATGAACGACAAAATTTTCGATCCTTAAGAAGCACAGTGGGACGAATTAAAAAATAAGTAGGCATCTATATTATTTTATTTTTTCTTTGAATATTATTTAGCATAATTATATTTTAGACATGTTAATGGTTTTGTTAAGTTATTTTATGAATTTAATATGTCTCGGCACTTCATGCCTCGGATAATTCAGTATTTATATTTTATTGTATATAGCAATTATATTTATATATATAGCAAGAAATAACTTATTTTAAAAGGTGGTATAAAATTGGGTTTCTACGTAATTTACAAAATAAATTTCATATTATTGGAATAAATTTATTAAAATAAAATTTATAAAAAGTATTTTCTAAATTATATTATGTACCTATTTACTTAGGTACTTTATCAGTACTCCTCTTATTAAATAAAGATATTTAAAAACAGATAATTAGAAATGTTTTTAATCTGTCATTCTCAAACGGATTCTATCTCCACAGCATCAGCAGGAAGATCAGCGTCTGTCTGGAAGATCATAGGGATTTGAGATCAATGCTAAAGTTTCTGTCCACATCTTTTTCGGTTTTTAGTCTTCAACTATGCTTGATTTTAATGAGGAAATACAGGGATCTGATGTCGGCAAAAGATGGCCTGAAATGTCTTCGTTCGACGCTGTCCTACTTTTTTATTTATTGAGTGAATTTCCTGAAATTCTCTCGAATTCTTATTTCCAGAGCTTCCTTCGTCAATTGTCCAATCGGTAATATTGACTGGTTTACTATCTCCTTGCCAGATTATCAATAAAATCTCGCAGATAAATGGCCCAAAAAATAATTCGTATAACTTTTTCAGTAAAATTATTATATTAATTGAACAGTCGGACGCAGTTGGATGGAATTCTTAGATAATTATAAATTAGAATAGTTACTGGTTAACGAAACGTAAATGCACGAACAAATACAAACATTTTTTATTTAAATAAAACAGATAATGAATATCTAAAACTTAATTTAGATTAAAAAAAAACCCGAGTCATCATAAAAATTATTGATGTGCGAAATATTTTGAGCGGATCTAATAAATACAGTGTAAAGGTTTAAAAAAAAAATTAACTATATTTTTTCGTTAGAAAAACTCAAAACATGAATTTTGAGTTGTGGAATTCATATAAAACTAATATTCAGAAAAATGTATAAAAAAAAAATATATTATTTTACGTTTTCATATAACCAATGTATTCTAAAAAACTTTCCTGAGTTAAAAAGTTTCATTTTCAATTTTGTTTATTTACTCCGTTATTAATAAGGAAGTTTCGTTCCACTGTATTGATGTATTCACTTGCAAAATAATTTTTGGCTGGTTCATTTTAGTTTTCACTAGTGAAAAGAGTAACAAAAAAAAAAAAATTGAATTGTAATATTCATTCCGTAAATTTTAGTTTTCTCTATATCTATCAGCAGTGGCGTACACAGGGGGATATTTTCCCTCCTCGGAATGTACGAACAAATATAATTTTCATACCCACCCGCATAAGATTTGTATTTTGAGTAATATTTTAAAAATAGTTTTGTTTTTTCCAGTTGTACTGTGATTGTAATCGAGGGATGAAGTTCTTTATTTCCTTTAAAAAATTATTTATTTGTCTTGTCGTACCAGACCATTGGCATATAATGTCATCTACATACCGATACAAGTATATGATATGTTGACATAATTTTTTAAAGGAAATAAACGAAATTCATCCTTCGATTAAATTCACAGTAGAACTGGAAAAAAACAAAACCATAAACTTTTTAGATATAGAAATCTCAATAAAAAACAAACATCATGATTTTGGAATTTACCGGAAACCCACCCACACGGATGTCGTTATAAACAATGGAGCGAGGAGACCGATAGCACATAAACTCGCAGCCTTTAATAGCATGATTTACCGTCATTTGAACATACCATTAAATAAAAAGAGCTATAATAAAGAAATTGAAATAATATATTCCATAGCCAAAAATAAGGGGTTCAACGAATCCACTATCAATCATATTTAAAAAAAACAAATACAAAAAAAGACAATTAACGATATCTATTCAACAACCCCCGAAGATAGGCCCATCCCGAAACATTATGTTTTGATTCCTATTACGGCCCTATATCCACCAAAGTCGGAAATGAATTGAAAAAACCAGGATTAAACCCTGCATTTAAAAAAGAAAAAATCCTATCCTCATACTTCTCTTCTCCTAAAGACAAAATAGACCCTTTCCAAAAAAGTGGAGTATACGCACTAAATTGTAATGATTGTGCAGCCAAATACACGGGAAAAACTGGAAGATCGCTAAATCAGAGATTAAAGGAACATCTACGTGCATATAATAATAAGACAGATAATTCCAACATTGCAATTCATTTAAATGAAAAAAATAAAATAAATTCATCAAAGACTCAGGAGTTAAATTAATACATCACGTTGAAAACAGTCTCAAATTAAATATAAATGAAGCAGTTGAAATCATAAAAATTTTCAAATCCAATCCAGATTTTTGCTTAAATGACCAAATAAATATCTCCAATAGTCCAATCTTAAATTTATTCCCATCTATAACAGAAAAAACCATTACTCACCGGCATTACTGGAAAAACCCTGACCCTTAACCCGTTTACCTAGAAACATTCTACCTACCTTGTTAGTTTCATTCATTGTTAGTTCAATCCGAGAAGAAACCAGTACAAACTTTTCTGTTTGATATAATCCATTTAAACCTTAGTGAGTACCAGCATGTATTTGATTTCTTGTCTTAATTAAATTCATAATTCATAAATGTTTTATAATACTGATTTATATTAATCTAATTTAATATGTTTAATAATACCAACTTATATTTTCAATTGCTTATTTTTGAATTTTTTGTGTGTTTTTAGAGCTGAGGATGAATATATAACATTCGAAACTAGTTTTATTTCATATAAACAAAAACAAATTTATAGATGTGGCAAATAATTTATCGATCCCCAATTAGATTGATCCTTCTATACCATCATGCGGATGTCAACAAACTTTCTAAGGTTAGCCAAAGTTCGATTCATTTGTGGGACTCCACACTCCGCTATCAACTATTAATCATTTAGTGAATTATTTTTAAATCATATAAGGTATACATTACTCCGTAAACCTGAAATGACCAGGTAGGAGAAAAAGAGCAAAATGGTGCAAAATGGAGATAATTTGTCTGATGATGGCGAGGTTGCTGAAAACGTTATCGGAAATGTTTCGTTTCTCTGGGAATCTGCAAATACCTGCCGTTGAAAAAAAAAAAAAAAAGACATCGTGAGAATGCTAAATCACCTGAAAAAATGGGGATGGCCCAGATTCAATGAGGACAAATGATCTCCTAATTTGCCATTTAAAAATATAAGTATTCGTAATTTGTAATGTTAATTTGAGTACAATTTATATGCCAATATAACATCAGAATAAAAAAAAAAGATTATCGATTCTTTAAATATTCCGTTATTTATTATTCTTAACTACACAATATTATAAAAAGAAAACATGTGAAGAAAATTTGTTTTATCATATTTGGAAGTTTAAAAGTTTATTTTTCTCGCTATACTCAGCACACCTCTTAAATGTGCGAGTTTGTATGAAAAAAAAAGCTGTGATCTTTCTCACCCCAAACACGGATTATCTGTGGCCACGGAGATGTTTCTTTCATTGTACAAATAATCTGAAAAATATGAAAAAATAAGAAATATAACTGAAAAGGTACTGTAAAACATCACCTCAAATAGACGTTTTTAAGCCGAACGTTACGTTCGTAATTTTCGCCATTCGCACTCTGGTTGACGGTTTGTGTGTATATATATATATATATATATATATATATATATATATATATATATATATATATATATGTGTGTGTGTATATATATATAAATGTATTTTTTTTTCAAATAATAACGATGATATCGGAAGTACGATAAGTAATTGATGATAGTAAGGAAAACAACCAAGACTGTTATTAACCTATTAGCCTATATCTCACGTTGCCTACCTTACACCACAAGATTTTTATTAATTTTAATCTTTGATGAAATTCCCCCTAAACTAGGAAAAGATCTTTCCATGAATCCAAACTGACTTATGAAGGAAGACGTTCCTTATCACTGACTTAGGAACAGTAGTGAAAATTCCCGAAATTAAACTAAATACTGTTAACATGGACCTATTTTCTGCGAACAGAGCCCATGGCCTACCGCATCGGAATACAATTTCTAATACGTCGGCTATTTCAGTTGGGAAGGGGTCTTATTATTCCGGGAGGCAGAAGACAGGATGAAATGAGAGGGAGCTTAGACCGCTCCTTCGGAATAAATGAATTATTCACGAGGTAGCCCACACCCGCCGACAATACGCATTTAAAGCGAGGACGCATTTCGACGATTTTTGTCTGTCCAACGGAGTCCGGTCCCTCCAATAGGGCTCATCCACTACCTCTTGTTATTCCCCGCTCTCACCCTCCTCTCGACAGATTTTACAGTTTTCTTTAATTTTTAACATGAATGTCCTTCTCTAAATATACAGCGATATGTACCTTTTGTAAAAAAACAAAAGAGCTTCCATATTATTGTATGTTCAAACGAACTCTAGATGCATACCAAGAGTGAAATAATTTTGTTAGTCATTCCAGTCAGTGGACGAGTGCCTTCTCTCATCTAAAATATAAACAGAGCATATTTCAGCCCGTGGCAGGTGATGAAACCACGTTTTCGTATTATATGATGTAATTTGATTTCATATCATTAGGTCTTTTGTTCTTTTAGCAGATTATATAAATAAATTAAAGTTCTGTTTAGATATACAATTCGAGTATACGGTCAGAAGTTATGTTTTCAGCTATTTACATGCACGTCAAAAGTCACTGACGGACCGATTAACATATTTTTATTTTAATTATACCACTCTGCATCAACCATGACCAAGTCTGCATCACTTATGTGTTATAACCACATGCTATGTTTGTGCATAACGAACTGTCCGGCTTTTTAGAAATACGAATTTGCTAATTGTGAATGTTTTTCGACACCTAAAGAAAATTTTATCAAGGAGGTAACGGTCATGGCCAAATGAAAACATTATCTTCGAAATTATCTGTATATTCTTGTTCAGAAAAGATAATGAGTAGTAGTCTTTGTGTCCATGCTGGTCGAATCTGTTTTAAGGTTGCCAAGTAAATATCAAAGAGTTAATGTAAATTTGTTTTTTTATAGCTCCTTATTATAAGGTCATAGCTATTATTTTCATTATGACAGTGCTTGAAACCCCGATATAAATACAAATTATGCATGTTCGTTTATCTCTATATATAGAATAATTTACACCTCTGCTAGAAGAGTGTTACAATACCGAAATTTTCGATTTTGAAATATTGCACCGCAATGCTTTATAAGAAATTCTCATTCTCGAAAAATGGTAACAGCCGTAGTACCAACGCTATCTGCTAGATAGCGCATATAACCCTGTTCTACAAATAGGAGGGAGAATCTTCTTATGCTTGAAGAGAATGACAAATTCAGATAGAGCTCAGTTTTCTATCTTCAAGGAGTACTACCCACAACAAACGGGAAAGTTTCACTGTTCTAATATAAGCCTGCGCTACAATTTAACTATATTTAACTTAAATACTAAGATGAGTACCAACATATAATATTTGGCATGAACGTGAAGTCACCAGCGGATCAATCTAGATCACTTTTTTTATTTACTCTTTTATAGCTGGCTCTTGATATGATGAGAGCGGAAGATGAAAGAGAATTTATTTTCTTCCAAATAATAAAAGAATCCTATTTGAATTTCATTAGTAAACTATTTCTTTACAAGAGAAATTTAAGAAAGTATACATTTATGAAATTAAGAAGACGCTTCGCTCTCTTCAGCTTCAGCCAGAGCCTAAATTCGATGTATGGCAAAATCCGAAAACTTACACAAAACCCCACAGGAGTTGGAGGCAATAAAAAACGAAACTTTATGTACCTCGTTACTGGGATCCACATTCCAAAAGATTTGAAGTAATGTTGATGGGAATGCATTAATGCCTAAGTCAGTTATTGCTGTGATCAAAGGTGCAGTACCTAGCAATGATTATCATGATTATGATTATCACTGAAAATTACGTTCCAAAAATTATGCTTAAAAGCGAATGTCCTCTTTATCTCGAAGGTCCTCTTGAAAGCGAAGGTTATATTTACTTTAATATTTCTTGGTTCTGTTTAATTATTATTATATAATGTTCATTCAATTTTTTTATATATATTTTTTAATTAACTTATCATTTAGCTTTGTTCACATTCCTAATAAAAGATGAAAATAAGATTTTTTTTCAGTGCCTAATGGGATAAATGTTTTATTAAAATATTCCTAAAATAAAAATGTTCATTAAATTTTATTAGGAAAATGAATTTTGCATTTTAACGAAATGGTCTATTTATTAATTTGTAATTCAAAAAATACTCTTTTTTTAACCTCCTGTTCATGTGATCGAGTTCATTTGTTGTTTTGTTTTTAATGTGAATAATTTGGATTGATTGTGCATTAGCATAGAGATATGTCTGTATTCCTTCAGACTTTTCAGTCCATGTTGACAAAATTAGGTCACTAAAAGAGGGTTAGACGAAGTGTGGAATTTAAATGTGAGCAAATGTTAGAGTTAGTAAGAGCAAATTTTATGTCTATGAATAAATATGTGTATAAATCACATAGATTCCGCAAGTAATATCACTAATAGCTCAAATATTAAGCTTATATACAACAGGTTCATCAGATATCTAACACTTAATTGAAGCCAATTTCTGCCAGTCATACATCCGCTAACATTGCTGACTAGGCAAGTATCATCAATGTAGATAGATAACACCCCTACAATGGGTGGAGTAGGTGAACCAACTGGACAGTGATTGATATACTTAACATGACTAACGTCAAATAAGGGGCTTGTAATGTTTTAAGCCATCCCAAAGGGTTGATAACTTAAATAGATTCAAATTTATCATTTAAGGAATCAAAAAGGAAGGTAAAAATACAGACAAGCTTGTAAATAAATTCTAAAAACAAATGTTAGCAAAATATTAAATAAATTTATGTTTTTTACAATATACAGATAATTTTTTTATGATTAGGTTTTTGCTTTATAGATTACTTTAATTTTTATTTCTGTTTTTTTTTTTTTTTTAGTCATTATTATTTTTAGTCGTATTTTCCCCGAATAAAATAGACTATTGCAATGTGTCAAGTTCATTTTCTATCCGTTTCAGAACCCGTTGAACATGATTATGAAAGTTTTGGAGATGTCTGATATATATATATATATATATATATATATATATATATATATATATATATATATATATATATATATATATATATATCACAAACCAGCTACATTTGGGCACCTACAGCTGCCACCTTTGGGTCAAATGAGCTGAAATTCGATTTATGTGGTTTCCTTCTAGGCAGAACAATAACATTAAAGTATGGATAAATTTTAATAAACACTAAGAATAAAAAAAAAAAAAATAAGAAATTTAAATGATCATATTTGCTGAAATCTGAATTACTTCAAAATCTACAATACATTATTTTAATTTGTTTTTAGTTATATCTGTATTTCGTGTTAGAAGTTCTATCGAGTCTGGGAGATTATGGAAATATGCACTGACAGGACTTTTATGACTATTCCAAGCCAGGTACTTGTTCATAAACGACTTGGAGGATCATAAAAAATCAGTTCGAAAGCAAAACCCAGAGGGGGTGGGAGAAACCAGTCGAGACTCCCAAAAGGGACTTTCCTAACAGCAACTCAATTTACATATAAATTTTCAACCCTGTAACTTAATTTGGCAAAACTTTAAAAACGTTGAAATTTCAGGTTAACATACCGAAATTTTGACTGAAATTTATCCATACTTTAATGTTATTGTTCTGCCTAGAAGGAAACCACATAAACCGAATTTCAGCTCATTTGACCCAAAAGGTGGCAGCTGTAGGTGCCCAAAGGTAGCTGGTTTGTGAAATTTATATATATATATATATATATATATATATATATATATATATATATATATATATAAAAGTCGTTTATGAACAAGTACCTGGACATGGAATAGTCATAAAAGTCCTGTCAGTGCATATTTCCATAATCTCCCAGACTCGATAGAACTTCTAACATTGAAATAAAGATATAACTAAAAAAAAATTAAAATCATGTATTGTAGATTTTGAAGTAGTTCAGATTTCAGCAAATATGATCATTTAAATTGCTTAGTTGTTTTTTTTTACTCATAGTGTTTATTAAAATTAAACCAACGCTTAGGAAAACAAGATTTCATAAGTAATTAAAACTTAAGTGTATGAAGTAATTTAATCATGGAACGTAGCTTGAAATTCATATTTCGTAAAATTTACTATTTTCGACTCATGAAATTCTGTAATTGATCTTCCGATTGTAGATGTCTATTTAAATTTTTTTTCAGATCTTACCGTTTATGTTGCAATCTGAGGATAACAAAAAATAATTAATATAATCTACAAAGACTGTGTACCTGAAATGTTTCAACTGATTTCGGGAAAGGTTATGGTAAAATTCCTATTATTTTAAATATATTGATTTAACTCTTTAAAAAATAGAAATTAGAATTTATAAACTCATTTGGTATATAACTAAAAACAAATTTAAATGTATGCACACTCGAAATAAAAGTTGGATTAATATTTGTTTCTGACTTAAAGTAAAGTTATGTGAAACATTTAATTTCTTTTTTCAATAATTACAAATCAAAGTCAGTAGCTATTACAAAATAAATATGAAAATATAATTTTTTTTTTTGTTTACCAAGTTTCGAATCTTGTACTAAAAAAATAAAATAAAAATGTATTCCATATATATATACAAAGGTAATAAAATATTTTAAAAACTAAAATTTGATCATTCAATTATTGTATAATAATTATTAATTATATTTCTCTATAGAGCTATTTTAATTATTTAATCCCAACTAAGATGATACTCACTATTTTTTATTGAATTGAGCTTTTGTCAATAACTTTTAATTATTAAACATTAATCTCAAAACAAGTAAATAATATCAACAAATCAAGTGAGCTGCGTGCTGTTATAACTCGGCCAAGCAGGAACAGTTAATCAGTTGATTTATGCCAGGTGAGAATCATGAAGTCTAATCGGTAGTGCTATTGTTCCCCCATGATTTAGTAGCCTGAGAACATTTGGCAATTAACTAAGACCAATTCAATGTCCTACAAGCCATATTTCATTTGAATCTTGGGACTTGTCCTTAAGGGTCCCCTCATATTGGATACCATCTGTTCAAGATACTGGCTCTAATAGTATTTTAATAAAGGTTAATATAGAGCGATGAAGATATTGACTCTTCTTGACCTCCTAAAGAATAAAATAGACATATTGTATTGATTTTTTTTTTATCTATCTGGATAGATATTCCATTATCCATTATTACAACTAATCCACATCTTGATTCAATAACCTTTCAAGTGTAAAATAATCATTAAGTTATAGGCACAGTTGGTGTTCACTGGCCCAAAATCAGGTCTGATGTTTTCGATGTTTTTCAGAGGGAGGTAGTTAATTTATGAAATGTTTGAAATTTCGAGCCTAACATTTATACCTTGATAGATTTAGATATCAGTGCCCGTTGGACCAAACCATTTTAAATCGTTACCAATTTCATGTTATTGGTTAACATGAATTAAAAACGCTGTTTTTTTTTTGTTTTTTTCTAGCCCTCCAGAAATTTTATTGAATATACAAATACAAATAATATAATATATATACAAATGTTTCCAGTCCTTTTTTTGCCTCTTGGCATTTTAAGGTTTTACTGACTTGGCTCGCTGTATGCGACTGTTGTTTCATTGTGGCTTTATGCCTTTATTATTTCTTTAAGTGTGGAGGGAACACTTTGCTGGTATGGAAAGGATGATGGGTTCAGACTGCAGAGTCCAGACCCCTTCCCTCGGCGAGCACGTCAACCAAGGGGACACTGCCTTGTCACCTCCCAGGCCTGGGTGGTGGAGCTACATCTCTAAAGAGGGGGTTAGCAAAGTCCTTAAGCCCATCAAAGAATTGATGTGCCTTCGGCCGATGTACTCAGGCACTGAGGGTAGCTGGAACTCCTAGTGGATGGTGGTGTTTTTAGCCCTTTGGAGGGAAGTGCCACGGACGATCCGCCGTAGAACGGAGTTCTGGTAGCTCTGCAGTCCTTTCAGGGATGTTTTGTACAGATGCCTCAGCAGTGGTGCACCATGGAGCATCGTCGGTCGGATGATAAACTTTAGATGTTTTAAAAAGGATAACATCTAAAAACACTACAAAATATTGCACAATGGTTTATTAATTCCAAATAGATAGATACTGCGAGAAGTTGAAGTATTTTTAAAGCTTTAGTACAATGATTCTATACCGCCAAAGTGGCCAGACGTTCCATATTAGGTGGGACTGTCCCACATTTGTGTCTTCCCAATTTGTTTCCACATCGAAAAGTGTCCCATATTGTAAAAAATTTTATGTTTAATTCTTTATATTTTTAACGTCTATGTACTTTTACTTATATGTACGTCTAATAAAACTTTTTTTTTCTTTTGTCACTTTACATAACGTTTAGCACTGTCATGTTTTTTCGATAATTTTACTACTTCATTAAACACACGACAATATCAATCAAACGCTGCGAATTGTTACACAAAGATTTATTTTTAATTATTATTACATAATAGTAAATTTATCATTAATTTCTAATAACAAAATTAAAAATGTTTTTGATATGATTCCAAAACACTTTATATTGTTCTTCATCTTTATAAATGGCCGAGATATGGGAGTATGAAACCTCTAATTGATCGCCATTCTAAAAAAAAAAATGTCGGATAGTAATGTTGAGCTTCGAGGATCAATTTGGGATGACCTCTGGGCCAAATCTGAAGGCAGCAGACGGATACATTTTTTTTCGAATTTTTTATTCAACATAAATCCTTAAATTTTGAGGGGAATTATTTTTTTTTTCTTCGTCGATTAAAAGCTTAATTATTGAAAATAATAAACCAATATCTTGTATGTTTGATAATTATTGTCCTTAGAGAAGTTCAAAACAGAAAACAAAATACCTCCTGTTTCCTTAATTGTCTAAAGTTCGTTTTATTGTTCTACTTGGACTGTTAAAATTACCTACAAAAGTGTGAACTGCACTCACCACGATCTACATAATAAGATAAACTTTCAAGTCTCGTTATGATGGATACATACCTAGATTTAATGTAAAACTTGATAGAACTCTATAAAGAAATCGATCTGATTTAATATCAGTGTTTTTATCATGATAGTATAGCCCAAAATTTTGTCCATCATCGATAATTCAATTATAAATTATTGCTAAATTATACATTGATATAAATTATATACCTCTATTTTATAATTTATATAGGTAATTTATAATAAAAATTTCTTTACTGATTTTTAATTCAACGCCCTTCTTAAATCAGTAGCTTTTATAAACAGTTTTGTTAAGATTTTATATTTAAAATATATTCGAAATAGAATGGAAGGTTAATCCGGCTGGAGGGGATATACTAATATCCTTAGGTCGTTAGGAGGTCGGTTAATGAAGAAAAGACGAAGCTAATGAAACGGCTATCGCAGCTCACCGATCTCACTAGGATTATTCCTTCTTTATGAGACTAAGTAATTTCCTTCTCCTTTGGTATATTTTTGAATTAATATTAAAATAATTATAAAGCTTCCTAAACCGCTTCTTATATTGCTATAGCTTTAAATTAATTCAAATCCTGGTGAGCATAAACCAATAACGATCCGCGTGAAAGTTTAATGGGTCCTATTAAGTTACAGAGTAAAAGGGAACGATTGATATAAAAACAGAACCTGACATCCATGTTAACGTTGTGAGCTTATATGAACTCCTTGTACTTATATGAACGCAGAGCAGGATCCTTGTACAAAGACAACTATTCATTTGGTTCTTAATATAATAATATTCTTCAATGATCCTCAGCATAAAACAACCAAAGCATAACATGTTTTGGAGAACCTAACCAAATTCTTACCACCAGAACGTGTACGAGAGTTGAAAGAGAAATAAGTGAAAGAATGTAGGTTACGTTACGTTACGTTACGACAAACCCCTTCTAACAGACTGACGAACATAATGAGCAAAGAAAATCCAGTAGCTCTGTTCGCTAAAATTGAAATAATTTTCCACTACTAAGGATCCAACGTATTAAATGTCCTAGTGATCATTTCTCTTTATAGTTGCCAAAAATACTACATCTTTTCAAGCGCGTACGCAGAAATTTCTTTAGGGAAGGTATAACTGAAAAATCTGAAATATAGATAATTTACGTAATTTCCTTTATTTATAACAATTTTTGAGTATCGGACGCAAATCTGAGCGTGCTGAGGCTTTTTGGAATAGAATTCCCATCATTAATAAAAAGAATTCCAACAATGCCACCGGTTTTAAGAAAAAAATTGAAAATCGGGCAAGAATTTATATTTTGAGGATTTCTGGAACTGAATTCAGATGTTCGTAATCCAGGCAAAACACTGAGTGTAATGTGAAATTTCTTGGAATACCAAAAATTTCACAGGTTTGACGCTCCGTTGGGCCGTTAGTTTTAGCTTAAAATGTAACTGGACCTTTCTTTTGAGTACTTTTACAATTTTTGACTCTTTTTTTTTGATAAAATGAATATTTCCTAAAGAAAAAAAAAATTACTTTTTTACAATTTATTTTGATCAAAACCATGATAAAGCTACCAATTTCGATTTCCAAATTATGATATTCTTAATCTAAGCAAAATGAAAAAATGTCGCGTTCAAATGGGGAACTGAAATGGGGAGACCGCACTGCTCCTCACACGAACGCAACTCTTACCCCGGCCGTTTACACGGGGTCGGTAATGAATGGGCGAGAGCACGAAAGATAGACAAGGCGGTCTTCGAACCCTCGGTGTGAACCCTCCTTTATGAGTCATCCGGCATTTGTCGTTTTTCAATAATTTTTTCTGATAACATAGGCCAACAAATTTTTTTTTTAAACTTTTTTAACTTTAATAGTTGATCTTTATAGAATTTTATGTGCTGAATCTAAATATGGCCTTAGTTTTTCTGTATTACCCATAGTTTTCCATCAATTTGCTTTGTATTATAAAGTATAAACCCCTATCTAAACCCCTATACGGTTTACGGTATACGTTAATTTTTTAACGACTTGCTTGAATGATACCCATGCTTTTTTCTCATTTAAGGTCATTGTGGATTCAAAGTTAACATCAAACATCATTTTTCTAATGTCAGGTTCGACAAAGACGCCTTCTTTTAGTTTAGCTTCTGAAAGGCGTGGAAACTTTTGGCAGAAATACTTGAAACATGGTCTATCTTTAGGCAAAACCTTTACAAATTGTTTCATGAGGCCTAACTTTATATGTAGAGGTGGTTTTGGATCTACGAGGTTTTTGCGTAGAATGTTCTTCTCACCAGGTTTTAAAGACTTCCTCACAGGTCAGTTCTTTATGCACCAATATTGATCCCTAGCCCTACTGTCCCATTCACACAAGAAACATGGAAATTTGGTAAAACCACCTTGCTGACCAAGGAGCATGCATGTTATTTTTAAATCACCACATATCATCCAACCATGAGCAGAATAGCCTATTCGATTTAACACTGTTTCTAGGTTTTCATAGTTTTCTTTCATATGTTCAGAATGACCCAGCAATAGATGCGTACATGTTACAATTGTGTAATAAAACAGCCTTTAAATTAGTTTTCGATGAATCAATAATCAACCTCCAGTCTTCGTGAAAGTGAGGTTGACAGTAAACAAAACATCAGCTGTTAACAGAAAAAAGAATCGACCTTTTTTGGCCAGCAAATGTGTTTCAGCAGTGCTACCAACTTCATCCACACCATTAGATCTAGTTTTTCAGTTATTTATTTTAAATATTAAAACTGTTCAATTCTTTAAAAATCGCTTAATTTAATAAATTTTACTATAAAATGTGAAGAAATTGTGGGTGAAACAGCTTTTTTAATATCATATTTGGATTCAGCACCCTAAAAACTATAGGAATTAGGTATTTTCAGAGCAAAAGTTTTTTCATCGTTGGTCTATGTAATCAATAATCCATATCAAAAAAAAAATTTAATTTCTTCAAATTAAATAATTTACACTTTACAGCATATTAGATTTAATATGGCAAAATTATCGAACCCATCATCCCAGTAACACAGTGTAGGTATACAACCGGAAAACCAGCATGCCCTAAATCCTCATATGTGTAATTGTTTGTTTCAGAATAATTCTTAAGTCAATGTTCAATTCGTAACACAGTTTTTGCACAGTTACATGCATGTTTAGCATTGGAATGAAATACAAATAATATAATCTATATTCACACCATTTACAAACTTTAACGTTTTTTCATATTAGTTCTTAATCCTTAAACATTTCAAAAATAAGAAACAAACATGTCAGACTAGAGGATAGCCAAAATCAGTATTGGACAGTTTAGCCCAGTAATAGTGGGTCCCATTTTTAAATTGGACAATAAAAGATGGTTTCAAATGTCTTCAATTTACCCAAGGTCAAGTGCTCAACCACTTCTAACCTTGAGGGTAGTCTGAACTATGTTCAGAGATATCTTCGCGAAATGAATTTCAATTGTGCGGGGTGGAAATTGAATCTAAACTCTAATATAGGTGAATCGAGTGTTAACGGTAACTCACTCGATCTTCTTTGGTCGCCACGGTACCATTACAACCGGAGGCATATAACGTAAATCATATATTTCATACATAAATTCATCTGTTATGTATATAACATGCATCTGGTTATTTTTACCGAATATACGACTTTTAAATAGAAATCCCTTCCCTTAAGAAATTCGTCAGGACTCGTGGTTAACAATTAATTAAGAAATATAACAAAAACCATCAAGCGTTAATTTGATGTTGAAACAGACTTCGAAAAATGAGGGCTGCCTGGATGGAGACAGGATTGGCGAAGTTGGTAGGACTAATTATACTCCGGGTCAGTTGTTGCTCGTTATCCCGCTGAGAAAATTCTGCTCGGTTCAAGGAAAAGTTACCATTATTATCTAACTCGATGCAAACCCAACAGCATCCCTCCTACCTTCATTACAGCGCTAACTGATGAATAACTCCGGCAACTACTGTATGATTAGCTTCCTAATTGTGGTGTATTTATTCATCATGCATAAACACAGGATGAATTATATAACCTCCAACGGGGAAAATTGTTTTATTACTACTCAATAGCTGTTTTATGAGGAAAAAATAAGAGGTTTTAAACCATCAAGTGAGATCACTGTACAATTCTGGATTTGTATATTTATATATAGAATACAATTACAATAAACAATTTGTATTACAATATAAAATTATAATTTACGATTTGTATATACATATTTCTGTATTTGGATATTTGTTTAAAAGACTTCAGTCTTTTAAAGCAATATTCAAATACAAAATTAAAATTAATAAATAGCTACGTTGAAAAATCTGTCTGATCAAAGATTTTAATTTATGATATTACCAAAATTACACTCTTACAATGACCCTAAATCATTCAAGCAAATACTTTCATCATAAAACTTTCATAATCAAGCACAATGCATACAATGAAGTAAGAGAAAAACTCAAAATTGGAAACTTGTGTATATTTAGGTTAAATTTTGAGAATCTAAAAACAAAGGCTAAACAAATAATTTATAATTTCTTTTTTCTCTGTATCTCGTCTTCAGTTTATCCGATTTCGATTTTCTTTCCCTCGTTGGAAAGAGGGAAGTTTCTTCTTTCCATAAATATAAACAGCTATTGCATTATCTAGAAGGTCTTTTATTACAAAATAAAAACAACATTGAGGTTTTTTGCTGATAACGTTGGTTTTAAAATACGTAGGAAGACAACTGTTAAAGCAAGCCGGATAGATTAAGTGCCTTTACCTAATCCAAATTTGGTTTAATCGTTCAAATAATTTCTGATTTATGCGCATTTTTTAAATCTTTAAAAAAATTGAAGTGTAGACACTAGGCGAAATTTTTAGTCAAAACATTTTTATTTTTAAATTCGCCCGAAAATTTGAATATAGGCTTTTTCACTGTGCTAAAATCAAATCTGACACCTATTTGAATAAAAAAATTCTGTTGAAATACTCGACACACGTGTCCAATATTTTTGGATATAAAATCACCAAAAAAAATTGGTTGAAATCTGTGGCCCTCTACTTGTAAGTTGAAATTATCATTTTTTTATTTGTTTTCCATCGAATTTTATTTACATAGTATTTATTAATATAAACATATATTACAATATAACAATACCATCTTATAATAAATATATATATATATATATATATTAGTAAATATTTTGTAAATAAAATCCGAGGGTAAAGAAATAGCCTTAACTTAAGTAACCTTAAAGATTTTCCAAGCCTGGGGAAATCAAATGTGTAAATGGGTACTTTGGATTGCGCATGCTTTCCTGTTTTGATTCGATCTACTGGCGTTTTTGGGTACAAATTAAAGGAAGTTTGTGGGAAGCACATAAACACGAGTTTTGCATCCACAACTTTGTGTGTTTATATAAATTATATATTTATATATTTTTAGTTGTTTCTTTTTAAAATAAAAATAGTTTAAATCAAAAGAAATAGCCGACAAAAGTTCGACGTCCGCTATGCTATTTTACTGATGGTTTGCGAGTTTGCCAAGCATTTGTACCCAGCGTTTACACGTTTGCCAGTAAGTATTGTTGGTGTTAGTTCCAAATAATGATCTGCCAGTTAAAATAAAAATTAACAACAAAACAAACAAGTTGGTAATGCTTCTTTTTTTGTAAAGCCAAAAATTTCGACCAAGCTATGCAGGTTATCGTCATATAAAGAGCAACTAGGAACTGTTGACAATTATCTGTTATTAAACAGTATATATTACAAATATTTTTATGACATACACAATATAAATACAATTGTTGGAAAGTATCAACAGTAAAAACTGGATTCTTTCTTGACAAATGACAAACCATTGCGAAGGATATTTACGAGGAGTAAAAGTATCTCCTGGTTTTTCGTTCGTGACCTATAAAATTGGAAATATCACCATTCCAGCATTTGACTTTAATATAAAAATCGCTTTCCCGAAATGCATAATTTATAAGCCATTCCAACTATCAGAAACCATTCCGGGACAGAAGCAATTATAACACCGACAAAATTGATGCCTAGGAAAGCTGTTCCTGAGAGCTAATATCTAGCCCTAGGTAATCACCAGAGAGACGGTAGGAGACATTAATGTTGAGGAAACACTCTGATGATCAAATATTAAAACCCTAAGCCACACACCCCAGTCGGCGCACCGCAATGAAGGCAGCCACTTTGTATATTTTATAAGCTATTGTACACGCTCTAATTATTTTATAATTATTTGCTATATCTAACACGTTTCTAGTTCTGGAAGAGGGGAGTCACTTGTAAGAATCATTGTCCCTTAATAGCTACACGACAAAGCAAACGGCTAAATCTATGACTATTAAAAGAAATTCTTGCATAAAGATACAATAAAAAGCTGACAAAATTATCATAAAACACAACTCCATCATAAAATAAAATAAGTCCTGAATTCTGAAATTTAATAGTGAAAAATTATTTGAGCTGATAGTACAATGAAAGAATTTATGAACTATTGTTTTTTGACAATAGTGCGATAAGGACTCCGACTAAGTTTTCCGAAACTGACTACTGTCCATGATTCCCTTCTAGCTCTTCCTTTTCTTATGTGTGTGTGTGTGTGTGTGTGTGTGTGTGTGTGTGTGTGTGTGTGTGTGTGTGTGTGTGTGTGTGTGTGTGTGTGTGTGTGTGTGTGTGTGTGTGTGTGTGTGAGTGTGTGTGTGTCTGTCTGTCTGTGTCTGTGTCTGTTTGTGAGTGTACGTGTGCGTGTGTTTGTATGCCACGATTATCTTTAAAACGGGCTTGACCGATTTTGTTTTGTTGTTTTTTCAAAAGGCTTCAGACCCCGATGCCTGTGTACCAAATCGAGCGTAAAAGCTATATGATAATTATAAAAAAATGGATCTGAAAAATAAATAATTACGTTCTGTATCTAAAAATCAAATGTTAATTTTTTTTAACAAGAATTGAGTTATTGATATATCGGAAGAATATTGGAATTGTCTCACTCGACCATGCAGTATATATTTAAAAACTTGAAAACCGGATCAGTGGACAATAACAAACACTGAGGTAAAAACGTTTTGTCACAGAGAGGGAATCACGTGAAATCGTGCGAAAATTCACGGTGCGTCACAATGTTCCACTCTACCTAAGTTTATGATGAAAAATAGTCATTTATGTAAGAAAACAAAATATGTAGATGCAATTTTTTTCCGCATATAAGAAGTGAATGGCAGAATTTTAATCTTTGTTACACATTTTTGCATGTTGTGGCGTTTTTATTGCACGTTTTACAATTTTTTTTACTGCACGAAATTCGGGCTCTAGTGATCACTACCTACGGTAGTCATGGTCAAATCTAAGATGCCTGCAGAGCAAAGTATATCCAGAATAAAATAACTACAAGTATGTCAAAGAATATAGTATTAAATACAAATTATAATTGTTATATTTTCATTAGCAAATAAAGCATATTTTATGTGCTATTTTTTTAACTAGGCAAATTATGATCATTCATTTCATGACCAATTATTAATAGTACATATTTGAAATTCTCTTCCAAGAGATGCCATTGGGTAATCATTGAGGATGATTATCCCAAAATTATTGAAGAATTCGATCAAATATTAATTACCTGTTGAGTCCTCTAAATTGGGTACCTTTCCAAGGGCCTGATTTGTGTTTACTATTGTTAATTAATTAATCAATATAATATTCGTACTTATAAGATTAATAATATATAATGTTACTCAAGTTTATTTATAACATGCTTAATCAGACATATTCAAATTGGTAATGACTTGGATATTGAACAACAACCTTCTTCCTAACATTTATCTTTATTTATCAAAATTAATGTAATAAACTGATACGGGAGTTAACCAGGGAGTGATTCAGACTAGACTTAGTCATTAAATGTTTTAACATAAGTACCTTATCTGGAAATTAATTGATGTAGACGGTCTGGAAATTCTGTTGTGGTTGTCTGCCTGATGATTCAGGAACTTCCCCATCAGTGCCTCAGAATATCTTGAATCATGATGCGGGAAAAAGTCTAAGCCAGTATCACCTTCAGTGGTCAGTTAGAGGGTGTAGTTGTCATCGAAGCCAGGGTCGGATTGAGAGTCCTAGAGAGAGGATGCTCGTCGGCAGTCAGAGAGAGAGAGCAGCTTGATTTTCCCTTACAGCTTCTATCCCTCCTTCTTGAGTTGTCTTCACACTTTTCGACTAGTACGGAGTAGATCAAATTTTGTTATTCGCTAGATCTCCGGCAGTAGGCTGGTTTGTGATTGGGCAAACTGTCTCTCCTAAGAGAGGGAATTCTCGAAATATCTCCGAATGCATTACCATCCTCTAATTGAACGATATTTTTCCCAGGCCTACGACGTTTTTTCGGGATCCAAGCCGGGATCCGAGGTTACTTGTTTCCTAAAATTTATTACTTCTTCCGAGAGGAACCATATCTTACCTTTGTCACACTGATTCCAGCTGCCTGAATCTCTATAGGTTTTTAAATTAACTTATTTTGTATTTCTAAGGAATAAAGGCTGGTTAAGTGTTGTGGTGACGGCTGCTGTCGCATGTAAATTATCGTTCCTTGACAAGGAACTCTCTACCTGCCTTTTCATTAGCTCAATAGATTTTACACTTTAGTCTGTTAGTTATCTTATCTGACTTACATAATTTTACTCAAGATTGATACAAATCATTATAAACCACCTATTCATGGATTACCGCTGAATGTATTATGAGGATCTTTGCCATTCTCGGATCCCATTTAAGTTTCTTTGGTGAGAAAATTGTGATAAGAATAAGAAAGATTAATTTTGCAGAGAAAATTTAGCTAAGTTTGTCTATGGAATAAATTTTCTCTGCAATTTAGTCAATGAGAAACAAGCGCAGTAGAATGGTTCAACTTTAAGATTTTATGCTTTTTATTAAGCTCTTACTATCTAGATATTGGAAATCTCCCATTTAGAGCATTGGAAAGGAGTCTTTCTAGACATCATAACGTAAGACAGCTGATGAAGAGAAAACAAAATAAACAAAGATGAGTGTGCTGAGGAATGCCTATATTTGAGATAATGAGGCAATTCGTTTATTTGGGATATTTGGTATGCTTCCAATATATGAACTAACTCATACCCTTTTACCTTCTAAAAACAACAGTTTTTTATTCTATCTGATATCGCTCAGTATTTTAAAAATCACCCTGTTTTGAAAGACATCGAAAATAGTAGGTGGCGATAAAGGATTCACCCGTTAGGCAATTGGTCCAAGCCTGAATAGGTGGTTTCTGGAGCACAAAGGGCCGGAGTAAATCATAGCATTGTTCCCTTCGATATCTATATAATTGTGGCACTATTGTACCGCATTGTGTACCTCCTTCTCCTCCCATCCTCTGCTACCCATCAATATTATATCGAATCCCAAAATATTAAATCTTGAATTACCCTCTTGTATAAGAAAAGCCATGTTAATTTATCTAGTTAAATAGGTTTTGCTTTTTACTTTCTTGTTTACAAATTAAGCGTTAAAAATAGAAATCGAAAAATTTTGTCCTACAGGAAAAAAAATTGTTGAATCTAAGTGGTTGATTTACGATTAAAAAAAAAAAAAAGTCTTATTAAATATATTGGCTGTAGATAAAGAAAAATCCATTTTTCTGTAAGCCAGAAGGTCCCCTATGTTGAAATAAAATATTTATAAATTCATATATATTTATTTATTGCAGTTTCGTATATTGTTGTTAATTTCGAAATTGATTGAACAAATGTTTCATTATAGGTACTTCTCCTTGTAGTAAGTGAACAATTTATCTTTAGACACACTATCCGAAAAGGACAGCAAGTCCTAATGTAAAAATGTATAATATTTATAATATACTGTACTATATTACAAAACCTCACTCAAACAGTTGAATTAAAATGGGCTGAATGGAAAAATTATAATGATTGAAGCGTAATGACTTATGAATGCGGCTACTAGAGATATTTTCCCTTTTCACATATAAATTAAATCGTAATACGATAAATATCGATAAAATTTAGAAATTATGACATAAAATAATTTATTATAGAATTCCAGCCGAATCACACAGGTGAAGTTAATCTTAACACCACTTTTCTTCATTTTATATTTATAGTGGTAATGAAAGGCTGGATGGCAAAATCATTATACCATATAATAAAATTTAATTTAATAAAAACTCTTACATAACTTTTATATCTTACAACCCTATTCGTCCTAAGGGCCGGAATGTACTTGCATATCTACTTAAGCGTATTGGTGGGTTGTTAGTGAAGTTGAGGCCCATTAATATTGAAACTTGGTGTAGTAGTCGGGTGCCTTCCATACCTAAACGAAAATTAATACTCTTTTTTACTCAATACATTAATTTACTTTCTGTGTGTTTACACGCATAGATGCAAGGAACATTCTGTATTTGAAATGTACAGATAAATGAGACGAAATGTACTTGCAAGGGTCCCGTATTGTACGTCCGTAACGTATTATGGAAGGCTACTACACCAAGATTTAATATTCATGGGCCTCAACTTCGCAAACAACCCACCAATGCGCCTAAATAGATATGCAAGTACAAAAGTTTTTATTTTTTTATTTTTTACTAAATTAAATTTTATATTAAAGTTTTTAGTTTTTCAATTATTGGCTATTTATAATTTATTGCCATATGATCATGAACTTACACATGATATGATAAGAAACAAAAATCCAAAAATACTTAAAATATTATGAAATATTTTTCAGTATTTTTATTCAAAATGTTTCAAAACATTCACGGGATCACGAGTTATTTGACCCATCATTCTTGAAAATCGGTTGGGCCATTCTCTAAAAAAATCGTTACATACCCTGAAACGAACATATTTAACATTTAATTAGATTTAACAAAATTTTTTCAAAACATTCATAGGATCACAACGAATAATTTGAGCCGTTTAACTTGAAAATCGGTTGAGCCGTTCGCTCTAAAAATCGTTACATACCTATTGGCAATTAAGCTAAACACATACCCTCTTTGTGACTTCGCCTTATTCGGATAAAAACCAGCGATTTTTTCGAAATATATATAATTTGGTTTTACTTTTATTTTTCTAATACATTAAAATTGATTTCTTTTCTTTTTTTTTTCTTTTTTTTTTTTGTAACCAGGATTTTTATTCAATGTATGTTTGTACGTATCAGCTTATATTTGTTTAAAATGTTCAGGAATAACAGATAAGTTTTATTACTTTCATAAAAACCGAGCTGAACTATAAAATTATATGTTTTTAAAGTAAAATTAGAGCTTCATTAAAAAACGGTATGCATAAATTATTCCGAAAATTTTTCATTATTTCGGTTTCTTTAAATTGATTTCAAATATTTTAGTTTTTTTTTTGAACATGGAGTCAACTCACAAATTACACAGTTTTTAAGTCGGATAGCAGTCAAGATAATATAACAAAAAACAACTGACTACTGTGCTGCTTTTTGTTGTATCACCTAGGGTATTTCCCAGATAAGAAACTATTTTTATTCTACTGTCATAATCAGCCATAATCTAACATTTCTAAACTTTCAAAAGTTAAACATGAAATGCAATAATTAATATACTTAAATATAATAAGAGCTTTTATTTATTTTCCCTGACATGATATCAGTAAAAATAGACAAAATAAAACAACAATTATCTTTAATAATAATATTAAAGTACCTAAAACATTTAACATTGAAATTGGTTCGTAAAAATTAAAAACATTTAACATTGAAATTGGTTCGTAAAAATTAACTTCTTTTTTTTCTCAAGGAAAATTGGTCAATTTCTAATGCCTTTATTTGTATTTATTTTTTTATTCTTTTTAATTTTTTTTTTCTGCGAAATACCAATAATACGTATTATAGAACTCAAAAATTCATACCTCGTTAGCACGAATACCTACCCAATGAAAATCTAATAACGCATCTTGAATGTAAAGTAAACTCCATTGTGTATTGTATAATGTTGTGGCATTGTCATTTACTGTACGGTATCCATTACAAGAAAAAACTCCAATGTAAAGACAGTTATAGGTGCGCTATTGCACAGGGAGACAGAAGATAAAAACGAAGCCGAGAACAGTTGAAAAATTCTTCGAGAGCAGAACAAGATTTTTTTTACTCTTGTATACCTAAGTACTTGTGGGGTGGGGGTAGGGCGAAGCGACCCTTTTAAATGTACTTCTATTGAACAGAGTAGACCGAATACATTACTGTAATGTGGTGGAAAGAAGAAATAAAGTCCTAGGCATTTATCATTGCTCCCAGTGCCACGGCAATAATATATGCCCCCACTCATGGTCCCTTTTGTCCGCCGGGAGAGGTTTCACTCTACTAGGCAAGGTTATCTTTCCACCTGATTTCGTCTTACCTTTACGCGTTATAAGGCACCCCGGAGTCTTCTTATCTAAGGACCGTCGGTGAAAAAACTCGTAAATCTTATTGGTTCTGGAAAGAGTTATCTTCAAAAGTCGAATGTAATTAGTTCTCCGATTGTACATTCGTTTTCGAAATGTTCAGCAACTACCTGGAATATTTATTTATCGCGCAAAAAGCAAGAACAGTTTGATCATCTTTATATTTCTGAAAATGTCAGAGTTCATCCGAGGTGTTCAATGATTCGTTTATACTCTTCAAAACAGTTAGTCATAAAATGACTAATATCAATTAGCAACTACCTGTTATAAGACAAAATTACTTAGCCACTATGTACATTAATGGACTAGTCATTAAGGAAAGTGAGTGGTTGTTCAATTTAAATTTGGCGTTTGGTTTCCACTAAGCATGTAAGTAACTAAGTATGTCCACGAATGTCCTCCAAGTTAAGGTAGTTGTCAGAAATGAAACAAAATACAGTATAAAATTATTTAATACATGGCGACGTTTCGCCCCATTTTGTAGCCCTTCTTCGGGACTACAAAGTGTAACAAATATGAAAATCATACAAATCGGCAAATACAGAAAGCATAAAAGAAATCAAGTGCTTACATATGACTGGTCATAATCAGAAAATGAAAACAAAATCGCATATAATGAAAATAAATAACTTGATTAACGATGTATTCTGCTCTATACAAACTAATTAATGACTTGCCAGATAGTTCTGTGAAGGGAAAGATGTTCAGTCCCTTTCACACTTATGCGGTTTTATAAGATTCCGTTCTAATCTGGTGACTTTTTCTCAGGCACTTGATAGCTTATGGGTGCAACGAACTTACGGTAAGATATCGACTTGTATAAGAACCTGATTCAAACGGTATGTCACCGAATGCCGCACAGTGGTTGAAACTTGTCAAAACTTGTCAAATTCGATCTATGAGCCATAGAAAAATAACTTTGGTACCATCTTAATCGCAATGAAATTTGGATTAAGATGTATACTTTCAAAAGTTTTCACCTCTAATGTAGCAGGCAAAATTTTTATATGTCTATTCCGGAAAGAAAAACTGGCATTACTTCTCACCTTTATAAACTACATAAATAAAAGGTAATTTGGGATTTTGAGGACAGACGGAGGGTTGACAGTGTATTTTGGGTTTTCGGATTAAATAACAGAAACTCCTACGTATTTTTTTTATGTCTTTTCAGCAACTAATAATGCTGAAATGATAAATTTAACTATAATACAAAGATTTTGTAATTTATACATTGAATGTGTGTGTGTATATATATATATATATATATATATATATATATATATATATATATATATATATATATATATATATATATATTATATATATTTAAATCGATAGAATTTGATGAAATTGATACTGGACCATTTTAAACATGAAATGCAATAATTAATGTAAATAAACTAGTGTCAACATATTCTCAAACTTTGGGCCAAATCTAGATGAACCGTTCTTAAAATATAGATGTGTCAAGGAAAATGCGTTTGCACTGCCGTAAACGAAATAACTGGATGGAACATTGATATGAACTATTACTACATTAGTCTATAACTTTCCTCCAATTTTAGGCTGAATAGGACAAGCCATTTTTTGAAATATGGGTGTGATAAGAAAAATATGTTTGTGCATGCGTGAGCGAAAGTAGTAAATGATATTGGACAAAATTTCTAAGAGATCATTTTTGCCCGAATCGCCGACTTCCCTCCAATTTTGAGCTCAATCGGACAACCGTTAATGAAATACAGATGTGTCGAGGAAAATATATTTTTCCATGTGTATGCGAAAGTAAGGAACGGAATTTTAAAAAATTGATGCGGGACCATCTAGGTACCAATGTGCACAATCATTGAAAATTTTATCAAAATCAGATTAACATTAGTAGGGGTTATGCCCGTTATATCGATTTGACAGCTTCTCTCATATTTTAATAGGAGTCTTGTTTTAATAAAAATGTAGATTTTAGACCTGCGGTCGGCTGCGATCATAAGATGTATACTACCAAAAAAACTTTTATTGGATTTTTGTAGGTACTTATTCGGGATATTAATTTTAGCTTAAAAACCCACAAAAATTGATGTTTTTTTCACGCAAAATATTCTATGGTATAGCTGCTGTTAATTACAAAGGAAAATCACAATAACTAAAAAAATATGAGGGCCTATAATAATAATATCGACAATTTGTTTCTTGAAAATCAAACATTTTTCCATGATTGGATTTGAAAGGCTTTTTACAGATGTAAAAATTGAAATATTTCCGATTAAATTGGTAAAATATTTAAGGTAACTAATCTATTTATTAATAGTAAAAAAAAATATGATAACTTTCCAATATCTTAAAATAATAGTTTTTTTTTCCGCCTTTCAACCTGACATGCGGTTTGAATCAGGTTATATGGTGAGTCATTTGGCTTTTCTCGGTTACCTAATTAAAGTGTGTAACCTAACTAACAGTAAAATAATTTTCTAACACTTATAACATGGTTCGCCTTAAAATTTTGTGAAGAAATTGAATTATTATAGACAGTAAACCTCTTAAATTTATAGATGTCATGTAAAAATATTAATTAATTAAATAAATTGATCATTAAAATTTTGTATTTCATTGACTGTTTTTCTCATAAATGTTTCTTCATGTTGAAGACAATTCTTTATCATCAAGTTTAATTCAACAAAAAATTGTATTAAACTTCTAAAGGAGTTAAAAAAAATTTCATCATTTCTTCTCAATTCTTAAAAAATATGTAACCCTACTCTTTTCTCTTCAAAAGCCGATTATGGGCCAAATGAAGTTTTTTTTTGCTCTTTTTTTCTTTTATCCTCCTACAGAGGACCATCATAGCAACAATTGCGTGTCTTCTATCAACGCTGAATAAGAACTGATAGATTCTCTTCTATGAAAATCTGATATGAACCGTATAAGTGTGAAATAGTCGGATATGTTTAAGGCGCCAGATCTAAGCCGCACAGCTTGAATCAGCATAAGAGTGAATTCAGCCTAATTTATAATTTCTAAAACTGTTCCTCGAATTCGGAAAATTTTACAATAGATTTTACAACGTTCATCTATTTTAAATTAGATACACCAGTTTCCCATGATTTATAAACGGTATACAAACGTTTCAAAATAGATGTTTTTCGCATATAATCTCTGACCTCATATACCAGTGGTCTTAAACCTTTAACAGGCCGAATTCCAAATCAAATTTTAATTATTTTTTCGCGTTTTTTTTGCTTTCTTATTTTCTTTATAAAACATAACGAATGCAAATTTTAGTAAAAAACAAAATTTAATAGGTTTCCCAATGGGGAACAATGGCCGCTATCTATCAAGCTTTTTATTTTTATATATATTTTGTAACTTATGAATTAGAGGAGGATATAAAGGAATACATAAAAGAAAAAGTTTGAAAAAAATATTACGACACTGATCGAATCCAAACTGTAGAATAAATATAGGAAACCCGAATAAGAAGGAAAGACTTAGAGGACCAATGAATTATAAAGAAATTTAAATTGTAAAAAAAAAAAAGGAGAAATCATGTGTCATACAAATGAATTCTATCAGGTCATCCCATAAGTAATGTTGGTTTTTAAAAATTTGTCTGTTTATGTTGATATTTCTAATCCATCTTTTACAAATGAATTGTGTTTACATATTTTGTTTATTATAGCATTACGTACTCTTCTATTTATCATGTTTTTGTTAAAGAAAGTTAGTAAGTCTGTGCTAAAATTTCAATTAAAATGGATCTGATGGCAAATGATGGTGGACAGTAGAATGTGTCGATTCAAGTTTCTCTGCCAATTCTTCCACTGTTACAACAGAATTGTCTTCAACAGTAGCCTGCAGGAGTTCGTCGTCAAGCTCTATTGGTCGATCTGTCCGAGGTTCGTCTTCAAGTTTGCGGTTTAACAAAAACAAAATAAAAAGAAGAGTACGTAATACACAAAATATGCAAACACAATTCAATTGTAAAGGATGGATTAGTAATATTAGCATAAACAGACAGGTTTTTAAAAGCCGACATTATTTATGGGATGATCTGATACAACGACTTCTGCGAGATTCTTCTCTTGTGAAATACAACGTAGGAAAAAGGTGTAAAGATAAAATCAGGATAGAAATACGATTCGTAGATTTTTGGTGAGAGAAAATATTGCAAGTTATAGAGCCAATTGAAGAACTTGGATTGATAGGCTAATGTGATAAATAAATGATGAATGAATGATTGGCACTTGAAATAATAGCAGAAATAGGCATAAGTGAGATGTTTGAATACGAATAGCGGAAAACAGACAAGAGCAGCAAAACAGACATGACTGGACTGAACTGACGCGGTCGAGAGAGTGAGGTGGCGGGAAAAGCGGGCATGCCTGACTAATAAAATAAAATTGATTTATTGACTGACTACCCGTTCGCTATAATATTTCATAGTAACAATATATCGTAGTAAACGTGCATAGAAAAAAAATAAATATTGTTTTCTTAGAAACCATTGTTATGAAAATAAATTAAATCTAAAAATTTAAATAGGCATATTGCACCTATTTCGAAAAATTGTAAGCAACTCAAATTTGAGAAATTCGCTCAGTTTTTGCATCCAAAAATAAGTTTTGTCTTAATATAAGCTGAAAAAATTTTGAATGAGTTTTTGCTTTTAGATAAACATTTTTAGAAATTTCCCAAACGTTTGATCCCAATTGGGAACATAGGACACCCCTAAAATGTTAAAATAAGATCAACCTAACCTTATTATTCTCCGCGGATTGCTTATGTTATTTGGTTATTTCACGTGAAATATAAATTTTCCTGGATATCATAAAGGGATGTAATTTCATTTTAGAAATCAAGATTCGCTACTTGGCTTCTAAATAATTCATCCAGTGGACAAATCGTTCAATTGCGAATTTATAAAAGCTCGAAATCTGAAAGGCAAAATATTCCTGATAGACATTCCATATAGCATAACCAGTTTTAACGCTCCGCGTTTTAGAAAATAGTCCAAGGTCTTGAAAAGAGGTAATAAAACGCTGATCAACAAGGTGGTTACCGAAGAACTTCAATTTATTAAAGTTTTGCATGATCAATATATAAATCATTTATTGGGAATTGGTCCATGTAGAATGAAAGCTCAGCTCAAATGAATAATTACTAATTTATAACTCATTTACTAATTAATAAATTGTATTCACTTATATTCTATTAATGTCACCCCAAAACTGGAATTCCATCAGAAAAAAATAGACGATATTGTATCGTTTTCGACGATCACAGTTAATTCAGAAACCAATATTTCGTAGCTGCGTAAAATAGAATGTATACTATTGTTTTCTTTCTTTCTTTTTTTTTTTTTTGTACTTTTAAATATTTATGAATTTTTATTTAATTACTTTTAAAGATAAAACATAGAAGAAGGTCTCCATATCGAGAAGTGAAAAGTTTAAATACCGGTACATGACAATAATGACTTATTGAAGGATTCGAAAAGAATAAATATCTTAAAGAATAAATAAAGTGTACATGTCTAGATAATCTACAATATATATACATATAATCTATTTCTAGCTTATTCAATATTGGACCAGGACATCATAAACTTAGAATGTGTTTGATAACGTTGCCAATGGTAGTCACAACCGGACTATTGATTAATGTAAATTTATTCTGAATATAACATCCGGGACCTTCTTTGAAGTAGAGGATCCTTTGGACTAGGAATTAACAGCAACAGACTGTGAAAGAGGCGTTAGGTCACCTCTTCAATTCCATGGTCAAGTTATCAGCTCTTTTATTATAATTATTTATAACAAGGAATATATGCATACAGTAACTAGTGCAATATTCTTTGAAATACCATAATCTTATAGTATCTACTTATACTTTAACTGGTTCTTGTATAGTTGCCCGTGAAAAGAATTGCGAGTTAAATGCCCTCTCAAATTTCAAGTTTTTTTATGAATATTGTTCTTATCATTCCAAATCATGGTACTTTATAGTTTGTACGAAACTTTTACGAACAATCTTAAAAAATATATATAACCTTAACATTCATTTTTATTTTATGTTTAACTCATTAATTATATATTGTAAATTTCATCATACTTATTGCTGTATGATATGAATAGGAAAGTAAATAAAAGTATAGCTAACATAAATTCACCTATAAATTTTGACTGTAAATATTCCAAGACTAAAGGAGTGAAAATTTGTCTCGTTAATCGATTGCGTTATTTAGAGTTCGTCTCATTTCATTTAGATATTTTTTAGAAAGAGGATCAAAATGATAATAAATTTGTCGAAACGGCAATAAAGCTTCCCTTTTTACACTTTTACCGATTTTATTAATAAATGACGCTTTAACACAATAATTTCACTCTTTTTAAAATGGTTTCATAGTTGTGCTTGCTTTAAAGTGTATCAAGTTGCCATGACAACGATTACAAAATTACCTATTTTTACTTCCTTGTACGAAAGGAAGTATTGTAATCGTGAAAATTTTCGGTTATCAGATTTCAACGAAAATATCCATTTTGACCATTCCTGAATCCATTTTGACTAGTTTTGTCCTGACGTCCAGACTTACATAAAAAATTATATTAAAATATAATGTAAAACAACTCAAATTTGGTAAATAGGACTTTTATATCGATATGAATGTATTTACTAAATTTTAGTTAAAATTGGTGAGCCGAAATTATATTAAAATTAAATATAGAAATCATACGCTTCGGGAATAAAGGTTACAAACGTAATTTTGTTTCCAATCCATTTAAACATTTTTATTTCTTGTTTTAAGTGTTAAAATTTAGTGTAAAATACTGTTTTTCCTCCCCATTTGTGAGATGAACGGATTCTTCCGCTTAAAATGTCGAAACTGTAGATTTCCAATATTTTATCTAGTGACAATTCTTATATTAGTAGAGGAGAAACAGGCGAGCTGGTGCACTTCTCTGCGCGCCCAGGTGACCAGTCACGTGACCTATGGAGGTAAATTTGAATTTTCACCTCGACCCAACCTTAACTGCCACGTGGCCTTGCCTCGACCTAACCTTAAATATCGGGGCCACACCCCTTTTTAGTCATGTGACCGTTAGGCCCCGCCCCTTTTACCCCTATCCCTCTCCAACCAGCCTTTCATATTCCTTCACCCTGATTACCCCCACACTAAGTCGCCATTTTGTTTACAATGACGTGGTCAGCATCCACGCTTAACCACCAGGTTTATCCCCTCCACCAATTGAAGGGTCAGGTATCCACTTTACAGTTTGTAACCTTCCCAACGGTTATATAATCATAACCTATACGATGAAGGGTCAGGTACCCACTTTATAGTCTGTAACCTCCCCAACGGTTATATAATCATAACCTATACGATGAAGGGTCAGGTACCCACTTTATAGTCTGTAACCTCCCCAATGGTTATATAATCTTAACCTATACGATGAAGGGTCAGGTACCCACTTTATAGTCTGTAACCTCCCCAATGGTTATATAATCTTAACCTATACGATAAAGGGTCAGGTACTCACTTTATTGTCTGTAACCTCCCCAACGGTTATATAATCTTAACCTATACGATGAAGGGTTAGGTACCCACTTTTTACTCTGTAACCTTCCCAAAGGTTACACAATCTTTACATTGTGTTCGTGTTTGTGCAATCTTCTCAATGTTTACATAACCTTTACAATATTTAACTTTGCCTACATGTAAACAGGTTTGATCATGTATAAGCAAGTTGGATGATGCTCAGGTGAAATGCAAACATGTACTTTGAACTCTTAATCCCTAAAACATAAACAAAGGTGAAATGGAAATATGGACTTTGAACTGTTTATCTCTAAAACATAAATAAATAGTAGGGCTTATTAATCTTTGAATAGCTTATGGACTTTGAACTGTTAATCCTTAAAACATAAATAAATAGTAGGGTCCCCTTATTCGTATAAATACTTTTGGACTTCGACCTCTGAATCCCTTTCTTATCTCATTTAAACATATACAAATTTAGCTTTCGCAATAATGCTCTATCTCTTAATCCTTCCTTTAAAAGCAAACATTGGACTTTGAACTCTCAATACTTTCATGATATCAGAATAGGTAATTATATATATAATTATATATATTTAAAAACAAAATAAAAGCCTTTAATCTATGATATAATAAAACTAAACGCTCTAATTGTATTTAAATTTAATTTTTAACTTGGAAAAAAATAAAGATATCATCATGAAATGTATAAAAAGCATAACTTTTTGCTAAATGGCAGGCTTTTCGGCATAGCAAATATTAATATCGTAGGCGTAAGCAACAATAATTCTGAGCCTGATAAGCAAAATTTATTTTCGATATAGCTAAAGATAAGAAAATATTTCATAAAAAGTTCGATTTTTTGTTGTTGTATTTTCGTGCATTATATAGAGAAATAGAAGCATTGGAACAATTCTGTTGAACTAATTGGAGATCTATTCACCTCTCATTCACCCACACAATCAAGTTTGCGGGTTTTTAGGCCTCGCCAGTGACTTACATTAAGGGTTTACGGGTGGTTAAACCTCGCCAGTGACCCATTCCATTTAGGGTTTACGGGTGTTTAAACCACACCAGTGACCCATTCCAATACGAATATAAAATACGAATATAAAATTGTTGATCTAATTTATCACTTTTGCAGTGGAAGTGCTGCAGTATATCGATGATTATTAAAACTATCAACACAACTGCATACGAATCTGATGACCTCTATTGTCTGTTTTAAGAGCTATTATTCAGCTTTCTTTTCACACGAGGGGATGTAGATCGGCATGGTCAAGCTATGGATGATTTAGGGATGTTCAGACATGGTTTGAGATGGTTAGCGATGGTATGGGAAGGTCAGGGATGGTTTAAGATACTTAAGGGTGGTATGGGGTGGACATGGTTGGAGATATTTTTAAAGCTGACCATCCCATACCACCCTTAAGTATCTCAAACCATCCCTGACCTTCCGATACCATCGCTAACCATCTCAAACCATGTCTGAACATCCCTAAATCATCCATAGCTTGACCATGCCGATCTACACCCCCTCGTGTGACATGAAAGCTGAATAATAGCTCTTAAAACAGACAATAGAGTTCAACAGATTCGCATGCAGTTGTGTTGATAGTTTTAATAATCATCTATATACTGCAGCACTTCCACTGCAAAAGTGATAAATTGGATTAACAATTTTATATTCGTATTAAGAGTGTAGGTATTTAGAAGAGCTCAACTACTAAGGTCACCCATCCATGATTAATATTATGAGAGTAGAATTTATCCAGGGCATGACTCTTAGATTATAGTCCCATGTAATGTCCGCAGCTCGTGTAACTTTTCAGAAAGTGATCAATGCCTTCTGTTAAATTTCTGTCTTTTCGAGGTAATATTTAATATTCTGAGTTGATTGGAGTCGATTACCAAACAATACTGGAGTCTTAAAGTCATCCAGCTTCCGCCTCTTTATAAACAAATAAATGCAAAAGCACGACGGACAGGTTAAAATTGATTGAACTGATTGTTGATTTATTGATAAACAAACATCGATGAGGGAACAGATACTAGGTAGAGGTGCCTCACAGATGAACTTATGGTATTTTTGGAGGGAACCGTGGTCAGAATTGTGCTCTAACTACTACGATTTTGTTCATATTAGTCACTGTTAATATTATCTGTCATCTGATGATGGCAAACATTCTAATATTTACAGTCACACGAAACAAGACATTTTGATCCGGAGACGATATAGAAATATTTGATAAATAGTTATCATTTCATGAAAGATTTCAAACAATTTGAATTATGAAGTGAGGACGGAGCTAATGCCTTCCGTTAAATTTATGTTTTTTCGAGGAAATATTTAACATTTTGGATTGATTGGAGTTGATTATCAAACGATATTGGAATCTTAATGAGGTCCAGCTTCCGCCTCTTAATAAAAAATAAATAAATATCAATCTAATAAAAACAAATAAAATCTATTATGTGATTGCTATGTTTACCAATAAACACACCTCGGCAAGACGAAAGTAACTGGGAAAAATGTCTCATAGACGAGACCTGATGCTAATCTTCGTAGAAAGTGTGATCAGCATTGTGCTCTAACTACCTCATTTTCCCACTATCAGCTACTCATTTTAAAATCCTAGGGTGCTATGAAACATCTCTTGACAATGGTTCTCACCCTGGTGAAGTCCATAAATGTTCTGTCCAACAGAAAGTTAGTGTGCAAAAGCAAGATGGACTCGTTAAAATTGATTGAACTGATTGTTGATTAATCGATAAACAAACTTCGATGATGAAACAAGTTCTGATAGTGGTGCCTCATAGGCAAACTTATGCTATTTTTGGGAAAAAGTGTGGTCATAATTGTGCTATAACTACCACGATTTTGCTCATATGAGTTGATTTTAGTATTATCTATAATCCGAACATGCCAAACATTCTAATATTAACAGTCACCTACACAAAATAAGACATTTTTACCCGGAAACGATATAGAAATATCTAATAAATAGTTATCATTTCATGAAAGAAATCAAACAATTTGAATTATGAAGTGAGTATGGAGAAGGGTTAATATGAATATTTCTAAATTATCAGTATATTTCTGGTAGAATCCTGTATAAAGTTTTGAGTCTTTTAAACAGCAGAAAATATTTGACCAGTCAACGTTTCGCCAATTCGGTCATCATTAGGAGTGAAAAAAACAAAACAAACAACATATCATACAAATTGGGACCAAATATAGCACATCTTACATCAACATTCTCAAATAATATCAATTACAGATAATAAATCATCTCAAAACAGTTTTATATACAAATATTTGCTAATAAAATGTTTTATTTTATTTCTAAAATCATTAAAATCAATAAAGCAACAGGCAAAATCAGTTATAAAAAAAATAATTAATATCTAAAATTGGTTAAAATATACTAAAAAATATAGAGCTATGTTAAAAATTAGAGGTTGAAGTCTAAGCAGTAAAAGACCTACTCAAAGGATATTATCAATAATGTAAAAGAAAATGATGGATTCGGTCAAACTTTAAGCATGGTATTATTGCCGAATTGTATTTGCCGTTAGAAATTGTTGAGAATTAACTAAAAATCAGAAAAACCGCTAAAATTACTAAAAACCACTACAATTATGGGACTTCAAGTCATGAAAAATGTAAATATTTGGAATTTTGGGAGGGAAAGTGTGGTCAGAATTGTGCTCCCACTGCCACGATATTGCTCATATTAGTTACTGTTAATATTATCTATCATCCGATGATGCCAAACATTCTAATATTGGCATTTTGCTCATATGAGTTAATTATAGTATTATCTATAATCCGATCATGCCAAACATTCTAATATTGACAGTCACCAACACAAAATAAGACATTTTGACCCAGAGACGATATAGAAATATCTAATAAATAGTTATCATTTCATGAAAGAAATCAAACAATTTGAATTATGAAGTGAGTATGGAGAAGGGTTAATATGAATATTTCTAAATTATCAGTATATTTCTGGTAGAATCCTGTATAAAGTTTTGAGTCTTTTAAACAGCAGAAAATATTTGACCAGTCAACGTTTCGCCAATTCGGTCATCATTAGGAGTGAAAAAAACAAAACAAACAACATATCATACAAATTGGGACCAAATATAGCACATCTTACATCAACATTCTCAAATAATATCAATTACAGATAATAAATCATCTCAAAACAGTTTTATATACAAATATTTGCTAATAAAATGTTTTATTTTATTTCTAAAATCATTAAAATCAATAAAGCAACAGGCAAAATCAGTTATAAAAAAAATAATTAATATCTAAAATTGGTTAAAATATACTAAAAAATATAGAGCTATGTTAAAAATTAGAGGTTGAAGTCTAAGCAGTAAAAGACCTACTCAAAGGATATTATCAATAATGTAAAAGAAAATGATGGATTCGGTCAAACTTTAAGCATGGTATTATTGCCGAATTGTATTTGCCGTTAGAAATTGTTGAGAATTAACTAAAAATCAGAAAAACCGCTAAAATTACTAAAAACCACTACAATTATGGGACTTCAAGTCATGAAAAATGTAAATATTTGGAATTTTGGGAGGGAAAGTGTGGTCAGAATTGTGCTCCCACTGCCACGATATTGCTCATATTAGTTACTGTTAATATTATCTATCATCCGATGATGCCAAACATTCTAATATTGGCATTTTGCTCATATGAGTTAATTATAGTATTATCTATAATCCGATCATGCCAAACATTCTAATATTGACAGTCACCAACACAAAATAAGACATTTTGACCCAGAGACGATATAGAAATATCTAATAAATAGTTATCATTTCATGAAAGAAATCAAACAATTTGAACTATGAAGTGAGTATGGAGAAGGGTTAATATGAATATTTCTAAATTATCAGTATATTTCTGGAAGAATTCTGAATAAAGTTTTGAGTCTCTTAAACAGAAGTAAATATCTGACCAGTCAACGTTTCGCCAATTCGGTCATCATTAGGAATGAAAAAACAAAACAACAACAACATAGTATCAAATGGGGACCAAATATATCACATCTTACATCAACATTCTCAAATAATATCAACTACAGATAATAAATCATCTCAAAACAGTTTTATATACAAATATTTGCTAATAAAATATTTTATTTTGTTTCTAAAATCATTAAAATCAATAAAGTAACAGGCAAAACCAATTATAAAAATAAAAAAATAATATCTAAAATTTGTTAAAATATACTAAAAAACATAAAGTTATGTTAAAAATTAGAGGTAGAAGTCTAAGCAGTAAAAGACCTACTCAAAGGATATTATCAATAATGTAAAAGAAAATGATGGATTCGGTTAAACATTAAGCATGGTATCATTGCCGAACTGTATTTTGCCATAAGAAGTTGATGAGAAATAACTAAAATCAATAAAAACCGCTAAATTTACTAAAAACCACTAAAATTATGGGTCTTCAAGTTATGAAAAATGTAAATATTTAGAGTTGATCAAGGGGTACACAGACGAGAGACCTCTACGTGCCGAGTAAAATGAAGAGTTGGAACCGTAGGAGAAGAAGTCCAGGTGAGAAGACGAGATTTTTTCAAATTTTTCCTAGTTATTCTGGATGACCATATGAGGCCGGAGGAGTTCGGTTATTCTCGAATCGGGAACACCCTAAGGCAGACTAGGGAGATCGAGTTGGGACCCGAGGAAAAACGAGGGCGAACGAGCGTCACCGAGGACAATGATCGGACCCGACCAAGCAATCTCACACTGTTCCGAGGGTATCCGAGAGTAGACGAAAGGAGCCGATGACATCGCAAGGTCTGATACAAGTGCAATTAGGAACCAGGATTGTTAATTATAATTAAATCAAGTTCAGAAAAGGGGAAAAACAATTTAGGAAAGCCAATTCGAGAATAACCGAACTCCTCCGGCCTCATATGGTCATCCAGAATAACTAGGAAAAATTTGAAAAAATCTCCTCTTCTCACCTGGACTTCTTCTCCTACGGTTCCACCTCTTCATTTTACTCGGCACGTAGAGGTCTCTCGTCTGGGTACCCCTTGATCAACTCTAAATATTTACATTTTTCATAACTTGAAGACCCATAATTTTAGTGGTTTTTAGTAATTTTAGCGGTTTTTATTGATTTTAGTTATTTCTCATCAACTTCTAATGGCAAAATACAGTTCGGCAATGATACCATGCTTAATGTTTAACCGAATCCATCATTTTCTTTTACATTATTGATAATATCCTTTGAGTAGGTCTTTTACTGCTTAGACTTCAACCTCTAATTTTTAACATAGCTTTATATTTTTTAGTATATTTTAACCAATTTTAGATATTATTTTTTTGTTTTTATAATTGATTTTGCCTGGTACTTTATTGATTTTAATGATTTTAGAAACAAAATAAAACATTTTATTAGCAAATATTTGTATATAAAACTGTTTTGAGATTATTTATTATCTGTAATTGATATTATTTGAGAATGTTGATGTAAGATGTGCTATATTTGGTCCCCATTTGATACTATGTTGTTGTTTTGTTTTTTCATTCCTAATGATGACCGAATTGACGAAACGTTGACTGGTCAGATATTTACTGCTGTTTAAGAGACTCAAAACTTTATTCAGAATTCTTCCAGAAATATACTGATAATTTAGAAATATTCATATTAACCCTTCTCCATACTCACTTCATAGTTCAAATTGTTTGATTTCTTTCATGAAATGAACTAGCCAGGCAAATCCCCAAGTGGAGTAAGGTGCTGCGCCCTAGCGGACAGAAAATGTATAAACATTGAGAAGATTATAGACAATTTAAAAAAAGAAATAGGTAGGTAAAGGTAAAAATTGGGAAAAAAAAATGCATAAAATGTAAACATTGAGAACTGAAAAAGGTACAAAACTTTAGCTAATAATAATGACGTCATCTGTCCAGATATTATGAAAGGATTAAAAGGCTCTATATCATTGTTTGTAAATGATAAAGAAACTTTAAGGATTTAATATTTAATCCTTTTACGGCTTTTTAATTATTTATACTATGAGAGATTAAAAATACATATAAGATTAAAAAATTTTTATGGCTATGTTTCACCGAGATGAGTAATGATAGAGAATTAACAGTTCAAAGTCAATTGTTTACTTTTAAAGGAAGGATTAAGAGATAAAGCATTATTGCGAAAACTAAATTTGTTTACTTTTTAGCGGAAAGATTAACAAGTCCTAAATCATTCTTTATGTTTTGGTATAAACAGCTCAAATTTCAAAAGCTGTTAAAGGATTAAGAATTAGTGTTAATTATCGTGTTCGAACTTATCAATAGCGACTTGTGTACTTTGAAAATATTTCAAAGCTGTAAGAAGATATTAAGTACGAGATTAAAAATACGTAGAACAATGAAAAGTTGTTTTGTTTATGTTTAAGTGAGATAAAAAAGGTTGGGGATTAAGAGCTCAAAATCCAAAACCAGTTATAGGATTAAGGAACTCTACTATTTATTTATATGTTAGAGATAAACAGTTCAAGGTGCAGCAATTGTTATATGATTAAGAAGCCTTACTATTTATTTATGTTTTAGAGATAAACAGTTCAAAGTCCATATTTGTATTTCAACTGGACATCATCCAACTTGCTTATACATGATCAAACCTGTTTACATGTAGGCAAAGTTAAATATTGTGAAGATTATGTAAACATTCAGAAGGTTTCATAAAACCGAAAACAATGTAAAGGTTATGTAACCTTTGGGAAGGTTATATAGTATAAAGTGGGTACCTAACCCTTCATCATATAGGTTAAGATTATATAACCGTTGGGAAGTTTACAGACTCTAAAGTGAGTACCTGACCCTTCAACAAAACCTTAAGTCTCTCAAACAGTTGAAAAACAAAATGGTTGTGTTAGAAAAACAAAATGGAGGTCGGGCACACTCATGCTCTATAAGATGGATACCTGATCCTTCAACAAAACCTTAATTATCTCAAACGGTAGAAAAACAAAATGGTGGCGTAAGAAAAACAAAATGGCGGCCGAGTACATTCATGCTCTATAAAGTGGGTGCCTGACCCTTCGACAAAACCTAAAGTCTCTCAAACGGTTGAAAAACAAAATGGCGGTGTAAGAAAGACCCAATGGCGGCCGGGTACATTCATGCTCTATAAGGTGGGTACCTGACCCTTCAATGGTTGGAGAGAGTAAATCTTGTGGGCGGAGCATATGCCAGGAGGTTCCATCGGTCACGTGACTGGATCACGTGACTAAAACATGTATGCGGAGCCTAGACCTGAGGGTTGCAGTGGGTCACGTGACTAAAAATATATGGGTGGAGCGTAGACCAGGAGGCGCCGCTGGTCACGTGACTGCATCACGTGACTAAAAAGGGGCGGGGCTTAATGGTCACCTGACTAAAAAGGGGCGTGGCCTAATAGTTAAGGTTAGGTCGAGGCGAGACCACGTTGTGGTTAAGGTAGGGTCGAGGCAAGACCACTTGACACTTAAGGTTAACGGTGGAGGGGATGGAGGAATCGTGTTCCAGCCCCCCTGTTTTCCCTCTACTGACAGGTTCACAGTTATTAATACCGACTCGTTTACTTTGAAAATATTTCAAAGCTATGAAAAGATATAACCTCTTTGGCCAGCGTGATACAGTCGTTTCGATTTGTCAATATATTTTAGAGATTAAAAGTTCGATAGGAACTTAATGGATTAAAAGTTAATTCTTTTAAGATCATTATTTAACTATCAGAGATTAAAAATACGTAGAACATTGAAAAATTAATCCTTTTAAGACTATTATTTATATTATCAGAGATTAAAAATACGTAGAACATTGAAAAGTTGTTTAAAGTTCGAGTATGAATTAATGATTAATTTATATTCATCAATTAAAATTTACTGCGACATGTTCGTAGTTATTAATACCAACTGAAAATATTTCAAAGCTATGAAAAGGTATAATCTCTTTGGCCAGCGTGATACAGTCGTTTCGATTTGTCGATATATTTTAGGGATTAAAAGCTAATCCTTTTAGGACCATTGTTTATACTGTCAGAGATTAAAAATACGTAGAACAATGAAAAGTTGTTTTGTTTATATTTAAGCGAGATAAGAAAGATTGGGGATTAAGAGCTCAAAGTCCAAAAGCAGTTATAGGAATAAGGGAGCCCTACTATTTATTTATGTTTTAAGGATTAACAGTTCAAAGTCCATATGCTATTCAAAGATTAATAAGCCCTACTATTTATTTATGTTTTAGAGATAAACAGTTGGTATTATTTCACTATTTGAGCTCTCTGTGGTGTTAAATTATAGATGATGGATAGTGGGCTGTATTTAATATAGGATTATTCATATGTAGATAATTCAGGAAATCAGTAGTCAAAATGACTTTAATGAACAACAGATATTGTATTGCATTACCTAATGATGTTTTGTAATTTAATTATAAATCAGTTGCATATTAATTTTATTAAATATTTATTAACGATAGCAACTTGCTTTCACATTACCATTAGATAGGAATTAATCCTTGTCGGTGTATGTGACCTGCAGAGTACAAAATCAGGGTTTGTATACAATACCTAGCTTGGCCTTGTGTAGTAAGAACCTTTGCCGACGACCCAAATTTGGTTTGAATCGTTTAAAGGGTTCCTGATTTATGGGCGGTTTTTCAGAGTACTAAAATTAAATCTGACGCCAATTTTGATAACTAAAATTCTCTTATGGTTCACTTCGAAGAGGAATAGTGTTTTCATTACAGATTCAAATTCAAAAGAACCTTTAAATCGCTATTTAATTATTTCATTAAAAAAATTTTCAATTAAAAAATTTGATAGCTCTAAAATTTACTAGTCTGGATCACAAATAATGTTTTTGTAGTACTTATAAAACTTTAAGCCCGACCTTAAATTTTTAAATTAAATTTGAATTTACTATGCTATCCTGAGTAAGACCGTGTATATAGAATACAATAATAAACCAATACAGAATACAAAAATAGACAATACATACATATACCGACCTGCCAGATAATGCAATAGATGTTTGTATTTATGGAAAGAAGAGACTTTCCTCTTTCCAATGAGTCTACGAATATCGAAATCGGATAAACTGAAGAAGAAATACAGAGCTTCAAATCAAAATGAAATTTCGTTGCTTAAAATATTGGTTTATTATTTTCTATAATAGATCTTTGTAATCGACCATGAAAAAAAAAAATGTGGCCCCTCAAAATTTGAGGTTTTACGTTTCAAGATACGTAGATCTTTTCTCACTGAAGTGCACATCCAATATTTTCCTATATGCCGCTTTACCTTTTGTTTAAATGTTCTAACCATCTCAGCCTACTTGCCTGGACACAGTTTCTTCTTAACACCAGTTTGGCACTCTCATGGCGATCATTTTGGGACAAGCTTCAAATTTCTGCTCCTTTGGTCCCTAATTTCTTTACTGAACTTGGTAGTTATGTTTTACAAAGTATTCTGCACTTGTTCCTTTCCCAAAACACTCCAAATGCTCATTTGAAAGATAATCTAATTATCTAAACAGTAACCAAAGCAATATGAAAAGTCCTGTGAATAGACAGACCAGATGTTTTTGAAATATTACTATTTGAAAATAACAAACCATTGTGTAATTTTTTATATTTCGATGATATTTTCAACATCGAGGTTTTTTGGTGCGCTGAATCAAAATCTATCATCATTTTTGGTTTAAAAAAATCAATAAGTATAAATATTTTGTTTCAGTTTATTTGACCAAAAAGCAATATTTTTTTAAAATTTGTATCTTTCTTTTAATATACTCTGATAATCCAATGTTTTAGTGGAAAAACCACTTCAATATCATTTGCCAAACTCGAGATAAAAAATAAAGTAGTTTCAGCGTGGTTTTTTTTCTTGGCTCCTATGGCCCATTGGAACGAACGCCAACAAGCATGTCCAATATTTTTGGATGCAGAATCCCCACAAAAAATCTGGTTGAAATCGGTGACATATTGACAGTGCCCTTCCCTTGTAAGTGTAAAACTAAAAAGTGTAAATGTGTAAAAGAACAAAGGAAGTGCAACTCTAAGTGTCATGAATCTCTACCTGCTGTGGACGTGGTGATGCCTAAGCACGTTGATGCGAAAGATCTAGAGTGCCCGTTCCAGAACGGTGTGGGTTCGGTTCCCACCCTGGTCAGTAAATATTTATTTCGCGGTGGTCCCGAGAAATGAATCTTGACACTCCCACTCTGGTTGGTACGGGGCAGTGATCTAAAGGTAGGTCAAGGATTGGCAAAAAGGACCTAAATAGAATGTCTAGACATTGTACAGTATTATTTATTCAAACCACATTCATTTCTTACTTTGTATATAATACAGTTAAAAACTTATTCAATTTCATACTTTGTTAAAAAGACTTGGTCATTGTATTGGATGACTAGACATTCTATTATACCTGGTTTATATTCTCTGACGGTAATATATGTATATAAAAAAAAAAAAAAAGCGTGAGCAGAAGAGCTCGTATTTTAAGTTATCTTTAACAGTCACTAAAATACAAAATTGAAAATATCAAAATGTCGGGGATGCCAGAAAAATGTTGAGATTGCCCCTAAAAGGCACTTCTCTAGCAACAAGTCAATTCACATACAAAATTTCAATCCTCTCACTCAATTTGGAGAGGCCAGTGGTGGTGCGGTTAATGTCCGAAATTCTGACTGAAATTTATCCCCTCTTCTATGGTATTGTTCTGCCTATAAAACAATACATAGAGAATTTCAGCTCATTTGATCCAAAGGGGACCACTGAAAGCGCCAATTGTAACGGGAGGGGGAAAAAAATGTATATATACATATAAAAGAGCTGGTCAAGATAAAAATAATATTACTTAATTATACAATTTGTTCTCCTGAAAAATTTTGAAGAATGGTAACAGAGAAAAAATAGTTCCTATGTTTTTCACTGTTATCATTCATATTCGAAATTGATTTGACAAACTGTCCTTGTTTGTTTCAATTTAATGAAACAATTTTGACTTTTACTTTTCTTATTCATTTTTGGATTTATTCTTAATATAATTAATGAATTAGTCAACCAACAGGAAATTCTTTCTTATTACACTCCTATGGGGAAACCTGAATCGGTCTACTCAGGGGGCGGGATGGAATTTCCTTCAAAGAGGGCCGCTAATACTATTACTTTTTTATGCAATACATACATTAGTGTTAATTATTACTTGCATTTTCATTGATCATTGGTCACTTACAGTGGTATACACAAAGATAGGGAGCTAGGAGATATATCCTCCCCTTCCCCTCGAAATTTACGAAAAAATGTGATTTTCATATCCAACAACGTAAGGTTTGTACTTTGAAAAATATTTTTGGTAATTTTTAACAATAACATTTTATCCAATTTTCATACTTACCCTTAAAACTTACGCCTAATTTGGCGATTATAGATATTTAGGTGATTATTTGCCTTCTTTTTATTAGATACTCCCCCGAAAAAAAATAAAGTTCGGTAAATTATTAATTACAAAAATAGAAATCAACTATGTGCTACGTTATATTTTCTACATTGGAATAAATAGCTCCAGAAAAACAAGTATAGGATAGGGAGAAAAAAAGGAGCAATTTCAATATAAAAGCATCACATGTAATAATCCCAAATTCATTTCCCAATGTGAAGAAAATATCAACAAGAAAAGCGGAACAAAAAATTATCTCTTCCTTTTGTCATTTATCCAGTAATTGCATACGGATCCTTTCTAAAGCATTCAATAAAATCAATTTCACGGATATTAAGCGATGAACGGGTACGTCCGGCCCCTGGTTTAGCGACGACTATACCCTGCGCAATCCCTTATTCTTGTGAACGATGGGGGAACTGAAGAGTATTGAGGACGAGAAGAGATATTGCTCCTGAGAAACAATAACCTGTTCCCTTTTGAGAACTATTAGCTCTCCTCCGCCCCTCCCCCCTCTCCCTTTCTGCCAAATAATAGCCTCGCCGAGCTGCCTACAGGCCTTTTACCGCTTTCCATACCACAGACCACTTAACAGATTGTTCCGTCAGACAAATAGATGCAAGAAGGAATTCAACGCTAATCACAACTTAATTTTATTGGAAATTTGGCCATCAAAAACGGAATAAAGGTAGTGGTATGTTTTATTTCTGTGCAGTAGTTGAGGTCACATAAATCGATAATCTCTGTTTTCGATGTTCATATCGATCGCGTGTCATGAATATATAGAGGGTGAGATTATTGTTAAATAAGCAATGATTTATTAAACCTTTTAAATGTTGACTCTATTGCTGCAATGAAAAATATACAATATTTCTGTTTGTTAAAAATAAACTGTATGTCAGATTTTAGTTGGCATGTCCTCAAACTCCATTGAAAAGGACTCATTGGAGTTTTTTTACCTAATTAAGCGATGAAATGATCTGAATTAGATAGATGCCAGTGATCGATGTAAAGCAGTAATAATTTCAACAATCTCTAATAATTCTAATGAAGAGGATAACCTTACAGCATGACAGTTCTCAACCCTGCTCAATGCCTGACCAAGCATGTGCTCAGATGTATGTAACAGCTATTTTTTCATAACACCAATCAATTTTTTATTCATTTATTTTTCATAGGCTTTAAAAGAAGTCCTTGGTGGACAGATGATGTAAAGAAGAAAATCCAAGAAAAGAAGAAAGTGTGGAGAGGCTTTCTTAGCCCCACGGAACAGAATATCAGATGTGAATATCAGAATATCAGATGTACATAGAAAGAGATCAAATTAAAAGTTCTTCAAGCAGAATGAGAAGCATTTAAAAATTCCAGAAAAAAAAAACTTTTCCATAAATTAAATTGTTTCTTTATATTCTTAGTCATAAACACTAATCTATTCAACATATTAACATAATCTGCCTTTAACATTGGAACTTTTTAAGGGAAATCCCATGAAAACATAATTTATCAGGATTAGTTCTCATTCATCTGCCGCATTCGAATTTCACAACTCAATTTCAAAGGATCTGGCATTGGTTCTGCTCTAAGGCGAAAATTTTGTTCACAGCCCCGTACAAAGATGATTTAATTGAAAAAAATTGGAAGAAACTGTTAGTGAGTTTGCAATAAAATTATCGAGAAAAAGACACCTTTTCAGAAAATGGCCAGCATAGACAATTTTGTTAAGGTGCATTCACACCTTTGGCAAATCAAGGTCAAGAAGGTGGTTATGCTAGGCTTACCTGTGTTGGAGTCCGATCTTGTTCTTACGGGAAGCGGCACCTAAGCGCTAGTGTTGCATTCACTACAGCACATATATTTATATAAATTATATATAATGTATAATATATAATATATATATATAATGTATAATATATGTATTTATATAAATTATATATTTATATATTTTTATTTTATATTTTTAAATGTTTCTTTATAAAATAAAAATAGTTTAAACCGAAATTAACAATATAATAAAGTTGGAGTAGCCGGAACAGTAGCGTATTGATTGCTAAGCTTCTGTAAACCCCCTTTACACGTTTGCCATTTGGTTTGGCGTTTGACTTGCTTAGGCTTGGCAAAGGTGTGAACGCACCTTAACATGGCGTTAGTTACATTCGATGAAAACATAGATATCGATTTCTGGGGAATCGAAAATTCATGGGGCTTTGTAAACGCCACAATTCTGAAGAAATAGGTTTATAAAATAAAGATGCGAATGAAATAATCTACAATTTTTTTAATAAGATCCAATAAAGCATCTTGCGTGATTTAATCCCATGTCTTTACTAAGTTCATAACTCCTGTAAGTTATCAGGAGGATTAATTCTTAAGTCTGTCACGTTTATGCAACTATATTATTTCTCTTCTATATAGAGTAATGTAGAGCAAGTGCGCACTAAATTTTACAAAGGCGACTTTACAGAACTGTAAAATTTTTATTTTTGAAACTATATTTTTCCCCTTTTTTTTTAAATATTCCTTAGACGATTATGTTTAAATATTACATTAAAGCCTATTTTTCAACTACATCCATTTTGATGAGATTGATAATTTAATTGAACAGTAGTTAGTACGGACTTGTCCCTGCCTGGAGGTGTACAAGGTATCTAACAGACTCATTATTCAAGCAGGAGCGGTTTTGGGACAAGTATATATCCTACCGCGCACACTTGCCACATGCACTTACCCCTTCTATCATGTAATGTTGGATGACTGAGGACATGCGCTTAGAAAACAGAAAACTGTCAAGTAGAAATGTAAATAACAAAGTATTTTGAAGAATAGCTTCTGTAGGTTCCACTTATGGCAATAAAAAAAGAAGGAAAAAAAGGCCTACTGGTAAATAAATGCCGATACAGCTGTACTACAAAAGTTGAAAGACACAACTTTATCGACGGCTTGAAACTAATATGTTTACTTTGCCTCACCTATATAAGAAATATATAGTAAGGGGAAGTATGACGATCGTAAATATTTTCGAATTCGTTTTTAACGGAAATACTCGTTTTAAGGTTCTCTGAGTCCAAATAATCAAGTCTCGCAAAATGGTCTGTGTGTCTGTGTGTATATGAAAAGCCTAGCTCAAAAACAAAATGTTGTACGATACTGAAATTACGTATTTAAGGTAGACATGTGATGTTACAGCAACTTTTTCGTAAAAATCGACTTACCGGAAGTGACACTTTAAATAATCGATTTTACAATTTTCTCGAAAAGAGCTATAACGATTTTAATGAAACGCCTAAATTATTCTTCATAAAAGCCTTTAATTTTTCATATATGTAGTACACCACTGAGGAAATGCAGGGAAAAAAGTTATGATAAAAAGAATATTTTATTTGCGCATAACGTAAAAAATATGCATTTTATGATAAATTGTACATATAGTTATATGAAAGGTAATTACATTATCTAAAAAACAAAAAATAATCATCAAATGAATGTTATTTGTTATTTGCAGTCCACATTCTTTAAAATTGTTATTTCAATATGTTTTGGCGTCAGTTAAGAGTAATATTTTATATGGAACCTTAATGGAAATTTAATCCTCTACTGGTGTATAAGAAATTAGCCACCAAAGTTCGCTAAGGTGAAGTATAATGTGTTGTAAAAATCTGGTGCGGTGCGCGCATCACACAACTTTCCCTTACCGTCCTATAATAATTATCTTTTTAATATAATTTTTAAGAGTTTACATAAACAATACTTTAAATAAATTCAGCAGCATTCACTTCTTCACATCTTCTCGCTCATAAGTACAATAAAAGAGTTTTTTTTCACAGTTTTTTTTGTACACTATCTATATATTTTAAATTTGTCAAGTTGTAATATATTTTAAAAGTTTCGGTTTAGTTTGAGTCGCTGCGAGAAAACGCTTTTGGGGAATGGGCTAATTTCAGGTGACAGGGCGTTGGCGTTCGTCATTTCAAAGAGACTCCGAAATCCAATAGATACATATGTGAGAAGTAGGCTCTTTCCGGGTTTGAATGGTCCACCGCCCTAAAGCTAAATATTGGCTATGCACCCCTGCATGGAGTCCCAGGAGCCAGCGGACAACAAAGAGAAGTTGGTTCCCTCTGTCGCAAATGCGAAAGAGAGTCTGAAACACCAGCCCATGTCCTGGGAAAATGCCCCAACAACTCCCTCCTCACAGCACGCCGGCACCATAGGGTCAAGCACGATCTGATAAGGTTCCTTCGGGATAAGGACTTCACCTTCTTCGACGAGATATACTGCATCGACATTTATGGAAACCAACCACAGGAGAATCACTAGACTCAGCATATTTCCCCGGACTCTGTATAAATACCCCTCCCTTTCCTACCTAGCGAATAGTCAGTCTTAGATAATCAGTTAGATGTTATCTCTTAGTGTTATAGTTCCAGTAGAATGGTAAAGTACATGTCCATTGTAATCATTTTTTATAAATAAACTTTTTTTTTAAGTTCAATTGATTTAATTGGCGCCCGAACGTAGAGACCCGTAATAACTTGAAGATAGAAGAGTGAATAAATTACTTCAGGTAACAGCTCTAAGTGACAGGCTAAGAAGATTCGAAGAAATAGTCTTTGGACAACAGAATCTGAGACTGGCTGCTTCAAGGTGGGTTGTAACACTTTAAACGGGTCAAGAATTTCATTGAATCCAAGAACTTCACGAGAACTTAAAAAATAATACTTGAGGTATAAAATTCAAACAATAATTTTATTCTAATTTTTTTTTGTAAAACAATTTCATTTTAAATTTGTTTTGTAAAACAATTTATTTTATTTTTATTTTTTTTTGTGAAACAATTTTATTTTTTATATATATTTTTTATGCCACTCGTTTTAAAACCGAGTAAATTAACTATATACAAACCAAAAATGTCTAACTCAGAATTAGAAGCACGAGCACAAATACAAGCACAGGCACAAATCCAAGCACAAGCACAAACACAACAACAACCACAAATTCAAATGGTTAATTATAAAATGACTGCTATGGATTATGACCATATACAGGATTTTTATGGGGATTCGAGAAATGTTTATGAATTTTTAACTGAAGTTAGATCTGTTTTTAATCATGTATGTAAAGTGGATAATACATTAGCGTTTGAAAACCATGCAGCATTATTAAATAAAATTAGATCAAAAATAAAGGGGGAAGCTAAAAATCATATTAGATCTCAACATTTTGTTAATTTAGGCAAATTGTTAAATTTTATAGAAAATAATTATAGGGACCAAAAAACAATTTGCCAATTAGATCACAAGCTCATGTCTATGCGTCCATATAAATATGAAAATCCAATTGAATTTATAAATAGAGTAGATCGGCTTTATCTGTTCTGATTGCCAGAATTAGAATAGATCATGATATATCCTATCCAGATAGTCAAATAAATTACATTAAAGAAAGAATCACCCACCATGTGATTTCATGTTTCCCCATTGAATTAGGGAATTAAAAGAGGATTAAATGTTGAAACAGTTAGAGATGATTATGAGGGGATATTTAAAAAGATGTCTTCATTGATTATGGAAAAATTCCCTAATTTTAAATTTAAGAGATATAAAAATAAAGTATTGAATATTGAAAGTAAAGAAGAACAGTTAGAAATTATCAATAATTACCACATAGGCAAATCCTTTCACAGAGGAGTATTAGAGACTTACGAAAAAATGAAAAGAACCTATTATTTTCCACGGATGAAAGAAGAAATTAATCAGTTTATCAATCAATGCAAAGTCTGCAGAGTGACTAAATATGACAGAAAACCAATAAAGTCACAGTTTCAAGTCACACCAACACCAATGAGACCATTTGAGGAATTGATGATTGATACGTTACACTTTGAAAGGAAGTATATTGTAACTATCATTGATACCTTTTCAAAGAAAATGCAGAATTAACAACTGCCTGCAATGCAACTAACATATTTAAAATAATAACGAAATATTTATACAAAATATTTCCGAATCCAATAAGATTTAAAATGGATAACGGAAAGGAATATAAAAATAATTTTATTTTAATTTTAATGAGCCGTTTCCTTCAAAACCTTTTAAACCCGATTCTCAAAACACTGTATCTATGAAATCGGTTGATAATGTAAGATGTTTTGAAGAATCTAATAAACAAGAATTATTAGAAAAAAATGAAAGACAAGAAAGGGAAGTGCAAGAATTAAAACTTAAATTAGACCATTTTTTAGAACTTGGAGGACCTTCCCAAAATACAAGTTAAATTTAGTTAATAATACAAAAGATGCTTATTTCACGGACAAATTTGGCAAGGAATGGTAGATACTGGAGCAGAAATTAATTGTATTAATCCAAATTCCTTACCCGAGGGAAAAAAATACAATCAGAAGAATTTGTTATATCAACACCAGCCGGTAATAAGAGAGGACATGGCAATGTAACCTTAGATATAGGACCGAGGCTTGGTTTAAAAGATGAATTATTAACAACATTTAAAATTTACAATTTCTGTGAAGGTTTTGATTTTTTGTTAGGAATGAAATCAATGAGAGATATAAATAAAAATTGGAAGTGAAAATGAATTAAAAATAAATGGAAAAATAATTGAAGAAAATAATTACGTGAATTAGATAAAATATATAAGTATGATTGATAATATAATACGGATCATATGGAAAAAGAAAGTTTAATAAATTTAATCGGAAAATATCCTTCAATAATTAAAACTAGTGACCAAAGCTTACCATGTACAAACTTATTAAAATGTCACATTAAATTAAAAACGGAAAAACCCGTATATTCTAGAAGTTATAGAGTGGCACCTCAACTCAGAGAAGAAATAAATAATCAAATAAAAAAATTATTAGACCAGAATATTATTAGGGAAAGTAATTCACCATATAATTCACCGTCAATGCTTGTTCTAAAAAAGTTAGATGCCAGTGGCAAAAAGAAATACAGGCTTGTCATTGATTACAGAAAATTGAATGAACAGTTAAAGATAAATTTCCACTGCCTAATATTGAGGATCTACTTAATAAATTACAATGTTCAAAAATATTTTCTACCATCGATTTGGACTCAGATTCAATCGAGAAGACTGCATTTTCAACAGAAAATGGGCATTATGAATATATTAGAATACCGATGGGCTTTTCAAACTCTTCCCCCACCTTCCAGAGAGCTATGAATGCAATGATAGCTAACGTACCAAATGCTTTAGTTTATGTTGATGACATTATAATTTATTCTAAAACAATAGAAGAGCATTTAGAACATCTTGAAAATATTCAAAACATTAGCTAAAAATAATCTTGTAGTTCAAATGGACAAAACTGAATTCTTTAAGCAGGAACTTCCATTCTTAGGATATATTTTAACTCCAGAAGGCATAATAACAAACCCGTCTAAATTAGAAGCTATTTCGAAATTTCCATTACCAAAATCAGAAAAAGAAATCAGACAATTCTTAGAACTTACGGGATACTATAGAAAGTTTATCCATAATTATGCAAATATAGCAAAACCTTAAACTCAGCAATTAAGAGATAAAGATAATATTATACCAGGAAATTACAAAAAATCATTTGAAAAATTAAAGATTCATTTAATAAATGCTCCTATATTGGCATACCCAAATTTTGACTTGCCGATGATAGTGACAGCAGATGCAAGTAATGTCGTGATTGGAGCAGTCTTATCACAAGTTATAGAAGGAACAGAACATCCCATTGCATTTGCCTCAAGAACATTAAATAATACTGAGCAAAATTACTCAACTATTGAAAAAGAGCTTTTGGCTATAGTTTATGCTACCAAACATTTCAGGTCTTATTTATACGGAGCGAAATTCACAATTCAAACTGATCATAAACCTTTGCAATGGTTATTCATTATGAAAAATAACAATACAAGGATTATGAAGTGGATTTTCTATCTGCATGAATATGATTTCGAAATAAAATATATTGAAGGTAAAACAACAATGTACCAGATGCCTTAACCAGAGTACAAATAGATACAGTAAATGCAATGGCAAATCATGATTTGAATGAAGATTCAGCCATGGAATTAGATAGAATACTTGGTGAAACATCACAGATGCCATTAACATCTCCAGAAGGATTTGATTTCGATGAAACACTTTTCGGAAACAATAGTATATCAATGGAAAATAATATTGAAATAGAAGATGATAATCCCGAAATTGATAATAATAATGAAATAAATAATCAAAATTTTGATGACAAAAGTTCAAATACTCAGCATTCACAGGAAAGCAGTAATGAACAAATATTTATTGTAGAAGACCCAAAACCAGTAAATATAGAGAAAAATCAAATATTCGTCCAGAGAGGTGGAAAGCAAATCAGATTAGAAAAAACATTTGGCAAAAATATATATTTTATTCAAACAGCGTATCCCTGGAGTGATGAACTAGAGGAAACTTTAATAGAAATATTAAAACCTAATGAAGTTTATGGAATTTATTGTGAACCGAATGTGGAAACAGTTAGAGATGATTATGAGGGGATATTTAAAAAGATGTCTTCATTGATTATGGAAAAATTCCCTAATGTTAAATTTAAGAGATATAAAAATAAAGTATTGAATATTGAAAGTAAAGAAGAACAGTTAGAAATTATCAACAATTACCACATAGGCAAATCCTTTCACAGAGGAGTATTAGAGACTTACGAAAAAATGAAAAGAACCTATTATTTTCCACAGATGAAAGAAGAAATTAATCAGTTTATCAATCAATGCAAAGTCTGCAGAGTGACTAAATATGACAGAAAACCAATAAAGTCACAGTTTCAAGTCACACCAACACCAATGAGACAATTTGAGGAATTGATGATTGATACATTACACTTTGAAAGGAAGTATATTGTAACTATCATTGATACCTTTTCAAAGAAAATGCAGAATTAACAACTGCCTGCAATGCAACTAACATATTTAAAATAATAACGAAATATTTATACAAAATATTTCCGAATCCAATAAGATTTAAAATGGATAACGGAAAGGAATATAAAAATAATTTAATACAAAATTTATTAGAAAGTTTGGGAATTGACGCGTATTACACTACTCTAAATCATCCTAATTCTTTAGGCCTCATGAATAGAGCTCACTCGACATTAATTGAAATTATTAGAACCTATAAAAATAGCGTTGAAGAACGAGATTTAAATACAAATTTAAATTTAGCTCTTATTACCTACAATAATTCACTAAATCAAAATTTAAAATTATCACCAAATGAAATTACCTTTGGTTGTATAAAAGACCCCGAAAAGAAATTATCAATTGCACAAGAAGATTTAATTAATCTATATCATAAGGAGTTGAATTTAGTCCATGAGCAAATAAAGAATCAAATTGAAAAAGAAAAAGAAAAGAGAACTGAATCCTTAAATAAAAATAGAGTAAATGAAGAAGTTGAAAATGAACCTTATAAAAAGGTAAGAACTAGAAATAAACATGAAAATCCATTTAGACAAGTTTATAAATTAAAAAATAAAAACAAAATACTCAAAGTACACGCAGATAATATTCAAAGAAAGAGAAAATCTAAAAACAATAATAATATTCCAGATGTTGAAGACCACACGAATATTGATTCTGATGATGCAGATGTCTCGACAATATGAAATAATAAATCCAGAACATTCTTCAGGATTAGTAACGTTCAAATTATCAGACACTAAGGTAATACAGAAATATAAAACTATAATACATTATTTAAATTTCTCGAACTTTATAAATGAAATAGATATATTAGAAAGGGATTTGAGCAATTTTAAACAGCACAGCCAAATGATAAAATTAAACAGTCAATATGATATAATTTCGAAACAATTGAAATTTCTGCAAGACAAAATTAATAATATTATTGATGTTCCACGCATTGGAAGAAAACGAGGCTTGATAAATGCCCTCGGCCAAGGTATCAAATTCATTACAGGAAACCTCGATTCTGATGACAAGGCACATTACGATAAGGTCATTACTACTCTAGAAGAGAACTATCGCATGGAGCATAATATCGCTCGCGGGATTAATATCAATAAAGAACTGGTAAAATCATTTCAAAAAGATATTAGATTGATTAATAATAATAATAAATTAGCCAACTTAATAAACGTTGTAGATAAAACCACGTTAATAAATCATTTAAATGAATTATATGACATCTTAAATTACATTACTATCGTAATCATGGACATAAAAAATTCTTTGGAAATGTGTAAATTAGGAACAACACATTCTAGCATTCTAAAAACTATAGATATCAACAATAACACAGAATACATAAGTTCTGACTTAGAAACACTTTGGCTCACAAGTAAAATATCTTGTAAGACAAAAAATAAAATTGTTCATTATATGATACAATTACCTGTTCAAGCTAAGACTGTTAGTACCTTGTAATTATTATCTATACCAATACAGAAAAATAACCATATTATAACAACTATTGTAAATAATCAAATGGTATTGTATGATAATGATGAAGTATATAGAAGAGATTGTAATTTTATAAAAACTAATTAATATTGTAATAAAATTTATAAATTTAATGATACATGTATAGAAAATGCTATTCATAATAATTTAAATAAGTGTCTATCCACTACTATTAGCAATTTAGAACCTTATATATCTTATGTAGATTTAATTGATGTTTTTGTTAGTTTTAAGATTAATCATATTACAATTAGAAGTAATGCATCCTATCCTGTAATATTACCAGAAACAGCAATTATTAAATTAAAAGATAATGAAGAAATTATAAACCACACTAAAAATAATTATGTATATACGGAGGTATTGTCTTCATTCCATGTAATTAATAATTATAAACATTTTACTGTAACGTTTAATCAATTAAAAATTCCTACTTTAAGTGATGAAATATTTGAAAGTCTTAATACAGATTATGAATACAATTTTAATCTAGATTATTATTCATTAATATTAACAATTATTGTTTTATATCTTTTATGTATGAATATTTATTCATTGTGCAAGTCCTCAAGTATTCTTAGCCAGCAAAATCAAGTAACTGATATACCAAAACCCCAAGAGTAACTTGTTTTAGAGGCCTTAGCTTCAAAGACTGTTCATCCACTTCTTCTCTCACAGAGCTCGAGAACTTCAGAAGGGAGGATTTATGGAAACCAACCACAGGAGAATCACTAGACTTAGCATATTTCTTCTGATTCTGTATAAATAGCCCTCCCTTTCCCACCTAGCAAATAGTTAGTCTTAGATAGTCAGTTAGATGTCATCTCTTAGTGTTATAGTTCCAGTAGAATAGTTCAGTTCATGTCCATTGTAATCATTTTTTATAACTAAACTTTTTTTTTAAGTTCAAGTAAGTTCAAGTGATTTAATTGACGCCGACGGATCCGCGAGATATGCAGATATTGTTGCATTCTCCAAGACCGGAAAGACAGCACTGATCTGAAAATAAGTAACAATAACAAAAAAAAATAATAAAATAAAATTGTTGACCCTCCCTCGTTCTCTCCTCCCTCCCCTCAAGGTCTCTTTAAAATGGATTTAGTTAAGCCAAACTGTATTTCTTAAAAAGGATTTTGTCGATTTGACGATGGTGCAATTGGAATTTAATTACCTTGAATATTGTTTGGGTGATCGCTTCTTATTTAACAAAAAACTCGGAATTACTTAATAAATACAAAACTTTCCTGTGCGGAATCGGACAATGAGCACATATGAACATTTTTTTTTTCTCTTGAGGTTTCCACTCTTAAATATTTTCAATTACGTAGGGAAACCCTGTAGTTAAGCTGCAAATTTTAATTTTTCTGTGTTTGCCTAAAATGCCTAAAATAACATCTAAACTATCGAATTTATCGTCATGGGAATGGTTTCATTCGATTCAAAAACAATAAGACTTTAAGAAATGATACCTACTCGACTTAATTTGTGAAAATTACTTCGCTAATATCCCGCTCCCTTTTTCGATCCCTCAGATGGGGTATTTACTTCGAAATTTGGGCGGACTCAGTAGATCTCGATTCCTACTTTCAAGACGAAGTTATAACCAAAGTTATGAACTTACAAATTTTGTGGTTCATTTAGTCGATTTGGACTTATTTCTAATGGTATGTACTGATGATGTTTGGAGCAATTTTTACTGAAAGTGGAAATTCCGTGGTTTTTATCCCTTTTATATCTCCGTAATCATTTATTTTAGCGAAAAAGTATGTAGAATCATTTTTATAGAGAATTCAAAGTATTTTTATTTTGTATCGAATAATTTTTGCAATAAACTTTATGGTTTTTGAGATATTCACAAAATACTGAAAATAAATCAGTTTTCTATCCTTCTCCTCCCCACATCAAAACCCGACGTGGAAAACTTTAGTACTTTTTATATTTTATTACGGGAAGGATAATGAACAATTTATGACCAGTTTCAGCTTTTTTTTTTTTTATGTTAGGGTTAATCCCAAAATTTACTGTACAAAACCAGATATATCCGGACTTATCTTCTTTTTGGCAACAATGTTAATGAATACATCCTACCATTCTCCTTTAAAGGTTTAATTCGAATGTTCCCTAATTTAAACAAAGTCTAATGGTGGACATACAGGTGTCTTATTTAATTCCATTGGCCTCTCACCAAAAATTACTGTATCTGGACTTGGCACTAATGCCTTCAATTGTCAAATTTGAAGTATCAGCAATGTTAATTAAGGAAACTTAATAAAGCAGCATCAACTAAATCTTTTCAGCACTCCTCAAAACAAAATATCCCTTCTTACATAATATCGGTTTTTATTTTTTTCTAGTGACCTTTTATATTAAAATAAATTATTAATAAAAAAATCATCTAGAAACGTACAATTCTCTTTGGCCTTCGAAACTGTTTTTTACTTGTCAAGCAGCATCTGATAACCACTTATGTAAATATTTCGAGGTAACAGTCAGAAGGTTAAACAGTGTTATGAAAACATCAGAAAATGTTCAACAATTATGTTTTATTTTTATTTAAGATGTTGTTCTTTTGTAAAGTTGCGTAGCACTTTTATTATTAAATACTTATATCCTGAGGAATGGACCGAAATGATTTAAACAGATTATGGCAGATTTTTGTTTATGATAAATTTTTACAGGCATTGAGCTTTGCCTTGTTCTTTATAATTCTCTTAACTACAATATTTTTTGGGTAATTTTATTGATTAATTTATGATTAATTCATACATATTTTGTATTTTATTTTTTTATAAAATATCTTTTAGGTTGGTGAGTGGTATATCAGTTTCTCTGGCTTACTGTGGTGGAATATTTTTATTTTGCTCCTTTTTAAGGTATTTTAGCTCAATTTTAATTTAATACAGTGTTGAGTTCAATTTCATCTTGAGTATGACTTGTAAATAGGTGTGATTGTGAAATTCCCAAAATCATTCACTTCGTGATTGCTGTTGTGACTTTTAAATCTCATACTAAAGAAGCAGAATCTGTCCAGAAAAGTTGTAATGTTTGTGGAGACACTAATTGTAATAGAGACAAAGTTGTACATAAACAAAAGCCATGGGTGGGGCTCTTGATACCAATAGAAATAAATGAAGCTTTAGAGAAGGTTAGTTGACCTAGGTCTACCATAGATCAATTTTATGATACTTTAACATTAAGCCTAATTGTGTGATTTAGCTTCTAGAGAAAACTATTGAAACATATGTGGAGTGCTGGTACCAAAATTTGTCTTCTGATGTAGCCTTTTTAACAGAAATCAGAGAAATTATAAGATATGCGGCGAGTGTTGTGTTATCAAGATTATTAAAGGTAGCTTAAAGTTACTTAATCTTTGTAATAAAAATTTAGTGATAAATATAAATATGTAAAGTGTTTTGAAATTTCTGTTTTTATTTAATTTTTGTAATAAAAATTTAGTGATGAATATAAATATGTAAAGTGTTTTGAAATTTCTGTTTTTAATAAACTATTTGAATAATTACATTGTTTTTTAATTTACATAAGTTAATTTTACAAGAAAATTTCTTGTCTTTTATCATAATCTTCTTTTTTTATTATATTTGTTTTGTAGTTTTGCCAAACTTTCTTATTCGAGTTGTGTATGTTCTTCAAACCTATTCTTAATTTTCAGATTGATTTAGCAAAATTGTTAACCACTAAGTTATTTCCTGCTGTTATTAATCATATAGAGATGGGCCTTCAGTCAAAGATAAGACCTGATTTTCATCCTGCTCTATACAATAGGAAGTCGGAATTAGACTACATTCGTTTGAGAGTTAAATATTTACTTCCTTATCTCATCGAAGAAAAAAATCTAAAATGCAAGTAGGTAGAAAATAATTGTCTATATATTTTTTTGATTATGAATGAAGTTAGTGTTTTAATGAGTGTTACGGTAATATTTTATTTTCTCTTGCAGCTTGTTCTCTACTCTTATAATCGAAATACTCAGTGGATGGCTTCTTCTACCAATAGCTGGTGTATCTGATGTTACTGTTCTAAATAATCTCCTTCTTTTTATTCTTAGTGATAAACAGCTTGCTCAGTATCCTCAAGCAACTCAAAAGAAGGTTCCTTTTCTTGAATCATTTGTCAAAAAACAGACTCTTCTGGAGAGTAATTCACTCGTATGTATTTATAACAGTATTTTGTTGATGTGCATTTAAATAATCCTAAATAAAAGCGCATCCATTCTTCCCAGGCACTACATCCTGATATGTGCACAATTTTAAAGGACCAATCATTACTTTATGCTTTTATGCAGTTTTTAAAAGAACAAAATGCTGTTCATATTTTACAGTTCTGTCTTGATGTTGGTAAGTATAACTTAAACTATGCAGTATTTAAATTTTATTTCAATAGATACTCACTATCAGGCTCACATTTTTAGAGATATTTTTTTAATGGCAGAGAATCGTGCTTCCAATAAGTACATGTTGCAAACAGGTGTAATGTACATTGTTCATAGTCAAAATATTTTCAAAAAATCAACTCCTTAAATTGAGAGAAAATATTACTTAATTTATTCATGCTTAAAGTCTGTATTACAGACTCTAAAGTCTGCTTAAAGTATTTCGTCATTACTATATCCAACTATCGAATGTGAAAATCAGTACTTATCAGGAGAACAAAAAAAAACTGTTGCACCCTAACAAGAGAACAAGTTTTTATATCTTTTCTATGCATTTTTCTAATCCTTGTTAGGATGATATTAGGATTTAGCTGTTTACTGTTTTTTATTTGCCAAAAAATCATATTCATCACTTTGCATCTTAGTGCTAATCAGTAATTTTTCTTGGTTCACTGTTTCGGAATTGTGAAAGTGGCATTTTCGATAGTTTGTTTTGTTATAATATTAACACATTCATATTTGATATTGAAAAAAAAAAATTAAATTTTTATTACTTCATAAAAAGTTTATTATAAGTCTTATCAATGAAAATAAATATAACACAAGAAAAATTCATTAAAAAATAGGAAAAGTGCATTCAAAATATTTAAAAAATTAAAGTGCATTAAATAATATAAAGTGTAACCAGAAAAGTAAAAAAATACAATAGGTAAAATACAAAACTTAACTTTTAGACACCAATAATACTCATGACTCTCGATTGTTTTAAAATAATGGAAAAGTAAACATTTCAAAATCTTTTTTTTAAACATCTTTGTCTATTGGTATCAGGCTCTGCAAGACAACCACTAGATGTTGGTTGAGATTTGTAGATAATATTGGTGGTATGGACTTGGTATTACATTTTTTGTACATGGTGATAATGATTCATTTTTCTGGTACTGATACCATACACCATCTCTAGATTTAAAATTAATATTTCCTTGCTCTACGTGTACATCATTTTCTCTCTCATTTTTCTTTGGTTTTATTTAATTTTGTATCGTATATTTCGACCTTCTTAAAATTTTAGAAGTTGTTATGAAGTAGCTGTGTCACTTCAAATTGACTGGGCTTGGTGCGCGCTCATTTGGGATCATTCCTTAAAGGTGTATACTCTCCATGCGAGTATGACCCATCTCAAAATAAACGTGAGCCATTGTTTTTAAATTTGGTTGAGAGTTAACAGCATCTTGACAACACATGACAGAAAAACTACAGTTTTTCCCTCTATTCTCAATAGCTATCGGACATTATTTTGGCATGTTCAATGTCAGGGTAGAACATAAGGTACTTGAATATACATGTTATAATTTCTGTACTCTCCCGTTTTCCATCAGTTTCATCACATATGAAACACTACATACTCAAGTTCACTAAATAATAGATATTTAAATTGTAGATGGCAAGTTTTCTCAAGTGATAGAAAGTCCCTGCAGCTCCTCAATAATTCCTAAGTTAATTTTATAACCTTACTAATCCCGAGAGTATCAATACAATAAAAAAGCTGTCTGTAGAATGGGTGTTTTTCAATTTCGTTCATTAGTGAATATTTTTTTGTCATGTCCTTCCTTGATACCCCACTAACCACATTTTTTGGGGGGTTTGTTCAGTGATATGCCTGATTATAAAACTCACGCTGCTTATGAAGTGAATCCAATGAATATGGTCGAATATAATTTTTCTTTTAATCTCTCTAATACTGGTGATTGTTATATTCTAGGAACGACAATTAGCATTCCTCCAAAAAAAATCCATTCGAAAAATAATTGGAAAACGACAAACGGCACATGACTATTATTATGCTGACGTAACAAGTTCGGGTTTTCAGGTATCTGAATCTCCGGAAATATAAGGTCTTGGAGCTCATTTGAAATTTTACACAGATATATTTTAAAACTACAAGAGAATGTATCTAACTAACTTTTCATTTCAATCAGACTTAAGGGAGCTGAGGTATAACACTTCATAAATGCCCTTTTCTCCAGACAGATTCTTCTTGCTGTTCATGTTCTCTTTTGAAGGTGCTAAACGGCAGAATCAAATGCCTTGAAAATTTGCTTGCATATGATTACGACTGATCAACTTAACACTTTCAAATTAACGAATATGACGCATTCGAGATTATGTATTGTACTAATTGGATAGCCTTAATGATATTTACAAAACCAAAGTAACGGATATTCCATTTTGTGTCAACTTGTATTCCACAGCAGTGTCAACTTGATTGTGTTAAGGTATAGCTGCAAACTGAATTACCAAGAGGGGGAACACTAAAAGAAAGTTGGCAGCAAGGCAGTAAAAAAAAATACTTAGAACGTTTTCATTATTTACACGCCAGTTGTGTTCCAGAACTGATCGGTATTTTCAATGTGACATATTCAAGATTATGCATTGCACTATTTGGATAGCTTTAATGATATTTACAAAACCAAAGTAATGCATATTCTATTTTTCAGCAGTGTCAACGGTATGAGATTCAAAGCAAAAGAGCGGATGAATCATATTCGATACTTAGGCAGAATAATATATGCATTGGAAAATGTTCATATTCGATACTTTATTAAAAACATTTCCCACGATTCCATATAGTCTAACAGACTATAATCCAAGTCTAAAGTTTCAACAGTTTACCATAAGAGAGTTAAGGTAGCGATTCTGAGATACAAGATTTTTCGCATTCGATATTCGGACTATGGTAGAAACGATATGGTCTCTAATAGTTAGAGGTTGAAACTAACTTTTATTTTTCTATCCAAGTGAAAAAAAACATGATTTGATTTTTATATTTGAAATAAAAGTCAAATGTTAGATTTTTATTATTTGAGTATGAATATTATTTATATTATGATTATTAGAATATTAATAATATGATTATTATTTTTATTATAAAACTTTTTTCTTCTTCGGAATTAGAGATGGGCAAAAAGTACTCTTGAGTAAGAAGAAATGAGCACCGAGTACTACCGATTTTAAGATCGAGTGATCAAGTATCAGTTAATTTTAACTATTCCGATGTAATCAATATTTGGTTATCAAAGGCGCTTTTAATGAAAATGCTATCGATTTTAAAATCGCACGCTCACGCATCGAATTGTTTTAAATTTTCAATATTGTGGTCCATTATTGAGTTATCGAAGGCAATTTTTATGATAATACTATCGATTTGAAGTACAAACACTTCTGTATGATATATTTTAGCTTTTTTTATTACTTCATTGTAGATTTTGGGTTATCCAAGGTGCAGTAACATCGATAAAGGGAGCATGCATTAGTTTTCGATGATACTAATTATGAGTTTCCTAGCAATTCAATTAATTAGTACTTTTACAGAATTCTTCGGTGCTGGAATCGTTCATCAGTATTTTAAGGACACAATTACCGAATTTATTTTGAGATTTTCAATCGCACATGAATTGATATTGAAGTGTTATAGCTATTTCGATTCACTGTTAATATTGCTTAATACAAATATACTCCATAATAATATGGTAGGCAAGAACTTTTAACCAAGATCTTGTGATGTATAATTTGTGTCCTTAAAAAACTGATACGATTCTTGCACCGAAGAATTCTGTAAAAGTAATAATTAATCGAATTGCTAGAAAACTCATAATTTGTATCATCGAAAACTAATGCATGCTCACTATATCGATATGACTGCATCTTTTATAACCCAAAATTTCTTCAACAACGAAGAAATATAAAAAGCTAAAATAAATCATACGGAAGCGTTCGTACTTCAAATCGATAGTATTATCATAAAAATCGCCTCTGATAACCTAAAAATGGACAATATCAAAAATTTAAAACAATTCGATACGTTAGCGTGCGTTCTTAAATCTGATAGCATTTTCATTAAAAATGCCTTCGAAAAACAAATAATGGTAATACTCGTTACTTCTTACTCAAGAGTACTTTTTGCCCATTTCTTAATTCCGAAGATGAAAGAAGTTTTATATTCATGCTCAAATAATAAAAGTCTAACCTTGACTTTTATTTCAAATATAAAAATCAACTCATGACTTTTTGCACTTGGAGAGAAAAATTTAATTTCAATCCCTGCCAATGGTCTTAGTTTTCTAATATTTCTTCTGAAAGGGTGCTATGTAACACCTTATTGCAACATTTGCAAATAAGTGAAGTATTATTATGTTGTATTGTGTGGATGATTATGATGGGGATTATGCCATCTAATGAAATTTCTTGTATATTTTGCTTTTCTTGAATCATTTATAGATGTTAGTGAATTACCTTTTGAAATGCTAATGTAATTTTATTTTATTTTTTTAATGAGGTGCATGTTTGCTTATGTATAAGATTGGCCTATTTTAAATGATCCAATGGCAAATTTCTTGAAAACAAAAAAGATTGAAAAACAATATGACAAAATTTGTAGTATTTTGCTCATTTTATATAGTTTATTTGGGTACACATATATTACCGCCACGCACAGATGGGTCATAATTTTGATTTCACAATATTGAAATTAGCCTACAGCTAGCTTTAATAATATAATGCTAATGCCAAAAATAGCTTCTTTTTTTTATAGATTGCTTTCATTACTACATAAACAGCTTTACATAAATTGCAGCTGTTAACTTCCGTCCACTATGTTTTTTCAAGAGGTAAACAAATCTCTTATGGGTCGTGTGTGTTTGTGTGTGTGTATAAATTATTCAAAATAGTCTGAACATGATTAACATTATGTTATAGCTTTAGGTTGATTTTGACATAATTTACAAAACCTCAATAAACAAACAAAATTGCTTACTGTATAGCTTGTCTTCATACATTCTGTATCTCTTTCTTTTTTTCTAAATAATACAATGTGTCAACTGTGGGCAGGTAATATTAATTACCATTTTAGATAAATAAATAAAGAGGCAATGTAGGGGAGGAGACCGGGGCTGGTTTGTCTGACGGGTAGGTTGGCCAACTTTTTTTTTTTTTTTCACTACCAGGGGCTCTTCTCACCTCGTGACATCTTCCTGTACAGGTACAGTAGAACATCGATTATCCGAACTAATGTTGTCAGTGGTGGTTTGGATAATCAAAATTCAGGTACTCGCACATTATATATATATATATATATATATATATATATATATATATATATATATATTAAAAAAAAATAATATAAAAAAAATAAATAAATAAAAAAAAAATTAATTTTTATATATATATATATATATATATATATATATATATATAATGTGCGAGTACGTGAATTTTGATTATCCAAACCACCACTGACATATACCACATATATATATATATATATATATATATATATATATATATATATATAAATTAATTTATTTTTTATTTATTTATTTTTTTATATATAATAAGGAAAAGGAAGATCTAAAACGACAACTTTGTAAAAAAAACATGTTTGTTTATTTATATAAATATAGTATGTATGTGCATAGTGAAAAAAAAACCTTGTCATAAAGTACATATAAATTGTTTAACTTAGTCACATGTACATAATGAAATGAACAAAAATATGTATTTACGTGTATGCAAAAAAATAATCAAAGTGTATCTAATCAAAGCTTTATTAAAATTAATGCTGTGGCAATCAATAAAGCATAAAGCATAATCAAATTAATTAAAATTTCACACATAAAAAAAAAAAAAAAAGTTCCGATAATCGAACGTTCGGATAATCGACACTCCACTGTAGTTATTTTCAGTGTCGTGTGAGCTTTCATGGGAAAGTGATTTACAAAAGTTTGTGTTTCAGCTTGATAAGTAAAGTTTTTCTGCTACAGAATTTGCATATCAAGCAATTCTTCCATTCTTTGTCACTTATTATTCTCTTTTCCATTAAGATTATTGTAGTGTAAAACTCCTTGATTTTTGTTTTCCTATGCCTTGGCAACCATTTTCGTTTTGAAATCCGGTCCGGAGTGGTTGGCCAGCATGTGTTGGAATGCGAATATATGATATTATTGTAAATAAAGTTCTTATGGTAGAAAAATTTTAATAAAAGATTGAGAAATGGCCTTCCTCAAGCATACAGAATAAAAAATATTCAGACGTTGAATTTGTTTTATTTTTATATCATTGATTATTGTTCCTTTATAAAGTATTCCTAAACAAATCCTTGTTCACGGTTGTTATTCAGTTTTTTATAAGAGATTTTTCAAACTGTGCCAACCAACCCCGGGCTGGGGATTGGTTGGCGCACCTCGACTTTAAGGTTCTCCTGAGAACTCAGTGCTTCACATGAAATTCTGAAACAAAATATGATAGCATAGCCTCATTGATTCAGTATTCAAAGAGACCAAGGGCATTTACATACTTTAACAATAGTTTGCATGAAAAATGGAAACGTAAAGAGTATTACCAACCAGCCCTGGTCTCCCCCAGGAAAGATAAATAATAAAAATATAAACAACAAAATTAAATCAACATATCTATGTAAAATATAAATTATATCAACTTTTTTCTCAATTATACTGAAATCGGGACATTTATTTTACTCAAAAGTAGTATAAAATAAAATTTTCCATTTTACAAATATACTTTTTAAATTGCTTGTTTATTAGGGATTGATAAATTATTTGCCACTTCTATAAATTTGTTTTATTGAAAACTAGTTTCGAATGTTATACATTCATCCTCAGTTCTAAAAACACACACAAAATTCAAAAATAAGTAATAATAAGACAGATAATTCCAACTTTACAATTCAATTAAATGAAAATGATCATAAATTCATCAAAGGCTCAGGAGTTAAATTAATACATCACGTTGAAAACAATCTCAAATTAAATATATATGAAGCACTTGAAATAATAACATTCTTCAAATCCAATCCAGATTTTTGCTTAAATGACCAATTAAATATCTCCAATAGTCCAATCTTAAATTTATTCCCCTCTATAACAGAAAAAACAATTACTCACAGGGATTACTGGGAAAACCCTGACCCTTAAATCGTTTACCTAAAAACATCCTGCCTATTTCTCCTTCATTGTTAATGCAATGCGAGAAGAAACCAGTACAAACTTTTATGTTTGATATAATCCATTTAAACCTTGGTGAGTACCAACATGTATTTGATTTCTTGTCTTAATTAAATTCATAATTCATAAATGTTTTATAATACTGATTTATATAATTTAATATGTATAATAATACCAACTATATTTTGAATTGCTTATTTTTGAATTTTTTGTGTGTTTTTAGAACTGAGGATGAATGTATAACATTCAAAACTAGTTTTCAATAAAACAAATTTATAGAAGTGGCAAATAATTTATCAATCCCTAATTAGATTGATCCTTCTATACCATCATGCGGATGTCAACTTGCCTGTTTTTTCCAATGATCATTTATTTTAGTTATCATTACACAATGAATTGAACTTTGACATCTTATGTACCCTCTCTAGAAGGTTTCTTCTTGAAAATCTTTAGTCTCTAGTCATCTGAAAGCTCCATCAAAAACAGTTAAATAGTTCCGGTGAACAAAGGAACCTTAGAAACATGGGATGAAAACTGTTAATGAATCTAAAAATTATAATATTAAATTTCATGATTATTTTATCATTTAACTTTCATAAATTATGAATATTAAAGAAATGTAAAAAGAAATAAATAAAAAAAATTATTTTCATTTTATCTCAATCTTTTGTGATTTTTGATGAATTTGCTATTGAGTTATTTTAAATGGGACAGGCTAGTATGATCATGTATTCATTGTCATTATAGTTTTTTATTACGGTTTTGTAGAAGATTTCAATAAACGAATGTTGACACCTGAATTATCAAGTGAACAGCTTGATTCTTTACATCGTGATGCTTGGGATCTGTTTTCTGTTTATTTTTCTCCACATTCTCCGGATTCTATTGGTTTTAGTTCTGATTTGGTCTCTCAGATGAGGAAACGTAAGATTTAAATAATTATTTATTTTTAATTGTTTAATGTACTATGTATTAATTTTATGAACTTTTAAAAAATAGTGTTTAATGAAAATTTACAGCAGTATTTTTATAACATAACTAATAAATGTGCTCTACAGATTATGATGATATAACAGTGGCTTGTCAATAAACTACTCATTTGAATCACTACAATAAGTATTCTATATTAGAAGGTCCCAGGGCCATAGTTTTGTCAGATGTATTGGAGGATTATTGTTAATGTTAGGAAGATAGGTTACAAACTAGTGGGTATATAGTTTATAATTGAAAGAAGTATATCTATTTCAGGCCAAATTAGGCCAATAATTATTGTCAAATAAATTAATTTAACATAAATGATAAGTTTTACATATATGTGTACATAATATTGTAAATTATTTATCTTAAAATGAATATATTTCATCTTTATAATTTTAAAATTCATATTTATAATTGGGGGAGGGTAGGAACTTATTCTGTGTAAAACTATTTCTTCTCTTCTTTCATAAAAAGTAGATATTTATTTGTAAATTGCTTAAGGAAAATATAATTGTTAAAGAATTTACTGCAAGAATACTACCTTGTGATAATATGCTTTATTTTTTTTTTTTTATTTCAACGGTTTGAAAAAATTAAATAAAAAGGATAGATGAAAGCATTGTTCATTTGGCTTACTTTTTTTTGATCAAGTTAATTTTATGATTGCATTTGCTACTTCATATTGTGAATGTAGTTTTGGATTTTCAGTTCTTTCAAAAGATGTTACAAAATTGAGGACTTCTAGACCATTGTTTCAAGCTTATGAACATGCTTACAGCCTTTTGGATAATAATTACTGCCCTCTTTTTCACACTAGTGATGAGGTATTTGGTTGTATTTATTCTTAAATTCACATTATTCATTGATAAAGTTTTATCATGTTCAACATGTTGACCATCACCAAGGGCTTGAGCCACTGCTGGTTTTCAAGTAAACTATTATGGTTTGCGCAAACTAAATTTCACCAATTAAAATACAGTGTGTTAGGTTGAACATGCTAAACTTTTCTTATGTGGGCAATAATAATAATTATTTATCACATTAAAATAATAATGCAAAAATTATTTGTCTGATGTTATACAGTTTTCTTGCCTTAGCCTTGGTAAAATATAATATAATTTTCTAGTTCTATACATGGCTTTGCGGTCCAAGGACACCCTGCAGTTTCAATATTTCTGGATCAAGGTTTGTATTTCAAGGTCTCATGATTTTTTAGCTACAATAGCTCTGTTTACAAAGTAATTATTAACTCAAGTTTCTATTTAATTGTTTTTTGAAACATTTTTGAGAATATTAAGAATAATATTTACACTTAAGTCATTTATTTATTGAATCATATTAGTATTCTCGCTGTGATTTAAGTGTTTAAAACGTTCTAACAAAACAGTCTATGTGTAAATTGTTTTTAAGTTACGCAAACTTATTCTCCCTTTTATAATATATCTGGTTGTACGAAATGTCAATTTTTTTGTGATAATAGTAATAAAATATAATGAATTTAGTGTTATTAGGGTGATTATAGAAAATAACACCAACTTCTATTCTCAATTCTTTATTACCAGAACTTAAGACAAATGTAAAGGCCAATAAAAAGTTCCAGGTCGAATGGAATCAATGTACAAAAAGGAATTTTTCACATAATTCCAATAGCAATAGATTTGTGCTAAAGCTAACCACCAACCAAAGCACAACATATGGCAAGAGGTTTCTAATGAATTTGTCACTGAAAGATGTTTAAAAACTAATTGTGTTATAATAATATAGAAAATGAACAAAAACTTATAATGAGTATTGAATAAGTGTAAAGAAGAAATGAAATGTTAAGAATAATTGCAGAAGTAGCCTCACTCCCAATTGTGATGATAACCTTCCCGAACTCCAGACTGTAGCTTTGTCACATCACTCCCTCCCAACTTCTCTTTCTCCCTCCCCCCCTCCTCCCCAATGACATCGGCAGAGAACCAAACCTTCAGCTTTACTGCACATCAGGAGGGGGTATGATAAACCGGCTTCGGTTGATACTGTTCTGCGTCTAGGTCATTTGAAGGGTCGGTGTTAGCCAGTGTGGGTGTAGGAGTGGGTTGATCTCTGTTGTCGCTGTCTTCTGCAGACGATTCATCGAGATGGTCTTCGGCTCTGTTGGCAGCTGCTGCCGGAACATATTCTCCTGCCAGGATATAATCTTCTGGGTCCGGTATGTGGCAGAGTCATTGGCTTCCTCACTGTGTCTTCCCTCAGAAGCAAAGGTTCTGGCCGAACTGCTGCGGTTTGGTGCTGGACGGAGATGCTTCGTCGTGTTCCCTATGGTCTTCAGCGTCAAATCGTCCTCCTCCTGCCTCTAAAAATTCTCCTGGGAGGCATAAAGGCTGACTGAAGACCATGTCCACAGCACTGGCTCCAATATTCTTCCTTACTGCTGACCTGAGACCTAAAAGGATAGTTGGCAGCGTTTTGTCCATCATTGACCTAAGGGATGCTTTGAGAGGCTTGGGCCACCGCTCCATGCATCTGTTAGGCTTAGGATAGTACGCCGTGGTACTGCTTCTCTGGATATCTAGGACGAGAGTGAGGTTTATGAAAAAGTCTGATTCAAACTGGTGGCTTTGATTGGTTGTAATCCTAGTCGGCGTGCCATATCAGAGATCCACCTGTACAGGATCCTTTCTGCCACCTTGGCGCTTGTGATCTCTTCTAGTGGATACGCCTCGAACCGACACCTAATTTTGTCTATTACCGTTAGGCAATATGGCATTCTGTTGGAGGGTGGCAAAGGTCCGATGAGGTCTATATGAATGTGTTCAAACCTTCTGCTGGGTGCAAAGATGCTCTGAGGGGTTATGGTGTGACAGGCGACCTTTAACTGCTGGCAGAGTATGCAACAATGTGCTCATCTCGAGACATCGGCATTCATAATGGACCAGAAAAAACACCGAGTGATTAGCCGTCTAGAGCTTCATATCCCAGGGTGACTAATCCCATGCTGTTGATGAAAGATCTCTTCTCACATGGACTGGGGGACTTCTTCGGATGTCCAAGTACCGCAGAGTCGAACATTTGGGTTGCTTCTTCATCCCAATCGACAAATCTCTTGTCATTTTTCTTTGCTTCAGCCAGGAACCTGTTAAGAGGCGGTTTCAAATCCGCCGCTTTGTGTATGCAATGATGATAAAAGTTAAACATACCCAGAAAACGTTGTAGGTTCCTCATAGTCGTCGGTCTAGGAAAGGATATACTGGAAAAGCGCAGATCTCTGAGGAGTGTACTGAATGGCCCAAAAACTTATATTCCTGACGAGCCAAGATGCACTTCCTCAGGTTCACAATGAGAACATTGTCCACAAGCCGCCGCAGGATTTCCTCCATATGTGTTTTTGTGCTTTTCTTCATCTCTTGAGTCGATGCTGATGTCGTCCTTAAACCACTAGGGGAAGTCCAAACCTTGAAGAACATGATCCATGAACCGTTGGAAGATCTGAGAAGCGTTCCTAAGACCAAAATACATGCAGAGGAATTCGAAGGGTCTGATAACAGCCGTCTTTGGGATATCTTCTTCAGCCACCAGAATCTGGTAATATACAAGGTTGAAGTCTATCGTCGTAAATATCTTGCCATGCATATTTACGTTGAAGTACGCCAAGCTAGGGACTGCATAATGGTCGGGGACTGTCTTGGGATTTAGCTTCCGCAGGGCCGCTTGATCGAGATCCTTCTCCACAATCTACAATGGGCTGGCCCAAGGGCTATTAAATGGCCTGCAGATCCTCTCTTCAATCATCTGCATAAATTCCCACTTGGCGGCCTTGTATCTTTTTAGTGGCAGGCTCTTGCTGTGACTGGGGCACCGTGAGTTTCTATGAGGTAGAGGACGTTGTGCTTTGGCTGCTTAACTAAGGACATCTGTTGGGTCATGCTGGAATACCGATGCAATAAGGTGTTGTAACACTTACCAATTGGTACCGAATATATAATGGGCATCCGTAGCTTCGCTGATCTAACAAGTGTCATAAGTCCCGTCTTCTGGTCTACCAGCTGACATTTGGCGAGATCCACCATTATATTATAGTGATATAATAGGTCTGTGCTGATGATGGGATGACTGATGTTCGACGCAATGAATCATCATGACATCTTACGAGGGAGCCCTAGATAGAGGTTTTAGACCATGCTTTCGTAAGTAGGAATGGGCGTTCCATTTGCCTCATACTGGGTGAACTCCTGGCTAGGCTTGGCTCTTCTCATCTTCATTCACCGGCTCGATAGATAGGGTGGCTCCTATCTGATGCCGGACTTCTTGTCGGCGGTTGGTGACCTCAGCATCAGAACCCTCCTCGTTCGTTGCTGCGACTAGTTTAACGCTCGGGCTGGTTTTCAGTCGCTGGGCTGACGATAGTTGGTAGCCTTGTTCTTGAATCACTCATGTTAAAAACTAAGACGCCGTTGACTTTTACTTCTTGAAACCCTGTGATTTTGGTTGAGTGGTCTGTTCTTCCACCGGCTCCTCATGGCTCCCATTTGGGCTTTAATTAAATGTGTTTAATCTGTCCTTTGAGGGTATCTAATGATTTTTTGAGTGAAAGCCATGACTTATTTTAAAATTTGATGGTTTGAATTACTTAGCGAATTCCCGTGAATGTTTTGAAACATTGTGAGCCCAAAATATTTCATTATGTTTTAAGTATTTTCTGCTTTTTGTTGATGTTTCTTATATCATTTGTAAATTCATGATTATTTAGTAATATATTATAAATAGCTAATATTTGAAAAACTAAAGCCTTAATATTAAAATTTTAAATTAATCAGAAATAAAAACCTCGACTACAGAAATAAATTTTATATCTTACAATCTCATTTGTCCTAAGGGACGGAATGTTCTTGCATATCTACTTCAGCGCATTGGTGGGTTGTTAGTGAAGTTGATGCTCATGAATATCGAACCTTGTAGTAGTCGGGTGCCTTCCACTACAAGTTACCGCTCCTTCTAAGTACATTCCGTCCCCGTTCTTCTGTGCATGTTATCATACACAAAGTAAATTAATTAATGTATTGAGTAAAGAAGAATCATCATTTTCATTTGGATGAGGGAAGCATCCGACTACGACACCAAGCTTCAATATTCATGGGCGTCAACTTCACTAACAGTCCACCTATGCACTTAAGTAGATATTCAGGAATATCCCATCCTTTAGGATATAAAATTTATTTCCATAGTCAACGTTTTTATTTTTTTATTAAATTATTAGATTTTTATTTATGCTATTATCATAGTTCTGAAAAATATTTGGTAATGTTTTAATATTAACATAGTAACCAGTACCTAATAGTAATCCCAGTAGTGTTTAAAAGAAAAAGTTCTGATCATAAAATGTGAGATGGAACATGGCTGATGGTTTCGTTTTCCCTCTATCATTTTAGGTTAAGAAAAAAAATCTTCCTTGTTATTGAAAATCATAGTTTGCAGCTTCACTGAGCCTAGTTGGTCAGAATGTCTTCACTGGGAACACCTATGATGTAGCCAAATTTAGAACACAGTTATTGAAGAACAAGGCAGTGGGAGATCTTAGCAATTGGTTTTGTTCTATCAAGATCAAGTTTTGTTGCAGCTTCAGATACATAGCAGTCTACCCATAATACCACTCATGCTATGACACATTACACATTACCACAAGCAATGTAATGATTTATTGTTGGAAACAAGTTTCTTTTCTGGTCCAATATATCATCCCAATGCAAGATGCCACTGGCCCAAGATGCTCATGACTAATGCATGCGCTGAAGTTGGATTGGCCAGTTATGTTTTATATTATGCCTTCAAAAATATGTTTAAACAGTTTTATTGTTATAAGCAACTAGTCCTTGAATTAATTTCATGAAGGTTGGCTTGTTGTACTTGTTGGTTTAAAGTCTTGCCTGCCTTGATCTATCTAACCTGAGTGATTATATAGTTACTCTCATACCTTTTTTTTTCTAGCCTATTATTAACCCATTTCTTCCCAAGTGTAGAAAATGTTATATTTTTTTGGTTTTCTCCTCCAAGTCTCAATAACATTCATTTTAATAATTCAGTATAAAAATAATAAACCATTTGAAATAAACCCAGCAGCATTCACATCTTCTCTTATTCCTTTTGGGAATAAAGGGAATTTTTTTAATTATTTTGTCAGCTAAATGAAAATATTAGCAAAATATTAATTTTCTAGCGTTAGCCAAAGTTCTGTTCATTTCATGGTGACTATGGTCATTCTCACCCTGCACTCAATAGATGATTATTTAGTGATGTACAGTGGATTCTAAATTGAAGTTAAAGGAGAAGACAGGCAAGTTTCATCAAAATCTTCATCAAAATTATTGAAAATGTCAAAAATACATCCTAATATTGTAATATTTTGTGAAAAACTATTTATTTGTTACAAAAAATGGGAAAAATAATTGTTTATTTTTTGTAATATATCTCAAAACAATCTGGGATCATTCTAAAGGCACCAACTATACAAAATATTTGATCACATAATCGCCCACTATTGAATTGGTGGAGAGAGGGGAGATAAATATTCAATATAGGAATAGTATTATGGAGTTCTCTTGTCGACACTATTATCAGTACCTAACAAGTTAGTTAGGAAATCAGTTAAAATACTAATTATAATTACATGAGGAAACATATTAATAAAGTTAAGCAACAATATTTAAGTATATGTCACATCTGTAAAGTTTCCTATGGGTTTGCCACTTGTTAAAAATGATAGCCTAACCATTAAAAACAATAGCTAATAAATTAATTTATTAAACTAAAAATTACATGAATCAGCATAACAAAATTTGTACTTAAGTTTCCCACCCATTTTATACAAGTCACTGGTGGTGTCTTGTGGTACGTCCTATTGGTTTCATTAATAATATTTCATAAACTACAATCATTGTTGTTAGCTGGGTGGATGAGTAGACTACTGCACACTCCTAATTTCTCATTATCTTAATTTCTGTTTCCAAGATTCGGTTGGAATTTTTTTTTTGTGTAACCTACAATTTCAGTGTTAATTTTTCAGATTCAGAGCTTTAAACTTTGTTTTGGTTTTTATCTGGTTGTATCATATGAATCATCAATTTTTAATTTTCTTACCAACTAGGTAAGGAAGGTATTGCAATTGGGTCAAAATTTCAATGTACACTTTTCAACGGATCTATGCGTTTTAGATCTCAGTCCAAGAAACGCATTTTCAGCCATTGGTCTGTCTGTCTGTGCCACAATTATCTCTGGAACAGGTGGACTGATTTTCTTGCTTATTTTTTATTTTGTATCTGAAAAATCCTTTGAACCCTATAATAATCTTTTTTATATAATTTTAAAGAGTTCATATAAACCATATTTGAAATAAACCCAGCAGCATTCACATCTTCTCTTATTCCTTTTGGGAATAAAGGGAATTTTTTTAATTATTTTGTCAGCTAAATGAAAATATTAGCAAAATATTAATTTTCTAGCGTTAGCCAAAGTTCTGTTCATTTCATGGTGACTATGGTCATTCTCACCCTGCACTCAATAGATGATTATTTAGTGATGTACAGTGGATTCTAAATTGAAGTTAAAGGAGAAGACAGGCAAGTTTCATCAAAATCTTCAGAGCCATTTACGAGAAAATGGTAAAAAAAAAAAGTGTAAAATTAGTCAATTTTGGCAAAAAGTTGTAATATCACAGGTTTTGCATGTTGATTCACTAAATAAATAATCATCAATGGTGTTGGAGCATTAGTCCATGCATATTCATCAAAATTAGTTTCTCCTCTAATTACTAAATAATAAAATATTACCGTATTCACTCATATTTCATTGTTGTCGTCCACAAAATTGTCATTCCATTTGATACAATATGATAGAATGGGTTGATTAGGATATTTTAATTAGGCCTTTTTCCATCCCTCTTTTTTTAGTATTTTTTTTTTATTTATTTCTTTTTTTTTTTTTTTTATTTATATTTCTACTATCTGTTTAGTTCCCCTTCAGCTCCTGGGTCTCCTGCTAAAAACAGGTAAATTCTTGATATTTTTATTTAATATTAGCTATTTACTTAATAAAATCAGCTATTTTTATTATATGATTTTAAATTTGAACATTTTTTTTTTAATTAATATTGTAGTGGGGACAGGCGATCAGGAGGTTCTCGATTAAGCCATAGGCTGCATAAGATCAAGGGTGCATTGAAGCAACAAACAGTATTAGAAGGAACTGCACTCGATACTGATGTACTACAGCTTGAAGGAGACACAGAGTTTGTAAGAAATTTTAATTTATTATTATTAGAATATTTTCTATTTTTTTTTTCCTTGCTTCAATTTTTCCATTTATTTATTCGTATATAGCCTTGCTATAAAAAATGGATCTTATTTTTAGAGATTTATTTCAATGGCATGAAATCATACTTTATGTAATAGTAGTTAACATCTGTACAAGCCTTGTTTATTTGAAAAATAAAAACATTTTAAAAAATGTTGCATATTATTACATTATGGTTTATTATTTCCAAATAGTAATCTTTCAAAAATATCTGGTCTGTCCACTCACAGGACTTTTCGTATTGCTTTGGTTTACAATTCAGATAATTAGATTATCTTTCAAATGAGAATGTGGACTATTTCAGGAAAAGAACATGCAGAATACTTTATTTTATAAAAGATATCTACCAAGTTCAGTAAAGAAATTAAACAGTAGGCATTTATGAAACAGAAATTTGAAGTTTGTTCCAAGATTATCGCAGTGAGAGTGCTGAACTGGGGGTGTTACGAAGAAACTGTGTCAATGCAAGTAGGCCAAGATGGTTAAGACATGTCTTAATCAGAGGGTGAAATGGTAATCTCTAATCAGCCACGATTTTGAAATAAACAATTTTGAAATCCTGGGGTGACATGTCTTTGTTGCCTCAAGAAAATCGGTCTTATAGTCTCGGAGAAAAGCCGTGGACAGATGGATTTTTTTTTTTATACGAAAACTTGGATTCTATGTATCTTAAAAAGTAAAATCCTCAAATTTTGAGGGAGGGTAAATATTTTTTTTCTTGGTCGATTACAAAGGTCTATTATTGAAATTAATAAACCAAAAATCAACAGGATTAATGAGTTGTTGATTGTCAGGTTGCTTAAGTCAACCATAATCCTTACCTCTCATGATTTTGAAATGCAATTCTTTAAAAATGAGGAAAGAGTGTTACTGTTTGTGTGTATGTACGTGTAAATATATATATTTTGTAATCTCCGCTAATGATCCGTATCTTAGTATGTCGAGGATTCAACATTCAAATCACACACGATGCACCGCCGAGGCACTATAGGAGTGAGAGGAACAGCTCTCTGACTCATCTAGGTCTATCTGACACTGTCCGAGATCCTAAAAATCCTGAGAGACAAAATATATGATTGGAGCAGGGGACTAGCCAGAACTCCCAAAGAGAGAGAGAGAGATAAAAGGTAGGATGGGAGTTGGGGAACAAGCCCGAACTATGCAAGGGAAAAGGTTCTCGGAAGGAAGCTGGGGAACTAGCCCGAACTCCCTGAGGAGAGAGATAAAAGGTAGGGTGGAAGCAGGGGACTAGTCCGAATTTCCCGAGAGAGAGATAAAAGGTAGGATGGGAGCTGGGGTAGGGAGGGAGAGGGGTAATGGGTAAGAGGAGAAATGAGAACATTGGTATCTAGCCTTATAAGGTGCAATGCTATCTAGATGCCAGGATGCTGTGATTTGACTAGCATAAGGGTCCTCTATATATACTGCTTACCATTAACTGCTGGATAATTTTTACACTGAGTTGTTTAATAATTATATAATTTTTTCTGGCTAGATCAGAGCATCTTACAGTACAATGTTTATTGTTATAAAAGCAATACATATCATAGATTATATACAAAACATTAAATGTTAATAAACACATTAATTATTTACAAAATAAGCAATTTTTAACAAATACGATTAGAATGGGTATTTTAAAAGGCTGATTAGTTCCTCTAGCCGGTCCTTGCTGGCACTGGCATCAGTCTCCCAGGTTGCCTTTTACTTTGGAATTTCTTTGAGCGAAGAGGTCCTCTACAGCTGACAGCGCTCCATTAGCCTCACAGCTGTTTTGTGTGTTTTAATTTTTTTTTTTAATTACATTAATTAATTAATAGAAAGGGTATTTTAAAAGATATTATATATTATTTTACAATGAAATAAAAGAAGGGTTTTTTAGAAGATATTTAATAATAAAATACCTGATGTGGACAACACATGACTTCCTTGTACACCTATCAAACTATAAATTCCCTATTAAACAATAAATCGGTGGTTCAAAAAGTGATCCTGAATTTGGTTACTAGTTTCCGAAGATTGCAGTAAAAACGGTGTCACGACATCCATCTATTAACAGACACGCAAGCTCTTGTTTCTGGAGGTCTCATTCCTTTGTAACCTTTATTAAGGAACCATTAGTACTCTGTAGTTAATTTTAATATAATTTTGGATGTAAGTTTATTATGACCTCTAATAAAGTACCATTAGTAAAGTACCCTTTTCGGCTCACCAACATTATCCAAAATCTACTAAATACTTTCATATTGATATAAAAGTCCTGTTTACCAAATTTGAGATGTTTTACGTCATATTGTAATGTAAATTTTGATGAGAGTCTAATATGACCTTCAAGTAAAGTACTGCTTCCGGTTTCCCGATTTATACCAAAATCTAGTATGTTATTTAAATCAATATATGAATTCTAAATACCAAATGTGAGAAGCTTTGCATTTTATTTTTAATATAATTTTTGATGGAAATCAATAATGACCTTCAAGTAAAGTGCCACTTCCGGTAATCATGCAGTGACCTAAAAGAGAGGTTCACAACTAGATTTTACAGTAATTCTAAATACAAAATTTCAACTTTCTAAGGCTAACCGTTTTTGAATTATGCGAGATACGTACGAACGTACAGACATCACGAGGAAACTAGTCAAAATGGATTCAGGGATGGTCAAAAAGGATATTTCCATTGAAGTCTGAAAACCGATAATTTTCGCGATTAAAATACTTCCTTTACTGCGTACAAGGAAGTGAAAAGGAAGGGCCCTTTTGACCAGTTTCGTCGTGACATCTGTATGTTTGTAAATATCTCACATAACTCAAAAACGGTTAGCTGTAGAAAGTTGAAATTTTGTATTTAGGATTATCCTTCGCCGCCTATCATACATCTTCGACCTCCTTCAATTCAAATCCTCTGTCCATTCCTGTTAAACTTGTTCTCGGCCTTCAGTTTTATATACAGTAGCCCACCGATCTGTTGCTCCAATATTGTTCCCACTTTCATATCCTGCTTATTCAATCACTTCCTGTCTATCCAATTCCAAAAGAATTCTGAATAGAGTTTCTTTAATTTCAATAAAAATTTGTAAATATGTACTGATAAATTTTGTACTTTTTTATCAGTAAATATTTACAAATTTTGTACTTTTTAAAATTATTTTTACTTCATTTTAAATGTTTGTCTTATCTTATTAATATTAGAAGTTTGTATGTTTTTTATCTAAAGACATAAACACTCAGGTAAACAAAGCTCATTAATATATTACAGTATACTATCTCTTATAGGCTAAAAAATGGTATTCTTAACTCCTGCTTTACAAAAAATGAACTTTCTTTGTTGTTGTTTTTTTCCTTTGACCCTTCATGTATAATTTGTACAAGTAGTTTTTTTCTCTTTTATTTAATGGGTTTACTTTTTATATTTTTTTTTGGAGGGCGTTAGAATAAAGGATGTTTTTATAATTATGATTGCCTATTATAAAATAAATTTATAGAAATGAGTTTCTTAATTTAATTTTTTTTTTGTGATTGTAATTTATACTTATTTTGTAGGCAGAAGACCTAACATTGATGGAAGATGTAGAAGAAGAAAGAGATTTGAGTTCCTGGCGTGTAAGAGTTCGAGATGTTGGCTATAAAATGGATACTACAGCCATTAAACACATGCCCTTCTACTTATTAGTTGTGCAGAGAATTGACCCTATGCAAGGTTAAGTTGAACAGCATTATATGGGCTCACATTTCTCACAAAATTAACACATTCACATAATTAACGCCCTATGCTTCTTTATGATGTAAGAAAAATTTAACAATGTGCACACTTGCAGTGAACTTTTGAGGTTTGCTGAAAAAGGTGAACCTGTCAAACTTGCAGTTGGTATCCTTAAGAATACTTCCAATTACTGCTGTGTTGATTATCATACATTGATGTGAGCAGTGTTCATTAGTTATTATAGTATGTTACACCTGAACAGTGCAGCTATATTTAGTGGGAAAAAATCAATCAACTCTATTAAATAATTAGTCAGTAAAATATCAATAGCTTATTACTTTACCTAACAAATTATACGATTTACCAGTAAATGAAACAATGGGGAAAAATAAAAACATTTATAGTAGGGATTAAAATTAACTCTTGCAAAAAAAATCATGATTCGATCTTTTTAAATAGAATCCTTTTGAGATATTTATAAATTATAACAATTCTTGCTAACATGTAGATTCAACTAACAAGGGGATTGCAGAGAGTATTCTCTGCCAATTTTGATCAAAATTTTTTGGGTGATTCTATATTGAAAAAAAGTAGACACATATCCAACCGTTTTGTCCAATGGCCTCTAGGAGCTAAGAAAAAAAAAATTAAACATGCTGAAATTGCTTTATTTTATATCTCGAGTTTGGAAACTATATTGGCGTGGTTTTTGAGGCAAAAGGTTTGTTTTTCAGAGTATATTAAAGGAAAAATATAAACAATAAAAAATAATTGATTTTTTGTCAAATATTTTTAAAAAAAGTGTTTAAATTATTAAGTAAACCAGCCTTACAGATTTTCTCACATCAAAAAAATCTTGATGTAAGACTAAATTGGATCACTCTAAAATTTACTATTTCTGGATCATGAATAATGTTTTTATATTACTTTAATGCTTTTATATCACTTTGAGCTTGACCTTAAATATTCTAATTAAATTCAATTTACTATGTCATCCTGAGCAAGACTGGGTTCTTAACCAAGTATATATTATAATATAAAAATATTATTTGTGATTAAAAAAAAATAGGAAATATTAAAATTTGACACCACTACTATAAACATTATCATAGTAAAAAAAAGTAATATTAAACGTCTGAGTGACTTAACTTTTTAAATGAAATAATTAAAATATGGAGTGTTCTTATAAGTATTGAATTATAAGTAACAACAGTGTTATTATAGGGTGGAAATATATTTGTTTACTATGATAATGTTTATAGCAGTGATGTAAAATTATAATATTTACTATTTCTTGATCACAAATAATATTTTTATATTTTAATATGTGCATGGTTTCCCCACCTTGCTCGGAATGGCAAAGTAAATTGAATTTCATTTGACTATTAAGACCATGTTCAAAGTATTATAAGTAATATAAAAACATTTTTGTGAACCAGAAATAATTAAATTTTAGAGTGACCTGAAATGTCCATTGAATTATATTTAATGAAAACAGTACTTTTCTACATAGTAAAGTATATTAACAGAATTTTTTTATTCAAAACTGGAGTGAGATTTGGTTTTATTACTTTAAAATTTATTAATTAGTTTCGTGTGAATTACTTTTATTTTGAATAATAAGTTTGTTGTTTTTTAACTTGATTTTTTAAAGCCTAAGAATACGTAAGTATTTGTCAGTTAAATACTATTTTATTTAACATAAAAGTTAATTTTGTTTCCAAAAAAATGTATTTTCATCTGTTTTTAAACTAGGCAGCGGATTTTGGCCAGTTGTAAGCTAGTTACACCCTCAAATTTTATCTTATATAAAAGTCATGAATACAACCATAATGTTCAAATAATTTTTATCTATTAATCTGAAAAAAAAAATCTGAATATCCTTGATCTAATGAAAAATCTTTCACAAATCAAAAGTTAACTTTTAACATTTGGGATTAAAGTTAAAAATAATTTTTAGCTTTTATGAGTGATTTTTACTATAAAAATCAAACAATAACTCTCATTTCAGATTTTTTTTTCCGCTATATCATAAGTCTTTCAAACCCTGATTTATAATCAGGAGATAAAGAAGTTCATTTGGTATGGGACCTGACCTTCACACACAAATTATTGGATAAAACTTATATGATCTTTACTTCCTTGTACGAAGTAAAGTAAGTATTGTAATCGCGAAAATTTTCGGTTTTCAGATTTCAACGGAAATATCCATTTTGGCCATCCCTGAATCCATTTTGACTAGTTTCGTCGTGGCGTCTGTACATACGTGCGTACGTTCGTTTGTATTTCGCATAACTCAAAAACGGTTAGCCGTAGAAAGTTGAAATTTTGTATTTAGGATTGTTATAAAATCTAGTTGTGAACCTCCCTTTTTGGTCACTGCTTAATCACCGGAAGTGGTACTTTACTTGAAGGTCATAATTGATTTCCATCAAAAATGATATTAAAATATTATGCAAAACTTCTCAAATTTAGTATTTATACTTTATATATTGATTTAAATAACATACTAGATTTTGGTCTAAATTGGAAAACCGGAAGAGGTACTTTACTTGAAGGTCATATTAGACTTTCATCAAAAATCATATTAAAATATAATGTAAAACATCTAAAATTTGGTAAATAGGACTTTTATATCAATATGAATGTATTTTATAGATTTTGGTTAAAATTGGTGAGCCGAAAAGGGTACTTTACTTGAAGGTCATAATAAACACATCAAAAATTATATTAAAATTAAATGGAGAAATCATATGGTTTGGTAATAAAGGTTACAAACGCGATTTTGTTTATACTCTAATTAAACATTTTTATTACTTATTTTAAGTGTTAATATTGGGCATATAATACTGTTTTCCTCCCCATTTGTGCGATGTACAAGTTTGCAGCAGGAGAATAAGATATAATTTAAGTGGGTTCTTCCGCTTAAAATTTAGAAACTGCCTATTTTCAATGCTTTATCTAGTGATATTGACAGTTTTAATGTTGTCACGGAACACGAAGAAATATCTTGGAAACTAGTTACCTACTGAAAAAAAAATGACATATAATAACGGAATGAGACCTCCAGAAACAAGAGTATGTGTGTGTGTCAATAGATGGGTGTCGCGACGCCGAGTTTCGTTTTTGAGATACTGCAATTAGGAACCAAATTGAGGATCTCTTTTTGAGCCAACGATTTATAGTTTAATAGGAGTACAAGGAAGTCATGTGTTGTCCACATCAGATATTTATTGTAGTGATGGGATTTCTTTTACTTTCCAACCCAGGCATGTTTTAAATTTTGAAATTTTTTTAACTATTTTAGTTGTGTCATTATCTGTGTTTTCATGATCAGAACATTCAAAGGAATACTAATGTCTAGGAGGCTCATAATTAACCCCATAATCAACATTTAGATCATTAATTTGCTAATAACTAATAATAATAAAAAAAACATGACTTTAAATCATGTATTTATTATTTACTGTTGAAAACTCTGATGAGCATTCACAAGAAACTTTATACCTTCAAAAGAAATTGAATAGTTGCTGTTAATCGCAAGTGGAAGTTTATAACAATGGTTTCTTTATTGATGAATGAGCAACTTCATAATTGAATATTTTTGTTCATTCCTCTTCAGATACTTATGTCAGTCTTTAAGCCATTCTGCTCATAACGGTTAGTTTACATATAGAGTTTTCTCAATAATGTAAGGCAAATATTAAACTATCTTAAGCTAGAATGTCGTTCATTTATATTTCCAAGTATAATGATGAAAAATAGACCCGCAAGAGTTATAAACCCATGTTCAGTTCTCAGTTCTCTCAGATGCACTATCTTTCAACATATTTATTGGTTTAATTGCACGTGTGTAACCAGTGAAAATTAAATTATTTATGGATTTTGTTTTATTGATTTTTTTATGGATATCACTTTCCTAGTATGTAGTAAACTTTCTATAGCAATTTGTAAAATAGTTGTTTGAAAATTGCTGTTATTATAAAACATTATTTTTTAAATTATTCTGAAAAATTTTAGGGATCATTCGACATGAATGGTGTGTTGAAAGAAAATTGACAGATTTTTATGCATTGGAAGCCAAATTAACTGAATTCCATGGGGATTTTCCTGAAAGTCAGCTACCTCCTTGTGGTTTATTAGCCCCTAGTCCACCAACTGAGCCATTTGTCAGTATATTTCTTTAGTTTAACTTGAACTATGGATAATTAATAGTAATAAATATAGTAATAAAAATATTTTTTTTTAGGTTTATGAAAGCTATCTCCAAAAATTACTGGTGAATCCTTCTTTGAGAGGTTCCGATCTACTTCATTGGTTTTTGTCAGCTCCAGAATTCACATTGGAGGAAAATGCCCTGGGAAGGCTCCTTAGAAAATCAGTTCCTATTTCCTTGAGGAAAGAAAGAGGACAAAACATTGAATCTTTTATCTCAACATTCTTTGTTTCGACTGACTTAAAGCCTAAATCGAAGTAAAGAAATGTTAATTATTTCATTACTTAAATTATTATTGTGTTGCTTGTTCTGATTATTGATAACTTAAAATTTAGAATCAAAATTCCCCAATGAGCATTTTTACTTATTAAAACAAAAAAAATCAAATTATAAACATTAAATTTTATTTTATGGTTTTTGGTGAAATAAAAAATACTGTTTTTTTTTTAGTTTTTAATATTATACTATAATAATTGATACTAATCAACTAACTGCTTCTTAAAATTTCTTTGAAATGATAATTATCCTTGTCGGATAATCAGAACTGTAGTAAAATGCTGTAACAGTTTTTTTTCTACATAGTTGTCTTAGATGTCAGACCATTTGAAGCATATACATAGTTTCTTTTTTTTTTATTCAAGCCTTGCACATTTAGACCTTTTTGATAGGCTTGTATTATTTTGCACCGAATAACTGTATAGCTAAATCTGAAGGAAATGAATTTATCTGGGAGAAAAATCGGCAGAAATAAATGTATAAAAGCTAGGTAAAGATATCTTCTGATAAAGCCCATTGGTAAAAGGAGCTCCTATTGCATTTTCCTAAAGCAAGTCCTAATTGCACACTCACTGGTCACTACAGTGGGCATTTGGGCGAAATATAAACAAATTAAGGTGTCCATTGAAGGACCTCTCCCATGAAAAATTAAAGTTGGTCATACTGTAATAAAAATAATATGAATCAAAATGATTACATACTAAATCATTGTTTTGATTGTAGGCTTGAATGGAGAGAATACAGCTGTGAAGTTTCACCCCGAAGAGTAAGAAGTTTGTTGAATACAGTTTTTGGTGATAATCTTGGAATCCCTTTAGCTGCATTTCCCGATAGGCAAAAAGTAAAAAGCTGTAAAAGTGTTCTTGCCATCAAGGGTCCTGCAGATTGCCTTGTGTATTGTGGTAAATTACCTGAATTAACAAGGTTGAGTTTAAACTAATCCTTTAATATTTTTTTATTAATATGTAATTTTTTTAGGTGTAAAATTGTTGGCTTTGCCTGAACCACTAGTGAGATTATCTTTAGCAGTACATTCACTCCTACAAAAACCGATTGATTCACTGTGTAAACATATCCTAGATGTAAAGTTGCGAGCATTACTCGTACCAAAGAGGGTTGCACATCTCATCAGCCTCCTTCAGTGTAAATTATTGAGATCTCTATATTATACTTTTTGATGTTTAAATGGTTAATTTCCTGTTACATCTTACAGGGGTTCTGTATGAAAAAAACACGAAAACGGATCCAAAGGAAGTATCTGCTGCACTCTATGAAAAAATTAGGAAATTGAATGGATTTTCACATACATTTTATGAATCTATATTTATGATACTTCAGAATCCTTTAGTTAATAAACAGGTAGTTAGTTTGTGTTTTCCTTTAATCCATAAGTAGTACAGTCATCATAAAACTATATAATGAAATTAATAATTTTATTGGAAATCATCAAGAAAAAATTATAGGTTCTGCCTGTCTTGCGATATCAAAATCTTAAAAATAAGAAACTTCAATCATAGAAAATACTGTAATAGAAAGTAACTTTTAATAAAAATAAAAAAAACATTTATCCTTATCACCCTCTAGCACAATAATATTGCAAATAAAATAGCCCAACTGCTGGAGAAAAAAAAAATTATAAATTGGTGTGAATTTAGTTGACCACAGGTGTAATTTTAAGAAGTAGTTATTGTGTACCAACATTTCGGCCTAAGTTATAGGACATCGTCAGGCCAGGAAGGCGTACAGCCGAGCGCCAAAGTTGCATTAATACCTAAATGCATACAGGAATTTAAAAACTTGATTTCTCAAGTTCAGGAATTTAAAAACTATAGAAATATATTTTCCCTAATATTTCTTAAGATTTTATGCACATAGAACATAGATATATATTTATATTAATCATTGTTTTATATATTTTTTTCCAGTTATATTACGTATTTTTTGACATTATTCTTGAAGAACTATTTCCTGAGAAAACATTTAAAAACCAGAAAGAATAATATACATGGGTATGTTTCAGTATTTTCTAATCATTAGAATCTACATATTATTTTTTAAATGAATCAAAGTAAAATAAATTATTTGTTTTTTAACTAAAGCTGATAAAAATTTATTTAATTAGTGTTTTTAATACTGAAACGTGTTTTTGAAGCTTTAATTTTTAAATGTTATTAATTTATTGTTGTATAAACGTTATTTTTTTCTTTGTATTTATTGTAAATTTAATTTATATATTATTTTATATTAATTGATTCAAGTTGTTAAGTTGTTTATGTTAATGAATTTGAGTTGTTAATAATAGAAAGTTTAAATATATACCACGCTTTGTGAAAGCTATTATGAGTGATCAATATTAATTGAAAATATATTTTTCATTTATGTCTTATGATTGTCATCTTTATTTCTTCCCACATCATTACAAAAATACATCATTTACAAGAGAGAATTTCAGACAAATAATTATTTTTAGAACTCTGTTATTGCTGCTTACAAAGATCATCATTGTTAAATTGTTTAGATAAATTTTTATTTTCATTAGATTGAAGTCTATAAAATTCTCTTTAGGATACCTGTTTCTTGTCAGTTATAAGCTTTGCTTGCTTCAAATATCTGAGCTAGTTGGAATGAAAGTAGCATAAGTATAATTATTTCAAAAAATGAGACAAATTCAATGTTTAAGTCCTTCACCACCACTGTGAAAATGACTAAAGCTCCATTACAGCTATCTTACCAGAAACCCTATAGAAACATTTACAAAAATCTATTCTGAACTTATGGTTCATTTATTAAATTCTGGCTGAATACCAATTCTTGTCGTATATGGTGAATGTATTTTATTAGATGAAAACGAGACATTCCACACCATGGACAAAGTGTGCTATTAGGCCCACTTCCCATAGTACTACAAATACTAATATAGTATAAACTTAACACTTCTACTGCTTTTTGTTAAGCATAGTTAAATGTATCTAGAATTTATATTTTGGTTGAAAAAGAAGTTAAACCTGTGCCACCTGCCATTTCTATTTAATATTTATTTATAACAACAGTATGTCACCAGAAGAAATTTATAATTCAATTAGATAACAGCACGAATCAAGACAGCGGTAAAATAATAGTTCTAGTGTGGGTCACAAAGAATGAAACTCGTGCAGGAAATTTTCTGAAGACCAATCCCGACTGAAATTTTTTATTTTGTATTAGGAGAGTAGGAGCTCAACTACTAGAGCGGCTCCTTTCTAGAAGGATGGAAGAGTGAGAAACATTTGTTTTCTCAGAAATCGAGACCAGATTTTGATTTCCCATCCCGAAAAACAGTTTATTTCAATTTTTTATGAAAATAAAAAAACAAAAATTTGTCTCCCCAAAAAATCACTATTTTGTGTCACGTTTTTGATGTCTTTAATATTTTTACCAAGCATAATACTTGAATATTTGTATACTTATGTTTTTTTTATTATTTCGCTTGGCAATAGGGACATTTTGGTACTAAACTCATTCTTCTACCTTCGTTAGAACCAGAGATTTAAAATAAAATATGTTTTGTACAGGCAAACTTCCCGATTTTTTTTCTAGGGCATTCCCTAATATTTTACACAGTCCAATATTTTAAGGCCTAAGTTCACCTATAAAAATTTCATCAAAATCTAGGAGACATATGTGGAATCCTCTCCATGTAAGGCAACCTTATCGAATCTTATTTCATAAGTGATTTTAAAATCTTACAGAAAGTTATTGACATGATAAGCTAATCATTGTTAAGTTAAAAAATAAATATAAGTAACAAAAAATTTTAGGTTAAAATCAATAAAAAATTATGCTTTTAATTTGATAGAAAATTCAGATATTCTTCTTCCAAAGGATGCAGTTTGCCAACAATTACAAGGGAATGTAAAGGCTTTCCTAAGTTTTTCGTTGTCATCTCACTGAGAGAACAACAAATTATTTCTTGTTCATCTGATCCCACTCTAGCAACTCCTACACACAAAGTATTACCCTCAATCACTGAACTATCACTATTTTTGGCGATTTCCATCAACTGCTTGGATGCTTCTCTGACAGTCATAAACATTGGAGGCAAATAATCTTTTTTCTTCTTCGTTATACTTTCTGGAGTAGGTTCTTTGACTTTGATATCTAGTTAAACATAAAATCAATTAATCAAAAAGGTTTTTTTTATTTTTATAAACACCAATTAGTAATATACATGACTTGTATTAATGAGTAATTTTATGTGGTGCATTTTATGTTATAAATTGCTGAGGAACAGTCAAGTTGAATAAAACATACATTTCCTTGTTGCTTTATAATGGATCCATTTCTATGGCCAATATTTTGACACACACTGTAAGTATGTCATAATCCAGATTAAAAATCAAAAAGGAAAAGGAAATGAAGTGCAGTCAGACTGAACTACTACTTTTGACATTTGTTCCTCTTCAGAATTTGAAAAGATTCCTTGAATGTTTTCTTTTAAAAAGAGATTTATTAAAGGATCAATAATCATTGAGAGTGTATACAATATACCACCACCACCATGTTTAAGTAATGAATGTGGAAAAATTGCATTTTTTGAATTCCATAGTTTTATTTATCAGAAGCATATTTGCTAAATGAAATCTTTTAAACACAAATCTAGAGCTCAGAGAGGGAAGTAAAAAGACCCGGAGATAAAAAAATATAGTCACAATGGGGAAGTTAAAAGTAAAACGTAAACTTCTTTTTTGGTCTTCTGAAAAGTAGCTATATTCACTGAAGAACATCGTAATAACAGTAACTTATTTTTATTGTAAGCCAACATTTTGGCCTAAATGTTAGAGGATCATCAGGACAGAGAGTTGTATAGTCGAGCGCCTACTAACTCAGTAAGGCCGAAACATTGGCACTCTATAAAAATAGATTACACTTATTAGTTGTTCTTCACTGACCGCAACCCCTCCCCCCCTCCCCTAACCAACTTCTTAAAATTACATCTGAGGTCAACTATACTCGATAGCTACATTCACATTCATTACTTAAACATGGTGGCACCAATAAGTATGGCAAAAGTAAATTATCTGCTAATGAGATATTTATTTTATTTTCAAGGTCACTGCACATAACTGATGCATTCCACATATGCTTTATTTCTGCTGGGCCATCTATTTTTGGTATCCTTGAGAACAAATACGCATAAAGCAATTTTATTGGAATAAAAGTCATTTGAGCAGAGTTCTGTATTAATTTCAGGAAAAAATTGCAAAAAGTGGAAAACTTAGATGATGTCGAGCCATTAAGGCAAAGTTATAAATGCAGAATTTCAGGGAACAGTGATTATAAGAATGAGAAGCTTATGGCTTATTTTTATACGAATGTTATAAATTATAACAAAATTCTTGAAGGTCTACATTGGATAACAAGGATGACTGTTTAATTTAATAATTGCCCAATTTTACAACTATAATCGAAAAACCATTAAGATTATGAAATAATATAGATAGTTCAGGAGAAACAACTTGTTTAATTTGTTATAATCAAGAAACTGTTTGTTGTTGTCAAGAAAGTTGTTTATTTCATTGTTTTTCTTTAATTGTAAACAAATCATCTGGCTGATCGACAAATTATTACTATTATTAGTAATTATTATAAAATTTGGCATGATCCCATTGAGGTACCATCGTAAAGTTTGGTATGTACAGTCTAATGTTATCATTAGATTTCTAAATTGTTTTAATAAACGAAAGAGATTTTTTAAAACTCAAAATGAAATTTTTAATTATTTAAAAAATATATATATTTAATGTGTATGTTAATTTTATTTAATGATAAGAAAATAATGTTTAATGTGTAACTTAAAATATATGTTTAATACTAATGTAAGAATGCAGATACCAAATTTTATAATATCTCTCTCAACGGAATCATACCAAAAAAAAAGTTTTGTGGAATCTCATTCACCAATTAATGGCTCCCGAATAATGTTGAGTATGGTAAATAACTTAAAAATCCAGTTTGTATTATGACTGTTAGCACAGTAGATTTAATTTCTTTAAATATGGCACATGTAGTGTATCTCCATTGCAGTTTGAAAAAAAAATTAGCATAAGAATACAAGAATTGATTTTTTTATAACAGAACCCTCAAAAACCCTATCATGAAATTTTTTCCATATATTCTTATAACATTTTTAGGTAACATACATTTTTTCAAAAAATTTCAATTTTGAGTTTTTGAAAAAATAATTTTTTGGAAATTTTTAAACACTTTAGGTTTGGTGTGGTTAAGTCAAGTTACATATCAAATTATAGCTCATGTAATTCTGAAAATAATGACACTGTTTTGGGCTTTCTAGGACAAATAGTTTTGGAGTTATAAGTTTTTCAATGTATCAAAAAAGTCTATTTTTTAAAATTTATAATTCAGAAACTAAAAATGAGATAAATCTTAAATTTTGAATTTTTGATTAAACATACGTATAGAACATAAATGCCAAGTTTCACTCAATTTGAAAAACCTCGAATCTAAAATTATTTTTTTATTTTTACGTACCGAATAATCTGAATTGTAACTTAAAAACATAATTATCTGTCATATTTATATTTACATAAGCACATTTGTCAACATTCTAAAGTGAATTTGGAAATTTTATAACGATAAAAAAGCCTAAAACATAAAGCATTTGTAGTATTAATAACTAATGGGTCATAGGAAAATCGCCTTGATAGGGAATAATCAAAGGAAAGTTTGAATTTCTTAAATTTTATTTTGACCAAAAATTGTCCAGAACATCGCTCAGGAACTATTTTTTTACTAGTGAAAATTTCCTATTTCTACAGCTTACCTAAAAGGCAAAGTGTATGAAGACCTCTTTGTTTGTTAGAACATATTTTCTCAAAAAAGCTATCAGGCCTCCATGAATCAGTCCAAAATGGAATAGACACTGTTTCTCCAAAATTGTACAACTGAAATAAAAAGAAGATAACGATATAGGTATATATATTTATTTATTAGTCATAAATGTGGTATGCCAATGGTGTGTAGATAAATATAATCTCCTTCTATAAAGTTACGTTCAAGAAAGAGGTGGGTCATTAAAAATTTTACAATCTGTGTAACCACAATCATTTTACAGTTGGTAAACTTTAAAGATGAGGCCATGATGAACATGCATATCATGAAAGTATCAAGATGCTGGAGTCCGGCAAATTGTATTTCTCTTAATCCAATGATGCCAATTATTACTACACCAAATATTACCTACTCCCCCAGCTATATTACCTACCCCATCCAATCTGATCTATCTAAGAATTCAACATAAGAAAAATTTAAACATAGATCCATAAACAACAAAAAATAATGTTAATAAACATAAGAAAATAAAAAATTGTAAAAATCTAATAAACAATAATAACATATTCCTCCCACCTATGTTTCAATCAAACCGTTATATATTTACTCACCGGTTTAGTGCTGATTACCCAATTAGTGATTTATCTTTATATATTCTTACAACGTTACATGCACACTTTAGATGTCATGATGCTATCACTTCAATTACATTGACCAGATTCGTCATATAATTCGACATTCTGAAGCTATAAACATTCTCCAATCGACTCATCTTTCTTCATGCTAAATATTCTATACAATTCTTTAATTTCAAAACATCTATCAATTGCTCTTTCATAAATATAAACGGCCATATTTCAAATTCATAATGAACAGTAGGAAGTATTAATAGATACAAATCTAGTTAAGTTGTTCCAGCATGTCAGTAGGATTCCCGTGTGGGGGATAATATACTGATATTTTTGTCTTTCAAATTTAACATAGCCATTTCTAATACTTTTTAAAAACTTGTTTTGTTTCTCTCCAACATTCCGTCTTTCAAACTTAACCTTAAAGAATGACCAAAATTTAAATTACAGATTCAATGCTATTGTTAGTCATGCTCACATCCAATGACATACTAGATATAAAAACATTTATATACTTTATGGCTGCATGCTTTGATAGATCAAAGTTAAATTAAATAAAAACTGCAAAATACAACAGCATGTCGAACAAATCTGGATTGCTGATAAGTCAGTTTAGGCCTAGCCGCCATGTTGGAGCTACTAAACTAGAGTTTTACCGTAAAATGGTTTTGTAAATTCTCACTTTCAAGTTTCGGGGCGACAGCAGCCAATGAAAGTATTTTGCAACAGATAAATACAAGCATTTCCTGCCTTCATGCATATTTTTATTTCTACAAGAATTTCATTTATTTTGAATTCTAAATTAGTAAATAAATAATAAATTGATAAACAAAAGCTAATTATTTATCGAATATATATTCACCTGTAAACCACAACAACCAATAGCATTCATGATTGAAGCGTTATGAACAACTTTAGTAGGGATTTTATTTTGTTTTGCTCGTAAAACTAAGTCGGTATGAGTAGTGGCACCAAAAGGATCACCAACAACTAGAAACGCAACATCTTCCTTATCAGCATTCATTAGAATGGTATCAGCCTCCATTTCAACTAATTCTCTATCAGCGATAATGATATCTCTGCCATAAAATTTTTCCTAAAAAAGTTGAGCTTTTAATTGTTTTGCATTGAAAGTGCAATAAAAAAATCAATCCAAATAGTCACCAATCCATCTTTTCCAACTGATAACACTGATGTAAACATTTCCAAATAAACTCTACTTGCTGATTTAACTATTTCTAGACCCTTAACAGTGATGTCTTTAGCATCACCAAGTCCTATCCCTATGACATAAAACATTTGTTTTTCTTAAAAAAAAAAAAATCACAATTGTTCTTTAAATAATCAAATAACCACTAGAATTACTCATAAAATAAAAATTTATAAAAGTAAAAAGCCGACAATAATAGCATAGACTTGTCAAAATTAAAATTGAAAGTTAAACAGAGAGCTCCTTCAGAAACCTTCTTTCAAACGTTCAAGAGCGTAATGTTCAGAAGAAAGAGGTCCCAATTAATACCAACTTCAAATACATGAATTGAATGATGTAATCTTTTTCAGTTCGCAGACTTTCTTATATGGGTGAATTTTTTTTTTTTCCAGTTTTGAAGATACTCAATTTGGAAAAAATGAAGTTACTTAGATATAGTTAATTATTTTTAATTAGTAATTCCTGATTATCTCTGGATAATAAAAGAATTGTGGTTTATGAGTTTGAGGTTTTGAAAAAAAAAATATTTGTTACAAAAAACGTGTTAAACCATTCGCGAATGTTACCATTCATAAAAATAATTTTCTGTATTTCTATGGAAAAATTTAGAACGTGACGGCCCAGTAGGTTGGGGCGAGGGTCCAAGTGCTCGGTCCGGAACGTTATGGGTTCGATTCCCACCTGGGTAAGTTAATATTTATTTCGCGGAGATCCCACGAAATGAATCTTGACATCCATTCTGGTTAGTAAGCGGCGGCGACCGACCGAATGGTAGCCGTTAGGGATTGGCAAAAAGGACCACAAGGCCCAATTGCTGGACTAGTTCCCACCAATACCAGTACCAGTGCCAGTATGAATCATTACCTGACATTGTTTTTTCATCAAGTTGTACAAAGCTGGCTAAAATTTCAGCTTATAAGCCTATTAAAATAACTAAAATTTAAACCAAACTAACAAGTGTTTCCACAAAATAGTAAAAAAATAATCAATTTTTTATTTTTTTAATGACTATCCGGTTTCAAAAACATTGCAGAATTAATTAGAAACCAATATGCCATCTGCCAGAGTAATGTGAAATTATCAAATTGATCACCCAAAAACTAATTAATCCTCAAAGTGATTATCTGGTGTGGGAACATGATAACATGTGCACAATTAGCTAATCAAACTAGAATTGGGAGAAATCATTCTTTTCGGTGAATAGTTCATTTGGAGACAGCATCTTTTGTGGAACCAGTACATTGAACTAGTTCAAAAATAATTAGTTATTTCACTGTATGGAATTGAGGTGGTGGAGGTCATACCATGTACAAATCCAGTAAATTGAACTAGTTCGTTCACTGTACGGTATAGAGGCGGGGGACGTCGGACTATGTATGAATCCCGTACATTGAACTGGTTCTTTTGCTGTATGGGATAGAGTTGACGGAGGTCATACCATGTAAAATTCTAGTATATTGAAGTAGTTAGTTCACTGTACGGAATAGAGGTGTGGGAGGTAATACCATGTACGAATCCAATACATTGAACTAGTTCATTCACAGAAGAGGTGAAGATCTTACTATATACGAATCCAATACATTGAACTAGTTAGTTTGGAACCTAGATATCTTTATACAAAACACTGTACACTGTACATCCCGTACCAGTACACAGAACGATCGGACATTAAAACCATTCATCGTTCTGTACCACACCTTTTGTGGAATAGTTCTTTTGAAATAGTTTGCTCAGTTCCTTAAATCCCTAAATCAAACCTTCGCTGAAAGGAAGGGAGGATATCATAGTAAAAAAACAAACAATTGACTGAACTATATTTTATTAAATATACAAATAAAAACAAATACAGAAAATATCCAATTATATATGTTGGAAAAAATCCAAGCCATTACATATATTTTCAATCATTAAATGCAAATATTTTAAGCATTGACTAATGAGCACCTATCAAGAATAAAGTAACTAAATTCACTTATCTAAAAGTCTTTTTATGTCTTAACAGTTGCTCTAATACTAATATTCTAATTTGAACAAAAATAGTCTCTTCGAGCTCGTCTTTGTTCTGTAGGTGTCTAAATAGCACTTTTCTTTCCTTTTAGCGCACCTAAAACAATATATAGAGATAAATGAATATACTTAGTCTAGTTTACAGTTTTGGGCGAATGAAGATTGCAGCAGCGGTTCTCATATAGTCGTACTTTGATTTAAATGTAAAATTAAATTATGAATATTTAGTAAGTCTTTTTCCTTCTCTTTGTATTTTTTAACCCTTTCTTGATCAAATTAACTTTTTTCTCTGTAGTGCTTTTGTTTATCTGCTGGATTTAAACCTTGAGATTGGCTTATGTAATGTAAAATTACAAGAATCTTTAAATACTCTCTAGAATGTTACTAACTTCTAGCGAACGTTATCAGATGTGCAGTAACACTCTTGAGTAGTAACATTCACGAGATTTTGAAGTATTTATGTAATAACTGCTACAATTTTCTAGAGAAAAACAAAATAGATTTTTAGAAAGTGGTGTTTACACTGGAAGCTGTCTAGCACTTCGATTTTCTGGAAGTCTAGGAGCAGCTGCCGGCCAAGTACAGTCCCTCCCCGCATAGCTTTCAGCCAGAAAATTAAAAAGAGAGTGTATTAGACTATTTAGACCATTTATTATTCAAAATTGTTGGGAAGAGACATTATCAACAAGGAGTACTGGCTGGGTAATGCCTCTCCTCATATCTGACCATAAACTGAAGTCTAGCACACATGAAATACTCTCATCCGGCCATCCTATAAGTATTGAACTATATTTATATAAGACCAAACCCATTCTGTTATACTATTTACAATCTCCTAAACACAACTGAAACTATAACGCAGAGAGACAATAAAAATAAGAACTATAATACAGCTTATTACTTGGTTATTTCTGTATCTTGGATCAAAAAGGACCAATGTCAAAATCTTAGAAATTTGAATGATTGCACAAGTAATATCAGGATTACACATTATAAGTTAAAAGAGCGATTGTCCTCCCATGGGACATAAGAGGATTTTGTCTATCCCATGGGAGGACAATGGTCATTTTAACAACTAATGTATTTCCTACCCTGATTTTACACAAGCAGTTAATCAAATTTCTAAGATTCGAACATTGTCCTTTTTTGTTCCAAAGTACAGATTTATACCACTAAGCTTTCTCTAATTCTTAGCAGTCAGGACAAAAAAAAAAATCTAATACTGATTTTTATTGTAGTTTTTAATATAATATTATTATTATTCTCCATTATTTCTAGAATGAAAAGGATTAATACTTTTTGACTTTTGAAATTCAGATTTATTTTTTCTTAGTTTTTAAATTTCCAACACTTTTTGCAACCATTAAAGAATATTATTATGTTCTTAACCTCAACAAATAATTTTAGCATTTCTGAGACTAAATAGAAAAAGATATGCCAATACTCTTTGGATCCACTGTAGATGATTTCAACATAGTTGAAGATGAAACGCTTCAAATTAAAATTTCTTAAAGAGTATCAGTATATATTTATTTATTAACCAACGGATTTTAGATTGTATGCCCACGACTTGTAAACCATAATGATTATAAACAAATAAAATTGTAATTAGGGATTGATCGTTCTAAAACATCATGCGGATGTCAAGTAAATAAAATTTTGGCTGCTCTAAAATTAGGACATAACAATAAAACGGAAAATATGTCAAAATTGCCAAAATGTTGAATTAATTCAGGTCAATCAAATATGAATAATATTGTTTCAAGTTATTTATTCAATAAAATAATGTAAAAATCAAATTTTAAAATTCAGATTTGAGGAAGAACAACTTCCATCCACTTGTAAATAATTTCCAATTCTTCAAGAATTAATTCATGTGATGCTTCAGCAATTTCATGAAACTTTCCTTTTACACCAACATCTTCCAGCCGATCAAAAGCTATTTTACCCCATTCAAACGGAATCATTCCATCCTTAGAGGAATGAAGCATAAGAAGAGGTGGTCTTCTCTTTAACTCTTTAGCAGCCTGAAATAAAAATAAAAAACAGCGTATTAACAAAAATGGCAGTTCAACAATCTGAGGATGACTTCATAATGAATTATTGCTGATTACCACAGTCCCAGTTTCAGCTAAAATCTATTCTTTTAGGACTTGGTATCATGAAGTTCTCCAAAACGTTTTAGCTTGATATTACTTTTTGATACAATAGATGCTTAAAAACTACATATACATGACTTATTTATATGGTCAAAAAGAATTATCAAACATTTAATTCAAAAGACTAGCTAATTATTATTATTATTATTTTTAGATCAAATTTATTGTTTTGTAGATTTCATGCACTCAGTCATAAAATATGGTATCTAATATTTTTTGTGAATTAAAGTTTTTGGCAACACCGGATTCCTTATAGTTGATTTCCTACAATGTTGAAAGAACCTGTTGGAAATTGTTGTTTGTTTTATAAAGAATAATGTTGTTAATATTAAGTTATAGTGACTGCTGGATGAATTTAAAATAATGTAACTAACAAACATTTTAACATTGTAAAAGTTTTTATTTTGTTAGTTACCATGTTTTACGACAGAGTGCCTCATTTCTTGACTTTAATGTTCCACCCATTACTACTATGTATTGTGGATGATTATTAATAATGCATAAAATGATGAAACAGTTTTCCGGCATTTAAAAATTATATAAAGAAAAATATTTCAAATTAAACTTTTTAAATAATAAAGCACTAATAAAAGTATATTTTGAAAAGGCCCAAACTTATTACATATACAGACTTTTCAATCCTCCCCTACCCCTATTACTCCTGAGAAGACAAAAGGAACATTGTAAATGCCCTGTACAAGGTTTACCAATCAATTCATTCACAAGTAATCAACTTTCACAAGTAATAATTGATATTTCTTGAATGATGCCAGCATAATATATATTATAATAATTGAAGGAATGAGATGGTCCGGGAGGCGGTCAAAAAATGGAACACAAAAATTATTTATTAAGTATTTATTAACTATTCATTAATTAATTAATAATTAATTAATTCTAATTTATTTATTGACTATTAATTTATATTAAACTATTTATTTACTATTTGTGCTCTATTTTTTGACCGCCTCCCGAACCATCTCATTCCTTAATAAGTTCAACGGTCAACCATTGATTATTCAATATAATAATTGAAGTGTCCTAAAGAAGAGGGGTCCTTAGCAAAAATCATTGTTTTCAGAAAAACTAAACTGAAAATTTCGTTGGATTGCAGTTCTGTTTCATATTGACTAGCAAAAATATTTTAATGTTTTAAGCCTCGATTCAAAATGCATAATATATTTTGTACTGTATTGGATAAATTTTATCCGGATATTTAATTTAAATAGTTTTAAATATTTGGCTATGGGCCCTTCTTCGAGAGAACACCTCAATTATAGGTGTGTAAGTTTAAGTGAGCATGCCTGTGTTTAAAGTCATATGGTTATTCAATATTGTTTTTCTGGTATTTCAAAAGGAAATAATCTCACATACATAAGTGATAACATCAGCAATTTGAGAAAAATTAAAAATCTAATATAAAAAAAATGCATCAGTGATTATATTACACCTTACTTTGTAAACAGTATGCTGTTCTGGTAAACAAGCTGATACTGCAACAACACCAGCAATCTCAGGATAAAATCGATAAGCTGCATGAAGAGATATCATTCCTCCTTGTGATTCACCACCTTGGGTAATAAAACGAAACAAATGAATTTTTTTTTCCTCAGAACTTTATGATTATACTAAGCTAAGGAGGTTAGCAGAATATATTCAAAACAAAACTATATTTGATGTACTCTATCTGGGCACTATTAACACAATGGTTTTAATAGTTTAAAACTATAATTTAAAAATTATAACTAAGACACATTCCTATTCTTTTGTGATAAAAAGTACTACGTAGTTGAAAGTATAAACACCTGATTGTAATTTAATTATAAGTAATTAAAATAAGTCAATTTAATCTAAAATGGGATTACTGAACTTCAATATTTTCGTCAGAGACATTTACAGCAATTAATAATTTACAAATTTTCTGAATTTGTACACCCTTGAATAGTATTATTAATGCAATATAATATCACCAAAAACATTTTACAGACTATCGGGATAGCCATCCAACTCTGTCTTTTTCTAAGACTAATGGTTTATCTTGAAAGAGCTGTAATTTCCATAGATAACACCAAAAATTAACCTGTTATTACATTTGCAACCAAAGAACGCCATTGAGTATATTTCATCTGTGTGAACCCCTTCTGTCAAATAATATTTGTTGAAAAATTATAGGTTGATTATTGTATAATTATTTTGAGTAGATTTCCAAAACATATAGGTAGATATTAATTAGTTATTTATCTCATTAAAATCATAATTTCAAAAAATTCTTAAATCCAAAGTATGGGAGTATGTATTTCAGCTGTAGTCTATTTTATCATGAAGCTCTCCAAAAAGTTTTTGCTCTAAATTACTAAGTCAAAATTTTGCATGGCAGATTGCAGACTATGAATACATAAGACTACAAAACTAAATATAGCGATTCTAAAAATTAAAAAATACAGATTTTTAAGCATTTACTAAAGCATGTTTACTAAAAGCTATTCTATAAAGGAAAATAAGTATAAAAATTACCAATAACAATGCGATCACGTTTTATTCCACATTTTTCTTGTTCAATTATAATATCTCTCAAAGAATCTGCTGCTTCATCTATTTCAGAAAGGGAAGTTTTCAACCTTCCATTCTCTTCTTCTGTATCAAACCAACAATTTGTGTCCTAAAATTGGTATAATTAATGAAAATAAACAAAATGAATTATTAGATCATATTATAACTATGAGGCATTTCAGAAGTTTCAATTAATTGTTTTTTTATTCAATTTTTTCAATTAAATTTGAAAACTCATTCAATCATGATATCAGAGTATATTAAAAAAAATTCACTAATTCAATAAATATTTTAAAATAATTAATTATTCATTATAAAGGGAGATCCTCATGTGATATGATGAAGAAAGAACCCCATACAAGACATGGGCAAGCTCTGCACTGAACCAATTTTTGCCACCAATGACTATCCCATTGAAAAATTGAGATTCTTTCACAAAGATTTGTCTTACTAAGCTTATAAGGCACCCAGTTTCGAAAGACAAAAACTTTCCTCTATGATGTATAGAATGGTGGTGTTTTAATCTGGCCTAGACTGTGCTAAATGGAGTTAAAGTAAACCTCTGATTGTTGGGATAAAAAAGACAATCATGGTTAGCCAAAGATAAGGCACACTTTGAGTAGATCAAATGGAAGAGGCTAAGGTTCTTCACTGAGCATAGAAACAACCATTTAAGTAGATCAGTGAATTAATACTTGATAAAGTATCAAAGGAATTATAATGTACATAGTTTACAGTAAGTTATACTAACCAATATACCAACAGAAATAGTACTTTAAATAAATGCTATACACATCAAGGTTCATTTCAGTAATAAATGCTCACAAACTATTATTAAAAAACACTCATTTATGACAAATATCAATAATAATTGCATTTATAGGACAAAAATATTGCATATAAACCACAAATTCAAAATTCACACAAATCATGCTAAATTAACAAGAAATGGAAATTAAAAATGACATAATAAAAAAATATATCAAAAGTCACTACCCTATTGCATTGGGTTACTGGGCATATACTATATTCTTAAGTCACAGATCAATGTTATTTATTACATATATTTTTTCTTCAATTTTTCCTCGACTACTATTATCTTCACATCTGAAGATTTGTTTGCTAAGGATTTTGTGATTTACATTATTTTAAGCACCATAAATATGATAATGTATGATTCCAAGGGAATCAAATATGATTTTCAAAAATAATTGTTAGAATTTTGGATTAATCCTGATTTTGATGAAAAATTCATCTAATTGGAAATAAATTAACTGCATTATTATTTTTTTTTCTTAATTTATGTAACTCGAATTTCATGCCCACAATTAAACGTATCAATTAAATCACCGAATTATTTGAAAATAAAAGAAGAAGATTGAGCATTATCATATTTCTAAATAATTAATATAAATATTTACATTTACTGAATGAACAAATTAAATGAATTTCAGTAAAAGAAATAAAAGGTAGATTACATATTTGGGGCGCATGGTCATAAAACATGGTAACAAAATGAAAATGTTAAAATTCTTGTTAGTTACAATGTTTTACCTTCAATCAGAAATTACTTACCATGACTTAATAATAACATTATTCTTTTAAAAACAAATTTCCTATTTATTCTTTCAACAACCTATGAAAGGATCTGGTGTTGCCAAAAAGTTCAATTCACAAAAAAATTAGATACCATGTTTTAGGAACGAATACCTCATTTAAAATAAAAAATATTTACCAGCCATTTTGTTCAATAAATAAATCCAACATTACTAATATTAAAAAATTGTGACATCCTAGAATAATTCAAGCACAATTGTATTTTTAAAGCTATATGTGTTTCATGTAAGTACATATAATCATATAAAAAGTCATTGCGTCAATCATTAACATTCTTTTTTTCTTTTAAACTATTAAGTAAATAACTGTTATCTAAATCTATGCGTAATCTGTAAAAAAAACAAGAAGCCTTTTATAAAATCACTATTAAATACAAAAATAAATTCTAATTACCTTGCCAAATAGAGAAAAATGTTTGACTGGTGATGTTGGAAAAACAATTTTAATATGTTTAAAGCTAGCATTTTCACCTAAAAGTTTAATAAATTTATTTTTCTCGTATTGTCCACTTCTACCTAAAACATCAACAGTTAATTTCTTCAAAAAGTTATTTCTTCAAACAACTTATTATAAAACAATAAAGCTTACCAACACCATGTAGAAAAATCAAACAAGCTGAAGGTTCCTTATTTAATTGGCTAATTTCTTCTGATACTGTCACCATATTGATTTATTCAATTTAGAAAGAACTGTATCTGTTTGACAAGGACTTAGTAATGATAAGAAATAGTCTGTTTAGTAATGAACCACAAATTTAAGTCATGCTCATGATGAATATTCAATTATGTCATTTTTATCATTTTCTCACATATTTATACACATTTTTTAAAGTGTCTGAGAAAGGTCTAACCTTTGAGCCAACCTATTCAATCTGATAACATATCAGCAACATTTTATAAAAACCTTCCTTATCAGAAATTAAAAAATATTAAGGCATTTCAGAATAGCAATAATGAGCATCTTCCTAACTTAACCTTAAATTGTTATATATTGGCAAAAATAATAAAATTCCTGAACAGCTTTTATCTTCATCACTTTAAGGTATTAAAACAGAAATTCTTTAATTTCAAATAACTGTTCTTAATAATTATAACTATAATTATCACACCAAAGTGAAATTTTCTAAAAAATTTAGTAATCTCTTATTTTAATATCAGTGACCAGTAAAATAAAAACTAAAGAACTTTTAACTGTCGCAGGAACTTGTTTTGGGCTTAAGTTATGGCTTTTGTTAGTGTCTATCTACAATAAAAATTTCATGTAAAAAAAAAATAACTTCCCGGAAATTTAGAAAATGCAAAAACAGGTGTTTTCGTGAAAAAAAAATTGAACAAGGACCAAAATGGTCCAAGAACAATTTTTCAAAGTGCTATTTGTTTCCGATGGGTTTCTCTAGAACCATATTTTCATGAAATATATGTGGGATTCGATTTAATGTCTAAATAACGCGTTTGAACATCGGGTCCTTTCTTGCTTTTGCCGATAGTGGCGAGGGAGCGGGGGAAAGCGACGAAGGCGAGAGAAGGCTCTCTAGAACACTTCTCCAGCGCTCGAAGCTCGGCCTGGTGTTGCTAGGTCAGCCTGTATTGTATTTTTCCTCTGAAACTCTCTAAAATTTCCCCTAAATTCACCAACTTAACCCTAAACTTATCAAAATTTTCCTCTAAATCCAACAACTTTAATCCTAAGTGTATAGTTCTTATTTTTTTACTAGTGTAACCAAAATTATTCCCAATTATAAGATAAGAATAAATGATTAGAAAAGTAAAAAATATCCCAGAGGGTGAATAAAACCCTAAATCTAGAGGAAAAAAATCCAATCTGACAACACTGGCTCAGTCGTCAGAGAGGCTTCCCCATGCTATGTCACTTCTCCGCTCCTTTGGCACTAGCGGCAAAAGCAAGAACGACTCCGATTACACAATATAGTTCATTTTATCCAAACAAACTATAAATAAGTGAAAGTAAAAGTGTTTTGGGAACATAATAAATTAAAAAATTGTCTTCTTGCTTTGGCTTTGGCATAATGATTCCAAAACAGTTTATAATTTTCCTCTATCGTCATAAATGGCCGAGATATGGGCGAATGAAACATCTAATCGACCACCATTTTGGATCAAAATAGCCGTAGGTATTGTCGAGTTCTTGAGGTCATCTACGACTTTGGTACAAAATCTCAAAAAAACAGACACAGTGGTCTCTCGGAGAAAAGCCGCGGACGGTGAACAAAAGAATTTTTTTATTAGATTTTTGGATCTACAAACTTAGTTTTAAACGTAAAATCTAAATTTTGAGGGAATTAAATTTTTTTTGCTTGGTCGCTTACAGATGTTCATTATTGAAAATAATAGCCAAAAGGAAAGAATGCGAGAGAAATGTGAATGTTTTTTAATTTCCAAGATTACAATTTCCTTAATTTAATTTACTAATATTTCATTAAAATATAATAAAACTGTGCAGGCGTCACAGTGCATTTTATAATTTATTAGGAAATACAAATGAGAAGAAAAAGTAGCTTTAAAATACTACTCTCTTTTTTTTCGACATAACTGCAGGTGTAAAAATGTTTCTAAGAAAATATTTTAAGATCAATTTCCCTAAAGCGGGATATGCATTATCGATAATAACTACAACTATCGACAGGGTTATAGTTCAAACGCATTATTTAGGTATTAAATCGAACCTCACATATATTTCATGAAAAAAGGATTGAGAAACTCCTCGGAAACAAATAGCTCTTTGAAAAATGGCTCTACTTATAGGACTGTTTTGGTCCTAGTTCAATTTTTTTTTCGAAAACGCCTGTTTGCATTTTCTAAATTTCCGGGAAAAGTTATTTTTTATTTTATTTTGAGGTAAATTTTTATTGAGATAGGCACAAACAAAAGCCACAATTTAAGTTCCACAATACATTCCAGTGATGATTAAAAGCCCTGTAATAAAATGTCCAAAAATAGTCATATTTCTCGATTTTTAATTGGTTTTGCGAAAAGTTGTTGACCAACTTCAATTGTTTGAAACTAATTTTTTTCCTTCTCTTTAAACACTATTACGTACTATTTTTTATTTTTACTTTTAAAAAATGTTCAGATCACATGTGTTAGTGAAATAAAAATACTTTTCGGCACGTTTATGATTTTTTTTTTCACCACCAGATTGTTACGTACCGATTTTATCTAAAATATATACAATTTGCTTCTACTATTATTCTCCAAATTACCACGTTCAGAAAATCCATTGGAAATTTATTTCAAAAAATGAATATATTTTCTTAATCACGCCTAGTGTATATGTACAAAATGAATTCACAATTAAATTTGACCTCAGCTTAATAATAATAAATTACCATATTTAATTTATTATTCATCATAAATGAAAATATGATAGCAACCAAATAAAAAATAAATAAACTATTTAGAATTAATAAAAAATAAAAATGATATAAACTCCAGTTTTTATCTGAGCTTTGGCATTATCGGAAAGAAACTAGTAATCCCCTAAAAGAGAGGGCTAAAATAAAGTATTCATTTGATTTTGTCACTAAACTTTTTTTTTTAATTTTCTGTTCGTTTTTTTAAAGTGTTTTTATATTAAGTTGAAAAATCGAAAATTGGGTGAGAAGCCGAAGATACAAGTTTGATGTGACTTACTAGGTGAGATTTCACTGGGGTAATTGGCCTTTGTACAAAAAGACATGAGATTTGTTATGCCTGAAACATGACCACTGGATTAATCATATAGGTTTTGACTCATTTAAAAAATATGGACACTTAACATTTACTAAGAACTTCTAATAGATTACATAATAATCGGTAACATAAAAATTTCTACACGGTGTAGAATATACCAAGGAATTCATAGAATATTTCCTGGAAAGATTTATATTTCAATTATTAATGTTATCAGCAGTGTTATATTGACATAACATTGCTTTTATCTAACATCCGATGAGCTAACAACGGATTGACCTTTGAAAGGCGTTTGTTTATTTGGTAACAATCTCTCGTCAGTCAAGACACAAGTTTGCCATTAAATTATATTTATAAATGGCATATATTTTTAAGCTTATGATAAAATCATCTTTTCCTGTTCAATACTTTTAAATGAATGTTTGTTGTAAATATCCAAAACATGGCCAACGTGAATTACTTGCTTAATGTTCAAGATGTGCACGATTTGGTACACAGACATTGGGCAAAACCCTACAAAACAAAATAATAAGTAACAAAATCGGTTCACCCGTTCAAGAGATAATCGTGGCACAGACACGCAAACAGACCAATAGCCGAAATGGGTTTTTTGGACTCGAGGAGCTATGGAACGCATAGATCCGTTGAAAACTGCACGTCGTAAATTTCATCCGATCACAATACTTTTCCTAACTAATAACGGTAGGAAAGTAAAATATTACGCTCTAATTAATTTATTTTTGTTTCTATTATTAAAGTTTAAGTGCACCCATCTTTCAATTTAAGTATATCTGAAAACTTTTTTTTATCGAAAAACTGATTTTAATTTCGGTGTTTAACTCGCCAGAAAGCAATGCAATATCTTATTTGAACTATTTAAAAAAATATTAATTTTTTTAAACAAAAAAAGAAATTTCAAACAATTTTTGAGAAATTTCACGAATCATTGCTTATGTATCTACTATTAGTAATTCTAGGAATATGCTTAGCTGGAATAAAATAAGAAATGTTAAAATTAAATGGTTTAAGGAAGTTTTAAGAAAACTGGTAGCTTTTAACATTTTTCGCTGGGATTGTTTTCTATAGTGTCTCATGTAATATTTCAAATTACAATAAAAGAAACTCACAAAAAGAAAACATACAAACAATTCGTTTAAGAAATAGTTGTTAAAAGTTCAAATTAAAAAAAGAAAATTAATTATCTCAGGAATTTAACATTGATAAATAAATTTTTAAAAAACTTGCAAACTCTTGGGATTTCCAAATAAATTCGAATGCATTATAATCATTTAGGGAATTCTTCTCAAGATGTAGCTAATTAGTAAAAACTTTTAGATGAGAAATTTTAAGTTTAATTTGCAAATTGGTGGATATAATCTTCCAAATTAGTTCTTAATGGTCAACATTTCTATATGTTTCACCTGCCTGGTGATATAAGACCGGAAATTTGGTTGCTATCAATTTTTATAGGTCAACGAATTCGTAATGTTCGTTACTTTTTTCAGATTTTCCTCGGTAACTTGCTTCCAGTGCATTTAATATAATACTTTGTCATAATCAATTTTTAAAAACTTTAAATTTCTTGCAAATTGTATGTGTAGTATGTTTTCAAATTCGGAACAGCTACTGATGTACTACTGGGACCGTAAGCATCAACAAAATGTAAAAAAAAAAAAAGAAAAAAAATAAATAAAATAAAATTAGATATCCAGTGGTTTCGCCTGAATAACTACTTTTAAGTGCAAACTACATAATAAACAATCTTGTAGAGGATTAAATTTTCTACAAGATTCATACAAAATATTTGTAATTAAGCACAACAGACGCCAAGTAATATTGAAATAATTTTAGAGAAAGGAAAATTGTTATTTCCACATTTCTTGGCGTCTCTTGAGAGTAATTACAAATATTTTGTATTAATCTTGTAGAGAATTTATTAATCTTCTAAAAGATTGGAGATTATTCATTTTGCACTACATTGTACAAAAAAAATAGTTATAAGGCAAAACCACTGTATATCTAACTTTTTGTGTTTTTTGACATTTTGCAGATGTTTACAGGTCCGCTTCTCAATAGCTGTTCCCAATTTTAAAAGATAATAAAAATAAAATTTGCAGGAAATTTACCGTTTCTTAAAATTGCTAATGACAAAGTTGTACCTAAAATACACTGAAAGCGAGTTATTAAGAAAAGTCTACTTTCTCTAAAATCGTTATTTCAATATTTCTTGGCTTCTGATGAGAGTAATAGCAAAATTTTGTAGGAAATTTAATTTTCTACGAGATTGGGTATTATACATTTTGCACTAAATTGCACCAAAAAATAGTTATTAAAACTACTGAATATCCACCTTTTGAGTTTTCTTGACATTTTGCAGATGTTTATGGTCCAGCATCTCAGTAGCTGTTCTGAATTTTAAAAGATACTACACCTAAAGTGTATGCATTTTTACGCTTTAATAATTAAGTTTATTATAATGCTGCACTTAAAAATAGTTATTAAGGCGAAACCACTGGATATCTAACTTTTTGTGTTTTTAAAAAAACATTTTGTAGATGTTTACGTTTCCGTATTTCAGTAGCTGTTCCGAATTTAAAAAAATACTACATATAAAATTTGCAAGAAATTTAACGTTCTTTAAAATTGATTATGTCAAAGTTTTACCTAAAATGCACTGAAAGCGGGTTACTGAGGAAAATCTGAAAAATTGACGAACATTACGAATTCGCCAACCTATAAAATTTGATTGCAACCGATCTAGGGTGCCAGATGTTCATATTTCAAGTCTAAGGTGAGATTAGTTTCGTCCAGTGTTGCTAGGTCAGCAACGCTTTTTCTCCCTAAAATTCTCTAAATTTTCCCCTAAATTCATCAACTATAACCTTAAACTTATCTAAATTTTCCTCTAAATCCACCAACTTTAATCCTAAATGTATAATTCTTATTTTTTTATTCGTGTAACCAAAATTACTCCCTAGTATAAGATAAGAATAAATGATTAGAAAAATCAAAAATATCCCAGAGGGTGAATAAAACCCCAATCTGGCCATATTGCTTTCGGCCTACATAATCAAAATTTTCTTGAAATCAGATAATTTGTTTTGCCTCATATCTCGGCAAGCGTGTCCCGACCACAGAATTAGAAGGGATTGGAAAGGATTAGAAGCAGCAGTTGGGGTGGGAGAGTGTTTTCACTTATCTAGTTTCATCCCCACTTCTCTGTACCCTTCTATGTTCTGTCGTCCCGACTTCTGTCGGATCGTGTGAAGCACTCAGACTCCAGGACATAAAGGACCGGACTCAGATAACTATCGGACCGTTTGAAAGGAATGAATGCTTTTCGCGTAAAATTAATTGGAGTCGGACGCAACTCAACTTTTGCTGGTTGACAGAATACATGTTGACAACACCAATATCAACATGTTGCCAACATTTTGTTTGCTGGTCTGTAATTACCTTTAGAATTAAAGCATGCTTTGCCACGTACAATGAATTTTTTAAATATCTAATTTAATTATTAATTTAATTATATAATTATTAATTAATTATTGTAGAATCATTTGCAGTTCTCTATGCAAGTCCGAAGAAACAATCTGTAAACAACTGTAAACTCCAGTAAGTAACTATAGTTTCATAATTAATTATATCAATTATTACACTATACTGGTATGGAGTAAAAAAGGTCACTTCTAGAGCTAAACAATCACACATCTTACCGATTTATAGATTTAATTAATGTAGTAGGTATTTGAAAAGAACAGTTAATTAATTTCCATCATACTCCAGAATAAAAAAAAAAAAACAATGCGAGTTTTGTGTCAAATAAAATAAGAAATATATAATTGCTATTAAGCCAAAAACTACCAAATATTAACCTACCAAAATGCGATAAAAATTCCCAATATCTGGAAACATGTTCAGTAATTTAAAAATATAAGCAACATAATAGGATTGTGGATGAAAATATTTGTTTGCTTCAGACAAAAATTGTATTAAAAAACCTTCGTACAAAAAAAAAATCTTTTAATGTTTTTCCAGTGCTAAAAAATTCATATAAAAATATAATAGTAAAAACCAAAAAGAAATAATAATTTAAAAAATAGTTTGACAACCAACCAATGTTTTGTGCTGACCTACCTGCAACACAAGCCCCTTGCTACATCTATTTCTTGTTTGTTTACCATGTCAGCTGATGTACTCGCTTGTTTAAGAAATATTTTTTTTATTTATTGGCGGAAATAAGAATTTATTTATTTATATTATTCTTTATTACCGTTTTATAATTATTTTGAATACTAATTCGAACAATTTTGATTTAGATTTAAATAAAAAAGTTATTCTAATGTGATCATTTTTGACTCACATAGTGCTGTGATGTAATAGGGCGAACAGCTGGTTGTCAAGTTAATGTTGCAATGACAGTTTATTTGCGTCTTAGGATAGTTCATTCTTTGTTTAGTAATTAGGCACATTTAGTTTAAGGTTTAAGATCTCATAACGTGTCATTTTTTTTTTGTAAATAGTTTTAGTAGCTATATTTATAAAGGTATAGCGATGGATTAGTAAGGTGAGAAATAGAAATGCATTGGCTCTTTGTTTACAACAGATCTGAGTTATGTATAGTTTATATATTCCTTGACGATTCATCAAGGTCATTATCTATTTTGCTCGCTTCTGTATATTTATTTTTTCCTGTTCGTTTTATAAAATTAATTTGACGAAAATGTATGGTTTTGTAAAAAATAAAAATAATGCATTTATTCTTTTTCCGATTTAATTACATTTTGATTCAACTAGAATTCATTTTTTTATGCAGATGTTTGTTTTTAATGTACCTGATATTTGGATTTTATATGTATTAGGTACATTAGGAATATTGAGTAGTTATCAAAATGTCAGCTGACTCTTTGAGAAAACAATCAAAACAAGCATACCATGGCCAAGTTATTTTACCTCAAGCAATTAATGATCCATCAATAATTGAAAGTGTTGCTGGATTTATACATGAAGTTGTTCCTCAGGTATTTTTATTAATTTTTTATGTTTCTTCTTATTTTTCTTCTTAGTTGATAACTCATAACTTTTATATTTAGAGAATATTGCTGCTATCAATAAATCTTTTAGGGATGGTTTTTATTCCAGGCATATTCCAGTGTTTTACCTGGTGAATCGCGTGATGGAATTTTATGGGCAAGATTTGATTCCACAGACTATAACGACCCTGAGAATTTTCCTCCACTAAGTGAATGTGAAAGTGAATCAACTATACCACTTCTCCTAGTTCTAGGTTACTCAAGTGGAGTTCAGGTAAGTTAACTGAGTATTTATACTTATGTTAATATATCTTAGAATAGAATTCCCTAGTTTTTCCAATCTTAGACAATTACCATATTTTCAACATTATTGGAATGATAATTTAACAATGTAAAGGGGGTCACTGACGATCACTCCAATCCAATCACTCCACACCAAATGGAACATGGAACAACCGTGAGTGTGAAATCATATGTGGAGTAGATGGGAGCAGTTGTAATTCCAACAGCCTTAAAATCCACAGCATTATAACCAAATCCAATCACTCCAACCAATCATTAGTGTAAAAAACAGATGGAGTGGAACAATGAACTGCACAGTTTTTCGACCATGATATACTAATAATAATAAAAATTGTTTGTCAGTTAATACAGTGTTGTTATAATTTACAATATTGATTATTTAAAAAATATGGATATGAATAACTTATAATTTTATGTATTTTAATACTATTAATAATGCTAAAAATATGTATAAATAATAATTAAAAAAAAATAAACATTTTAGTGGATTTATAAGATTTTTTTTTTTTTGGGAAGGATAAAGTTTAATAAATTAATGAAGGTAGAATCTTTTGAAAGAATGTATCAATAAATCTACAGGAGAGTAGATTTATCAATAAAAATTCTTTGGAAATATAACTGATTTAACACGCAAGTTTTTAAGTTAGAAAATTCTAAGTTTTTGGCACTATATGTTCCATTATCTCAGAAATTGAAATAGTTACCGAATTAAAATTTTCATAATTTACTTTTAATGATATTAGGAAGAAATCGACACATGGAAAATCAATTTGACCGAATAGAAACTAATTCCCCATGAAAAAATAAAAAGGAAAAGAAAAAAAAATTGGTGTAAATTTCTAGATTCAAAATTTTTTTCTTGATTTGTAATTTAAAATACGTAAAAACCATTCTTTCTGTTTCTTTCTCAAACTGTTTCTTTTTCTGATAACCATAAAAAGTTTCAAGTCAATTTTTTTTTTTTTTTTTAAAAAAAGGAACATTTCAATGAAAAAACATTATTCAGAGGAGACGAAAAATTGTATTTATTCAATAGGTTTTATAATAAATTATTAAAAACTATTGGTTCACTTGATTAAGGAGCATATTTAACTTTGTTCTCGTTGTTATAAACATATAGCAAAATTTAAGTTTGTAGTTTTAGAAAAAAAAAAAAAAAGATTCAATTTTTCATCATTTTTGAGTGTTAGTGATGACACAATTGATCGATATAGGCAGCGCTGAAAATAAATGGTGCAATGGCATGGAGTAATCGTCTCGGGGGCTCTTGAAATCGTCTTCACTCCAAGTACTCCAGCTGTTCCAATTCAGTGTTCCATGTTCCATTAGGAGTGATCGTCAGTAGCCGCCTTAAAACATCATGCCAAGCTCAGGTTTAGTCTTGCAGCAATGGTTTATGTCTTGCTTTCGTAGCATTTATATTAATTTAGATCATGAAAGTTTGTTCTACGATTATATTTTTATAACAAATTATCTCTATATCCAACTAATTATTTTAACTAGTTATTATAGTAATTTGTTAATTTTCGTTTATGTTTTTGTATTCTATGGAGATCTCTACTTTAAATAAAACATATAACAGTTAAAGTTACTGGTACTTAAATTTCTACTCACTGCGTTTTTCCGAGATTAAAAAAAACATCAACACTTACTTTTCAGTTGAGGTCGGTGTCTTACTGTAATTTCAAGTATTATTGTTTTAATTAGATCACAGCTATCGATTTCCGCTCGCTTAAGAGATATACAAATCCCCTAAAGTTTCTTTTCAGTTGAGGCCGGGCCCTTACCATGATTTAAATTATTACTGCTTTAAATTATTACTACAACTTCTACTGACCACTGGAAGTCGACAGCACTAATAATTTTAAATAATATCTAATTAAAGCAGTAATAATTCCAATGAATACGAATTTTAGAATTAAATACAAAGCAGTTAGTTAGCACAAATGGTACTTATAGTAGTGCGGCGATCTTCGGGTAACTTTGGCAGGAGCCAGTGATAATGCATCCAGATTGTAAAGTTATACCAAAATTTTTAATACCACCACATAAATTCCCATTAATAAGTACCATTGTTTACTTATATAAATCATTCTTTCAGTCCCTAAAACAAATAATTAATAACAGGTTTGACACACTCGGTTAGTTTTGGGATGTATAGTGAGGTCCTATGATCTATAGCTTGTGCCCACCTACCATATTGTAGTGAAACTGGAGTGTTACCGAAGTAATAAATAAAAAAATAGCTTTTCCATTTTTATTTGTTAGAATATTTTCATTTTAATAATCTATTTTTAAAAATTAAATCTTTATGTATAGAGATTAATCCAAGTATATTCAGAGTTAGAGAATGAGAGGATTCAATATTTGTCAGAGGATAAGAAAGATGGAGATAAGAAGCCATCTTAGCTTGAACATTCTATGAAAAATCTTTCTAATGACTTACACACTATTTCTAATGAGGTACCAGAATTCTTTGTAAGATCTTACTTTCAGACTATTTTAATATCAGCTAAACACAGATGTCGGTTTCTTTGATAACAGCTCTGATAAAATTTAATGAAGTTAATCCTCCTACCATATCTTCCATTGCTTCAACCACATGGAATACATTGCTTAAAGAACATCAACAGACTTATGACAGCAGGTTATGAACTTAATTTTGTTGATTGCCAGAAAGTAATGACCCATACATGTGGTGGAGATCATCAAGTATGAAAAAAAAGACTGCCCATGTTCTTATCATTTCAAATTCCTAAAAACAAGTCTGAAAATTCATATAACTATGTGCTTCATTCAATAATAGCAATTTACAACATAAATATTGCAGATTAGAAGTGGCATTAACTGTTCCTCTCAACCAACACTACTTGTTAGTTACTGATAGACACTGTGCCATCGATATTAGGTACAGTGATAACTCAGAAGACTTTGTAATGTATGCTGGAAGCGTTGAAAAAATTAATATTTTTAGAATATAAAAGCTACAACTTGATTTTGGGTTTGGTCAAAACTTTGTATGATATTTTATGATGGTTGACATCTCTGACCCCATAATTGGCACCAATTTCATGTAAGCATTTAAATTGACTCTCAGGAAAAGCAATTGATTGTCATCACTCGTTGTCTAAGAGAAAAGTTGCTGATTCCTACAAGCGTATCAACAGTAATAAGTTATTCTTTGACCAACCTGTTGCAAAAAATCCTTGATATTTAAATGTCAAAAATGGCTCTGAAGCATAACATAGAACACATGGCAGCGACAACTGGAGGCCCTGTTCATTTCTAAGATTCACAGTTCAGATGATTACCAAGAAAGATGAACTTTTGGGGATTATGAGCTACTGAACCACCAAACAATATCAACAATGGCATTCTAAATATTATGGATTTTCAGAATAATATAAACAAAAAAAGTGGCTAGACTTGATTAGAGGGTACTATCATCTACCTACACATGTGGAAGGAAAGAATGCATACAGCTACCTCCATGAGAATGATTTGAGTTCCAGAAAAATTGACTTTCTTGACTCATGTTATGCCAGATGAAATAGTGTCACTTTCTGAAAAATCAAAGCTATTATTGTCTATTCCAAACCTCAGAATGGGAAGTCTCTTCACTGATTTTTAGGAATGATAAATTTTCGTAGGCCTTGCATGGGACTAAATACTAAAGGCTAAGAACGACTGATCACCCATTAAATAGACATAATTATTTGAGAGAACTATGGTATACCCACCCTTTATTTAAAATAATACATAATCACTTTATCTGCTAATAATTGTCAAAATATTGTGATTCTAATGATCCACTTTTTAAATTTAATCATATCACGGGTACTTAGCTAAAGTAACATAACCCTCACTTTTTAAAAATTGGATTTATGTATCATCCAACTCTTTTGCAGTTATTCAACTGCATTTTCCCGTCATCCAACTGTGAGACAATGTTTTTACAATGTATTCTGAGGGTTTTATGACTGAAAAATGCAGTTGTGAATGACTACATATGAATTGAATGATGCAAAAATCCAATTTTTAAAAACCAGGATTATGTCATTTTGCCTTAGCATCCTTAATATTTTTTAATTCTACCTTAGACAAGAGATGTGGCTTTTGTGTTGGAATAATTTTTTCTGTAACTAGCATGGTTTTATTTTGTGTAGTTATAATTGCTGCTATGTTTTATTTAGGTTGAGTTGAGCTTGATATCTATTTAGCTGCTAATATATTAGTCTATATATATAGGGATGCCATTGGGCAATCATTGAGGATGATTATCCCAAAATTATGTAAGATTATAAATAATTTTGAATTACTTACTTACTTTGTCCTCTAAATTGGATACCTTTCCAAGGGCCTGATTTGTGGTTACCATTATTTAATAATTAACCAAGATAATGTTCCTACTTTTAAGTTTAATATTAATGGTAATCAAATTTACTGCTATCATACTTAATGAAATATATTCAAATTAATAATGGGCATGGTTACTAAAGAACAACCTCCTTTCTAACATTTATCTTTATTCCTCAAAATTAAAATAATAAACTATTACTATAAAAGATTAACCATGGAATGATTCAGCCAAGACTTAGCCATTAACTGTTCTAACATAAATCTCTTATCTGTAATAATTGGTGTTGATGGTTCCTCAGCATCTCTCCATCGGGTTCCCCTTCATATCTTCAGTCATGGAGCCAGAGCGCATCTCTCATCTTTAGAGTCAGACCTAGTCGTTGTTCCCCCCTCAAGCAAGATCAGCGGAGAAGTCCTGCATCAAGCGAGATCAGAGAGAAAGTCATCTTTTTCCTGCCTCCTCGGTTTCTCTTCCCCTTTCTCTCTTGTTCTTCCTAACAGTGATCGAAGACGTTGTTCATTGGTTAGATCCCTGGCATTCTTGTTATCATTGGCCGACTAGTTTTATAGAGGGAGGAAATTCTCGGATTTCATCGGATGGCTCCACCCCTTGTCCTGACATCCCCTGGGTGGTCCGGTGTCTGCGAATCCATTAACTAGCTCTAATTTAATCACATCTGTCTCAGGCTGTCTTCACTTTTTCCTCGAGGCCAGCCAGAACCTAAGGGGGACTGTACTTAAAATTGATTAAGCCTTCCGAGCTTTGGCTTTGTCACACTGCCCACTTCTCGGTAGGGTTTTAAATTAACTTATTTCTTATCTCTGAGGGTAAGAGCTGTGGTGACATCTGTCATCGCCTGTCAGTTACCCTTCTTTCTACCTGCTTGTCTCTTATTATCTTTTGTTCGCACCTGGTGCTGGTTATATAATATAAGGATAATATTGTCCAATATCAATACATATTATTGCCAAATGGTTAAGAACACTTAGTTATTGAATAATATAAAATAGTAAATCACTGCAATCTGATTGTATTTACAATTTTTTCTATGTTAGAAACAATTTAACTTTGTATTATAAATATCTTGCCTTTTATAAAGCACCTTAATTTATTGTATGTTAATCACTAGTCTGGGTAAAGTTGTCCAGTTGGTACATGATGAACCAATCATTAATTGCATTTTCTTAGAATTGATTAATGGTTCTTGATAAAATTTATTTGAGTGTTCCTTTCCCAACAAGGAATTGGTTTTAATGTAACTCTCTGATAAACTTTCCACTTGTAGTATGGAAATCAATAGGAAGAGTCCTATATTTTTACTTTGAACGTGAAACAGTTTTCTTCAAGTGAAAAATTGATTCTATTAATTTGAAAAGGATATTGTAGTGTTTATGTTGGACTAAACAAAATAGCATTCATTTTTTCAGTCATAAAAGAAAGTTTTCTTTCTTTATTTATTTTCAACCTTCCTTGCCTCCCTGTAATACGTGTTTCGGAAACAGTAGCAATGAGCATGCCACTACTACGGATATGCAATCTTCATCTTAAAATTATAGTTCTTTCGTTCTCCTTCCTTTATTCTTTCATTCTTCTCATCCATTCCATTCTAATTATTCTTTCATTGAAAGTGGCTAAAACGATTTGGCCCCACTATTTTCTTCCACCCATACAAGAAAGTTTCGTATTAGGGATAATTATCCTTACTGACTACCTGAAGGAAATCGTTCTCAGTGATGATACAGAGACCGGTTCCCTCAGCAGTTTAGTTCTTATTGTCTAGAACGGAATGCAGATGGTGATGAGGTGCACATCAGTCTTTAGAACACCACAATAGGGGCATAGTGTATTAATGGCCTTCCATAAATAATGGAGCTTGAGGCGGAATCCCTCATGTCCGTTGAGAAATTGTGATATCCAGTAATGAGGGAGGACCCATTTGGCTTTCAACCGTGAATGAATGTTGGGGAAGTATTTTCTCAAGATAGCTCCTTTCTGAGTAGTTACCCACTGTCGATTCCACTCCTCAATGGTATCTTCCCATATTATTATTTTCTATTTATTTGGAACTTCTGCAATCCTTCCCTGGAGATCCTCTAGAAGATCTGCTGAGCCTTCTTTCTTAAAAGCATACTTTGTCTTCTCTTCGTGCAGGAGGAGGTTAAGAGGTAGTTCTCCCGCTTTCGGTTTCGATTCCAGACTGGGTGCGCATGCCTCAGGATTTCCAGTTCTACTCCATTCTAAATAGTCATAGGTCCCATGAACCTGAGGCCCCAGAAAGCGCTCCCCAGTACTACTAAGGTCTATTGAGGCCCCTGTCCAACAATGATGCAGAGATAATCTTCAGGAGCTGTGCTGACATGGACCTTCTTCAATTACTGCTGTACCACAATTCGACGGTCTTCACCTTGTAAAAGGCTGTTTATCTGGTTCCAAATACACTAATAACCGCCTTTTCCAAAGTTCTTAAATTATGTATTTTTAAAAAAGCATTTTTTATAGCGAGATTCCAGCTGTTAATAATAATATAAAAGTAAGTAATTTTAAAAAGTAGTTCTATTCTTAGTTAATGCATATTTCTTGTAGGTTAAAAATTTTGCGATTTCATTGCTGGAAAATGTATTTTACTCTAAGGAAAACGGATAAATGCTTTTGTAAATAAGGTTTATGATATAGAAAACAACAGCTATAATATAATTAAATTGACATTCGTATATATTATTATATAAAGCTGAAGAGTTAGTGTGTTTGAGCCCGCTAATTTTAAGAACTACCAGTCCAATTTGAAAAATTATTTTTGCCTTAGATAAACCATTTATTCAAAAGGCTTTAGGCTTTAAACATCACCCTACGACCCATGGGAATTGATCAGTAACCATAAATAAATTTCTAATAGAAAAAGCGCCCAGCTTGCGTTGTCATGACAACTTTATACACGTGGAACCAAGTTGACTACACAACCATTTTATTAAGTATGAAAACATTATTTTGTAAATAAAGTTGGAGGGGGTAAGGGAAGATTAAAAGTGTGAAAATCAGAAAAATTTAAGTGAAACTGATCGTTTATAAAAATTTATTATTGCTTTGACCCTGTTTCTTGAAAATATCTTGTAAATGAGACTGACAACATATTATAGGTTATTATTTTAAAGTTTATTTTGTTCTTTAGGGATTAATCCAAAATTAACGCGGGTGCACCATGAGGTACAGTTAGTTCAGTTATAATTTCATGAACTATAAGAATTTTCTATATATTAATAATTTAAGGCATTTCCCACTTTTATGGGCACGGATCTTTTTTATTTTAACTTCATGGAACTGTTTTCAATAAGTAGTTGATCGTCACAGTGATCTTATTTATTAGTTATTTAGATTTCATTCTAATGCTTAATAAGATAGTAATTACAATGTATGATTATGAATATAAGTGCCTGCGTATGTGCTAGATATCCATTTCTTTAAGATTTGTATTATTTTTTTTAACTTAGGTATGGAGTGTTGGAGGAAGTGGAGAAGCAACAGAGCTTCTTTCTTGGTGCCAAGGAGCTGTACGCGCATTGAGGTTCTTACTGAAACCTTATAATCGTGACCCACATGCTTCAAAAAGGCCATTGGTTGCAATTGTTGATAGTAGTTCTCCTGGTCCTCAGTTTTCAACCCTCTCTTTTATTTCACTTAAAACAGCTGAAGTGGTATGTTGCATTCTTACAGATGTCAAGATTTATGTTTATTTTTTAGAATTACATGAACTCATTAACTGTATTCCTGAAAATAATTTTTAAGAAATGCTCATATGTGAAACAGAAATAACATTTTGCTCTGAAGAAATTTATTACATTCCACTGAGTTATATTTAGCAACTGTATTTATTTCATTATATTTTTATATATAGCATTTCCAAGTAAATTGTAACCTTCTATTTCAATTGTAACCTTTTCCATTCCAATTGTTACCCAACCAGACATGAATTAATTTAATTTTATTTATATTATTATTGAAAAACAATTATTTTAATTGTTGTTTATTAATTTTCAAATATTTAGTATTTTTTATTTATTTTTAGGAGGAAAGTAGGTGGATTTCATCGATTTGGTGATTGTTCATTAGGTTTCGAAGTTCCTTATGTCAAATTTACTGCTGAAATTTTGTTCTGGCCACAAGCATTTCTACTTAATTATTAGTTTTCAAAATTCTTCGGTATTGGTATCGTTTTCTAGGTTTTGTTATATAAATATATAACCTCTTTGTTAACATATGTTCTTATCCGATTATTCAACCTATATTTTTATATTACTAATTGTATCTGAACATTAATAAAAAAAGTGTTTCAATTGTACTTGTTGAATTATAAACGTAACAAATGGCGACGAGGATGGTGAAGAAGACCATGTTATGTTGTTGAGAACGTTTTTGATAAGTAGATACGTTAATTTCTTTAATACATAAAACGAGTCACGGCAGAGGACTTAGTGGCGCTGTTAGTAGAAGCTCTTCAGCGTCTCCAGCCGTCAGCAGCACCAGTTCAGCAGCCAATATCTCCTGAGATCCATGGTCTAACATTACAACCCTTTGACGAAAGCCAGGAACCGTTTAGCTCTTATGTTTTGAATTTAGAAAAAAAATTTAACCTCAAAAATCTTATAGGGAAAGAACCAGGGACAGATGAGCGTAAAGTCCAAATACTACTAAACTGTCTTAGTCCGAAGAACTTCCTTACCCTGACTACACTCACAGCACCTCACCGGCCTACCGAGAGTACCTATCAGGAACTTATAGACCTTCTGGTCGTCCACTTATGTCCTACGCCAAGTTAGATAGCAGAGCAACATAGATTTGTACTCAAGAGTCCAGCAAGAAGGTGAGTCAGTAGCTAATTATGTCGAGAGCCTTAGAAAAATTGCAAATACTTGTAACTTTGTTTGTCCAGACTGTAAAAGTTCAATAACAAATACACATTTTCGATCGCAGTTTGTACACGGGATTCTGGACAATGATATCCGAGAGTTTATCCAGAAAGGTTCTGCAACTACATTCGATGAGGCCGTTCAACTTGCGCTTGCAATCGAGTCAGCAAAATTAGACAGCAGACAAATGCAGCCATCTACTAGTGTTTCAATGCACAAGGTAAGTTCAAGAGAATCGAACACTGAGCCGAATATACAGGAGAAACTGAGAAGGTTGAGAGGACTCTGTTTTCGGTATGGAAGCAGAGAGCATCGAGGCTCAATGTGTGAGGCACAGAATAAAATAAATGCAGAAAAATGGGACATCTAGCCAAGGTTTGTCTCGGCAACTCTCCAGGAAAAGGTAAGTGGCAGGTGAGATAACTCAATTTCCACTCAACCTCATCATCATCAGACTGTTCTCAAGCCAGTGATATCTAAAATATCAAACTGGTAGGAGGCCTAGCCAGTGAAAGGATGATGGTAGATCTTCAGCTGGACGGCAAATCGACACAACTGGAGCTTGATACAGGAGCTGCTGTTTCAACTATGTCCCTGAACACTTTCCAGAAACTTTTATCAAACAAAAAGCTTGAACCGACAAATCAAAATTTCGTACGTATACAAACAAAATTATAAGGCCTATTGGTGTTTGCAAGGTGACCATTAAGTACGGGAACAATAAGTCTAAGGGTGACCTCTACGTTTTACCACTTCACGTTGACGCTATCATGGGAAGAGAGTGGATTCGATTGATGAACATCTCCTGGACTGACATCAGGTGTACTAGAGCTTACCTAGAAGAACAGAAAGCGCACCATCTCGATACATTCCTCAAGCAATACAGTGGCATTTTCCAAGATGACGTGGGTAATATACCTGGGGTTCAATGTTCTCTTAATCTAAAAGAAAATACACGACCGATTTTCAAAAGACCTAGACCCGTGCCCTATGCTCTGTTGAAGCGAGTGGAGGATGAAATTAAACATCTCGAGAATAGAGGAATTATCGAAAAGGTAACCCATTCGGACTGGGGGACACCTATAGTTCCTGTTGTCAAGCCAAATGGGTCTATGAGGCTGTGTGCGGACTACAAGTCCACAATAAACTCTCATCTAAAAGACGTCCACTATCCAATACCCAAAATAGAAGACATATTTGCCAGGATGAGTGGAGGTAGGTATTTCTGCACTCTTGATGTACATCAAGCCTATCTGCATATAACTATGAGCGAGGAAAGCTCGAGACTTCAAGCCATAAGTACACATTTAGGTACATTTAAAGTCAATAGATTTATGTTCGGCATTAAAGTGGCATCTAGTACTTGGCAAAAAGCAATAGATCAAGCTCTCGCAGGATTAGACGGTGTATCTATTTTACCTGTTTCTATGATGACATAAAGGTACAAGGAAGTACCTACGAAGAAACATCACGGTTAAAGGCAGTTTTTGACAAGTTACAGATTTTTAATATTGTGTAAAACCGCCAAAAGTGTAAATTTTTCAAGAAATCAATCAAGTATCTGTGCTACATCATAGACGAAAATGGACTACACAAAGACCTTGACAAGGTAAGGGCGATTTTAGTAGCACCTCAACCTAAAGATGTGCCCAAATTAAGAACCTTCCTCGGCCTAGCCAACTATTACAACAAATTTATTCCTGACTTAGCAAATATCTTGTACCGTCTTAATCAACTTTCACATAAAAATCATAAATTCATGTGGAGAAAGGAAAGTGAATTGGCCTTCTCAAAGACTAAGGACAAAATCGCAAGTGACCAAGTTCTCACACCGTTTGATCCTAATCTTCCACTTTTACTTAGTACAGACGCTTCACCCCATGGACTTGGAGCAGAGCAGTACTCTCACATCTGATGCCAGACGGCTCGGAAAGACCCATCAGCTTTGTATCCAGATAGTTGAACAAAAGCGAAGAGGGATATAGCCAAATAGATAAGGAGGCTACCGCTTTGCACTGGGGTCTGCAGAAATTTTTTCAATTTTGTTATGGCCGCTGTTTCACCCTTATTACGGACCACAAACCTTTGACATCCATTTTCGAACCAGAAAGGGCCCTACCTGCGATGTCTGCCAGTTGAATGCTTCGATATGCTATCTATCTTTCCAACTTTGATTACACTATCCAGTACCGTTGCACTAAGACTCATGCCAACGCTGATTATCTCTCCCGATTTCCTGTTGAAACACCCATAAAAACAAAACCCGACGAGAGTTCACTTTTTCAGATTTCCCATATCAAAACTCTGCCAGTCACAAGGGAACAAATCAAGGAAGCAACTTAGGAAGACTCAGAGTTAAAACAAATTCTAGAAAATCTGAGAACCGATAAGAATCAGGATAGGAGCGAAGCACACATCTTTTCTCTGGAAGATGGCTGTATTTTCAGAGGTGATAGAGTAACAATACCAAGAGTATTCCAGAGGAAAATATTAGACGAGCTCCACGAAGGTCATCTTGGTATGTCGAAAATGAAGGCCCTCGCTAGAAGTTATTGCTGGTGGAAGACTATCGACCAAGATATTGAAGCCACCATTCGGAACTGTCAACTTTGCTGTGAAAACTTGAACCAGCCTAAAAAAAACGAAACATACCTGGAAGTATCCAGACCATCTGTGGCAGAGGATTCATGTCGACTTCTCAGGACCGTTCCAAGGACACGAATTCCTTATTGTTGTTGGCACATTCACTAAATGGATTGAAGTAGTGGTGATGAAATCTTCATCGAGCTAGAACACAATCAACGAATTAAGGAATCTTTTTGCCAGATTTGGTTTGCCCACAACACTATTCAGTGATAACGGTGGACAATTCATCTCGCAAGAATTCAAGGAATTTACGTAACACAATGGAATCCAGCATTTAAGGACAGCTCCATATCATCCTTCCTCAAATGGCCAAGCCAAACGGTATGTCCAGATCATAAAAAAACGATTAAGGACGATGATTGATGAGCCAGGGGACCTAAACTTGAAACTCTGCAAGTTCCTAATGCAGTACCGGAAGGCACCTCATAGTGGTACCAGAAGAAGTCCTGCCGAGCTTGTGTTCAGAAGAAATATTCAATCACGGCTGGACCTGATTAAGAAATTACCAAAAGGGACAAACGATAGAAAGAACAAGAGAGAATTCAAGATCGGGGACAATGTACAAGTATGGAACTTCAACCTAGATGGGAAGTGGAAATTCGGAAAGATTATCAGAAGGGAAGGAAACGTCATGTACAGAGTTATGATCAACGGGAGAAATGAACGTCATGTGGACCAGATGCGTTCAACCCAAGTGACAGTAGAGCGAAGAGTGAAGCCTTCAGATCAAGAGAGAAGATTAGGATGGCCGATCTTATTTAGGGATACTGAAGAACGAAACTGCCAGAGAAGGGAAGAAGAAGAAGGCCCCAGATTGAGTCAAGATCTTGTTTTCCCTCGCCCAGAATCAACTGTTAAGGAGCCGCTGGTGGAGCCATCTCAAGAACCGCCACCTCCAGAATTAGAACTAAAAAGATCGACCAGAGTAAGGAGACCACCCAACAGACTCTCCTATCATTGACTTTCTGATTAATGTGGGGAGGACTGTTATATCAATATATAACCTCTTTGTTAACATTTGTTCTTATCCGATTATTCAACCTATATTTTTAAATTACTGATTGTATCTGAACGTTAATAAAACAAGTGTTTCAATTGTACTTGTTGAATTATAAACTTAACATGTTTTAGGGCGCTTTTTCCAAATTTAATATCAGATTTTCGATCGCTCATGAGCATTTCAAATTTCCGTTACATTTGAAGTTTTCTATGGTATAGGAATCGTTTATTATGTATTCAAGGGTTCTGATTCCATTTTTTTAATTGAAACTTTGATTGCACAAGCGCTTTTCGATTTACTGAGGCTGTTTGAAGTTTTCATTGATATAGAAATCATTTATTCGATTTATGCTGGTTCTGATTGCATTTTTCAAATTTTATTTTTTATTTTTTAATTACTATTATATTCGATTTTTTTTAGTGCTTTTATTATCCTATGAGCCTAATAAACTGAAACTTCACCGAAAAAAATGTCAATTGTAATTGTTATTCGAAATGAGCATATTCAATAAAATATCCATTTCAAATTCTCGAAAATCTAATAAACAATTTCTATGTCAAAGAAAACTTCAATAGTATCAGTAAACCGAGTTTAATAAAAACAGCCTATCGAAATGCGCCTACGCAATAAAAAAATCTGATAGTAAATTCGAAAATGTACTCATTAAAAATTTAGTAAACAATACCTATGCCAAAGAAATGTCAATTGTAATAGTAATTCGAAATGCGCATGCTTGATAAAAAATTCAACAAAAAAAAATAAACTGAATCAGAGCCAGCGAAAACCTAGTAAATAATTTGTATATCACAGAAAACTTCAACAGTTTCAGTAAATCGAAAAGTGCCTGCAAAATCATAAGTCCAATTAAAAAAATCGAGCCTAATAAACCATTCCTGTATCACAAAATCTTCAACAGTAACGGAAAAGCGAAATGCGCATGGGCGATAAAAAATTCAATTTATAAAACGGAATCAGAACCTTCGAAAACCTAATAAACGATTCCCATACAACAGAAAACTTCAACAGTAATGAAAATGCAAAATACACATGTACTATCAAAAATCCAATATAAAAAATGGAATCAGAACCCTCAAATACCTATAAACGAGCCCTATATCATAGAAAAATTCAAATCAAAATGCTCATGAGCGATCGAAAATCTGATGTTAAATTCGGAAATAGCGCCCTTGAAAATCTAGAAAACAATATCTATACCGAAAAATTTTGAAAAATAATAATTAAGTAGAAATGCTCGTGGCCGAACTTAATTTCGGCAGTAAATTTGACATAAGCAACTTCGAAACCTAATGAACAATCACCAAATTGATGAAATCCACCCCCTTTCCTTCTCCAAATAAATAAAAAATAATAAATATTTAAAAATTAATAAACAACAATTTTATTTAAAAAATTTAAACTACTTGAAATTAGTACTAAATATTAATTATCTAATAAACAAAAAAATGCCAAAATTATTTCAAAAGTCATTATTGTAATTAAATAATTATTTTTTAATAATAAAATAGAATTAATTCATGTCTGATTGGTTACCAATTGAATTGGAAAAGGTTACAATTGAAATGGAAAAGGTGACAATCGAAATGGAAAAGGTGACAATCGAAATGGAAAAGGTTAAAATTGACTTGGAAATATTGTCATCATACTGGGTTGTATGCTTTTGTGATGAATGTATTTATTTGCATGATTTTTCTTTTCAGGTGAAAATAATTAAGTTCAATTCACCAATATGTGATGTTCATTGTAATCGCAAGAGTATTGTCATTACATTTAATGAAAGAATTGCTGTCTTTGATTCGGCGACATTAGAAGATCGCCTTACAATTACTACATGTTACCTTAGTCCTGGAAATTCACCTAATCCTATTGCACTGGGAACTAGGTACATATTTTAGTCAATTTCTATAAAATAATGATTTTATTTCTAAAATGCCAAATATTCTAGATATTGACAGATTTCATAGTAGTTGGGAAAGTAATGAATATTTTGAATAGAAAAATCTACCAAAAATTATTACTTAATATTTTAGGTGGCTGGCATACGGAGAAAAAAGATTAACAACTTGGCAAAGGAGTTCAGGTGGATGTGAAGGAGATGGGGCACAATCCTATACATCTGCAGTAATTCATGCAGCCAAGTAATATACAACATATATTATTTATAGATAAGTCCTATGGGATAGGATTAAGTCAATGTTATAACCTTTGTAAGTATTACAATGATATTTAAAAATTGAGTAAGAAAAATTAATTAATAATATTTCTCAAGTAACATTTAATTTATTAAAAAAAATAAAAACAGTAGAATCCTGATAATTCGTATTGCCAAAGGTCCGAGGGTGAAATAAAAAATAGGATCTAGTTGGATTACTAAACATTTTTATTAATATATTTAAGTTTGTATGGTTATTGAGAATATGGCTAATTAGTGCTCATAAGAATCGATTATTTCTCCTAACTCGTATTTTCACTAACAACAAACTTCAGCCGACTCACTCACACTTTCTGCGCCATGTTTTTCAAATTTTATAATGTGCCTTTTTTTTTATACCTATCTAACCAACCATCATATAAACAAAAGTTGATATTATAAAATTAAAAAAAAAAAAATGTCCTTGAAAATTTTTGTAAATCTTTTGGTATGTTGATGTCTCTGTTATAATAGAATTTTCTTCTTTAGGAGTCTTGGTAAAGGTTTAAGGGAACTTGGTGGTAGTTTAACTGGCAGCAGTCCTCAAAGTTCTCAAAATGCTCATGCCCAACCTGGAATTGTGTCAATTATTGACATTGAGGTAATTTTATTTGATTTAGATTTTTTTTCTCTTGTATAGCAGACAACTTTTTCCTTTAACACGTTAATAGTAGCACTGCTATGAGCTGGTTGACCCGCCGGCAGACGTCATCCTGATCCCATTAGAGCACCACGGTCCAGGACGGTGGTTTGCCCTATGGGTCGCCAAAACCTGCAACAAGTCAAATGTGTTGCAGCTTAGCCTATTAATATCCTTATTTTTCATACTTTTATCATTAATATCTTTTATATTTTTCATTTTAAAAAAATGTCTTATATGCTCAAGATAACTTTCAGTTAAATAATCATCATAAAGTTAACTCATTTATCTTTCTTTTTTTTTTTAATAAATAAGTCGTTAATGAGAAAAGACTTTTGAATTGTATTATTCTTATTTTATTACACTAGATTTTACATAATTATATTACCCTACAATTACCCTACAAAATACATTAATAAAGAATTTTAAATAAATAATTATAGGTGCTGAGCCAAATAATGTTCCTGGAAACATGGATCTATGCATAAACCAGGGTTTCCAGGACAATTAGGGCACACCACAGTGGACCCTTTTCTGATTTTGTTGGCAGAACATACCCCACAGTCTTTCTGCATTCTTCTACTGGATGAGTCATCTCTGAACTCTAACAACTGAGGATAATGAAGGGCTTGTTGTGGTTTTCTCTGGCAGGGGATTGTTGGTGATTCAAGATTTAAGAGAAGACTGCCTTTGTCCACAAGTCTCTCTATTATTTTCAATGGAAAGTCTCTTGAGGATATTTTGTCCCCGCTAATTCGAGGTGCAGAGGCTTTATACATCTGGTACGAGTTCATCACCATGATTTTTAGAATATGGATGGTAAAATCTTATACCAGCGTAGGGTTTTTCTTGAGGCCAGAGTATAGCTTAGTAGCTGGCCACCCATGTTCTTGTTATATTCAATAACAGCCCAGCGTTTCATCGATTTTTGTCCTCTTCTGTTCGAAGTCTCTTCCAAGTTTCCTGAGAATTCCGAAGATATAACTTGGACATCTCGCCATCGCAGTACGCTTATTCTGTCCTGTCCTCAGTTTTCCTGAAAATATTTCTTGAGGATTGCCCTTTCTGTTAGCCCCCAGTGTGCCGATGAAGTAGAATTTACCATCCAGTAAATTCGTGACCGTAGCCAAACTGGTAAACAAATTATTCATGAAAATGGAATGACCCTTATCATGCAAATGACTCATCAGCTTGTTCATGACATATTGTGCATGAGACTGTCCCGAAACTAGATCAGCTTTATCAACTGCGTGTGTGTAAATAATAATTTTTTGAGCAAGGACTGTCTTATCCAATATACATACATCAAACATACAACTTAACGCCATACTTATGGCGTTTAGTTTTGATATATTATCGAAAAGGAAAGGAATTTAAACGACCACTCCAAAGAATCATTGATTCATCTATACTCATTTCCCTTTGAGGAGAATAAATAGTATCCATCCTCTTGTTGAAATTATCTAAGTCAGGACACAGTTTATAAAGCCTATCATCGGGAAGGGGCTGGTCAGGTGGAGGTCTACAGTTAAAATACAGGCTATGCATTATGTTCTCAAACCGATCTCGATTCATGTTTTCTCTAAACAAAGGAATTCTGTAGCACCTATCGGTTCTCCAATAATCTCTAACATTAGAAACAACAATATTCCCCATGTGTAAAAGTAAGCCCAGAAAAATATAAAATTCTCCTAGGCCAAACGATTTCCTGTCAGAAATCCGAGACCAGTGAGGATCTGTCTCCAGCATTCTCATTTGTTTCTTCAATTATTTTACCAACAAAATTGTCAGTTAAAAATAATTTAAAGTAATCAAAAGGTTCATGCTAATTCATTTCCACTCTAAGTCCAGGATGCCCAAGGAAGGAAAAATCAGGAGGTGGGACAGGGTCTGCTAAAAGGTCAAAGAATGCCTGACAGGTAGAGGCAACACAGTAGGGACTTGAGTTAGAGGATTAGGACTCTCAGGCTGTGATGGGTCAGAAGTGGGTTCGGAAGGACGGGAGTGATTGACCTGTTCTACCAGAAAACTGTTCACCTGGCTCATCGTCTGGCTCAGCCCCTTCGCGATCTTGGCATCTTGCTCGGCTGGCTCAAAGTCGGAATCCTTTGACGTCTCCTGATCCGAATGGTCCCCTGTTGCGAGGGTGAATATGTCCTCATGAATATAGATTCATTTCCCCAATCTCAATTTTTTTTTTTCTTTGAGGATGCTGGCTGGATACTAGAAAAAAGTAAAATAATAATTATTTAAGTTATTTCCAATAAATAAAAATAGGACAAAATAATTATAATAATTGTAACTCACTGGAACGATTAGGAATTGGCATGGACATCCTTGATGAAGATATGCCTGTAATGAAATGTATAATTAATTGTATTTCAAATAATTAAAAGGAGACATATTAGTGAAACTTGATTATGGCTTACCAGGTTGATCCAGATCGTTAGTAACCGGATAAGAAACTTCCCTTTGAACCAACGAGCCAAGAGCAGACAAATCTGCCCTTAAACCAGAGAAAAAAAAATAAAGAAAAGCTCAGAATATTTAAAACATTTTAAAAAATATAAATCATTTACCTCCAGAGGATTTTCTTCAACTGGGACAGCTGAAGGTGCAGCTAAAAATAAAGAAATATAGATCTATAAAAATGCTGAAAATCTAAAATTTGATCTATAAAAACAAGAAGAAAATAATTTAAAAAAACTTACGAAGCCCGGTTAAATCCTCGGCTTTTTGTGATAGCCAACATTGCTTAATCACAGCAACTACAGAAAGTACGTTGTGTGTAATAAATTTAAAAAAGTGTATAATGGAGTAAAAAATGTTAATTCAGGAAGGATATCTTAATTAAAATATTTTTTCGTTCTAGTAAGTAAAGAAGTTGTAACTTACGGGAAGGATAAGAAGTTTCCAAAGTTTCTGACGTCGGCGGCATTAATTGTTTGTATTTTACTATTATTATGTTTTCCATAAAAATCATTTAATATATTGGAAGAATTAAAAATGTTAAGACTACCTAGCCTCAAAACTTATAAGAGTAAGAAAAGAAAAAAAAATTTTTTTTTTTCACAATACCTATTTTAAATTTCAAGAAAAACTGAGACAACTCAGAGCTACTATTATCTTTTTAATCTCTAAGCTCACAAATAATTACAAGAAAATATCCTAGAAAAATTAAAACAATATAAAAATATTATAAATTTAAAAAAAATATGGTGCATATAAATTCTTACCTCTTTGAGATAAAATTTCTTTTCTGATCTCTTGGGCCATTTTAATTTTAAAATAGTTCAAATGAATATAAACACAAAGAACTGAATAAATTAGAATTATAAAACAATTAAAAATAAAATATCTGATGTAGACAACACATGACTTCCTTGTATGCCTATTAAATTATACATCCGTGGCTCAAAAAGTGATACTGAATTTGGTTACTAGTTTCCGAAGATTGACACTCGGCATCCTGATATCTATCTATTGACACACACACAAAAACACACACTTGTTACTGGAGGTCTTATTCCATTATTATATGTCGTTTTCCTTCAGTAGGTAACTAGTTTCCAAGATATTTCTCCATGTTCCGTGACAGCAATAAAACTGTCAATATCACTGGATAAAGCATTGGAAATCGACAGTTTCGACATTTTAAGCGGAAATACCCATTTAACTAATATCTTATTCTCATGCTGCAGACATGTTGATCTCACAAATGGGGAGGAAAACCAGTATTTTACACTCAATTTTAACACTTAAAACAAGCAATAAAAATGTTTAATTGGATTGGAAGCCAAATTGCGTTTGTAACCTTTATTACCGAAACATATGATTTTTCTTTTAATTTAAATATAATTTTTGATGTAAGCTTATTATGACTTTCAAGTAAAGTACTCTTTTTGGCTCACGAATTTTAACCAAAATTTAGTAAATACATTTATATCAATATAAAAGTCCTATTTACCAAATTTGAGATGTTTTGCATTATATTTTAATATAATTTTTGATGAAAGTCTAATATGACCTTCAAGTAAAGTACCGCTTCCGGTTTTCTAATTTAGACCAAAATCTAGTATGTTTTTTAAATCAATATATAAATTATAAATACTAAATTTGAGAAGTTTTGTATAGTATTTTAATATAATTTTTGATGGAAATCTATTATGACATTCAACTAAAGTATCACTTCCGGTAATCAAGCAGTGACCAAAAAGGTAGGTTCACAACTAGATTTTATAACAATCCTAAATGCAAAATTACAATTTTCTACAGCTAACCGTTTTTGAGGTATGTGAGATACGAACGTACGTACAGACGCCACGACGAAACTAGTCAAAATGGATTCAGGAATGGTCAAAATGGACATTTCCGTCGAAATCTAAAAAATAGAAAATTTTAGCGATTACAATATTTCCTTTACTTCGTACAAGGAAGTAAAAACTATTTAACTATAAAAATTGCAGAAAATAAACGGAACGGGCTATAAACAAGCGGCAAAAAGTACTACGTTCAGAATTTTCTAAGGCTGGAGGCTGACTGTCTAAGAAAGAGCTGTTGGCTGGGGGCGGAGATACTAGAGCAGGTAGACAAAACCATTGCCCAACACTGTCCTGGACCGTGGCCCTTCTCCAGGACACGACTGCTACCACGGTCCTGGACCGTTGTCCGCCACCAACCTGTTAATTATAGATGGATAAGAATGTATATTTACCAATAATAAACTCTCCAACTAAATACATTTGTGCCATTGTGCATTCTCTTCACAATTAATTGGTAAACTGTTTTTACTTTCCTACTTGTACTAGGTGAGGAAAGCATTATAATCTGGTAAAATTTTCTATGTGCAGTTTTGGCCCTCTATGCTTGTCAAGACTGTAATGCCGAAATTCCAGTATTAGCTAAGATACGAAATATTGGACTTTGTAGTCATGTTTATAAATTATTCTGTTCATGTTCCCTTGGAAATCCATTTGATTTTGTTTAGTTTATTGAATAACTGGAATATTATAAAACTTCTGGAACATTACAAATGCTAATTTAAAAGATAATTAAATGGTCTACTAAGAAAAACTAAAAAAAAAGGAAAATTTGTTTTGTATATTGCATTCATAGCTTTAAGGAAAGTTTTTTAAGTGGACACACCAGATATTTTTTTATTTCTTTTTTGATTTCTTTGCTTTATCCTCTTGAATGCTATGATGGTTTAGGAGTTTTAGTTCAGAAAAGTATCTTCATCATACCAAAAATATTCTGAATCAGAAAAGTGTTGCGACATAAGATTAGATTTATTTATTTAGAAAATAATAAAATTAAAACTTGTCATTTCAATTTTTAAATGGTGATTTTTTTTTTAAATTGCTTTTAATAGACCAGGATACAGGGCTCTTTCTTTTAAATTATTAACATTCCTCTAAAACTTCACGAGTTGCTTCATTTTTACGTAACCTACAACGTTTTTATCTACGAACTTTCTCAGAAAGGGGCTGTCCAATCTAGAAATTGGAAAATATGTCAATTTAATGATGTACTAAAAATGTATGAACAACCCTTTGCTTTCCACTTGAATAATAAGATAACTTAATTTAAAAAATCGAAAAAAAAAGTGGCCTACAAAAATTCTGGGCCGTTTAGCATGACCTCTACGCCCTATACGTAAAAATGACGAGGGCATGAAAATTTATCGAGCTGATTTTCACGCAATAGTTTAATAAATACAAATACTATCAAATGGTCACTCTGGCCTAAAATTTTACGATTGGTAGTTTTTTCATACCAACTTTCTAAACATGTCAATTTTACTGATTAACACTTGTCGGCCTCGACACATGATTGGGGATCTATTTTGTGATTATTTAATGAAGTGGCCTACAAAAAAATTGAACCCTATCGCTATACCTACAAAAATGAGACGGTAGAATGTCCCTTTTTTTTTTATTAATTCGCTTATATCTTGGAAACTATGTGTTCTAGTGATAAGACTTACCTCCAGTCGTCTATATTTTTTGGGACTGCTCTCTAGTTTCTAAGACCAAGGATTTTTCTAGAGTCTTCATCTGCACAATCTTGCCATCTTAACCTTGGTCTTCCTGTTCCTGCTTTATAAATATTTTCTTCTAATTGCTTTTGAGGAATCTCTTCTGGCTTCATTCTGACCACATGCCCAGCCCATCAAAGTCTTCCAACCTTTAAGAAGCGAACAATATCTGCATCACCATAATGAAGCACGATTTCCCTATTGCTTCGCTATCTTCTGTAATTATCTATGTATTTTGCTCCGAGAATTCTGAAAATTCGTCGCTCGAATCTTAGCAGTGTCTGTTCCTGGCATTTGGTGAGGGTCCAACATTCAGATGCATATGCTTCTAAAGTAGTGATAAGACTATTCTAAACAAAATTAAAGCTGACAAAATGATCCACAAGATTGATTTAATTCATTTTTTCTCTATCTTTCCTAGTTTTCATACTGATATTTCACTATTTTTGAACAAAAAAAAAAGAAGATAATTGTTACCTAGTCTATTAGGCAAAAAACATGTGGACAATTTTTTTTGTGAAAAATAGCGAAATATGAGCGAGGAAACTAGGTGAGATAGAGAAAAAAAATGAATGAAATCAATCTTGTGGCACATGTTGTTAGTTTTAATATTTTACAGATCTCTAGGACGGATAGTTTCTGAGATATAAGCAAACAACCAAAAAAAAGGGGCCTTCTACCGTTTTGTTTTAATTTGTAGATCACTGCATTAATTAATCACAGAATAGATTCCTTATCTCGTGTGTTTCGAGGCCAACAAGTGTTAATCAGTAAAATGGTTATCATAAAATTGGCATGTTTAGGGCGTAGGTCTGAAAAAACTTACCAAGAAAATTGTTGGCCAGATGATAGTACTGACATTTATTAAGCAATTGCTTGCAAATCAGCTCGTTGTTGATAAATTTTAAACCCTCCTTATTTTGATATGTTGGGTGTGGGTCACGCCAAACGAACCAAACATTTCTAGACCATTTTTTTCCCGATTTTTTTATTAAATTATCTTAAGATTCAAGTGGGGAAGTGGGATAGCTCAGTGGTATGGCACTATGCTCTTGGTTCCACATTCCGGGACCGGCTGTGGCAGATGATTATTTATTCTGTTATCAGCCGTGGATCGACCCTGTGTGGTTGGGGAGACCCTCCTGGGGCTCTCACCAAGCTTCTATAAAGTGGGCACCCTTAATTGGGAGAAAACCTGGTAGTTGAGCATGATCATGCCCAAATCGTCTTCTTGCACAACCACTGGTTCATACTGAATAGTGAATCCAAGACCCTTCATGGGTTGTAGTTGTACAATTCAAGTGGGAAGCAAAAGGTTGTTCATACATTTTTAGTGCATCATTAAATTGACTTGTTTTCCGATTTCCGGACTGAAAACGGCCTCTTTCCGAGATAGTTCATAGGTAAAAAGAGTTGTAGGTTACCTTAAAATGAGACGACTCACGAAGTTTTAGACGAGTGTTTATAATTTGAAAAAAAAAAGGGTCCTGTACCCTAGATTATAACTTTAATGAGCTATTTTTTGACATTCATTAAATATTAATAGAACTTTTAATGGGTAATTTTGTATATTTAGCGAAAGGGAGGTACAAGTGAAGAGGAACGTGGTAATATGATCGCTCACTTTGTTGCCCATACTAGTGCTGTTGTTGCAATGGCTTTTGATCCTTCTGGTCTACTCTTAATAACAGCTGATAGACATGGACATCGTTTCAATGTATTCAGAATTCATCCTCATCCCTGCACATCACAGCTTGCTGCAGTTCATCATCTGTATATACTTCATAGGTACTATTCATTGTAAAATATCAAGAACTATTTTTTTCCTGTATTTATTTTTTACTTCTTGTCATTTCATGCATGTTTTTTTAGCTTACAACTATTATTTATGTATTATTTGATCAATTCACTATGTTTTCAGTAGGTACAGTAAAACTTTGATTAACCGTCATTCATTTATCCATCAGTTTCTGTTAACCCCCTGTTTAGCAGATTCCAAAAAAAGGTGGGGTTTTTAACACATGGTGTGAGTATTTAAAAAAAACATGTTAACAGAAAAGCATATAAATAATTATGTAATGTACAGTTATAGAAAAAATAATTTAATAACATAAGGACCATCTTTTATTAGATAAAAATGGTTAGAGATAATCGAATTAGTTTTTAAAAAAGACAACTGCATACATGCATAACTTAATTACATTCATTGGCTCAAAACCTCGGAATTATTCTACAACAAGAAGTGAAGAACAAGAATGAAAAAAGGGGATTCTCAGAAAATAATTAACTAATACATTTTAGAGCAAATGACTGGTTATTTTCAAGCTCAATAATCACTTTATAATTGTAAGCTCTAACTTACATATTTAAATACATGCTGGTTTTATGCTGTAAATCTTTTGTAGTTATTTAATAAAAAAAAAAATTTGTATTGTAACCATGATACCCGGCAGTGACAGTTATTCGAAGATTTACTGTAAATATATTTTGACATTGTTGAATTTTGAGTTTGATTCCTGAATTTTATAATTTTTTTTTAATTTTATTTTTTTTGTTTTTTATTATACATTTTTGAGAAATCAAATATTTAAATGAAATGAAATTTTAAAATTTAAGTGTTCATATCTTAAAAAACATTTTTGCTAATGAATTTGCATTATCTTATTCACTATTTGTTGTTAACATGCATGAATTTACGAATAAAGTTTAGAGAAAACAACTAATGCCAGTGTAAAATTTAGCATAGAATAATAGCTTTATGTATATATATATTTATTGTTATTAATATTTGCTGTTCATTGTCAAAGAGACAATTATGTCTAATTTAGTTGAAACTTTTTAATATGATTTTGGCCATTAATCTTTTTAGCCATTATTTTATTGAAATTACATCTCTGAAAATCTTTATTGTTGATAGAAATAATTTTTGATTGTCAGAAATGATAACTTTAATTTTGAGGTATCGTAATGAGTAAGTGCCAACTTTTTGTAAAGCAAGGCTATTGTAATGTCAAATTCCTCACTTCTCTATCTGCTATTTCTTTTTTTTAAATTATCTTTTCGCTTTGAATTTATTAAATATGTAACTATTTATACTTAAGTTAGTAAAACAAATTGTTTTTAATTTTTAAATCAATCCAACATAATTTTCTAGGGGAGAAACAACTGCTCGTGTTCAGGATATAGCTGTTTCTTGGGATTCAAGATGGGTTGCGATATCATCAGTTAGAGGAACTACGCATGTGTTCCCCATCACTCCTTATGGAGGCCTTGTCACTGTCCGCACTCATACAACTCCCCATGTTGTTAATAGACTTTCAAGGTGATTATTTTTATTAATCTTCTTATTTAATCTAGTAATTATGCTCAATTACTTTATTTTAATAGTAAATTCAAATATTTTATTAATTATAATGATGTTTCTATTTCAAGGATAAATACTATATTTTTACTTCCTTGTACGGAGTAAAAGAAGTATTGTAATCGCGAAAATTTTCAGATTTCAACGGAAATATCTATTTTGGTCATCCCTGAATCCATTTTGACTAGTTTCGTCGTGACGTCTGTACATACGTTCGTACGTGCATACGTTCGAATGTGCGTATCTCGCATAACTCAAAAACGGTTAGCCATAGAAAAATTTTGTATTTAGGATTGCTGAAAAATCTAGTTGTGAACCTCCCCTTTTGGTCACTACATGAGTACTGGAAGTGGTACTTTACTTGAAGGTCATTATTGATTTTCATCTAAAATTATATTAAAATATAGTGCAAAAGTTTTCAAATTAGGTATATAAGTCTTACATATTAATATAAATAATATAATGAATTTTGGTGAACATTGGCAGACTGTAAGTGGTACTTTACTTGAAGGTCATATTAGACTTTCATTAAAAATTATATTAAAATATAATGTAAAATATCTCAAATTTGGTAAATAGGACTTTTATATCGATATAAATGTATTTACTAGATTTTGGTTAAAATTGGTGAGCCAAAAAGGGTATTTTACTTGAAGGTCATAATAAACTTATATTAAAATTGAATAGGTAGATCACATGTTTTGGTAACAAAGGTTACAAACGCGATTTTTTTTTCCACTCCAATTAAACATTTTTATTACTTGTTTTAAGTGTTAAAATTATGAGTAAAACACTGGTTTTCCTCCCCATTTGTGAGATAAACAAGTCTTCAGCAGGAGAATAAAATTTAAGTTAAGTGGGTTCTTCCGCTTAAAATGTCGAAACTGTTCAGTGAATCTCCAGTGATATTGACAGTATTATTGTTGTCACGGAACACGAATAAATCTCTTGGAAAGTATTTACCTATTGAAAGAAAACGACATATAATAATGGAATGAGATCTCCAGAAACAAGAGTAAGAGTGTGTGTGTGCGTCAATAGATGGATGTCGCTACACCGAGTGTCGTTTTTGAGATACTGCTATCTTCGGAAACAAGTAACCAAATTCAGTATCACTTTTTGAGCCACCGATTTACAGTTTAATAGGCGTATAAGGAAGTCATATGTTGTCCACATCAGATATTTTTAATTAATTACATACATAATGTAGAAAATTTGAGATGAATTTAAATTGAACAAATGTTAGAATTGGATCTTTATTCCATCTAAATTCAAATATTTCTTTTAGACTTTGACATTAAGCATTAATTAATTGCAAGAAACAAGATTTTTTGGAATTAATAAAGGTAATAATCTATAGGTCTATGGATCTATATCTCATAATCACTTAGCCAATTTGAATAAAATTTAATTTGATTGTTATATAGATTTTTTTTTATAAATATAATCTTGTACAACCTTCTGTATTTGTGAACAAATTGTATTACTCCTCAATAAATAAAATAGTCAAATAGGTATAATAAATATTTAGATTCAATAATTTTTCTTAAAATCAGTCCTTTGATTTTGATTACTGCTTGTTTAGATTTGAGAGAAGTGCTGGTTTGAGAGATGGCAGGGGTTCACCTCTTCCCTGTGAAGCTCCTCCTACTCCACCACCTCCACGCCTCCCTCCTTACCCTCATCCTTCAGTCATAACGCCATTAGCACAGCTTAGGGCACGACCTGATGATTCCCCCCTAGCTGCCACATTTGGACCACCTAGAGCTTGGCTCCCTGGGCGACCAAAATCCAAGCGGACTTGTGCGGATTCTCTTTATGTCATCTCTAATTCAGGAGTGCTCCTTCAGTATGATCTTGATCCCAAGTGTGTTCAAGGTAATCTAAGCAACTTTTATCCTCTAAATTTTGAAATTTTTTAAATGAAATCTGATAATTATGAATTAAATTAGCTAGAGATTTTCTTACTACTCAGTTCATAAAATTGTGGTAGAGTGATATATTTTATTACTTTTCTTTAATTTAAACATTGTTTAATTTAAATTATAAGATAATTCATTATTTGTTTTGTTTTTTATTTGTTTGTTTGTTTGATGTACTTTTTCATACCTATCATTGATTAATATCTCATTGAGGAGTAAATTTGAAATGAGCGGAAATATTTTCTATCCCTGCTTAGGTAGGTGTCGATGTCTCAGATATCGATTATTTGTTATTTAATAGATATAAACTATGTTATCGTTTCAAGCTCTACTGCAAGGACTCCTATTTGGTAAGGGCTCATCCACATAGGTCAACATCTATTTTTATCTCTCTATTGAGTAGAGGTCGATAGGTATGCTTAACTGAGGTAAATCCGCTTCCAAGCAGTAACAATTTAAACTGTCATTAATAATGCCTCTGCTTAAGATAACCTATATTTAATAAAACAGTTTCTTTCCCAGCTGATGTCCAAGAGGATGTATCTAGTGCTAAAATTACACTAGAATTGTCTATAAGTATAGGTAAACACAACTTAAGGCAGAACCTTTTAGTGCGTTTGTGTCTAATAACTTTTTGTTATTGCACTAACAATCAACTTACGAATTAGTACATGTGATAGCAAGATAAAAAAATCAAAATGTTAAAAAAAAAATTCAAAATATATATTTACCAAGATAGCTGTCAGAAGTTATGTAGATGGAGAAAGACTTTCCTTCTCCTTTGGCATAATCTCCCAGGTTTGCTCAATTATCCATGAGACTTATAAGATCCATACGCGGCCATGGTAAAGAAGGGTTTCCCATGCCTCAACCTAATAATAATGAGACTTGTAATCGTTTTTAATATCGTAAATTTAAATGACTGAAAATTAATATTAAAAATTAATCTGTGATGTCCTCGCCTGTTTGGGAACATAAAATAATTATATCCTAAAATCACCAAAAATGATTTATTTGATGGACATTCATTGAACCCAAAGCCCAATGAGACTGAATCAGTTTTAATCCGTTTTGATTTACTTGACTTATTACTAAACAATAAATTATAATTTGTCTATGTCTTCACATAGAATATTTAAAACTCTGCTTTTATTTCAATGGCACTTAATTCAATTGTCCTCTCATTAGTTCCAAAATCTATCATAATAAACACATAATTAGCATTTGTGAAACCAGTATTTGTTATATTAACGTTAGTTGTACAGTTTGCGGTAAGTTTGATAGCTATAATAATACAACCCAATCTCTGGAATAGGAATCATACAGACATACTTTATATCAACAATATTAAAATAATTCAGACATTGCCATGATTCTAGAGAGGTTTTATTTCACACCATCCTTCTTGCAAAGCTGTGTACTAAATATAAGAAAACCAGAAGATGTTACTTTTTTATTAGTTTTAAGCAATAAGGATATAGCTTTTTTATTAGTGTTAAGTAATAAGGATATCTGTTCTGCCACCATGATCCAATTAAAGTTAGAAAATTTTAATAGAAGTTTCGGTACTTCACTTGCTCTTTTTAATTCCTTGTACGAAGTAAAGGAAATATTGGAATCGCGAAAATTTTCGGTTTTCAGATCTCAACAGAAATATCCATTTTGACTAGTTCTCGCAGAACTCAAAAACCGTTAGCCGTATAAAGTGAAAATTTTGTATTTAGGATTGATGTAAAATCTAGTTGTGAACCACCCTTTTTTGTCACTACGGGATTATCAGAAGTGGTACTTTACTTTAAGGTCATTATTTTAATTAAGTCATATTTCTTTAATATCTTTCAAGTTGAAATTTGAATTCTGAAAACATTTTCTAAAGGCACTTAGATGTTTTTTACGTCATTTCTAAGCTTCAATTATTAGAACTGGGGGTGAGTGGAGTCTACCAGAACTTTCAACGAAACATAAATTTTGACTAAATATTCCAAGGCCAAAGGAGTGAAAATTTTTCCCGGTAATCAACTGCATTGTTTGGACTTCGTTTTGTTTCATTTAAATATTTCTTAGAAAGAGGATCAAAATGATAATAAATTTGTCAAAGCGGCAATAAAGTTTCCCTTTTTTACATTTTATTAATAAATGACCCTTTAACACGATAATTTCACTCTTGTTAAAATGGTTTCATAGTGAAACTTGAAAGTGTATCAAGTTACCATGTCAACGATTACAAAATTACTTATTTTTACTTCCTTGTATGAAGTAAAGGAAGTATTGTAATCTCGAAAATTTTTGGTTTTCAGATTTCAACGGAAATATCCATTTTGACCATTCCTGAATCCATTTTGACTAGTTTCGTCGTGATTTCTGTAGGTACGTTCGTGCATGCGTATCTCGCATAACTCAAAAACGGTAGGCTATAGAAAGTAAAAATTTTGTATTTAGGATTGTTGAAAAATCTAGTGAACCTCTCTTTTTGGTCACTACAGGATTACCGAAAGTGGTACTTTACTTGAAGGTCATTATTGATTTTCATCAAAAATTATATTAAAATATAACGCAAAACTTCTGAAATTAGGTATATAAGATTTTCATATTAATATAAATAACATAATAAATTTTGGTTAACATTGGCAGACCGGAAATGGTATTTTACTTGTAGGTCATGTTAGACTTTCTTAAAAAATTATATTAAAATATAATGTAAAACATCTCAAATTTGATAAGTAGGACTTTTATATCGATATAAATGTATTTACTAGATTTTTGCTGAGTCAAAAAGGGTACTTTACTTGAAGGTCATAATAAACTTATATTAAAATTGAATAGATAGATCATATGTTTTGGTAACAAAGGTTACAAACGCAATTTTTTTTTCCGCTCCAATTAAACATTTTTATTACTTGTTTTAAGTGTTAAAATTATGAGTAAAATACTGGTTTTCCTCCCCATTCGTGAGATGAATAAGTTTGCAGGAGGAGAATAAGATTTAAGTTAAGTGGGTTCTTCCGCTTAAAATGTTGAAACTGTCGATTTCCAATGCTTTATCTAGTGACATAGACAGTTCTAATGTTGTCACGGAACACAAAGAAATCCCTTGGAAAGTATTTACCTACTAAAAGAAAACGACATATAATAACGGAATGAGATCTCCAGAAACAAGAGTATGTGTGTGTGCATCAATAGATGGATGTCACGACGCCGAGTGTCGTTTTTGAGATACTCCAATCTTCGGAAACTAGTAACCAAATTCAGGATCACTTTTTGAGCCACCGATTTATAGTTAAATATGTGTACAAGGAAGTCATGTGTTGTCCACATCAGATATTTTTAATTAAAATATCATTATGATGTATAATTTAAAAAAAATGTTTACTTTGTGAACAAACTATTTTAATTTTAAATGTGCACATAAAATTAATAAAATATAGATTCAAAAAGTAGTTCCTTACAGAACAAGTGATGAACTTTCTATCAAAAGTGCATATCTCTACTTCCGACCAAAACAAACTCCGATGAGTTCTGATGGGCATCCTTACGTTTTACTTAATGCCCCATTTCAGTAAAATGTATTTTTTCCTCATAAAAAAATGAATGAAAAGTTAGTTTTTTCATCAAAAATGAAGCCCAGAATGATGGGAAAAAAATTTACTGTTACTTTGAAAACAAAAGTGAAAGTAAGAAGTCTACTTTTGATGGAAAGCTCCTCAATTAACTATAGAAAACTGGAGTATAAAACTATTTTCTTTGGTTCAAATTAATCTCTCTAAGAAGTACAATTTCTCATCACTATCAAAAAAGTTGATTTTTGCTGAATATTAGAGCATCCATTGCAAATTATTATTTTAATATGTAAATATTTAATGCTGTTTTTAATAAAAAACACTCCTATCTATGAAATTTTGGTTTCATTAAGTTGAAGTTGTTCTTCACACGAGTTGCTTTTCATCAATTTAATGTGTGGAAAATTATTAGTGGAACTTGAGGCCATGGTGGTGAGCATTTTGAGGACATATCTCAACATTCTTGAGTTTGAAGTAGCACTGGTTTCATCTGCCATGGAAAATATTTTTATTCATTCATGGAATGAACTTTAACCTTCCTGAGTTCGATTACATAAGGACGTTAAATTCCAAAAAGTTATAAGTACTACTCTTAAGAGTTAAAGTGCTGTGTACAAGAAAGTTTAAGGCAGAATGCTTCTATTTTGTTATTAATACTATGGAAGAGATTAAACAAATTAAATATTATATACTTTAATTTTTTATTTGACTAGCGTGGATGTAAATCTAAAAAGAAAAAAAATTAAACTTATTAATTTTTTATGTACATTGTTATTTTTTTTTTTATCCTGTTAATATAGGTATAGCTAAAGAGAAGATAAGTTATGATACAGCCATAGAAGTAGGAGTTGAAGCCAAGGCTGAATGGGTTCTTCCGAAACCTCCTTATACAAGTAGTTTATGCCCTCCACTTCCACCTGGCCATGTTTTTCTTGATCTCCCTCCTAGACCTCAACCTCCTCCTGATAAATGGCTTTCTCAGGTAAATTGTTTATTTTCAGATTATATGAGAGAAGTTGAAACATTTTTAAAGATTAATTTCGATAGAACATAAGTTGTCAATCAGTGAAATCATTTACTCTATCTATCTTTTACTGGAAGTTATAATAGGTAATATTACTGTTATTATTCTCAATTATAAAATATACATTAAAGAAGCAGTATAAAAATTGATCGACATTCAATGACCAGGTGGCTGAGATTTTTCCTAGTGGCAAATCAGTTTTTTATATTTTGTTTATAAATTTATATTGTTATATAAATTGCTTATTTATTGACTAGTGAGAAACCTTCACAAAAGAGATGGTTTACATTTTATTCTAATTTCTCGATTCTTAGAAGGTTTAAGTAGGCCCAAAAATCTATCTCATCTTAGCATATCCTATTTCTCAAACCTCATTAGCTCTGTATTTATGATTAGACCTAGATTGTCCCTATCAACCAATGTTTCCTCCTGATAAATCAGTTAAATGTTATGCTATTTAGTCTCTTTTGACTCCTTTCCATAGAAAATGTTTTATCAAAGACGTTATCCTAATTTTCTGTGTTCTGATGAAGCAGCATCAAATCTGATTGCTTTGTAATGATTTTCAACATTGATTCAGACCTTTTTCTTAAAGTTTATCAAATTTCCTGCTTTGTTATATTTATTCCTAACCAATTCTAAAATGCAGTACAGGAATATTTGTACTTTTGCCTTCTATGCCTATTTTTGCTTAGAATTCCTCTTTCTTGCAGATAGCAAATAGCACCTCCTGCTTAAATTTAAGCAATATAATGCTTTCTTAGAATGGAAAAAGTTCTTAACTGATATTTTAGAAATAAATAAACATGTGTTTTTTACTTCTTTTTGTTATTTTATAAATGATTTTAGGTACTCTTAAAAACGTTAATAACAGTTAAAAGTAACTGGCTGAACAAGTTGCTAATATTCTACTGTTCAGTCTTAAATGTTCATCTCATAAATTGATGTTTTTATCACTTAATATTATTTTTGTGTTAATATTCAATATTTATTTGGATTATTTCAGGTTGAGATAGTAACCCATACAGGACCACATAGAAGATTATGGATGGGTCCTCAGTTTACCTTCAAGTCCATAGATCCTCTCCCATTAAGGTAACAATTTCATCTTTCAGATACTGGTAATTATTATGTTTTTTTTTATCATGCCTGAGATATCAGTTTCTGCTGTGATTGTTTAAATTTCTTCTAAAATTAATCAGTTATTTTTAATGGTTTAATTGCATCAACTACAGTGATTAATTATATGATTTATACTTATTTGTCTATTACTACTCACTTATTTTATTTTTCTTAAATTAATATTTTTTCAGTGGATGTGAAGAGGGTGGTATGGACAGTAGTAATCCATTAAGGTCTAATCCTGTGAATATGCCCCATAGACCTTACCTTTTGGTTGAAACTAGTTCAGGTATATAAGCCTCAAGTATTCATTTGCAATTACTTAAGTCTAAAGATAGTTTGTCTTGTTTTAAAATGAAAGTTTACGGCAACTTTATCTTTATCTTAGTATATGACCAGTGTTTGGAAAGAATCAGATCAGTATAATTTTTCAGGAGAACTTTTTGAAGTTTTGAAATCTTAATTATTATTATTTCTATTTCATCAACTCAGATATCTGTAGTAAAATTTGCTTTAAACAAAAAATCAAGAGAATATATAGGGCATTTATATAGTCATAGACATAGACATATAGTCTATTTCAAATTCAGTAGGCCAAGATCAAGACCATCTCCTATACCCTGGCTTATGCTTTTTAAAATAAGAAGAAATGATTATTTCAGTCACTATTACTTTAGGTTTGAGTGGTTCATAAAGGTAGACTAACACTGGTACTGCCCATCGTAGCAGCTGCCAGTTGACTACTGCTTTGAGAGAAAGATTGGGATATTTTGTTGGCACTGCTCAGCAGTCCAGGTATTACGTCATATCTATACTACGGTGTACAGACCACTCCAGAAGAAGTCTGGCAGTTGGCAGTATGTCTCTAGGTTATATTATCATGTCGAAGCAGAGTTTCGATGATAACGCTTAAGTTCCGATAGTACCTTTATTTTTTTTCCGTCATGTCAGAAAAAATTAAATAAAAAATTGTTAAACATTTTAACAAAACTGTAGCCAATCAATTTTCTAGGATTGAAGTAATAAAACTATTCATTACATTTTAAATCTAATCTAAAGACTTCCTTAATGTGTTTTAAGCTCAAAACAACATTCTTATTTTTGATGGAAAGCTCCTCAATTAACTATTGAAAACTGGAGTATAAAACTATTTTCTTTGGTTCAAATTAATCTCTCTAAGAAGTACAATTGCTCATCACTATCAAAAAAGTTGATTTTTGCTGAATATTAGAGCATCCACCGCAAATTATTATTTTAATATTTAATGCTGTTTTTAATAAAAAACACTCCTATCTATGAAATTTTGGTTTCATTAAGTTGAAGTTGTTCTTCACACGAGTTGCTTTTCATCAATTTAATGTGTGGAAAATTATTAGTGGAACTTGAGGCCGTGGTGGTGAGTATTTTGAGGACATATCTCAACATTCTTGAGTTTGAAGTAGCTCTGGTTTGATCTGCCCTGGAAAATATTTTTATTCATTCATGGAATGAACTTAAACCTTCCTGAGTTCGATTACATAAGGACGTTAAATTCAGTCACGTCAGTTTGAAGTAAAACTTCTTTAGGCGCAACTAAGGAGTAATTGAATGCTTTGGATGTGAAACGAAAGCGTAATACGCAGTGTTATAAGGGTTAGTCTAGTTCTTTCCCCTAAAACAGTTGAATTTCCTCCTAAAATTAAATCACTTTTAAGTTTTGTATAACTTTTCAAATATAAACATGATAAATATTTGTTACCTTTTTACTTGTGAATTTTTTCTTAAAAGAGTATGTATAGGTAAAATACAAAGAGAAAGTGAGAGTATAATATTAACAATGTTGTATTTATAAGCAATAAGAGGTACAACAATAATACTACAGTTAAAATAATAATAGGATAGCCACAGTAAACATTTTTTAAAAAACTAAATATAGTACCTATGACTAGAAAAATAAGGGAGAACAAACACAAAAAATAACCTATTAATATTTGTCTTAAAAATTAAATTGTCTAATATCCAGGCGGACATAGCAACCCAACTGGCGATTTTAAAAATTCTATGTGTCCTGTGTTTTCGATACGTGTAAAGGTGATGCCGCAAAATTAAAAATGATGCTTTTTAAAAAAAATCAATTGGTTTGAGTGCTGTTTAAAGTGAATATTTTGCATAATAAAAGTGATAAAAACGGATTAAAAAGAAATATATTATAAAGACATAATTATTATTATTAATATTGAAATTATAATTATTTTGAAGATATATTTTTATGGCAGTTTTAAAACGTTAGTGTAAACCATATCTCAAGTGTTAATTAAAACTATTTACTATACCTAACCTTATTTCATTAATTGACAGAAATCACTTAAAAAGATGTGATTTAAGATATTTTGAGCTGGCTTTATAAGAAAAATTTGAATATTGATCAAATAAATAAAACTTATGTTTCGTGGGCATCCTTGAGTTATGCTTGAATTTTTTCATGCTATGTCGCTGAACACCAGTCTTGAAATTTATGTTAATATTTTTACAGTTCTTTTTATTCTGATTAATTCTTGTGCTGAATTTTTTAGATGTTTTACCAATATATATTCCATCACAGTTTTGGCAATTTAATTTTTATATTACATTTTACAGTTTTTTTATTTACAGTTTTTGCATTTTTCCTATTTCATTAGTTAACTGTTTTGCTATTTTACTGTTGCTATATAAACCTAAACTCACTTCTGGACAGCCATATGTCCTGAAAATTTCTTTTATTTTGTCAGTCAGTCCAGGTATATACTGCATTTTGAAGAATTTGTTAAGGCATTTTTCAATATGTCCTGCTCTAACTTTATTCTTAAGATTATCCTTTGTTGCTCCTTTATTTTTATTTTCAACTGTATAATAGTCTATTATTGTTTTTTTATTGTGCTTTTTCTTTATTTTAATATTATTATTGTTCATGTTTTTTATTTTTAAATTTAATGGCAGTTTTTTTATGATTACTTTTTTAATTTATTTTGCTGAATCATATATCACTAATTAATTTTTTTGGATAGAAAAAATCTCAGTCCATATCCTATATACTATGGTTTTAACATCTTTCATATATGGTGCATCTGTGAGTACATGGGTTTTTAGAATAGAAATTCAATAATATCTTCTTTTTTGTCTATTTAGTGCTGATTTTATTATTATTAATCATCATGTCTTTATCAAGAAATCTGCTCTTATTATTTATTGATTTTTCAATGGTAAATCTCATCCTGTTTTTCTAGTATTTCATAATATTTTTTTTTCATCTGTTATGAGTAATAAATCATCAATATATTTTTTTAATTAATAAGGGATTTTTTGGATTTTATCCAAATTGTTACTTATTAAGTGATTCATGTAAATTCTGCTCAAATTTACAGTTAACACCGATCCCCTTTGTAGTCCAAATAATATTTCCTAATACTCGTCGTTATCTTTGAAAAAATTATACTTTGTGCATAAGAAAATTGCAGTGTAATTTTTAATTTTTTTCCAATTATCCTCTAAAAGTTTTACGCAATCATCTATAGGTATATTTGTGAATAAAGATTTGACATCTAAACTTAAAGATCTAAACATCTAAATTACTTAAAGATGAATTAAAAAATTTAGCAATGGCTTCAGTGGGACCATTAATGTTATTTATTATTGCTCTAAGATCTTGGCTTTCTTTATGTGTTTTAAGAAGACCGTGCATTCTAGGTATTGTGAAATCTGTGATTTTTAATTTTGTTTTAGTTTTTTTTTTCTATGAAACCATTTTTTTTGTTATTTTGTGGCATAAATATTAATTTTATTAAATAATTCTTTGAATAGTGCATTACACAATTTCCTTTAGGTACTTTTTCATTTAGAAGATTTTACATTTTTTTATATATTCATTTTTATACATTACATAAATACAAGCTTTTTGTTTTGTCTGCTTTAATAACAATAACATCTTTATATTTAATCATGAATTTTTTATATTCCTTGAGATCGTTCATTATCTGCAAATTTAAGAGAGATGTATGTTTTATATTATTATTTTTATTTCTGTTGTTTATATAATTACTAATAATCGTACAAATTTTATTTCTGATTGCATTGATATGATTTCAGAAGAATCTATGTTGCTATATATATTTTCTAAGTCAGTTATGACTCAACGATTTCTTGATCGTTTTTCATGAACTCAAAATTAAAGTTTTCAGTTGACATCCGCATTATGGTATAGAAGGATCAATTTAATTAGGGATTGATAAATTATTTGCCACTTCTATAATTTTGTTTTATTGAAAACTAGTTTTGAATGTTATACATTCATCTTCAGTTCTAAAAACACACAAATATGCATTATAATACCAAATTATATTTTGAATTGCTTATTTTTGAATTTTTTGTGTGTTTTTAGAACTGAAGATGAATGTATAACATTCAAAACTAGTTTTCAATAAAACAAAATTATAGAAGTGGCAAATAATTTATCAATCCCTATTTAAAGTTTTCACCTAGAGCTAGCGAGTTTAGAATATTTTTGGAATCTCTATATCTGTTTTATTTTCAATTCTGTTTTTTAATTTATAAAAGTTTTTGTATTTTTCCAAAATGCCTATGTATAAATGTTTGTATTTTTTATTGTGTGATAGCATATTTTGAGGTTTAATATTTTTGCATTAATAAAGATGACTTTGTTATTATTATCTGAACTTATCAATTTGTTTATTATTATTTGGTTTATTTATATATCTGTTTAATTTTTTATTCAATTTTTCTTTATTTATTTTTAAACCTTCTTCAATATAATCATTTATATTACTTTTAATAATATTTGCGGTAGTTCAATTATGGTGTCTAGTATTTTGTTGTATCTGTTTAATCTTAAGATCTATTTCCCTGTTTATTTTGTTTATTATCCAATGGGTTTGTTTAATTTCAAGGTTCATTATGATGTAATCCAAGTTTATAAAAAAATCTTGTTTATTTTTGTTAATTAAAACTGATTATTGAACATATTTTCTAAATTTTGCATTTTATAAAAAATGGGTGGAATTTTATTCATTATTTTGTTTTGTTTTAAAAAATAAATCTTTGTCCTATTTTGTAACATTGAATTACATTATTTGTATATCTTCTTACTTTCTAACACATTTCACTGCAATAACTCCTTTAAAAAAACTCTAAATTCTCCTCTTATATGGTCTTCACTGCGGTCCATATTTTGTCCAAATTTAAGATAAATAAAATTTGATAGAAGACTTATGATATGATCTTAAAAAAAAAGGTAGTGAAAAAATTATTCGTTGAAATAAGATTTATTACTGATCAAATAACTGCATGATCAACGTTTTGGGGTTCTTCCCCACCATCAGGACCAAAAATAAATTTTATTTCAACGAAGACTTTTTTCACTACCCTTTTTTTTTAAGATCATATCATAAGTCTTCTATCAAATTTTATTCATCTTAAATTTGGACAAAATATGGACCACAGTGAAGATTTATCTTAAATGTTTAATAAAGTATTCTGTACATGTTCCTTTGGAAACCTGTTCAATTTTGTTTAGTTTTTTTTAAAACTTGATAACTGGGCGGGCATCTCCTGGAACAATCTTGATGTTCGTTTGAAAGATAGTTCAAATGTCTACAAAGCTTAACATTAAAATAAAAATCATAGTCAGATTAAAATTAGCGAAGATACAGCTAATAGTTTTTATTTTGGACTATCACCCAAAACGTAAGAAAAGTCGTCTTGAGTGCATACACCAGATATTTTATATAAGTGAAAGGTCTGGACCTTTATCTTGTGGTCTATAATAATTTTTATGTTAACATTTTCCATAAGTTTGGGTTATAATGATGATAGGGACCTCATTATTGCTAAATAATCCCCATGTTTTACAGATATTTTAGTAATATGTATTTTGGCTGCATTATTGTGTTTTATCAAGTAGTCTGTCCCAACCAATCTTATTATCCATTTGTCACAATGTTGAATAGATTCATGATTCTTCAAGCAAAGGCAATGATTTATCTTTTACAAGTTACTATTTTAGATCCTATAAGCCATTGTTTCAATAACATGGCCTTTCATCTTTGATTTACCCTTTATCTGTAATCATTTAACTGAGAGTTAGTTATCAATCTCAGGCTCAAGCAGTTAGTACAATTGTGCAATTGCTTCTTCTTCCTAACAGTTTAATAATTGTGGTAATTTATTATTTCTTTTAGCATAATTTCTCTGAGATTAAGGGCATTCATCTTTATCTTTCTTTTTTATCACAGCTATTATATAAGAAGAACTTTCAAAAAAATTTTCCCTCCTTCATGGAATCTTCTTGCTTTTGGCATGAGTTTTCTGGACCACAACTACTTTCCTTCCTATTCAGTCATCATTGTGTATACCACACAATCCATTTCTTGAAGTTTAGTAATTTGAACTATATGCTGCATATGGAATTGCACACGTATTTATTACATGAATTTTATTTTTATCAGTAAGATTTCTCCTTACTTTTCTCCTCAAGCATGCTCTGCCTTTTCTTTAACTTACTTATTATTTCCATGACCACCTCTTTCTTGGCTATCTTAATAACTTGCTTTACCCCCTGGTGTTTGTAAAATTCTTATAGAGATAGGAGCCTCACGATATCTCCTGAATGAAACTGTAAAGGACTGCTGTCCTATATTCTTCCTTTAGTGAGATTCACTATTGCACACTTGTTGTAACTTCGCCTAATCCCGGCGAGACGTCTCATACTGACTGTCTATTAAGAATGATCATTCCCTTCAAAATGAGTTAATTCTTTAATTTCTTGATTTTTAGTAGCTTTTAGCAGGGTGCTTGGTGGCTAAATGCCATTATTGCATTTTCCATGTGGCGATAATTTCTTGATTATCAGAAGCTTAGTGGTTAACAGGAAGGCCTAGTTTGTTTTGTCCTAAGTGATGTTTTGTCCCGATAAAGTGTTACCACAATTTTACATTGTTTAGCTTATTGTGATCCTTTTGAATTCCTTCCTTAGAAAATGTTCCAATATCGCCTTGTGGAATATATTTAATTCGCATGGTTCGTTATAAAGGTATATTATTTTTCAAAGGAAGAATTTTTCTAAATTATTGGTATATTATATCAAAATAATTTTAATAAATAGTAATAATGAAAATTTGACGCTAGGTGGAAGTGTTGGTTCTCCACAGACCGATACCGATGAAGCTGGAGGTAGACTGAGGGAGGACCTCGCTGATGCCATGCTTGAAACACAACTTGGTTCAGGTGAGTCTTTGTTTATTTTATACAGACTGTTACAACTATGGATGTAAAAACGCGCATTTTAAACTGAATTTCTCTTAATGTTTTTATTTATTTATTTGTCTATAAAATAGATTATATATATAAAATCAAAAATATGATTGTTTATCATATACCTAATTTTTTTTTTATTTAGATGAAATGATAAGTATTTTATCATTATTTATTTACACTAAAATGGTTAAAGTTTTATTTTTATTCTTTGATAAAATATATAATTAATATAAATTTAGTTAAGGGAATCATAGGAAATTTGAAGTTTCAAGATTGGTTAGAATATTGTTCACCACTTTAAAAATATTTTTAAAACATTATTTTTGCCTGAAATATGAAGGGTATGGCCCCCAGCTGCTTTCTAGCTTTCCAACTTCTATTCCCCTTCAAGTCATAACACTCCAGTATCCAAAATTGCTAGGTGTTAACTAGTTTGTATCTTGATCATATTAATAAAACACACTTTTTCCTATCTTTTTTTTACATTGGCGTTTTCATTTAAAAACCAAATGGGTAAGTTTATTGTTATACTTCTGCAATAATAATGGCTTATTCTAGATTTTTAAAATTTATGGAATGCCATTAGTTCATAATATCATAATGATGTATCGTGCTCATTTCTGTAACTTTCCACATTTCAGGTGCTATAAGAAAGTAATTGAGCAATGGACAAATTTATACATTGACAAAGTATAAGATAATTTTAACCGGGAAAGTGATGCAATAAACCATACTGTACTATTTTGTTTTTTTGTTTGTCTTAAAACAATCATACTACAAAATTTGATTGTATACCTGGAGGGTTTAAACACCTAGATGATAAAACCATTTATTACTATAGATAATCCTATTCCAAGTAAAAGTAAAATACAAATTTAAAAAAAATCAAAACCAGATTCACTTTTATTTGATAATTGATTAATTAGGGATTGATAAATTATTTGCCACTTCTATAATTTTATTTTTATTGAAAACTAGTTTCGAATGTTATGCATTCAGTTCTAAAAACTCACAAAAATTCAAAAATAAGAAATTTTAAAAAAATAAAATCCAATCTCATTAATACAAAAATACAGTCTCATTGAGATGAATCTGCTACCTCCCCGACCATATAGCCTACCAAAAATACACAAACCGGAAATTCCCATAAGACCAGTTTTTACTTATATCAATAGCCTGATCTATAAACTTGCCCATTACTTGGACAATTTAATCAAAACCAGAATCTCATTTTCACAGGTAAAAAACTGTATAGCGTTAGTCAACTAAATTAAGAACATAGTAATTCCGGATAACGCGAAATTAATATCATTTGACATCACAAATCTTTTCACAAGTATCCCACTACTTGAAACAACAGAAATTTTAGAAGAGTTAATCTTCCGATCGAATCTATCACCCCTAGAAAAACTAGATCTTTACAATTTGATGTATATTTGCATAAACCATAATTATTTTCAATTTGATGGAAAATTCTTCAAACAGGAAGAAGGCTTACCGATGGGCTCCCCTCTCTCACCCCTTCTGGCAGGTTTATTTGTGGACAAATTAGAACAAAAAATTCTTGACCCAAATAATTCTCAACTAGCTCAACATATATACTGGTATCGTTATGTAGATGACATTATATGTCTATATGGTCTGGTACTACAAGATAAATAAATAATTTCTTAAAGGAAATAAACGAAATTCACCTCTCGATTAAATTCACAGTAGAACTGAAAAAAAACAAAACCATAAACTTTTTAGATTTAGAAATCTGTGTAAAAAACAAACATCATGAATTTGGAATTTACCAGAAACCCACCCACATGGATGTCGTTATAAACAATGAAGCTAGGAGACCGATAGTACATAAACTCGCCGCCTTTAATAGCATGATTTGCCCTCTTTTGAACGTACCATTAAATGAAAAGAACTATAATAAAGAAATTGAAAAAACACATTTTAAAAAAACAAATACAAAACAAGACAATTAATGATATCTATTCAACAGCTCCCGAAGATAGGCCTATCCCGGAATATTATGTTTTGATTCCATATTACTGCTCTATATCCACCAAAGTCGGAAATGAATTGAAAAAACAAGTATTAAACCCTGCATTTAAAATAGAAAAAAACATATCCTCATATTTCCTTTCTCCTAAAGACAAAATATACCCTTTCCTACTGATGATAATTGATTATTTTTATTATTTATTAATACTATATTAGATATGCAATTACAAGATTTATTTGAATAAGTTGAGTGACAATATATTATAGACCAGGTGAAAATGCGAAATTGCATATTGATCATTCTGATACAATGAGTCTATTGGTGAAACATTTAACACTGTGCCTGACAGAAGTTTATGGCAATGATAATGTATCTTAAAAAATATCAATTTTACTACCTAAGTTTTTTAATCAATACCTGTCATGAGCCGGTGTACAAATTAATTATTTATTTGAATGATTAGAAATTTGTTGATTGATCCTTTTTATACAAACTATCCTAAGAGGCATTTATTTGCTTACTGTGATGATAAAATTCAAATTGTAATTTAAACTTGATGCAATAAGAGCATCTATATCTTTCTCTAGAAGTTGAAATTGATCATTATGTCATCAAATATTGCAAAGATTTTTTCTCAATCTTTGTCATAGATCTTCAAAGAGTCATGATTAAAACTTTCAAAATGCATTCTTAATTTATACTTTCTTCAATAAAATTAGTTGCAGGTGCATGGATTTCAAGTTTTTCATATACCATTTGATTTGGATTTTTGTGTCAAATAAGAAAAAATATTGCTGATTGTATTATATGAGTTTAAACGTACAAAACATTACAAAACTAAAACCCTTCCAGTAAAGTAGGCGAAAAAAACTATTTTAGGATAAAGCAAGTCAGAATCATTTTTAGCATCCTTTAAAACTCTTAAATAAGAATTTTCGTAGAATTAAAAAAAAAAAAAATAGAGAATATTGTGCATGATTTTTCTGGAGGATTTTTTTCCTTGCCAACGTCCTGCGTTCACTTAATCATTCATAACTCCTCAGGATTTTATCCAAATTCAGCATTACTACAACCATTGGAAAGCTGAATTCCTGATCTCAAATCCATATCAAAAACTTTTAGATTTTATGCCTTTCTAAGGGAGAAAATTTTGCACAAAGTAAAAAAAAAAAAAAAAAATTCAAACATTTTATTTCATATCTCTGGTTCTAATTTGTTAATGGAGGTGGGGGTTTGTGTCATTTCGTGTAGTTTATAGTGCACTAAAGGACTCCAAAATATCCTATGGATCGGTAGAGTTGTGTTGAAGTTACCTCAATTTTTGTGATTTTTAAACAAAAATTTTTAGAAAAAAAAATTTAATTTTCGATTGTTATGAAAATTTGTGATTAAGGTTTTTTTTAGGTGACAAAACGAATATCATCTTTGTTTTTCCCTAAAAAAACATTTTACCCCACTTCTTTATGTCGCACAATGGTCTGAATTCTCCCATCATGGTGCGAAAAATGCTTGTTATTCCAAGTTGCGACACCAATGGTGATTTCATTTTGTCAGTTCTTTGTTAATAATGCCTTAATTAAATACGTTATATATCTAATAATTATCAAAAAGCATCCAATTTATATTTAATCTACTTGGTTTTGTCATTTTTGTTTAAATATAGCAGAAGAGTATGATGTAGCATTTCGCCAAATCAGTAACATTCTGTACCCATAAGCTGCTGACATGTGGTATTGGAACTATTCCAATCTTTACTGTTTAATAAGTCTAAGAGTTCATGTCAATTTAGTAATTTTTTTCTTTAAATACTTAATCCTATATTCTTGTAAAATAGGAAAACAGCGACATAGTCATATAAATCCTCAATTACATTTAAATTACAGAGAGTACACTATCATTGTTGTTTACTCCTCATTACACTATTGTTAAGATGGACCAATTGTCCCCATAGCTTAAAAATAACCTTAATAAAATTCATTTTATTCACCTCTGACATGTAATCCCTGTCACCTAATCACTGTTTAAATCCTTATAAAGCTCATGAAAATTAGACACTCTGGCTTTCTCCATCATATCCGCCTTAAAATTATTTTTTGAAATTATTTCATTACTTGCATATTCTAATGGAATATTTATTCTCTTACAAAGTTCTGAGTTTTCTTTGTGCCAAAATATTTTCTTTTTAATTATCACCTTAGCCAAAATTTTCAGAAGCCTCTTATATGGTAATAGCTTGGTGTATTAGCAGGAAGGGAGAACAATTCTTTTCAAAACTATGGCATCCCTAAACCTGGCAATAAAAATATTTTTTTATGGAAAAACAAAGTAGTTATTCGTTTTTCACACCTCAAAAAAATCCTTAAATACAAATTTTCATACCAATTGAAAAAGAAATTTTTTTTTTGCTTGAAATATTTGCCTTCAATTTTTGTTTGAAAATCACAAAAATTGCAAAGATCTATGGCAAACATTGAGAAAAAATCCTTGCAAAACTTGATGACATAATGATCAATTTCAACTTCTAGAGAAAGATATAGATGTTCTTATTGCATCAAGTTTAAATTACAATTTGAATTTGATCAACACAGTAAGAAAATAAATGCCTCTTAGGATAGTTTGTATTAAAAGGATCAATCAACAAATTCCTAATAAATCAAATAAATAATTATCTTGTACACGGGCTCATGACAGATATTGATTAAAAAACTTAATTAGTAAAATTGATATTTTTGTAAGATACATTATCATTGTTTTAGCCTTCTGTCGGGCTCGATGTTAAATGTTTCACCAACTAAATGTATCAGAATGATCAATTTGCAATTTCTCATTTTCACCTGGTCTATAAAATTTTCGCCTTCGATTTTTGTTCGAAAATCGTTGTGGTTTAGGGTGCTATTAATTACACAAAATGGCTCAAACCTCACCTGTGTAAACAAATTAGAATTGGACATATAAAATAAAATGTTTGAGGAGTTTTTCTTTATTTTATGCTAATTTTTCTCCCTTAGAAAGGCATAAAATGGGTTTGAGATAAGAAATTTAGCTTTCCAGCGGTTGTAGTAACGTTGAATTTGGATAAAATCCTGAAGAGTTATGAATGCTTAAGTGAATGCTGGAGGTAGACAGGGAATAAATAATCCTCCATAAAAATCAAGTCCAAAAACTTCTATTTTTTTTATTTCTTTGAAAATTCGTATTTAAGAGTTCTAAAGGACGCTAAAAATGATTCTGACTTGCTTTATCCTAAAATAAATTGTTTGGCCTACTATGCTGGAGGCATCTTTTAGTTTTTGTAATGTTTTGTATATTACAAAATTTAATTTAAACTCAAGTAATACAATCGGCAATATTTTTTTCTTAATTAATCCAAAAATCTAAATCGAATGAGTATATGACAATTTTTTTTTCTTAATTTTTTTTATCGCGTGTTAACGTGCTTTCCTATCATTTTTAAGGCATACAGGGCGGTTATCTATTCTAACCAGAGTGGGGGGAGGGGGGAGGTTGAGATTCATTACATAGGGCTGCCACGAAATAAATTTCAACCCGTCTATCGGATTCAAACTGGCCCGTAGCAATCTCAAGCTTGCTAATGTGACAGGCGTCTATTAAGGCTAACACTCTCCCATGGCCTCTTGAGGAGAACATCGAAATCCATGCAGAGTAAAGGCAAAAAACAATAATATATAAAATCGTTTTTATCTTATTTGGTTATAATGAAAGATCTTTTTAAATAATTTTAAAATTTGATACATTACTTTTTCTATTTATAATTAACTGAAAATCTAACAATTAACAAAAGCTATTTATATTAATTTCACATATAAAATTTTTATATCTAAAAATTATTCACATTTGTCTTATTTTTCACTCTTATTATTCCATTTATCTATAACATTATTTTATATTGTCAATAAGTCAAAATTTATCTTATAAAAAACAACACAAGAGTGTAATAAGCACCTTTTCCTATCATTGTCACATGTAACATTAGATGGAATTAGACTTTATTCTAATCTCTATTTTCATTATTTTCTCCCCTCTCTCCCAGACCTCTCTTAGATATTGTTTAAAATAATTTGTAAAATTTATATATATATATATATATATATATAGAGAGAGAGAGAGAGAGAGAGAGAGAGAGATATGTTGAGAGAGAAATAACCTATTTTTTTATTTATGTATTTTATTTAGTCTATTAATTATGTCTGCATAGGAAACAAGAATCAACCAACAGAGAAATAATTGCAAAAATGTTAATATTACTGCCCTAGCACAACATGTAACTGCAATTTTGATTTTGATAATGTGAAGATAATAGATGTGGTAAAATCAACAAAAAATAGGAAAATAGTAGAAGCTATTCATGCTACAAAAAATATAAATAAAACAGTAGTTATAAGAGGGATGCAAAAAATCTTAGTTAGCACTTTACTGACATAATTAATAGACTAAATAAAAAATAGGTTATTTATAGAAATATATACATATATATAGATATATGTGTATGTGTGTGTGTGTTTGTGTGTGTGTGTGTGTTTATATATATATATATATATATATATATATATATATATATATATATATATATATATATATATATATATATATATATAAAATTGTACAAATAATTTTAAACAATATCTAAGGGAGATTTGGGAGAGAGTATAAAATAATGAAAATAGAGATTAGAACAAAGTCTAATTCCATCTAATGTTACATGTGACAATGATAGGAAAAGGTGCATGTTACACTCCTGTGTTAAGTTTTTTATGTGATAAATTTTGACTTATTGACAATATAAAATGATGTTATTGATAAATGGACTTGCTGAGTGAAAAATAAGACAAATGTGAGTAATTTTTAGATATAATAATTTTATATGTGAAATTCATTTAAATAGCTTTGTTAATTGTTAGATTTTTAGTTAATTATAAATAGAAAAGATAATGTTGCTTATATAATTTTAGAATATATTATCTTGAAGATGGGGAAATTCCCCGAAATGTAGGTAATGTAAAGATGTGAAAGAAATTTTAATAAATATTAATATAGAAAGAAAGAAATCTGACTTCACACCCATAATCAAATTTTAAAATAAAATCTTTTAAATTATGTAAAATCATTTTTTATTGGCTCCTTGGTTGGCTAGAACCTTCAGGCAGATGTCTAATATTTTTCGACCTATTATCCTCAAAAAAATTTTCATCGAAATCGGGGATCCTGTGTCCGTAGCCTCCCCTTGTAACTTTTTTTCTATATATATATATATATATATATATATATATATATATATATATATATATATATATATATATATATATATATATATATATTAAGAATTTTTTTGATTAAAACAACTCAATATGAGTTTAGTTATCTTTCTAAAGTTTTATATTTATTTTTTTAACACATACATTTATAATTTATGCACTATACTTACATCTAAAAAAAGTAATTATAATATCAAAAAGATATTTTAATTGATTCTGTTAGATAGAGAGGGAGAGAGTAATATTTTTAATTGAATTATTGTTTCCAATTTCCTTTTATTTAAGTGCTTTATCAATCATTTATCATGTCTGAAATGGAAAAAAATAATCAAATAATTTAAGAGATGATGGTTGGGAGTTTGGTTAGAAATATTACATAATAATGTAATATTCTGTTTAATGTGTGCCTACGTTTCTGCCTTTGTTGTAGGCCTTCACCAGCGCTATATTCACACCGTTTTGAAGTGAAATCAATTCAAGGCTGAAACTTTGGCACACATCAAAAAGTTTATTTAATCACTTTGTCTTATTTCGGACTGGGCTCTCAGACATCATCTCCTTGATTTAATCTACAGTCAACTATTATTATTAATAACATGATTGTTTGATGATTTTGATTTGATAATTTGTTTTTATGGTGCTACCTATGGCTCATAATGGATTAAACTCAGTGTGAACTTTGTCATGGCAAGAATAAGGTTTCTTACTATCTAATTGTACATATGCTAGGATAATATGTAGCACCTTTTTATCCCAATTGTTTGTTGGAATGTTTTAGTGATTCACTTACATTTTAGTTAACTCTTTTCATGGTTTTATTCTGTTACATTTCATTGCAATTTGTTTATATTCTGCCTTAATGTTTAATTTTCTGTTAGTTGCTTGGTCCTAGAAATCGCCATATTTCACATTTTATTAATGCCCTAGTTGGATCAGTTTCCTTTTTCTCAAAACTTATTTGTCCAACTTTGTTTCAAAATCAACTCAGTATTCTGCAACCAGCACTTGGAGAAACGTGTTTTTGATAATTATTTGAGCAATGTATGATTATGATATTTATTTCGATACTAATATTCACCGGCTTAAAAAGAAAATGTGAGGCCTGAAGTTTATTTCAATCTACCCATTAAACTCCCGATTGTTCAATGGCTGATATAAAAGAAAAAATATTTTCCTTTGAATAAAAGAAAATTATATAATATATATTTAGATTGTATAGTAGGGAAGAAAATTTGTTTGCTAACAGTTCCTTATTTGGTCTAAGAAACATTCTAAGCATCATTAGTTAAAATTAATAAGTTAGTAATTTTACAAATTTCTATTTTATTATTAAATTATTGGAGAAATCAACCAGAAAGATGATTGTTTGTGGAAAGAATTAAGTATTGCAGAATAAGTAGCTGGACAACTTAAAGTGTTTTCTATTATTTATGCTATCCATTTTTTACTTTTTGCTGTTTTTTCTTTTTCTTTTGTTGAAATAATTTACTGTTATCAAAATTACTTTTATTTTACTCTCCTATCAGCTACTAATTGTCGAGATTATTTTGTTTCAGCTATTAAAAAAGGTAGACTAATAATAATCGCTGTATATTTCGTGTATTTTTAAATTTAAAAGATTTTTCGTATAGTCCTTCTATTTTTGTTTCAAGCTGTTTGCTTAGCCTTGGCAAGAATAAGGACTATATCAAGCTATTACATCTCGATCCTATGCTGCTATTTTCTATGTAGTTCCTAACTTGTAGCAGAATCTGGCATTCTGACTTAAAGAATCTCAGTCTTTTTCCTCTGTAAAAAATGTATCGTATTTGCTTCACACTATAATTCATTCTTCATCAGTGGTCAGATTATCAAATGGCACCAAACATATTAGGTTGATTCAATAATTATTTTAATAATTATCATCATGCAGTAGGTATGTGTTTTTTAAGCCAAGTCTGTATTTCATATATGTAAAACAGTTTAAATCTATTGTTTTTAATACCTAATAGTTTTTCTGATGTTATTATTTTTAAACTCTTTTCGTGTATTTCCCCATCTTCAGGTATATATAACATTGATCTAAAATTATAGAGAAAAAATACTTCCTATTTACTAATACAAATAATTGTTATATAATATTTAAATAATAGGTTACTGAAAAACTGTATTACCAACAAACAAAAACACAAGTCCTTATTAAATCATATTTAACTAAAAAATACCACTATAATAATTGAAGCTTTATTTACTTATTGTTATGAATAACATAATTTTTAAATTTATCAATTTCATTTTATCTGAAATTTGGAAAAAAAATTTAAGGTCAACCATTCATTTTAAAAATTATTATTGTTGATTAATTATTTTAATTTTCATCTTATTTTTTGTGTAAATTAGTATTTTGGATATAACAAAAAATAACAGCATTTAATATAACATTTATTGAATGAGTATTATTAGTAGATTTCATTATATTTTTTCTAATTGTTTATAAATTTATGTTTTATTCCTTCCTTAATTTATAGCTTAACTACCTGTTATCTACATTACTATTAATACCAACTTTTTTGTGAATGTAGTAATTTTTTTGCTAGAGTAAATGTTTATTCACCTTTTCCTTTCTTAAATTAAAGGTCAGTGTAGATGGTGAAGCTAAAACTTTGATTGCACTAATTTGGATATGTAATGCACCTAACATTTTCCCTCAATATATTTTTATTACAAGATTATGGAGGCTTGTGTGAAACAGTTTTGATTGCTTTTTTATCATTTTTTTTTCAAAATTAGGTTGTCATGTATATGGTATGTATGTAATTATGATCTTTGTCTTTTTGCATCATTAAAAATTACAATTTTTGGGTGAAATTAATTCAACCAGAATAAATTCAATAAAAATGATTTTTTAAATTAATTTTTGTACAAATTGTTCTTATCGGCTTTAATGCATTTCTTTCAAAACATAATAAGCTTTAGAATTTCCTTAGTAAAGTTCAGAGTGCTTATGGCAGTATATTCCTGAAAAGAATTGTTTAATACCAGCAATATTATGCTTCATTACCACCCTTTCCTTTCCAATCACTTGAATTTGTTTGGAAAATAGTTTAGAGCCTCCCAAAAAATGCTGTAATAAAACAGTTATAGGTTTGATGAATACAGTGGGTGTAGAAGTACTTTCAAAACAAAAATAATAAACAACAATTTGCTGTTGTCACTTCAATAAGTCAGTTAGACAGTTTATTTTTAATTTAGAAATTCAGGTCGCGTGATTGGATATGTTGCAATAATTCTGATGTCTTCAGAATCAGCTGTTAACTTTAAAATTGTCGTATTGAAACTGATTTTAAGTTTAAAAGAAAGAAAGTAGAATTTATGTCCAGATGATGAAAATGGTGACCTGAATATTGTATTTTATAAACATCCTCTGTATAGGAGAGACATTTAGGTTAAAATATTTGTGCAAAAGTTTTTTTTATTATTATTATTTTATTTGTTTTTGTTTTGTAGAAATATATATGTATTAAATACTATATCATCTTATCATATTTCAACAGTCCGAATAATAAAGAATTTGAGTAGGTACCTACTTATAGTTTTGTTTATTTTTTAAACTCCAATAATGTTGGAACTCAACTTTCTTTCCTTTAAAAACCCAAACAGTATTTTTGATTTACCACCTATGATATTTTTTGCCTAAATGGTTAATTATTTTTTTATTAACCTACTTTTATTTCACACTTATATATATATATATTTTTTTTTTTTTTTTTTTTTTTTACATTAATGGTTAATGTATAAATTTAAACTGTTGTTTATTATATTAAATGTACTGTACCTTCTCGACAAGGAAAACATAAGCGTCACTTAGTTATCAGCCAACACTTAAAACTTTTGTTTTTTGGGGAAATTTAAGTTTTTACCAGTTCAATATTTCAGCGGCACACATCTAATAAATTATAATTCTCCCTATGAATTATTAATATTCCAATGCAAAAAAATCACTTGTAAAATCTGCTGTACCAGAAATTTCATTGAAGATTGAAATGATACAGTCTATATGTTCTTTTCTAGTACAAAAGTATGTCTATATGTACACAATGTACACAAACAAATTTTTATCTTTCTAATTCTTAAAAGTAAAAAGTTTGTAAAATAATGATTGATATCTTGCTTTCTTTTAACCTTGCTGTTACGATAGTTTCTACTTATAGTTATGCAAAAATAGAAATATTTTATTAATATCTTCGTGTATAATTAATTAATTTACAGACAATAGGTTGTTTCATTCCATTTTCATTTATTTTCTTAGAAGATGCATAATTTTTGGCTACCTCCAATATAGATTCATTTACAAATGAGAATCGTATATAATTCATCTTCTTGCCCATCTGCATCTGTACACAAGCATATTTGATTTATTACAGCAGCAGTTTTAACCTTTTTAGTTAATATTTTTCTTAATAGTTAAAGGTAGTTAGTTGTATTTTATTATAAAATGTCATGGGTGGTTGATTAACCTGATATTTTAAACCGCTCTAGTGTTCCTCAAGTTTCATGTAATTTTTACATCAAATTATAAGTTATCGGTTTTAAGCATTGCTTTTATGTTGTTTAAAACATTTGCACTGCATGGCTTTTATATTAGATAGATTATTAGCATATTAATCTATAATAACTGCCCTGTATGCCTTTATTTTAACATTTTGTTTTAACATTAATGCATAGGCCCTCCAATTTTGGAACCCAATTAGGTGTGTGTCGCATTTTAACAGCTAGAGCTCTGTGGATATGCCATTGTTTAATTTTTTTTTTCTTTGTTAAGACTCAAGTTCATTTAATTTTTTTTTTTTTTTTATGATTTTTTTTATTAGCATATTTATAAAATATCCTGTTCTCATCTAGCCATTAGGATGCTTTTTTATAGAGTAATTTTTTTTTTTTTGGCATATCCATATAGGCAGTACTTAACAAGCTTTTTCTGTTGAACTTATCCCTTTTCATATCTTATTATGAGGGACACATTTTATCAAGTGTTGGACCTTTGAAAGAGTGACTCTGTGTTTTCTGTTGTCCGAAGGTCAGGCGAGGGGGAAGCTGAGAAGGGCTGAGGTTGAATGGCAGGTCAATCCACTGGGGGCCGTTCAAACCCATCCAGTCGCTGTTGTCACCCATTGGCCTCACCCTATCTTCTATGAACCTTTTCCAGTCAAGATTCTTAAGGATGAACATCAGGCTGCTGACACCATAACCGAGGCTTCTCTTGATAAAAAACATGAAGCATCTTTTGATATAATAGTAGACACCATCAAATCAGAAAATGTTAAATCATATTCTTTTGAGGAACTTGAAAAACAGCCATCAAGTGACATTGACGTTTTGAAATTTGATGTTGATGATAGTGAAGTGTTTGTCCATGAATCACTGGTAGAGAAGGAGCTAGATGAGTGTAAGATTAAAATACATTGTTCATTCCAACCGAAAGATCTTAAAAAATCTAAAGCTAACAGAAATATTGTAAGTTTGTCAGTTAGTAACACAGAGCCACTTAATGATCCCGGTAAAGATCAGTCTCAAATAAGTAGTTCTGACAAAGAAGGTGCTGCTAACATTGAAAAAAGTGCATTAAAAATTCAGGAAATTGATGAAAAGTGTTCGAAGGTTGTTGGTAGAAAAGGAAGAAAAAAAAGAAAAAAGGATATATCAAATCCATCATTGACTGATGAAAACATCTCATCTGTTACACAGAAGGATGATAATAAAAAAGAATACGAATCTTTTCTTCAAAATATAGCAACAAATGAAATATTGGTAATTACTGATAAAGATAGCTCAGAACAGATTAATATTTCATCTATAGAACATGAAATAAATTTAAAAGATAATATTGACTTAATTCAGACTTCATCCAGTTCAGAAATTCAGTTAAGGCCATTGCGAGAAGTTCAGTTTGATTTTATCATCGATAGTCCTCCTTCTTCTAGAATTAACCTAATTGATGAATCTCATTCTGAAGAAATTAATGAATTTTCTCATGAGGATCTTTCTGATTCTAATATAATTATTCCACCAGAAACTATCTCAGATAATTTAAACATTAATAAAAGTTATGTGGAAGAAATTTCATTCTCGGGAGATGATTTAAATCTTGACGAAGGTACCTACAAAAATTGTGGCATAACTGCTGATAAATCGATCTCTACTGAAGAAGCATGCTCTGTTAGTAATATTCATGGCATTCATTTAATTGACTTAGATGATATCGGTATCACGCCACTAATTGAGGAAGATACTGAGCCTTCTTTAGGCAACATAGGTATAAATATTGAGGAAAATCAAAGTCTTTCCCAGGAAACTGCTCAATTTTTAGAGAATGATATGAATGGCAATAGACCTTCAATATGTAGTGTTGAGGAGAAAAGTCCAGAAGAATTATTGTTTTCCTTTGAAAGCCAAGAAGAACATGATTGTAATAGAATTTCTGATGACCAAATTTGTGAATCAGAAAGTTCTCATTTGACTGAGTCACTAAGCATTCCAGTAGAGGATTCTTCTGAAAACTTTATAAAAGTGCCTATTAAAAGTGGTCGTAACAGCAAAAATAAACGCCGAAAAAAAGATAAAAAAAGTCATGATTCTACCCAGTTGGCAGATATAAGTGAAGTTGATGCTTGTGACTTGGTTCCTTCAAAAACAGAAGTAGCTATTAAGGATAGTCCAGAAAACTTGGGTTCAAAAGAAGAAACTGATGCAACCCCTGTAACAAAAGAAATTGATAATTCAAGTTTAAGTTTGTCTGATGTAATATCAGTATGTGAAACCGTATCAGAGAAATCAATCAATCCTGTTGAAAAAAATGAGAGTGCTCTTGATGACTCAATGAAATGCTTGTCCTCTATTGGTGAAGTACCTCTTTTATTTTCTGAGGAAATCCAATCTGATCAAATTGCTTCTACGGATAAATCAGAGGTAGAAGATATTTCATCTCATTCTGGTAAAGAATCTGATGATTCAAAAATTAACAAAAAAGAAAGATCGAGAAAGCAAAAAAGGAGTGAATCTTCTGATAAAGATCGTTCTGACAAAAAAAAATCTCCTTCTCCAGCCACAGCTAGAGCAGATGTTAAGGATTCTGAGTCAAGTGATGAATCTTCCCAAGTCACAGAAGCCAAAATAGCAATTCAGAAAGTTCCAAAAAGGAAAAAAGGAAAAAAAAATGATGAAACATCGTTAGAAACTCAGTTGAAAGTAAAAGAATCATCAGAAATTATTGATATCATTGCAGAAGGACCTAAGGATAAAAGTTCTGACAGCTCAAATGAATATAGCTCCGAAAAGCCAACAAGGAAGCAAAATGGTAACAGAAGTTGGAGTAATGTCGTTAGTACTGTTGACCAACGTTGTAATATTGAAGATCGTGATTCTGTCTATGAATCATGTAATGATGATGGAGCCAGTGATTCCCTTGCATTTGAATCAAGTAAGGAGGACTTTGATGAGAGTGCATTGAAAACTCCTGTTTTAGAATTGACGTCATCAAATACTGAAGACAGAACAGATTCTAGTGATAAATTAAACCAAATCTCATCAAAAAAGTTACGAAAGCAAAAGAAGAAGAAAAGATGATGTTGTTGGTCCCATTACTTTTCACTTTTTAAATTATGTGCAACTGTAACGTATATCCTAGCTCTCATATCATTGTATTTGTTGAGAGTTGTGCTCAAATTGACAAGTGTTTCATTATGGAAAACATAAAAAAAAAATTTAACAAAAAATAACTTTGTACATGAATAGATTAGGCCCTAATGAAGGTATGACATGTATATAGAAAAGAATTATTAAAAAATCTTGACTCATGCACTATCATGACATTTTAAAGATATGAGTTGCACAAAACAAAAAGATTTTCCAATAAGTGTTCACTAATTTTATTACAGCATTATATGTGTTATAAGTTAAGTGTTAAGTGTAATATATGTAAAATAAATCGAATAAATTATGGAGGGAATGTGATCAGTTTATATTATTTCTGTATGTGACTTTCTTTTATCAATGGATTAGAATTAATTCATTAATTTAAGCTTTAGAATTGATATATTTATATCTATATACACACATAACTGTAATATATGTTTGTGTGCCACATTACTCATTCATGTATAGCAAGATACTAATTTACCTTATTGTTCTACATACTACATAAATACACCCATATGTAATTTACAAACAAAACAGTGTGTTAATTTATATTAGAATATTCATTATTTCCATGGAATACATTTTTATTGCAACATCTTGTTTTAAAGACAGTAAAATCTCGTTTATCCGGATCTGATTTTCACATATTTTTGTTTATTTAATGTTCACATTAGATAATAATTTTTAACTATAATAGCTAGAACATAACTATATGTATGCTGCGCACCAGCTGACAAACATTGTGGTGTACTTAGAGCATCAGCCCGACACGGATCCAGTTGAATTATTAATTATAAAACGTTAGCATGACCGTACTTTATTAAAACGCCACACATGTTTGAAACAGAATACAGTGGACTAATTCTTTGTTAACAAATGATGCTGAAAGTTATTCTTATATTTTTAATGTATTTTAAACATTATTAAGTTGGCTTATTTAAGGATTTAGTTTTGCTTATCCAGATTGCCATTGGTCACAGTCAGTCTGAATAAACGAGGTTGCACTGTTGACCAACGTTATAATATTAAAGATCGTGATTGAACATTTTACTATAATAGTTTTGTTTTTAATTGAACATTGAGAGTATAAAGCTCATTTGAGAGTATTTTAAACAATATTTATGAATTATAATTAATATAATATTTTTACATTGTAACAATTTGATATTATATTTAGAAAGTGTTAAAGCAGCATTAATGCCTTATTCTGTGATTTATTTCTTTTAAAAAGAAAATAATTGGTTTAGTCATTGCAAAACTTCTGCTCAATTAGATGTTTGTCAAATCTATTTCACATGCATTATTTATTTTACGAATTGTGTGCTATTGATACCAAACATGACTAGATGTTTTATTTAATCATAACTAATCTGTGTTATTGTGATAAAGTATTTACTAGTTTAGTTGTAAATATTTTATTTTATTTAGTAAATAGTTCTATAGTTTAATGTCAGTTCAGATAAAAATTTGTTACCATTTTAATATATACTATACTTTTTATTTTGAAGTTTTAAATATTTATTTAAAAATCCCTTATAAGTTTAAAAGTAAAATGTTTACAAGTGTTATTTGAATGTCTTTGAAATGTTAATTAATTAAGCAAATATATTTTTTTTTTTATGCACTAAAATCAAATTTTGCTTCAACTTGTTTATCAAATGGAATTTGTATATGTAGTAAATATGAATTTCATTGTGAATGTGGAGTTATGTTTCGATAAAGAAAAAAAAAAGGAAAAGAAAAGTTATTGCTTTTTGATGTCATCATTCCTTATCCCCGTATAGTGCTATAGGTGATTAATATATATATATATATATATATATATATATATATATATATATAGGTTAAAATAGTTATCATCAAAATCAATAGTCTTAGCTTTCTTTTTTTTATTGTTATTGCTTTAAATTTTGTATTCATTCTGCTCCCAAAATATTTTGACATGTTATTATTTTTTGGTCGTTAAATAAATGTGTTTTAGGAAGTTGTACTGATAATTATCATATTTTGGAAAAATTAAAGCTTTTCAAATTGTCCATATTTATTCCCTATATATTTTCCATGAACAGTTAATTTTACTTCTTGAATTATCTAACTGAGAGGAAAGGCGGTAGTCAGTTATTTTTTTTCCAAAACCTCGCTTAATATACTGGTTTTAGGGTCCAAAAAAAATGTTTTTTACATTCTTTGTTATCCCCTATTCTCCTAAACTAGGATGGTTTTCGATAAACCTTTGGGTTTGGGGTCTTGAGATTGGTTTGTAGTCGTAAATAATGCAATGAGTTTCTTTCCTGGGGGTTGGATATATTTCCAATATATTTAGAGGAAGTATAGCATGACGTATTTCCATTGAATAATTACTTTGGTAAATTTTAACTGGTTTCATCAATTTTCACAGTTTTCTTTGGTTTAGTATGTAGATGAACAGTATCATTTTTGGTACTGTAATTCCTAACTAAAACATTATTTAAAGATCGGGAATTTTTTACTTTTTTTTGTTTTACGTAAGTGACTCTCATAACTTCTTTCTCTGATCTCTTACTTAAATAATTTTCAAAGATTAGATTCACAATGGAAAAATCTTTTAATCAGCATGGAATATTATTGTATTTTTGTTTCTAATATTGTGTAAAAAAATATATATGGTACAGATTATTTTTACAATTTATAATAAGTTTTTGCCACAAAAATTGTCCAAAATTGCTGAATATGGCCAAAGGTTTTATCAACAAGTGAGATATCAGCAATTTTGTATTGCATTTAATTATTTGTTTAAGAAACATTTAACTCAAATCATTTCTCGCGTTCAGATTCAAAGTATTGAGTTGGGACATATGAAATGTCAACTCGTTGGCAAATGAAATGTCAGTATGAGGCAAATGAAAGAAAAACAAATGTTAATGATATTACTTTTATTCAAAATAACTTCCATTAGCTTCATTACATTTCTGCCAGTGCCCAACAAGATTTTTTTTATCCTTTGTATAATTTGTTTTTTGTATTCTGAAGTATTTTGTTTTTTTAAAATGGTTCAAGCGCTCTGAAAAAATTGTAGTCAGCTGGAGACAAGTCAGGTGAGTGTATTTTCAATCTTCAGATCGCAGAACTTCAATTTTAGATCTCATAGTCTTTTTTTATGTTAACTAAGAATTACGTGATCTGAAAATTGAAGTTCTATCACATCCACCATATTCACCTGGCTTATATCCAACTGCCATTTTTTTTCAGAGCGCTTAACACTTTAAAAAAAAAAAAAAATATTCTAAAATCAAAATGAGTTATAAATGATCATGATCATAGAAGTTTACATGTAAATGAGAAACTTATTCGCTACTTGGACTAATTTTAAAAAAATGGAAATTAACAAAATAAATATTAATATGCTTAATCCATAGGTAAGACATAAGAATGACTTATCAAGATGCCTAAGTATTGGTTTCTTCATTCATGGTGTCATTTTATTTTCAAGTTTTTGGGAAGCAATAACATGGATTTGCTGGTTTTTTACTTCCTTGTACGAAGTAAAGGAAGTATTGTAATCGCAAAAATTTTCGGTTTTCAGATTTCAACGGAAATATCCATTTTGGCCATCCCTGAATCCATTTTGACTAGTTTCGTCGTGATGTCTGTAGGTACGTTCGTATCTCGTATAACTCAAAAACGGTTAGCCGTAGAAAGTTAAAATTTTGTATTTAGGATTGCTGAAAAATCTATTTGTGAACTTCCCGTTTTTGTCTGTACATGATCCCGGAAGTAGTGCTTTACTTGAAGGTCATTATTGATTATCATCAAAAAATATATAAATAATGTAATAAATTTTGGTTAACCTTTGCAAACCGGAAGTGGTACTTTTCTTGAAGGTCACATTAGACTTTCATCAAAAATTATATTAAATTATAATGTAAAACATCTCAAATTTGGTAAATAAGACTTTTATATCAATATGAATGTATTTACTAGATTTTGGTTAAAATTGGTGATCCGAAAAGGGTACTTTACTTGAAGGTCATAATAAACTTACATAAAAAATTATATTAAAATTAAATACAAAAATCATATGGTTCGGTAATAAAGGTTACAAACACGATTTTGTTTCCACTCCAATTAAACATTTTTATTACTTGTTTTAAGTATTAAAATTGAGTGTAAAATACTGGTTATTCTTCCTCTTTGTGAGATGAACAAGTCTGCAGCAGGAGAATAAGATATAAGTTAAGTGGGTTCTTCCTCTTAAAATGTCGAAACTGTCGATTTTCAATGCTTTATCTAGTGATATTGACAGTTCTAATGTTGTTACAGAACAAAAAGAAATCTCTTGGAAATTAGTTACCTACTGAAAGAAAACGATGTATAACAACAGAATGAGACCTCCAGAAACAAGAGTGTGTCTGTATGTCAAGAGATAGATGTTGCGACGCTGAGTGTCGTTTTTGAGATACTGCAATCTTCGGAAACTAGTAACCTAATTCAGGATCACTTTTTGAGTCACCGATTTATAGTTTAATAGGTGTACAAGGAAGTCGTGTGGTGTCCACATCAGATATTTTGTGTCAAATTTAATAGATAAGTTTTTTGGGCCAAGTCTGCTATTAAAGGATTCTAATCATTGTGATTAATTTGAATGATGAGGTAATTAGAAGAAATAAATATTTTGAAGATTTGTTTAAACCCTATAAATCGTTAGAAAAATATTAAGATTATAGCGTGAATCTGTACCACTTTCATTTAGTTTTTTCTCTCTCTAGAAATATTTTATTTATCCCTTGACATCAACAGGGAGAGAGTATTATGCCTATTGTTTAAAATTACATGTCTGAAAACTTTTACAGGAAAATAAAATATACAAAAAAAACGTCAGATACAACTTTCTTGGTTTATTATTTTCAATAAAAGACCTTTGTAATCGACCAAGAAAAAAAAAAATCTTAACCCCCCTAGAGGTTTTACTTTTCAAGATACATAGAATCCAAATACCGAATAAAGTCCATCCGCGGCTTTTTTCCGAGACTACTGGACCAATTTTCTTAAGATTCGGCAAAAAAAGTCACAAGTCACCCCAGGATGCTCCTCGGATCTCAAAATTACCATCCGTCTTTTTGTTTCAAAATGGCGGCTGGTTAGAGATTTTATAAGCCCATAACTCGGCCATTTATGAAGATAGAGGTGAAATGCAAGGTGTTTTAGAATCAGCATACCAAGGCATTAGAAAAAAAAAAAAAAAATCTGTATCAGTAAGATCCTTTCCCCTCACTTATATCCAAATTCAACTAATATCTGAAGAACATTTTAATTACCAAAAAACTTAACTACTCTACCTACAGAAATTTTATTTTCTATAAAATCTATGTAAAAACGATTTCTATAAATCTATATCTCCTCTGATTTCTGACCCATAATCCACAAACCTGTTAAAGCATTTCTAGCATTAATTCATCTTCCTCTAAATTGAGTAAATTTCTCCTTTCTTCACTTCAAATATTTAGCCATGATAATCTTTACTATATGAATAATTCCTTTCGCCTACCTTTGCAATTACTATTCTTTAATATTCTCAGTAAATTTATCCTAGCCTCCTTTGGTGCTAAAAGCCTTTTACAGGTATGATCTGTTGACAAAGATCTACTTATTGTAGAAGAAAATTGGACAACCTTTGAATCTTACACCACCTGAAGGTAGTTCCACTGCTCCTCTTGCCTTTAATCCCTAGAACTTTGTTGCAAATTTAGATATCTCATCCTCGAGGACAAGCATTTTAATTTCATGACTTGCTATGGGCGATTCCCTTGCCTCTGCTGACCTTTTTCATTTTGTTCAAAATAATTCCATAATTCATAATGCCCTTATTCCTTTGGGACATTGACCCTCCCTCTCTCCCCCATTACAAATGTGCTTCAAATTAAGATACATAAGGTGTCTAGCGACCTGGGAAACTTGGAAAAGTTTGGGAATCCGGGAAAATACTCTGAGTAACAGCCACATTGAAAAATTTCCAACTCAAAAATGGCCATAATCTACATTTCCTTGGCATATACAATAGATCGTATACTATATCGAACATTAAAAATTTTAGGCTTTGGTATCATGATTCTAAACACTTTATTTTTTATCTCTATCTTCATAAATGGCTGAGATGAATGTGTATGAAACCTCTAATTGTGTTCCGAAGATCGCTCTGAGATGGCCTGTGACTTCTGTGCCAAATCTCAAAAAAATGAACTCAAGAAGCTCTAAAGCGTATATAGAAATTTTGACCCAATCACGGCATTGTCCTTACCCAGTAGCCGTAAGAAAGTAATTTTTTTGTATGGTTTTTGGTATAATGATTCCAAAATACTTTATATTTTTGCTATATCTTCAAAAATGGCCATAATCTACATTTCCTTGGCATATACAATAGATCGTATACGATATCGAACATTAAAAACTTTAGGCTTTGGTATCATGATTCTAAACACTTTATTTTTTAAATAAATAATATGGGAGATTCATAAATGGTGAAGATATGGGCATATGAAGTCTTTAAGCGGCCGCCATTTTGAAACGAAATGGACGATGATAATGCAGTTCTGAGGATCATCCTGGGGCGACCTATGACTTTATAGCTAATTTTTAAAAAATCGGCACAGCAGTCTCAGAGAAAAACCGCAGATGGCGAACAAACAATTTTTTGTTCTATACGATTTTCGAATTCTAGGGATCTTAAAATTTAAAAAGTCAAATTTGGAGGATGAAGGGATTTAAAAAGTTGTTTCTTGGTCGATTACACAGCAAATTATTACACTAGGGCTTATTATTTCAGTATTGGTTTATTATAGGCATAATAAATGCATTTTTTTTATTCGATTTTTGGTTTATACGTATCTTGAAACGTAAAATCTTAATGTTTTTTATCTACACACTGTCACATAAATAATTTACCAGAAAATGCATACCTTTTGAGTTATGTGCAAATAATATATTATTTTTGTCATTTGTCCTGTTTTTTCTCGGGAATGCATTTCATGTATGGATAGTTAAAAGGCTTCTAGGAGAAGTTTTAGACAAGTTTCATCAAAATCCTAAGCCATTTTTGGAGCTAGTCTATTGAAAAACATGTTTTTCAGCTATTGCGCAAAGGCTGCCCCAATTGGTACACAGGCATCAGTGGTTGAAATCCTATAAAAAAAAAAATTAAAAAGTCAAATTAGGAGGGGGTTAAAAAAAAAATTGTTGGTCAATTAAGCAATCGTGGCTCAGATTGATCAATGGCCAAATGGATTTAAGTGACTCTGAAATGCATAGATCCATTGAAAGACCTGATTGCAATACCTTCCTTAAGGTGGTAAGAAAAGTAAAAATCTGGTGTGGTGCGTGCATCACAACTTTCCCTTACTGTCCTATAATAATTATCTTTTTAATATAATTTTAAAGAGCTCAGATAAACAACATTTGAAATAAATTCAGTAGCATCCACTTCTCCACATCTTCTTCCACTTAAGTACAATAGAATAGATTTTTAAACAATTTCAGTAGGTACAACAATTCTGTGCACTACCTACATATTTTAAGTTTGTCAAGTTGAAAATATATTTTAAAAGTTTCGGTTTAGTTTCCATGGAAACATTTTCTTTCCATTAAATAATATAAAAGTATAAATTATTAAGTTAATTTCTGCTTTTGTATTCTTAAATTACATTATTTCAGATGGTATTGTTCACAACAGATTGGCGGATAGGTAAGAGGAGGTTTGTTAGCATCCATCTCCTTTCGGATGCGCTCGGTTATCCGTCTACGGTCTTGTACTCCTCATAAAATATGCTGTATCTTTGCTAAATTGCTAATACTGGTCAACAATTCTATAATTATAATAATATAACATAATTTACTATAAATTGCATTCTTTTTAAGTTAAGCACAAATAAAATATTCTTTTTGTCATAACTTTTTCCTCTGCATTTTTTCGTTGATATACAACATACATGAAAAGTTAAAGGCCTTTATGAAGAATAATTTAGGCAAGTTTCATCAAAATTGTTGGAGCCGTTTACAAGAAATTTGTAAATTCCATGATATAATAGATATTTCCGGTTAGTCCGATGCGCTGTATCTTTGCTAATACTGGTCCGATTTTGATGATTCTTTAATTTTTTTTAGATAGTTTAATTACCTTTCATACAATTCTATTTATAATTTACCATAAACTGCATACTTTTTAAGCTAAGCGCAAATAAAATATTCTTTTCATCATAACTTTTTTCCCTGTATTTCCTCAGTGATGTACTAAATAAATGAAAAGTTAAAGGCCTTTATGAAGAATAATTTAGGCAAGTTTTATCAAAATCGTTAGAGCTGTTTTCGAGAAAATTGTAAAAAAGTGTAAAATCGATTATATAAAGTGGCACTTCCGATCAGTTGATTTTGACGAAAAAGTTGCTGTAACATCACATGCATGTACCTACCTTAAATACCTAATTTCAGTATCGAACAACTTTTCGTTTTGAGCTAGGCTGTTCACATACGCACAGACCATTTTGCGAGACTTGGTTATTTGGACTCAGAGGACCATAAAATGTGTATTTCCATTGAAAACTCGTAATTCGAAAATTTTCACGATCACAATACTTCACCTTACTATATACGAAGTATATAGGTAAGGGAAAGTAAAAATGGTGGTAGTGAATAATATATAATCATAAGTATTTATTCCATGCCTAATGAGGTAACAATTATCAGTTCGAGTAAATCTTACTATTTTTGGTCAGGATAAACTTTTTTTAAATATGGAAAGTTACCCTCCCTTCAAGCTACTTTGCTAGACACCCTGTGTACTGATGATTCCTCTAATCAGATACCTACAAAGTTTGTGAAGGTATGATAAGATTGTTGGCCTGCCTTGTGATATAGGTTTGGATAGGTTTTTCACTCTATGAACAGGCAACAAAAATCAAAATGACAATAATAAATACATGACAGTAAAATGAAAATGTGCTAAATAAAATATATAATGTAATTAAAAGCCTAATTTAACAAACTAGGAAAAGGTTGTGTTTATAAAACTTATTTTACTGCTAATATACTCCTTCTTAAAACTATACTCTCTGTTAAAAAAGTGGTTAGCAAAATTAGGTATAATGCTGGGTTGTAAAAATTGGCTTTTTCATCGTATATAACGGCTAAGTCATTGCGACATCGTTTTTATTAAAAAGCGTCAGCGCCATTTAGCAAACTTTACAAGAAACACATGAAACAATTTTTTCCAAATAACAATTTTTTTTTTTCATTGTATACATTAGGAGTTTATTTGCCTGGCAAAAACTTTTTAATTACAATATATTTTTAAGGCTTCTAGCACTGGTTTAGGCCAGAGTGACGAATGAGAGTCATTAGTATTTGGTGCTTACGTCATCAGTATTCAATTTTTAGACCATCTCCAATTTTTTTTATCGATATATCGTAAGTGGGAATCGATAGAGGTGGTGTTTACGTCCCATAATCAATTGAAACCTAAAATTCGAATTTTTGGCGCTTAAGAGCCTTTTTCAAAAAACAACGTCGATTAGCAAGTGTTGCAGAAATATTGTAACATGAAATTACAAACTTCACTACTAATTCAGGGGCAGCAGCAAAAGGATATTTATGTCTAAACAACAAAAATAAATTATTAGATCCTGGCTTTTGCAGATGATGTGGATATTATAGTGAGTACATTTAGGGATATGATCTAGGCATTTTTTAAGCTCTAAAGTGCTGCTGCTGGACTAAACATTGGTGAATGTGGGAAAAAACAAATACATATTTACAGGATCTCATGGAGCTGTCCAAGCCTCCCTCTAAATAGAGAGAGATTGGGAATAACATCTTTGGGTGGGCTTGGAGATTTAGTTTACTTAGATTCCCAGAGGAACTCTAGGAAGACCCTGGTTGCGATGGATGATGGTATGTCCACCGATGCGAGATCCATCTTGTGTATTCATAACTAGAGGGCTGCCAGCAGAGATGACTGGTGGACCAAACTGCAGGATCGTCACAAAAGAAAAAGATCTACACTAATTAGCTGTAGTTGGGAAGTTTTAATTTTTTAGCAATTATATTAGTCTATCTAATGTTTAAACAAATAAGTTAGTATTTGGTCAATAGCTGACATCGTGTAAGCAAGTATAACGAACTTCTGGCCGGTGTTTTCGACGTTGAGATCCAGAGGAAACCAAAGGCGAGAAAGACTTTGTGGAAAAAAAAGATGTGACAGCCGAAATTTGAGAAACATCATGGACCAGTTGACAGAACTGGACAATCATATTTTTCTCTTGATTTTTGGGAGAAATTCACTTGAAATTATGAAAGCCCTTGAGGTCAAATCTTTAGTGGTATACCGAAGTGTAATGAGAGTGCAAACCTCTTGATTCATCTGGGAACAACCTCTTGTAAGTTGGGAAGGTTAGGTCTGGGCAGGGAAGGGAATGACGAATTGACTGTCCCAACATTTTTTTTCTGCTGAAAGAATTGATTAATTGGAAAAAGCGATTCTAGATAAAATCAGATACAATAATAACAAAAAAAAATCTCAACTCGAAAAAGTATAATGGGCCTTAGGAAATCGCTCTGGGCATGGTATCATGGGCACGCCCTGGTATAATGGCCCATATAATATAAGATTTTCCTGCAAAAATCATTTTAAAACATTGGTTTGCTGTTTTACTATAATTACTGAAAAAAGTTTAATTTAAAATGATAGATTATTTAAAAAACAAAAGGTGTTTGCTATTTATTTTGTAAAACTTTTTAATAAAAATTCAGTGGTATTTTTGATAATCTAAATGAAATAGATATTTTAAAAAACTAAAATATATTAGATTACAATTAATTAAGGAAGCAAGTGTATAACACAGACTCGTGCTTTTAATTTTTTTTTTTATTTTGGTCAACTGTGAAGTGATACTTATAAGGTAATTCATTTTACTTTTGTTTCCGTTGCAGGTACCGGTGGTCAGAACAGCATCGATGAAGAGCTGAGTTCAAGCAGCTTCAGCTCTGCTAGTAGATGTTCACCAACACCTTCTGTTAACACTGATGCCCTGCTTGTCTTCCCAACTGATTCACTTTGACACGTGGCCTAAAATAGTGAATTTGTCACAGATCTCTTTTATTATTATTATTATCATTATATTAATATGAAGCTTGAGGCACACACATGCCTTATTAATATTTTCACTATGGGCATTTCGAATTTAAAGTCATTTTTTCTTACAAACTGTAAAGTTGTTTTTATTTATATTGTTATTATGTTTGGATGCATTCTTGGTTTGATACGTGCATGTTTATTTTATAATTATTATAAGACCAAGTTAAAATTTTCATTACATGGTCTCTATTTTTGAATTGGATTTTAGTTAACTTAACGGTTTTTTCTTTTGTGAGTGTGCTACCTTTTAAATGATTTATTGATCAAAATTCCTTATTATGCATTACCAAGATTTATATTTTTATAATGGAATTTTACTTTAATAGAATTATTAATTAGTTGATAATTAAATATTTTAAGCTAAAACTGTTTTATATTCTCTAAAGGATATCTTGATTTAATTATAAATAGAATACTAAACCTGAGATATAGTTTTATAATGCTCGTTCAGATAAATAAAACAGATGAATATCTAAGCATAATCTGTTGCAGTTCATAGCACCAAAGTTATAATTTATATATGGTTGAAATTAATTTTTAAGAATCGCAAAAGGCATAAATTACATTATGGTTGAACTATATTGACTGAAAATATATTTTCCCATTAGTCTTTAAGGTTTTTATATTCAATGTTGTTTGTTTTATCGGAGAAGTTAGAAATCAAATCTTTTCTATCCTGTCTGTAATTCTAAATTATTTTATAATAGAGAAGAAAATTAAATTAGGCAAAGAAGTGTGATTTGTAATTAAGTCGGGCTTTACATGAATTTTTTGAATGATTAGGTGGGATTCCTTAAGTAATTAAATTTTTTATATCTAATTATATTCATTTTTATTTTGTTTCATGTAAATATATTTGTTGACAATATTTTGATAAATAAAAACTAAATTTAATTGCTTAATAATGATGTAAATATAGGTTTTTTTAAATTTAGCTAACACTGAAATGAAAAAAATTGCTAATAATAATTCTTTGTTCGTAAGGTTTAAAAAAAAAAAATAATCAATTTGAATTTTGCTAATTTGAAAGAAGTGATTATGTTTTATACATGTCAACTTGTATCATATTCTCTCCTCTCGATATTTTATAATAAAGAGTAGATATTTTTTTTCAAAATTAATCTTGACACTCATCATAGTGTTATTTTAAAATAAATTCATACTATTGAGAGGAAACATTTTTTTTTCCTTTTTGAAATCCTAATTAATATAAATATATATAAAATCATTAATTCATATCATGATAAAGTTATTGTTAATCTATCAAAAATCTTTGCTATAATCTTTGTGATTAATATCAATTAATATTTATTAGATTGATACAAAGATATCTTAATTATTACATTGAATTCAATTGATTAATTATAAAAAAAATGCACAATAAAGAATTATGTTTAAGAATCTTTTCAAAATAATTATCCTAGTGAATTACGAGTATATATTTTCTTCTAAGAGTGAATGCTAAAAAAATCTTGAAAACTGTGTATAGAAACAAGGTATTCTTGATTCTTCCAAATGAGTTAAAAAAATCTCACTGTCAATTTTTCATAAGGGCTTATAAGAATTTTAAAAATTATTATACTTCAGGAAATAATTCCTTATATACTTCATCACTTTATTCGACAATTTATCATGACATTTCGGGGTTAGTCTTGCCCATTTTCAAGTTATCTTCCACTTTTACATCCCTATTTTTCAAATATGTAATATTATTGTCCTATTTTTCATATTTGTATAAGAAGAATCTTACCTGTCACCCTAGTTCTCCATTTACTATTGTCCTGCTGTGATGAGTGAATGGAGAACTAGGATGGCAGGTAAGATTGCATCTTAATTGCACTGGCCATTTGCATAGATTTGGTATTTTGCAACAAGGACTGATAATCTTTAATGAATTTTGTTCCTGTGATCCATCAGTGATCTATGATCAGTGAGGTTTGTGTTGAAAACTTTGTTTAAACAAAAAATAAAAATATGTTGTAAACTTAAATATAAAAATCAGCCATGAAGCATCCCTAATATGCATCTTTATATGTTTAATGCTATAACTTTAAAGGTTTAAAGTAAAATAAAAAAATCTTTTCCAACATTACAATATTGTAACAAATAACTAGTTGTGTGAAAGAAGAAAAGTTAAACAAAATTATGTTGTGGGTGTGAAATGGGTATGAGTATGAATCAGTATAGTTATTGATTTAAAAAAAAAGAAGTGTACAACTTTTTGTTAAATTAAAAAATTTCTACATAAAGAAAATAAATATGATAAATTTTGGTTACGCTTTAGTTACTTGGCAATTGAATTTTGTTGAATAGTTGATGTTTTAATTAATTAACTGATTATACTTACATCAATTATCAGTATTGATAAATAAAAACTCACTGTCAACCATGGTACAAGATTAAATACCTATGCTTCAGCCATTCTTAGTTTCTTAAACATAATTCTCAACGCAATTTTTATCAGTTAATTTATATTTTCTCCTTAAATTTCGAATAAATTTTCATTTTATAAAATATCGAACTTTTTTTCTTTAAATAGATTAACTTTGTTAATTCTAATTTTGCCTGAAGGGTTGCAATAAATTGTTATTAAATTCCAATATTTTTCATGAAGGCAAAAGAGATAAATGACCATTAAGTTTTATTAAGTGATAGTGCTCAAATAAACTTATTTGCTCCTGTTTGTTTTTGTCCCTAATTAAAAAAATTTAGGTTCCTAAAATTTTTTTTCTCAGTTTTCGAAAAACTACAAGTACAAAACAGACAGAATAAAAACATTAAAAAAAATTAATCACACACTATTTTCAAAAATTTGTGCTTTAAAGTTAATTTTAAAATATGTTTCAATATTCGCTTTACTTAAAAAAATTTTGTTAAGTGAAATATACCTTTGAAACTTTTTCTAGTGAAATATATCTACAACTATAGTAAATAGTTGTGTCGGCTTAAAGCTATTAAGCAAAAATTACAAAAGTTTCTGGTTAGATCTTGTTTATTAATTTTTTCTCCATATGTATTTACTATTATATTGTAATCTATAATATTGAAATCAAAAATAAATTCTTCATAGTTGAAAGAAAAAATTGTTTTTCATAAAAATATTGAAATCAAAGAATTAATAAGGATTTTCTTTACTATTTTACCTCAAGGTCACATTTAAAACTCAATAGCTTCAATTTATATATTTCACATTTGACTAAGCTTCCCTGAAACATCTAGAGAAATATATAGATTACAGCTATTGAGTTTTAATTGTGACCTATAGGCAAAATTAGTGAAGAAAACTCTTTTAATATGGTAGGTCAAATATTGAATATAATTCAGCAAATAATTTATAAATAAAAATTAGTTTGAGAATGTCTAAATGTGATTAATTCGGAAAGATATATAGGTATTAAAAAAAAAAAAAGAATTAAGCTAAACTGGATGTTAATGAAATGCTATATTAGACTAAGATTTGATTTTTTTTTTCAATAATTCTGATATTTGTGATCTTGAAAAAATTGATCAAAATCTGTCATTTATTTTTCTCAAGAAGTTATATGAAAGTGCCACGAACTTTTTTGTTTTTGATAATTGAGAAAAGCAAGTTTAGAAATTTATCTTATTAAAAAAGCAATTTAATCTTTTTTCTACTAAAGGTTTCCATCTTCATTTATGTCTCACTTTCAGTTTTTACCCTATCCATTAAAAATTAAGGGATTAAAGATTAATTTTTTGTTATTTTTCTTGTAATGAACCTATAAATATTTGCCTGATATAATTATTCAAGAACAATCTCTACTGTGTGTAGTTTAGAATTTGTTATTAGTTCCCTCTGAGCAATATTTTGAATTTAACAATTAATTTTTGGAAAAATTAAATATATTTACTTAATATTTTCTTTCATAAGGCTGCTATGACAGGTTTTGAAAATTTTTACCGATATTGAAAATATTTCATTTTGCTTTTCAGATAACTCCATATTTTTCCAATTTATTCAAAGCAATTCTTCACCATTTTTTTAATTTTCATTTAACACTAATCGATTAATTTGATTTTCTGAATCATTCTTTTCGTTTAGCTAGACAGATTCTAATGAAATTTCATTACCTTCCTAGTTGAATATCTGTGCCATACTTTTTATTTTGTAATTTAAATAGTCGGAAATCATGAATTGAAGTTACTGTCTGAAATTCCAGTTGGTTTCTTTTGAGGGTTTGTGAAAGAAGAGATCAGGATATTGCCAGCTCTGTGATGCGTCAATCATTGTCTGTTATCAAAATAGTTTTTCCAAATGATTATCTAGCAACTATCTATTACAATCAAATTTAATATGATTCGGAACTGTATTCATAGAGATAGTAATAACAATTAAAGGAAATGGTAAAATATAAAATAATTTTGTGTGATGTTAAAAATAAAACATAATCTGTCAAATATATTTTTTTATTTGTTTTCTCCAGTTTTTTTTTTTTTAGGGTTTGAATTTTCAAAAAAGAAATATTAAATTACAGGGAGAATTGTTCAATATGGCATAGGGAGGAGAAGAGGCAATAAAAGAAATCCTAAAATAGCGTAGAGTGATATGTAAACAGCCCTATATATATATATTTACTGTTTGCTTCACTTATATCATGGTATTTACTTTAATCAATTCTAAAACTGATCCATTCTCGCTTTATAATATTTCAACCTTTTTATTTATGTCAAATGATCTTTCTCCTGTTAGATTAGGTATATGTATAATGTGTCTGTTAATGAATATTAAGGTTATGTTTATCTATGGTAGTCTCAAATACAGCCAGGAAAAAGGAATGTGCCACTGTGATGATATCGTTGTGACAACTGTAAACTATCGAGTGTTCATATTTGTTTTTATTACAGTAGCTTGAGGTATGATTTATGAGTGTGATTCACTCAGAAATATGGCTTTCTTAGTGAATCACACTTTTGACATTCAGCCATTGCGCATATTGTCCTTTTAGGAACAGTAATAATAATGAATATGAAAAATGAATTTTTTCACATTCGATACTTTTATAAGTGTCAATTTTTTTTAAATTTATTTATTTGTTCCTTCTTTTTTTAAAAATTGTTTTCATAAAACACTTTACCAGCTATTATCCATATGGGCAATTCATTTAGAAATGAATCCAATTTCTGGTCAAAACTGACTGATATAATATTTTGTGATACTCTTAAAATTGTAAATAGACTTAACATAATTTTATAGGAACTTAAAATGCAACCAATATTTTTATAGGAAGTTTTTTTTATCATTCTACATCAAGATTTTTTGTTTACATTCCACTGAAAAAAAAAAACATTTAAATTTTAAGCCAGATAATCTGTATGTTATTAGAGAATGTGCTTCAATAATTTTTATATTTCATTCTATGTATTGTGATAAAATAACTTTTAATGTTTCTTCTTATTTGAAAGTCTTTTCAAAATATTGTATGTTGATATGCAAATAAATTTTTGAGGAAAAATATTTTTTTTGTTTTCACTACCTAAGTATCTTTCATATTTTTCATGCATAAGTTATTCGATGATGGATTTTAATGAAGTAGATAATGGCCTTTGTTGGAAATAGATCTTAATGAAATGGTTATGTACTATTTATTGTTATCCAACGTTTCGCCTCACATTGCAAATCTTAAATGGTCTGCATTAAACAAGAAATGAATAAGAGAAGAGACCCACCTCACTTGTGTCATATTTTTACCAATTTAATTTCTCCTGGTCAGTGAGGTATGTCTCTTGATTTGTCCTAAAGACCTACTCTGTGGGTCGGAACAGCAGCTAACAATAATTAATAAGCAATATACAAAACAATCGATTTCCATTCGCCTATATAGATCCCCTCCCTTTTTGACAACATTAAAAAGTCCTTACGTTCTTACCCCAATCTGCAATTTGCCTTCAAATCTCAGAACAAATTCTCTAACCTCTACACCCGTCTAAAAGATCCTATTCCACTCAAACACCGCACCCGTGTCGCATACCGATTCTCTTACTGCACCCCTAACTGCAACTCTTTTTATATTGGCAAAACCAAAAATGTTCCTCAAAGATCGCATAACTATGCGAACATTCCTTATCGTTAAACCATACATTTGATTTCGACAAAACTTCTATCCTCGCCACTGTCCCCAATTATGACAAACGACTCATCACAGAATGTATTTATATCCAACTATAATCCCTTCCTGTAAATCAAAAGACTGAAAAACAAAACTTATCCTTAGCCTATTCCCAAATATTCCATTTATTATCTTAAATGGATAATTATATCCATTTATTTATCCCCATATCACTAATTTTCTTTTATCATCTCCATTATCTTATGATTTATTTATTTTGAAGATTTTTATAATTTGTTTACTCTATAATTATATTTGTATTTATTCCTTTTCTTATTCAGTAACACATCTTTTTTTTTTTTTGTGACAACTTGTACCTACAAAACTTTCAAATTAAATTATTATATATAATCCCCCCCCCAATTTTCATTTTTTAACCGTCATGTTTGGTTTATTCTAATTGCATTGTTATTCAGTTAATCCTTATTTAAACCTTAACCAATATGTTTATCAGTAACTTTAACCAGTGTTTTATATCAATAGTTTTACCTTTTAATCCAGTGTTGCATTTATATCTTAATATCCGTCAAACCAATGTGGTGGTACCAATAATTATTTAATTATTAAGTTTACATAATTTTATACCTTACTACTTTATTTTTCTTATTGTTTACATCCATTTTTCCATGTATTTCATTATATCTTACATAAAAATCATTTATATTACTTATATTATTTTGAGATACTTTTCATACAATATCTTTGATTTCATTCATTATCTTTCTTTCTGTATTTTCACAATAATTTTAAATATCCCTTTTTTGTCATTATCTATTAACATATTTTTCTATATTCCTTTTTTTTTTCCGCATTAATATTAGCATATTATGATCAGCAAATTTTTTTTATGCTTCAATATTTTTAATTTTACTCTTTGTTTGCTTTTTTATTATTGCTGGCACTGCCACTGTTGTTGCATCTATTGTTATCTGTTTTTTTTTTTTAGCCCTGATGATGGCCTAAAACTTAGGCCGAAACGTCAGCACAGATTATAATAAGTTTTTTCTTATTTGTGTATTTATTTATTTACCGCAACCCCAACCAAGATTCTCCTACTTAAAAATAGTAAATTAAAAAACCATTGAATAAAATTATTATTATCTAAGATAATAAGTAACAAAAAACAAATCTTTCCACTAGTATTTTACCGCATACTTACTACACTCAACCCCTACAAAGGGATCCCTCAGGTATAGAGTCTATCTGAAAAACTGATTTTTAACTAAATTGGCTCACTTCTGCGGTAACGTCCGGCATGGTGTCATTTTTTGCGTATATTACGAATATCATAATTTGGAAATCGAAATCGGTACCTTTATTATGATTTTAGCCTAAATAAACTGTAAAATCAGCATTTTTTAAAGTTATTTTTTTATTTTTTCAGGGAATATGCATTTTCTCGAAAAAAGTTTCAAACAAATGTTGTTGAGCTTTAAGATTACCTATAAAAAAGGACTAGTTACATTTTAAGTAAAAATCTAATGGCAACGGACTGACAGAGCAATAAACCTGTGAAATTTTCGGTATTTCATGAAAAACCTGCTGTTAGTGGGTGGTCTTTTTTTCTAGGTAATTTCAAGAGAAACAACCTTTTTTTGAAACTTCTTGATAAAATGCATATTTCTATAAAAAAAAGAACACCCTCTTACAGCAGGTTTTTCATAAAATATCGAAAATTTCACAGGTTTGTCGCTCTATGGGTCTGTTATATATATTTTCTGAAAAAAGAAAAAATAACTTTAAAAAATGCGGTTTTTACAGTTTATTTTGGCTAAAACCATATTAATGCTACCAATTTTGATTTCTGTTTTATGATATTGGTAATCTATGCAAAAAAATTACACCATGCTGGACTTGACCGCAGAAGTGAGCCAATACACTTAAAAATCAGGATCTAGCTGATAGACTGTATACCTGAGGTATATCTTTTTAGCAAAATTAACGCTTCATCTGAGCATTCAGTATTTTTCATTTGAAATAAAGGTTTATCTTAACAAGATGAACACTTCAGATTTTTTTATATTAAAGCTTTCATAAAGACAACATTAAACTAAACTATCACTTACAAGTAACTTTTATACATTGTTACTATACTAATTAATAATTCAAAAATTCATTGGAAGTAGGTATCAAACAATGCATATCCAAAATGGAAAAAAGAGTATCTGGACGGATTGAGCAGAGGCTAAGACAGGATGATCCAAGAGTCAAAGGGCCAATCATCAAACCACTTATGATCAGTGAAGTTAATGGTATTAGTCTTAGAACATCGCAGGAAGGTAACCACATCACTTCCACACTTTATGGGAGGAAGAGGTTAGCCCTCAGACACTGCACATAGGAAGCCGCATACAGAGGGTACTAGCCACGTGACTTTGTGGAGGATGGAAAAACAGTCGAGGGGTATTCGGTCTTGAATCTGTATGCAAGAAATCTTAGGATAAGGAAGGTACTGAGAAGAAATAAGAAATCGTCTGTAGGAATAAACATCTCGGAAGAGACTGAGAGAAGAAATTGATTTAGACGATACAACTCTGGAGTATTTTTGTCAATGTGTCATCAAACATGGACATTGAGAGTTGTTTCAAATAACTTTTATTTTAAAAGTTATAAATCATATAACAGATTTATACATCAATTAATAAAATTTTACTTTATATTATTCATTCTTCAGTATTAAATATAATATTATTATTACAACAATTTTAAATCTCAAAAACCATGTAAATAGTATATTCATTCATATGTAAATTAATCTATAAAAGAAAGGAAATTTTTGGATTTAGTTAATTAAATTTTTTTTTTTGAACAGTTTATTATCTTGTCTTATTTACAAAACATATTTCTAATGAAATATCTATACATAGTTGCCTTCTTCTCCAGTAGAATGTTATTTTTCTTCAATAAATTCACCAGCAATTGTTAGCCTTATATGAAACGGTTGAGCAGGACAAGTAAGTAGCTGATATTTACTAGATGAACCCAAACTAGTATCAACAGAGGATGCCCTGATTGATTCAAGAAGCTGCTGAGGATCGAATTGTTTTTTGGCACTTCTTAAACCAACCAACTCACGAACGTACTCTGGCAAGCTTTCCTCAGGTTCTGATGTTGAAGTCTAAAAACAAACATTTAAAAAAAAGTTAAAATGATGGAGATATTGTTAACCACAGCTATAATCAAAAGGAAAATAGTTGGAGATGCAGTCAAGAAAAAAACACACAGTAAGCTATAAATACTGCTTTAATGTGTGCTGACATTGGTACCTGCCTACGTTGTAGGCCTTCCATCAGGGCTACACAAAACAAGATGCAACTATGATAAAAAAAAAAGGGAAGAATAAACATAATAGGCATTACATAGGGAATATAAAACAATAAAATAGAATACATAGAAATATATAAAAAATGAAGAAGTATGTGATATGAAAAATATGTCAGTATATATCCATAAAATATGAAAAACATAATAGAATGCATAAAGATACGAACATAAATAGAGTATAAAATAAAAAAGATAAGCATAAATAGAATCTTATAATAAATTGCTAAGATAAAAAGTGGCCCACTTCCGTACATGTCGTCATGACAATTTAATTCCATGGATGCAAGTTGACTATACAAACTTTTTAATAAGAGTGAAAACGTTCATTTTGTTAATAAAATTTGAGGATAAGAGGAAAAAAGTGTGAAAACGAGAAACTTTTTTTGCCATTTAGACAAAGTTGTTGTTGTGATCCGGTTTCTTGAAAAATTCTGCAAGAAATGAGGCTGAACAACATTTAAAAGATTATTATTTCAAAGGCTATTTTGTATTTTAGCCAGTTAATAATCTTAAAAAATATGAGTTAATAGCATCTGTATTGTCATTGTATTTAATTATGTTTATCCGGCTGTTGTATGCTGCAATCTGTTTCCCATGTTTTATTAGAGAAATGAAGTGGAATAAATAATATTTTTTATATTTTTCCCAGTGATTAAATCCATCCTTCGGGTGGGCCCTAACCCTCGAGCAATTAATAAAAAAATTGAAACATTGTTGAGCAAAAGTGCCACTAAATTAATTTTAATAAAAAATTAAAACAAAGAAGATGCTGCTTCTGAAAACTGATGAATGGCTGCAGAAAGGAAAATAAAATATCGAACTAACAATCCGAACGAAGCAAAACAAAGAAAACGTTTACAAAAAAAATGAATATCAGAGGACGAGCTGCTAAATGACCACAAAAAATCACTTCTTTCACTTTTCTTCATCTCTTTTTACCTCAGCACTTCATTTTCCATGTTTCTTATTACCCTATCATATTCCCAGTACTGAAGATTTTATTCATTTGACCATACAGTCCTTATGTGGATCCCTTAAAAGTCTCAATGCCTTTTGTCACAGAACAAACCTACAATCTAGTACTTACTTACTGCGTAGCTCTACAGCCCGGGGTGGGCCTTGGTTTCCTGAACAATAGATCTCCAGATATTCCTATCCTTAGCCTTTTCCTTCCAGTTTGTTACTCCCAACCATTTGAGGTCATCCTGCACATCATCCATACATCTTCTCCTAAGTCTTCCTCTTCTTCTGGTCCCATAAATTCTGCTTTGGAGCATCTTTTTTGGCATTCTATCAGACGGCATTCTTAGAACATGCCCTAACCATTCGATTCGGCGGGATTTTATAAAGCTCACAATATCGGTATTGTTGTAACTCGTACAGTTCATTATTTATTCTTATTCTCCATTCTTGAATTACTTCATCGAAGAACGGCCAAATATTTTCCTAAGTATTTTCATCTCGAAGATTCTTAATGCATTTGCGATGGTAGTAGTAAACGTCCACGTTTCAGCAGCATATGTAAGAATAGGCCTAATTAAAGTTATGTAAAACCTTACTTATATTTTCTTTGAGAGCAATGATGTTTTAAAAAACTTTAAATTTGCAAAAACTGCACGGTTAGCGGTCATAATTCTTTTTTGTACTTCTTTTATCATTTTATTTTCTTTATTTAATTCTGACCCCAGGTAGGTAAAGGAATTAATGTTTCCAAAAACATGCCCTTCCACCACAAGATTATGGGTAAATCTTAAATTATCTGGAGCAATGCACATATACTTGGTTTTCGAATCATTTATTTCAAGGCCCATATTCTTACTCTCAGTATTGAGGCTATTGAAAATTTCAGTAAGGATTTGAACATCCTACAATCTAAAATAAAATAAAAGGTATAAGCATAAATTTGTAGTAGAAGTTAAATAAGCCAAAAGAATATAAAGTTGAATAGTAAATAATGTAAATGTGAAGATAATTGTAAGTTAGCATCAAATAAAAGGAAAAGAGATAAATATAGAAACATAAAAAAAAAAAAAAAAAAAAAAAGAGGAGTATTGTTGCTGAGATATAACCATGGAAGAAAAAAGGAAATAAAAAAGGAGAAACAACTTACTGACTGATCAAAAGAACTTGAAAAAGTGAAAAGATCTAACATTAAACAGGAAGTTATGGTGCTGCCAGCAGAAGGAAAAGGGTTAAAAAGTAATGAAATGTTAAAGTTCAATTCTACAAGGGCAACACTGTTTCATCTCACTCTGATATAGAAGATTCTCGTACTTTGTTGTACCCATCCTTTGTTGTAACAATCTGCATTTTAAAATATAACTTTTTTCACCATTTCAGCTATTTCTATTTCAACAGGTTATGGGGCCAGTTAGTAGACTATCTAATAATCGTTAACGAATAGTGAAATTTGGTGAATGTGCAATGTGAGTGGAAGTGTGTTTCGGTTGTTAGATTAGGTGTGTAATAATGGCTTCAACAAGTACTGATGTTTTACCCAAGGTATGTTTGGTATTAAACTTTTTGAAAGACAAAATTGGTATTTTAGAATTAAGTTGGTTTTAGAGCAAAATAAAGTTCTTTATGCTATTACTTAGGATCCTCCGACCAATGATTCTGAGTTGAAATTTTTTAAAACTGCTGATATAAAGGCCCAATCTATTTTAATTGGTGTTATATGTAGATGAAAGATGTATATGAAAGATAAAACTACAGCAAGAGACATTGTGGGCACTGTTTCGAGAACTTATGAGAAAACTAGAATAAAAAACACTGTGATGTCTCAGAAAGCATGCAGAAAGATGGAATATAAATTTTAAAAACCTCTTCAGGAATTCCTTCAAGAATTTGAGTCTATGACAGCAGATTTACGGTTGGCCATGTTAAGATTGAAAATGACGAATATTATATAGCAGCTGCTTAGGGCTATGCTGTCTGAATTCAATTCATTGGTTTCGGCTCTTGATATTTTGTGTGATAGCAAACAAATCTGAAATCACCCTAGACTACGTTAGAAACACTCTGTTAGCTGAAGATAGACAGAACCTTGAAGAGGAATGAGACTCAGCCTCGTAATGCATTAGCCTCATCATTGTAATTATTCATCTTCGAGATCAAATACCACTTTTATATGTTACTATTGCAAGGCTAAGGGACACAGGAAAAAATATCGTCCAAAGTTAATGAACAGGAACAAAGCTGTTAAAGATAATGGTTTTGTTACTCCCCTAGATAACAACATTAAAACCTCCCATTGTGAACAGCAGACAGACCCTTTTTTTGTTATAGACAGTGGGGCTAGTTGCCATCTTATTCAGAGCTGTTTTAAAAAGTTTATAACTAATTTAAATAAAGTGAATATGGACATAAGTATTGCTAAGACAGTTAATAAGGGTAATATATCCTACATTTCTGATTTTTGTGACTCGATGAACATCTATGTCTTTGTTCGCAATGATCTGTCTTTTCAGTTGGCATCCACATGATGGTATAGAAGGATCAATCTAATTAGGGATTGATAAATTATTTGCCACTTCTATAAATTTGTTTTATTGAAAACTAGTTTCGAATGTTATACATTCATCCTCAGTTCTAAGAATAGAACTAGTTCTAAGAATTCAAAAGATACCAACTATATTTTGAATTGCTTATTTTTGAATTTTTTGTGTGTTCTTAGAACTGAGGATGAATGTATAAAATTCGAAACTAGTTTTCAATAAAACAAATTTATAGAAGTGGCAAATAATTTATCAATCCCTAATTAGATCTGTCTTTTAATCTTCTATCAGTTCTGATGGCATTCTCAAGAGTCAGGAGACAGCCAAAATATTTATAAGATTTTGTAAATAATGCAGCTTTAAAAGCTTTAGTTCTATCAGCAACAGCAGATATGTTTCTAATGAGTATTCTGAGGTAATTAAGGATGAAGGTTGGAAATAGGCCATTGATGAAGAAGAGTTACAATCAATGGAAGATAATGGAACAATAAGATCGTGTAATGCCCTCCTGATGCCTCAGTAATCAATAGTCATGTTTTCACTACAAAGATTGTTGATGGAGATCTAAAGAAGGCTCGACTTCTTATGAGGGGCTACAAACAATCTTCACTTGATAAGAATGAGAGGACATCTTCGCACCTCTTGCAAGTCTTACTTGCTGCTGCTGCCGAACAAAGTCTGCGTATTCATCAACATAATGTAAGGTCAGCATTCTTAAAAAGCAACCTGCCAGTGGCTGTTATTATGAAGCCTCCTGATAGGCTCAAGTGCAGTGATGTGAAAGTGTTAAAATTAATAAAAGCTTTACATGGTGTTAAACACGACCACAAAAGCAATGGTTAGTATTTAATGTGCAGATGCATACCCCTCCTCAATCGCCAGACATAAATATTACTGAAAGTTTATGGTACAACCCTCTATCACAATGTGAGAAAACATCACATCACCGGTGGACACCATTTTAAACTACTTTTGGTTCAAGAAGGGGAAATAAGCTAGATTTTGTTAAAATTCTTGTCCATTAAATGTCGCGATGTCTACAAGCTATTATTTATGCCGATGGATTTGTAATGAAATATTAAATTTAGTTTTTATTCAAAAATTAAAAAGAAAATAACAATGAGTAAATACTTTTTCAAAGAAGTTTATTGATTTTAATTTTTATTCAATCAAGCTAAGAAGTTTTATATAATATAAATAATTTTATATTTTAGGTTTATTACTTTCAAAAATAAACATTTGTAATTGACCAAGAAAAAAATAAAAAATTAACCTCACCAAATTTGAGGTATTATAAAGTGTTTTGGAGTCATTATGCCAATTGCTATATAAAAAAAAAAAAAAATAAGTTTCCTGTTTTGTTTTTTTTTATTCATAATTATTTGGAAATAATATACCATAGTGTAATAATTTGCTGTTACAGTTTTCAATACACTTCATAATTTTGAGAAGTACGGAGAAGTTTTCATTTCCTTAGCAATTAGTTTTTGTTTTTTTTCTCACCACTGGGAATAAACAATAAAAGCCCTTCTGGTTTCTTGGGTGATATTATAAACCATACCCATGTATAATTCCTGTACCAAGGAGAAAAAACTAACTAAAGTTATGCAATATTATTTAAACTTATGCTATTATTAAGTAATGCTGCAACTAGAGGCAGATAATAACCAACTTTATGGACTTTTGTCACTCTTTTCTGTTTTCTGCAGTCGGGTTCCAATTACCAGAATGCTTTCTACCATCCCATCTGCCCACTGCAACAATGTAATGTTATGCTATTATTAATTTCCGCTACAACAAGTTAGTGGATATTGGTCTGCTTCTTGATCTTTTGTCATTCTTCTCCGTTAAGGGCAGCCACGGTCAATGAATGGGTTTACTAAGTTTACATGCTGATTCAGTTTGTCCAAAATCTGCTTTAAAGGCGTCTACAAGGAGTAATGCCTAATATAAACTGCAATGTTCGGAGGGAAGGCTACCCCACTCCCGTCCTGGGCACGCCCAAAAGGTATATGCACGAGTAACTTGTAGACCTGTACTAATTTTGGAGTAAGCCTCCTCTCTTTACCAAAGGTAAATATCTTATTGGACTCAATTACATAAATGATAGGGATTGCAATGCAAAAAGAGAGAATATATGGTCTATAAAAATATTTTGGATAGTAGATGGTCTACTGTATTTTTGATTAATATATTGAGCAGTAAAATAAAGAAAACTTACAAAAAATAAATATATTTGTTTTCACAAAACTACGAAAAATTAGTAGATCATACTTACTTCAGACAAAGTTGAATTTGGCGGCCACTCCAGGACTGGTGACTCAGAACTGTTTAGGCTGAATGTTGGTCCATCCTCACCACTTTTTTCATTTCCATTTTCTCTTTTTATTGACACAGATTCATGACTAGCTTTTACAATATTCAATAGGTGATTTAGAGTTTCAGTGTGCCTTGACAATTTCTCTACTTCTTCAGATAAACTACTTTTATCATCATTCGAATTATCATCACCCGTGACTTTAAAATGATCATTTGATTGATTTTGAAAGTTTTCATCAGCCCCTTGAACAATCAGTTTACTAGTTTCACTTGTTTCATTATCATAGTACCCTGAAATAAAATTAATAATGTTTATATCATATTTACTACATATTATAATTACTAACAAACTTAAAAGGCTTATCCAGAAGAAACTAAAGAAAAAAAATTGTAAGCAAGTAAACTTTTGATAGACCAGTTTTCCTTCAACCTTGGGTCTGAAGAAATACAAACAATGGTTTTATGTTTCTGAAGGGTATAGAATTTTTAACAAATGGCTTAGTATTACGAATATTATTTTCAAAATTAAAATATTTTTCAGAACCTAAACCTTATTTTAATCCTTCTTTTTAAGATAGGTTTTCAAATGAATCATACATTAATATACACCATGATCACAAATTGAACCTGATTACAGTTAGCTAAAAATACAGAGAAAGAAAACATAGCGGAAGTTCAAGACAATATCTATAATTTTTGGTTTATTATTTTCAATAATAGACCTTTGGAATCGACCAAAGAAAACCCCTTTTTTGTAAACCCTCCCCCCTCAAAATTTGAGGTTTTATGTTTCAAGATACATAGAATCCAAATATCGAATAAAAAAAAAAAATCCATCCGTCCGCGGCTTTTCTCCGAGACTATTGGACTGCCGATTTTCTTGAGATTCGGTACCAATGTCACATGTCACCCCAGGATGATCCTCTCCCTCAAAATTTGAGATTTTACGTTTCAAGATACGTAGAATCCAAATATCGAATAAAAAAAATCCGTCTGCAAAAAAAAATTGTTTGGTGCTTTTATAGTATTAATAAGAAAGCTGAAAAAATTCCCTGCAAAAAGGAAAAAATCATTTAAATCAGACTAACATTAGTTGAGATATAGCATAATGAACCTAATAGACTAATTCTCTGGATCCGCTGGTCATCGTGGCCCTAGGCCACTTGACTTATCTATTGGGCTTCTTACTTCTTCGTATATCTCTGCTTTATCCATCCTTGGATTATTTCTGCACTTCCTTAGTTTTTCCTTTTTTTGTTCATACTGAAGTGCATATCAAATATTTACTCTATATCATTTTACTCTCTGATTGCATATCCTAACCATCACAGCCTACTTGCATTGACACAGTTTTTTCTTAACACTCCTAGTTCGTCACGGCGATCATCCTGGGACAAGCTTCAAATTTCTTTTCCTTGGTTACTGCTTAATTTTTTTTACTTGGACAGAATAGATATTTTTGAAATATTACTAAGTGGAATAATAAACCATTGTGTAATAATTTGCAGCGTTTTTCTAATTTCAGATAAATAAAATTTAGCAATAACATCATTACCATAAGCAAAATATTTGATTTAATGAAATGGTAATTTGATTATTTATTACAGAAAATATAAAATTTAACAATCACACCCATTGAATGCACACCATAGGTCAAATAGCAATAAGGTAAATCCTGGGGAAAGAAATAAATATAGATTTTTATTTTTAAACAAATACAACAGGTGTAAGACCTATGATTCTATATTTTGTTTGTGGCTGCATAGAGCTGTGTTGAGTAAACCTTAACTTCAGTCAGTAAAGCTGTCAGAGCCACAACCACCACCTACTTCTTGATATTATAGATAATATTAGAAGTATCTCTTTCCAATCCCTTATCCTCGAAGATCTGAGTGGTAGACAAAATTCAATATCCACCTACAGCCAAGTTGCTGTTGGTACATTGGAGCAGAGAAGCAACTCAATGAAGAATATAAAAGGAATTTAAGATTAATCTTAACATCCTTTCAATGAAGATAATGGTCGTATAGAATGGGTGCCATGGCATACGGGAGTGACAGAGCAAGCCTCAGTTATGGAAGACTCTCTAAGGGGTTTGGGTTTATACTAATCAATGCATACTTATTCCTTGGCAAGTTAGAGAAGTGGGTCCCCACTCTTTCATAATTCAACCTTCTCTAACTTTCCTATGAGTAAAATGCATTTTATTTTTCCACATTAAAATTGGTAACCACTAATCGAGAAAGCCCAGCCAATAATAAACGTATTAAATTTAACTTCTTCATCTTTCAATTTATTTTGCATGGAAAAATTGTATTTTTAATTATTTTTTTTTATTTAATATATTCATTTGTGTTCTATTTCGTTTGAGAGGGGTGTGACCTAGAAAGCTCACAGTTTCTAACAGTTAAGTATACAGTATACTTAAAATATCTTCACTTTTAGTGCAATTCATCCCACTCTTTAAGAACCAATTGACTGACAGAGGGTATGGAAATTTTGGAAAACCTATTGACCTAAACTCACAGAATATCAGATGGCTTGTCCTGGACCTTTCTAGGCCATAGAATTGTTCCATGGATGAAAAAAGTTATATAAAAATGTTAACGCCTATGCCATGCAAACTGGATGAAAACAGTTTCTAAACCTCTCCAAATAAGTTTTATGTATAATTACTTTTAGAACTGCTCTTTTTTGATGCCACTTTTTTCTCCTTTTTCCTTGAACTTAAAATATCTCCTTTTGAATTTTTTGATTTTTTCCAAAAATCTTTCTCTTCTTTCCACTCATAGCAGCAACGAAGAGCACCAGGATCTATTGGATGAGCCTCTAAAATAAATTATATTTGTATTAATTTTTACTTTCATATCACATCAGTGGAATTTCTAGAAATTTAGTTATCTAAGAATAATAAAAAACAGATTAATAATATGATATTTTAGGAAACTTATATATCAACATTTTTTTAATTTCTCTTACCTATATATTAAATATATAGTAAGGGGAAGTATTGCAATCATGAAAATTTTTGAATTCGAGTTTTCAACGGAAATACATGTTTCTAGTTCTCCTTAGTCCAAATAACCAAGTCTCACAAAATGGTCTGTGTATATGTGAATAGTCTACCTCAAAAGCGAAAAGTGGTACAAAACTGAAATTACATATTTGAGGTAGGTATATGCCTGTGATGTTACAGCAACTTTTTCATCCAAATCGACCAACCGGAAGTGCCACTTTATAGCATCAATTTTCCAATTTCAATTATCATCATTTTTACAATTATCTCAAAAAGGGCTCGAACGATTATGATGAAACTTTTTTAAATTATTCTCCATAAAGCCCTTCAACTTTTCATGTATGTAGTATATCACCGAGAATAAAGTTATGATGAAAAGAATATTTTATTTACACATAACTCAAAAAGTATGCATTTTATGGTAAATTATATTTACAATCATATGAAAGGTAATTAAATTATCTAAAAAACAAAAAAGGAATCATCGAAATCAGATCAGTATTAGCAAAGATACAGTGTATTTTATAAGGACTAGACCCCAGATAGAAAGCCAAGCGCATCCGAAATGAGACGGATGCAACCAAACCACCTCCCAAAAAGTCACCAACCTGTTGTTAACAATAAACTATGTGATAATGTAAAGTAAGAATACAAAAGTAGAATTAACTTAATAATTTGTTTAGAGAGGATGTAAATAAGTGAATACTGCTGAGTTTATTTTGAGTAGTGTTTATGTGAACACTTTAAAATTATGTTTAAAAGATTATTATTACAGGGTGGTAAGGGAAAGTTGTGTGATGCACGTACCGCAAGAGATTTTTTTAAAGGGAATGACTAAAATCTACTTAACTTAAAGGCAATAAGTAATATTGTTAAATGTTCACATTTATACCATATATAAAAAATGTAAAATTAAATATCTATTAACACAAACATAAAATCCTAACACAGCTGAGGACACACAAATCAAGTTCAAACCTCCATGTATGAAAGGCAAAGCATGATTCCAGGAAATCCCAGCATTTAAATTAATGAGGTATAGGAGGGAGATAATGAATGCTGTTCCAATGGCTTTGGATTGATAGGATTGGATATGTTTAATATCCAAAAATTTAGTTGTCCTCAGGTTTGGGTTCATCACAAATACCAGTCAATGTGTTAGGTTTTTTTTTCATGTTTCACTTTTTTTTTTTTTTTTTCATTAAGAGGTTATGATTTAGTGAAGCATGAGAAGATTTGTTTGGAAGACTATATGGTTAGCTGGATCATCAGTTGAGTTCTTGTCTTCCCAGTCTAGGATGGAGAGTTTAATCTTAGACTTTTTTTAAATGGAAGCCTAAGATTGCATACAGTGTTGGAAAAAGATAATGGTAAGGCAGGACTAGCAGATAAAAATCTGTGGCACGGTATAAGTCTTATGCTTCCATTACCATTTTTTATTTTAATCTGATTTTACTGATATTCAAACTGAAAGTATCTTTGGAGGTTCAAGGAAGGAATTTCAGGAATTCAGAAGGATGAAATAGCTGTACCATTAGCTAACATTCCCAGGAAGGAAAGTTAGGAAAACAATCAGTGTAGTAAGTGTAGAGGAAAGGAAACGGGTTGCTTACTGCCTTATTCTGTCACTCTCATTGGAATAACAATCAGAATATTCTCAATAATCTCAGAACTGTGAATAAAATTTGAAATATAATGGTTTAGAATTTGAAAAGCTAATTAGCATGTTATACTTCAACAAAAGATTGTGCAATGTTCATAAATGCATCAAAGCTTTCTTTCTTTTTTGCTTCCTCAAGCTAAGGATACGCTGTGTGGTCAACAGTTTGTTCTTTTTAAACAGAAGAATGTCGTGAGCAGAACCTGAAACTGAAGTGAAAGAAGATTTTAAGGGATAGGGGACAAATGGTGAAGGAAGATTTTTTTAAAAAAAATAAACAAGAAGAATAATCAGAAAAAATTTCCTCTTTAATATCTTGTGGGTTCTGATGAACACCTGTAATGTGGGTCTAAATATAAGTTTTGTTTTATTTAACATGAGTTTAGGGCTGGAAATTGATGTTTTGTCTGGTCAATATTATTTGTATAATATTTCTCTTTACCACAAAATACTTAAGAAAGCTGAGTATAAATAAAACTAATATAAATACACTGGGCAAAAAATTTAATTGTTATTTCAGAAGTATAATTTTTGTAGTGTTTAATAATAATGTAATGATTATTAAAAAAAAAAGTTTAACCATTTAATCAGCCTTACTTAATGTATTCAATGTAAAATTCACATCACAATCCATCAAATTTAATATATAAAATAATTCCACTTCATTCTCTTTAATTACAGTGAATGACATTTATTTTTTTCAAAATAATTTCACTAGTTTTTAACTAATTTTGGGGGCTTCTTATATAATTTCACCATATATTATGTCACCCTGTATGCATTTTGAGAAAATCAAGTTTTGAGCTTCTAATTTCTGCGGTCTATGGGTATTTTTCAAACGCTTCAAACCGACCATCCACATTAATGACTGTTACCACCTTATTTTACTCAATGATATGAGCATATTGACGTGTATAACTCAATTTTGGAAAATATGTGGCTCTTCCCCTTCTCCCGTGGACTCTTAAAATTTAATAAATGGTTCGAACTACTTCTGACAGAGTGTATTTTGTTAATAACAAATAATTAATAAGTCTACAAATATTATTTAGAATTTAATAACACACTTTCAAAACAGCTGGCTAATTACCTATCATAATCATCAGTCATATTTTTCACCGCTTCAGAGCAGAACTATCCTATCTCCAAATTTGGCTTTTACTGTTTTTCATCACTTTAAGATATTTCTAACTACTGCGGGCTGGACGCTGAAGTAGCCCATCTCTATCTACAATACCTAAGGGATTACAGCCAAACGGGAAAATACTTGGTTTATACATTCATACAATGAAACGATAAAAAATAAATTAATTAAAAAAACCTTCTCTAAAATTTAATTTTTGGAGTAAAGCTACTTATGCTCTGAAGTGGCAATTTAAGCCATTCAATATTTACACTCGATTCAATTACTCTAAAAACTTTCAAATAGTTTTTACCAGTATTGAAGATATAACCTCCAGCATCTAATACACACTGCCTCCCAGAGGGAAGAACATGTACTCTACCACTGCTACCATCATTATGAATAAAGTTCTCAGGATCAAATAACAAATAAAGATATTTTGTGGTTTCAGCTAAAAAAAAGGATTCCATTCTATTCTCTTGAGTATGATCCCGGGCATCTTTTATCTAAAAATAGTAGTATTAGAGTTTGAAAAATGTTTAATTATACAATAGATCCATACCTATCACAGGAAGAAATTTTAGTTTCATTATCATCTAGGCTGTAATCTTATTTCAAAGATCACTTGTTCATTAGATATTTTATAGTACAATAAGAATGAGTTTAATTCCCCATTTAAGCTATAGGGAATAAATTTAAATCAGCCATCATGTTTAACACTAGACCTAAAGTAAGTTTAAGAGGACCTACCTACATTCAGGACCCTCAATTGCTCTAATTAGGTTTGCCTAAGATAATTATATGGATCATAAATGAAAAAAAATATGAATATCAAAAATTAATTTATTTCATTATTCATTAGAATATGTTCTAAACTGTATATTGTTCCTGAAGAAAACAATCAGGAAAAAAAATCAAAACTTTGTATCGTTAGAGAAGGAAGGAAAGTGAAGTGCCGAAAGAAGATAAAATTTTGTAGCAATGTACGAAAAAATTAGCAATACGCTGCAATGGAGTCACATTATTATTTAGTTTTTCAACGATCAAGATTCATATGGCTTATTAGGGATAAAGGTTATTAACGCGATTTTTTTCTGCTCTAATTAAACAATTTTATTTCTTATTTTAAGTATTAAAATGGGTGTAAAATACTTTTTTTTCCTCCCCATTTGTGAACTGAAAAATCTGGAGCAGGAGAATAAGTTAAACAGTTTTTTCAGCTTAAAATGTTGAAACCGTCAATTTCTAATGTGTTATGTATTGAGGATACTGGGATTGAAGGAAATAATTAAGATTCATAATAGTAATTAAATAAGGAATAAATTAAATAGATGTCACGCGGTTTAGCAATATCAATATTAACCAGTTTCTTTTTCGGACAAAGAAATATTTACAAAGTCGGGCGCTATACCTGGAAGGTGGGGGGGGGTGCAGTTCAAGACCGCCAATAGGCCGCTTAAGATAAGCGAAAGTAAGAGCACCATAAAACTAGAGATAGGACAGGTCGACATGGTGTAATAAAATCTGCCGCCCAAGGTTACAGAAAATAGGGAAAATAGAGAAAGGAGATCAAACATCTTCGAAGTCCTTTTCAAATATTCTTATAGCGTCCGCCAATAAGATGTCCCAAAAGGAGAGTGGGGACAAAATTCATCTTTTCAAGAAGGAGAATCGGAAAACAGTATAAGAGACAGAAAAAAGAGAAATAAATGAGAGTTCTGGGGAGAAGGTTGAAGTGGATAGTTCTGGGTAGAAAGTGGAAGAGTGAGTGGAGTTCTGGGGAGAAAGTGAAAGAGTGATATAGTTCTTGGGAAAAGCCAGAAGACGGAGGTTCGCAGAGGGAACAGTGGAGCAGTCCATCGAGAGACAAAGTTCGAGCTAGAGGCCATTACAGGAGAAAGAAACCTAGACCATCGAGCCCCGGCAACTATAAGATAACATCTAACTATAAGATAAGTGCTACTCCTTTGATTCATTGTGTACATCAATGTATAATGTTATGTGACATCCGGATAATATTTTAAATAAGCAAGAGTTCTCCCAGTATTCTCAAATACATATGTTACAGTCCGTAGATTTTTGCAATGAGAGTAATTTAGATTAGAAATTAGTAAACCAATAGTTTAATTAAAAACGTAACGTAAATAAAGTAAGATCTGTAACAAAATCTACCATTCTATTTACCCTGCATGCCATCATCTAGTTAATTAAGTGAAATGGTGAACACAACACCCTTGGAAAGGTTCTTCAATTGTATTTATAATATCCCAAGCTATTGACCATAGCAGGGAGGTCTGCGGTCTCTAGCCTTTTATGTTAAAATATAGTTTGATTGATTGGCTCCCTTATGGAACCGATGCAAATGGAGATTAAATTAGATCAGTAAATTAAGTAACTGTGGTTTCTGGAACCCCCACCTGCCTTAGAAAAGCAATTTGCCAGAAACATAGCAAATGTTTTATCTGGTAACATAGACAGTTCTAATTTTGTCAAGGAACATAATGAAATCTAGGGAACTAGTTATCAACTGAAAAAAACGACTTATAATAAAGGAATAATAACTCCAGAAATAAGAGCTTGTGTGTGTGCGCGTGAGTGTGTGTGTCTGTATGTGTCAACAGATGGGCGTCGCAACGCTGAGTGGCATTTTCCAGATACTTCTATCTTCGGAAACTAGTAACCAAATTCAGGGTCACTTTTTGAGCCACTGATTTATAGTTTAATAGGCGTACAAGGAAGTCATGGGATGTCCACATCAGATATTTTATGTTTATATTTGTCCTTTAACATACTCTGAAAAGTAAATGCTTTGCTTGAAAAGCCATGCCGATATTATTTTTCAAACCCAAGATATAAAATAATCAGTTTCAGGGTGTTTTATTTATTATTTTTTTCTGTTCCTAGTGCCCACTGAATGAAATGGTTGGATGCTTATCAACTTTTTGTTTTCGCCCATCACTCAAAAGATTGTGATCAAAATCAGGGATGGACACACCATGCACTTCCCTTGTGAGAGGTAAAAAAAGAAACCATTTTTTTTTTTTTAAATTATGATTACTTTTTGTAATAATAACCTTTATTATTAGTTCTTGTCTCCACTCAAATTATTCAATCCTCTTCTTGGGCTAATGATAGCTTAAGGATACCTTTATATTCTCCCGTTAGAACTAGCCCTTGATTCTTAACGCTACTCTGGTACAAATAGGTGGATAAATGATAAATAGAAACAAAAATCAATAAGAGCCCTGGACCCAGTTCCTGAGCTTATAAAGGCCAAAGCACATGAAGCAAAGCATCACCTGAGAACATGATCCACCGGTATGAAAATATGAAATTAAGAAAAAGTGGTCAAAATGATGACCAAGGCCCACCCAATGGTGTTAGTAATGATAAGAGATTATCACCATAGTTAAAGTATTTATACAAATTAGTCATCATACTTAAAAAGATCATATGAACTTATATTTCACATAAGAGCAATTGGAAATTAAAAGATAATAAAATTGCAAGGACAAGATATAATCACATGGACTTAGTAAATTCAGTTGGCATCCGCATGATGGTATAGAAGGATCAATCTAATTTATCAATCCCTAATTAGTAAATTCATTTTTTATTGTGCAGTCAAGGCAGTTATTTACACAATAGTTCTTTGCAGGTATGTTATAATAAATAATATATAAATAAAATTCTTTCAGCGTAAAATGCTAAAAAAAATATAAATAAATCATTAATTTGCATTATCTTTTGACTGATCTTTGTCAGCATTTTCAAGATTAAGTATGAGAATGAGACATTATATTTTATACCACTAGCAAATTTAGTTTTTAAAATAGAAAGAGTAATCTTACCGTCGCATATCCACATGGAGTCTTGGCACTATGCTGTAAACTGCGGAGGATATTAAGACCGATGTCCAACATAAAAGTGTCACCTGTCGCTCTATAAAGATACATAGCTGATTCTGCAAGTTCTGGGCGAAGAGGATAACTTTCTCTAAAAATTGAAACATTTCAGGAAACATTGCCAAAAAAGAAATCAGCTTGGGTCTAACGATTATTCTAAAATTCTACTGACTACCAATATTTTAATGAGAAAATCCACCAAACAACATTCTAGCATTCCCAGGTCAATTGTAATATTTTCCATTTCAACAGTAACCTTTTCCATTTCAATTGTAACCCTTTACAAATCAATTGTCACCTTTTCCAATTCAATTGTAACCTTTTCCATTTCAATTGTAACTTTTTCCATTTCAGTAGTAACCTAACTGGACATGAATTAATTCTATTTTATTATTGAAAAATAATTATTTTAATTACAATTATGAATTTTGAATTGGACTTTTGATTGCGCAAGCATTTCTTGATTTACTGATACTGTTGAAGTTTTCATAAACATAGAAATCGTTTATAAAGTTTTCACGGGTTCTCATTGCATTTTTCAAATTTTATTTTTTATCGAGCATGCGCATTTCAAATTACCATTATATTTGACATTTTTTAAGTACATCGTCCTATAATATCTAATAAACAATAACTTCACCAAAAAAGTTTTTAATTGTAATGGTTATCCGAAATGAGATATTCGATAAAATATCTCATATAAAGATATAAAACCGAATCAGAACCTTCGAAAATCTAATAAACAGTCCCTATATCCCAGAAAACTTCAACGGTAACGGAAAAATGAAAAACGCATGCGCGATACAAAGTCCAATTTAAGTAATGGAATCAGAGCCCCTGAAAACCTAATAAACAATATCAATGCCTTAGAAAACTTTAAAAGTAATGTAAAAGAGAAATGCGCATGCGCGATAAAAAATCAAATTCACAAAATGGAATTAGAACCTCCAAAAACCTAGTTAACGATCCCAATGTCATAGAAAACTTCAACAATAATGGAAATGCAAAATGCGCATACACGATCAAAAATCCAATTATAAAAATGGAAACAACCTCTGAAAACCTAGTAAACGATCCCAATTTCATAAAAAAAACGTCATAAGTGATGTAAAAGTTAAATGCACATGCGCAATCGAAAATCCAACTCAAGAAATGGAATCAGAACCCCCAAAAACCTATAAACGATCCCAATTTCATAAAAAATTTGCTCGTTTCATAAAAGAAATGCTCGTGGCTGAACAAAATTTTGGTGGTAAATTTGGCATTAGCAACTTCCAAAACTTAATGAAGGATCACCAAATCGCTGAAATTCACCCCTCCTCCCCTCCAAATAAATAATAAATTTTTAAAAATTAATAAACAACAAATTTATTTTTGTTAGCAAACTGCACTTAAGTTGTTGAAAGAATGGCTTTTTAATATGGTTTAATAAATTAAGTTGACAGAGCACAATGGAAAAAAACAAAACACTTAGATCAACGAACAAGGCAATAGAAAGGAAGAGAAAGATCAAAATCATAAAGATATTAAACTATCCAAATATCTTATAGAAGTAGCGAATTATTCCTAATGTAGAAATAAATATTCGACTGCGACAAATTTTAAAGTATCATTTAACTTACCTGTTACTTCCAGCTTCTCCTTGTGCTATATTATAAAATTCAGGAGTAAACCCATACTGTTTCCAAACTCGATTGTAGTTATGCATGGATCTCAATGCAGTGTCTATGTCCCCTAAATAGTATATCATATTATGTGGTATATAACTTTCTATGGATATAATTAAGGTTACAGACATTTGTAAGAAAAAATATAAAACAAAATCAATTTAAATTATAAGATTGTTGATAGTTTTTCTAGATGTTGGGTATTTCTGGGCGCATTCTTCTAATCAAATTACGTCAACTGCTTATTGTACTTAAAATATTGGAGAATAATATAATAATATTTTCAACAAATTGTGTCTATTATTTTGGCACAAGTATCAATAAAATAAGATTGTGTTGAAATGTTTTTCAATTTCAATTGTCATGGATGCATGTGTCAGTCTTTGTCAAGTGAAATCTTAGTACTATTTAGTGAAGTATATGCACTTCTACTGATTTTGTCAATTTGCAATGCACACTTTTTTGTTTATAATAATTACGCAATGTAATATGATGGGAGCTGCCAGAAGAGAGGCTTAGGGGTTAGAAAATATCAACACCCCAGGCAGCTATTGGAGCACTAAGCAACTATATAAGAAATTCGAGGATGGGACTGTAACTCATTCCTGAACAACCTTGCAAAACATAACTGCCTAAGCATTGGGTGGATGCCGGGTCACTCCGGAATAATAGGCAATGAAGAAGCTGATAAATTGGCCAGATGGTATTCCCATTACACCAGAACCTGTCTGTGGGTAAGTCTGAGTCTCGTCAAAAGGAAAATCAAGGCGAAGTATGATATCAGAGCTAGGCAACGCTGGCTAACGAAAAAAACAGCACCAGTCAATGCTGTTCTTGGATGGTCCCTGTACCAGAAGAAGTGAGCAGCTACTAAAATTGGACAGGATCTCACTCAAAACAATTAGAGCGATCCATAATGGACACTGTAAATTAAATAGTCATATGTTCAAACTCAAGTCGACAGGATCACCTTTGTTCCCAAGATTGAGATTCCTACTGTTCGGTCTGGACTATCTTACAGACTCAAAGCAGTGAGCTAATTAATCCAGCAAATCTATTGAGATTTGTGGAGCAATCAAAGGTCATGTTTTGACTGTAACTGAGCGGCATTGGCGCACAATAGACTTGATTAGGTCGCTGTGCAATATACCAAAGGAAAAAAAAAATATGATGGGATGTTTTTGCATGGTAGTCATCCTAATGTTAATTGTTGCATCATTATAAATGAAACAATACCTCTAGGAATAATAGTGGTTATTCATAAAGTAAAAAACAAGAATAACTTCATATTTTTGAAAATTTCCTTATCTTGTCAATTGCCATCATCCCCTATTTCTTAGGACTTATCATGCTCCTTAGATGAGGAGCCATTTTTAATAAAAGTTTTAAGATATGTAGCAGTTAAATCATAGTTATGAGCAACATTGAAGCATTTTTCCTACTCTTTTCAAAATGATGATCAAAATTTAAACCAACGTCACAGTGGTCTTTAAAAATCTCTATACTATGTTGAGTGCATGTAAAATGTAATTTCTTAATGGCTTTTTAATCTCTTCCTCACTGTCCTCTTCTTCTTTCACAGAGTCATTGGTATCAAAGTTATTGTCAAAACCACAAGCTTCAATGTTGTTATCCATGACAACAAATTCATTAAATGCAATTCCCTCTTTTAGATCAACAGATCTATGAGTAACTTTTTTTTTTTTTTAGCCATAATTATTCAAGAGCGATACCACTTTAAAATTTCTACTTATTATTACAAATTAAAATACTGCTTATGGAAATGGATGTTTCATGTAGAGTGCTGTAGAAACTGAATGCAAAGGAAGAAGTTAAAACCATTTACATCACAGGTAAATGGGTTACCGAGAATCATTAAGTAAATATTCGTAACTAGAATAAATTTGTGTTAGTTGAAAATTTCACATTGCTGTTAAAACAACAATAAATTTGAACTAGAATAAATTTGATTTAGCTGAAAATTTCACTTTACTGCTGCCTATAAAAGGGTATATGCATGAAAAATATTATTGTTCAAATATTTTTTTTAAAACTCTTTATTGCTATTGATTAAAGCTTTGAAATAGTTTTTTCTTTCCAAATTTTTGCTAAATAATAAGTTTTAATTAAACAAAAATGCAATAAATGCACACAAAATTTAAAATATCTAAACGCAATGATATTTGTTAGACCGCAGTGTGACGTCAAATTTCATGTTAGCATAACTATCATACAAAGTAGTTGCTGGATACTTTCTTAAAGTATTCGACGATAAATTGAATTATATCACAGTTTCTTTCATTCAGTGTTGTGCAAAATCACTAATTAAAATGACTAAAAGAGGATTTGTTAAAGTGCAGTCAAATAATCTTCCGAGAATAGATGGGGTTATGATTTCTTTTTTTAAATTCAGATTTTATATCTACTGAATTTAGTAAAAGTTAAAAGATAATTTTGTGATGATAAATTTAGTTTTGAATTTCTTTTTCTATGTTAATTTGGTAAATTAACATAACATATAAATGTAGAAAAATAATTTTATCAACAAATGCAGTCAACTATACCAATACGAATTATTTTATCAAGCAAATAGCTGCATATGTTTCAGTTGTTAGAATATAATACAGTTAGAATTATTATAAAAGTCCTTGTGCATTAGTTTTATTTCAGATTACACATTTTAAATATTATGGATTACTACTCTTCAGAGTAATGACAATTGTTTTCAACTACTTCCACCCATCTTTCTGCCAGTAATTGGATTTGATGCCGGGACCACTCCTTTGGTTTTGTTGCAAAGAACTCTTCACATCCAATTTTTATGTCCTCGTAATTATCAAAGATCTGACTTTTTAAAAAATGAGTCATTGATCAAAATAAACCATAACATGATGGTGCAATATCTGGGCAATACACAGGATGAGGCATAACATTTACCCCTTACAGTTACGATAATTTTTCCTTGGTCAAACAAGAATGATGTGCAGGGGCATTGTAGTGTAGCAAAATGGCTTGGTTCCTGTTGACTCTGTAAACTTTGTCTAGCTGTTCACTGTAAAGGTTTGAGTCCACTGCCCAACCATGGGGAACAAGTTCAAAATGCAAAACGCCTTCGAAGTTCCACCAAACCAAAAGCATCACTTTTTCCCAAACCGATCTTGGCAAACCTCCAGTTATATAGCTTCACCTGGCCGTACCCTCTGCTTATGTTTGCTAGGGTTTTTTAAAAATATCCACTTTTCATAACTTGTGATCATTTTTGTCCAAAACCTGTCATCTTTCGGATTATGAAGCAAAAGTTTGCACATATCAACTCGCTGCTGGGTTTGGGCCTCTGTGAAGTCATATGGGTTGGGCCTTGATCTTAAATTCCGCATGTCCAGGTTTTTAAGATAACGAGCCACTGTGGCATTGTGAGCGTCTACTGAGGCTGATAAATCACAAGTAGTTGCATGAGGGTCCTGGTTCACAAATTCAAGAATGTCATCATCGACCGATAGACAACCTGATCTGGGTTCATCTGCAAGGCTCATATTCCTATGTTGAAACATCTGAACCAAAGTGCAGCAGTATTTCGATGGATAACTGACTCTCCTTCTATGGCACAAATTTCTTCGGTAACTGCCTCTGCGCTTATACGTTTTTTCCAGTAATGTCTCAAAAGACCGCAAATCACAATTTTTCTTCTGACATTGTAGGTGAGTTTGAAAAATGTAAATGAGCCCATAAAGCCAACTCAAGTCACAAGGAATTAAAGCATTAGTCTAAGTAAACATTCAGTTGACGTCCACATGATGGTATTGAAGCATCAATCTAATTAGGGATTGATACATTATTTGCCACTTCTATAATTTTGTTTTTATTTTTGTTTTAAACTAGTTTCAAATGATATACATTCATCTTCAGTTCTAAAAACACACGAAAATTCAAAAATATGCAATTCAAAATACATTCTGGTATTATTATACATATTAAATTAAATATAATATAAATTAGTATTATAAAACATTTATGAATTATAAATTTAATTAAGATAAGAAATCAAATGCATGTTGGTAATCACCAAGGTTTAAGTAGATTATATCAAACAGAAAGGTTGCATTCGTTTGTTCTAGCACTGAACTAGTAATGGAAATGACTGTAATGGAAGAAAGGTGGGGTGTTTATAGGTAAATGGTACGGTTTAGGGGTCGGAGTTTTTCCATTAATTCCGTTGAGTAATTGTTTTTTCTGTTATGGATGGGAATAAATTTAAGATTGGACTATTAGAGATATTTATTTGGTAATTTAAGCAAAAATCTGGATTGGATTTGAAGGATTTTATTATTTCAAGTGCTTCATACATATTTAATTTGAGACTGTTTTCAACATAATGTATTAATTTAACTGCTGAGTCTTTGATGAATTTATGTTTTTTTCATTTAAATGAATTGCAAAGTTTGAATTATCTGTATTATTTTTATATGCACGTATATGTGTCCTTTAATCTCTGATTTAGTGATCTCTCAGTTTTCCCGTGTATTTGGCTGCACAAACATTATAATTTAGTTAGTATACTCCGCTTTTTTGGAAAGGGTCTACTTTGTCTTTCTGAGAAGGGAAATATGAGGATAGTTTTGGTGGTCGAATAAGAAGGACGCCATGGTGGTCACAAGAATGGAATAACTAATAAATAATAAACTAATAAGAATGGAAATAAAGTGGAAAAAAGCTTTATGGAAGCATTACCTTCCCGCAAAAAAACCAGTGGAATATGAAGCCTGCAAGAATCAAAGAAAGATAGTAAAGGCAATAGTAATACAGGCAAAGACGAAGGCATGGAAGGAATTCGGTGAGAAATTAGAGGCTAATTTCAAAGACAACCAAAAACTCTTCTGCAGAGTGTTGATCCGGAAGGAAAGGGAGCCAGTCCTAAAATTTATCAAGGACAGAAGCTGAAAACTTCTGAATAAAAGATTAGACATAATGGACCAATAGAAAAAATATTTCCAAGAACTTCTAGGTGGAATAGACATTGGTGCCAATGGTGACTACCATTAAGAGTGGATAATCTGGGAGGAGGAGGATTTTATAGTGGAAGAAAAACTATATGAAGCACTGCTAAACATGAAATTAGGAAAAGCAGCAGGCCGAAATGGTATAACACCAGAAATGCTCAAATGCATGGGAGAACATGGAGGGAAAGTTCTTCTCCATCTTATAAACCTCATATGGAAAGAAAAAAAGGATTCCAAAAGATTAGGAAGTTTCCACCATCATCCTGATTTACAAAAAAGAGGATAACCGGAAGTGTGAAAACCATCGAGGAATTTCTTTACTTAGTGTCCCATGCAAGATATATGCACAGATCCAGGAAAGAAGGCTGAGAACAAAGATAGACAGCATCTTGGATAAGGAGCAATATGGATTCTGTAACCAGAGAACCACTCAGGACCTTATCTTCATTATGAGGCAAATCTCCGAAAAACTGATCGAGAAGGGGAAAGAGGTAAGCTGCTGCTTTGTGGATCTGACTAAAGCCTTCGGCCAAGCGAGAAAGGAAGATTTAGCTAGGGCCCTGGAGGAGCTGAGAGTGGACATGGGACTCAGGGTGGCTATTGAAAGCCTTTACAAAAGATGTAAAAACAGAGTGAGGACAGTCAACTGCACCTCTACAGAATTCGAAACAATCACTGGCATCCGGCAAGGCTGTTGTCCCAGCCCTCTCGTGTTTATTGTTCTCATGAACTAAGCTTTAAAGAAAGCCAAACCTAAAATGAGGGGATTTCACCTTGGATACCGAAATCTGAGACCAGTTAATTACAAGTTAATGGCTTATGCTGATCATCTGGTGATATCTGGGAAGGATGGCAGGCATCTTCAGTATAACATATTGATCCTAAAAGAGGAGATGGAAAAAATAAACATGCAGATTAACGGAAAAAAATGAAAGTAATGAGGACTGAAAAGCTCCGAGATAATAAATGCGTATCTTCTTTCTTCTTCTTCTTCTTCTTCTCTGGCGCTACAATCCATTGCTGAATCTAGGCCTCATCCATCAGCCTCCGCCAGTAGGCTCTATCTTGTGCTGCAGCTGTCCAGTTCCGTATTTTGATAAGTTCCAAGATGAGATTTCTCCGGAGAATTGAGGGGAAAACAAGGCGCGACCAAATAAGGAATACGACTAAAAAGATGAACCTCAAAGTAAAACCTGTAAAAACAGTGATTGAGGAGAATCAACTCCGTTGGTACGGTAGATGGTCGTAGACCAAGAGGAAGGCCAAGAAGAATTATTTAAAGTATTTTCAAATGCATATATCCTATTGTTTGAGATTCGCATTATCTGAGAATTCTTCAAAAATATGTCTGGCAATGCATTGTTTTTGATGGGGCTAAGAAATTAATTTGTACTATCCAATTTTTATGTTAACCGATTTCATCATAACAACGGATTACTCTGAAGATAAACTGCACTATTATTGGTTCACTGCTCGCCAAGATATTTTCAAAAAACAGCAATGTTTTTATTTTCTTAGTGTATAATTTTCTCTTAACTCATATCATAACTTCTTTTCCTAAACTATCAGCGCAAACATTTTATAGGATTTGGTTCATAGAAAACCTTCAAATCAATGTAAAATATGATAGCATTTTTTTTCCTGTTTATGGTATTATTTCTTTTTAAATTAAGAGAATATATATATATATATATATATATATATATATATATATATATATATATATATATATATATATATATATATATATATATATATATATATATATATATATATATATATATTATATAAAGCATTTTTTTTCCTGTTTATGGTATTATTTCTTTTTAAATTAAGAGAATATATATATATATATATATATATATATATATATATATATATATATATATATATATATATATATATATATATATATATATATATTATATAAAATATAATGAAAACAAATTCATAATAAAATATCAACCTATTAAGGAGAGAACCCCAGGCCAATATGCCTCCAAAGATTGAAAAACTGGAAGTGTAACTTGTCCTTTATGCATTGATGCCCAAACATACCAATGGTTTTTCTTCAGATACCTAGAAAAAAAAATGTGGAAAATGACACTTTGTGCCTTTACAAATATTTAGGATCCATTTTAGAACACCTTGCACAAAGTTATAATGAAAGACACAATTATAATTACAGGTAACCATGCTAATTAACCTCAATATTACCAAGAAATGGTGCTCAGAACTGGCATCAATTCAGACAAAACTATTATAGCCTTACTAGGAAAAGAATCTCTAAAATGTAGAGAATGAGTCAAAATATCAAGGAGTAATCCTAGATGAAATAGCTCTTACAGACCTTATTCATTTACAGATATTTAGAATATTAAAATAGTTTGGTATAACGTGGGGAATTAAGCCCAACATGGTGATATATAAAAGTCATTACATTTGAATTTTTCATAAGCTAAAACTATTAAAAAAATTCAATGAAACTGAAGTTAGAAGAAGTACTATTAAAGAAGTAAGTGTTCCTGGGTATAACATAGGCAATCAGGTGTTGCCCTGACATCAACAGGAAAAAATGCTGAACCTCACAACATTGCAAATGTGGAAACGGTTCAATAAAGCACACTCAGAATATAACAGGATCAAGTGTTGTTCGTAAATACTGTTGTAGTAAGGGATGGTGATATAAAAGGTGGTACCTTTTACAGGGTTGACCTGTAGATTGGTCCTCCTTTGGCACCAGGAGACTAGCTGAGATACCTGTGAGCCATAATGGGTAGGTTTTGAGGAAGCTATACACCCAAGACCATCCATCCACGGTGAAGAACTGCATCCTACTTGAGATGGCCCTGCTTTCGATAGAACACAATGGATCTAGACTGGGAGGTCAATAAATAGCCCTGGTGTGAGGCAATAGTAACACCAGTACTGGCATGTAGCCGAAGATGGTACCAGTGATGACTGGACATCTACAAGCGGAGCTGGAGATCATCAGAAAGGCTGATGAATTGCAAGGGACAGATAGCACTCCTCAGCCGTAGTGAAGGAAACCTATCTAGACTCCCTACCTAACTAGAATCCTGGCACAAGCTGGGAACCCATTGTTCCTGGGAAAGGGACTCCATCACTCGGCTAATCACTCATATGGAGTAACTGGATTCAAAGTAACCAGTGCAGTCTCGGAGTAGACTGGGATTGCAACTCCATGCTTGATGGCACACAAGAGTTAGAGGAAGAATATAACAGTACTAGTACTAAATTCCATGAAACTACTAAGGGCTTTTACAAAAACAGAGCTTGATAAAGAAACAGATTAGTTCAATAAATGAGAATTTGCCTGTACAGCATTTCTCTAGTGGAACAATATTGGGCAATTTAAAAAGTAGGTATGGAAAATCAATACTAAATATTCGACCAACTAGAATATAATTTATGATTCTCAGGAAGTTTTTAGATATCTATACAAACCTTTTTTGTTTATCTCCAGAAAATTAAAGGCTGAAAAAGCATCAGGCCTAGATGCCTGAGCATTCAATTGATATTTATAAATATGATCTTCAAGCTTTCCTAAGAGTGATTGCTATCTATAAGTAGCAATTTAATATTTCAAGAAAAACATAGAATAACTTATACTATTATGCTCTCATTATTTAAGATAGCATTCATTTCAAATAAAATTGTTATGCAATAGATAAAAAATTAAATTTGAATTAACCTATCAACTGGCTTTCTGACTTCCTTAAACATAGCCATAAGTTCAGGTCTATCCAGAAGTATTGCACCTTTAACAAGATATTCAAAAAATGAATCGACTCCGGCACCAATTCCTGAATCTAAAGCTACCCAACGGCCACTTGAGATATCAATGTGATTTCCAAACAATCCAATTCCAGAACGTCGTTCAAACAGTGAGTATAAAGCATTTAGAGCAACCTGTAAAAAAAAAAAATTAGAAGAATACATATGACTGGTTGAACAGCTGAAAAAACTAAATTTCTAAACTAATAGAAATAGGAACAAAAAAGTTAGTTTTAGGTAGAAAAAAAAGGAAATCGAGGAGATTACACAAAATGTGTCAATTTAAACTATAGTCAAACCTCTATGCACTGAACTTGAGTGTTCCTCAATAAAATTTAAGAAACAGAAAATTTGATAAACAGAAAAATGGCAATTTTCATTGTTGGCAGATTTATAAATCTAGTACAAATTAAAAATAATTAAAGTAAAATTTTAGGGATCAAGGATTTCTTTTAGGTTTAAAAAAATGTACTAACAATTAAAAATATACGATATGTACTTGTGTGCATAACATACAAATTATATGTAAAAATCAGGTAGTTAATTGCAGATTTTGTTGTTAAAACTATTTTATATAAGTACTTAATAAAGATATGAACTAATAATTAGCAGTTGATATCCACATGATGGTATAGAAGGATCAATCAACCTAATTAGAGAGATTGATAAATTATTTGCCACTTCAAAAAAAAAAAATACTATAATGAAGTGACAAATAATTTATCAATCCCTAATAATTAGCATATAAATTATGTAGGTGAATAAAATGAATGTACAATAAAAATGAATAAATCCTGGTAGAAAAGTAGGCTGTCATGTCATTTTGGCCTTTTCAATTCAATACATTTTATTATTGTTATATATATAGTTATATATTTTATTATATACATTTTATTTAAACGGAAATAGAGGCACAATGAAATGAAGTATAGAGTTAATATATAATTTGTAATATAGTCCACCTTAACCCTGTTCAGCTCAATACAGTTTTTATAATAATAAATCAAATATAGTGGGTATGCAACATTTAATTAAATTTTATACCAGCATCAAGCTTCAACTTATGTAGATATCACTTCAGTTATCTACATTTATCTGAATGGCTTTACTACATAGTTTCAAAGATTTTTTCAAAGCACTTTTCTGGGCAACTGTCTATAAAAGCGTCACGATCTGTTCTAAATTCAGAGCACTTAACACGACTGACAGTCAAGCAAGGCAGGGAATCTCCCAGTTTTCTTTTTCGGACAAACAGCAAGTAATCAGTGCGGGCAACCTAAATACTGAAAGTGCATGGAGTTAAAATGGAATGCATTCTGAAATTATTTAAAGAGTCCATGGATGAAAGGAGGAATGTCACCCTCTATGTATTTTGAGAAAATCAAGTTTTAAAGTTTTGAGCTCCTATATTCTTCAGTCTATGGATATTTTTCAAACACTTCTAGCAAACTGGCGATCCACATTTCCAACTATTTCTTTTTACCATCTTATTTTATTGAATGATATGAACATATTGATGTTTATAATCCATTTTGGAAAAAATGTGATTCCCCTTTCTTCAGTGGACTCTTCATATTGAAGCATGGCAGAGTAATGCGGAGGGAGGGAGCATCAGGACAGTTGTCTGTGTCTGTCAATGTAATTGGGTTCTTATTATTTTAGAGAAATAATAAGTATGCACATTAAAAGAGAACTTACATTGTGTAAAATTGTTTTTACTTTAAAAATAAATCTAAAATTTTAATAAAGCTAATTAAAACTACTTCCACATTTATCACAGGTCATGTGGCAGGGGATCCATAGGCAGTTACTTGCATTTCCTGTATGAGATTCGCATATAAATTTAAATTTTGTGTCCAATGAAAATTTCTGCCAAATGTGTGGCAACTGTAAGTTGCCAGCTTTTTTATTTAGAGCATATCTGATTGTTGTATACTATAAATCACACTGGAAATATGAGGAAGTATTTCTCTTTGAAGAACTTTAAGGCATAAGACCCCAAATGTCCACTACTTTCCCCTGTCTTAAGCCATAAAATTACCAATTCCAAGTATAATCGCTCTTAATAGCAGTAAACTATTCAAAAAATAATGCTAATATAATGTTACAGAGGACGTGACAGCCGAGCATGCCAGGGACCCAGAGTGCCCAATTCAGAACATTATGGGTTCGATTCTCGCCTGGGTCAGTTAATATTTATTTTATGGTGGTCCTGAGAAATGAATCTTGAAGCTCCCACTCTGGTTAGTACAGAGAGGGTTTGTGTAGATTAGTAAATATACGTGTACACGCTTAGTACACAATTTTTAGACATTTTTACTTCCTTGTACGCAGTAAAGGAAGCATTGTAATCGCGAAAATTTTCGGTTTTCAGATTTCAACGGAAATATCCATTTTGACCATCCCTGGATCCATTTTGACTAGTTTTGTCGTGACGTCTGTACGTACATTATAACTCAAAAACGGTTAGCTGTAGAAAGTTAAAATTTTGTATCAAGGATTACTGTATAATCTAGTTGTGAACCTCCCTTTTTGGTCATTGTATGATTACCGGAAGTGGTACTTCACTTGAAGGTCATTACGGATTTTCATCAAAAATTATATTAAAATGTAACGTAAAACAACTCAAATTTGGTAAATTAGACTTATATTTTAATATAAGTAATATAATAGATTTAGATTGAAATTGAAGGTCCGAAAGGAGTACTTTACTTATAGGACATAATAAACTTACATCACAAATTATATATAAATTAAATACAAAATCATATGTTTCGGTAATAAAGGTTACAAACGCAATTTGGTTTCCAATTCAATTAAACATTTTTATTACTTGTTTTAAGTGTTAAAATTGAGTGTAAAATACTGGTTTTCCTCTTCCTTTGTGAGATGAACAAGTCTGCAGAAGGAGAATAAGATATAATTTGAGTGGGTTTTTCCGCTTATAATGTCGAAACTGTCGATTCCCAATGCTTAATCAAGTGACATAGTTCTAATGTTGTCAGGGAACACGAAGAAATCTCTTAGGAACTTATTATCTACTGAAAGAAAACGACATATAATAACGGAATGAGATCTCCAGAAACAAGAGTATGTCTGTGTGTCAATAGATGGATGTTGCGATGCCGAGTGTCATTTTTGAGATACTGCAATCTTCGGAAACTAGTAACCAAATTCAGGATTACTTTTTGAGCCACCGATTTATAGTTTAATAGGCGTACAAGGAAGTCATGTGTTGTCCACATCAGATATTTTATAAAAAATATAATGATTATACCCTATTTGTGGTGAACAATTTTAATATTTTTTGGAAGGAATGAGATGGTCCGGGAGGCGATCAAAAAATGGAATACAAATATTAAAAACTATTTATTAAGGATCCTTAATAAATAGTTTTTAGTAATTGTGTTCCATTTTTTGATCGCCTCCCGGACCATCTCATTCCTTCATAAGTTCTATGGTCAACCATTGATTATTCAATATGATTACAATTTTTTTATACTTTTATTTATAAAATAAATATTAACAATTCTTTCTTTTTTAAATATGACTAATATTTCTTCCAAGCACATTAATAGGAATACTAAAAATATATTATAACCTTTTTTCAATATGGGTTTATAATCTTTAGTTTGTAAACCTAAAATGTTCTATAACTGAACAAGTAATTTCAAAATGAAAGAAACGCTGAAAATTATTACACAATGGTTTATTATTTCCACTTAGTAATATTTCAAAAATATCTATTCTGTCCAAATAAGCAATAGGCACCAAAGGAAAAGAAAGTTGAAGCTTGTCACAAGATGATCACCATAAGAGTGCCTTACTGGGAATGTTAATCTAAAAAACTGTGTCAATGCAAGTTGGCTGTAATGTAATCAGAGGGTAAAATGATACAGAGGAAATATTCGATGTGCACTACAGTAGGAAAAAAAAAGGAAAGACTAAGGAAGCAAGGATAAAGCAGAGAAATACGAGGAAGTCAGAAGCCCAATAGATAAGTCAGGAGGTCTAGTGCCGCGATAACAAGCCGGAGAATCGGTCTACGAAGTTCATTATGCTGTATCTCAGCTAATACTGGTCCGATTTAAATGATTTTTATTCCGTTTTGTAGGAAATTCCATCAGTTTTCGTTTAAATACAATAAAAGCACCAAAAGCACAGATTTTTTTAAAATTCGATTATAGATATTTTTTTTTAAATGCCTTGTTATGCTGATTTCAAAACACCTTAAATTTCCCCTCTATCTTTATAAATGGCCGAGTTATGGGTATTTAAGATATTTAATCGGCCGCCATTTTGAAACAAATAGACGGATGGTAATGTCGAGTTCCGAGGATTATCTTGGGGTGGCCTGTGACATTGGTACCGAATATCAAGAAAATCGGTCCAGCAGTCTTGGAGACTTCAGCCTACAGCGACAACGGACTGACGGATTTTTTTTTATTCGATATTGATATTTGGATTCTACGTTTCTTGAAAAGTGAAACCTCAAATTTTAAGGGGGTTACAAAAAAATTTTCCTCGGTCGATTCCAAAGGACTATTATTGAAAATAATAAACCAAAACAAGAAAGGAGATGATAATGACAAAACTTGTAATGTCTTATTCCAGCTCTAATGAACAGGATTCTTAATGGAAGTTTGACACAATATAAAAAATATAAAGTAAGATCAAAATTTTAAGCACTTTATTTCTAATATAAATTGACTTTTATTTATTTGTTTTTTCTGCCACAAAATTTAAAAGTTTCAGAGAATCTGGAGCTGCCTATTGATTTTTTCAAAGAAGTGATAAATTTTATACACGGTTTGAAATTCCTTAAGGAGTATTACAAATTAATCTCAAGCTGTTCCACTGTTTGAAATGCTTTGAATACATGTTTTTTAGAGTCAGTTAATTCATCTTATATTTTGATTATTATAAATTTAAATAGATATTTAATTTTTAAAATACAAAGTTTTTTGTTAAATATATAGAAATTATATCTGATATATAGGAAGTATTTCAAATAAAATTTAAAGTTCCAGACAAAAATCTAATAGATGGACTAATGTAATAACTAATCAGAGAGATGCAATATCAAAAAGTGCTTAAAAACTTGATACTGAACTACAATCAAGAGTCAAATAAGGCTTCAAAAGTCATATTATAAATGTGTTAACAGAGGTTTATTTCAACATTTTTTAATGGTAACTAAAATAATTAGACATAAAGACTAATTTAAAATATAGTTGTATTGCCAATTGGCCTATATTCGAACATAAATGTTAATAAAAGTAATAAAATAAACAAATAAAAAAAAAGTTTTAAATTATGGCTAATGATGATACAAAAAAAATATCTGATGTAGACACCGAATGATTCTTCCATGTACTCCAATTAAACTACAAATCGGTGACTCAAATAGTGATCCTTTCAAATAGTGATGAATTTGGTTACTAATTTCTGAAGATAGCAGTATCTTAGAAACAACACGGCGTCACAACCTCCATCTACAACACACCCAGACACCTCCTCCCTTCTATGGCAAATAACAAGATTTCTTCATGCTCCGTGACAACATTACACAGAGCAATCTCTTAGGAATTTGTTACTGGAAGAAAACGACACACAATAATGAAAAAAGACTCTCCGAAAAACATCTGAAGGATAGTGATATCATTAGTACTCAAAGCAGATTCGGACCCTTATCAAAACAAATAGACAACTTACAGCAAAAAAAAAATAAGCCTGTTAAAGCTCAATCTCTACCTATTCATTTAAGCGATGTAAATAAAAAAAATATGCAGTACTTGTTACATTACTTCTTTATGACTAGGACCTAAGGGCTTCATGCTGAAAACCTCTATGAGAGGAGTTATCATGTATCCCGTCACTGTCTATGTTACTAAATAAACCATTGGAAATTGACGGTTCCGACATTTTTATCGGGAGAACCTGGTTAACTTATATCTTTTTCTCCTGCTGCAGACTTGTTCAGCTCGCAGATGGGGAGGAAAACAAGTATTTTACACTCAATTTTAACACTTAAAAAAGAAATAAAATTGTTTAATTAGAGTAGGAAAAAAATCTTGGTTTGTAATCTTAATCAACGAACCATATGATCCCTGTATTAAATTTTAACATAATGTTTGATCTGTTTAAAATGATCTTCAAATAAAGTACCCCTTCCAGCTCCCCAATTTCAAGCAAAATCTAGTAAATTATTAATATAGACATAAAAGTCATATTTACTAAATTTGAGATGTTTTACTTTATATTTTAATATAATTTTTGATGAAAGTTTATTATGACCATCAAGTAAAGTACCACTTCCGGTTAGCCATCATTTCAAGATAAGTAGAATCCAAATATCGAATAAAAAATATTTTTCTCCGAGGCTAATAGACCGATTTTCTTGATATTTGGCAATTATTCCTACTTAGTTTTTGATATAGTCAATCGAAAGGTAATAAAATTCCTTATAAAATAAAATAAAAAATCATCGGAGTATTAGTAGAGTTATCTTCTTCTTCCATGGCACTACAGCCCAACGTGGGCCCTGGCCTCCTCGCTGAGCTTTCGCCAGATTGTTCGGTCCTGTGCAGCTGCTCTCCAGTTCGTCATTTTTAGGATGGCTTTAGCGTCCTGAGAGACACAATCTTCCCATCTTAGTCTGGGTCGCCCTCTCCCTCTAGTTCGGTTAAGGTTTCCGTCTAGAAGATTTTGGGATGTCACTGTTCTTCATTCGGGCAACGTGTCCGGCCCATCGGAGTTGTCCGAGTTTGATCAATTTAACCGAATTCACTTCCCCAAATAGCTCATATAGTTCTATATTTTTTCTTCTTCTCCACTCGTTACCAATCATGACTGGACCTAATATTCTTTGAAGAATTTTCCTTTCAAAGATGAGGATCTCATTCTTTCTCGCCTTCGTTAGAGTCCACGTCTCTGAGGCATACATCAAAATTGGACGAATCAGAGACTTGAAGAGCATCAGTTTCATCTTCCTTGTTATATACTGGCTGTTGAGGTGTTTCCATAGTCCGAAATAACTCTTGTGAGCATTAAGAATTCTCCTCCCCACCTCCAGGGAAATATTGTTATCGGAGCTAACTATAGAACCAAGATAAGTGAACTGGTCTACCTTCTGGAACTTAAACCGTCTAAACTCCACAACTTCTCCAGTGGAATGAGCTGCATGAGAGCCACCAGTACGCATGTACTTCATCTAATCTTCGTTTATTGCAAGCCCCATCTCTTGAGCAGCCCGCATAAGCATAAGGTCTAGGAATGCTTTTTCCAGTGCGCTGAGAGACCTTGCGACGATATCGATGTCATCCGCATATGCCAGTAATTGGACTAATTTGCTGTTTATCGTACCACTGGTTTGGATGCCAGAATCTCTAACTACCTTCTCAAGAGCGAGATTAATTAGCAGGCATGCCAAAGCGTCCCCTTTATTCGAGGAGTACTCCCTGGAAAGCTTTGTTTGAATTTTTACGGAGCATTTAACACCATCCATTGTCATCTTTATAAGCCTGATGATCTTGGGTGAGATCCCGAGTTCTTGAAGAGCAGCATAAAGTTTGGGTCTCTTTATGCTATCATAGGCTGACTTGAAGTCAATGAATAGATGATGTGTCATCATTCTATATTCATTTGCTTTTTCCAAAATAGTTCTGAGGCTGAAGATCTGGTCAGTGGTCGATTTGCCTTTCCTAAAACCAGCTTGGTAGTTTCCGATTTCTCGGTCAGCGAATGGGAGGAGTTTGGCAAACAGTATGTTGGACAGCACTTTATAAGCTCACTGAAGGAGCATAATGCCTCTATAATTATGGCAATCAAGAATATCACCCTTCTTATGCAAAGGGCATATGACTCCCCTCTTCCATTCTTCGGGAATTCTTTCTTCGATCCATATGGAAAGAATTAAGTCATATAGCCCTTTATGCAGAAGTTCACTTCCCTTCTTCAGAAGGTCTGCAGGTATACCATATTCTCCGGGAGCTTTATTATTTTTCATTTTTTCAATAGCCTCTACGATGTCCTCGAGTTCTGGAGGATCAATGACGTCCTCATTCAAGGAGATAGAGCTATCCTCTTCTGCTTGGACCATCTCATCTTCTACAGCTCCCTGGTTCAATTCATGGCTATAATGCTGCACCCATCTTTCCAATATATCATCAGTTCCAGCAAGAAGGGTTCCTTCACTCCTGCATAATTTAACTCTAGGCTTGAATGGGCTAGGCTTGAATGGCTTGAATTCACCCGTCTATAGAAGCTCCTTTTTTCATTCAGGCTTCTGAATTCTTCAAGTTCTTCGAGTTGCTGTCTTTCTCAAACTCTTTTCTTCTGCCTGTGCTCTCTCTTCTCTTCTCTCCTTTTGTCACGATATTCTTCGGTCGCTCTTCTTGTGTATGTCTTTTGGACCACATTATGATAGGCTAGATTTTTCCTCTCGGTTACAATCGCACATTCATTGTCAAACCACGAGGATTTTTCCGGATGTGTTTCCAATCCTAGAATGACTTCAGCTGACTCCTTAATTGCATTAGCGCAATACTCCCAACAGCTCTGTACAGTATCTTGTACCTGGTCTTCAGTTCCCCGAAGAGTTCTGTCAAGTTGTGACTGGTATTTTGTGCATATAACTAAGTCTTTGAGCTTAGTGGTGCAATATTTTTTTGAGATCTTAGCTCCTTCCTTCCTTGCGTCTGAAATTCTGGCTCGTATTTTTGTGACCAATAGATAATGATCGCTGTCAACATTCGCTCCTCTGTAAGTATGCGAGCTTAACAAGTTTGACTTGTGTCGGCAGCTAATGAGAACATGGTCAATCTGGTTGATGGTTGCCCCATCCGGCGACCTTCATGTTCCTTTATGGATATCCTTACCAGGGAAGAATGTGCTTCCGATCACCAAGTCCTTGGAGGCTGCATAGTTGATAAGTCTTCTTCTGTTCTCATTAGTCTCATTGTGAAGGCTATATTTGCCGATGATTGGCTTGAAGATACCTTCCTTCCCAATTTTTGCATTAAGATCGCCAAGAATTATTTTAATGTCACTCCTTGGGCACTCTTCAAACGCTTTGTCAAGCATATCATAAAATTCTTCTTTCTCCTCGTCCTGTGAGACTTCATGGCAGCTGATGAGGCTGTAATTATAAAATTTCCCTCTGACTCTCAGTACAGAGATTCGGTGGTTGATCGGTATAAAGCCAATGACAAGTTGCCTCATTCTTCCTTTTAAAACAAAACCAGTTCCAAACACATGTTGTTTTGGATGGCAATTATAATATATTGTGTGGTTTCTCTTTTCAAGAACACCATTACCTAACCATCTTATTTCTTGGATAGCAGCGATGTCTATTTTTCTAATGTCAAGCTGTTGTAGAAGGCACTAAAGCGCCCCCAGTCGGTAGAGAGTTAAAACATTCCATTGTCCAAGTGTGATGTCCTTTAGGCGAATCCTGAGTTGTTTCCTTGAATACAATCTGGCTATTTCTCCTTGAGTTTTCATGATATATTTATTTAAAGGAAGTGGGCTATCAACCCACAGCCCCCGATTCAGGTGGAGGGGCTGCCTCCTCAGAGCATCCTGACTTACTCCCCCACGGCGGCTACCTAGGGGAAGTGGCTCTAGGGTGTGTACTTAAGATGACCTTTGTCTGAAATGTAGGGTGTTGTAGTGTGCTGTTTAAGTGTAAATGTATGGGCGTTAATGTAAGTGTTCCCCCAACCTGGAGGACCAGTGGCTGTCTGCGGTACAATGGCCGGGTGATGGGGCCGCCACTTCCCTACGCCGATAGTAGAGATATATTAGTAGAGATATAGCATATTGAATTTTTTAAACCAATTCCCTGGTTCTTTTGACTCTAGGCCTTAGGAGTTATCATTTTCCATTTCTTTCTGTTCCTCGCCTCTGTCTCCCAACTTCCTCACATCTCTCCCCACTTCATCCTTCCTTGGATCCATCCTCCAATTTCACTTGCATTTTAGACTTTTCTTTTTCCTTTTTCCACTGTAGTGCACCTCAAACATTTTTTTCTTCACCCTATCACTCCCTATTCTGGTCATCTTGGCAAATTTGGTATAGAAAAAGTTAAGTGAATGGACTAAAATAGGTGAGATATTTTTGAATCATACGTATTTGAAAATAGTAAACCCTTGTGTAATAATTTGCAGCATTTTTTTTTTAATCTAATTGTAAATGTAATAGAAATTTTTCTTTTATATTGCTTTTATGTTTTATTTTAATACAGTAATTTTAATGTATACTATAGTGCATTTAAAAAACATCTAAATAAATAAATAGAAAAAATAACTCATAAGGCTCAAGCTCCGACTCGAGCCTTCTACGCCGAGCCCTCAAGACTCAAGCCTTGGCTCAAGCTGAGAAAGCTCAAGCCTTATGACTTCTTACTTAATAGCCTTCTGACTGAGCTCTTTTACTACACTATTATGTCATTACCTCTTCATAGACTGGATCTCCAGTTAAACGTGAAAGGGTAGCAAATTCTAATATAAAAGTCCCAACACCAGCAGTACAAGTAACAGTGGTCTCTCCAGATGGAACCCCATGACGAAGATTTACTGTTCCATAGGGCATGCCAGATGGTGTATCAAAAGCAGTGAGCAATCTGCGGGCTACATCTTCAGCTAGTCGAAGAAGAGGACCATTACAAGGCCATCCTGGCTCCAAATCAACACCAGCCCTCAAAACAAGCTTCATCAAATTCAAATACATCAAAAGCATAGTAAAAAAAGAAAAATATATTGTCTTTAAAAACCTATTAATTGAATGGACGGTTGGGATGAACAACTAATAGTAGAAAAATAAATAAATTAATAAACAATTCATCGCAAACTATGATTAAACCTCAGGCAATAGTTATATTGAAGGTTCCACTTCATCAGTTTCATATAAAGGCTGGTTTACAGGAGTAAGTTGTTTGATCAAAAAACTTACTCCAGTACACCAACAATTGTAATACTGAGCAATAACAGAAAGTTAATAAGAAAATTAATAATTAATAACACCGATCAAATCAGAAATTTTTAGTAGACTCAGTCGTTAGTGACTTACCTTTGCGAAAGCAGATGAGCACTCAACAAACCTCCTACTATTCGTATATTTGTTTCAAAAACTGAAACATTAATATTTGCATCAAAATTAGCCTTAGTAGTCACAATATCAACAACTCTCTTGAATTCGGAATAATTCCCCATCACAGCAAGCGTGTCTAAGGCATCAATTAGTGTTAAGGAATAACTAAAATAAAATAAAAAAATTATTAATTATAAAACTTATGTTTATAAATATTATAGTTTTCTTCTTTGAAATCTTAGAACAGCAGTGATTATACCGAATTGCTTAGCACTTAACTACTGACCTTGTGCACATACACTCACACACAATTTAAACAAACCCCAACGAATCATTTTCAGAAATGATTCTGGATGATCTTAATACACATTCAGATTTGGCATGGGAAAAGAAAGCCTATACTAGAGTAGAATTTGTTTTCATATAAATAGTGCATCATCAAGAGGATTTATTATAGGCAGCACAAGAATCCCTCATATAGAAAAACATAAGACAATATGACACTCTGCAGATGGCAAGCTTAGATCAAATTGATCAAGTCAAGAATGATACACTTTACAAGAGTAATATCCTGATATCCATTTGTTCTAACAGAGGAGCGAATAACAATTCCGATCATGTTTTGTTATTGCGCCAGAGGCTAAAAGCACCAAACGATGAATTTCTTCAATCATCAGGAAAAGTATTGATTGATTCAGAAATCATTTGGATATAATAAATATATATCCCTCAACATAAAAAGAAAAACTTTACAGAAAAAATCAGTAGAAGAAAAAATATTTTTGGGGATCCAAAAGAATTTCATTTATGCTAAGGATATTAGAGGGAATAAAAGCATTCATTGAATGGATTAAATGAAACCAGAGGCATGTATAGAGGATTAAACAGAATCGAGAAATATGCTTTAGAAATACTAAGTGAAGGCACTCCTAGACTAATAATGAAGGATTGCAGAGTGACTAAGAGGAACGGAACCTCAATGTTTTTTCTATTAAAGTAAAGAAAGTTTAATACGGATATCAGAAAATGTTCAAAATACGAGAGGAAACAATAAAAGTACTTAAGGGATATAAAGAGAACTTGCAAATCTCAAAAAGCAGTGTAGAATCTACATAAAATTATTTAAATAAAACAGCAAGACTTCCAAATGTTACTGAATCACAAAAAAAAAAAAATTACCTGCCCCAAGTATCAATTCCATCACATGTTAAAGGCCGCAGTTCATCATAGGGATATGCATATTTCAAGTAGCCTGTATAGGCATGATCAAACATTTGACGTACCTCCTCTCTACAAATTCATAGAACATTAAAAGTCAAACAATATCTCAAAAAATTAATGTCACATTTAAATTTAAATGAAAGGTATATAAACCTTAATTTAAGCAGCTCTTCTTTAGAGTATTTTCGAATAGCGTTCACGTGATAAAAGGGTAATAAACAAAAAAAGACTCCAAAAATAAGCCCATAATGCCACAAAAGGAAAAATAAATGCATATTAATCGTCAAGAAAAGTAATGTAAACAAATATCTGCATTACAAAGCCTCATCTACACCATCAGGTTATACTGTTGGTTACAAGGAAATTCTCAAACATCTCTGACAATTATCTTATATGAGTGCTTGTTCAATGTGGAGATACTAAGTGTTGTTTGGTACTTTGTGTGTTGGCATTAAAATAGCGTATGTCGCTACTTATTCTCTTGTTCATGATATTTTTTCGTAAATCAGGATTCAAATCTAGAAAAATCCCCAAAAAAACCTCAACTTCATTTATACGAAATCAAAGCTCACTAAAAGTATAGGTTTTCCTAGAAGTACTATATCTGTAGCTCAGCAGTGGGCTGAGAAAAACATTCACAAGTAAAGGCGGATTTAAAAAATAAAATATTTTGCTATTAGTCCATCCGAAACCCCCTTAAAATAGATTTAGCTTAGCCAAACTATATTTCTTAAATGGAATTTTGTCTTCATTACGATATTGCAATTGGAACTTAATTACACTGGATAGTTTTTGATTGATCGCTTCCTATTCAACATGAAACGTGGTTCACTGAATAACACACAAAAATTAAATTTCCTAATTTTCTACGTGAGATTAGACCATGGGCCTATGAATATTCTTGTTCATCTCTTGAGGTCTGTTATCATCTTTTTGAAGATTTTTCGTGGCCTACGGGACACTCTGTATGTATTTAAGCCGAATAATGTGATTTTCCGTGTTGTTTTTTTCCTTAATCAGTAATAAATTTTAAACTATTGACGGTATCGTCACTGGTCACATTCGATCCAGAAACAAAAAACCTGTACCAAACAATACCTAACTTTGTGCAAATCATTTTTCACTATAATTCCCACCTCCAGAGAAGGTTGTACCCCCGAAATTTGGGCAGACTCGGCAGATCTCGATTTCTACCACCAAGACGAAGTTCCCGGACCAACTTCTTCAAATAACTCTCTAAGAACATTAGTGATAACTAAAGACCAGATTTATATGCAGCAAAAAGCTTAATATGTGCCATATAATATGTAATAAAAAGTCCTCAAATATGCAGTAAAGCCTGCAATAATATACAGTGAAACCTGAAGGAATAGGAAGAAAAATATGCACGATAAATGTCAGAAAAGTGCAGAAAATAAAAAAAAAGCTAAAATTATTGTCTAAATTGCATTGTTTAACAATTATAATTTAAAACATAAATAAGAAAAAAACATAGGTAAATTGAAAAACAAATTTTTACACAGAATCGCTTTATAGCTAAATAATTCTCAACAGTTATCACTAAAGACCGGATTTGTATGCAAATTCATATTTTTCCTGATACGTTTTTCAACCAAAATGATCGAATATTATTACAATTCAATAAATTTGGCGTAGATATATTAAATTTTATTGGGCTTATTTTTGCATATTTGATGGGTTACTGCATATTTATATATATTTGGCCAAAAAAAAATTTAAATAATTTTTCTTCCAATTAATATAGAAAATAAACAATTAAACTATTTTCTGATACACGTTCAATGCGGAATAAAATGGTTTGTTTTTTTAATTATTATTGAATGTTTCAATTAAAAGATAGATGAACATCATCTACGATGAATAAAAATAATCTACGATCGTAATCATAGTAAAGACAAAAGCTCACAGACAAAAACTTCAGGTTGTATCCTACAACTGCATTGGACGTATACCTGTAGTTTAAAATAATTTATAGTATATTATTGGAATTTCAAAACAAAGAAAAATTTTAAAAATCATATATGTATAGTTAGGTATTCACAGAAAATAATTTTTAGCATCATAATTTTGATAACTTTTCTAGAACCCTTACTTTCCAGTACTTTTGTTAACAAACTAAAATATCTGATGTGAACACCCCATGGCTTCCTTGTACGCAAATTAAACTGTAAATCGGTGGCTCAAAAATAGACCCTGAATTTGGTTACTAGTTTCCGAGCATAGCAGTACCTCGAAAACGAGACTCTGCGTCGCGACGTACATCAGTTGACACATACATACCCGCGCAAGCTCTTGTTTCATGAGGTCTCATTCCGTTATTATATGTCGTTTTCTTTCAGTTGGTAACAAGTTCCCAAGACATTTTTTCATATTCCTTGACATTAGAACTGTCTGTCCCTAGGAAAAACATTGGAAATCGATGGTTTCAACATTTTAGGCGGAAGAAACCGCTTAACTTATATCTTTATATTTAATTTTAATGGGTTTATTATGACCTTCAAGTAAAGTACCCCTTTCTGGTCTTCAATTTCAACCGAAATCTATTATATTACTTGTATTGATAAAAAAGTCTAATTTACCAAATTTGAGATGTTTTACGTTATTATAATTTAATATAATTTTTATGAGATTTTAATAGGGCCTTCAAGTACCACTTCCGGTTTGCCAATTTTGACCAAAATTTATTATGATATCTATATTAGTATGCAAGTCTCAAATACCAAATTTAAGAAGTTGTGCATTATATTTTAATATAATTTTTGATGAAAATCAGTAATGACCTTTACTGCATATTATTGCAGATGTTACTGCATATTTGAGGACTTTTTACTACATATTAAATGGCATATTTTAACCTTTTTTGTTGCATATAAATCCAGTCTTTAGTGATAACTAACTGCTTTTTATTCAATTGTAACATTCGTATTCATTGGAATCATTAAAATTGTTACAGTTTTGATTAGATATTATTTAAAATTATTAGATCTGTCGATTTGCGCTCAATAGATAAACAAAACTCCAACGGATACTTTTCAATAGAGGTCAGGCCCTTAACCTTAATTTCAATTAGTACTGCTTTAATTAGTAACAATAACAGCTGTTGACTTCCGCTCGCTCAAAATATATTAACCTCCAAAAGGCCCTTTTCAGTTAAGATCGGTTCCTTACCGGATTTTCAGTTATTATTGCTTTAGGAACAGCTCCCCAAGACCACCGGAAGTCGACAGCACTAATAATTTTAAATAGTATCTAATTAAATCAGTAATAATTTTAATAATTCCAATGAACAGTAATATTACAATTGAATACAAAGCAGTTAATTATCACAAATGGCGCTAGAGAGTGCTAGTGGAATGACCTTAAGCTGCAGGAACTGAAATGCATCCGTATTGTAAAGTGGTACTATTGATTTATTTGATTATACTATTAATTGCCCCATTGAGGGAATTTTGGGATCTTTTTTCAAGTGTGCTTCAAGGAGAAGACTAATAGAATTCTTAAAAATTTTAAAATAAATCTATACTTTGATACAAAAAGGGCCAATGTGAGGGCAATCGCTCTTATGTGTGTTCTAACCAGATTTTACTCCTGTAGTCACTCAAACTTTTAAGATTTGGACATTACTCCTTTTTTTCCAAGATACAGAAATATGTTTTTAATTAAAAAAAAGAAAAAATGTGGTTCGGCACGCACATCACACAACTTTCACTTATCATCCTATAATAATAAAGTAATAATTTTAATTTTTAAAAAATAATTTTTAAGAGTTCACAAAAAACTACTTCAAATTTTCTCAACAGCTCGTTCCTATTGTTATTGCAAGAGCATACTACAATTCTGTTACAAAGTTAACAACAGAGCACATTATTGAGAACAGGGTGGAGGCCTGGAATCCCACATTCCGGTCACATCCATCTCTTTTTGTGCACACTCCGCTTTCCATCTAGGGTTCAGTCTTGTAGTTTTTATTAGGTGCATTGTATCTTTGCTAATATTGGTCTGATTAAGATAATCTTTGTTTTTGTTTTTTTAGAAAACTTAATTAACTTTCATAAGATCTTATACAAAAATTACTATAAAATGCATACTTTTTGAATCATGCACAAATAAAATTTATTTTTCGTCATTACTTTTTTCCCCTGCCTTTTTTGATGATGTACTACTAGGTTGTTACAAAAGTCCTTGTGCATGAACACAACCCTTAATTCCAACTCTCATAATTAATCCTATAAGAAGGTTTTTGTTCCTACGATTTATGTCAATGTTTACTTTGACTAATCCTTTAATTCCTTGTGACTTGAGTTGGCTTTATGGGATCATTTACATTTTTAAAACGCACGTGCAATGTCGTAAGAAAAATCGTGTGATTCGCGGTCTTGTGAGGCATTACTGGTAAAAAGGTATAAACACAAAGGCAGCTGTTTAACAAATTTGTGCCATAAACGGAGAGTCGATTATCCATCGAAACTGCCGCACTTTGGTTCAGGCGTTTCAACAATGGGAATATTAGCCATGCAGACAAACCCAGATCAGGCCGCCCATAGGTCGTTGATGATGGCGTTCTTCTTGAATGTGTGAACCATAACTCACATGCAACTACTCCTGATTTATCAGCCGTAGTAGAGGCTTCCAATGCCACAGTGGCTCATCTTAAAAACCTTGGTATACGGAATTTAAGACCAAGGTCCTACTCACATGACTTAACTAAGGCCCAAGCCCAAGCCCAACAGCAGTTGATACCTGCAAAATTATGCTTCAAAATCCGAAAGATGACAGGTTTTGGGCAAAAATTATCACAAGTGATGAAAAGTGGATATTTAAAAAAAAATAGCAAACATAAGCAGTGGGTTCGGCAAGGTGAAGCTGCACAACCACATGTTCGCCAAGATCAGTTTGAGAAAAAAGTGATGCTTTGTGTTTAGTGGAACTTCGAAGGCGTTTTGCATTTTGAACTTCTTCCTGGTGGTCGGGCAGTGAACAGCTAGAGTGGTCCCTGCATCAAATCCAATTACTGGCAGAAAGATGGGTGAAAGTAGTTGAAAACAATGGACTTTACTTTGAAGAGTAGTATTCAATAATGTTTAAAATATGTAATCTAAAATAAAGCTATACTAATGCACAAGGACTTTTGTAACAACCTTACCTACATAGGAATAGTTAGGGTTGTGTATGATACTTATTTTATAGTCCAATCAGCGATGAAAAACAAATAGAGTTAATCACAACTGCCACCAACAAGAGATGGTCATACTCTCAGGACTTCAAATCGGGTGGTTGCAAGTAGAAAAATCCTGTTAAATAGGAGTTTATCTGTAGCAGTCAGGACCTCATCCCACTTAAAATTACAAAGAATCTTAGCTCAAATTCATTTCATGCATCTGCAAGAAAGGATCAGTGGTGCTTACAGCTGCAAAAAAGTAGGAATGAAATGTTCTCTAATCTGCAATGAGCAGTCATGTCCCAATCTTTCTGAAGTCTTTGAAAACGATGATCATGACGAAGATGCTCTGGGTATCATCCAGCGAATGATTAGAGCACCTGACTAATTTTCCCCTCAGACATCTACTATAGGCCTACTTTACCAGGCCCGTTCAAACTAACAAATCGTCGAAACAAGTAAAAGCTTCAACTGCTCCAGGCCTGTCACCGGAGTTATTTAAGTTGCTTTTTCAAACTCCTCATTAAAAAAAAAATAATAAATAAAAACTTACTATGTTAGGAATGAAATAAAATAATAAAATTTTTTTTGTAAAAAATGGCACATGATAGAAATAAAATATTAAAAAAGTAATAAAAAAATGTATTTAAAAGATGGAACATGGTAAAAACAAAATGTATGTAAAAATGCTTTATTTCTTTGTCAATTAGTTTGATATTTTTTCTGCTAAAATGACTGGACTAATTGTAAAAAAATATATAGGTAAACCTTTTTTATCAAATTAAAAAAGAATTTTTTTTAGCACTTTGCAGATTGCTTGTTGTTACGTTTAGAAAAATAGGTTTCCTACAAAAGATGTAGTAAATTTTGTGTTCTTTAATATTCAATATAACCATATTTAAGCTGCATTGTACAGGAAAACAGATGTTTAGTTAAAACCAAAAAAGTAGGTCTGTTTTTACGAATATTCCATTATCTCCATTATACAAACTTTATCCATTATCAAATTTCTATAGTCCGTTTGCTGTTGGGTTTAGAAACAAACATTTCTCACAAAAATGTTAGCAAATTGAAAACTGCTAAAAATTGAATATGACCATTTTTGAGCAACAGCACTTACAAAAAAAGATATTAAACGTAAAGCAAAAAAAGTCCAAAACTTCCATGGTTTTTGGAGCATAGTGATCTATATACAAGTCCTTCAATGTCAAAAACTTGGATTTGTTATATTCACCTAACATCAAACAATATAAAAAATAAATTTGAATTGCCCAACCTTTTGAAAGGTAATATGTCTAATTTGACTGGGTTAGAAGGATTGTCTAAAGAAATTAGGGAAAATATATAAAATTATTAAGATATTATGGACTTTGAATTAAATCTAACATATGATGGTCATGGGGTGCAATAAAAATAAATAAACGAACATCTTTCCAAGAAAATATGTATGTATTTATTGACGTCACATCTTTAATCAAGAGTTAGAGTCTAAATTCTGGTTTGACACACTAAATTTTCTCTTGACAGAAAATTAGTGGACTTGACTTTATTAATTAGAGTCGGAACCTGGATTGACAGAACCTTTCTGACTCTATTCAACCCTAATGCGAAGTCATTAAATAATACATAAATTAAAACAAAGATTAAATTTTAAAGCAAATGACTAAGTTAAGTTCCAACAAAAAAAGTTAATGACAAGAAGAATCATATCAATCACTTAAGTTTTCATAAATTTGTATTTGTATTAAATATTTATACGATTTTAAGAATGAGACCCCTAAAAATAACATGACATTCCTAAAAATACTCCTTTCACCTCAACATTGCTTAAATAAAAACTAGAGAAATTAATTGCAAAATAAAGTATTTTTTTCAATCTCATTATAATTTAGCATGGATGTTATAAACTCAAGATTAACAGTTTCATTCTTTTACCAACTCTGGCAATGAAATAAATATTTGATTTCATCATCACAACTTTAAGGAAATGTTGCTACTATGAGCCATTATCTTGAACTTTGTTCATAAAGTTTAAGAAATCTTCCTTAGAAACATGGCCAGTATTACTGCTATCAGCTTCATCAATCATTTCCTGTACAGAGAACATATGTAAATACAATATTTAAAAAAAAACAAGATTGTGAACCCAACATGCAAAAAATATAGTGTATCTGACATAATTAGAAGAGAATTAGATAAAAAAATAAAATTCACTTAGAATACAAAAAAATTTGAAGTAGTTACAAGAAACACAGATCTTTTTTATCTCGATGAAATACAGCGGGAGAAGGAGATGTGAAAGAAAAAGTTGAGAACAACCATACATACCGATCATTTGATCCAAAGGGGGCCGCTGGAAGTACCCAAACATTGCGGGAAATACCAGACACCCAAAACAATGTTCTAGTGGTTATGAAACAGATATAAAATGCACCCTTACTCTCCTTTGATACAGTGCAAAATTCTATTATTTTGGAGTAAATAGGACTTAAAACTTTTGAGAAATATTCTTCTAAGGTGGAGCAATGAAATTAAAACCTGTTGCCTACTAATTAATCAAGATAGGATTTTTCATTTTAAAGAAAGCAAAACAGTTTCGATAATAAAACAACATTGCCATTAGAAAAATGAGGTGATTTTTACTTGAAAAAAATTATCAAAACCATAAAAATAGTGCAGGAAAAAATTACACTGGAAATTTTAAAATTTTTAATTAAAAATTATCCAACAAACCTGAAGAAAGAATTCATTTTTTTTTTTAAAGTATTTATCTTTGACCATTAATTCATTATTTACGTTTTTTAAGGCAGAATGTAGTTTAAAAAAGTCCATACCTCAAATGGGCACATCAAAGATAGTTGATAAAAGGAACATCAGATCTTTTCTTAAACATTCTATCATGATTCGAGTAATTATATTACACATAGTTTTTGCATCAATGCATAAACCTTATTAGAAAATAAATATTTCATGAAATGAAAATTTTGGAATATAATAACCTCCTTTACCTTAAAAAAAAAAAATAGCAAAAATACATTTTTATATACCTGCATTTCTTCTTCTGATATAATTTCACCAATATCTTTAGCTACCCTTCTAAGATCATCAATAGACAGAAACCCCTTTTCTTCCTTATCCATAAGTTGGAAAGCTCTTTCCAGCTCGATTCTTGAGCTTCTGTCTTTCATTTTAATCTGAATAATTCTTCCCAAGTCAGGCAGTGAAATGTAGCCTATATAAATCATTAATCTATTAACCTTAAACAGCTATAGAAATATAAATTTATTTAATTATCACACAAAGAGCAACTGAAATTTAATTTAAAATTATCAAATATCATTATCAATAAATATGATACTTCACATTGAATAAAAAATAAACTGTAGATTAGTAGCTAAATTAAATTTTAAAATACATAATAAATAAAAAAATCCCCAACGATCAGACTAATGCCATTTCGTATTTAAAAAAAGGTTCCAGCCGAGCTTGGGCTATAGTCGATAGTACTATCGATAGGGCAAACTATCCATAATCCTAGTTAATATCGATAGTTCGTATCGCACATAAGAAAAATTAATCTACCAACTCACGGTGGAAAACGTTCTATACCTGGCATAAATCCCAAAATTTAATGCTCCCTTTTGGAAAATTTTTATTGAGATCTGAACACTGCAGGAGTTGCCGGATCCCACATCAATACCGACATACACATTAACATGTGGACTTCACCAACTCCTGCCAGAGTCGGCAGTCTCACGCTAGGAAGACAGTGTTGCCTGATTGGTTTTTTTCCCATAGATTTAGGTTTTTTTTATGGTTAGAAAATGTCTAGAGTTTTTTTTAGGGTTAGAAAACTTCTAGGTTTTTTTAAAGTAGTTTTTGGGATCCTTTTTTTCAATCATCTGTTAAATGTCCTTCATTTTTAGCTGATTAGAAACTATAAATTAGAATGATTAGAAACGATTGGTTTGAATGTTAGGATTTTAGTAGAAATTATAAGAAGTTAAACACATTTGTTAACTTCTCTATTTCGCACAAGTTAATAAAAAATACATTGAATTTAAGGATTTTATAAATTATTTTTCTTTTATTTTGATAACTTTATTCATTAATTATTTGTTGCATTATTAACTTTGTATTTACTGTTTTGACTTTATCTTAATTTAATTATTATTAAATTGAATTCCTAGCTCATACTATACTTCCTAATATCAAAAATATTTTTATTAGCGTAATGCTAAACCTGTAACGGGATAATTTTAACCAAAAGTTTTGGATTCTGTTTTGTAGATCTTATTCAATTTTAGTTTATTCGTAATTATTACTTTGACTTATTCACTAGTTTATTATAAAACTATTTCATATTAGAAATATGCTAAATATTCTGATAGTACAATATTCCATAAATAATATGATGAAACCTTAATGGCGACAATTTTGAACTAATAATTTTGGATACTTTTTTTTGTTGCTATAATTAACGTTCATCTCTGTTGTATCTTGTTTTGTGTTTTTCAAGTTTCCTTGTAATCAGTAATTTGACCTATTAATAAAATAAAATAAACCTTATATACTTTTTAATTATTTATTCTTATCTTATGCTAGGGGGTAGAGTTTTGGTTAAACTAATAGAAAAATATGAAGGAATGAGATGGTCCGAGAGTTGGTCAAAAAGAATGGATCACAAATAGTAAAAACTGTTTATTAAAAATCGACGTTTCGACCCACTTTGCAGGTCTTCATCAGAGCTAATAAAAAATAAAAATAAAACAATGATATTTACAGTGAATGATATTAAAATTTACAAAGTAAATATTTGTACAAGATATGAAATATTGACAAAGTATTTACTTTGTAAGTTTTAATGTCGTTCGCTGTATATATCATTATTTTATTTTTATTTTTCTATCTTGTTTATTTAGCCCTGGTGAAGACCTGAAAAGTGCGTCGAAACGTCGGTTTCTATTATAAATAGTTTTTACTATTTGCGATCCATTCTTTTTGACTGCCTCCCGGACCATCTCATTCCTTCATATAAATTTTATGATCAATTATTAATTATTCAATAATAGAAAAATAAGAATTAAGCATTTAGGGTTTGTTAGTGGATTTAGAGGAAATTTAGATAAGTTTAGGGTTAAAGCTGGTGGATTTAGGGGAAAATTTAGAGAGTTTTAGGGGATCTGGCAACGCTGTAGGAAGATAAAAGATATTAATGTACCCTCCATTAACATCTTTTCTTCCTACAGTGTGATAACTAATTAATAATTTTACCTGTGATTTTAGGTTTCCTAAAGATTCTATCCTAAAAGAAAAATGGGTCCAGGCTGTACGAAGAGAAAATTGGACACCTAGCGTATAATATAATAATTGTTATATAATATCATATAAATTAAACATGTTATAATAGCATAGTAAATTGTTTTTTTTCCACTTTGAAAAATCGCAGATCATATGCAAATGTTGATGGGAAAAAATTAAATACCATAGTATCCCAAGTTTTAGCGCATTGTCTTGATGGACAAATATTGAATAACTTGAAATCCCATATGTTGGATCAAGATTTTGATACAAAACATTAAATCAACTTGATGAAAGCCACAAACTTTGTTAACCAAAATCAACTTTGTTAGCCACAAATATCTAAGTATAAGAATGCATCACATGACAAAACTTATGACCTTTGATTTAGTTTCTGACAAAAAAGGCACTTCTATAGGGAATGTGAAGGAAACGAAAAAATAATATTTTAATTTTATAATATTAAAAAAAAAAAACAGTTTTATTCAAATTTAAATTGATATAGTAACTTATAATTAGTTCATATTTAATACCTGGAGTTTAAATATTTCATATATGTGAATCTGAAGGAAACAGTAATAACATTTTTAATGTATGACTAGTATACCCGAGCGAGAACTCTCGCATTACATATCTTAATGAATCCTTAATGAAATCGAAGTATAAGCGATAAACAATATAATATTATCAAGAAAGTTTATTTAACACACACATTTGGTGAAGCTTTATAATAGTTTATAATGACTATGTTCAAGTAATAGTTAATACTTAATAAGTAATTAACTTGCCCAACTGGAAAGTACCCCCTCAGTTTAACAGTTAAGCAATAAGACTCAGCTATACCACTTTCTGTTTGTAGTATTCTATCATTCATGGAAACATAAAAACAATATTTTATTTACAAAACGTTTTCACAGTTATTAATACGTTTTTGTTAACAGTCTCAACTGGCTTTAAAAGGTATAAAGTTGCCATGACAACGGCACGTACGCAAGAGGGCATGAGACCCGTGCGGACCTATATCATGCGTTAGCTCGAAAACGGTAGGTTTTTAAGCTTTAAAACGCTGGACCAATACGCTCCTATTATCATCAATGAAATTATCAGCACAGTTCCTCTCAGGTCAAAAAAATATGGGCTAGACTTCCAACATCTCCAAGAACACAATCCTATTTACAGTTTTATATATATATATATATATATATATATATATATATATATATATATATATATATATTTTTTTTTTTTTTTTTTTGGCACTATTCACAATGCAGATTTTTGGCCGCGTCATGTGGTTTTCTTACAGACATTTTACAGCTTGAGGGAACTCAGACAGCCTGGAGAGAGTCACCTAACCTCACGTTGCAGCGAACCATGGTTTCCATGGTGCAGCGGCAGGCTGCCCATTACTCCATAGCCAGTCCTTTTGGAGCCAATTCGGCAGTGTCCTTCCCACCTACTCTCTCGGGTTCAAGGGCAGTGACAAATCTGTCTAGACCCATGGATTATGGCTGTTCGGGGTCAGCAGGCGCACGAGAACTTATATTTCTTTACCCGAAGCAGAACGTCCATGGAGCAAACCTCCGGGCTGCTACTTGACATCCTGGAAGGCCACAAAGCGATTCACATTTTAGGAATACGGGATAGGGTCAGCACTGGTCTTCAGCACTTCCCTTAAAGGAAAGAAACAAATACAAAATTTCACATCATTTAGTTAATTAGTATTTCAACTAGAGTGTATACGACATCCACACAAACACGCACATCATTATAAAAATGTTAAAAACTGTTAGTACGGACCTGCTTATCCATAAAAATCGATTTGTGATTTTTTGCACGATTCCCACTCCTTCCTTTTAAGAAAACGGAAAGTAAAGTATCACTTCCGGTTTTTCAATTTTAACCAAAATCCAGTAAATTATTTATATTAATATATAAGTGTTATATACCAAATTTGAGAAGTTTTGCATTATATTTTAATATAGTTTTTGATGAAAGTTGTTGATGGCTGAATGAGGCTGCTGAGATCATTGCTTCAATAAAAAGTTTAGCTAATCCATTATCAGTCTGATATGTCGATAGTGTAATGCCCTTCCTCATACCTTAATGTTATCCATGTGGTATTGCTATCCATTTATTTTTTAATTTAAACCATGGTAACTTTTAGAACAAGTAAAATAATTTAATTCATGCTCTGGTTCTGACCTTGTAAATCTGAATTACAGTGTTTCTATCTACTATTTCATTACAATTAATGGTACAACTTTACGATCAGGACGTATTATAAGTGGCTCCTACCAACGTCACCGAACTAGCACTTTCTAGCGCTATTTTTGCTAACTGCTTTGTATTCAATTGTTACATTCGTATTCATTGGAATTATTAAAATCATTACTGATTTAATTAAACATTATTTAAAATTATTAGTGCTATCAACTTCCGCTCACTACGTTCGCCCAAGAGACATGCAAAACACCAAAAGATCATTTTCATTTGAGGTCGGGGCCTTACCTTAATTTCAATTATTACTGCTTTAAGTAGATTAAAGCTGTTGACTTCCACTCGTTATGCTCGCTCAAGAGATATACAAACCCACAAAAGTTCCTTTTCAGTTGGTCGGGCCCTTACCTTAATTTAAATTATTACAACTTCTTCAGATCACCGAAAGTCGACAGCACTAATAATTTTAAATAATATATAATAAAATCAGTAATAATTCCAATGAATATGAATTTTAGAACTTAATACAAAGCAGTTAGTTAGCACAAATGGCGCTAGAGAGTGCTAGTGCGGCGACGTTCGGGTGCTTTCGGCAGGAGCCACTGATAATGCGCAATTGTAAAGTTGCACCCAATTAATAATACAAAATGTTGCCTAAAAAATAACTTACTAGGATTTTCTGGATTGATTTGCTTTATTAACTCTTTAAGTTCCTCTGGGCTTGGCTCCATATACATTGATCTCAAAATTAGCTGAAACCATAAATTTTATCTAAACCATTTAAATATAAATGATATTTTTAAGTTAAAACAAAATTAGCATGACAATTATATATATGCAACATTTATAAGGAAGTGAACAGGAATCATTAATTTAATTCAGAACGAACATTAATAAGTTATCCCTAACACCTAAGTTAGATTACATAAGCGTTTCCTGATCTTATACCGTCTACTGAATCTAGTATACGTCTACTGTAATATGTGTGCAAATTTGCACAATCTAATTGATTTTATTTGAGATTGACATCTATCATTAATATATTTTTAATTCATTCTTACAAATAAAATAAAAAATCCCAACTTTGTACCACTCATTTATCTCAGTGGTGAACTGAAATGAGAGCGGAATTTTATCACTTGCAGGTTAGAAATACTCCATCGGACTCGTTTCAGTGCAGTTCCCCAATTACATCAGATAATATTTTGATGGATAAATACAGTTTTTGAACCATTTACTAAGTTACAATAATGTAGAAGTTATAAAATTTTGTTCAACCCTTAATCAAAAGATATAATCAAATGTTTTGATTGGTGTTCTGGGGTCTGTTATGTAACTGACCCTTATAAATCTGAATTTATATTTTCTTTGGTGTTTCTGTTTCCATTGCTTCATTACAATTAATAATGCAAAATGTTGCCTAAAAAATAACTTACTAGGAATTTCTGAATTGAATTGCTTTATTAACTCTTACAATTATTTACAATTACATTATTTAGTTTCTTTAAGCTTGTTTCCATGTAGATTGATCTCAATATTAGCTGAAACCATAAATCAAAGACTTCTTTCAATACTTCTCATCATGTTCTCAAATAAATATATTACAATATCTTGCAAGTTGGAACAGGGAGGGTTGATTTGTTGTTGATTTGTCGACACTCCCCGTTTCTATCCCAAAATGCTCTACTGCCTGAGAGATTCTGGTTTAATGATGCAGCTCGAGCAAACATTCGTGTCCAAAAGTGATTTATACAGATCATTGAAAGAAAAATGCCAAGAAACAAGCCATATCCTACTTCTAAGAATTCACTAACAAAAATGTTAAGTTTATACCATCCCAAAAAACATCAATGTGATATTTGCTGTCAGCATGAGGAGATAAACTTCACTAATGAAAAATGGTATAGGCATAATAAAAGCAAATAAAGGGCAAGAACAGAGAAGCAGAGAGATAAAGAAAAATCGATTGATGGTGAGCTCAACATTATTCGTATGGATTAACAAGCCACTATTGCCCTGGGTTTGCAAGCACTCTTCACTATAAAACCAAGTTTCCTATGCACAATTTTACTTTTTCGACGTGGAAAGTAGACATTGTGGTTCATAAAACTGCTTCTAATTTGCAAGCCTCGGCGTTCTGTTGCTGATTATCCTCTGTACAAGAACATTGCATTGATGGAGATCCAATAATTATTTATTTCGAGAGTTGTATCTACTAAAATGAAAACTTCCTTATGGCAAATTGGTCATTGTATCGTGCCAAAGAGATGAATACTAAAATTGAGAAAATTGTCTCATTACAGGGCATATTCAAATGGAACGAACATCGTGAAGTTTTTCTTCCAACAGATATGGCGTTTTCTTCTAAGGCTGCGGCGAATGAGCAAATCCGGGCCCCTATCAAACAATATTGTTACATTACAATGTTTTTTTCTCAGCCCATTGCTTTTCATAATAGTATTGGATTCTACCCTTAGAAGAGCATAAATGAAAATGAGGCCATACCATCTGGGCTACAGAAACCTCGGGCCCACATTCTTCACGCTGTTGGCTTTTGCCGATGATCTCGTTATAATCGGAAATAAATATAGCAACGTTCAGTTTAACCTCAGAGTCCTCCAGGAGGAATCAAGGAAAATCAACATGAAAATAAATGCCGATAAAACAAAAATTATGAGAATTGGAAGGAGAGCAGAACGAGGAGGCAGAATAGTCCGCTTAAATGGTGTTCCTCTGGAACAAGTCATAGACTTTAAATATTTCGACCCTTTTAAATGAGTACGGATGGATAGATGGAGAGATCCAAGAATGTATGAAATGTGCTGGAAGGTGCTTCAACGCCCTTAAACGAATCTTTATTGGAAAGAGAGAGGTTACGAATGATACAAAGAAGACAGTATTTAAAAACACCTTTCTCCTAATCCTAAAGTACTCGAGCGAATCTAGGACCCTCACCAGCAAACATAAGATTCAACTCCAGGCTATGGAAATGAGATATCTCAAAAGTTGAGGAAAAAACAAGAAGGAATCGGGTAAGGAACGTGACTATAACAGCTAATCTGGGCATACGACGGGCATCAGACATCATTGAGGAACACAGGATATGGTTCGGGCATGTTTTCCGTATGTTTGAGAATCGTATGCCCAGAGCTACATACGAGACCAACGTGGAGGGTAGAAGACCTCGGGGAAGACCCAGGAGGACCTGGGAAAACAGTATTAAAGAGGCCTTTGACCGGAGAGACTTCTGGACGAATATAAGGTTGTTGGTTCGCGAGCGAGAAAATTGGATCAAGCTCTATAAACGGGCTCCACACACTGCTTAAGCGGTAGAGAGGAAGCGATTATGTATGTACAATTTTTTTTTATTGATTAACGAAAAAAGGTGAAATACATTAGTATAAAACGCGCGAAAAGCTGGTGGTCCTACTAATATTCGTATCTTGAGGGGGTTACAAACTTAAAATATTGCCCTCCAAACTATTAAAGAATATTACAACCCCAATTTTTTTTTTCCTCTGTACTTTATTTTTAACAATGAGCCGATATTTCACAGTTTGGAGAGTAATATTTTTACCGCATTGTGTTGCGATGTGTTCTGCAAGTTCACGAGCACTAATTTGGAGATTTTCGGCTACTTTTCAGTAGATTTCACGCTTTGAGACAAACGTTTTTGCAAGATAAAACTTCATTTTTTGTTGTTAATGAAGTTGTACGGGTTTCTAATTTCCTTCACCTGTAAAAATTAATGCGGAATGTTGTTTGTTTTCATAGGAATGTTAATTTATGTTCAATACAATAGTAAACATATTTTTACCCGAAAAACTAAGAGTAGAATAATTATTTTGACCACTATACACGGATCAAGAAATGTTAAATAATTGGGCTTGATGTATCTTCTGTTTTTTTTTTTACGAGTTAAAATAAACCACGAAAAGTGCGTAAGTTAGAAACAACTTTATTATTTTTCAAGAGCATTATTCATCTTAGTAAAAACAATTACTATTGGTCAAAGGAGGCATGAGTCATTCTAAATTTGTTTTGTTTAATCACATTCTTAATTAGCTATATAATAGCGTGAGGGAAAATAATAAGAGGATTCATTAAGTGCCTTTTCAATCTTCATCTCATTTTTTCATCATTGAGGGTGTAGTACATGTCCTTTATCTTAAAAGTGAATCACTGAGAAGGGGATTAACTGACTGGTCACTCCCCACAAAATTGAACCTTGGACAACCGTTCACGTGGAGTGGCTAGAGTGGTAGCATTTATGTTTCATATGTAGTAATAGAAAAAAACGAGAGAAAAAACAAATGTTTTGAATATGAATTCGGCCATGTTTTCCTAGTTGCCAAACATAGCAGTTCTAATCTGATACTTTTAGCCATCTAATTTTCATTCTCCCTATAATTAATGTTACTAGTGGTATCTGCATCATAACTGTTACAAGCTTAATCACTGTATTTTAAGGATACAGAATTGAAAAAGCTACTAACAAATGGAAATCACTGATAGGAAACAATGAGTTATTTATTACCTTTATGTGTTTAGATGAAATTCTTCCTTCACCAATACCATGCTCCACATCAGCTTCAAATAGACGGAAAAGTTCCGTCAGCTTCTCTTCATGATCTTCACTGATCTTGAATTCTTCAGGAGGTTTCTTTAGTTTTTTCAAACGATTAGAGGCATTCTTAATATTCGCTTCTCGAATGGCTTCCATATCTAATATTTTATTAATAAACAGATATGAAAAAAATAGCTATTATCGTATATACATAAAATTATTTACCTTTTGAGTATCAGGTCCTATTGGAAACTATATTGAGGAGTTAAAGATGTATTTATAACAATAAACTTTTTTGTTGTGTTCTCAATAGCAGATCTTAAACCCCTTCTGTTCTCATGGTAACCCGGAATGAAAAATAGTTTACCTAGTTACGGCAGCCAATGTATAGTAAATAGTGTATAGATTACTATATAATGCATAGACTGCTAAAATAGATTTATAAAATAATTCTTACGTTGTTATATTATATTACAATGGTATAATTTGATTTACATAGTTATCTTACTCTAGTAGTTTCTTCGCCCTTATGATCTTATTTCTATCGACTGCTAAAAACAAAGTGTATAATATACTACTATTATTACACCGAAAACCTACTGCAATCAAATTTAAATGTTTTATTGTTCGTCTTACATAGAGGCAATCATCAAGCGTTATAAAGGGCAGCCGTTCTTGTAAAATTTTTATACGAATCCTCGCGCTAGTTCTGAAGACATAGAGCACTTGAGTCAGAAGCTGCGCAGGTTCAAATCTGTTGCTTACGAATTTACTTCGTCGATGACCCACAACTTCCTTAAAAATATGTAATTTACTTTTCAGTTAGTTTGAATCAACTCTTAACTTTATTTTCTTACCTTAGATATTGATTTATTTCAATATTAAGATAATAAAATAATCTAATGCTATTATGCGATGTATCTAAAGAAAATAAACTAATATTGTTTTCATAATGGAGAGAGTATGAACGACCGTGGAAAAGAATGAAAGAGAATCATGTTTGGGTGTGCGGTCAATAAATGAACACACAAATAAGAAAAAACTTATTATAATGTGTGCAGAAGTTTTAGATCATCATCAGGGATAAGAAAAAATAAGATAACAAAGAATGTAACAACAGTGGCAGTACCAGTAATAATAAAAAGTTAACAAACATTAAGATGAAGAATTACCAAAATATAAAGTATAAAGAAAAATATGATCATAATATGCTAATATCAATGTGAAAATAAGAAATATGCAAAATTATGTTAATAAAGTATAAATAACGTTAATAAGGAACAAAGAAAAATATACTAATCATAATGTGAATAATAAAAAATATGCAATTGATAATGACAAGAAGGTATTTAAAATTATTGTGAAAATATTGAAAGAAAGATAATGAATGAAATGAAAGATATAGTAAAATACAATTATAACAAATACTGGAATGAAGTTTTAGGAGTATGAAAAGTATCTCAAGATATGTTAATATAAGTAATGTAAATGATTTCTATGTAAGATATAATGAAATACATGGACAAAATAGTATACCTAAAAAATAACAAAGTAGAAAGATATAAAGTTATGTAAGCTGAAAGATAGAGTAATATAATCATCGTATGTGGGGAAGAAAAATGAAACAATTAGCATGGACAAACAATTAACAGGATAAAAATAATTAATGATAGTTAATTCTTAAGAATTAACAAGATAGTTAATTCTTTCCATCATGTTAATTGTTTGTCCATCCTGATTGCTTTATTTTTCTTCCTCACATACGATGATTATATTACTCTATCTTTAAGCTTATATAACTTTATATCTTAATACTTTATAATTTTCTACATACATTTTGTCCATGTATTTCATTATATCTTAAAAATAAATCATTTACAAAACTTATATTAATATATTATCTTGAGATAATTTTCATACTCCTAAATCTTCATTCCAGTATTTAATATAATTAGTATTTTACTATACTTTTCTACTTCAATACGGTATTGTTAAATTATAGATAGCATTAAACAATTAATATGGCTTATGTTTATGTTAAATTGGAAAATGTGTAAATCATAAAATATTGATAGATGTAATAATTGTTAATTTTAGAGGAAAAAGTTCTGATGATGAGGAAATATTTCCCTGAAACGTTAAAAGAATAAAGAAGTAGATTACAACTGGAAGTTATATTTTGCCCTTTAATAAAATAATTACAGGAACTTCCTAAGAAATTTATAAGAAAGAAGACATTAATATTAGCATATTATGATCATATTTTTCTTTATATTTTCTTCATCTTACTGTTTGTTAACTTTTTTATTATTACTGGTACTGCCACTGTTGTTACATCCTTCGTTATCTTATTTTTTCTTAGCCCTGATGATGACCTAAAACTTAAGCCGAAATGTTGGCATACCTTATAATAAGATTTTTCTTATTTGTGTATTCATTTATTGACCGCAGTTTTTGTTATAAAACAGTAAAAAAATCTTATTGTATAAATAAGTAAGGGAGAAAATTAAAAAAAAACTTATTGAAGTCTAGATGATTTTAGTTTTATTAATATTAATTTCATGTTGGCATATATTTTTTATTAAGTATGTTCAGTGAGACATATTAATATAAATCTACCTATAATGGGGCAGATGTTATTGAGATACATTATAATGGGAAATATTCTAAATGAGATGTCTAAAACCCTTTTCCATGATCCTGTCAAATTTATGGTTTTGCTGTACAAAAATATTTTCATGTTGATATTTTTTGAAAAAAACATTTATTACAATGTATTATTCATTCTATTCCTACTATATAGAAGTGACAATGATGTAATATAAAATTTTATCTATTTTTTTTTTTTACAAACTTTTGTGAATAAATATCATTAAAATAATCTTAAATTACATGAAATTAAAAAATAAAACCGTTTTTAATAACGATTCCATTTGATACCCTGAGCTTTAACCAACCTAATCTAATTAACAATCAATCATCTGTGGGTTTTCACCCTGCTATAGTCAAGAAGGAAATGGAAAGATTTAATAAATAAAGTTACTAGATAATTAATTTCAGCAGGCTTGGGAGATGGAACAAAAAACACAGCCTCCTTCAAAGAAACCTTAATTAAAAGGAAAACATGAATAATAAACAATGCAGTAAACCTATTTTTTTTAATAGATCTTTTATTAAGCAAACTATAATACAATTTTTAATAGCTCTTAGTAAAAATATGAAATTAAAGTTATACTCTTAGGACACTTTGTACATACTACTACAATGAAATTCTCTTGTTAAATTGTTATAAGTTGATATTTTTCTATTTCCAACACTAATATTCTATAAAATCTAAAGTTTTGGACAATTCATTTCAACCAACAAAGGTTTTATAATGATCACATCTTTTTTCCTTTAGCTCATAATATTATCTTCTCATCAGTCAGTCACATAATTATTTAGTATAAGGTCTTTATAAGACCATGCTATAAGAAAAATGCGAAGAACCATTAGTTATGTCCCTAAGAAATTTCATTGTCTTCAAAGAAAGGCACTTTGGTTAAGATGAATATAAAGATGAGAATGAAGGCTCAGAAATTAAAAAATGGAAATGACGAATTCTTACAAAAACTAGCACAATTTTAAAAATAAACCTAGTGCAAGTTATTGCATTATGATAAATTTGAAAGCAATAAAAACATTATAAACTTTACAAACATAAAAACAAAGCTAACATATATTCCTATAACATGTTACAAACATAAACTCTTATAATTAAAATATATATAAATAATAAAACTGATAATTAAATGAAATAAATTTCAAAACTATTGTCACAATAGTAAGTAAGCAACTTAGTAACATACAGAGCAAAATAAGTAACATTAATCTACTGCCACATTAGAAATCAATTCTTTAAACAGCTTATTCACGTAAAGCCTAACTACGGGATCATTGTTTTGAAGAAAAATTGTTAAAAAATGTTTGTATTTATTTATGTCAGAAGTAATAACAGTAGGTAGAATTTTTAACCCGAGAATAAAACAATTATTCGACAAAGAACTAAATAACATTTCTGAAAATGAAATAAGATAATTATCCAATGAGAAATCTGTATTTTTAGAAAATTTCCAAGAAAAAGTTTTTCTTATTATTGAACTAATAGTATCAATAAGTGCAGTACCATAAGAATTAACTACTTTATCAACAAGCTGTTCAGTTAATTTCAATAACTGATGCATTGAATCATCATTATCTGGTGTAATAAGAAAAAAACCAGAAATTTCTATTAAAAGGATTTCTTCCAAGATATCATACTCTTGCAATGAATTCATTAAACTTATCTTTATTTTCTGAAGAAGCTGATATGCATGTGATGTACTTTCATTCAAGCTGAAGCTTTTGCGTACAAGACAATCAACAAAGAATGAAATAGCTCTTCGATTCTTAAATACGATATCAGAATTCAAATCAAAATCATTCCATTTTATCAGCATCCTGTTAATTTCAGCAAATACTTTTTCATATCTAGAGTTTAATTGTTCTGAATTTTTACTGTGCAGTAAATAGTTGACAACAAAAAGATCAAAAGATTTTTGCAAAAATGCTTCTTTAATTAGGACATCACAGAATTCTTCACTCAATAACTGAAGAATGTTTGGTTCAATTAATGCAATAATTTTACTTCTATAGTCCTTTAGTAATACTTCATTTTTAATATTATGGTTTATAACATCCCACAAAAGCTGTATATATTCAGAAACAAATCCATCAGGCACATTTTCTATAAATAACAATTTAGTTATAGAACTGTCATCAGAAGAGTTTAATTTTACAGCTACAGCCTTTAATACCATGAAAGTTTCAGAGCTTGGTTCCTTTTCAAAAAGCTTGAAACCATGATTGAACAAAAGAACTCTCAATGACATATTTTTTTCTTTTTCAAAAATACCTACAATAATTTCCATTGTATTAACAACAGGAGCTATCCTAAAGTATGCCCTGAAAAAGTGCTTTCTTAGAGAAATTGGACAGTCAAACCATTCTTTTAGAAGTTTTAATATTTTATTCTCAGGTGTACACAAGCAAATACTATTTAAGGACCCTACAACTAGTTTCAAGTAGTCTCCTACAGCAAATTTACGTAGAGTCTCTAATACTTCAGAAGGAGTATCAACATATTTCAAGCATCTAGTAATCTCTGTTTGTAATTGAAACAACTCACTGCCTTCATCAGAATAATCGTCCATAACGCTTTTCATAGGATAGAAATCTTTTATAAGTTCTACAAATTTTGTTGTGTTTAATAAAACAGAAAGTACTTCAACTGAGTTTCTTCTTTCATAAATTGTTGACTGCTCTCTGTCTTTAGATTTCTGAGTTAATACATTAATGCAATAGATGGAAATAATATCGGATAACTTTAAAACAGGATATAATCGACATTGCTTAAAAAATGAATGATAAGGCTTTATAGGCTCACTTAAAATTATTGTTATTATGTTTTCTGCATGACTTAAAACTAGTTCTGGATCTTGATGTAAATTATAAGTAAGAATATGTGGATTAATAAAATTAGGAAAAATTTTCCTATAAAAATTATGTTTCAATAGTTTATCTTTTTTTATCAATTCCAATACTGATTGTTGATAATAGTAACTCCCTTCTTTGTCAAAAAGTGTAGTAATCCATTCATTTAACCATTCTGGAAAATCTATTCTATCATTTAAATGATGAACATTGAATTGACAAAGCCGTTTCAAAATTCTTTCTAGCGATGCACAGTTTTCTGTCATATTTTGATCATTTTCTTTTTTAGTTTTACTAAGTTTCTTTTCAAATAAGCTATCCAGGAACCATTTCAAACAATACTTTTCATATGGCGTATTTATACATAAATCAAAAATTAAATTATCAGCAAATAATTTAAATAATTTCTCAAAATAGTTATCAACAGGTAAATCATGTAGTAAACGGCTATGAATTCTGGCTTTAAAAACTTCAACAACCAAACTCATGTCCATGCTGCTGGACACTTCATTCTCCAAAATATTTATGTTAATAATTTCTTCAATAACCTCCCAACAATCCTCGGGCAATTCTAACAAATGCTTGTATTCCTTTAATTCAGACAGTAAACTCTGCCTTATTACATCTTTGTCATTACGGAACCTCTTCAACACATACAAGCATATATCCTTAATGAGCTCCTGACTATTACTTGTTACAGCAGTTTTAAACATGTGTTTTAAAATTAGTATTCTTGCAGCCACATCAGTTTGAAGTTCCACCAGTTTCTTTAGCAATGGAATAGATTTTGTGGTCGGTAGATGAACAATATACCTGGCTTTGTCGCATGGATTATCTAATGTAGGTAATTTGGTTTCCACCCATTTTTCTTTGATTTCTGTTGGTAACAAATGAACTGAATCTAAGTTAATAACATTCAAATAAGCAGTCACTGGTTTATTGTATGCTCTATGAAAATTTGAAATGAGTATTTCCTTTCTAACAGATTCTTTCAAAGAGGAAACAACAAGAATAAAATCACTATATTTACTATAATTCTGAAAAAAATCATTAACAGTTCTGGGTAAAAAACTAAATTGTAGTTCTGAAATTTGCTCTAAATTTAAGCAAGATAGTACAAATTTCCAATTAAGAATCCTTTTGTAAACCAACCCATTATTTTTAATGGAATCAAAAGCAATTTTAACAAATTGTTTAGTAGACCTCTTCCCTAGCTTCATATATGGAATTAAATGATGATACTTTTCCATAAGGATAGAGAATTTGTGGGGTTCTCTTTTAGCAAGTAAGATAAAAACTTTTTTATAGGAAGAAAATCTAAATATTCGATAAATTCTCTTCTTAGCAGAGGCATTTTCAAGAAGAAGAGAGAGATAATTTACAACAACTGAAGGATAAACTTGGAATATAGATAATAACACAGAAACATGAATCGGCATGCTATTTATTAAAATATTTTGGACAAAAATTTGGTCACAGGCAGGAAGCAATATAAGAGCTGTATTCAGTCCATACCGTTGTTTCAAACAACTGAAAAATGTCACAGCAATTTCAGGATTTTTTAATGATTTAGAGTATTTCTTCAGTACTTTAAACCTTGTAGTATATGACATGAGAGGTAAGACACAATCAACAAGTAATTGTGGATCGAATTTGGAGTTCTCAAAAAACCAAGAGCATTGCAAAGCATATGGAATGTAGAATAAATCTTCACTTTTAAGAAGATTCAAAAGTTCATCATAACACCTATATCGATCAATCAATCTTATTTTTATCAATTTATCCAAATCATTGGAGCATTGATAATGTTTTAAAACAACATCGATATTGGCCTTTAACTCTTCTTCGTGACTGTCCATGAACTCATTTGCTGCTTTGAAAACATTTCCCAATTTCTTATGAGAACTTAGATTTTGAAGACTACTTGCAAAAGATTGAGCCATTTTCTAAACCTGAAATACAATTTTAAAAAATCAATTAATTAACTATTAAAACTGAAAAGTATGTTAAAATAAAAATAAATAAACAGATGAAACACATCATTATTATTAAGTAAAATATTGAAAATCCATTTGACATTAGCTGATCAGCACACTATACCGTTATCGATTCTAAGGACAATTTTATAAATACTGTACAAATAATAAAATAAATTATCAGATATTAATCTAATAAGTAGATAAATTAGTTTTCTTGGTTTTACTGCAAAAAAAACAACACTTTTTTAAAGGTATACACATTATTGTTTAAAATAAATGCATAGGATATTCTGTAGAAGTGGGATCTGATCTCAACTTCATGCTACCTAATCACCAATATGTTAATCGAACATCAGAACCTAACAGAGGAAAAATTCATCAAAGCGCAATATGATGTACTGCTTCACTTGAAACCTCATTCAAGGAGGAGTAGGTGGTGGAGATAAAAATTAAATCAACACTAAATATTATTGTAATAGATCACTCTAAAGATTGTATTGATAACCTTTCAAAAAATAAAATTATCACAGGAAGTGTTATCAGAGTGAACAAAGTTCCTAATTTTTCAATGGCTGGAATAACAATATGTTTAAGTCATTTTGTCAATGTATGAATCATTGATTGTTTACTTCAAATAATAACAATCTTTGGAGAAAGGGAGAAAAAATGTTATTTGCAATGGCAATACATGGCAAAAACTTCCCATCAACTAGTGACAGAAAACATAAGATAGCAGATAATATGTATAACAACTCCTCCAAAATACAAATTTTTCGCATGTAAAGAGACAATGAGATAAAAACAAAAGATACGAATACTACAATGGTCAAAATGTCTGGATAGCCAAACTTCAAATTGTTTTTAATGAAATTAGTAACGAGCATAATTGTAGATAAAATCCCCATACAAACCTACTTTCTTGTGATAAAAAAAAAAAAAAAAATTATATATCTATAAGAAATATGCTAACACATATATTAAATTAGCTATTAGCCACCAGTAAACTATGGACTTATGGACTACAAGCATCATCAGCAATCTCCTAACATATGGAAAATTTAAAGTAAAAATGGATTTATCACTAATCAAAGAAGCAATTCAGGGACTTTAATTCTTTTATTAACAAAATTTTTTTTTATTCCAACCATGTATATAATCTGACCATAAGAATTTACCTGTAAAATCACTTGAATACCATAGATAAAAAGTTCCAATTTCTAACAAAGTACACACAGAAATACTGCTTCATTCAGTTCGTTAATTATACAGCATAAATATTAACACAACACCGCTTCATTAGTCATTGTATTGACACGAGTCAGAAACGTATATCTAGGAATGACCGTAATTACCATATCAATAAACATGGTTTATTTTTCCACAACTGAATAGATAAGAGGTGAGATATCAGGGATTATTATGAGGATACAATTTTTTTCACATTTTATTTAAGGTTGAACGTTAATAAACATTAACAAGTGAGCTATTGACACTTCCTAGATAAAATCATTTTTTATTATTCCATTAAATTCCATTTTCGTTAGAGTAGGGCCATTTTCTACTCAATAGGGCATTGATTATAAACATCGATATCTGGGTATACTAACTGGACAAATTATAAGTTCGGTGTAACATTAAGATTAGTCACTGTAGAAGCAACAGTACCCATCGCAATTCTGTCAACTTTACTGGAGAATATAAAAAGATTTGTACATAGGTTTCTCTCGAAAATTGTTATTTTGTGCCCAACATCCATGGTGTAACTCGCTTAACTTTTTTTGTCCGGATCAATTTTTAAAGCTTAGTATATGTAATAGACTATACTTTATTAATTTTTAAATCTCGAAATCGGTAAACATCGTTACTTTAATTTACCATAAACCACCCAATTCTCATTCCTTTGGTATATCCGAGATGGCTCTTTTTTAATTTCAACAGTTTGTGTAAGGGTAACGCTTGTTTATAGCCCGTTCCGTTTATTTTCTGCAATTTTTTAAAGTTAAATTAAGTTTTTTATAATTCTAATTTGTTTAAAGTTATTTGTGTTTATATTCATTTAAACTATTGTTAAATCAAAATGGGGCCCAAGAGGAGACCAGAAAAAAATATTTCATCTCAAAGAGGTAAGTAAAATATTTATATGCACCATATTTTATTAAAATTTACAATATTTTTATATTGTTTAAATTTTTCCAGCATATTTTTTGTAATTAATTTTATATCATTAATTATATTCAGTTTTTCTTGAAATTTCAAAATAGGTATTGTGAAAAAAAAAATTGTTTTTCTTTTCTTTCTCTCATAACTTTTGAGGCTAGGTAGTCTTAACATTTTTAATTCTTCCATTATATTAATTGATTTTTATGTAAAACATAATGTTAGTAAAATAAAATAACTTCAGGAAAAAGGAGCAAACATGTAATGTCGCCGTCTGAAACTTCTTATCCTTCTTTACTTACTAGACCGAAAAAATATTTTAATTTAGATATTCTTCCTCAATTAATATTTTTTGCTCCACTATACACTTTTTTAAATGTATTACACAAATGTACTTTTTTAGCTGCTATGACTGAACAGTGCTATCACAAGTATATACCACTGTTTATATCACAAGTAGCCGATAATTTACCTGAGTCTCGTAAGTTTTTTTTTTCTTGTTTTCCTAGAACAAATTTTAGATTTAAAGCATTTTTATAGATCCATATATTTTTTATTTTAGCTGCACCTTCAGTTGTTCCGGTTGAAGAAAATCCTCCGGAGGACTTCCTAGGAGGTAAATGATTTTCAAGTTTACAAATGTTTTAAATATTCCGAGCTTTTCTTTTTTTTTTCTCTGGTTTATGGACAGATTCGCCTGCTCTTGGCTCGTTAGTTCAAAGGGAAATTTCTTATCCGGTTACTAGCGATCTGGGTTAACCTGATAAGCCATAATTAAGTTTCACTAATATATCTCCTTTTAGTTATTTAAATTACAATTGCAATTATAGGGCCATCTTCGTCAAGGATGTCCACGCCAATTCCTAATCGCTCCGATGAGTTACAATTATTATAATTATTTTGGGGTCTTTTCTGTTTCCATGCCTCCAATTACTATTATAATATCGGTTATCCAATACAAAATATCTGATGTGGGCAACACATGACTTCTTTGTACGCCTATTAAATTATAAATCCGTGTTTTAAAAATTGTGATACTGAATTTGGTTACTAGTTTCCGAAGATTGCAGTAAAAACGACACTCGGCGTCGCGACATCAATCTATTGACACACACGCACGCACACACACACGCCACTGGAGGTCTCATTCCGTTATTATATGTCGTTTTCCTTCAGTAGGTAACTAGTTTCCAAGATATTTCTTCATGTTCCATGACAACAATAAAACTGTCAAAAGCATTAGAAATGGACAGTTTCGACATTTTAAGCGGAAAAACCCACTTAACTAATATCTCATGCTCATGATGAAGACTTGTTGATCTCACAAATGGGGAGGAAAACTAGTATTTTAGACTCAATTTTAACACTTAAAACAAGTAATAAAAATGTTAAATTTGATTGGAAACCAAATTGCGTTTGTAACCTTTATTACCGAAACATATGATTTCTCTTTTAATTTAAATATAATTTTTGATGTAAGCTTATTATGACTTTCAAGTAAAGTACTCTTTTCCGCTAACGAATCTTAACCAAAATCTAGTAAATACATTTATATCGATATAAAAGTCCTTTTTATCAAATTTGAGATGTTTTACATCATATTTTAATATATTTTTTGACGAAAGTGTAATATGACCTTCAAGTAAAGTACCACTTCTGGTTTTCCAATTTAGACCAAAATATAGTATGTTATTTAAATCAATATATAAGTTATAAATTCTAAATTTGAGAAGTTTTGCATAGTATTTTAATATAATTTTTGATAAAAATCAATTATGAACTTCAAGTAAAGTACCACTTTCGGTGATCAAGCAGTGACCAAAAAGGGAGGTTCACAACTAGATTTTACAACGATCCTAAATACAAAATTTCAACTTTCTACGGCAAACCGTTTTTGAGTTATGCGAAATACGAACGTACGTACGAAATAGAACGTACGTACGTACAGACGCCACGACGAAAATAGTCAAAATGGATTCAGAGATGATCAAAATGGATATTTCCGTCGAAATCTGAAAACCGAAAATTTTCGCGATTACAAAACTTCCTTTACTTCGTACAAGAAAGTAAAAACCGTTGTCATTAATGATAAATAAAAACACATGTTATTTTATATGAAAATATTCGGTTCACATAAGTTCAGTGATTACTGTTATGAATTACGAGCAAATTTGTCAAAAATTTCCAATTGGTTCCCATTATTAAGACCCATATACGTCCAGGAACAACTATAATTTCGGATTAATGGAGATCTTATGACCCATTAGGGCAGGCAGGTTACAATCATTTAACCATTAACCATTCCTTGCATTTCGTCGATCCGGACTCTGGAGCTCACACAAATACAATAGAGAGTATGTGGGCATCAGCAAAACTGCGCAACAGGGTTAATTGTGGAACGCATAGAACCCTCATTGATAGCGGATCCTTTGCGAGTTCAAGTGGAGATATGGTGGAGGAGATACGTGGGAAAGGATTCGTTTTACAAACTTTTAACAAACATCAATGACTTCATGGCGGCAGATTTCAATTTCACATAATAAATATTCTCATTTTATTTTTATAAAATAAAATATATTTTGTTTGGGTTTTTATAGTTACTTTCGGCATGGTTGTACCTTGTACCTGATATCGGTTACATCATAATGAGTAACCGATATCATAATAGTAACCGGAGGCCTGGAAACAGCCAAGACCCTTATTTTGTCATATTTTTTATTTATTGGAAATAACTTAAATACTTATTATTTTACTTTTTTTCTAGTATCCGATATCTTCAAAGGAAAAAAAAATTGAGGTTGGGGAAATGAATCCGGGATTATCATTTGGCTCAACACTTACAATTATTTATTTAAAATTCTTTATTAATTCATTTTATGTTTAAAGCATTACGTAAATAATTGTAGGGTAATATAATTATGTTAAATTTAGTGTAATAAAATAATATAATATGATAAAATCAGTGAGCATGTGTCTACTTTCATTGAAAAAAAAAAAAAAAACATAAATGAGCTAACTTGATTATTTAATTACTTAACTGAAAGTTATCTTGAGCATCTAAGACATTTTTTAAAATGAAAAATATAAAAGATATTATAGTTAGAAGTATGAAAAATAAGGATTTGACGTTTTTGGAGTAGCATCGTTTTGGCGACCTGTTGGGCGGACCACGGTCTTGCACCGTTATATTATACACTCGAGATGAAAAATCGAGTGTATAATGGTTTGGAGGTTTCCTGTGTCGAGCACATCGGCATGAACTTATAAGAGACAAAGAACTACTGATCGAGTCGCTGCTGACACCTGGGCTCTCTGCTACCGTAGTCGATAGATGAATTCGACCTCTCGATGGTATAGTTCAGGGGTTCCCAGACTTTACAGCACTTTTCAGATTATAGGGCGTAGCAATACATCATCTTATGATATTAGCATTGTATCATTATATTTCTTTATAAAAAAATACGAACTGATTGACAAAAGTTTATTAAATGCACCCTACGTGTGCTGAGGAGGGGATCAGGAGTATAATACCGAAATATTCGAAAAAATATAATTTCAACCCATCTACATAAAATTGGATTTCGAGTAATATTTTTGGTACTTTTAATAATATCTTTTGATCTAATTTTCATGCTTATCCCTAAAATTTACGCCAAATTTGGCAATTTTAGACATTAAGGTGATTAGTTGCCTTCTTCTTATTATTAGGAAGAATTTAATATTCTTATTAAATCCCTCCCCGAAAAAAAAATTCTGCTTACGCCCCTGGTAAATGTGCTTAAAAAACTAATAAATTGAAAAGAAAGTTCAAAAATCCAAAATCAAAACTGAAATTGACACCACATAACAGCAACAGTAAGACTAATAACACTAAAAATTCTGCAGATGAAGGTGTGCCCATTAAAAATAAGAAATTTGGACGAGATTTAGCTTGAAGCATGTTATTTACAATCAGAGCGTTAATGCAAGGTTTGATGGAGCTCAACTTGATTCTTAAATCCTGTTCAATACTGAGTCTTTTCGTCCTTACTGCGGTAACCATCCAGTCATTTTTAATAATTGTAGATTGTGCTTATGAACCTTATAATTGATACATTCAATAATAATTTTAAAAAAATTGTTATCCCTCATTAAACTTATTAAAAAGATGAATCTATTTATGACTTTTGTTTGATTGTTCGCGTACTAAATGCAACGTCCTTGCGTACCACGGTTTGGGAGCCCCAGGTATAGTTTTATACTCTTGATTTCCAAAACCTTACAGAGTCCTTTCCGTGGCAAAAAGAATTTCCGACAGTTCCTCGACCTCAGTCCTGATTTCTTCATGCAGACACTTATGAAGAGATCTTATTCCTAAAGATCTCTGGTTCCAATGTTTGCGTACGTCATACCCGGTTTAACAACCTTCTCATGTATTCGCCCTCGATCTTGTTGCTTTTGATGCTGGCGATCTGAAAGGCTTCATGCAATAGGTCAAGTATTTCTTCTTGAAAGGCTGACTATCGAGCACAGGTTTGATATTACAATGGCATGAGATGGGGGTCTGTGAAGGTAGAGCTACATTTCATTTATTTGGTACACCCTACCTTGCCTTTTTGCAACAAGGGTTTTCCTGGTGGTAGTATTTATAGATGCATCTATTATGCTACCTCTGTCATTAATCTTTATCTCTGTCCATCGGAAATTGTTCCGGTCTCACTTTCGTGCTACTAATTCTTTCCCGTCATGAGAGGGGCGAAGGTCGCACTCAATAAACACAGATGCCTTTCTTCCTCCAGAGCGTGTTCCTTTGTGACTCAAACAAGGTGCAGATCGTTAGGACGTTCTCTGCAGTTATGAGACGCAGCATGTGGTGTACGGAGGGGGGGAGGGAGGGGTCGATGTTCTTGCCAAAATTATGTATCTTGGCCTGAAAAACCCATGTCTCGTGAGGATAACCCAGGATCATCCATTTAGCCACTAAACGGTGGGAAAGTATTTTCTCAACATTGTCTCTCTTGGAGTTGTCGACCACCATCGGTTTTATTCCTCTATGGTATGCCCCTGGATTATCTGTAATTCTCAACTGGTGAGTTCTGAAAGCCCTGCCCAACCTCTCTTATTACTGTGAACTAGAGAAAAACACAAGGAGGTCAAGGCACTGCTTCCTCTAGGCACTGCACCACCTCCAGGATAGGTAAGGTCCTGTAGGCTTTAGTTACAGGAAGCAGAACCATTCTCAGTTGACATTCCCATGATGGTATAGAAGGATCAATCTAATTAGGGATTGATAGATTATTTGCCACTTCTATAAATTTGTTTTATTGAAAACTAGTTGTTATACATTCATCCTCAGTTCTAAAAACACACAAAAAATTCAAAAATAAGCAATTCAAAATATAGTTTGGTATTATTATACATATTAAATTAGATTAATATAAATCAGTATTATAAAACATTTATCAATTATGAATTTAATGAAGATAAGAAATCAAATACATGTTGGTACTCACCAAGGTTTAAATTGCTTATTTTTGAATTTTTTGTGTGTTTTTAGAACTGAGGATGAATATATAACATTCGCAACTAGTTTTCAATAAAATAAATTTATAGAAGTGGCAAATAATTTATCAATCCCTAATTAGAGCCATTCTCTGTATTGTCTCCAACCCATCCTTCTGTTTTGTGAAAGGTTTAGGTTCCAGGTGGGAGACACGGTACATCAAATATCCAGCACAACTCCTTTATAGACAGACATCGTCACCGGATATCCAAGGCTTCAGACAAGACTGAGCCGATTCAGTGCCTGCTTGCCAAGTAAGGCGTAATGTTGAAATTTCTTCCAAAAATTACTACAAGGTAGGCTATCACGTCACTTGGACTAATTCTCTCATTCTGGATCTGTAAGCTGATAGGGTAAGCCCTGTCAGCATTTCTTCTCTGGAGGATGGCCTGCGTTTTAGCAGTGGTACTCAGCTTCTTCCTCCTACATCATCTTATTACCAAGTAGGCGAATCATTCGGCTTCCATCTATAGTCCGGCTATGCTGTAATAGGCTAAACTGCGGCCAAATCATCCAGGTAGACTGTAACAGGGAACCGCTCTTCTTCTGGAACATCCAGCAACTCATCGAATACCATTTTCCATAGAGCCGAGGACGGACCCTTAGGGACATCCTCTCTCTACGGAAGATTCTAATCTTGTAGGACCAATACGGAACTTTTACCTTCCTGTGCTGTTAAGGTAAAACAGCTTCTTAAAACAGCATATAGGTTACTGAGGGCATCATATCTCTTTAGTTGCTGGAATACAAATGGCCACCAGACGCTGTCGAAGGTGGCGGATTTGTCATAAAGCAGCAACATGACATATCGCTCCTTTCTCTGTTCAACATCCAAGGGCACTCTCAGCAGAGCATCAGCGGTTCGCTAGCCGTTCCTGGAACCATATAGAGAATTTATACATATACTTTAGCATATATATGATATTTTTTCAGTAATGGTATCACGTATCTTTTAGATAGAAAGTACGACCGACTATAAGAGGATATAATAAAGGTTCCAATAGTGAAAGTGGAAATATCGTGATTGAATTAACTGCCTACTTTTTATTCACCGACTTAGCATTATTAATAGAAAATTGATATTTTATAATAATAAGTAATCATACAAAATGCTATTGTAAAATATAAACTTTGGTTATGTTAGAGAAGAGCGTGCGGATATCTTGGAGTGCATTTTGAACTATAATCTAATTTGTATAATTTTCTGAATCATGCCAAAATAAATAATTAAAACTTTAAACTGTTTTTTTCTTCTTCTTGCATTTGTTTTTCCTTATATACTCAATATAAATAGCGAGGAACTGACGTACTTGGCAGAAGTATTTTGCATTATCAGCTTATTTTGAGAATAAAAAAGAAAACTATATTCACCAAAATGTTTCTATTTCACTAAAATACAATACATTTACAATTATTTGACTGAAACATTACCCATCAATTAAAAATTTCTAACATAAAAATGGACAGTATAAAATCCATGGAACTAGGAGAGGAACTTCACTTATGCACTACTACAGGGCACTTGCTCTCCTTCATTAGTATATTATCAGATGAACGGTACAACTTTACAATGCAGCCGCCTTAAGCTACCCATTCAGATCCAACTTAGTAGGACTACAGTTGGATGCATGCCTCCACTCATGGTCCTACAAGGCATTCGATCAGCCATTCTAACCTTTACTCATCATTTATCAATGCTTTGAAAAATAGGAAAATGTCGGAAACTTCGGCTTTACATGGCTCAAACATCTTTATTTTTGAAGCTAGATTTTCCTCTCTTTTTTTTTAATTTTAAACGTTCCTTAGAGGATTGTTTAAATATTACATTCAAGCCCATATTTTAACCACGTCCATTTTGATGAGATCGATAATTTAATTTAGTAGCACTTACAGGAGTAGTACCCACTCCTTCTTAAGTGGTAAGCGTGTACAAGGTATCTGGAAGATTCATTATTCAAGCAGCTGTGGCTGTGGAGGAAGAGCAAAATAGTTCGTTTCTGAAGCATTATTGTACTAATGTAATTATAAAAGTTAAAACTTGTCTGAGTGTCTATCACATTTGACAATTTTCATCGACAGTTATGAAAAGTGATATGATGATATGTGAAATATAAGTAAATAAATATATTGAAAAAACGGATTTTTATTTCAATTTTTATTCAACCCAGCTGTCCCCACAAAAATATGATAGTAGGAGTAAGTTTACACCACACACACACATCTCCCAAAACAGAGCTGCACTTGCCCCTACTGTCATGTTTTGCTGGAACAACACTCACATGAGCTTAAATCCTAAAGGAGAAATGTAAATCACAAAGAAGAGCTTCTGAAGATTCCACTTACAGCAAAAATTAGAAAAAAGAATAAACACTAGTGGTGGATTAACACCGATACAGAAGTAGAAATATCCACCTTACTGGTACTGGCATAGGGCGAAGGAACTAACCGGCAAGTTGGACTTGTGGTCTTCTTTGCCAACTCTTTTGGCTATCTTTAGGTCGAGGGCTTGTACTTACCAGAGAGGGGGAGTGACAAGATTCATTTTCCGGGACCACCACAAAATAAATATTATCCGATCCAGGTGGGAATCAAAACCACAACGTTCCGAACCGGGCACTGAGACCCTTGCCCAAATGTGCTCAGCCATCACGTCCTCAAGAACCAACTTAATCAACAGGCTGGAATTGATCTCTTTACAACTCATTATACTTCACCATATTGAACTCTCTTGACTGATTTGAGATACATCAGGATTTAGATTTCATGCTCCCAAAAGGGCAGTTCAGAATATGTTTTTAACGAGACAATTATGCACTTGCTCCACATTACCTTACATTATATAGCATATAAAATTGATTGCCACTTATTGAGGTATTTTATGGAAAGGAATACAATAAAAACAAGATGCAGTTATTAATGTGTTTTTTCCCTTTTATATTTAGTTCACAAGTTCACAAAAACTAACAATTCCAGAGAAAGTTTCTATAATAATAAAAATATATAGTATGTTACGTACCAAAAATAATTTGCAGTTACTATGCTCGACAAAAATAAGCTAAATTAAAAATATTTTATCGGTATATACATCATTAAAATAAAACAAGGATGAAGTATTATAGTCAAAATTCTGCTTACAATAATCTATACATACCATTATAACATTTCATCACTCATCAGTCTTGTTCACATTAAGGACCATACATGTTATTGATAAAAACTAATATACAGAAGATAAAAATTAATAAAGTACTTAAGATAGGTATTATAAATTAACTCAATAAGTCATTAAGTGACTAGTATTCTTAACTCAAGATAACACATTTAAAACTAAATAATTTTAAATCTAAAATCTCAACATATTGTTTTTCTTATCTAATAGGCAATAATGAAAATAATTGTTAAGCACCATACAGAATATAGATCTACATCTGTGTTACTGTTTTTATGAATAGTTGAATGTTTTTTATACAGCATAAAATGTTCATACATACATAGACTCCCTTTCAAATTATAATTATATTTACCTCTGTAAATTTTATTTTATTACATCTATTTTATTTCACTAGAATGGCACCATGATATAGTCATTTATATCACTTTACAATGAAAAAAATAAATAAAATATTTATAAATCCCAACATTATTACTGTAACTATTTTGGTATTACATAATTGGATCGATCAAGCCTAACAAAAAAATATAATGAAAAAAGAAACATTAGTTGAACTCTAAAATAGGTTAAATAAAAATAATTGACTATATTTGCTCATACAACCAGCAAATGCTTTCCCCCTTTTTTTTTAAATTCAAAAAGGCAAGTGATTCTGATTAAAAAAAAAAGAAAAGATTTATCACGAAACTTTTTAAATTCTTATATTTTTTTTACCTCTAATTCTCTTAATATTAATTACTGTGATTAAAGAATAAGATTAAAAAATTGAAAATAAAAATACAACAGAGTTCTATTGTTTTATTCAGAGGTAATGGATAGTGCTTAACATCAGTAAGCGTTTAATCTATCTAAAGTTGGTTCAGTGAACGTAAAAATCTGTATTGATATTTTTTCTATTCCATTTTCTATTATGTTTTTGTTTTTTAAATACATTATCACTATATAGCAAAGGCATGACGATAAGTTCACTATGGAATTATTATAAACAAAAAAAGATAGGCGATTTTATCAATTTTTTTTTTTTTTATACAATTCATTTTGTTTTATTTTAAAGGATTCTTTGTAAACAGATCTCATTTTTTTTCTCTTTTGTAAACATGATTTTTTTTTCCTGGAGAACCTTTTGAAAATTAATAGTTTGACTAGAATGGTTCAAAAATGCATAGAATTGCTAACATTCGAGGATCACAGAAGTATTATAAAACAATGTACGAAATATCATTTACTAAGATATAGTTTTGTTCAGATTTTGAATTTGTCTAATTATCAAAATCTAATAAGAAGAGTAGTGAATTTTAATATTTTGATTTTGAAAACGCTAGATTGGTTAATTGTTCCTCATAAATTCTTTTCAAAGATTAAAGGACATGTATTCAACTTACAGGTAAAAAAAAGTTTGATTAAAGATTAGAGTAAGCAAGCAAATCTAGACCTACCAATTACTGCTTTACAATATTTTTGATACACTTAAAATTCTTTTGTGATAAAACTAAATAGATCCAAACAACTAAATTCACCCATCACAAACAAATATAAATCAAGAATAATGATAATGATACAATTTTTTCATCATTGGCTTATCACTGTAGTTAGGGATAGATATATCCTGTCAGATTTGTAGTGTCAAATTCAATTTTGAGTGGTTGTGTTTGCTTCTGATAGTTTTTCACTAAAATTTAGGTCCGTTTATTGAGGAGGCTATGGAAAATCAAAATTGGGACCATATGAAAGTGAGCATTCAAAGAAGTTAAACTTATTATTGTTTATTTTTATTTTTAGAAATATGAAATCCATACTCTTCCTCTTCTTTTCTTAGTATAGAATTCGCAAGGGCATAATCGTTAATTAAAGAAGAAGAAAGTGAATTGAGTTTTTCAAACCATACATGGTTACCAAACTCTATTAGCAACAAAATAATACTGAAATGGTTAAAGTCGGTTTATTCCTGATTTATTATCATGAAACACAAATCATCAGTATAAATGGGAAGGGGGTAGAGGAGGAAGATCAAAGATTAATTTGGGTGTTTCATATTCAGGAGAGTAAATAATTATTCTAAAACTATTTACTCAAGAAAACAAGACTAATTACATCATTGATTAAAATATTAAGAAATAAATGCTTCAATTTTAGACATCTTTCCTTCCTATCATTAAAATTCTTCTTGTTCAGAAAAGATTTAATACCAAATATTAAGAAGAGTAATAAACAAATGCCAAAAATTTATAATTAAAAAGAGAAACAGGTCTTGAAACATTAATTTAGAAGTGAAGCAAATTACAGCAAAGAAAACTACATTAACAGCATGATAAAAATGTATAATTAATACCAAAAAAAGGATGCTGGTAAAAATTATTAATATATACATTTAATAAAAATATATTTTTAATAATTTAGAAGTTGAGCAAACTGTTATTGAAATCCATTTTACTAATCAGTCAATAGGCATTATATTAGTAATATAAGGCCCCAACAGATCAATGGTGCATAATAAACATTAATTAATTGGTCAATATTAGACCTTAAAAAAAAAAAAAAAAATAGATAAAAATTGGAAGCTTTCTATTTTACATAACCTGTTGAATGAATTAGCACCAGCATGCATTATATTAATGAAAGTGGAAAAGAATTAAATGAATCAATGCTATAATAAAAAATAAAATTATACCGCACATCGATCAATCAGGACATGTTATACTAATGGATATATTCATACAAAAGAGATTCTGTATACAGAAATTAAAAAAAATTAATAAAGTTTCTTGTTAATGTAATATACAATCTTAGGTTGTATACTTCATACGAAAATAATGGATTGCAACTAAGATAGCTTGAGTGCTTAAGAGTGTTTAACATAAAAATTTTACTGATAAGAAATCAGTTCGAAATGTTTTATTCTGCATTAACCAAACATACTAGAAGTGTATAGTAAGAATAACTGATAGAATTTTCTGATAAAACGAGGAAAGTAATTTCAAAACAAACATTTCCACATTATAAAAAATTCTATGGTAATTTTAAATTCATTTTAAATAACAAATCTAGAGTAATTTTTAAAATAAATTAATAATCTGTAAATATATATATTTAAACTGCTAATTTTTATTCATTATCAATTAAAATATATTTAATTTAAACGATATAAAAAAATTATAATTCCTGGGTCCAGAAAATGATTAGAGTTTAATGAAAGGTCTAGTCTACATTAGTATAGAATACTAAAAATGCAGTATTTAATTATTGGAAACAATCTTTTAATGCTATTAAAAAAATATAAATTATTAAAATATTTCACAAGGATAAGAAATTCAAAAATATGTAACTTATTGAAGCTGTAAATCCCAGAATATCAGAAGTGCACAATCATATTAATAGATATATTTAAAACAACCTTTTTATTGAGAAACTATTCTGTAAGTAAGAAATAATGTAACATATGCATCCGTTTAAAAAGATACATATACCTATTATCAATTTTATAACTTGGGAAGAGCCTAATAAACTTGGGAACATTGAGAGAGATCATCAGAAATGCTAACAATTGTTATATAATTGCATGGAATCTTATTTTCAATATATCTTTCCTTAACCTTCTTTCAATCAATGCAAGTCTATAAATATGCATTTACTTACCCAAAATTGATTGCCAATTATGTTAAGAGTAAACATGGGTGGAAAATTAAAACCTATCACGGAAATAAGTAAAGCAAGACAACCAAGTTGCTTTCATAGAGTTAGCACCAAAAGTAATGAGTTAGCTGTAGAAAAGCCTATTTATTTATTCATTTAACAACTAATGATTACATTAATATTTTAGTAATTTTTTTTTACCTGCTTTAATAATTTATTCAATTGAGTTTTAATTTTTTTTTTTTATAGTAAACTTTAAGATTTTTAATGCAATGGAATAATCCTTAAAATAGTTTTAAATTTCTGTACAAGCTTGGTAAAATTGTTTTATAGCAGTGCTACATTTAAATTCTGAATTTAAAAGAAAAATGCCTTGTGTATTTAACAGAAACAAAATAAATAACAAAGCAAAGAGAAAGACTGCTGCAAACATTTATGGAATGCATGTAAATATTCCATAAATAACTTCAATATTTATTAAATGTTATTCTTATTTTCAAAAATATAAATAAAAAAAAATCATAAAATATCTTTAATATTGTACATTTATTAATCAAATATTATTAAAAACAAAATGTAATACGTATATAGATAGAAGAGTTAAGATAATAATTAAAAAAGTAAACACCACTGTGCCTACAAAGATACGAGAAAAAACTGCAAAGTATCGCTCAACTAAGAAAACTGTCCAAAACAAGTACCAAAAATGTATACTCATATGTTTTTATGCTCGAGTTATTTAATATACAAACCAGCTACCAATCACAAATTTATTGGGATGAAGGATTATCTAGCTGATTCATGCGCATATGAGAATGAGCAAATGTTATAACACATAAGCTAATTGAACATAAACAAAAAGTGAGTAAACTAAGAGTAATGTACACTATAGTAATTTGCCAAAAGGCAAAAAGATATACTGTTTTGTTACAGTAAGGGCCCTCACGAGGATCATAGTTTGGTTTATATTCTTTATAGACCCAATAAGATCCTGAAAAATATATTTAAAAAAAAAAATAAATAGCTTAAAATATAACTTTATATACTAAATAAATCAATCAATGCATTGAAATCGTATAAATAAAAGGTGTAAGAATTTTTTTTTACTGTGAAAACCATCCAGTTTACTATGAAATTAGAGATTTCGTTAAAATTAAATGGTTCAAGGAACAAACAACATTCATTGTAACAATGAAGTTCTAAAATCTGAAAGCTTCATTTAAAAAAAAAAAAAAAAAAGCAATTAAAAATTTCTCAAGTAGTACCTACAATAGTAAAAATTTTTTGATGAGAAATTGAATATAGATTTAACTTTCACTTGGAAATTTGTGGATATAATTCTCCAAATTTGTTATTTATGATCAAGGTTTCTATATTTTTCATTTGTCTGGTCATATAGGATCAAAAACTTGCGTATTTCATCAACTAGTTTTTCGATTTCCATCTTGAAGGCAATCCGAAACCGCATCGATACAGTGAAAAAGTAAACTAAACTAACCGTGCTCGGCTTGCCCTCGGTGTGGTCATACGGCTCGGCTCGTCCTATTTAATGAGGTTAGAACTGTTCTATAGTTTGAGGAGGCAATTCCCCACTTTGTTGGCCAACTTGCAGCTCGGGTTAAAATATACAATAACATGCTAATCAGTTCTTTAATCATATTTTCACATATATGTTTTTTTAAATATTTTTAGTTACTGATTTATATCGATAACTCTAAAACAGTGCTTCCTAACGAGAACTTTAATTAAAGAACATTAAATTCATTGTTTGGACATCTAACATTATACATTTGGTTCAGAAATATGGTCGAAAACAATTTTTGTTAACTTTGCCAAGAAATTCAATATAGTGAGCTTTAAACCTCTGTACCATGGAAACAGCTATTCTAAATTAAAAAGCTTTTAAATAAAACTTGTTGAGCATCAAATTTCGAATTTAGAGAGTACCTTATACATACTTAGAATCTAAATACTATACAACCCCTTGAACAACTTACTCACAAGCAGTGAATCAGATTACCTATGTCATCTATAAAAATTCTAGATGAGCTATAAACTTGAAAATTGGCAAACTTGTAGCTTTTAGCCTGTAACCGATAGCAAAATTTTTAATCTTTGACCACCAAAAAATCAAATTGGCGGATGCAACTTAAAAATCAGTAAGACTTATGTTTGAAGGTCTATTATGACTAAACAGTAATACCTGTCAACAAACAGATTGTACCAACAGCTACTGATTTTGTAAGATCTACAATTTTGGTCCTATCAGTTTTTGTCATATCTCCAATATTTGTCATATACCTTAGACAGATACAGATTTTTTACGTCTACCCCAAATTGTGTACTTTTTCAATTATTTTTACACTTTAGGAAAATTGACAGTTTTCAAACTAGGTAGGCCTATCGCAGTCAAGAAGATACACAACTTTGGCTCTATGACTTTTTGTTGTATTTACATCGGTTATAAATATGATAGACAGTTGACATCCGCATGATGGTATAGAAGGATCAATCCAATTGGGGATTGATAAATTATTTGCCACTTCTGTAAATTTGTTTTATTGAAAACTAGTTTTGAATGTTATACATTCATTCTCATTTCTAAAAACACACAAAAAATTCAAAAATAAGCAATTCAAAATATAGTTTGGTATAATTATACATATTAAATTAGATGTAATATGAATCAGTATTATAAAACATTCATGAATTATGAATTTAATTAAGACAAGAAATCAAATACATGTTGGTACTCACCAAGGTATAAATGGATTATATCAAACATTAAAAATTTTGCTTTTTGTAATTTTATCGTCAGTCACAGGTTAAAGTTACATGTTTGCCAATTTTGAAGGTTATTATGGCACATCTAGTAAGTAGGTTAGAATTTTTACATATGAGTGAGTGAGAGAGGCAATCTGAATCACTTCCTGTGAGCCAGTGAGTAAGTCGTAGAACGGGTTGTATTGTATTTAGATTCTAAATATGTATAAGATACTCTTTAAATATAAAATTTGATGCTCAGCAAGTTTTATTCGAAAAGTTTTTAATTTAGAATAACCGTTTCCATGGTACAGACTTTTAAAAGGTATTGGTAAATTGGTAATTTGTTAAAGATTTTCCATTAATTAATTATGCTAAAGGAAGACAGACCAGATGGACTAATACCATATGGTATTTATAATTTTGATACAGTTGCAAAAGCATTAAGATATTAAACATAGTTGTTTCATTGTTCATAATTATTAACGCTTCAAACTTTATTAATTGAATACTGAGAGTATGAAAAAGAATTATTCAAAGCTGCAAAAAATGGCAACTATCTTTTGAAAATTATAAAAAGAAGTACAATAATGTTTTTTAAAATATTTGTATTAAATGTGCAAGCATGAGTATTATATCATTATTACATAATATTATTTAATATTAACTCTATAACGCAAAATGTCTAAAAGTTAACCTCAATAACTCGTATAATAAAGTTCAATAATTAATTTTTAACCAGGGCATCCAGCAATATAGCATAAAAAAATTCATGCACAATTCAAGGATTTCAAGAGTATGAACTGTGATATTCAAGACGCTTTGCAGACTATAAGGCGCTGTTGGACACCCTGTTAGCTTTTCGGATATTCTATCGTTATTGAGATCATTAATCATATGGGATGCCTTTATTATGAATATACTATCGGTTTTAAGAATGCGTATTTACATATTGATTTATTTTAACTTTTTAGATATCATCCTTATTGAGGTCTATTAATGGATTATCAGAGGTGCAGTTTCATCGATCTGGTGAGATTGCATTAGTTTTCGAAGAGGTTAATTATGAATTTTCTAGCAATTCGATAATTGTTACTTTTACAGTATTCTTTGGTACAGAGATAGTTTATCAAGATTTTAAGGAAGCAAATTCCGAATTTATAATAGTATTAAGAATCGCGTATGTCCAATTCGATTTACTGTTAATATTGCTTAATGACAATATATAATAAAATGGAAGAAAAGAACTTGCAAAACCAAGAAATAGCGGGAGGTTTAAATCGATAGTGTATTCAAAAAAAGCCATTCTAATAATCCAATAATAGACCTCAATATCAGGGAAACACGAAAATTTAAAATAAATCGATGCATGAGGGTACGAGCTATAAATCGATAATGTTTCCATAATAAGCTTATTTGATAACCTAATAATGGACCTCAATATCGGAAAAGTTAAAACAAACTGATGTGATGGCGGGATCTTTAAATCAATAATATATTCAAAGGAATCCCCTCTGATAACCCACCCAATAAAATACCTCAATATCAGGGATATCAGAAAAATTAAAACAAATCAATATGTGATGGGACGATATTTAAATCAATAGTATTTTCAGTTAACATCCACAAGATGGTATAGAAGGATCAATCTAATTAGGGATTATTAAATTATTTGCTACTTCTATAATTTTGTTTTTATTGAAAACTAGTTTCGAATGTTATACATTCATCTTCAGTTCTAAAAACACAAAAATTCAAAAATAAGCAATTCAAAATACAGTTTGGTATTATTATACATATTAAATTAAATGTAATATAAATTAGTATTATAAAACATTTATGAATTATGAATTTAATTAAGACAAGAAATCAAATACATCTTGGTATTCACCAAGGTTTAAGGAGATGATATAAAACAGAAAAGTTTGTATTGGTTGTTCTCGCATTGAAAGAAAGGTGGAGTTAGGTAAACGGTTTAAGGGTCGGGGTTTTTTCAGTAATTCCGGGGACTAATTTTTTTTTTCTGTTATAGATGGAAATAAATTTAAGATTGGACTATTGGAGATATTTATTTGGTAATTTAAGCAAAAATCTGGATTGGATTTGAAGAATTTTATTTTTTCAAGTGCTTTATATATATATTTAATTTGAGGCTGTTTTCAACGTGATGTATTAATTTAACTCCTGAGTCTTTGATGAATTTATGTTGTTTTTTTTCATTTAAATGAATTGCAAAGTTGGAATTCTCTGTCTTATTATTATATGCACGTATATGTTCTTTTAATCTCTGATTTAGTGATCTTCCAGTTTTTCCCGTATATTTGGCTGCACAATCATTACAATTTAGTTCGTATACTCCGCTTTTTTGGAAAGGATCTATTTTGTCTTTAGGAGAAGGAAAATATGAGGATAGGGTTATTTCTATTTTAAATGCAGGGTTTAATCCTAGTTTTTTCAATTCATTTCCAACTTTAGTGGATATAAGGCTGTAATATAGAATGAAGACATAATGTTTTGGGATGGGCCTGTCTTCGAGGGTTGTTGAATAGATATCCTTAGTTCTTTTCATTTACTGGTACGTTCAAAAGATGGTAAATCATGCTATTAAAGGTTGTGAGTTTATGTGCTATTTGTCTCCTAGCTTCATTGTTTATAACGATATCCATGTGGGTGGGCTTATGGTAAATTCCAAACTCATGATGTTAGTTTTTTACTGAGATTTCTAAATCTAAAAAGTTATGGTTTTGTGTTTTTCCAATTCTACTGTGAATTTAATCCAGGTTGGAATTTTGTTTATTTCCTTTAAGAACTTATTTATTTGTCTTGTCGTATCAGACTATAGGCATATAATGTCATCTACATACCAATACCAGTATATCTAATTGAGAATTGTTTGGGTCAAGAATTTTTTGTTCTAATTTGTCTACAAATAAATCTGCCAGAAGAGATGAGAGAGGGGAGCCCATGGGTAAGCCCTCTTCCTGTTTGAAGAATTTTCCATCACATTAAAAATAATTATGATTTATGCAAATAGACATCAAATTGTAAAGATCTAGTTTTTCTAGCAGCGATAGATTCGACCGGAAGATTAACTGTTCTAAAATTTCTGGTGTTTCTGGTGGTGGGATACTTGTGAAAAGATTTGTGATGTCGAATGATATTAATTTTGCATTATCCGGAATTACTATGTTCTTAATTTTGTTGACTAACACTATAGTTTTTTAACATGTGTTGTGGAGAAAATGAGATTCTGGTTTTGAATAAATTGTTCAAGTAATGGACAAGTTTATAGATGGGGCTATCTATTGATGTAAGTAAAGACTGGTCTTATAGGAATTTCCGGTTTGAGTATTTTTGGTAGGCCATATAGTCGGAGAGGTAGCGGATTCATCTCAATGAGATTGTATTTTTTATTATCCGGTATCAATATACTGTTCTTTATCAACTCGTGGACTTCGGTGGCTAATTTATTCAAGGGATTTTTGATATTAGGGAAACCGTTTTTGTTTTCATGAAAAAAAATCATAAACTTTCTTTCTATAGTTAGAACCGAATTAGAACTAAAGATGAATGTATAACATTCGAAACTAGTTTTCAATAAAAACAAAATTATAGAAGTGGCAAATAATTTAACAATTCCCAAGAGTATATTCATAAAGATGTGTTCACACCTTTTTCAAGTCTAGCCAACACAAACGGTAAACGTGTAAAGTGGGATTACAGAAGCTTAGCCAAGTCTAGGCAACTCAAACGGTTAATGCGTAAAGTGGGTTTACAGAAGCTTAGCTAACTAACATATCCGTGTGGATAGATGAGATTAGTTCGGAACAGCACACGCTACTGTTCCGAACTAATCTCCTTCTCAAATTTCACCAAGTCGTCATATGGATTTGTTGGATGAATGCTTCTAGAAAAGACAGACAATTTCACTGTACAAGCACGTATTCCAACTTTTCTCGGTTGTTAATTTCGGTTTAAACTATATTTATTTTATAAAAAAACATTTAAACATATAAAATAAAAACATATAATTTTTATAAATACACAAATATGTGGAATGCAACACAAGCACTTATCTGGCACTTCCCGCAAGAACTGGATCAGATTCAAACACAGACAAGCCAAACAAAACTACCCCTTTTACACGTTTGATTTGCCAAGATTTGGCAAAGGTGTGAAGGCACCTTAAGAAGCTCCTCCGATAATCAAATAATGGACCTTAATATACAGATGTTGGAGAGTGTAAACCATGTCATGGAGTATAAGCATCACCATCACCACCACAAAGTTCGCAATAAATAATAAATAAAATTAATTCAATTTCATTTGTATAATTTGTACTATTTTTATACATTTTAATTTGTATAAGTCCAGATAGATAGCATAACTGTCTACAATTTTTCATTAATAGTCACCATTACTTAATAATAATACTATTATAATTAAATATTTTCAAATGTGTGAGGAGTAGTTACCTAAAAAAAACCAAGAAAGCATGAAGCAAGTAATTACTGATTGAAAGGAAGATTTAGGTTCTTCTTCATTATCATTCCTATTGCGAGCACGCTTTATTCGGTGTAATATTTGCAAAATTTGCTTGAGAACACCAACAAAACCTTGAAAATAAAGTACATCGAAGATTATTAATCATAATTTGCTATACATATATACATCAACATACTTATTTATTTCCAGCTCATAGTAATCCTGTAAAAAGGTTGTTTATGTCGCTATGTGCTTCATACAATTTTTTTACAAAATCATGACATAACAATATAATAAACATGATTTAGAGGTTATTGCTAGCAAACCTTGGTTTTAAAATAATAAATCAGGACTGTATTTAGTGCACATGATATTTCGCAAATATTGTATGATTGTTACTTTAATTTTTTTTAAATTATATAAAGAAGAATTTTGTAAGTTTTTATTTGTACACTTTTATATTTGTTTTATAATTTAATTAATTACTTATTGATATGACATCATTATTTAGAATATAATTATTAATTATTCAATTATTAATGTATTTATTTAAAACTGTAGTGGCCGAGCATGCTAGGTGTGAGGGTCCATAGTTCGGAACAGTGAGTGTTCAATTTCCACCTGGGTCAGTTGATATTCATTTCCGTGGTGTTCACATGAATCTTGACACACCCACTCTGGTTAGTACGGAGTAACAACCTCTAGGCAACCACCAGCTGTTAGCAAAAAGAATCAAAAGGCCCACTTGCCGGACTAATTCCTCCATCATTACCAGTAACAGTAATATATTTATTTTGAAGACATGTATATTTATTAAGAAATTTACTATGAGAACAGATTCCTTGATGATATATGTCACTTTTCACAGTAATAACCTCAAAAGACTTTAACTTGTGACACTTTGTCTAAAATCTATTAAATCATATGAAGTAAAAAATATCTGGTGTGCCAACTCACACAAATATCTTTCCCACTTTGGGTGCAAAATCTAATACAAAATTTGTTTGTTGACTGATGTAAAGTTTTCAGATTATTTAAATTTGTTTTCGTAGGAGTCTGCGCAGAAATCTTTTAAAAATACCTAGTAGCGGTAGGAAATTATAAACATGTGTACCAAGTGCAATACCTCATATCTTTGCTAATACTGGTCCATTTCAGACAATTTTTTTTTTGTAACGTAGAGAATTCAATTACCTTTTAAATGAATATGTTTGTATATAATTTACCATAAAATACATACTTTTCGAGTTACATGTAAAAGTATTCTTTTGTATCAACAAAAACAGTTATAAAAACTGTTTTTCCTGCTCTTTCTCAAGGATGTACTATATATATAGATTGCTAAAGGACTTTTAGGAAAAGACTTTAAGCAAAGTTCATTAAAATCGTTAGAGCCTTTGGCACAACAGTTTATAGAAAAATACATTTTTTGGCCCACAAGATGTTCGATTTCGTGCAATGGCATTAGGGCCAAAACCCTACAAAATAAGAAAAAAGCAACAAAAGCGGTGTACCCGTTAAAAAGATAATTGTAGATACAGACACACCAGTTGTGTCCATAAAATAAAATATTGCATTTTCTGACTCAAGGGATTCTGAAACACATAGATCTATTGAAAACTGCACATTGAAATTTTGAGCTAATTAAAATACTTTTCGTATCTAGCAACAGCAGAAAAATAAAAATCATTAGTGTAATTTGTCTTATCATCATAAAAGTAAACTAATTAGGTTTCCCCTGCAATTGCAAAATTATTTTAGAAAATTTTTCAAACAGGATTTAGATTATTGGGCAGATAAAACAAAAAAATAGTTTACCAAATTTAACATTTCTTCTGAGCAAATTACTTCAGCTGTGTCTGAAGTCCTTAACTATCAGTTAACAGCCATAATACATTGTTTATAATATAATAACGCATTTTAATAAAATAAAAAATGAATTATAGAATCAAAAATGAAGCTAAAATATACGAAAATACACTGTAAGATCAAAATATAGTGTATTTTCTATAAATATAAATTAGTAATATAAAAGAGTATACAACTAAACCAATAATACTATTAACATAACTGAGTTACATGAAAGTTAGCTTCACCACTAACAAAATAGTGTCCACTTTAAACAAATTTCAACCGCTAACAAAATAGTGTCCACTTTAAACAAATTTCAACCACTAACAAAATAATATCCACTTTAAACAAATTTCAATCATGTTACTAAACAAAATAGTGTCCACTTTACACAAATTTCAATCATGTTACTAAATAAAAATGGATTTGATTACTAACACCAGTTTCACAACAAAAAATTACACAATTAAAAAAAGTGTCCCAAACTTGGTTAGAAAATGTGTAGTTATGAATGCAAATAAATAAGTAACTCTGTTTCAGCACTGACTAACATGGCTTAAATACTTAAGTGGTCCTTAAACGATCAATATTTACTGATGAAAAAATACTGAAGGACAGCCTTAAAATATTTTTTCCCTCACACGATAAGTAATACTGACATTATTATTCCCTTACATGGTCATTCCAGCTATCCCATTCCCACATTTTCACAACAGTAAAACTAAAGTCAACAAATTTCTTTGATACCATGCTGCCGGATGTTACTGGGTATCTCCTCAACTTATTGCTTGTGGAATTACGAAACAATTAAATTTTGTGCCTTTCAGTCAGTTGAATTTATTGACATTGACAGAAACTTAGAAAACTAAATAAATTAGAAATTAAACAAATGGATTCCTAAAAAAAAAAATTAAAATCCGCTAATCATTAATTAAATTAAAATATTCTTTTTTTTTTAGTACTGCTATTTTTCTTATTGAATACAATAAAAATATTGATTTTAAAAATTACTGTCACAATGGATATCATATGATTATAAAATAAAACAAAATAAAGAACAAAATTGTATATGTACCGGTCAATGTCTTCTAAACGTATTCAGGAATGATGCTTTGAATAGAGAAACTCTCTTACACCGTAAGTATCCCCACTCCTAACTAAAGTTATATTGAAGAGTGATGAGCTGAAGGATCATTCCTCGGTATCGGACTTCATTCCATCATTACCTGCCTCATACGCTCAACAATACAGTCAGTATTTTTACTTTCCCTTAGTAAGGGGAAGTATAGCGATCGTGAAAAGTTTCGAATTCGAGTTTTCAAAGGAAATACATGTTTTAAGGTCCCCTGAGTCCAAATGACCAAGTCTCGCAAAATGGTCTGTGTGTCTGTGATCAGTCTAGCTCAACAAAGGAAAGCTGTATGATACTGAAATTACATATTTAAGGTTAGTACATGCTTGTGATGTTACAGCAACATTTTCGTCAAAATCGACTAACCGGAAGTGCCACTTTATATAATCGATTTTACACATTTTTACAATTTTCTCGAAAACGGCTCTAACGATTTTGATTAAACGTGCCTAACTTATTCTTCATAAAGGCCTTTAACTTTTCATATATACGGTACATCACCGAGGAATAGCAGAGAAAAAAGTTATGATGAAAAGAATATTTTATTTACACATAACTTCAAAAGCGTGCAATTTATGGTAAATCATCTATGCACTTGTATGAAAGATAATTAAATTATCTAAAAAACAATAAAAGAATCATCAAAATCGGAGCAGATTAGCAAAGATACAGCGCATCGGACAAACCGGAAATAGCTATTATATCATGGATATTTCACTTTTTTACAATTTTCTCGAAAACGGCTCTAACGATTTTGATGAAACTTGCGTGTTATTCTTCAAAAAGGTCTTTGACTTTTCATTTATGAAGTAAATCACCGAGGAATTGAAGGCAAAAGAGTTATGATGAAAAGAATATTTTATTTGCGCATAGCTTAAAAAGTATGCATTTACGGTAATTTATCTATAGACTTTTATGAAAGGTATTAAATCATCTAAAAAAGAATAAAAGAATCATCAAAATCGGACTAATAATAGCAAAGATACAGCGCATCGGGCTAACCGGAAATGATAATTATATCATGGATATTACAATTGTTTACAATTTTCTCGAAAACGGCTTTAACGATTTTGATGAAATTTGCCAAAATTAATCTTCCTAAAGGCCTTTAACTTTTCATTTATGTAGTAAATCACCGAGAAAATGCAGGAAAAAAAGTTATAAAGAAAAGAATATTTTATTTTCGCATGGCTTAAAAAGTATGCAATTTATAGTAAATTATGTACAGAATTATATGAAAGGTTATTAAATCATCTAAAAAAAGAATAATAGAATCAAAATCGGACCAATAATAGCAAAGATACAGCGCATCGGACTAACCGGAAATGATAATTATATCATGGATATTACAATTGTTTACAATTTTCTCGAAAACGGCTTTAACGATTTTGATGAAATTTGCCAAAATTATGCTTCCTAAAGGCCTTTATCTTTTCATTTATGTAGTAAATCACCGAGAAAATCCAGAAAAAAAAGTTATGAAGAAAAGAATATTTTATTTTCGCATGGCTTAAAAAGTATGCAATTTATAGTAAATTATGTACAGAATTATATGAAAGGTTATTAAATTATATCTAAAAAAAAAAAAAAAAATCATCAAAATCGGACAAGTATTAGCTAAGATACAGTGTATTTTATGAGGAGCATAAAATAGATGGATAACCGAGCGCATCTGAAAGGAAATGGACCGAACCTCCTCCCACCAATCCGCCAATCTGTTGTAAACAATACGCTCTGTAACAAAGTAATTTAAGAATACAAAAACGGAAATTAACTTAATAATTTCTACTTTCACATTATTTAATGGAAAGAAAATGTTTCCATAGAAACTAAACCAGCAACTTTTATAATATATTTGCAACTTGACAAAGTTAAAACATATAGGTAGTGTACAGAATTGTTGTACTAAAATTGTTTTATTGTACTTAAGTGGGAGAAGAATTGAATGCTGCTGAGTTTATTTCAAGTATTGTTTATGTGAACCCTTTACAAGTATATTAAAAAGATGATTCTTATAGGGCGGTAAGGGAAAGTTGTGATGCGCGCGCACCGCACCAGATTTTTTAATTTACGATTATGAACAGATGAGAAACAGAAGACAAAATCATCCTTCCCATTTTAAAATTGCCAGGGGCTAGAAGACAGAATTTCGTTAATTATGAATCCAAGAACTTTCTTGAATGACAAAGTTTCCTTGGGCAAATCAGTGATATTCTATGTACGGCTCAAATATGAATGAAATAATTGTATTATTAGCTCCAAAATGCAAACGGAAACTTCAAAATAACAGAAACTAGACTCAGGGAACAACTACAGTAACAAAACGCTGTCAAAATAAAGAACAAGTTTTGAATTTATCTGGCAAAGAGCACTAACCGGCTGAACACAGAAGCAGATTTAGTCCTTATGATCCATTTCCTTTTCAATAAGGATTCCATTCTGAATCATGCCTATGTATTTAAAATATATAAACCATAATTGCATTCTAACCAATACTATATTAGAGGTAAAACATAACAAAAATAATCAGACAGAAAAAATACGAACATATTCTAAATCCTACAAGCTGGTGAATGTGGAAAAAAATTAAAGTGAAATAATACGTTTAAGACTTACCTCCTACGAGCAAATAAACTGGAATAAACACATTTACAGGGCATTCATTCAAATAATGTAATCCAATTAGAAACATTGCTACTGGTACAAATATTGTGACACCAATTGCTATGGTACAACCAACTGCAAACAGTAATAATTAAATTCAACTTTGAAAATAAATGATCTATAACAGTACTAAATATTAGATATAGAAAAACTTACTAGTACCAACAAGTAGAATAATTAGCTTCTTAAGAAAATCTAAGGTTCCAGAAGATTGTTTGTGTACCTCCCGAACTCTGCCAATCACTGATTCATATGAAGGTGGAGGAGCTCCTAAAAGAATAAAAAAGTTTCTTGAGTATATTTAATTTCAATCTGAATGATGACAAAAACAATAATGGAAGCAAACAAACTGGATGGATCCATTGCTTCTTCATATGTTGGTGGAGGACCTCTTTCCGTAGCTTCCATTGTAAACTGAACTCTTTCCAATGAATTAGGGACACTTGATTGTTGTGCTGAATTGTCAATTGGTTCATGCTTTAAAAGTTAATAACAAATGACTTTTATGAGTTTAATTTAGGATTGAATGAAAAAAATATGAAAATATACTATGTCACAAAAACATCTATAGTAATACAAACATTTAAAATATGATAAACCAATAAATATTCTGTGGATACAATATTAGCAAATTAAAGTGATAGATACATACTTCATTAATAGAACTTAAATAGACCGAGATATCTTTGGAAGCCATATCTTGCCGTCATAAAACAGTTAAAGGCAAAAAACTAGTTATTTCTATAGCATTATTAATGTTAAAGAAAGCCCATCACAATATATATAATTTAGTACATCCAACATTCACTTCTACTGAGCTACCATATTTCGAGGCCAGTTGATAACAAAGACTAATGAAATGCATCGAATCGGGACTTTTTTTTTGATAAGTTGGTAGTGATTCAGTTATCATCATGGCCGCCACGAGGCCGTTGTGCAACTATTTTCGGTTTAAGCATGTAAATTTTAGTTTTTTGAATTTAAGCAACCAAGTTCAGATTCGTTTCATTCATAAGTGCTGTGATCCTAGATTAATGAGCAGTTTCCTGTTTCGTAAACCAAGAAAATATAACAATTGCCTTGTCGGTAAGTAAGGAGGGAAGGTTATTATATTATATATTATGGGAAATACATTTATTAAATTCGCATTTTTTTTTGTATCTGCTGAAATGTCATCAAATTTCGAAATTTCAGTTTCTGTGATTATATGATTTATGAACCATCTTCGCCTGATGAATGGAAACTGTTATATTATTTCTGATTATCATCAGTATCCTAAACTATAGGTCAAATCATATTAATAAATTAGCTTATGTTAACTGAATTTTATTTTTTACATTTTGTTGCTAAAGATTTATATTTTGCTTTATTTTAACCCTATCTAGAGTTGTTTATTGAGTAACACCCAGATCGAAGTGTATGCCCAGCTCACTGGGTATACGACAATCATAGATTCTGCTAAAAATATGATTATTGATTAAAGGTTGAACTATAACTCTTGGTTATCATAATGCTTATTTAGAGAGTAAATGATCAATCAATCTGAGTGACGCTACAACTCGTTGCCAAGTCGGCATCCTGCAAGAACCTCCTCCAATTATCACAATCCCGCGCAGCCACCATCCAATTGTGGACTCCTAGGATAGTTAGGGCATCAAGAGTAATACCATCTGCCAATCTTGCTCTCGGTCTTCCAAGCCGCCTTTTACCATTGATTGGTTCTCTCAGTAGATTTTTTGTTTTTTCATTTACTTCCATCATGGCCACATGACCAGCTCACATCAGGCGGTTTAGTTTAAAGAAAGTTATTACGTCAGGTTCATAATATATACAATTTAACTACTGATTGGTGCATCTATGCCACTCATTTCCAGCTTGCAATCCTAATATTCGATGCAAAACTTTCCTTTCGAAAATGCCGAGGTTTTGCTCTATGGATTTATTGGTTGCCCAGGATTCTGATGCATACAATAGAACTGGTCGGATTAGGGTCTTGTAGAGATTTATTTTAGTTTTTCTCAATACGGCTCTACTTGTAAAGTGCCGTAATAGCCCGAAGTATGCATTGTTTGCTGCTTGAATCCTTTTCTTTACCTCCAAATATGGTACATTATCTTGTGTTGATCATTGAGCCCAGGTACACAAGCTGAGATACCTTCTCAAACTTCTACTGGTCGAAGATAATCATCTCCCTTGGAGTTGGGGTCTCCTCCGCTCTCATATATGGCTTGAAAAGCTTCAAGTACTGCACTGTATGAGTTACCTACTATGTCTAAGTCATTGGCATATGAGAGGATCATAGCAGATCTGTTAAATATTGTTCTTTCGATTTGAATCCTTGCTTTAATTGCTACTTTCTCTTGTGAAAAGGTTCAAAAGAAGACAGGCCAGTGCATCTGCTTGTCTCAAGCTCTTGTCCGAGGAAAATTCTCGGGATACTTCACTTTTAATTTTAACCAAAGTTCACATTCTTCACTAGCCTGACTAATTTTACAGGAATATCTAGGTCATGTAGAGCTTTATAGAGTTCTTCTCTGTTTATATTGTTGTAGACTGCACTAAAATCAATAAATAAATAAATAGTAGATTATATAATCAATAAATAAATGGTGTGTCTTGATGTTATATTCTCATCCTCTCTCGAGGATTGTTCTTAAGCTGAAGATTTACTTTTTTTAAATCCACATTGATAAGGACCAAGTTGGTTCTCTGCAAATGGTAATAGTTGTGCTAACTGTGTATTTGAGAATATTTTATATGCAGATGGGAGTAGTGAGACACCTCTGTAGTTGGAACAATCTTGTTTGTCACCTTTCTTTGTATAGGGCATATGAGAGATGAGTTACATGTTGTTAGTACTTCTTCTTCTATCCAGATGGAGTTATTCATATTGTGAAAAGCCTTAAAGAGTTTGTTGCCACCACACTTGAACAACTAAATAAAGCCCATCGGATCCAGGAGCTTTATTATTTTTTAGTTTGTTTATGGCGTCTATTATTTCGTCTTCATCTGGTGGTTCAAGATCTGGTGCTGAAGAAGATTCACTTTCCCTGTTACCAGCTTTTAATTCATTATCTTCCTCGAGTGTTCTACGAGCAGCTTCCTCATTTAGAAGATATGAGAAATGGTAGAGAGTAGAAGAAGTTTATTGTATTGGATTTTCGTCTAAATAGGGTCACTCTACTACATGCCAAATCTAACATGGAATGACCATGAGTGAAATCCTGTGTGGATTTTTCGGAGTGAGATGGAGCGGCTGGAATTCCATCAGTCCTCTACTCCATCACACTCTGCCAAAATCCAAGCAATCCATCTATTTGGAGTGATCTCTATTAGCTGCCCTGAATTAGTGTATTCTTCAACTAGTATACAATAAGGGTTCTGTTGCCAGGCCAATCTTGTATTTTTCCCTAAAATTTTCTACATTTTCCCCTAAATTCACCTGCTTTAACCCTAAACTTATCTTCATTTTTCCCCTTATCCACTAACTTTAATCCTGATCTTCTCTAAATTTCTCCTAAATCCGTCAACTTTAACCCTAAATGTTTAATTCTTATTTTTCAATTAGTGTAACCAAAATTACCCCTAATATAAAATAAGAATAAATTATTAAAAAAGTAATAAAGGGTTTATTACTATTTATTTTATTAAAAAATTTGATACAACTTTAAAATCGCTGGATCGCATTATCACTGGCTGTTTTAACTATACAATCTGAAATAAAGCTGTACTAACATATATTTTGTAACAATCTTGCATTAAGTAGTTTAATATTAAACTAGTTTAAAGTCAAAATAGTGGTTACGAACAGACTAAAAACAAGACTAAAATTGAATGTAATCTACTAAACAGAATCCAAAAGTTTTGGTTAAAATTATCTCTTTACAAGTTTAATCATTATATATTAACAATTTTAGTATTACGCTAATAAAACTATATTTGATATTAGAAAGTATATTGTTAATGTTTATCGAATTCGCAATAGTTATTGCTAGAAATCACCCATGTAACACTTCCAAGACAATCTTTGGGCATTTGTACATAAACATTTACTTACAATGTTTATAATTAGTTATAGAATTATATTTTATAAAATTGCTTATTAATCAGTTTTTCCTTTTTTCTGTGAAATCATGTCTTTAAAACATAAGAGGTTTCATAGTGTTTACGATAATATGTTAGATTGAACAGGTATGCGCTTTTCTTTAATTAATTTTTTAAATGTGGATTTTTAATTATTTTTTTTTATCATTTACAGCTTTTTTGGCCCATTCTACACATGGTGATAATTCCAAAAGCTTTCATACCAGTAGACCCTTATTGAAGAGGGATTATTATGAAATATTAGGAATAAGTAGGAATTGCTCTGTTAAAGATATAAAGAAAGCTTATTACCAGTTAGCCAAAAAGTACCATCCAGACACAAATAAGAATGATCCGAATGCTGCAAAAAAGTTTCAAGAAGTTTCTGAAGCTTATGAGGTATGCTAATTTGATAATTTTAGCTAAATATATTATAAATATATTTAGTTATTTTTGGAATCATTTTTATTATTTTATTTTGTACATGTGTTCTGCCCTTCATTTTTATTAATCTATAAAACTTCATAAGTTGGTATGGTGCATAATTTCTCATCTCTTGCATTAAAGAAATGATTTACATGCATTTGTATTCACTATACTATCCACCCATCACTTGTACCAAGCTTTGAATTTTTGTATTGATTTATCTTTGAATGCATCAGTATTGAATTGAAAAAACAAAACAAAAAAAAACTATCACAAATAAATAACTAGGTTCACCTGAAAAATTATCATTTCTGAGATAATATGTTTCCCATAAACTTTTAGCCTACCTTTTATATACTAATTAACTGTTTCAGCTCCAGACAAACATAGGGGTTGATTTACTTGGTTTTTTCACTTTATTTATAGTAGCACATCATTTTGCTAAATAATAAATGAAACCTGTTTATCCATCAGACTGTTGTTTAGACCTTTAATTGTATGTCATACAATCATTGCTTCTACAAAATGAAGTTTTAATAGAATGCCGAATACCTGTTGTTCACAATAATAATTTCGAACAGCTACTAGGAACTAGGCTTGTTGGTAATCCCTGTTACAGAATAATAAATTTTTGGTACAGACTTGTTTCTATTTTGTTGTCTTGTTAATTAGAATGGAAAGAAAACACTTTTCTCCCTTTGTTACTCAGTTTCATCATCTACGAGAGTAAATTGTGGGAGAAATCTTGAGGGTAAATCTCCATGAGTGAAGTAGTATCCACTAGAGAGTACAGTTCTCGAGAGTGAAAAACTCTTAAGTGGACATGCAGCTTTAGAATGAGTTGCCACAAAAGCAGATGAAGCAAAGCTCCTCATGTTCGAAACATCCTGTAAAGAATTTATGGCTCTGTATGAAACAGGAGCATATGGAGAATAATGAAGAACCAGGAACTTTGTTATCTTAAAGGTTCTGATGACTTGCTCAAGTATTTAAGTATTGGAAAATTGTGATAGACTGAATCTTTAGTAAGGATGTTGGATCAAGAAAGATTCAAGATTTTCTGCAATGCTAAAAGAGTCTGTAGACTGTGTGTGAGATGGTTGGATGGAATTGCAACCAGGCTTTATGGTTATTCCTTAATACCTACCATGACATGAATGATCTAAAATAGGACTGCTGCAACTGGTAAAGGCTGTTGGAAGAGGCACTGACTATAAAAGGCTTTATCACTAAGTATGATTATAATGTAATTTAATTTGACCTTAGTAAATTGCAAAACAAGGAAATTTAGTATAGCTGTATAAACCTGGATATTTTAATTTAATCAGATTATTATCTAGAGTTTGGGTATCTGAAGTCTCAAGTTCTAATGTTTGAATCTTGTACATTATTCTGATTTAGAACCTGGTTGCCAAATCTGGATTTCACATTCATTTAAATTTGTAATTTGGATTCAAATAAAGATTATGCAGCTAAATAACCATCTAAACAAATTTTAAGATAAATTTTTAAAATAATTGCTTTCAACTTCGGCTATTTTAGTTTCAAAGTTCAGATTCACTTTGCAGAATGGAGCATGCAGATATTCAAATATTTGGGTCAGAGAAATAAAATCTTTTAAATGTGTTGAATCCTGATTCAGTTTTACGCCCAAGTTCCAACGCAATTTTAGTTGCTTGACCTTTTATTAGCATCCAAAAGATCAATCCAAACTTTGTAATTAATTTCATTTTTTTATAATTTTACATATTTTTTTTATTGTTTATTTTTATTTAAATATTTGCAGATAATACCAAAGTTTTATACTTACATAAAACTATACTTAGTAAAAAAAATTAATTTAATAAAAAATATAAACCCTGCCTACTGAAATAACTTTTATATCTTACAACCCTATTCGTCCTAAGGGAGAAATGCATATCTACTTAAGCGCATTGATGGGTTGTTAGTGAAGGTGATGCCTATGAATATTGAAACTTGATGTAGTCTGGTGCCTTCCACACCATAACAAAAATGAAGACTCTCCTTTACTCAATACATTAATTTATTTTCTGTTTGTTAACATCTACAGATGTAAGGAGATTTCTGTATTTTAACATGCACAGATGAATGGGACGGAATGTACTAGCAAGGGGCCGTAACGTGTAGTGTAAGGTACCCGACTACTGCATCAAGGTTCAATATTCATGGGCCTCAACTTCACTAGCAACCTACTGAGGCGCGTGCTTAGTACATGTAATAATGCAAGTACATTCCATCTTTTAGGATGAATAGGGCTATAAGATATAATAGTTATTTCCGTAGTTAAAGTTTTTATTTTTTATTAAATTCAATTTTATTCCAATATTTTTACTTTTTCAGGTATTGGCCATTTATAATTTATTACCATATGATCATGAACTTAATATATGCAATAAGAAACATTAGCAAAAAGCTGAAGATACTTTAAATATAATGAAATATTTTCTCATTATTTTGAGTTCAAAATGTTTCAAAACATTCACGGGAATTGACTGATTAATTTGTGTTATCAACCTTAAATTTCATATCTTAAAACCTTAAAATCAACATTAAAAATTGGACGTTCAGTTGCTCAAAAAATTCTAAGATACCCTCAAACGGTCAGATTAAACAAATTTAATACTACATTTCCTTAGTATTTTGAGCTCAAAATGTTTCAAAACATTCATGGGATCACGAGTAATTTGGCCCATCAAACTTTAAAATCGGTTGGGCTATTCTCTCAAAAAATCGTTGCTTACTTTCAAACAGACAGATTTAACACATTTAATACAACTTTATTTATTATTTTGAGCTCAAAATGTTTCAAAACATTCACGGGATCATAGCAAATAATTTAAGCCTTTAAACTTGACAAGTAATTTGGCCCGTCAAACTGGAAAATCGGTCGAAAACTCAAAAACTCGTTACTTACCTACTAACAGTCTAGCTAAACATATTACCCTCCTTTTGGCTTCACTGTAGTCGGGTAATTAATTGATATTAGAAACCCAACATGGTAAAATTAGAACTTGAATGAAAGTTAATCTGGCATTTCTGTTTTTATTTTATTGTTATTTTTTTACACATTTAATGAAAGGAATGACACATTTTCCATTGGTCGTCTACTATTCTACATTGATTATTTTGTTGTTCCATAAATCTGCCCTTTTAAAAAATGTTGAATATATGTTATGTATCTTATGATTAACATGATTTAACAGTTTCTTTTCTCCTCCCAGGTTTTAAGTGATGAAAACAAAAGGAAACAGTATGATCAGTGGGGCACAACTTCTGAACAAATGGGAATGGGAGGTGGTGGAGGGCCTCGTGGTGATATGGGTGGATTCAACTGGCAGTACAGAGCGACTATTGACCCTCAGGAACTCTTCAGAAAAATATTTGGAGAAACACCTTTTGGAGGAGGCCTTGGATTTGATGATTTTGCTGAATCAAAATTTGGTTTTGGATCAGCAGAAGAGGTTAGATTTAATTTGTAATAAGTTTAATTGCTTATTTTCAACTACCATAAGTCATTTTGAAGGCAGTAAGGGTTTTAATGTGGACATTTTTGGTCCAGGATATCTGTAATGGCTTGGTCAGAGATCAGACAAATTAAAATGTAGGTGCTTGCAATGTTATGCTTCTGGCCTTCAAATAATTCTGGGCCTATATTAGTTCTATTTTTGAATATTTCTGTATAAAACTGAGAGAAATGAAATATTGATGGAAATTAAATCCCAATTTAAATTAATTATATTCACTAATTTTACTGCTGTAAATTTCAATGAATTAAACTAAACAAATTTATAAATGTAATAACTAATATTTTGGTTTTGAAAATTATTTAATGTTGGAAGACAGAACTATGCAGTTATGCTTTTTTAATAAAGTATGAAAAATGTTTAAATACAGAAAGAAAGAAAAGTTAAATTATATATTGGTTGAGCTATTTATTAAAGCAAAATTTTCTTTCTTATAATTTATAGAAAATTAATCAATGTTTCCTTGCCAATAAACAGTAATTGATGGTCAACGATTTTAGGAAAGAAAGAGATTTTTAAATAATAGTTTTTACAAAGCAAATTTATTTAAAAAAAAAAAAATGTCTTTAACAGCTGAACGAACTACAATCCAGAATGAAAGGGGCACAACTCCAACAATGTTTTTTATTGTTGAACAAACATTTGGCATGGGTAAAGTTCTACATAGAAGCCTATCGTGTCTATTGCTTTGGCCAGATATTTAATAGCTGGCTGCTTTTTGAGATAATAGGGGTCAAACTATTAAAATTTCTAATGTTTGAAATTTTTGAGTTGTGCCTCTTTCATTCTGGATGTGTGGTATGTTGAGACAGGCTCCTATTTCAGAAACTCACTGGCGTTTCATGAAGTTTTGGGTTTCAGTTGCACAGCTCTGTGTTAGGTATGCAATTAACTAAAAATTGAAAAATAAAAGACTTTCTTAAAGAATTAAAAAAAAAAAATCTCCAAAGGTGTGTTGAAAAGAAATTTTTTTTTTTTTAATTTAGTGTTAGAATGGAAAAAAACTTTAACCATTTTATAAACCTTTACCAATCATACAATTTGTAAATTAAGTTTCAATGTTTTCAAAGATCAAGCCACTTATAAGGAATTTCTTCATAAAAATTACCACTTAGGACTGAAGAACGGTACTCAAGAATTAAATATGGTAATATATGATGGTAATGTAAAATGGTAATATATCCAATATGGGACTTGATAATTTTTGCTCTAATTGGCCATGCTTGGTAGTGATAACATCGATTGAATCTTCTCTTTATATAAATTGTGTTATTTATAAAAAACAAAACAAATACCAAGTATGTTTGGTTGATCGATAAGTTTAACTTTTGATATAATATTGATTTAATTTAATTTTTGTTTTAGCACCAACTTAAAAAAAAAAGTAGTTTATTTTTATTTTGGTACGCCACTAAGGACAGTTTTTTTTTTACTAAAAAAAAAAAACAACTAAAAATAATATTATTCACTTACCTATCAATAGTGCAGTTGTTGCTTAGCCCTAGAAAACACACCCTTTCCAAATTCATTAGGAAAAACTGCTATAAATTCACTTTTGAAAAATATTTTCTTTGGTTACTTCAAATATTGTTGAATTTATTGATTGTTAAATTTTTTATGCTTAACAAGTAGCAAGTGCATACGGAATTGGAGTTAATTTGTAAACACAATTTGAATAAAATGGTGGGTAAGAAATAATATAGGAAACAGACAATTTAAAAGGAAGAAAATTGAGTACATCACTAGATAATCAATCATATAACCAAACAATATTGAACGAATGTAAGATAAATGAACTATGGGAATAATTAATAAAAAAAAAAAATTGTGTTCTTGAGGACATTTTTCACTTATGACTGTCCAGCATGCTGTGCTTCTTATAAACATTTTTTATACATTTAGTGCACTTGATCCCAGTTTTTATATTTTTGTTGGGCTATAAATAAATAGTAAAAAGGAGTGTTGTAATAATTTTGGATTCACAGTCATATGTGTTACATCATTATTAAAGTAAAAATATTTTTTTTAAAAAGCCTTATATAATTATTATTGTTGATTCTTTTATAAAAAATCTGGTGCGGTGCGCGCTGTCCTATAATAATTATATAATTATAATAATTATATAATTATCTTTTTAATGTAATTTTAAAGAGTTCATATAAACAATACTTGAAATAAACAGTAGCATCCACTTCTTCACATCTTCTCCCACTTGAGTACAATAAAACAGTTTTTCAACAATTTTAGTAAAACAATTCTGTACACTACCTATATATTTTAAATATGTCAAGTTGAAAATATATTTTAAAAGTTTCGGTTTAGTTTTCATGGAAATATTTTTTTCCCATTAAATAATATAAAAGTAGAAATTATTAAGTTAATTTCCGCTTTCGTATTATTAAATTACATTATTACAGACGGTATTGTTGACAACAGATCGGCGGATTGGTAAGAGGAGATTCGGTCGCATCCGTCTTCTTCCGGATACGCTCGGTTATCCATCTACGGTCTTGTACTCCTCATAAAATACGCTTTGTCTTTGCTAATACTGGTCCGATTTTGATGATTCTTTTATTGTTTATTAGATAATTTAATTGCCTTTCATACACTTCTCTGCCTAATTTACTATAAACTTCATGCTTTTTAAGTTAAACACAAATAAAATATTCTTTTTGTCATAACTTTTTTCCCTAGGAACGTATTGCTTCAGCTTTTTAAAGCTCTAAAACCTACTGTTTTCGAGATAATGCACGCTATATGTCTGGTGCGGTACGCGCATCTCACAACTTTCCCTTACCGTCCTATAATAATTATCTATTTAATATAATTTTAAAGAGTTCAGATAAACACTGCTTCTAATAAACTCAGCAACATTCAGTTCTTCTGTCACTTAAGTACCATAAAACGGTTTTTTAAACAATTATAGTTCAACAATTCTGTACACTACCTATATATTTTAACATTGTCAAGTTGCAAATATATTTTAAAAGTTTCTGGTTAAATAAAAGTAGAAATTATTAAGTTAATATCCGCTTTTTTATTCTTAAATTATTTTGTTACAGACCGTATTGTTTACAACAGATTAGCGGATTGGTGGGAGGAGGTTCGGTCACATCCATCTCCTTTCGGATGCACTCGGTTATCCATCTATTTTATGCTCCTCATAAAATACAGTGTATCTTTGCTAATACTGGCCCGATTTTGATTTTTTTTTTTTAGATATAATTTAATAACCTTTCATATAATTCTGTACATAATTTACTATAAATTGCATGCTTTTTAAGTTAAGTGCAAATAACATTCTTTTCGTCATAACACTTTTCCCTGTACTTTTTCGTTGATATACTACATAATTGAAAAGTTAGGCCTTTATGAAGAATAATTTAGGCAAGTTTCATCAAAATCGTTGGAGTCGTTTTCGAGAAAAATGTAAAAAAGTGCAAAATCCATGATATTATTACCATTTCCGGTTAGTCCGATGCGCTGTATCTTTGCTAATACTGGTCCGATTTTGATGATTCTTTTTTTGTTTTTAGATGATATAATTACCTTTCATACAAGTCTATTGATATTTTACCATAAATTGCACGCTTTTGAAGTTATGCGTAAATAAAATATTCTTTTCATCATAACTTTTTTCCCTGCAATTCCTCGGTGATTTACTACATAAATGAAAAGTTAAAGACCTTTATGAAGAATAATTTAGGCAAGTTTCATCAAAATCGTTAGAGCCATTTTCGAGAAAATTGTAAACAATTGTAATATCCATGATATTATTACCATTTCCGGTTAGTCTGATGCGCTGTATCTTTGCTATTATTGGTCCGATTTGATGATTCTTTTTTTGTTTTTTAGATGATGTAATTACCTTTCATGCAAGTCTATTGATAATTTACCATAAATTGCACGCTTTTGAAGTTATGCGTAAATAAAACATTCTTTTCACCATAACTTTTTTCCCTGCAATTCCTCGGTGATTTACTAAATAAATGAAAAGTTTAAGGTCTTTATGAAGAATAATTTAGGCAAGTTTCATCAAAATCGTTTGAGCCGTTTTCGAGAAAATTGTAAAAAAAAGTGTAAAATCGATTATATAAAGTGGCACTTCCGGTTAGTCGATTTTGACGAAAATGTTGCTGTAACATCACATGCATGTGCCAACCTTAAATACATAATTTCAGTATCGTACAACTTTTCGTTTTTGAGCTAGACTGATCACACAGACACACAGACCATTTTGCGAGACTTGGTCATTTGGACTCAGGGAACCTTAAAACATGTATTTCTGTCGAAAACTCGAATTCGAAAATTTTCACGATCGCAATACTTCCCCTTACTATATACTTCGCATATAGATAAGGGAAAGTAAAAAAAGAAATGAAATTTAATTTTGGACTCAAAATCTATAAAAGCTTGAAAAATGAACTTACATCTGAGCACATGTTGCGGTGTTAACCCGCACTGGAGGGCGTTTGGAATGGAACTCAAATGATAACTAAACAGTTGACACCAGAAGTAAAGCATACATCGTCCCATTACAGTAATTCCTTGATCTAGGAATAAACTAAGCCCTCGCACTTTGGCCTGCCATTAAAGGGTGTGAATTTGAATAAATTAAAATATATAGTGTAAATACTGCCTGGATGTGTTCCCGAGGTTTAAGGTCGGTTTTAATCTACTAAGATTATAATTTTACAATGGATTCTCTCTGATTAGCTATATCTCTGCCCCAGAAGAGCTTTTCTGAAATTTGTTTGCATTCTTTACACCACTGAGCTAGCCCCTACATTCCGCTAAAATTTTATCGAAATTGGTTCTGTAGTTGTGGAGATCAATTGATCCTTAAAACTTAGAAACAAGGGACTACTACATCTGCAGAATTACGTTTTTTTAAATCACTTAGATCCCAGAGGATTAAAAAGTGTAAGTTAGCGACATCTCAAGAACCTTTTATCACTTTATAATACCGTACTTTAAATTGTTGAGTAAATAATAAAATGCAGTGTTATAAAACTGCATGACCTATCCATCCCTAATGATCTTTTGGTATACCAGTGTGTGATAAATACTATTATTGTACTACATAAAATTTCTAAGCTATGTAATTAAATTTCTAATCTTTAAAGTCTTGTATTTTAAACTGTCTTGAATATCATATTATTAAAATCAGTGATTAAAAAAAAAAGTTTTCTAATCCTGACAGTCAACTCCTGATAACCTGTATCCTTTGCCTTTGATAACACTGGTTTCCTGATCTATTGAGAAATTTTACCTCTTTAAGTCAAAGTAAAGATGGCAATTTCCTGATGTTGAAGACTGCATAGTTTAAGCCAGTGGTTCCCAATCTGTAGATGTCTTTTGACCACTAAGCCAGAAATTGATCAATGTGCGAACCATCCCCATTCCAGACCTCAGGATTAGGATACTTAAACGTGTATTTTGAGACCCTTTTATACTGTATGTACCTGTTAAAACTTTTCAACTAATATTAAAATCTCAGGAAAGGTATATAATAAAACAGTTCCTCCTGCGTACCACTCCAAAGGTCTCAGGGACCACTGGTTTAAGCAATGCTAAAATGAAAATATCTGGAGAGTCCATTATTCAGGAAAAAATCACTATTGGTGCATAAGAGCTTTAAAGCCTTACAATATTTGGCTCAAAAATAAAAAATTGGTGACTTGTGTGTATAATGGATCCTGTGGTGAATGGAAAGTAAAATCGATACGCATGTTTGAAGACTATCAGTCAAAAAATGTATTTAATGCTGATAGAAAAGCGTTATATTGTTAGATTATACAAGATCTCTTATCATTCAAAATGCCCAAAAGCTAATTTCTATTAAATATTTTTAGACTCGATCCATGTATAACTTGTAAGTGATTTCTCATTCCATTGAAATTCGATTTATCAAGAGTTGACTGTAGGATGCATAAATTTCTGAAATTATTAAGTACAATTACTTATTGATTTTAGGTTATATTAAAACTTACCTTTTCACAAGCTGCACGAGGTGTTAATAAAGACATATTAGTGAACGTTGTAGAAGTTTGTACAAAATGTCATGGTAATCGTTCAGAACCTGGTACAAGGCCTGTTCGTTGTACGTACTGTAATGGAACAGGTTTTGAAACAATATCAACTGGTAAGTATAAGCAGTAGGTTCTTTTTTTAGTTTTGTATATTTTAGAATATTTTTATAAATTATCCTTGTTGATCCTTGAGTTTTAGTTACGAAATTTTTAATTGATTTTTTCATGGACTGTAATCAACTAAATGATAATGTGATTTTTTTTATGTATAATGCTTTATTACCATCAAGAGATTTATTTCCTAGTAAATTTATTAGTTAATGCCCTACTATTATATTTGATATTAATCGCACTGCCAATCTTCCTGATGGAATAATATTTCTAATTGTTTCAATTATTGCTAAAAAAAGGTATAAGTAACTTAAGTGTTTGGAACTTTATGGATTATTATTGAATTTGTATTTTGGAATCATCCGAAGATTATTATGTACTTTTATTTCAATAGTAATTATGAAACCCATTTTTTATTGGTCACTTTAATGCTATAGGTCCTTTTATGATGAGGTCAACTTGTAGATATTGCCATGGTACAAAAATGATGATCAAGTTTCCTTGTACCGAGTGTGAAGGAAAAGGTAGCACAGTGCAAAGGAAGAAAATAACCATCCCTGTACCAGCTGGTTTGTTTATTACCACAATTATCTTGTTACTTATTCAATGTATCCTTGAAACCTGAATACTAGTTTTATTTTACTGTTTCTAGGAGTTGAAGATGGACAGACAATAAGAATGTCAGTTGGGCATAAAGAATTATTTGTCACTTTCCAGGTTGAAAAGTCTGATTATTTTAGAAGAGATGAAGCTGATGTTCATACAGATGCTGAAATTTCATTATCACAAGCATTGCTTGGTGGTTCAATAAAAATACAAGGTGTCTATGAAGATCATTTTATTCAGGTAAGAATATATATTTTTCTTTCTTAAGATTTAATTAATGTAATACTAATTGTTGATTTTTGTAGATTTCGCCTGGGACAGGTTCCCATACCCGAATTCGTCTTGGTGGTAAAGGTTTAAAACGTCCATCTGGAGGAAGTGGGGATCATTATGTTCACATAAAAATTAATGTTCCAAAACATCTTTCTGAAAAACAGAAGTCACTTGTTGAATCTTATGCCAGGCTAGAAGAAGGTACTCCTGGCACAATCAGAGGAATTTCTGACAAAGTCAATGGAAAAACTTCAGGTATTAGTACATTTTTTAAAAAATTAAGTGGACTATTATTGATGATAAATTTGATTTTCTTAATGGTTACAAAAATGTCTGTACTATTATTAATTATATTCTGGAAGACTCGTTTTCAAGAAATCAATATCCTCTCTACTTCACAGTAGCCATAGTCAATATTTTATAAGTCAATAGTTATTCTCCTTAATATCTTCTTTACAGCAATATATATATATATATATATGTATATATATATTTTTTAAAACAATATATTGACATTTTTGGGAGTTTGTGTGCCTAGGGAGCACTTGACTATTAATAGGTTTCAGTCAGCTGTTTTATTTATTTTCTGTTCTGTCCTGTCAATTGTGAGGTAGTTTAAGTCAAGAGATTTTTAAGCCTCATCCAACCTCAATAAAGTGGGGACAAGTCTCTTCAATGGAGTGCGGAGAAACCTGGTTAACGTAGTACTGAACATGTCATCAATCACTCTTGTTCCAGTAAGCAGTGCTTTTAATTAAATTTTTAAGAACATCAATGAATACCACTAAAAAAGTTAACAACTATCATTCCGTTATTTTTATTAAAAAAATTTCTCATGCTTTTTGTAAAAACTATTATGATTTTAATAGTTTTATTTTGTTAAAATGATTAGAAGAATTTTCATGAAATTCTTATTAATATTATCAACAATTTCTGCCATGAAATCTTGCATGTTGGAGTGCTTATGTTACCTAGCTAGGAGATTTTTTTCCAAAAGTTTGAATAAACTGGTATGTATCGTATAAATTATGAGGACATAGTCGATGAAAAGTTTATGGTGACTAGGAGTCCTGATTACTTGGAGATCATTAATTGTATGGTCAAGGATGCGAAAAGAAAAACACACATAAATAAATCATTACTGTTTATATGCCAAAATTTCGGCTTACGATCTGACCCTCTTCAAGATTAAAAAATCAAGATACAAGAATAATATGAGATGAAGAAATATGCTGGAATTACATGGGGGTAATATGGCTATAAACTAAAATATAATACATAAAAATGAAATTATAAACATATAGGAGTTTTACAAAACTGGAGTTTTACATATTACCTAATGATTTCAACTTAATTAAGTGGTAATATTAAAAGTAGTGGTAAGAGGTAAAGGGGAGGGTGTTTAAAGATGTGAATGTGAACAAAACAGAAAGCTATCATCATAATAACCAAGCATAGTCCTAATAACAAGTCTCGCAAAATAGTGTGATTCTGTGAACAGCCTAGCTCAAAAAACGAAAAGTTGTACAAAACTAAAATTATATATATGCCTGGGATGTTATAGCACCTTTTATGCTAAAATTGACTAACGGAAGTGCCACTTTATATCATAAATTGTACACTTTTTTGCAATTTCTCGAAAACAGCTTACAATTTTGATGAAATTTGTATTAAGTCTTATATTTAAAATCCTTTAGCCTTTCATACATCACCAAACAATACAGGGAAAAAAGTTATGATGAAATAAAATTTTATTTGCATATAACTCAAAAAGTAAGTATTTTATTGTCGATTTTATGTATATAATCATTTAATAGATAATTAAATTCTCTACAAAACAAAAAAAAAAATCATTGAAATCGGATCAATATTAGAAAGATACAGCACCACTCAAAGAAAGGTGGAAAAGAGGGAGAGTCATCCATAATGAATTTCGAGAATATCAAATTGTTAAGTTTTGAGCTTTCTTCAGTCTATGGGTATTCTTCAAACGTTTCTTACAAAAAGACCATCCTTATTTCCGTCTGCGTCTTTTTGCCATCTTATTCTACTCAATGATATGAGCATATTGAGTTTTATAACTCCATTTCGAAAGAAAATGTGACTCTCCCCCTTTTTTCTTAATTTATTTTCAGGTTGTCAAACCAAAAATATATAGTTCACAGAATTTTCGATCTACAATTGTTTTTCAAAAATATTTTATTGTACTTTTGTGAGAGAAGACTTGAAGAAGTACATTCTGGTGAGAATATTTCCGGTAATGTTTATGGTGAACTATTTAAAATTAGATTATTATTATAGGGTAGTTAGTGAAAGTTGTGTGGTGCGCGCACCATACCAGATTTTTTATTTTGGCCTTAACAATTGTGATGTTGATTTCCAATAGGACAATTTTTTCAATATAGATATATTGACGTATTAGTATTCTAATAGTTTAGTTTTATTGGAATCTGTCATCTAAAAAACTCAAAAGACCTTTAAAATCTCCTTTGAAAATTGAAATTCTTTCCAAAAGGTACTAAGTACATATTTTATTTCATTCGAAAACATACTAAAAACATTTCATTCCAAAACATACTGTATCATCTGTAAAGCGATAACCTTTCTTTTAGTTTCTTCCAAAGGGTATTTTATTTCCTATTTGACAACAGAAGACCCTAAAATCTGTAATACTTTTTTGTTTTTCCAGAGAATTGCTGTTATTATGATAAATGGTTATAATCTGTTAAATAGTTTTAAAGTTGTTTTCAACAATTTAGTGGCTTCACTTTGGTTCTCGCAAGTACTCTTTTAAATTAGGTTTTTGCATAAGTTGGTTTAAAAATTCACAGAAACTCATATTTTACCTAAATAATTGAATCAGTTCTCGGAGACAGTTGGTATTTTCCATCTATTTCTCCAAATAAGAAGAAAAATATGCAAACCAAGCAAAATTAAATGAAAAATATTACTTGTTCAATTATAAATTTCTGTTCTGTATTTTCTTGTTGTTTTTAACAAACAATCTTTCATTATAAACCAGGGATTCAACCTTAATAATTATTCATATTTATTCTCAAATCCCATTGACACATTTTTTCAGAAGCTGACCAAACAGAAAATGTTAGATTTCTGATTTTGTTTTAAATTTAATAAAAAAAAATTGACAAAAAGCATCTGGAATTTTACAGTTTACTGCCTTGAAATCTTCAAATTATACTTGGATTTTTTCAAGCAATATTCTGGACACCATGAATCATCTATTTATAGTTCGTACATTTTTTTGTAGGGTTAGCCTTGTTCATTAATATTCTCTGTTAAATTTTTTAAAATTTAATTTTTATATCACTGTTTTATCACTTTTTAAGATTAATTATTATTTTTTTAAATTAGCTATTCGTGTAAGAAGAAGGCATAAAAACGAAGAAATAAATGATGAAGATAAGAATAAAGACTCCTTAGCACTAAAAGCTTAAATACACAGATACCATAGCCTAGTAGTTTTTTTATAGTTTGTCATCTTTAGGTCTGGTCGTTTACTGACTGACTTACTTTTCATTTATAGTAAAAAAAATAGTAATTATCTGTAAACTAACATTGAAGTCTTCTGATATTTGTCTAATTTATGTTGATAAATTAGTTAGTTAAGTAATTAAATTAGGAGTCCAAAAACAACAAGTGTTTAAATAAATATCCATTTTTTACATGCCATCCTCTCCTACATATCCCGCCATTGACTGATTTTCTATTTTCAGTAATAGATGATTTTCTGTTTCTTTCTTTTTTTTTTCTTACTTTTCCTACAAGATCACAGTTATTTAACTGAGTATTGATGTCATGATTTGTTTTGTAGACTCGCAAGAACAGCCAATGGCGGGATCGGAAGTTCAGACAAAACCTGGAATTTTAACAAAATTAAAAAATGCCATTTTTGGCTGAACAGCTTACCTTTAAATAAGCACTGTAAGTTATTTTTTATTTAAACTTTGAGCTTTTTATGTTGTACTGAATATTAACTTGTCAATAAACGGCTGTGTAATTATTCTCTTACAACAGTCATGCAGTAAATGCTGATAAATAATGAATTAGAAACTGAAATTATTTATTTTGTTTACTAATAAAAAATGCATCACTGCACTTCCACTACAACTGTTCTCTCTCCTTTTAACAAGAAATTAGTTTACTGTATATGTACACTTTAATTATTTATGTTAAAAGTACTGAGGAAAGACTTAAAGTTAATAAGAAATACTTTAGTATATTGTTGTTACTCATTTCTTGATCAATGTTTGGTTTTATGTCATTAAATGCTAAATGTGTGATATAAGCGTAGTCACCAATGAATAAAGAGTAATACTACAAAAATAATAGCCTATATAGGAATAGTTGTCCAGCTTGTATATTGTTGTCCATAAAATTTGTATATGATACATATGTATTTATATATTTCTCTCTTACTGCTGTTGGAATAGGGTTTAGCGATCCCTTTAGGTAATAGGGTATAATTTAGTAGCAAATTAAAAATATATTTTTTAAGAAAATTTGCCCAAAAAATGGAATGTATGCCTTTTAAAAAATATTTTAGAAAAATATCATTTCTTATTCATTTAGTCAAATACAATAGCCCAAAAATCTGAATCATACATTTTTGTATATATTAGTTTTTGAATTTTAAGCTAATAAGTGAACCATATGTTAACATAATTTTGTATTTTTAGCCTATTTAAATGTAATACCAGAAACATTTTATACACATTTTGAAACTTGATATTGATTCCAAAGTAACAAAAATAAATAAAATGTTTATTACAATACTTCAATTGTTTCCATACTTAACCCCTCTCCCAATTCTGAAATAAATAAAAAAGGTATATTTTACTTGGAAAATACATCATACTTTAAAATATTTTATTCCAAAGTTGTTGGAATGATGTTACTTCCTTTTTATTTATATTTATTTTAAGCATTGATTATATGATAGCAGTAGATTATATAGCAATAAACAAAATCATTTCATTTTTATTTGTATCTTTTATTATTTAAAATCAACTATAGTTATATTTTAGTTATTTAAAATGCTTACTGTCAGATAGCTTGTCTTTTAAAATTTCATTTTAATTTATGTTACAACTCAACACTGTTGCATCACCCTATGCATCACCCTTTTTATAATAAAGTGTTTCTCTCTATTATATTACCTGAAATTTCAATGATCAAAGTTGAGTTAGTGATTTCATGAAAATTTCTGCATTATATTTTGTTTTTGTAATTATTAAGTTTTTAATAGGATAATCATTAAGAAAGCTCTTATTTATTATTATTCAGAAAAAAAACAAAACAAAGTTAATCTGGAATCTTGTTATTAATATTTTATTTGCAACTTTTATATTTAAAAATTCAAATAATTGTTTTTTATATTTATCTATTGTATGACTGTTTATTATAAAAAAAATCAATGTTGCATATTTCGATTTCTCAATTTTTTGTTCCAGGCAGAAAAAATTACTAGACTTGAAAACATAGGTCATTCTTATTTATTCATGACACCTCGGAAGTTCATTAGACCTAATAAGTGACCAATGTAAGCTGAAACTTAAATGTCTTTTAACTGCTAAACAAACTATTAAGTGTTTCTTATTGATAATTTCCGATAAAGGTATTTTTATTTATTTTTTTCTGTTAATTTTTTTTTAAATTTAAATAAGGCAAAATTTAAAAACCTTTGCCACATTATAGTTTTTTATTGTAAAAATTATTATTAAAAGTTATGTATTATGTAATAATCATAGCTTGTTACCAAAATGTTAATTCTCTTATAATTTCGTAGTTATTTTGTAATAAATATGTTTCATAAAATAAGTTTTATTTTAAAATTTGTTCCTTTATATTTAAAGTTTATTCTTGGAAATGAACATATATTTATTCCTGTGATTGAAGGCTGTTTTTCATTGTTCCTAAACCATTTTATTTTGTTTTTTCAAAATAATTTTTCAAGTCATTTTAAATTAATTCATTTTATTTAAAGTGAATTCCAGAAGTCCAATAATAATAGTATTGGTTATTCTTTTCATATTTTACAAAGTGTGCATATTTTTACTTTCCCGCCGTTACTAGCTAAGGAAAGTATTGCAAACAGGTCAAATTTTTGATATACGGTTTTCAACAGATGTTTTGACTTTCAGACCTCTGCGCCAGTTAAGCATGCTTAGGGTTTTTGGTTTGCATGTCTGTATCATGATTATCTCTTGAACAGGTGGATCGATTTTTTTGTTTTTAGTTTCGAAAACCAGTGCCTGTTGGGACCAAATTGGACACCCTGTGTGCAATATCCAGTAAACCTTTTTTTCTATAGACCATAGTGCCAAAACGGCTCTAACGATTTTGATGAACAGCAGACGTGTTTGACATTTATAGACCTAGTCTATCGGTATTTCGGTAATACAATGTGACCAACATAAAAATCACATATTAAAGATTATTATATTAGGCTGATCCAAAATCTAAATAGTTCTGGAATATTCTAGAAACATTTTTTTCTAATTATATTTAACAGATGCAAGAGTGCCCATACTAGACTGAGAGCCCGTGCAAAATGATTGTTATTATCTGAAGAAAACATTGATAGGAATTTTTTTAATCCTTACAATATCGACCTTAAGAAAATAAGAGTCTTCCTGTCCAATCATGCTACCTGAAAAAATGATGGCCAAAAAATTATTCCTAAAAAACCTATTATTCCTAAACGGTGCATTATATCGAAAAAGCTATAATATATTAAATTTAAAAACATCAAAATTTGTGTCTTACGACTACCACAACACAATAATTTAGTTAACTGGTGGTCGAAAACCTCGGTTAAAAATGACGATTTTATCAAAAACAGAGACAGAGTAGATGAGTCTGCAGTATAGAAATGAGTTCTCTAAGAGAAAAACTCATAGCATAAAAGTTGTAGAGCATCAAATTCTGCATTCATTGAACACAAAAAATTTTAAATTCCGATTAAGTACACCTCTTGAAATTTGCTATCTTGCGATCTTCGGCAATTAGCCCAGTTTAGATTGCAAAAAATAGAGTAGTTGTTTTTTTTATCTTTTTGTACGTTTTTTTCCACCTTGAAAAACTGCAAACAAGAAACTTTTTTCAGTTTTTCCAAAATAATTCTCTTCTAATGCATTTAAGGTAAATATTTGTCATAATCAATTTTAAAGAACGTTGGCGGCCAATCATAAATGGAAGTAATTTGGGTAAAACTGACTTATTTTACACTGGATAAAACTTTCATGATAAAAAACTTAATAAATTGTAAAGCATAAAAATGTAGGTATGCAAACTGCCGGCATTGGGTCTGCACGGCAGATGCTATTCAGAAATCACCTTTTTTCGGCTTCAAAAACGACTTATTTTACATTTAAGAAAACTTATTAAAACCTTAATAAATTGTAAAGCATAAAAATAGACGTCTGACAGTCACCGACTGCCGGTTCTGTGTGGCAGACTTTCAAAATTCGCATTTTCGGCTCTCATAATGGCTTATTTTACACTGAATAAAACTTTTATAATTAGAAACTAACTGAATTGTGAAGCATAATAATGCACGTTGCCAACTACCAGTCACCGCACAGTGGGCTGTCCATCACAATCTAGTGGGACAAAAGTAAAAAAATTGATAGAAAACATTTAGCATAAAATATAAATCTAAAGTGAGACTAGGGTTCAGGGATATAAAAAATATTCGTATTAACCGAATTTAAAGCAAACAAACCAAGATAAACAATAAAAAAATCTATGCCTGATTCCTGTAGGTTGTCTTAACTGGAAGTATATCTGTTTGATTACCGGAGTAAACAGCTATTAAATTTTGTACTGTTAAGTTTAGATTTTTTCAGAAATATAGATTTAAACCCTAGAGGTAAGGTGTTTTACAATGTTACAACTGAATTCATAAAAACCTGCTACAGATTTATAAATATTTTTATTTTGCAATTGATTAGAAATTAAAATAAAGATCACTAAAACAAAAAATTGAAAATGTTATAACTTTTTCGGAATATCTGAAAACTTCAGAATATATGTATTTCCTGTTTATAAGAGTCATGTATTTTACATATTTACCAAATTCAATTGCATTATTTTGCCTCATTTGCAATTATATACTTTTGTTCATTACAGTTGCGAAATATGAGATAAAAAGGAGTGAACTTATTTATTTAAGGGGTCAAAAAGCAATTAATAGACCAGATCAGGAGTGCCATAATATCTGATATATTATGTATATTAAAATATAAATTCAACCTTCAGGATCCTCCTACATGTCTATGAGAAGAACTGCTTCAATCCTTGCTTTTGTTTTTTTTTAAGATTTGAAGCGAAATTGGATTCAGTGCACTTGTAGCTTTACCAACTTACAGTGGAAGCATACAAATTGGTTGGATCAAGAAATTGAAATTTCGAACCTGGCTTTACTTGATCTCAATTTGCCTTCAACGTCTTTTGGCAGGTCTTCAAAACATTTCAATAAAGGCGGTCCCAAGTCAAAACGAAGGCAAGCCGAGCCTTTACTGAGACTGTGGTCAGCAGGGAAACTCTGTTATGCAGCTGAATAAAAATTAAAGCTATCAAGGAAGAGGCATGCTGCATTAATGATTATGATAATTTTGATATCACCAACAAGAGCCGGCAGGAATTTTCTAGAAAAATATCTTGGACACATATTTTTCACAATTTGTTAATATCCTCTGATCCAGTGATCTAATATGGCATATTTTTACCTCTAAAATAATTTAGCTGTTCTAAAGAAGCAAGGGGACTATCCACATACCAGAGATACAAGATAATAACAGCATTGCAAGTACAGTAGTGATAAAGAAAGCGACTTGGACACATTTAGTGATATGTCACTGTAATTTTTGTAAATATGTTTAGTTTTGGTAAGGTAATTTATTAATTTATTACTTAGGTTAATTGTATATACGTAAATAACAATTTTTGGTAGAGAACAATTTTTTTTCCATTCTCCTGAATTTTTTTAGTTTCCTGGATAAGATATCTTCTGAAAATCATCTTTACAAAAACAATTCTGAATTAAAATTACCTTTTGCAACTATTTAAAAATAATTTTGACCTAAAACCACAAGAAATTCATTTATATTGACTTTTGTCCCACTAGATTGCTAAGACAGCCCACTATGTGGCGGCAGACTCTATTCAAAATTCGCCTTTTTGGCTTTCGAAAATGGCTTCTTTTATACCGAATAAAACTTGTTTAATCAAAAACTAACTGAATTATAAAGCATAAAATTGCACATCTGCCAATTACCAGTCGCCAGGTCTGCGCAGCAAACTCTATTCAAAATTCACCTTTTAGGCTTTCGAAAATGGCTTATTTTATACCTTATAAAACATGTATAATTAAAAACTAATTGAATTGTAAGCATAAAAATACACCACTGCCATTACCAGCCGCCGCACAGTGTGGTTGATTGAGAATCTAGCAGGACAAAAGTCTGGAATTCATGGTATTGATAATGAAACATTTTTCTTTCTTCCAGACTAATTTGTTATTGTTAAAAATGGCCATTAAATGATTTCAAACCAATTTCTGTCTGAAATCAGTATATTTTTTCTATTTTATTAATAATTTTAAAACCAAGACATAAAAAAAAAAACTGCAATTACGTAACACTTACTAAGTAATTAGCTTGCTTCATTGGAAAATATCCTTTCTGTTTAACAGATGAGCAATTAGACACAGCTATACCATTAGCTATGTGTAGTATTGATGTTTAACAATATTTTAGGGTCAGACATGGAAAAGAATACATAATCTCCTCTATCATTTATAGAAACCTAAAAACCTTTTAGCATAATAAAACAACAGACGGGACTTGACGAAAACAACAATACAATTCTTTTATTAAAGTTGTAGGATGAATTTAAGGATCGGAATTGGAATTTTTCACTTCTCCATGAAATTTTCTTTTTTTTTTGCAGTTCGTTTGTCAAAATCTATCACTCCTGAGAGCTGGAAAACGGATCCATTGCACCTTATTAATATATCGTACAATTCTACATATTTTTTAGCAATTTCTGTAGTAAAGTTTTCACAAATTCACTTACAGTAAAACCGAGTTTGTTGAGAAATTTTCTTTCAAGAGGGATCCAGCACTTCTTCCTTTATATTTTGATCAACTAGCATCAAAACTTTTTGCCAGACACCGCTTTGATGAAGGCGATGCGCTTTCATGAGGTATATTCTCAAAGGATATTTAAATAATATCGTTTAACCAAAGTTCATGTTCATTATGTAATCTTGTCAGCGTCATATTGCAGATAAAAAAGACATAACAGTGAGTCTATATTTTCTCTCAAAACATTGACAGATTGTTGTATTTTTGTTTTATAAGCCTAATAAAGTATATTTTTTCTTCCAGAGAATTCTTTTAACAATGGGTTCCTGCTCTCAATACCTCAATTAATTCTAAATTCAAAACCACAAGTTTTCCACCTGTAACATTATTCTTATTCCTGCTTGAAAAGGGGCGATTAAGTTTTACTTTTTTGCTAGCATTACATGCTGCTACACACAAAGAATCAACATTTAAGTCGCATATTAGTGTACATAAAAAGGTACAGACTAAAATGTGGAAGAGTTTTCTTTATAGGTGAACGTTGTTGATTGATTGGGATTCTGAACATCTAAAATAGCCAATGATTGGTGAAAAAAGTTTAATTAGTTACCTTTATTACTGTATTCCATCATGAAGTAGTAAAAAAAAATTATTACAAGTTCCTTATACTGCTCACTGCTAAGAGAGCGAACGAACTAATTTATCTCCTAACTATGAAAGAGTTGAAAAGGCAGTGTTGCCAGATCAGTCCTGTATTTTCCCCTAAATCCACCAGCTTTAACCCTAAACTTACCTAAATTTCCTCTAAATCCATCTGCAAACACTATATGTTTAATTCTTATTTACAAAATTATTATATAATTAATAGTTGACCGTAAAGATTATAAGAAGGAGATTGTCCGGGAGGCGATCAAAAAGAATGTATCACAAATAGTAAAAATTAGAAACGAACGTTTCGACCCCTTTTGCAGGTTTTCATCAGGGCTAAATAAACAAGATACAAAAATAAAAATAAAACAGTGATATATACAGTGAATGTTATTAAAATTTACAAAGTAAATACTTTGTCAATATTTAATATATTGTACAAATATTTACTTTGTAAATTTTAATATCATTCACTGTAAACATTGTTTTATTTTGATTTTTTATTAGCCCTGATGAAGACCTACTAAGTGGGTTGAAACGTTGGTTTCTAATAAATAGTTTTTATTATTTGTGATCCATTATTTTTGACTGGCTCCCGGACCATCTCATTCCTTCATATTTTTCTATTAGTGTAACCAAAATTACCCCTAGTATAAGATAAAAATAAATAATTAAAAAGTATTTAAGATTTATTTTATTGTATTAATAGGTCAAATTACTGATTACAAACAAACTTAAAAACCCAAAACAAGGTACAATAGAGATGTTTAATTATAGCAAAAAAAAAAAAAGATTCTAAATTATTAGTTCAAAATTGTCACCATTCAGGTTTCATCATATTATTTATGGAATATTTTAATATCAGAATAGTTAGCATATATCTAATATGAAGTAGTTTTATATTAAACTAGTTTAAAGAATAAGTCTAAAATAAGACTAAAATTGAATATAATCTACAAAAGAGAATCCAAAAGTTTTGGTTAAAATTATCCCATTACATGTTTAGCATTACACTAATAAAAATATTTTTGATATTAGGAAGTCAATTTAATAATAATTAAATTAAAAATTAAACAGTAAATACAAAGTTAATAATGCAATAAAACAATTAATAAATAAAGTTATCAAAATAAAAGAAAAATAATTTACAAAATCCGTGAATTCTATGTGTTTTTATTAACTTGTGTGAAATAGAGAAGTTAACAAATGTAATAAACTTCTAACTTGTTACTAAAATCCTAATATTCAAACTAATCTTTTCTGTTCATTCTAATTAATAGAAGAAAAATATCCCCCAAAACTTTTTCACCCTAAAAAAAAACCTAGAAATTTTCTAATTATTATTATTATTATATTTGGCGCCAGTACCCCTGTAGGGTATGAGCCTAATCACAGATTGCATGCCAGGCTGTTCTATCACCCGCAACCGCTTTCCATCCTCTCACTTCAAGTTGTCGCAGGTCCCCTTCAACATCCTCTAGCCATCTCATTCTAGGACGTCCACGTCTTCAGTTACCGCCTGGCTTTCCAAAAAGCAGCTTCCTTGGTAGACGATTTTCTTCCATACGCTTCACATGCCCTAGCCACCTTAACATACTTTTTATAACACTTACTATATCCGGCTGATCATATAATGCTCTCAAATCTTCATTCTTTCTAATTTTCCACTATCCCTCAGAGTGAATTGGACCATATATTTTCTGAGCATTTTTCTTTCCCAAGCACGCAGTCTTTTCTCCATCTCCTTTGTTAGGTCCCATGTCTCACTGCCTTAGGTGACTGTTGGGCGAATAATTGTCTTGTAGATGATAACCTTGCCTCTCCGAGGAAGATCTTTGTAATTTACAACTTTATGAATTGCATAAAAGCAACGATTTCCTGATGCAATTCTGGCCTCCATCTCTTTATATATTTCGTTGTTTTCAGTGAACAGCGCTCCAAGATATTTGAAAGCCCTACAAACTGGGAAGTTATGGCCATTAATCCTAATCGTATGCCGTTGTTTCGGTGTAGGGTTATAAAAACAGTACGTAATAGTGTTTAAAAATACGGAAAACAGTTTTTTAAAAAATAATAAACAATTGAAGTCAGTCAACAACTTTTGGAAAAAAAAATTAAAAACCGTAAAATATGGCCGTTTTGTGACATTTAATTACAGGCCCTGTAATTGTTGCAGAAACATGTTTATGGATTTTAGTAATGGCTATGTACAATAAAACTTTCAGGCAAAAATAGAGTTTGTGTTCTACATAAGATTTTGTGTTTTACTTAAGTAGCCTGAAAACGTGAGACTTTATTGCCGTTTAGACAAATTAATTGTCTGTTTGGCCCTATTCCTTAAAAATGTCTGCAAGAAATGAGACTGTTGTATTTAATTACTAGCTGCGTCCCTCGGTTAATATCAATTTGAGTCTGTTTACAAACAATGTTAATGAGTGGGAAATTATATATTGTTTCCCATGTCCAACCCTAAATATGAATACTATGCATAGAAAATGATATAGCTGAGTTTTATTCCTTAACTGCTAAACTGAAGGGATATTTTTCAGTAGGGTAAGCTTGATACTTATTAAGTATGAACTGTAACTGCAACATAGTCATTACAAACTATGTAGCTTCACCAAATGTGTGTGTTAAATAAACTTTTTTGTATATTGTTTCCCAAACTACATACACCTGCAACTCCCTAACACGCTTACACCTCGAATGTATTAGGGATTAGAATAAGCATTGATATCTAATGCGAGAGTTCTCGCCCGGGTATATTAGTCACTACTATATATTATTACGGTAGTATAGATCCCTTTTCCGGCTCTCAGGAGCGATGAATTTTGATGAGTGAGGTATCAAAAGAAAAGGAATTTCACGGAGAAGTGACGAATCTTGATTTTGTTCCTTAAATTCTTACTAGGGCTTAAATAAAAGTGATGAAAAAACTGGGAGGTTTCAAAGATTCGACGTCTGAGAGTCGGCGGATCGAGACGGGATAAGTTGGGTTTTAAAGATTTTGACGCGGGCATCGTGATCATTTAAGCTCCAAAGGAGCTTATTGGTCCAGCGTTTTAAAGCTTTAAAATCTACCGTTTTCGAGATAACGCACGATATAGATCCGAACGGGCTCTATGCCATCTTGCGTACGTGTCGTTGTCATGACAACATTATATCAATTTGAGTCTGTTTACAAAAACTTTTAATGAGTAGAAAATGAAATATTGTTTCTCAAGTCCAACCCTAAAGGGCACTGTTAAATATAAATACTACATATAGAAAATGTTATAGCTGGATCTAATTGCCTAACTGCTAAATTGAAGATATGTTTTCCAGTGGAGTAAGCTAATTACTTATTAAGTATGAACTTCAACATAGACATTACAAACTATGTAGCTTCACCAAATCTGTATGTTAAATAAACTTTTTTGGTAATATTATATATTGTTTCCCTAATATCGCTTACACCTCGAATGTATTAGGGATTAGAATAAGCATTGATATCTAATGCGAGAGTTCTCGCCCGGGTATACTAGTACTATAATTATTTACAGTAAAAAATTGTAGTTTATATACTTATAGTACTCTGTATAATTGCTATTTAATTTAATTTTTCTACACACGTTGATCTCCTATATTTTTCATATAAAGATTAGAATAATAAAAAAATTAAATCCCTGCTATACATGGAAATAAATAATAGGATACCCAATTTTTGTACAGCTCAGCGTCTATTTTCTTCCCCAAAGACCCATGAGGTGTAGGGTTGATATCTGTGATTAAGGATGTGTGTAATATAGGGTTCCTTCTATTACACAATAAGGTAAATGTACTGTAAGGGAGATATCAGCAGTGGGAAATTTAGGGATTGGGAATGTTTTTCTAGAGATAGGTCTCACTAATTGTCCTGTCGGAGTCAGTGTCCTGCAATGTGGATTCGTCGTGTATTGGAGACTTTCAAAGAATTTGATAAAGTCTGTTACTGTCGGTAGTTTAAAGATCATACGGAGTAAGCCTGTTTTTGTTTTATGAAATTTGGTTTCTCTCACAAAACGTCGGAGCACGCTGCACTGAAACTGCTGGAGGAGTTTAGTTGACGTTGTGGCCAATATATCAGCAAGCATTGGCGCCCCAAGAACGAGGGCCGGTCTGAAGAAGCTTTTATAAATCATTAATTTGAGGCGGAGGGATAGATTTGGTGATGTCAACAGGTGGCTTAGTCTGTAAGGCTCGGTCTTCAATAACCTGGTCAGTGGCAGTGCCGATATATAGTGTCAGGTGCCTGTTTTCTCGTCTCTTTATTCTACCCGCTATCCTACAGACCTCAGGAAGAGGGCGCTTGTATTTCTGGAAGTAGATAATACAGTCGGATTAACTGTAATATTGAAGTATGATTAAAATTAGGTATATTATTCCTCCAGAGCAGCATACAAAATATTTGTAGACGATTTTAACACTGCTACAATCGTCGAAAATGTTATGCATCTTGATAAATATTTTATATATGTGAAAATATTTAACATTCAGAGGTCTATTAGTGCTCAAAATGAAGCTAGTTAACTTCATTTTAATTTTCATAAAATTCAATTCATAAACATTCTTCGTAGGAATAACAATTCCTATGATACTAGCCAAAATAAAGTCACAAAATGGTAATTTCTCGTTTATCGAGATTTGTTTTCTTTTTAAACCTGTATTTCGGGTACTATTAAACATGCAGAGCTCTATTAGGTCTCAAATTTGAGAAAATATACACTCCTCAAAAAAGGTATGCATAGTGTTTTTCATGCGATAGATAGTTTCCAATATATTGAGCAGTGTATGAAAAATTAAAGAAAATTTTAAGGTTTTTCTAGAAAAAAATAAACTTCCGGTTGTCTGCCGAGGTCGCAAATTTAGATTTATAATGTTGATCCATACCCCAACCAATGTCGTCTCCTGGACCTTAGCTGTTCTGGGAACTCGTCCTGAGGTTTCATACATAGGAGCCCATTGTAAACTTAGTCGAACGCTTCCGAGCAGTCTATTAATTATCTGTGGAAGTAAGCGCGCATACTAGACGCAAATAGCGCTTGACTGTTAAGACGGTATGCATTAGTACCACGAGGATTAGCAGCAACATCTAAATGTTCTTATAGCTCAAATACTATCCATCCTTGTTTTGCACTAATACTGAACTTAAATTTTCATTGTTCAAATATTATGAATTATAAAAGCAATTTTCTTTCCCGCTACAGGTGATGAAAAGATAGGAGGGAAAAGGTATGCCAACTTGCAATTAATCAAAACTTGCTTAGATAGGGCGATATAGCCTTAAAAAAGTCAAGCATACCTCAAGGATTTCAAGGCTGTGAACTGTAAAATTCAATGAGCTTTTTATAAATTTATTGAATTAAATTTAAATCAAAATTTGAACCATAAAATGTTGTATTTGGCCGACTTATGACAAAATGTCCAATTCTAACTTGACAAAGAATTTGATTAATTATAAAGGTTGTATTCCTGTTTTATAATGAAATATTGTTTCTTAACTTCTTACATTGAGGGCTCAACGCATTGCCAAAAATAAAAACAGCTAGAAAATACTTTATAAAAAAAAATTCAAGAGTCAATAAATAAAATTCACGTATTACAATACCTTTCACCACAATTTTATTCATAAACTTTTTTTTACACAACAATACAAAATAACATGCATATAATCAAATAATTTTAATTATAGGAATAAAATGAATCTTGACAACGCCTTATCATTTTCACTCTACCTTCAAGATCGAGGGGCGAACATGTTATAAGAAGACGAATGTAAATCGGTTGAAAATAAAAAAACGGAGTTGTTTGGAGCTAGTACATTATTTTACCATTCCATAACATCTCTAGTCCATTTAGTGACCCAGTAAGATGAGACTGCATAAGATGAGTACCTGTTTGAGAGAGAGAAATCTCTCACCTCTCGGTACCGATGAACAATGTTTATGGAAAGAGGCTTTTTCTAGCTTTCATGGACTTAGCTATGGTAAGGGGAAACACTACATCAACCTCTTCATTATTTTATACACTTGTTGCTTAGTACTGATGGAAAAATGGAATTATCAAACTAAAATTTTCCGATGACTGGCTATTTTCAAGCACAATTCCCGTTTTTTTTCCTGACGCGAAAAAATTCAAGCAGCATTCCCGATCTTCAAGCCTGCTATATAAGAAATATCTAAACTACGAGATTGTGGTATTGCTGATTTGAAAAACTTGTCAGAAGAAGGGGCAGGTGTTGAAGACGCTCACAGATTGGTAGGCTTTGGTTCAGAGACTTACCAGTTGGTAAGTTTTTTGTTTTTTCAAATTTTTGAGGGGCTGACACACCCCTCCACCCATGAGGATGTCTCTGATAGTCACCCACAAAAGTGTAGACCACTTCCTCTAATTGACTAGGGATGCATGCACATGAAGACATTAATAAACAAGGACTTTTATTTCATGTGGTGCATGTACAATACAACCTTTATTTTTTTAAGATCAAATTTTTATTTCTGTTAATTTATGAAGTGTGCAAAAAACGCTATTTATTCTGTTTATATACTGTGTAGATATGCACTCTAAAATATAGATATGCTATTTCAAACTTTTATAAATTTCTCATTGGAATCACTTATTAAATTGCAAATATAAATATTATAAATTTGCATGACAAAATTATAAAATAGAAGCATTATTTTACGTCTGACGAAAGTTTTATTTATTTCAGATTCTAGTCAATAGAATTTGTAAGCAGTCCGTGAGGTAGAGCTATGGAAGTAAATCCAGTCATTGGCGAATCTCTTAAAATAGCTATGTTTATACCTGTTAAGATGGCAAGACCCTCGAGGTACCAGCAATATCCCATTCTGGCAAATCCATTACTTTCGTGACCTTGTGAAAAGTCTACAAAAAATACAAACATGTCGGACATTGAAAGGTTTCTAGCCAGACCGAAAACTAGAAACCCTATTATATAATAAAAGAGGAAGGATATTATAGGGAAATAACATAGCCAAGCAGGTGGGACAAAATCTACGATAAACATCTTCTCTGGCCAAGTTTCTCGCTTCCGATCTTCTCCAAAACGTCTCACTGTTAAAGAAATAAATATTTATTATATTTTGAAATTAAAAAAAATCAAAGTGATAAAATTATTCATAATGTATTAAGGTTGTATGTACATAGTAAATAAATTAATCATTGGTTATAGAAGCTTATAATGCAATTTGCATCCTTCTGGAATGTAATTTTTACATTTTACTTAAGTTTCATAATTTCTTATTGCTATCTATTATGGTTCTAATTAATGCTACAAACTATTAGAGATCAAAACTTTGTTGATGCATTGCTTGTTTATTTGGGTTTAAGGTCTTTATGTAGATACTCCAACAAGAGCAGAAAGGATGGGTTATCCTCAGAGTTAATGTTGTTCTGTACTCTATGGTTATCTTACAGCCAGTATAGCCCAAGGAGAACAGAATTAATACTATACTCTGTGGTGTAGCCCAGTTGCTCTTTCCTTACAAAAATACTTATATCGGACCAGCAAATCGATAAAAAATAAATAAATTAACTACCAAATAAGATATTTAAAAAAAAAATGAAAGGCCAATTATTTTTTAATTTAATATTATTAGCAGTTATAGTTGTTTTAGTGCTTAAAATGATTATTATTATTATTTGTACTTCCTTGCACGCAGTAAAAGAAATACTGTAATCGTGAAACTTTTCGATCTTCAGATTTCAACAGAAATATTCATTTTGACATCCCTGGATCCATTTTGACTAGTTAAAATATATTTATATGTACTCTGTATGTACATTCGCTCATATCTCGCATAACTCAAAAATAGTTAGCCTTAGAAAGTTAAAATTTTGTATCTGGAATTGTTATAACATCTAGTTGTGTAGCTCTGTCTTTGGTCACTACATGATCACCAGAAGTGGTACTTTAGTTGAAGGTCATAATTGACTTTCATCAGAAATTATATTAAAATATATTGCAAAACATCTCAAATTTATTATAAACAATCTATATTCTAATATAAATAACATACTAAATTTTGATTAAAATTAACAAGCCAGAAGTGGTACTTTACTTCAAGATCATAATAAACTTTCATTTAAAATTATATTAAAATATAATGCAAAACATCTCAAATTTATTGCATAAGAATTTTGTATCAAGATAAATAATATTATATATTTTGGTTAAAATTGGATAGCCAGAAGTGGTACTTTACCTGAAAGTGTTAGTTAAAATTGGCTAAATCCTATTTTTCTTGAGGATCATAATATATTTTCATAAAAAATTATTTTAAAATATAATGCAAAACTTCTCAAATTTGGTATATAAAAATTGTATATCAATATAAATAACATACTAGATTTTGGTTAAAATTAACAAGCCAGAAGTGGTACTTTACTTCAAGATCATAATAAACTTTCATTTAAAATTTTTTAGTAAGCCTAATTTAATTAAAATGGCTTCCTAAATTTCCATAAAATTCTATTGGGGTCTTTTGTCGAAAAGATGCCAGTTATATTTTACTATAGCTGATATTATGCTAAATAAATTACACATTACTTCAAAAGAAAACATGCATTTTCACTGATAACTTCAAAAATTAAACAAAAACAATAAATACATTAAACCTGAGGACAAAATTCAGCAATAATTTTCTTATGATCAGCATCATCATTACTTATATGTTCACTTAACTGGAATATATTTATAATGTTCTGGTTCAATATCACAAATAAAACAATATCACAGTTAGCATGTGATAACATTAGAATATATCAATTTATGAACATTAACTACTTAGATAACATAATAGCTATATTGTTATTAAATCGCTGGCATGTCTTTTCCACAAAAGACCCTTCCATTGTTTAATACAACCTTAAAAAGATGAAAAAAAAAAACAACTTATTTATGTTTTCTCCAGTTTAAAGTTTTTTCTAGTTGAATTTAAATCTGAGGAATGATTCCGCCTATGAGTTAAGGCGAAGAAATTATAATAAAAACTAAATTAAAAAAAATAAATAAATAAAAAAATCCTGAAAATATTCTGATTTATAAATAGCTTAGGGTGGAGCCAACAAAAAATTATACAGTTTGTCAATAAACAAAAACTGCAAAAGTAGCTTAAGATAGATTTTGATTTTTTGGGTTACTGGATTGGACTTCTGCTTATAATTTTGTCATTGATAAGTAAGACTTTTTTCGATGAAGGTTTATAATAACTTATTAAAATGCACCACGTTTGGAAGGTTGATCATATGCCTTCAAACTTCCAACATCTTTATTAATATATTGATATTTCCGACAATTGGTCCATTATCAGAATTCATTTCTCTAAAAAAAATATTTACATCATATATATAAAATTTGTAAACAACATATTATTAAACTATATAATTACATAAAAGTTAAATTTTTAATAAATAATGATCAATATATTAGTTGATTTAAAATTATTTACATTATTGAATTTCATTACCTTAATAAATTATTTTTCCTTTCTACATATACATTATTGGCCACTTGACTGTCCATTTTATTATACTTAAACCTTAAGTTTAATTCATCCTTAATTCTTTTATTATTAATATATTAAAATCATTAATAAAAACTTGTGTAAACATTATTAACAATTTAAAAAAATTATCTATTCATTACACAGAATACATTAAATTAATATTCCTACCTTATATACAACTGGCCCATCTTACATCTGACTACTAACTGACACCTGTCCAGTCAAATATTGCAATATCTAATCTTAAAATATTTAGATATGGATATTATACTAATTAATAATTAATAACAATAAAATGGTCATCAAAAGAATAATAGTAATATAATTCTGAACTATTAATCCAACCACCCCAAATATCAACTAATAAATACTGATAGAAATTTAATTAATAAAGCAATAAAATTTACAGATAAAGAATATATGAAGAGAGTTAAGATTTATTCTTATAAAGTCTATGAAATTCTAACCAGTAATTTTACCCTCCAAGATTAATTAATTATGGGATAGTAATATGAACAAACTGAAGAAATCAAATGATATTATTGTTATCTAACAAAATAATATTATGAATAGGAATCAAAATACTAAAACTAAATATAAAAAATAAATGTCTATTTCCCAAAAATTAATGATAATAAAAGAAAAACGGAAAATGTAAGCAATAATATAAATAACAATATGGTAAATCAATATAATTATCAAAGATGAAGATATATCCCCAGACTAATTAATCATATAAAAAGCACTTAAATACTACGAACACTGAAATTTGATGCTAGGTTTATGTAATAATAATAAATTAGACAAATACATTACTAATGCTAAACATAAAATAAAAACACTCGACAGACAAAATTTGGTGTAAAAAATAAAATGTAGTAAAGATTTAACAGTCAAATACTATATAGGAGAGACATCCCAAAAATTAGAAACCAGACTTAAACATTATGTTGTTTAAGTCTGGTTTCTAATTTTTAAACTAAAGATGACTAATGACTAATATCAAAAATCTAAAAGAAATCGATAAATCAGCACTTGTAAACCATTCGATGAAATATAACCATAATTTTGATTTTGATAGTACAGTAATAATTGACAAAACAGAAAAAATAGACTACGAAAATATATTGAATTAATATACTCGTATATTACAAAAAATATTAATAAGTTACTCAATTTTAAAAGTGATATGGGAGGTATCGGTAACCACTACATTTATATTATTAATAAAATAGATTTACTCTAACTAATTAAAATAATTAATAATTAAAATTTAGATTGAATTAAACTTAAAGTTTAAGGTTAATAAAATGGCAGTCAATTGGCCAATAATGTAAATAATTTTAAATTAACTATTATATTGATAATTATTTATTTACAATTTAATTTTTATGTAATTATATAGTTTAATAATATGTTAACAAATTTTATATGTATGATGTAAATAATTTACAGAGAAATGAATTCTGATAATGGTCGAATTGTCCGAAACGCCAATATATGAATAAAGATGCTGGAAGTTCAAAGATGCTGGAAGATTGGATCAATCTTCCAATCTTGGAACATAGACTAACCACTAACCCAACATAGAAGTTGGTCAAGTAATTTTAAACAATAAGGAGTCTTTAGAAATAAGAGATGATGATAATGGCAACAGAAGAATATTTTTTTAAAATTACTTTTTAACTTCAGAGAAACCTAAATTAAATAACATCTAGAACATTTTTTGACTATACTTCCTCTACCTTTGGATATTGAGGAAGTTATGCAGAACAGTAGTAAGTAAACTAATATAATATTTGCAAAGCTTATTGAAAGATAATTATAAAAACATAAATAAATTTATACTCGTTTGTCACAACTTCACTGCAATACTTACATAACCCAAAAATCTAACTTTGAAAAAATGGAGTTTAAAGATTTTAACTTCATATCAAAACTCATTTTTGCTTGCTATGCAATTAAACTATCAGAGATGTTGAGTTATAATAATGTATTTTTAATTTACATTAGTATTCATTAAATAAAATCAACCATCTGGAATTCAAAATAATTATTTACTTGAAAATTCATATATATATATATATATATATATATATATATATATATATATATATATATATATATATATATATATATATATATATATATATATATATATTTTAGGTATGTTTCTATTGCATTGAAGGTGCAGTATGTTTTATTGCCCACTAATTTTTTTTTAAGAAAATTAATTAATGAACACTGCTGTAGATGCTAAGGTTCTTTTTTATGTTTTATTTTTTTATTTGGTAAATAAAATGATAGTTGTTGCTATTATATAATCTTCGAAGATGTAAATATATGTAACTTCAAAGGTTTATAATAAACACTATTTAATATCCACTTTATTGACTAATTATAGGATTATTGGTTCCTATTTATTTTGAAATTTGATTGTTATAATAAATGGAGATATAAGCTTATTTGTAAAATTATGATAATTTGAAACCTACCATTATTTATACGTTCTCTTAAATCTGCAACTTTATTTTCTGTTGCTTTTGCAAAGAGTTGCAATCTAACAGCAATAGTTCTTCCTAGATGAATTATAAAAATTAAATGTATAGGTAAACCAAAAGAAGTAAATATTATTGCTCCGATTTTGCCTTCTGAAGTGATTGGAAGAGGAGCAGCTAGACCTGCAACATTTCAAAATACACTATTTTAACCTATATATACTATTTTAATTATTTAAAATACACTATTATTGCAAGTTTTGGCATGACAGCGTTTTTATATACAGACAGGTTGCTACTTTGTGACAGGTTTTATAGTTCTTGCTATTAAAATTGTCCAGTTATTGGCCCATTGGAGGGCCAACAGAGAGAGAAAGAGAGAGAGAAGATAGACAAATACATCTTATGTACGAATATATCTTAAACAATTGTGAAGCCAATAAATATATCTTAAACAATTAAATTAACATGAGACTTTATAGGAAACTGGAAGATAATTTCAAATAGCGATATCTTGCTACCCCTTCATTTCTGATTTAGCCATTTATACACAATGGAGAAATGAACTTTTAAAAGTGGTGGACCTAACTTATTTTCGTCATTAGTCAACTTACACACTTATTCACAATTCCTACAGAAAAATGGGTGGTAAATGTTCAATAATTTATATTTATTACCTTTTTTTTTCATACATATATGAAAAATAAATGAGATTGATAATTATGATGGGATATTGATTTGAGACTACTGTAAATGTAATGAAAATTTAACACCAGTCTAATGGTTTGGGAAAACTTATTTTTACTCTTGAACTAGAATCAGGACCAAGCAATTCTATGATAACTGGACCAATTAAAAAGACAATAAAAAGCTAAATGTACATTAAAAGAAATTGGATTCTGATGAGAATTATATTGGAACCAATTAATACCTAAAATCTAAATAGTTAAAGGTTATTTATGAAGAAGAAATAATTTCTATATTGCTTTACAGTTTTATGATTCAGCACAATATAGTAAAGAAAGCATGTAATGTAAGAAAGCTTCAGATAATTCAAAGGATTGTTGGTATTAAAATATCAAGGAGTAACAAAATGATTTCAAATCAGGCAGCATGTGTTTTAAGAGGATTCATACTCATTGATTAAAAATTTTCAGATATAACAAATTTCGATGGAATTTGTAAAGAATCATCCTGATTATAAAAATTTTAATTCAGAAAACTTAGATTTTGATACACCACCAAAACACTGGATGTACATAGGTTACTTATAGATAATGAAGAAATTTAAATTAAATGATAATAGAAGTTTATTGCATGTTTAATGCATGCTCAAATGATCAGGCACAAAAATTTGATGTCCTCAAAGCCTGCAAGTTTATTATTGGTCACCCAAAAATCATATACCAGGACTTTATAATTTAAATTGGCATGTGTTTTCATGTTGAAAACAGCCTCAAATCAAATATATGTGAAACACTTGAAATAATAAAATCCAATCCAGATTTTTGCTTAAATGACCAAATAAATATCTCCAATCGTACAATCTTAAATTTATTCCCAACTATAACAGAAAAAACAATTACTCACCGGAATTACTGGAAAAACCCTGACCCTTAAATCATTTATCTATAAACACCCCACCCCATCTTTCTTTCATTGCTAGTTTAGTGTGAGGACAAGCCAGCAGAAACTTATATTATATTGCATTTAATTTAATATGTATAATAATAACCAACTGTATTTTGAATTGCTTATTTTTGAATTTTTGTATTTAAGAACTGAAGATGAATGTATAATATTCGAAACTAGTTTTCAATAAAAACAAAATTATAGAAGTGGCAAATAATTTATCAATCCCTAATTAGATTGATACTTCTATATCATCATGTGGATGTCAACTACTTTATATCTTATTTAGAAAAATAAATAAAATCTACCTAGTGTAGCTATAATTGAAACTGCTGAAAGTAAGCTACCAGGAAATGTCCATATTATAGTTTCATTTTTATATCCAATTGTTACTGCAGACAAAATTTGTTGTTTATGTACTTCCATGTATCTGATCAGTGTTTCATCCCAATCAGGCTCTAATATCCTTAAATCTGTTGCCATTGACACCATAGTTGAATTTTCTAAAATTTTCAAATTTTCCAACTGGAATAAAAAAGAATTTTTTTTTTAACACTCATTAGCTCATAAACATGCTGGAAAAGTTATGAGTAGTATAAGGTTAAAGGTTAAGCTTAAAACAGGAAAGGTATTGGAAATTTACCAGTAATTGACTTGTACAAATTATTTTCATCTCTTAAATCTTAAAAATAGTTACTAGTAGATCATGATGTCATTTTATTACATAATAGTCATATGGGCTTACAAAGATCATACATATCTATTAAGCCAGAAACTATAACACAATTATGCTTTGTAATATTTTTAGACTATAGACAAGGTTTCAACAGTAAAATAAATAACTAGCTTATATTAAGCAACTTTAAGAGTCTAAAAAAAACAAAATTTTGCAATTAAATCCAGTGCATTTAGACTTATACCTAGAAGCCCAGGTACAATGGATGGATTTAAAAAAAAAAAAAAAATGATTGAGTTTCTTGCATCAAGATGTAAAAATTTTACCCTTTAAAACTTTCCGCTGTTATGTTTTTATTTTTTCAGACTTAAAAAATAATTCAGTTTATACCTAGAATATACAAAACAGGTACAATAAATGTCCTTGAAAAATAGATATTGTACTATTTCAATAATCGGAAGTTCACTTTATTCAAGAAAAACATAAATTTTTGCTCCTTTTTCATTTTGTGCTGAATATCTTTAAAACTACCAACCACGCTTTTAGCGCTTTTAGTGTTAATGTTTTTAACACTGTGCATACCTATATTAGAGTAAAGTAAATTTTCTAAAATTTGAACCTAAAGAACTCTTTAAGTTTACTAGTTCCCCATTAAAAACGATAAATCACCATTTTTTAAATTTATTTTGTTAAATATCATGGAAAATCTTCATCCTACGAAGATGATCGTTATATACTACTTTATGGCACATTTAACTAGCTCTAATTTGGGTGGTAATACACATATATACATCAAATAGTTCCCAAGATAAAGTTCTTATAAAAAAAACATTTTTTTTTCACAAAATAAGAAATCGCCATTTTGTATCTATATTTTGACATATAGCATAGAAACTGTTCTTCCTATGAAGATAATCATTATGAACTACTTTATTGTGCATTTAACTGGCTCCAATTTGGGTGGTACTTGGTATCTGTATGTCTAATACTCACAGTTTCTGAGATGTCTAACTTTTCTTAAGATATGACTCAGTTGCATAAGGTTTAAGTCTTTGTTAAGTCTTTAATGTGTTTTTTGAAAAGCATTATCTCGGGTACTATTGGATTTACAGATGTCTATTACTTGGACATATTACTAAATTGGAACTAGTTAAATGCTCCATAAAGTAGTTTATAATGATTATCATCATAGGAAGAGCAGTTTCCATGATATTAAAAAATGGTCAAATTTTAAAAAATTTACTTTGTTTCAGAAAAGATATTCACAACGTTTTTAGCACGGTTGATAATTTTCAAGATATTAAGCACAGAATGAAAAACAAGTGAACATTTTAGGAGTTTTCTTGAATAAAGAAGTACTTCAATATCTATTTTTCAAAGACATTTTCTGTACCTACTGTATAGTCTATATTAAATTGTTTTTTTCTTGAAAAAAAAGATAAGACAACATTGTTTTTTTTTTTGTTTTTTTTAAATTAAAAAGAAAACAAAACAAAGAGTGGAAACTTTTAATGGGTAAGCTTTTTACTTCTTGATGTAAGAAATTCCATAATTTTTAATCCATCCATTGTAACTGCGTTTCTTCATTTTTCAATTTCCATGCCTTAATCTACTGGACTAATTCGCAACTTAAAATGAAACTCCTCAGATATGATGAACATATACAATTTTCTGTTTAATTAATACAATTAATGGCAGTAACGAATTAAAGTCATAAACTTTTTACCAAGAATAAATAATATCTATTTTAAGTGGAAGATAAACAGATTTTTCAAAATATAGTATTTAATAATATAGTGATGTATATAATGGTTGACCCGCGTTCATTCCGTTTATGTTGCTTTCTTTATTATTTTGCCAATGTATTGACCTGTATAGTAGCTCATCTTGAGAGCTAAAAATCAATGGTGGAAGAGAAAATAGTTCTGTCTGATAAAATGTAGCATTATAATGATAAAACACCAGCAATATTTTTAATTAAGTGATGTTTTTTGAATTAGAAAGTGTGAATAAAAATAGATAGATTAACAAATTGCATATATTGTGACATACCACATGTATATTGTAACAGAAATAATTTTCAAAATTTAAAAAATAAACTGTAAACCTATAAGTTTATTACTATGAGGACTGTTAAGGGAGTTATTTTAGGAAACTACATTGAAAATTTTAAAAAATCCATCTACAATAAGAAAGACCTAATAGTTCACTGAAATTTGAGTTTTTCTAAGTAAAAATATCGAGGAGTTATTTTTTGGATGGTGCAAAATTAATTGAATCCTTTTCCAAAAGGACAAATTTTTTTAATTTAAATTAACAACTTATTTCAACCTGCTTTAGTCAGATTGAACTATCATTATTAATTTAATTTTTCAATTAATTTTAGAAAAGTACTTACCAATTCATGTTCATGTGGTCCTTCTGTTAGGTAAAATAGCAGGGCTGTAGATATGAGCCAAAAAATCAGAAGGCAAGCCAAAGAACATTGACAAAATAAAAGTTTTGAAACTATTTGTAGGTTGGTATCACTTTCTTTCCAGTCATCAGGTGGAAGGAAATTAAGTCTATAAGGAGGATAGGGACTGGCCTGTGAAGCAACTGAATGCCCTTCATATGAACCCATTGTTTCAGCCTCATGATATACATTTGCTTTTATTTTTGTTCTTGGTTCACTGTTCTGAAAGTTTTCATCTTTATCAATTCTTCCCATTCCTCGATCAAGTGTATATATTGAAATTTCTGAGTCTTTACGATCATTATTAAAAAGTTTTCCTGCATTCGACCTTTTTTGATGATCCATAAGTTTATCACTTCTTGATACTTTTGTAATTTCTATTTCATCACTGATTGGAAGATCTACTGTAGAAAACTCTTCAGAAATTTCTTGGGATGTTATGATTTCTTCTGGAACATTAGTCTCATCTTCCTCTGTTTTCGGTGTTTCTTTATCCTCTCTTTTACGTCTGTGGCCTTTCGATATCTGAACAAACATTATAGCTATAGTTCTTCAGTATTTTCTTTATTAAGCTAAAAAATTTATACCAACAAATTTATAGACAAATGTTATTAGCATTAGAAGCGAGCAAACATATTATTTCTTAGTTTCTTCAAAAATATTACTGGTAAAAAAACGATTGTACCTCAATAAAGATTTTTGTACTTCTGTATTCACCAAATTTAAAGAAAGATTTTTGTTTTTCAGTTCTCATGATGGTGTTTAATATAAATATATTATAAAGAAATAGTTCTTCAAAAATTGTTAGATTCCCCAATTAATCATGGTACAGTTAATTAAAATATTGTATGCATTCCTAAGAAAATTGTTTTTTGTTGTTTTATGTTTATTAAGTCAATCTCCAAATATTTTATTTCCATACCTGATTATATGAAATAAATAGAAAATTAATTATAAACTACAAATTAAAAAATTTATATAGTAAAGCGCTTCTTTAACACAAATAAAATAGAATGCAGAACAAAAGTAGGTACTTTCACAGATCTAAATCAAATTATTGTTTTTACACTAATTGGATTTAGAGTTCACTCCCCACTCACACGCTAAATTGTAGGGCTTGCTGAAACCCTGTTTGAAAACTAACTTTTTAATCAATAGAAGAGTTAGTCTCATGTTTTTCTTTTTTATCATCTTTATTTTTCTCATACAAATTTATTTAATCTATAATCCGATTTTAGCCATAATATTTTTATAATTTAAAAAATGTTTAATTTAATTTAAATAAAACCCAGTGTTGGTTATTATTCAAGTAAATATTTTGAATGGTTATTCAAATATTAAATTTATTAATTCTTCATTTACTTGCCATCTTATTATTCACTGTTGTATGAGCTATTTCACATTCATTCAATGTTTTTATTATTATATTTTGAATTTCCTGAAGTTATAAATAAAATATGGTAACTTCAATCAGTCGCAATGAAAAGGCAGTATATTGTTTGCTCACTTAGGTTTTCACTAAATATTCTACTCTAATTTGATTAACTGACAGGCTGGATTAGGCTTTGATTGGTTTGTTTAACAGTTGAAGGTATGATTGCATTGGTGTAAAGTGGTTGTTCATATATTGAAAGTAACCAATAGCTGTCCCAACCTTGCATTAAGTCGATTCTCATAGATTTTTTAACAAAGGCATTATGCTTTTGTCAACTGATAGGAGACTATCAATAACAGCTGATTTAGCCAATGTGCCTAAATTTGATAGTTATAGAAAAAATTTATATTTAATTTTATACAAATTTAAATCTATTTTTACTTCTGCTTTTAAACAGGATGTTGTGCAAGTAATTATTTATTTAATCCTGAATTATTCAATTATGGAGACCTATAAAAATTAGCTATATTTTTTTTTTTAATTCTACCAAATCACAAAAAGGAAATTTATTAATTTTAACTGGTATGGTATGGAACAAAAACACACAACATAAAATAAATGAATACATACTAATACTGAATTCAAAAGTTCAACATCAGGAATGTTAAACAAGTTTGATTATGGTTAGTAATAAAACTTGATATACTGCATGATAAATGACATAAAACTAAACAACTTTATAACCATGAGTTTCTTGCGCTAAAATATAAGAATCTTCATTTCATTATTCATTACAATAATAAAATGAGAACTAGAAGCACAACTGACCATATCTTCTCCATACAAATGCTAGAGAAAGCATATGAGTACAATGTTGACCTCCACCACCTCTTCATAGATTTCTGCCAGGCTTACGATAGTCTTGACAGGAATGAACTGCTCAAAGTAATGAAAACTCTAGGGGTTCCAGAAAAGCTAGTCGGATTAAGTGCGATGATCTTGGAAAACACCAGATGGAGGATAAAAATCCAAAATATGTATCAGAAGAGTTTTAGGTGGAGTCTGCGCCAAGGAGATCCCCTCTCACCTTTATTATTTAACATAGCACTCGAACAAGTTGCTAGATCAATCAGGATCAACCCAGGAGGAACGATATGTAATAGGATGACCCAACATCTAGCATATGCTGATAACGTAGTGATATCAGCAAGGTCAAAAGCTTTCTGGAGCTTTGCAGGAATTTGAAGAAGCTGGGAAAAAGTGGGTCTGGTGATAAATAAGGAAAAAACCCAATACATGATTTCCACAAAAATGATGGGCAGGAAGAGCAGAGTCATGTGCAACTGCTCCAACACACATTTAAGAAAGTGGACAGCTTCAAGTATCTGGGGGCTTTAGTGAAACGAAAGAATGACATCACTGCAGAAATTAAAGCAAGAATTTCAGCAGGCAACAGATGTCTCTTTGCATTGCGAAAAGCATTAAGATTTCGGAACTTGTCACGGAAAGCAAAATTATTGATTTAAAAAACAATCTTAAGACCGATTGTCACGTACGCTGGTGAAACGTGGGTCCTGACCCAGGAATGCGAAAAGATGCTGCAGATCTGGGAGAGGAAGGTGCTTCGGCAAATATTTGGGCCAGTATGTAATGAAGGCCAATGGAGGTCAAGAAATAATAGAGAGCTTCGGGACCTATACAATGAACCAGACCTAGTCACCTATGTCAAATCAACCCCTATAAGATGGCTTGGGCACGTAGAAAGAATGGGAGAAGATAGGTACCCGAAGAAACTATTACACGGCAAACCAGGAGGCAAAAGAAGAAGAGGAAGGCCCAGGCTGCGATGGATGGGTGATGTGGAGAACGATCTGCAGAGGATGGGAATCGGACAGTGGAGAGGTCGAGCTGCTGACAGGGAAAACTGGAGAGGCGTTGTTGCGGAGCCATGGAAGAAGAAGAAGAATAAAATGACATGGAAATGAAAGAAATAATATACAACAATAGTTAGTATTGACAAATCTTTAATAAGCAGTCATTTAGAATTAGCTTTATAATATTTTAAAATTAAAAAAAAAAAAAATCATTATACAAAACAAACAAATCATATCTTTCAAAAATGTAAAAAGCATTCTTTAAAACCTATATACACCTAAAAAAATAATTTATAGTTATAATAACATTTTACATGAGTTTTCCATTTAGTTAAAAACCAATTTCAGTATTATTAACAGAAATGTGCTAAATTCTAAACTAAATAATTTAGATATAAATGGCTTTTGTAATAAAACAAAATGAGAAAAATAAATAAACATTTTTTTACAAAAACATAGAATAAAAAAAGACTAGAAAAATTAAGTAGTAGATAGTATTTACAACCACTTTAAACAATACATATTTTTTTTTGCTTTAAATCATCTTCAATTTAAGTTACAATAAACAAACTAAATGCTTTTAATGCACCTTACAGCGAGTATTATGTTTTTGACGAGCTGTAATGCTTGTTATAATATTGTCATAATGAAAATTGTTAAGCCTCTGTTGATCTAATTTCCAATTATCTTTTGTGATATCAGCTTTTCTTTTTACTCCAGGCGAATGCACCAAAAAGGCACCATCAAGAATAACGAATCTGTATCTTAGAAGGCACATTTCATGCATCTAACAACAGTAAAAATTAGCATTACAAACTTATGTATATTTATAGAACTAAATATGAGGGGATGATAAAATGTACCTGTGTCATTTTATCTTGTTGCCCTTCCCAACTAAGCATTTCACTGTAGAGTGGATCGGCATTGGTTCCTATAAAAACTGGCTCCCAACGGTGGAATGGAAATTCCCTTCTTACTACAAAAAAAGGCTGCAACAAGGAGGTGATTGTAATGTAAGGACTAAAATATTAATTAAATATTTTTTTCTCAGTAATAAACTACTTGCTTCTATTTTATTATCAAGAATAAATGATTTCCTCAATAGCCAACGCTGTAATCCTGGAAATCTTTGACAGTGGCTACAAACCCATCTATGGAAGTAAAATGCTTGACTCTGGGCATAAAGTTGTAATAATTTTGATTTAATATCAGGTATGACTTCATTATGTTGAACTTCAAAAACTGGCAAAACATACACCAATTTATTTATACATGCTTCCAGTCCAACCCCACTTTTTTTCTGTAGATTTTCCACCATTTTAATAAAGTTTCTAACTAAATTTTTACTAGGTAAGAGTTCGACATCAGAAACAAGAATAAATGTTGTTGGGGTTTGTCTTCTAGCAACGTTTCGAGCAACATTTACAGGATAGGTCAATAATTCAGAAGTACGAAAAGTATGAATAGACTTTTTAAGAACAGCATATGGTGTAGAGCAATCATATGGCATAAGCAAGGATAAAGGGCAATCAGTCAATTGAGGTGGATACTTCTGTGGAAAAACAAAATGCAAAGAAACTCGAGACATATCAGGCAAACATCTACAGAGCCTATTGAGAATGCAGATTACTAATGAAGCATCAGTACTAGGAACAAAGGTAGCAATACTAACAGGGCCTTGCCACCGATGCAGGATTTCTACTAAGTAAAAGACAAATTCTGGAGTAGCATGAGTGCAGTATGTTACATTACTACTGGCATTAAGAGGGTAAGATGATTCCAGAACATTGTATACAACACGATAATCACTTTCTTTCCTCAATTCAGGAGGATATTTAACATCATCATCCTGATACTCCAAATTATAAGGTAATCCAAATCTAAATTTGCAAAAGCTAAAATTTTGTGGAACATAGTTATTTAAGAACTGACCAGGTACAAATTGACGATTGCTAGAAAAATTCGAAAAAAAGGGACGAAAAAAATCATAATCATTTCTAGTTCTCCCTAAAATTGATCGAAAAAAAGCTGCTCGTTTGTGCTGAAACACCCGACCAATAATCAAAATAATACAAATAATTAACAATAATAAACAACACTTAGTTCGAAGGCATCGGACGGCTAATAGATAACATCGCATTATAAATGTCAGGTTAACGGTGACAGCATGTTTAATAAATTTTTTTTTTAAGTAGGATACTTATCATATATGAATAAATACAATTTTATGCTTGAAAGAAATGCCATTTCTACTAATTAATCAAGATATAACTTCATTAAAACCTCCCATGTACTTGGTGGGAACCTTTCAAACAAGGAAGTATGAAAGTACTCTAAATTCTAGTTTCGAAATATGAAATGAATTTGAGTTTTTTTGTCTCTAGCTCCACCATTTCGTGTTTTGTAGACATTTATACTAGTTTAAAAGGCCATTTACAGAAAATGGTTGTGATTTTCCAGTCTATAGTTTCAATTGAGAGCGTAATATTCTATAGTAAATGATGAATTCGATTATCAGTTTATGTATAATCTTCATAAATAAATCTTGATAACTTCATAATCTTCATGTTACTGTCATCAAGTAATTTGCCAACTTTCAGCCATTTTGAATACATATAAGGAAAAAAAATGATCGACTTTGAAAATTGTTAAAAAAAAAAAAAAAAAAACTCGCAATTTCATTAAAAACGGCAATTTAGACCTAAATCACATATTAAAATAAAAGTTTACAAAACTTAAAGGAAAGTCTTCGATAATCCTCACAACAATCACCTCACGAGTGTAACTCCGCATAGTCTAGTGGGCAATTCAAAGCAAAGCAATCTAGCGGGACAAAAGTCAATATAAATGAATAAATTGTGCTTTTAATGCTCAAAATTACTTTTAGATAGTTGAAAAAAGATCATTTAAATCCAGAGTTATTTTTTTACGCAACTAAAAGATGAATTTCAGAATATATCTTGCCCCGTAGATTAAAAAAATCAGAAATATGCAAAAAAAAAATTTTTTTCCTAAATTTTTATTTTTAAATACATAAAATTAATCTTTGTAATAAATTAATAAACCACCTAACCAAAATTAAATATGTACACAAAAATTATAGTGGTTTATCACTTAGTATGCCCAAGTCGCTTTCGTTATCACTGCTGCTACTTACAATGCTATTTATTCTATCTCCGATATATGAATAATTTCCCATGCTTCTTTAGAGCAGCTAAATTGTTTAAGATGTAATGATCTGGCTTATGAGATCACTAGATCAGATGATATTAACAAATTGTGAAAAATATCTTCTTTTGTATGTGCCCTAGATATTTTTCTAGAAAATTCCTACCGGCTCTTGTTGGTGATGTCAAATTTTTCTTCATCATCAATACAGCATCTCTTTTCTCTGACATCTTTAATTTTTATTCAGCTGCATAACAGAGTTCCCTTGCTGACCACTTTATCAGATTTTTCTTCGTTTTGATTTGGGACCGCATCCATTGAAACTTTTTGAAAACCTGCTAAAAGATGTTGAAGGCAAATTGAGATCAGGTAAAGCCACGTTCGAGATTTCAATTTCTTGATCCAACCATTTTTTACGCTTCCGCTGTAATTTGGTAAAGCTACTGTTATACTAATTTCGCTTTAAAAGTTCAAAAAACCAAAGTAAGGACCGAAGCAGTTCTTTTCTTTGACATTTAGGAGGATCCTGAAGGTTATTTATTTTTTAAATATTCATACAAGATATATATATATATATATATATATATATATATATATATATATATATATATATATATATATATATATATATATATATATATTCATACAGGTCTATTAATAATTATTTGATACCTTAAAAAATAGAGAGTCTACTTCTTTTAATCACATGTAACGCAACTTAAATGAACAAAATCATATTATAGCAAATGGAGCAAAATGATGCAGTTAAATTAGGTTAATATGTAAAATATATGGCTGGTATAAACAGGAAATGTATATACTATGAAGTTCACAGAACGTCATAACATTTAAAAATTTGGTATTTTAGTGATCTTCATTTAAATGTCTACTCGATTGGAAAAACATTATTTACAAATCTATCGTAACTTTTTATGAATTCAGTTGTAACAGTTGAAAACAACTTACCTCTAGAGTTTGAGTCCATATTTTAGAAAAAATCTAAACCTAAAGGTGCGGAGTTTATTAACTGTTGATGCAATCACAAAGATATACCAGTTAAGACGACCTAAAGGAATCAGACATCGATTCTTAATTTGTTTATCATGGTTTGGCAATTTGACACTTAGCTAATACGTTTATTTCTAATATCCCCGAACCCCAGCCTCACTTTAGAATTCAATTTTATTACAAATATCTTCCATCAATTATTTGAATTTTGCCCAGCTGGATTATGTTGGACAGCCCACTGTGCGCCTGTTTTGGGACAGACTTAAAGTGAAAGAGCGGGTGGACTGACACAAATCAAATGTGCATGTATCAAGTTTACTCTATCACTTAGTGTATCCAGCCAGGCATTATACATCGAGGTGGAAGGTTGCTAGTCCTAAAATCATAGTATTTTTACTCACTCTCACGAATGTTAATATTTTTTAATTTACTTTAAAAATAAGTAATTCAGATATAAGTAAATGCTAGGCAGATCCAAGTGTAAACTTCACTTTCTACAAATTGATTTGGTATTGCTGTGGGAAATAGTAATACACAGTTATTATATAAATACTTCAAAATCTCGTGGATGCTACTACTCACGAGTGTTACCGAATGTCTGGTCACCGTGATATGCCAGTAACATTCTAGAGAGTGTTGAAGATTATTGTAATTTTACATCATTTAAGCCAATCTCAGAATCTAAGCCAAGCAGATAAGCAACAGCACTACAGGGTAAAAATTAAATTTGGTCAAGAGAGGGATACAAAATTCAAAGAGAAGGAAAAAGACTTATTAAATATTTATAATTTAATTTTACATTTAACTCAAAGTATTTGAGAACCACTGTTGCAATCTTCATTTTGTAAAAGCTGTAAGCTATACTAAGTATATTTATTTATCTTTATATATGGTTTTATAGGCGCTAAAGCGGGAGAAAAAATTCTCCGAAAGGGGAGAGGGAGGCGCACTTGTGTAAAAGTTGAATTTCATACATTAAAGTAAAGGATCGTCAATCCTCCCTCTCCCTAAGAAAATTTAAAATATTAAATTCATTGTTCACGATTTAAAATCCACATCAATCAATCATAATTCAATTATTATACCAATAAAAGCGCGCCTGTTATATATTTAATAGAAAACAGTTTTCAAGAAGAAAATTATTTTTCAGCTTTCAGGTCGCGGGCTCTTCTTCCGGATCCGCCATTGATTGTGCGTGCATAGCCTACGGTAAGTAATGGGACTCTCGAGATGCTGGATATGGTCGAAAATACAGCATTTAGAGCAGTCACAGCTGCATTTAGTTCAAGTGCATCCTTCAGATTTAAAGGATGTGGTGAAACTGGTCATAAAATTCCCTCTAGCCTTGATATTGTGTGTTTTCGGTGCAAAAAGCGAGGACATATGGCAATGAATTGCCCAGAAGTATCTACCAACAGTGACAAACTCCTAAATCCTCAACGCCTTGAAAGCTTGGAAGGAGGAACTGTTTAGGTAGCAAAAGTTGAGCGACCAGTATTATCATAGAAATGTTAGTTGGCAATGTAAGGAAGAGAATGGTGGTTAGGACTGGTGCGGATGTTTCAATCTTGAAAAGGCATATAGAAGGAATAGAGCTCGATACATCAACACCGTCAAATATCAAAGGTATAACTGGCGAAAAAATTATAGAAAGTTAAACAGAGTGTGTCCGTAACTAGATAATTTGATAGTGTGGAAAATGAAATGTGGGTGGTGGATGTGAATTGTGACACGGATGATGCTGTGAATGGATTTGCTTTGCAAGCTTCAGACAGTCATCAATGTTAGCAGAGGCTCAGAGCATGTCAGGAAGATAGAGGCTGGCAGTTCCAGGACATCAAGACAAAGACAAAGTGAAGGATCAAGATCTTATCTATTTGAAAGACTGATTGATATACGGGGTATTTTTAGGAGCTTGTAGATACTCAGGATAGCATCCGTGTCACAATTCACATCCACTGCTCACATTTCCAATACCCAAATTAGATTTGTTAAGGCTTCTTCTGAGAGAAGAGGCTGAAAGATTTGTTATCAATAATCAGCATTATTTTATTGAGGGAGCTCAAAATGAGACAACCAAGGCGGCTATAATTAATCGTTTCACGGTGACGAAGAATGAGTTAGACCTGTAAAAATTACTGTTCATGAGCCACTTATCTAATGAAAGTTTTAAAGCTTTTGCAGATCGTTGCATTACAACATGGGTGTTCTTTACCATCTATATGCTGTGAATGAACTTCGCCCAATGCCACTCAAGATGCATCAGTTGTTAGAACGAATGGATGGAAAAAATCAGAGTATTTAAATACAGGATCCTTCGTCAGGCATTTCTAATGGGCACTGGGAGCTTGGAGACGGCCAGGAGTCCATTCAAAGAGTGGAGTGGACTCTGCAAGTAAAACGAACACGTTGGTTAGGTTAGATAGGGTGGGTGGCCACCGACCTGAGTTGACGACGCGACTTCCAAACCAACTAGGTCCGTTTTTTAAGCTGACTCTGCTTCTCCCTCTTACATGACTGTTGCTCATTTAACTGAATTTAATTTTAAACTATTTTTGTGCTGAATTAATAGTTTAAAGTTCCCTTAAATTATTTTTTCTTGCACGAAAATAGATACCGAAGAAAAGATAATAGAGGAGTTCATGGCCACGAAACATGTGAATTTAATATCGGAATCATCCGACTCAGAACTTTAAAGTTTATTACGACCGCCATATTCGGTGTATAGAATGAAAATGGATGAAATAGAGAGAGTTCCACTGTAGTTTTACTAGAAAAAAGAGAATCATCCATTTCTACGAACACTGTTCTAGTCAGAGCCCAGTGAGAATGGCTTATAATCGTGAGAATTTATTTCAAATAACAATGCAATGCAAATACATTCAACTAATTGTTACAACAAAATATCTAATTTTTAATAAAATACTAGCATAATGATGACAATTTTTAAATCCGTTTTAAAAAGAAACATATTACAAACATATTTTAACTAACAAACATATTTTAAATATGTTTTAAATAACAAACATATTGCAAATAACAAAAATAATTAACCAGTTTTAAATTTGGTTTTTGTTTTAATCACGAGTGGCTCATACATTTTGCCATATCCAACAGCTCGACATGGCTCAGCTGACTCAACTCAGCTCATCTCCGCTTTCTATCGCCTCCCCATATCAACTCCACTCAACAATAAGTTGATCCATTCCACTCCGTAACCGGTGGCCACCCGGCCAAAGTGTGTATCTGTCTTGGTCAGCTCAGTAAGAGGTACAAACCGCCTATAGTACTCAGGTAAACCAAAAAATCCTTTTAATTTGTTTAATGTCGTAGATAAAAACGTATGCGAAAAAGATGAAATATCTCTCATGAAATGATCAACTGAGGATATACCGATTGTCTCTCTGTGTTGTTGGTAATGACTCGAGGGCATCCACCGCCAGAAGTTCATAAGGTCTTCAAGGCTCAGTCAATGGTTGGTTCTTTTGGAGGGTTTTTCAATCGGGTACACTGTGGAGAGCTCTTCACGTGAGTTACAACGTCTCTTCTGAGTGTCTTCCAATTAAAGTCCTTTTCATTCCGATGTATGCTTCTGTCAATGCCACAAAATAAAAAAAACGGCCCGTCATGCACTCTGGAGAAAATCCTCCTTACCAGCTTTCTGGAAACAACCAGTTGACAAACTCCTTTCTCAACGTGATAAAGTAGTTTGTCTTTGTCTAGACAAAACAAACTCGGCTGATGGTTCAACAGTTTCATACACGACAGGTCCTCCTAGACGGAGAACCCGTGCAATAAAATTGTCATTATCTGAAAAACACATTGATAGCCATTGTTTGAATCCTTATTGACATTAAAAAATGTCATATAAGACTCTTATTTTTTTAGTGCGTCTCCCAGTCGGATCATGCTAGCTGAAAAAATGGCGGCCAAATCTCGTTGTTTTGTTTTTTGGTCGCCATTTTGAAACTCGACCGCTTTGAGTTGGCAGACAAGTGCACATTTAATACTGAGGATGGACATTTCATTCATTTATGACAAGTTTACTTCAAATAAGTCACCTGATTTCTTCGTCTCAACTCTCGGACTATGGGATCTCCAACCTCCAGTTCTTCACTTGGAAGATTGAAATCCCTACCAGATTCTTCACAATGGATGGAAAAAAGAGAGTAGCACCTAGTTTCATCTTCTTGAAGAACAGTTTTTTTTTAGATGAACTTGTTTCACTTGTTCCTGGGCGTGGATTGTGAAGAAGCTGAGGTGAGGAGGATACTATCATCACCAACTGAGTGCCTCTCCATCTGGGTGGTTTATCGTTATCACTGCGCTCTACCCTTTTCCTTGGTGGAGTTGCTGCCATATCTTTTGAATAGAAGCTACTGATAAGATATCCATGAGTCAGAGGCTTGCCACAAAGTTTCCACTTATTTTGGGCATTTCTTTTTAAACGTATTTATTCAATTCTCACTTGAAAAACAATATTTCATAGCAGGTAATGCGGAATTATGATCTCAGATAGTTAAATGACAACAAAAAATACTTTAGAGCGACAGGATAATTGTGGATACACACTATAACAATGTTTACAGAGTTTTTGATAAACTGCTTAAGTTATACACTTAATTCCAGGAAGATCATCACCCATGACAAGGTTGCATTAGGCAACCCTTATCCTATCTAGATGGTATTATTTCTGTTGCTAGTTTTCAATGGGAAATTAAAAAATAGGAAAAAATCTCTTGTCACAAAGTTATCCCAACTGTTACAAAGTAATCCCATCTTACAGTATTTATGTACTTCATGGTGGACAATGTGTTGAGATTATAACTTGACACCATTGTATTCAGTGATGTTAAAGTTTAAGATGGTGTGTCAAGCTTACAAAAAAGTATAGGACTTGTGAAGGAGGATGAGAAAGGGGGTAAAAGAAGGGAACCAATAAAAATTTGTGTGGAATCATGGATATGTAGATTTAGGACCTTCAAAAGCCAGAGATCCAAAATATTAAGGACTTAAAGAAAGGATTACATAAGCTTAGGAAAACATACCAGAGAGGCTTTGATAAAAATGGTAAGTGTTCCCAGAAGGCTGTTGAAGGAGATTAAAAACAGGATGTTAGATCTCATTATTAAAAGGAAAGCACACTTTAAACAGCCAAAAACATTCTGAGCTTATACTTTTTCAATGTTCTGCCAATTTTCTAAAAAAATACAGGCAATTTGATTTTAGTTGATTATAACAAATCTTGCTCACCTTTTTATAAAAGTTAATATGTTTTATTGAATAAATTAAAAAAAAAAAAGTTAAAAAGATTTTCGATCTCGAGTTCCTGTTTTTTCACAGGACTGTACCTTTTCAATACCTTACAAAATTCATTTTGAAGACATTTTAGGGAATATATTTCAAAAAAGGCCAGTAGAAAATAAATTCTCAATTGTGATCATTTCCAAAGGGATGGCAGGTGAGCACCAGCCTCTCCATGTCAGTATCAATAAACCTTTCAAAGATTTCGTCTGGAGAGAGCACGGTTTCCAAAACATGGAAAAATATTTCATCAGAGCTTGTGAAGAAATATAATTGTTTAAGTAATGCCTTTCAAATGCATTAGAAGGAACTGAAGCCAAATAAATATTGTTAGAGGAAATATCGAAATGTCAGATTCAGAATCTTCAAAATAAAAAAATTCAAGTGGCAATGAAGAAAGTAATTAAGCTTAATTGGAAACGAAGATGTTGAATATACCTATTGTTTGAACTTTATTTTTGTATCATATCTAGGTAATTGACTTTCTTTAATGGTCGTTTACTTATAACTTCGTTTGCGATAAATTGTTTTTGCTTTTATTTATTTGTATTTTTAGAATCCCTTTAATACTTAAAAAATAATGCTCTAAGAAAATTCGCTATTATCAATATTTCATCATTATTTTATTCATCCAATTCCTTACTACACCAACGAAAAAACAGGTGCATCTTAAATTCAGGGTGTCTTATATTCAATGTTAAATGGTATTAAAAGAATGTTAGAAAACTGAGGTATTTAAATTAATTAACTAGCAACGCATATTTCAAAATCCTGATATATTTTTCTGTAATGAAAAGTTACATAAATTAAAAATTTTTATACTTTAAACAAAACGAAATTTATATCAATAAAAAATTTAGAAAACGAACAATATGTACAAAAATCTGAAAATTCTTTCAGATCGTATAAAGGAAAACGTAATAAGATAAATTATACAATTAAAATTATTTGCTTTACACCTAAGATTCATGGTATTATTCAATAGTAATAGGATCAACGTCAGAGGCAGGACCTGCTCTCATTTCTTATAGAAGTGGAAGATTTAATAAATATTTTGATATTATATAAACACATATTCTCTTGAAAATTTTGAACATTTTTCAATTAAAGAATAAAATACAATTTTTTTTTTCCCACTTTGTGACGGTCAAAAAAGAATAAGTATTTCTGTTATCATCAATAACCATATCCAAAAAAATTAATGAAGACTAAATATTTACTTAAACCATACAGGCTGGTATATTACCAACCAAAATTGGATAATTACTTTCAGTCATTCAAATACTGTTAAAAAATGAATGGAACATTTTAGTTAGATCAGGGAAAACAAAAAAAAAAACAACAGAACATATACAAAAACAATGATCTTTTAATTTTTGTCTATTGCGAATTCATTTTTACTTAACATATTAACATAATCGCACGCACTACCGTACACGTTCAATACACATTTAAGTTATAGAAAGATAACACATCATTTTGAATATAATATTTAAAATTACCTACAAATTCACAGTTAAATATTTTTTGTTGAAAGAACCAGAGTTTACTTTTAAACATGGCCATACCATTTAATTACAGATGTTAATAATGCTCAAATAATGAACACAATTTACCTATTATACATAATGCACACATTATAACACCTGTGCATGCAATTAATTATTCTACTGAGACAAATCATCGCAAGATATCAGTACTAAAACAATAACAGTTCATTTAAAATAACATGTATATGTATAAATATATATGCAATAAATAAAAATGTAATTAGGAGACCAAACATAATTCACACACACTTGTTTACATATACCTAAGTGGAACATCATCCTGTAAGGGTTTAAAAATATAAAAATTGCATAATTGTTATTATTAGGAATAAAGCCATTTGAGGCTGACAGTTAAGCTGGAAATGAAGATTAAAAAAAAAAATCAGAATTAAGTATGGATGTTGTGAATTGTTCCCAAGTGATTTTATAATTAATACTTCAACTATCTCCTTCTTCTTCTTCCTCTTCTTCAGATTCTGCTTCTGCCAGCCAAGTTAGCCAATTGTTTACCTAATAACATTAAATTAAGATTTATATAGATACTTGATTCAAGGCTTAAAATGTAATTAATAACATAGAAAGTAGAGGGAGAGAGGTGTTTTGTTATTTTACTTTTTTAACAGATGCTTCTGCGAATTTAGTTCAAATAGAATGCTTATAAGAGTTAATTATAGGATTTATGTCACTCTCTAACCATAAAGATATAAGGTAAGTGAATTGTTGCCAAGGAGCCTTTAAATAAAACAACATTTTTTCGTTTATAATGGGGAAAGATTTTGCAAGAATTTAAATTTTGTTTTTTTATTCATACCCTAAATGTCTAAAATTTCCCAAAGAACAGTCCTAATTCCTTAATGGATGATTTAAAAATCCTAATATTGTAATTGCTCTGACTCCACATAATGTACTAAAATATAAAAGAAACCTGGCCCTACAGCTGAGCAAAAATAATCTTAACACTAAAAGCAGTACCACAGAAAACATTCTATCAAACTGAATAACCAACCCCGAAACCACAATGGCTTCTAAACATCTCCCCTCCTACAAACCAGAACAACATTGAAATATTTAAACCTGACAAGATAATCACAAATTTTATCACAATTAAAAAACGCTGGAGATGGTAAGTCAAAAATATTTACACACTCAAACCTGTTATGTCATAGCAAAGTAGAATTACTTATGCTCTTCGACTCACTGAATTCTAACTACAATAACAACATTCAACATTCACATTAGCATCTTTTCAACAACTGTTAATAAAAACAAACTTCATAATGAAATTTCAACATCATAATTTTTTCATGAGTTAGTAACAATAGATGCTAAAGTAATACGAGCTTACACCTCTATAAAAATGAATGTATCTCAATCTATTAAAAACATAAGCTCTAAAAAATCATCTGTTTTATTTTAGTATAGTTATATTTTTCAGTAAATAATATTGAAAATAACTTAGACTGTATAACAAAACTATAAATGACAATTAACAACTAAATTAAATTTATGATGTGGATTGTCCTCATTGCCGATTCCAAGGAAAATCTACAGCAGGCTGTTACGGAGTGGGAGGCTGAGCTAGAAAGGAAGGGAATGATATTGAATGTTGGAAAAAGCAAGGTGATGCACATCGGACGTGAAGAAGAGGAGGTTTTGGTTCACTGCAGGGGAGAAACCTTGGAGACAGCGCAGGAGTATACTTATTTAGGAGTAGTGCTCACCAGAAATGGGAAAATGGACCAAGAGCTCTCAAACAGGATTAAAAAAGCAAATAGCATATACTACCAGCTATGCAACACAGTGGTGGGGAAAAGGGAATTGGAAAATAATGTAAAATTACATATCTTCAAGTCCATATACCTACCTACCCTCATCTATGGAAGTGAGAGCTGGGTCCCGTTGGACAAGCACTGGAGTAGGGCTACCGTGGCAGAGATGAAATACCTCCGGAAAATGGAAGGCAAAACAAGGAGCGACAGAGTTAGGAATGAGAGAATAAGGGGAGACCTGGGAGTGACTGCACTGAAGGAAACAGTGGAGAGACGACAGCTGGGATGGTTTGGTCATCTGTGCAGAATGGATAAGGACCGGGACCCAAAGAAATTCTTTGAAGCCAGGCCTACCGGACGCCGCCCTCGAGGAAGACCAAGATTGCAATGGATGGACCACATCTCAGGGATTGGTGAAAGGAAGGGAAGGTCAATAAATGTAATGAAAGCGCTGGCTGGAGATCGAGAAGCTTGACAGTCTTGGATCGGGGCATCTCCACGCTGAAAGGCACTAAAGGAGGAAGATAAAGAAGAAGAGAATTTGGAGTGACCAAACGATCCAAAGCAACGATGTGGAGTTTAAAATACGTTTATAACATAATCACATAATCCCAGTTTGTAATGACAGATTTATGGTTCTACGATACATTTATAGATGAGATTGAATTGAGAAGGAAGGGGCATCATACTCTTAGTCCGTTCTGATGTTCAACACACTGAAGCCGTTGCAATTAATACTAAAATTAACAATGAAGAAACCATCGTCATATACGTCTCCATATCTCATCTATTAAAAATACATATCACAGACATCACTAAATTATTTCATCTAAATAAACAAGTAATAATTTCTGCAGACAGAACATCCAGTGGAACTATCAAAAATGGCAAAACCATATTAAACTTCAGAATCAAGAATACAACAGCACAGCCTGTTCAAAACAACCCACATACTGAAGCAATGCTATTATAAACCTAGTATTATCTACAAAGCTCTCACTAAAAAGAAGCATAATTAACCATCACTCATTGCCCATGATCAACTTGGATCATAACCCCATGCATAATTTTTCATATATAATCCTCTGAACTGACTTATCCAAAAATAATCAGATTCGTACTTAAAGATTGGCAAAAGTTTCAGAAAGAGATGCATTCGCATTTGTAGATGCCCTATGCTCCTCTAGGAGTCAATGGAGATAATAAATAATAAGAAGAAGAAAATCAAAACACAAAAAAAATTTTAAATTTAAATATCATGTTTGTGTAATTTTATCAATTATTTTTAAATAATATATAATGTTATAAACAAACATTCTATTCTATCTTTATCCCTAAAACTTCTTCAGATTTTTTTTTTCTGTACAAAGAAGCCAATAAAAAACAGTGAAAAAAGAAGAAGTCCTATCAGAAGGCAAGAAGTATATTTTAAAACATAATTGAAAAAAATATAAAAATTTGAACTTATAAGAAACACTAAGCTTCAAATAACAGAATAATGAAATTTCCATGAGCCCATGCATGTTCACATTTTCCTAATCAATGCCTTGGATAGAAAAAATTATGGAGTATGAAAATGTAAGGAATTTACTCTCATTGAATTTAGTATAGGTTGATACACAAAAAAAGCATGATTTTCATGCTATGGAAGACAAAAAAAAATAATTTTTTTTTTGCTTTTTTTTAAAAATATTTCTGAAAAAAATTGACGTATCGAAGTTGAAATTCGTAATCAGCACCCCAAAAACATGAGAAAATTTACAGAACTTCTCCAAAATTTTCCTCATAAAATTACCATATGAATAGACTTCCAGCCTCTATGAAGTAAGGATCTAACACTTTCTTTTGGATAATACTTATTGCATATAATTAAGTAATAATATATAATATTAAAATTAAGTAATAATATATAACATATATAATTAAATCATGATATATAATTATATAAAGTTTCATTAAATAATATTTATAATTAGAGCGATAGTTGATTAGTATTAAAATACTTGAAAACTGAGATTTGGAAGTCCTGAGCATCCAATTAGTGTCAAGATGATAACTTTTAATTGATCAACGGGGTATATGCTTATTTTAATTGTTTTAAATCTTTATATTCTGCACATATTATAAAACTTTTTGTGTAAACCAGAGTTCTCAATGGTCATCGGTTCAAAAGATATTAATTTTCAGTCATGATATCAGGCTTACTGATAAGAACCCTTTGATTGACGGCTGAGGCCGGTATGATGTCACACCTTCAGGAAGGTTTGTTCACTTTTCGTTCAGGACTCCTCAACCGTGTTCAGTTATTTTGTGCCCGTGTTGATTTGTGTTTTTTTCTGAGAGGTATCGTGCCTACAGCTAAAGCTCTATCAGAAATTCAAAAATATTAAAAAAAAAATTATTATCATAGTAATGATGTATTGCCAAAGATAAAGTCTTTCAAGAAAATTAGCTCAGTCATTAATAATTGGTTTATTTTTTTATTGTTTTGCATAAAATAAAATCTATCTTCATAATGGGCGAGTCACACTTCCTTACCACCTTAAAGCATTCCATATCTCGCAATGGACAATTTTTAAATGTTCTGGCTTAGAAAATTAAGAATTTATTTCCCAATTTCAACAGTCAATCTTCTGATAAATGCGGATAGTCATATTTTCGTCACTGAGAGATAAATTTACCTTTTTGAACATAATGAATTAATGATTTTACACAAGAATATAATACTTACGTAAATTGAAATAATTATATATCTTGAAATTATTCTTTTGTAATTATAACAACCAAATTATTAATTAAAACCTAAAACCACAACTAAATTATTATTTCATATTCATAACTAACAAACTATGACAAGCAACGTAACGAGATAGTCCCAGACTCCTTCTGAGCCTAGTAGAATTTCACACTCATATGATTTCAATGATTAAAATGCCTAAAATAATTAAGGATAATTTATATTATGTAAAAGACTACCTGAAACAGAGCTTTCCCCTTCCCAGGATAAATGTCAGTCACATCTTCCCGCCATTTAAGGAAAGCTTCTTCTTCAACTATTTCTAAGTCATAGAGATTTACAAACCACCGCAAAAGCATGCCTAAAAATGAAAAAAATAAAATAAAAAATTATATCACATGTTCCTCTACTCAATCTTAAATAATTCTGTTAATCTTGGAATTTTAAACTTTTTTCCTACCATAGTAATAAAGGATGATATTTACTTAATAACTTTACATAATATATATCTTTGGGGAAAGAAGATTTTGCATTAATTTCCATAAAAGTAGCTTGACATTTTCATATTTATATGGAGGAAGATAACTGAGATATTAAATATCGAGTACTTTTCACTAATAATAAGCATGCAAAAGAAATATAATACTCCTTTCCAGATATTATTGGATCTCGCCCTTATAATTGGGAAAAAGGGCTCTCTTTACTGAACAGCCTTGCCTAATGATATATATTAATTTTGAGGATTTTCTCCATCAAAAGAAACCTCACAACAGGTAAAGCCTAGTCAGATAAATGAGGAGATCAAAAATTTTGTTTGTTATCTCAACCAACCTAGAGAATTCTAAATGAAATAAAGGGCCAGCAATAGAACAAAATTATGGGGAGTAAGCAGAAAATATTCCTGAAAACAGGGATATACAATAACATGAATAGTTGAATTTAAAAACGTATCTCGTTTATTTGTTTAAAATCTATTCTTTTGCTGTTTTGGCATCTATCAGGCTCTCTGAGATTAAAAGTGAATATTAATTTGTTTAAAACATCTTAAAACTTATTGAAAATCTCAGAGTTTTAATCCACTTCAAAACAAGATGGTGGACGTCATATTAAGGGGAGCGGGTAAGCTAAAAATGAAAAACAAAATCGCTCAATAAACCACAAATCTTCCGGCACAATTTAAAATTCTACTCATTAATCTTAAACAGAAGTATTTATTTTTAATTTTTAAAATTCCTTACATTACATATTAAATACAAACTCGACCATCAATAAACATTATCGCATTAGAGGAATGAGGAAAATTTACAGGATAAAATCAAATACTTCTAAATTTCATTATAAATACACATTTTATTTTTTTAAATAAATTTAAAATCATATTTTAATGATATAAAATCAATTTCGGCCATTCTCCTGGAAAGGGCCAATTAAAGTTCTGAAATTTTGCAAACATTATCTTACAATTTATCTTCCAAAAATCATTCAGAATGCTCCTTTGCATTTAAAATGTAAATATATTATATCCACAACTCAGCTGCATACGTATTTCTTGAATGGAAATTTTTTTAACAAATGTCCTCCATGAGAGAATAAACATTGGTTTTAAAAAATGCCTTTAATAAATAACGGAACTTTTTATGGATCTGGCATTGACATTGGTGTCTATTTTCGATTCTTTTGAGTGTATTACCCAAAACTATATGAGCCGGTAGAAAGACGAGGAGTATATCTAATAAGGAACTCTTTTCATTTTTTTTTTTTTTTTTGCAGCTCTGTGATATCAGCAGGCAGCATTTGTGTTTGCTCAACTTTTCTAGTTATGCAGTCTTTTTTCCCTGTGTAGCATCGCAAAAATAGATTACTCCCTCTATTATTGTACTTCTGAGATGGCTTATGTTTAAGCAGTGAAAAATACAGTTTTTAAAAAATAACTATTAATTTTGCATAAATCAAAAATTATAAGATACAGATCTATAGCTGCCTCTCAAATGAATCTTTTATACCGCAAAAGGAAACAAAAATGTAGAAAAGGCTTGGTTGGAGGTGCGGTAAATTATGGCCTAAAACTTACAATGAAAAGTTGGCACACAATGTAAGAAGTTTTTCCTAATTTGTGTGATTATTTATTGATCACATCCACAACCTAGCTTCTCCTGCATATATTTTCCAACGTCAACCATACTCTCACCATTAAAAAAAAAAATTACTTATCCGGTCTAATTAGAGCGAGGGAAAAAACCACCATAAAAATATGGAGCCGGCTCAAAACGAATGAAAATAGATGGCACATCTAGACTGCACTGAAGACGTTCGGGCATGCATGCCCCTTTCTTAACTTGCAAGTAGTGAGATCTATGGCCATCACTTAGTGCTCATTTGATAATTTAAGTCCCTGCTAGAACTCAAATACCACCTGGTAAGGGAATTAAACAACTCAGGGATACTCTTTAAATACGATGCCAAAACTCTTAATTGAAGAATTTTAAAATCTTCAAAACACATCTTATCAGCCCTTCTAATATGGAAACAAAATAAATATCCAGTTTGCCTTAGTAATTTTTTTAATTTTGAAAACTTGGTTCGTGACAGATGAGGAAATAAAAAATTTGATCTTAAAAAATTTATTTTTTTCTAAAATCTTTATAATGGCATCATTTTTTGTTGTTAACTATTACTCTACCAATCAATAACTATTATTCTACAAATCATTCATACCTTTATTCATGAATTTTTGTTGACATATCCCATTGCTAGAGAAGCCATAAAAGCGAGGGGACAAGGATTCGCCCTTTCAAGGAGAATGACCCATTTATCAGCAACCAAATGCTTTTATTAGTGCTAGTTATTTTTTCCGGGGAGCCCAATCACTATAAAACGTTTGCTACCTTTATTGCGCCCTCACAAAAGATCTACATATGTCGTGGTGAGAAAGGGTTACCCAACCCTCAGTATAATAACAATAAAGCCTTTTCTGTGTGGTTATCTAACCTTAATCAATTAAGATGTAAGACATAACAAACTTTCTACATTACAAAGGTATGCCTTCTGAAAAGTATTTTTAAACCTAAGGAATCAGAGATCATTAAGTAACTTGCCAGTTTTTCTGAAAGGTTTCCGATAAAATGTTGCTTTTTTAACTATTTATAAATATACCAAATACTACTTACAATAAATAAATTACTAAAATCATAAAAATGAAAATAAAAGCAAAAAAAGGCAACAGCACATGTGTGGGTTTTACCTTTGGGAAACTCCAGAGAATAACAGAATACTTGTAGGGCATACACTGCAGTGACTTGAAGGTTGATGTCCTCATGGAGGAAAGCCTGTAAGACACTTTTAAACCTCTCGAGGAGGGCTTTTTCTTTTTCTTGTACAGCTTTGTCATGAATTGAACCATTTGAGACACCTTTACCCATCGACTCCTTAAATAATGAAAACAAGTGTTTCTTATTAAGAGAACAATGAAATATATGCCAGAAATTTAAGAATTAATGATATGGTTAAAATAAACAAAGAAAGAGTTATTATGATTTAATATTGAGCGATTCTAGATTCTAATCTTATAAATATCCATAGAATAAAGAAAAAATGTACCTGGGTGATATATCTAAGGCAAACAGTGACAAGGGCTGAGACAAAAGATGGAGTTGATTGGTAAGCAGCATCTATGTTCTCTTTAGCACAGCGATACAGAGAGTTAGCAGAAGGATCCCTTTCAAGTGCAGCCCACAGCTCACCTTCAAGTAGCAACAACGGTTCTAAGAAGACAAGCCCTCGTTCTTCAAGAACGGTTGTAAGCCGTTCTTTGGTCCTTTCATTTTCCCTCAAGCTATTCAGTAAACTCACCTGATCATGCAAAACAATAAACAAAATTACTAAATTGCAAATGCCTATTGGAAAACAGTATTTTTACTAAAGATAATGGTATAACAAATAATACATGTTCATGTTTACAATAGTATTCAATAGCAACAATGAAATGGGTTATAATATAAGTAATGTGAAGAAAAAAGTTGACAAACCTTGCTATCATTAAACAGTTCAGTAAGTTCCTGTTTCTCCATTTCTTTACTGAGGCGTTCAAGAGTAAGTAAAAGGAGGGGGAAGTATGCACCATCTTCTGTTAGCTCTCCCAATAGGGCAATGCTAAGTATGTCATTCATGATGGCTGATTGGGCAATTTCTAATAAAAAATAATTTTTGTCACAAAATCATACAGGGAACAAAAATTAAAATCATTAAAAGAAATCTGTAAGTTAATAAGTATAAATGAACTAAACAAAAAAAAAACTGTGAACTTTGAACAATTTTACGTTGTACTCTGAAATTACTTTATGCTTATAATTTACTTTATGGTTAAAAATTTAATAATTATTATAAATTTTTATAATGTTGTAGATATAATGGAGAAGATGGTTGGGGATGCGATCAAGAGATAAAATACACAGCAAGAGTAAAACTTATTTTAATATACACCAATATTTCGGCCTCCATGAGGGCTAAGAAAAACGAAACACATTGAGAGTATAAAAGGCACAAAGAACAAATGAAGAGTACAAGAAAAAAATCAGGTCATTTTTTTTCTCTCTTAATGAATCAGAATAAAAAGCTGCATTTTTCCAATACGTCAGAGGGTGGATAAAAACATGATAATCATAGAATATTAGCCACTGAAGTTTTATCCATACAGCAAAACTATAAAAATCCATTATTTTTTTTTCGCACTCACACTATGGAAAAATGGACTATTACATTTTGATTCATTAAAAAAAAAAAAAAAGTATCTGGTATGTATTCTCACACTTTCCTAATTGCAAAGGGTGATAAGTACAAGAAAAAAAGGGTATATCTTATGCTAATACTGGTCCAATAAGGTTTCTTTTCTTTTCTTTTTAAACCTTTATAGGCCATTTAATTATGATTCAAATAAGCATAAGAAATTTATCCACAACTACTACAAAAATTAATTGGATTTCCAAAGGTTTCTCCACACAGAAAACTTTAAAATCGTGACTTCTTCTTCTGGTACTACAGACCAAAGTGGCTGCCCTCCTCCATATGGATGCCCGTCTACCACATGTCCTCTTCCAGCGAGCTCTTGGTCATCCCTTTGCTCTACTGGTGAAAATCCTTTCTTCACCTGTTGTGTCTTCATTCATTTGGTTGACATGGCCATACCCTTTCAGCCTGTTCATTCTTATTACATTTGACAGATTGTTATTGTTATTGACAGATCATGCACCTCTTTATTGTTTCTGCTTTGGCATATCCCTTTCTTATAAACATAACCAAACATCCCTAGCAGCACCCTCGTTTCGAAGTTGTCACATGTGGCCTTATTTAACACCCACGATTCACCTCCATGTGACAACAGGAGGCATGATAAGGATTTTGTGCATGCAAATTTTATTTTTGCCTGAGATCAGGTTACTCCTTATTAAGTGTCGAAGTGTAAAATATACAGGAACTATAGTTCCTGCTAGCACCCTTCTTTTAACTTCTTCTGATTCATTGGCCTCATTCGTCATTAGGGATCCTGGTTACGGAAATGCTGACACTAATTTGATATTTTCTCTAAGTTGTAGTATGGTGGGGGTTGTCGTTTCATTCTCTCTATGACCATTAGTTTGGTTTTTCCGACATTTATTTTAAGAGACCAGCTCTTCTTGCCTCCCATCATGACTAAAATGTTTAATACACTGTATCATTGCTAATAATGGTCTGATTTTGATGATTTTTATTTTATTTCAATAGCAATGGTAAATTGAAAAGCGTATACCAGATAGTAAATTTTGAAATAGCTTTCTTGAAAACCTAATAAACGATGCCTGTGCAGAAGAATTTTGCAAACCAATAATTAATTAGAAATGCTCGTGGTCAACAGATGCATTCGATACAAATGATAGATTTGTTATTAGCAACTTCGAAAATCTAATAAACTATCATTAAATCAATTAAATCCCTCCCTCCCTTCCAAAAAATAAAAATAACTAGCTGAAATTAACATCAATTATCTGAAATACGAAAAAAAATTCGGAAGAAAAGGCCAAAACTATTTCGAGTCATTATTGTAATTTAAATTATTATTTTTCGATAAAAAAGGAATGAAATATAATATTTATGAATTAATTCAAGTCCAGTCTGGTTAAAAATGAATGGAAAAGGTTATAATTGAGATGGAAAAAAGATGCATTTGAATTGGAAAAGGTTACAATTGATTTGGAACAGAATACAATTGAAATGGAAAAGGTTGTAATTGACTTGGAAATACTATATTACACGAGTTATACATTCATACTGTTAAGTATTATCTCTGAGACAGAAGTAGATTTCTTAAAAATTACTTGAGCGACATGAGGCAATAGACCTTTCATTGACCTCCTATTCCTTATAGAACACTTTGTAAGTATGCCTGTTCACAATCATTTGATTGACAGGGAACTAATTCGACATTTTCATTAATTAGCTAATGCTGATATGGGCTTACCATGTTTAAACAGATATTCATAATGAAACAACAATTTAGAAATTGTTGACTGTAGATTTAATTCATGGAGAAGATGGTTGAGAGGTGCGGTCAAAGAAGAAAACACTGATAAGTAACACTGGTGTAGGTATAGTTGATCATAGATGCAATTATAAGAAGTTGGTTAGGGAGTGTGGTTAATGAAGAACACTCTAATAAGTTGAACTTATTTTTATTTCATAAAAAAAATAAAAATAAGTGCTAAATATGTAGATAACTTAGAAACCTATATAAAGATTAAAAAACAAAAAAAACTATACAAAATATAATTTTATATAATAATGAAAAATGTTATTGTATATTTAAATAAATTACTATTATATATTTTTAATATTGGAGAGTTTTTGTTGACCGTACATGTATATTTAAAGGGAGAAGTTGATCGGGATCGGGGGGATGCGGTCAAAGAGTTACACTTTTATAAATAAACTTATGTATTTTGTGCCAACGTTTCGGCCTAAATTTTAGGCCATCTTCAGGGCTAAAAAAAAAAAAAACAACAATGAAAAAAGACAGAGGCAGTACCAGTAACAGTAAAAAATGATAAAAACAGAAATTGCAAGTAAGATAAAAAAGTATGAAGTATAAAAAGAAAAAGATAACACTAAATTACATAATACCAGAGAAAAATGAAAAAGTAAAATAAAATAAATGAAATAACAATGTAAAAATTAATTGAAATTAAAATAATGCTTTATTTACACAGGGATTAGTAAAATATATGAAATATATTAATTAAAAAGACAAATAGTATGAAAGTTTGGTAATATGTAAAGCATACAGAGATAGTTGTGATGTGACAAGTTATGCAAAAGGTGACAATGATGTTAAAGAAGTTGACATTGCTGTAATGAAATAATTATGAGATGAAGGAGTAAAATATAAAGTAATGTAAGCCTTAAAACAAAAATAGGTCAAAATCCTATGTGGAAAGAAGAAGGATAGAAACAAGGAGGAAGAGGAAATGTAAAGAGAATGTAATAATTACTTACCAGAGAGGCGTGTGGTCGAGTGCCAACTGAATCGTAACAATAGATTACCGGGAATTAGAAATCCGTTAAATTCTTATCTTACAAACCCTGTTTCTCCTAAGGTATGGAAAGATATGGAATGCAAATCTACTTAAGCGTATATATGGGTTATTTGTGAAGTTGACCTCATGAATATTAAAGTTTGGTGTATTAGTCGGGTGCCTTCCATTACATATTACCAAACCTTCATACTATTTGTCTTTTTAATTAATAGATTTCATATATTTTACTATTCCCTGTGTAAATAAAACATTATTTTAATTTTAATTAATTTTTACATTGTTATCTTATTTATTTTATTTTACTTTTTCATTTAACGGTTTTTCTAATTCCCGGTAATCTATTGTTACGATTCAGTTGGCGCTCGACCACACGCTTCTCTGGTATGTAATTTTTATGTTCTCTTTACATTTCCTCTTCCTCCTTGTTTCTATCCTTCTTCTTTCTTCACCACATAGGATTTTGACCTATTTTTGTTTTAGGGCTTACATTACTTTATATTTTACTCCTTCATCTCATAATTATTTAATTACAACAATGCCAACTTTTTACTTCCTTGTACGAAGTAAGGAAGTATTGTAATCGCGAAAATTTTCGGTTTTCAGATTTCAACGGAAATATCCATTTTGACTAGTTTCGTCATGGCTTCTGTACGTACGTATGTTCGTATTTCGTATAACTCAAAAACGGTTAGCCGTAGAAAGTTGAAATTTTGTATTTAGGATTGTTGAAAATCTAGAACCTCCCTTTTTGGTCACTATATGATTACCGGAAGTGGTACTTTACTTGAATGTCATAATTGATTTCCATGAAAAATTATATTAAAATACTTTGCAAAACTTATCAAATTTGGTATTTATAACTTATATATTGTGTAATATACACATTTTTTCAGATTTTATGTATGTAGTAAATAATTGTTTTTAGGTATCTTAAATTAGATTTAGTATTTGGAAATAGGGATTCTCAGGAAAGTAATACAACATTTATTTATCCTGACTGCAATCATCATAAATTATAATGAAAAGTGTGTTTGTCATCATAAATGGAACCAAAATAGACGCTTTCATTTAAAAACATGGCGGCTCTATTTTGGACTTCAACAGAACCACTGCCATAATGATCGAGTGGGAGAAGATGATCAATTTGTCAATACTTCGACAATAAATCTAATATAAGAAAATAAAAAGAAGTTGAAGAGATTTTGATCAAATGAAAACTTCTGAAAATAATAAATGGTCCATTCGTATTGGAGAATCAAAATGGAAGTTCGCCATTTTGAAATCTGTGGGTGGTGCAACGGACAACAGAGGGAATGGTTCTATTGTTGTGGGACCAGGGACCGGAGCAGACATCTTAAGAGCTCCCGAGTACTTCATCCACATTCAAGATCCACATCATTTGGTAACACACTTTAATTATATCCCGTAGACCACGGTCGTCGTTCTTCAAAGAAGAAAGTGTTAAATTTAAGAATTATTGACGCTTCACGTTTTATTATGTTTTGTATTAGTAATAGTTTAGTGTGAGTGTGTGCCTGATTGTCTAGCAACCCGCCCTGAGAATAGAGTCATACAAACATATATATATATATATATATATATATAAAAAAGTGAAAATAAGATTATTTATTTATTTTCCAAAAAACTGAACTTTACAATTGATTTAAATAACATACTAGATTTTGGTCTAAATTGGAAAACAAGAAGCGGTACTTTACTTGAAGGTCATATTAGACTTTCATGAAAAATTATATTAAAATATAATGTAAAACATCTCAAATTTGCTAAATAGGACTTTTATATTGATGTGAATGTATCACTACAATATATTATTACGGTAGTATAGATCCCTTTTCCGGCTCTCAGGAGCGATGGATTTTGACGAGGTATCAAAAGAACGAGAATTTCACGGAGATGTGGCGAATTCCAATTTTGTTTCTTAAAATCTTACAAGGGCTTAAATAAAAGTGACGAAAAAACTGGAAGGTTTCAAAACTTTGACCACTGAGAGTCGGCCGATCGAGACTGGATAAGTTGGGTTTTAAAGATTTTGACACGGGCATCAAGATCACATACGCTCCTATGGAGCGTATTGGTCCAGCGTTTTAAAGCTTAAAAACCTACCGTTTTCGAGATAACGCAGGATATAGGTACGCACGGGCCTCATGCCATCTTGCGTGAGTACCGTTGTCATGGCAACTTTATATCAATTTGAGTCTGTTTACAAACACTTTTAATGAGTGGAAAATTATGTATATACTGTTTCCCATGTCCAACCCTAAAGGACACTGCTATGTATGAATACTACACATAGAAAACGGTATAGCTGAATCTAATTGCTTAACTGCTAAATTGAAGAGATGTTTTCCAGTGGGATAAGCTAATTACTTATTAAGTATGAACTATAACTCCATCATAGTCATTACAAACTATGTAGCATCACCAAATGTGTATGTTAAATAAACTTTTTTGGTAATATTATATTGTTTACACGAATAAATATGCTTCCCTAATATCACTTATACTTGGAATTAGGGATTAGAAGATATGTAATGGGAGAGTTCTCGCTCGGGTATACTAGTTTACTATATTTTGGTTAAAATTGGTGAGCCGAAAACGGTACTTTACTTGAAGGTCATAATAAGCTTACATCAAAAATTATATTTAAATTAAATACATAAATCATATGTTTCGGTAATAAAGGTTACAGTCGCAATTTGGTTTCCAATCCAATTAAACATTTTTATTACTTGTTTGAAGTGTTAAAATTTAGTGTAAAATACTGGTTTTCCTCCCTATTTGTGTGTGTGTGTCAATAGATGGATGTCGCGACGCCGAGTGTTGTTTTTGAGATACTTCAATCTTCGGAAACTAGTAACCAAATTACTTCAATCTTCGGAAACTAGTAACCAAATTCAGGATCACTTTTTGAGCCACCGATTTATAGTTTAAGAGGCATACAAGGAAGTCATGTGTTGTCCACATCAGATATTTTAACATCATTGTCACCTTTTGCATAACTTATCACATCACAACTATCTCTGTATACTTTACATATTACCAAACCTTCATACTATTAAAAAAAAAAAAAAAAAGAACCTGTACCACTACAACCCATGAAGAGTCTTGGGTTCAGTACTTGGTAAGGACCGTACTGTCTCTAGGCCAACGGTTGTGCAAGGAGGTGATTTGGCCGAGATCACGCTCAACCGCCAGGTTTTTTTCCCAATTAAGGGTACCCATTTTATAGAGGCTGGGTCGTACCCAGGAGGGTCTCCCGATCCCACAGGGTCGATCCACGGCTGATAACAGAATAAATAATTATCTGCCACAGCCGGTCTCGAACCCGGGACCGGGAGCATTGTAACTTAGTGCCTTACCACTGAGCTACTCCGCCCCCTTCATACTATTAGTCTTTTTAATTAATAGATTTCATATATTTTACTATTCCCTGTGTAAATAAAGCATTATTTTAATTTCAATTAATTTTTACATTGTTATTTTATTTAATTTACTTTTTCATTTGTCACTCGTATTATGTAATTTAGAGTTATCTTTTTCTTTTCATACTTCATACTTTTTTATCTTACCTGAAATCTCTGTTTTTATCATTTTTTACTGTTACTGGTACTGCCTCTGTCTTTTCATTGATGTTATTTTGTTTTTATTTTTAGCCCTGAAGAAGGCCTAAAACTTAGGCCGAAACGTCGGCACAAAATATATAAGTTTACTTATAAAAGTGTAACTCTTTGATCGCACCCCCCGACCAACTTCTCCCTTTAAATATATATTTTTAAATAATTACCCCCTCCCCTCCGACCAACTTCTCCCTTTAAATATATATTTTTAAATAATTAATTAAATATAATTTTATATAACCTATAAAAAAATCTATATATAGATAACTTAGAAATCATGCAATGATAGAAAACCCAAAATTTTACAGTTTGATAATAGATCTTGCCAATAAAAATAAGTTTAACTAATTAGTGCCTAACTTCATTGACTGCATCCGCCGACTAACTTCTTAAAAAAAATAAAAAGATAAGTAACACAATTTTTAACGTGTGCCGACATTCCATAAGCTATTCTAACGAATTATAGTAGATATACTAGGATGTCTCAACTATTTTTACACAAGGAAGGCGAAACCACAAAGAAAGTAATGTGTTCAACTTGACATTAAGTAGGTATGTAACGATATATTGAGCGAACAGCTCAACCGATTTCCAAGTTTAATGGCTCAAATTATTTGTTCTGATCCAGTGAATGTTTTGAAACATTTTGAGCTCCAATATTAAAGAAATGTTGTATTAAATGTGTTTGATCTGACTGTTTAAGGTTATCTATAGATTTTTTGAGCGAACTACAGGAGTTACTTTTAAGTTTGATGGCTCAAATTACTCAGTGAATTCCCGTGAATGTTTTGAAACATCGTGAGCTCAAAAAATTGAAAAAATATTTCATTTAAATTTAATGAGCATATTCATTCATTTAAATATTTTAGGATTCTTATTATATCATTTGTAATTTCATGGTATTATAATTTTTTACCATATGATGGTAATAAATTATAAATACTTGAAAAACTAAAATTTAATTAAAAAATAAAACCCCCAACTACGACAATAACTTTTGCATCTTACAAACCCTGTTTCTCCTAAGGGATACAATGTACTTGCAAATCTACTTAAGTGTATATACGGGTTATTTGTGAAATTGACCTCATGAATATTGAACTTTAGTCGGGTGCCTTCCAACGCATGATATGGCCCCATTACAAGTACATCCATTCATCTATGGCAAAATACAGAAAGGTTCTTGCATATGTGCATGCAAACATATAGAAACTAAATTAATGTACTGAGTTAAAAGGAGTCTTCATTTCCGTTTAGGTTTGGAAAGCACCAGACTACACAACACCAAGTTTTAATATTCATTTGTGTAAACTTCATTAATAACCCACCAATGCACTTAAAAAGATTTGCAAGTCCATTCTGTCCCTTATGACGAATAGGGTTATAAGATATAAAAATTATTTCCATAGTTGGGTTCTTATTTTTTATTTAATTATATTTTATCAATTACAATATATTGAAAATCAAACTGTTAACCCAAACAAAAAAATGTTAATAAAACATTGAATTAATAGTCTTAGAACCTGCTATGTATGCATAAATATTAGGAACTGTAGATTCTTGGTCAGAGATCGTTTTTACAAGATTTCTGAAAGTTTCATGAAAATGACTGGCATTAATGACACCATCTTTCTTTAACGTGATTAGGAAGGTCACCACAGTACTTCTTTCAGCATCTAAAACATGAAAAAAGTTAAGAATTTAAAGTTGAACATCAAACTACACACCAATTTACAAAGAAGAAACAGTGTTATCGATTGTGAAATTAAAAAAGTGATAAGAAATAATCATTACCGAGAAATCATGCAATAATAGATAACTCAAAAATTTATATTTTGATATAGACCTTGTACTTCAAAAGAAAATTTTTATTAAGAATCTAAATAAACAGCTATAAAAGCTAAGCACGATTCGAAGTGTATGCTCTTATTTAATATAATATTAACAGCTTTTCACAACCACTAAAAATTATTCAAAGTTTATAATCCAGGTGCGATAAGAGTAAATATATATATTTTTTTAAATAAATTGTCACGGGGCTTTCTCAATGTAATAATTAGGAGGAAAATAGTAGAAACAAATTTTATGTTTTAGATGAAATCAGTATGCAGCAACATAGTGAAATATATTCATAAGGTGCCAAAAATTTGTTTAAGAAAAAAATAAAATAATAAATGATACCGCAGAGGAGTAGAGAGCCTTCCCCCATCTTTATCACTTTAGTGCTTCACCGCTAGTGGCAGTTTGGAGAAACAGCTCTACGTTCAAACTCGTTTTTTAGGTATTTAATCGAATCTCAAATGTATTTCATGAAAATAGGGTTGTAGAAAAACTCCTTGGGAACAAATAGCGATTTCAAAAATGGCTCTTTTCAAACCTTTTTTCCAGATCGTCTGTTTTAACATTTTCTCAGTTTCCGGGAAAAGTTATTATTACTTTCGCATAAAATTTTTATTATAAAAAGGCACTAACCAAAGCCAGAAATCAAGTTCCTGCGATAATTAAAAGATCTGTAATAAAATTACTGAAAATGCCTATATTTCGCGGTTTTTATTTATTTATTTATTTTTTTTTTTTGCAAAATGTTGTTGACTGACTTCATTTGTTTCGAACTCATTTTTTCCGTATTTTTAAATGCTAACATTTGCTATTTTTTATTTTTCTTAAACAAATTTTTTTCACATCTTAAAAGTGAAAAATCATTTTTCGGCACCTTTATGAATTTATTTTCACCATGCTGCCACTTACCGATTTTATCTAAAAGATATAAAATTTGTTTCTACTATTCTTCTCCTAATTATCATGTTGAAAATGTCCTGGGGCAATTTATTAAAAAAAAAAAAAAAACCCATCGAACCTGGACTATTAACTGCAGTGGAACTTCACTTGAACAGACATAACTGGGGAATGATAATTTATTTGTCCGCTAACTAGAAGTGACTGCTTATGAGAAAACTAGTTTTTAAAATACAAACCTGACTAAAAGATTTAAACAGCATAAAACATAGAGAAATAAAAAGAGAGTTTATCTTGGAAAATGTTACAATGTAAGCAAAAATATTCTAGTGACTTTTTTTATTTTTTATAAATTTACATCTTTACTAGTACAATATGTATATCGATACCTTAATGCACAATAGTAGTTCTTAGTCCATTTTAACTCCTCCAAAACAAATATTCAAATACCTGTTTCGATATCATTTAACTAACCCCGTCTGGGGACGAAAATAAAATACCATAAGTTAGTAGTAAGGAAAACCAAAAGACAAGCTTGGAGGAAGTTCTGTCTGGAGGTTGACAATACTCCGGCCATACGCTGAATAAAAAAATTCTCTCAAAGCACACTGGTCACGGTGTCTTAGGTGCACTGAAGGTTGGGGAAGGGTTTAGCAAAGACGAAGAGGATACCCTGAAAGCCTCCTCTCACTTTCCCAACTGTGACCAGTTAGAGCGAGAGAATACAATTTCCACCCTAATTAGCAACAGTGCTAATAAAAGCCGATGGGACCAAGCTGATGAGATTATGACGAGAAAATTGGAATGGGCCATAAACTCATTAGCACCATACAAATCGGCTAGTACTGAAGAGATCATTCCTGCTTTATTAAAGGCCTCTCAGCTATCATAACACATTCACTTGAAATTTTAAGGGGTAGCCTGGAACTTCCCCACAAGTGGGAGGATTTCCTAACTTTGCTACCTACCAAAACCAGGCAAAGGGTCATATGATGACCCTAAAGCCTTCAGACCAATATGTTTGTCATCATTTCAAATGAAAAGATTGGAAAAGATTCTGGATAGGCATACTAGAGAACAGTTGCTGGATGTATATCCTATAAATCCCAATCAGTTTGCTTTCCAAGCAGACAAATCCTATGAGTTAGCCTTACATCATTTGGTTTCAAGTCATAATTTCAAGACATGTTTGTTGATATAGAAGGTGCCTTTCTTTTGACAGAACTCCTTATAATGTTATAGCCAACACTCTAAGGTGTAGAAATGTTGATTCTGTAATCTCTGGATGGATAAATAACATGCTGGAACAGAGGATCCTCAAATTGGAATTATGACACACAGAACTGTGGATCGGGCCCAAAGGAGGCTGCCCACAGAGAGGTGTAATATCCCCATAACTGTGGTGTTTGGTGGCTATCAACCATCAACATAGCAGGCTTTTATGCACAAGATTATGCGGATGATATCGCTATCCTGATTGGAGGCAAACAGAGTGTACTCTGACCTACTCAAATCAGTAACGGATCTTGGTGAAGTGGTGCAGAACCAAGGGTCTCAGCATTAGCCCGCACGAGATTAATGTCTGAATATTTTCAAAGAAAAAGAACTTGACTATTAGAAAACCAACCATGGATGGCACCCAGCTTGGTCTGAGACCAACCATGGATGGCACCCAGCTTGGTCTGAGTAAGGTGGTAAAACACATAGATATTACATTTGATCAGACTAAGCTGGCACTAACACGTGGAGAATATAACAAATAAAGCACTCAAGTGTCTCTGGGCCTGTAAAGGTGGCTTGTGGTTAAGCTATACTTAACAGCCATTAGGCCAATGGCATCTTATGCAGCCCTGCTATGGTGGTATAAGGCATAGGTGGGTGGATCCAGAATTAAGCTGGAGAAGCTATAAAGACTGGCCAGTTTAATGATCACAAGCCCAATGAGAACTACTCCTACGGCTGCTATGGAGATGATGCTTGGTCTGTTATCACTACACTTGGAGATCGAATCACAGGCCTCCAAATCACTTATAGGCTGACAAAACAGAAGACAACTTCCACTGTTCTAACACAGGCTTGGGAGCTGTCACAGAGTGAGAAGATTGAAAGTGAGAGAGTGCTTACCGTGCATTCCGATCTTCAACTGCATAAACATATGGACACTGATTACAGAATCTTTATTAACAAAACAAAACAGCATAGACCCAATAATGGTGTCAACTGTTATACAGATTGCTCTCTCACAGCCCATGGGTCTGGAGCGGGAATCTAGAGGAAAGAAAAGCCACTCTCAATTTCAATCTATCCTCAATCTATTTTATAATTTCAATCTGATAATTTGAATTAATTTCAATCTGAAGTACTTACTATTAGCCATGGAGCCATCAGGCTGCTAGAAGAGGGTAAGAAATTCACATTCTATACAGACAGCCAGGCAGCTACCGTGGCACTAAGCAATTATACACCAAATTCAAGGGTGGTATGGGACTGTAACTCAGTCCTGAACAACCTTGCAAAACATAACAGTGCAAGCGTTGAGTGGGTACCGTGTCACTTCAGAATATAGGCAATGAAGAAGCTGATTCCAAATCATACTGTACTACCTTGCTGTCCAATTTTGTTAATAAAATAATAATAATTCGTTCAATTCATCTCTGGCCATTCAGGTTATTTTATTACAATTAAATCTAATTCATAGGTTCAAATTAACTCCCTTGAAACATCTTAGATTTTCCGCTTAGCCAATAATCAAGGGTCTTTTAAAATCTCCCTCCATGTTTGTACATAAACGAATCAAGATTCTTTAGAAATATTTCCTCCTTTGCAAGTTTCGTCTTAAAGGGCCATTGTTAAATTTGGGAGGGCTGTAAAAAATAAAACCTCAAGGTTTTTTTATCTAATTTCGGGTTGAGCTAAGTTAGAACACTTTTTTTTGTGCGCATCTTAATAAATTGTTAAAGTTTTTTTCAAACACAAGACAAATTAAACTACACACATGACTAGCACAGTTATAATATTGTATGATAACTGAATTAAAATTGTTAAAACAAAAACATGTGCAAGACTGGAGGGAATAGAAAAAGAATTTTTGAAACAATAATGATTTGGTTTCATACAAACAGCAAAACACCCCATTTACTGTTCTGCAAAACAAAATTCTAAGAAATTACTTTTGAGATGCCGCATTAGCTCTTAACATCTGCCGTTCGAAGAAATTATGTCTTTATTGTATGAAGGTTCGGTTAATAGAAGTTGTAAACAATATAAAGTCAATGGTGTGATGCCAAAGAAAATAAAATTGTCCGCTTATTAGAGGTGTCCAGTAACGGAAGTTCTACTGTATATCTTAAAATAATATTTTATATTTAAGCTACACAAAAAATATAAATAAATACATTGATTAAAATGATAGATATAGATAGGGGTATTCATGCAACCTAGGCTAATGTGTTCGAGAAACTGACTTAGCATATGTGCTAAAAATGGCCAATAGCACAATCTGGGATCTGGCAAACCGGTGTTAGTTTTGTAACGCATAGAAAATGTTAATGAGAGATTTTCATCCTAATTATTTACTACTTTCATTTCGTTTACTAATTTTTTTTTTGTAAATAAAAAAAGAATGCGGAAGGAATTGACAAAAAGTTAGATGAAAGAGGACAAAAACCTACTATTATTCATTATCGCCTTCTTCATGTTCACATATACTTTCTATCCAGGCATTTTTAACCACATAATAAAAATAGAAACAAATTAACTGTTATTAGACCACGCACAAAACTTGTTTGCAGAAAATGCATAACTTTACTTTGGCAGGTTAGCACAGAAGGGTCTCATTCAAGATTTGTGCTAACTTTTTAGGATATTAATACATTAAGCATTTAAAACAAGTTGCATGAATACTCCTGTTATAGATTTATTATAGCAAAAGCTTAAAAATGGCTTAATATAATAAAGCTAATCAAAATAAATATAAAGTTGGGTCCATATCTATAAAAATTTGTGCCGAAATATGGGTGTGACAAAGCACTTCTTGGGTGCACACTCACATTTCGGCACAAATTTTTATAGGTATGGACTCAGCATTTATTAAATTGAAAATTACCAGTCTTGTCATATGATTTTCGAATGATCATATGGAGGCATTCAGGCATTAAACGGTCAGAAACTTTAAGTTGAGTGAAACTCTTGATGATTTCTTCTGTATTATTTCCACTGACCAGTTCTTCAGCTATGGAACCTACTTTCTTTAAAGTTTCTTCTTTAGAAGTAGCCTGCAATAAAAAATATTCTTCAATTTTTTGCCAATAATGAATAAGACACTAAATAAAAATTAGTAACAATAAAATTGAGGAAATGCAAAAATGTGCTCATTGACAATTTTGGCATAATTTAAAAACATCATATACGTAGAAAACTATAACATTAGCATTAGTAGACCTAATGTTGATCTAAGCTGAAACTAAAGCGAATCCTATCTAAAATGTTAATAAAAATCTTAACTATATTTATTTGTACATTATGAAATTATGAGGGACAATAATTTTACCTTTTCTTTCTTATTTGGCTTTCCTTTATCTGTTGAAACAGGTTTTATAAGAATAGGTACCTCCTTAGTGGTTTGGATTGGAGGATTGGATTTGAGTGCAGGGGTTGTCAAACTGTCATTAAGTAAACCGGGCGTCCTTCCTAAAATCATTAAGTGTCCTAAATTAAAATCATTCAATATCAGTATGTGAGTGGCATGCTTTTTTTAAATGTCTATTTGTAGCTAGGAATCATATATGCTTCAAGTTTAACAAATTGAAATAAAAAAAAATATCAAGTTCAAATTATTTTTATCAAAACTAATTTATATATGCAAATATTTTCACTCAGTAACTAAATAAATTATCATATTCCAGTAACTAAATAAATGATCATATTCAAGTACAAACGAGTGAATACAAATACGGCCAGGTCCATTTTTATCACAAAATGAGTTAGACATTGTTTCTAAATACGGCCAGGTCCATTTTTATCACAAAATGAGTTAGACATTGTTTCTAACAATGTGTGGTTTCATCCTCTATGTAATACTAATTTAACTTCTAAAACCATCAAAAATGTGTTAAAATGCATTCAAATATGTGACTTCTTTGCAAAAAATGGTCAGCAAGCGCCACAAGCGCTTAGTTTCAAGCTTGACCAGGTCTAGTGAAACCAATCACAGCACAGTATTCGGATCAAGTGACCCTGAACAGCTTGTTTGTAATATTTTTTTACATGAAGAAAATCTGTCTCTACCTAAACTATTGTGAACAGTTTTAGGATAAACCTTAAAAATTTTGCAAAGTGAACCTGGCTGTATTAGTAACTGAACTACTCAAATATGCATATCTGATGGCCAAAATACTTCTACACCTTAACAAACCTATAAATATGGAGTAGGGAGAGGAGAATATCAGAATATCGCTTAAATATCAGAATTGAATTAACCTATAATAACAAAAAGTTATAAAAATATTTACTAAATTTTTTTTTCGAGGCAAAATTACATAGAACTGTAAAAGTAAAACGAAGAGACAAATTTTAAACCGAATGATTTAACTGTTTATAAAAGCCATTTTTCATTAAATATTGATTTAACATTTTTTTTTTTAAATTAGTAATTACTATTTTATTATACTATACGATTAAAAACTATGCCCAAATTAACAAGGGTTTAAGACAATAGAACAGGAATTGAACAAGTCTAACTATAAAAATTCTGTGTACTGGTGTGATAGGGGAGACCAGTTCCACAAGCGATTTAACTTTTTTAATTGACGGTGTCAAGGAGAAGTAGCAATTTTTTATTTAACAAAAAAGTTAAAATAAAAGATAGACCCCTTCAAACTCAATCAACTCACATATCAAGGGAGGGATCAGACAGGCAAGCGTGCCATCCATGACCAAGAAAAAATCGTGATGATCGAAAATAACAAAAAAAAGAGTTGATAATAAAGGTATATTTTCACCAACCACTAGCGGATCCCTTGCAATCCTTTCAAGGAGCCCTGAGGGTCCGCGGACCACCTTTTGGGAACCATTCTACTGAATCATAACAAACAGATAGAACCCAGGAAAACACAAATATTAGCAACAAAAACACACAGAGCAATAATTAAAAGATTCTGAAATAGAATCATTCCTTGGGAGTAGAATCAAACTTCATATTATTACTGTTCCAGTAGCTGATGTCTGAGACACTACCTAACTTAATGCCTTTGGGGCATTGCATTGAATGTTGAAATCATTCTTTTATTACAGATAAAAATGATTAGCAATAAGAAACTAATGAGTTCACAAGATATTGTATGCTACCCTCCAACAAAATAATGAATACAATTGACACTAGATAATTGAAACTACTTTATTGAGACTTTTTCATAAAAAAGAGAATTTGTTTTGGTACTTGATTGTTCTACGCCCCACCAAAAAAATAACTGATTAAACTGGTATTTATTAAAGTTATATGTTTATAAAATCAAATTGGCATAGCTAGGCTTATTCTGCTAAACGGGTCACATTGTGTTAAATTTTAATTTATCTACTAAACCATATTTCTTTAAATATATAATTAAAAAGATTTTCCGTTATGCATGACCAAAAAACAGCAATTGGCTTCCTTCAAGAAATAAAAAAAGGCCAGGTTCAAAAAGAGACTTCTAAGGAAGTTATTTAGCAGAATTTATGTTGCATAGTATAGTAAGTTTGACAGGAAAGATTCTTTTTATATTATATTGTAAACTTTCATGCTTTTTATAAAAGCATAGCATTTTATAGCATTTAAAAATTATTCGTTTACAAAAATAAACATAGGTTTGTTTTCATTTATTATTATTTTTTTATAAATTAAATTCTATTTTTGTAATGGGGCGTATAACAAACAAGTACCTTATTATTCCCAATTTTGAGACATCTGGCTGTTTGGCCTTTTAGTATCCAGGTTTTAATATATTTTTTTATTTTGAAAATACATTTCATCATAAAGTTTCAGCTAAATAATGCCATTTTAAGATTAAAAAGCTATAACAATTTTGTATAAGCACAATCTAAAACATTAATCAACACCTAGTTCAATTACGACAATTAACACTTTTACGTATAAAATTATTTTAAAACACAATAACTTCATTTTTTAAAAAGTATATAAATGGAAAATTGCAACTTATTACTTCCTTGTAAGCAGTAAAGAAAGTATAGTAATCGTGAAAATTTCCAGTTTTCAGATTTCAATGGAAATATCCATTTTGACCATCACTTAACCCATTTTGACGAGTTTCGTCGTGACGTCTGAACGTATGTTCGCTCGAACATATCTCGCATAACTCAAAAATAATTAGCTGTAGAAAATTAAAGTTTTGTATTTAGGATTATTGTAAAATATAGAACCTCTCTTTTTGGTAACAGCGTGATTACCAGAAGTGGTACGATACTTGAAGTTCATTATTGATTTTCATCAAAAATTATATTAAAACATATTGCAAAACTTCTGAAATTTGGTATACAAGACCTATGTACTAATATTAGTAACATAATAAATTTTGGTTTAAATTGGCAAGTACTTTACACTTTACTTGAAGGTCATATTAGACTTTCATCAAAAGTTATATTAAAATATAATGTAAAACATCTTAAATTTGGTAAATTAGACTTTTATATCAATATAAGTAGTATAATAGATTTTTTTCGAAATTGAAGAACCGAAAAGAGTACTTTACTTGAAGGTCAAAATAAACTTACATCAAAATTTATATCGACATTTAATATAGAGATAATATATGGTTCAGCGATAAAGATTATAAATGTGATTTTTTCCCACTCCAATTAAATAATATTATTACTTGTTTTAAGTGTTAAAATTGAGTGTAAAATACTTGTTTTCCTCCCTATTTGTGAGATGAACAAATCTCTGCAGCAGGAGAATAATATATAAGTTAAGTGTGTTCTTCTGTCTAAAATGTTGAAACAGCCGATTTCCAATGCTTTATCTAGTGACATTGACTGTTCTAATGTTGTCATGGAACACAAAGAAATCTTTTAGGAACTTGTTACTTACTGAAAGAAAACACAATTTAATAACGGAATGAGACCTCCAGAAACAAGAGCTTGAGTGTGCGTCAAGAGATGGATGTTGCGACGCTGAGTGTCGTTTTTGAGCTACTGCTGTCTTCGGAAACTAGTAACCAAATTCAGGTCCACTTTTTGGACCACTGATTTATAGTTTAATAGGCATACGAGGAAGTCATGAGGTGTCTACATCAGATATTTTTATTGCGATTTGCCAAAATTATAATAACATTTTTTAAATGTAGAGGAACGGAATCGAAAAAGGAAAATAAATATAAAATTTCACAGCTTGATTGATACAAAACATCATGCTAATTGTGATGTTAGGCCCTCAACAGCTTCTAATTGGTAGAAATAGAAATTATGTACATCTTTTGGAGGAAGGTTAATTCTAGCTAAACACGAATTAGATTACAATGTCTATTACATATTTATATTTCATAAATGATTCCTTGTGTATTTATTATTTAGCAGCCATGAATCCACATTAATTCTAAATAAAAAAAAAAATGTATACTCCATAATTAAACAAGTGGGCAAGTAAGGGAGTTTAAAAGGTTTTTTGGGTACTCCGGGATAAAACAGCCTGGCTGGAGATATCCCAACCCAATACAGAGGAATCAACTGGATTCAATTATGCAATGCAAAATTGTCAATGTGCCCAAAAGTATCATCATCTGTGGAGGCTACACCAGATGAACCCAACGGGCAACAATGCAATAATATATGATTTAGATCTGCATTATCATTGCTGGATGGTTGAATATTAGTCAGGCCACTTGCGACAAAGTAAATAAGAAACAGGGTTATATATAGAGAATTATTTTAGTCCTAATAACAATTTCAGAGATAAACTCGACTAGGATAAAGTAGGTAATTTAAAAAAAAAAAATACTATTAGCCTGACCTGGATAACCTGGATACAGCTGAGTGGGTGGCTTTGCATTAGGAGGCTTAAAAAGCATAGAATGTGCTGGTGGCCTGAGAGAAACCTGCTCCAAATTAGCTGCAGATTGTTCATGAGCGGTCATCATTCGCTTAATAAACCTTGGAGCCAGATCTTTAGAATCTGTAAATTTGGATGGAAACTTATTATTAACAAAAAAATTTAATTTAACAGTATACAACAAACAATTAATACAATATGATAAACAAATGACAATATCTAAATTGACAATAAATTAAATAATTAATTCAAACATATTATACAAAAAAATTAACTTAAATTCAGATTTTTTTTTTTCCTCTTGATTGGAATAATAAGGGGACCTTCAGAAAGTTATAAATTTAATAGGTGATTCAGTGATCAGCAATTCAAAGTTTGGTTCCAGAGACAGGTTTTCCCAAAAATTTGTATAATAAAATAAAATATACTAGACTAAATAAAAAAATTCACACTTTGATTATATGAAGTATACATTTTTTTTTTTTTTTTTTTTTTAATAGGACTATGTTATTGTGGCCTTTCCTACAGAGGGTATATTTAATTCAAATCCTATGCAAAGAGTATAAATTAACAATTATTTTATGTCACTTTTTGCTGTTCTATATTAGTGTTTTTATTTTTAAAATAGTATGTCCTGGAGCAGTGTTTACGGGTGGGATATGAGAGAAACTTGGTGGGGAGATGCGCTGCACCGGGCTTTGAACATTGAAAAATAATAAAAAGATTTTGTTACTTGTTAGTATAGTGTATGTTTTCATATCTATGCTAAGTTGCTTTTTCCGCATTTGTAAACACTTAGTCGAAAAAAAAAAAGGAACAACCTTTTGGATGTGGAGCCACATCTCAGATTAAAATTAACAACTGGGGAACTAAATGATGATAATCTGTCGTCTTAACATAAACAATTTCATCCTTCTCATTGATCCTAATAAATGTTATTTATAATGTAACTTTTATTTATATTTTATTGAAAAGGAAAAATAAATATCTTTTGATTGTTATTAAAGTATATGGATTTTTTTTTGGGGAGGGGTGCTTAGTGTAACCAAAATTGTAGAAGAGTTATACAGATGTCGAAAATTTATGAAACACTATACTAGAGCAAGTGATATTCTATAGAGTAGAAAAAAATGAATAATTAATTAATTATTGTTGTGCATAAACTTTATAGAAAATTAAATAAGAACATAAATCAAAACATTTAGAACTTAAATTTTACACTTTTGCCGACGATACAACATTAAAAAAAGCTTTTAAAAAATTACTTACTGGAGACATTATTAGAGTTATTGTTATTATGCTGATTGTTATATCTATTTTGTTGATAGAAATGGTTGTTCTGTTGTTGATGGTGATGGTTCTGCCTTGGTGGACCACGATCCCGAAAGGGTGCTTGGAATCCATTGGAATTATAACTAAAAAAACAGAAATAGTCTTAAAGCAAATGAGTACTTAATCATTATAATCTTGATAATTATATTTGGTTATAGAATAGTATACATTTAATTCTTTAGAAATAATGAACATAAAAAGATATTAGAAAAAAAAAAACCCAGAGGCAACAAACAATAAATTGATATAAAATTTAACTAAAGTGATTCATTTAAGGAGTAGACAACCTGCAGATTAGTTGATTTACTTAAGAATATATTTTGCAATTCCAACCTCCAATACAATTTCATTAAATAGTTTAGAATGCAATAAAAACCATTGATCCATGTTCAATATAGCCTTCTTAAACTTCAATTATCATTTATATTAGTTAAGTTTTTTATACATAATTTATTTTTTAAACAATGTATTTGAATGTTCAAAAACACCAATGAAACAAGCTGAAAAAGTTTAGCAATATGCATATCATAACAAAATATTTAGTAAAATTACAATGATTCCAATTTAGATATTGTTGCCTATTAACTTAAATTAATTTTGATATTCTTATTTCATTTAAAAGTAGCCGTCCTTTGTACAGGAATGATAACATGATTCATAATGTTATCTAAGAAACACCAGAAGGGCCTTTATCATTTACTAGCTGTTGCCCGCGGCTTTGCACACGAATATATCATTTCTGCCATTTTGTTATAATTTATAAAGGTTTAAGGTAAGGATAAATATAATGCATATAATAATTGCATTCACATTGAGTGTGCATGAGGAAAGTCCTGCTTCTGCCACTCTATAGTAGGCATGTAATACCTACTTAGCCCGAAAATAGAACCTTTAGTCAAAACAGGCATCATTTCCTTTAATTTTCAAATGAAACACTTGAGCTATTATATCGTGTCTTCCATATATATATTTTTCCCCTTTTAAGCCTTCTAAAATTTCAGACCATTTATAATAGGTTACATGTAAACCTGATAAACAAATCAGGACGATCATGTCATTTAATTGTCTTATAAATTATATGCATTCTAGCTACATTTTCATATAAATATAATGCATATCATAATTATGTTTCACATTTTGTGTGTGTGAGGCAAGTCCTACTTCTGCCACCCCACAGTAAGCATGTCGCATGCTGCTGCTATAGTGCTTAGGGTGCTCGATTCGGCACATAGGTGTCAGGAGCAGAAACTCAATTTTTCAAAATGATTAATTGCATTTTATAACAATCTGAAGGCCTCATTGTAATGAAAACAGTATTCATCTATGGAGTGAAGTATATTAGCAGATTTTTTTTATTCAAAACTGCTGTCAGATTTGGTTTTAGCACTCGGAAAAACCCCTATATTCAAATTTTCAGATGAATCCAAAAATAAATTTTTTCTCATAAATTTTGCTGATGGTGTATCCTTCAAATTATTTGAATGATTAAAAAAACATATAAATCAGGAATCATTTGAACAATTCAAACCAAATTTCAGTTGTCAGTAAAGATTCTTAAATTACGCAATTTTCTTTAATCGTGTCGTACCTACGTGTTTTACAACTTAACTTATCCGCAAAAAACCTCAATTTTGTTTTTATTTTATCGAATTTTTTAACACAGACTTTCTAAGGTAATGCAATAATTGTTTATATGTATGGAAAGCATGAACTTCCTTTTAATGAGGCTAAGAACATCCATATCGGATACACTGATGAGGAGTTACAGAGCTTCAAATAGAAACGTAATTTCTATTTAACTACTACTAAAAGTAATTAACTTAGTAAGTAATTAACTTAGTACTAAAAATCTGAAAAAAAATTGGAACCTCATCGTTTTTTTAATGGACCTTTCATATTGATTTTTAGTTGTAAAACTAAGAGCTAATATTTTAACCATAGCATATCTATCCAATGCTTTAAAAAGCCACAAGCAGACATTTTTAAGTGTGATTTTACCAAAGAGCCTTCTGATAAACTAACAAGCAAATTGGTTCTCTATTCATCCCTGGACCCAGAAGCAGGTGAGGTACAACATAGGCATCCTGACCCATTGAGTTCTGTATGAAGCATAAAGTCAAATTACCCGATTTTATATTCATCTTATGACCGGCTATGGGAGGCATAGGAAGGTTGTAACTATTTAATGACAGACCAATTAATGTTGGGCCAATTGATCTGATTTTTTGATAAATAAAACAAACTTATAGTATGCCTACAAATTGCGGATAACAGTTCAATGTTGCTAAAAACCCTTTGACAACTCTAAATAAAATCAACAAGAAGTTTGGTATAAATTTCATTAGCCATTTTATCTATGAAAAGTGAACAAAATATCTAGGTTTTTTAACCACTGACATTTTGTTCTAACATTGTGGATAGCAAGTTAGCTGGATACTCAGACTGTGTATCATGGTGAGCGCTTTGCTTCAGGTACCGTGTGCGAATCATAGCGTTTTTCAAAGTGTCAGTTATGCTGTTAGGTGTAATCAACATCCATGCTCTTACCGAATTGTTGATTATTAAAGGCCACAAGGGTTCATTGAGAAAGTTCATCTGGAAGCTGATCTTATTCATTCCATTTATTGGGGACTATTCTGTGTTGATGCATGAAAATTATCAATCTCATGTGGCCCGGGTTTTCATTCATTACTTGGAAGATATAGGGATTATCACAATTAATTGACCAGTAATTTCTCCTGACATAAATCCCATTGAACATTTACGGATATGATAAGACGTGTTGGAAATCTTTCGCCGCCTTCTAAAACATTGAATAGTCTCAAACTGCTCTTGCTAAAGAATGGGATTCTGTTTCACTATATGAAATTCGTTCACTTATTAACTTGATACTCGGGAGAATGAAGGCCCTATATGAGGCCAGAAGAGGTAATATATGTTTGGTATTCTGTTTCACTATATGAAATTAGTTCACTTATTAACTTGATACTCAGAAGAATGGAGGCCAGAAGAGATAATATATGTTATTGCTGAATTTTCTTTCAAAACACCTTATACAGATAATTTCTATTAAATCTCATTTATTTCTGATACCTTTAATTTGTTTTACAATAAAATAAGAATGCAAGTTGTGATTAATAACAACGTTTTGATTATAATAAAAATAAATACATACACTTAAAAATAAACAAAATACTATTATCTGGGTTACAAGCACCCACACACAAATTTACAACTGGAAAATTCTTTTATTTTTAGGCAAATTAAATAAAATAATAAATAAAAATTAACGTACGGTGTTGAGAATTTGTCGTGTTGGGGAAATGAAAAACTACTTGAGAGAACAACATCCAAACCAGTTCTTTGTTTTAGTTGTCGGGGGAATAATTCTTGCTGAGGTGGTCTCTCACCACCTCTGATGGCAGGTCCTCTATCATCACAAATCTAAAACAAAAACAAGAAGAAAATATCACATATAAAATTTCAATACAATAATTAATAGTTAAGGTGAAGAGGTGGAAAAGAAAAAATTAAATACAACAATGTTGATGAAATCTGGTAAAAAATTAGATCACAAAACAAATACAGATAAAATAAAATATACGGTTAGTAATAGAAACGGCGATAATTTCATAACAGGGAATACATTAGAATATGAAGAAAAAGTTAAGTAGCTAAGATACTTATGATAACTAGAAAAAAAAAAAAAAAAAATCAAGAAGAAATAAAGGTGAGGTTAATGATTGGTACTTTGCAGTGACAAATTACATAATTTGTGCCTTCTTTCCAGAAACTTCAAAGTATCTATAAACCATTATGCAGTTAACTCTTGATAACTCAAAATTCAAGAGAATGAGTAATCACTTCGAGTTATAGAGATAATATAAATTAATATAATATCATTCAGATTCACACTTGCACCACAAATATTCTTAAAAACATTTGTGTCTCTTTGTAATATTTTTGAGCCAGCCCTTACTAGCCTTAAGGGGACCCTCTACTCAGGAACTATAACAGATAGATATAATGTTGGTTCTGTCTCATTGTTTCATTGGGGAGTATTTTAAAAGTTTACCAAATTAAATTTTTTATTACGGCCTCGACAAAAACACTTTTTTTTCCACTTAAGAATTTTTGCTTCCTCACTACCGAAGATAGGGAAGCCTTGTGTTCTTGCAGCAATTGAAAATGTATGTCCTCTGAAGAGAAAATTTTCATTCGCCTTTTACATGTTAAGACATCAAGGAACAAATCTGGTCTCCTGTCTGTAGTCAAATCCACGTTCGCCCATTGCACCAACTACCGTTAATCCAATTTAGATGAAATTTTCAGGGATTGCAAGGGTTGGTACCTAGATGATTCCAAGATCAATTTTTATAAAATTCCATCAACCATTTACGCATGCATAAACATATTGTCCTGGATACATCTATACTTTGAAAAAGGCTTCAATTTGGTCAAAAGTTGGGGAACATTTGAGGATTAGTGTTAAAATGGTTTAGTATGAAGTTTATTAAATTCTATCCACTATTTTAATTTATGATTTACGCAAACGTGCTTTTCTTGGATAGTTTTTAGGTAAGCAAAGGTTCTGATTCCGTTTTTTTAAATCAGATTTTTAAAAGCGTAAGCTGTTTTGAACTATTATTTGTTTTTGTTTAATTTTTTCATATTGAAATAAATAATTAAAACATCAAATTTGTTTTTTTTTTGCATTTTTTTCTTTATGTACCTAATAGAAATAGTGCGGAAGCTATACTGACCTACTTGGCAGACATTTTTCTCCAGTTCCGGTGTGCCTTTAGTTTCACTAAATGCTTTAAATAATAATATAGATGTTATAAACAAATAGAAAATTTTTTTTAGTTCATTTGATTATCTAGTTTTTAAAAAAACCGGTACTAAAGTAATAAAAAACATGACTTTTGGGAATTGACATTTTTTTTTTTTTGAAGTGTTGTTCTTCTGTTGTTACATTGCTGAATTAACAATTGATTCTTGAAGCTTAGACAGTATTGAACAGCTAAAAACAATCTTAAAACCTTTCTAAAACAAAAGATTTACAGATGTTTTCAGTTTTTTTCTAAGACCAGTCAAAATTGCAATATTGTGCTTTTAGTGGGTGAAACTTGCTAAAAATTAAATCAATTTTTTAAAACAGTTAATTGGTCTTCATTTAATCTAACAGGCATTAAAAAATATTTTAAAATGGTAATTATTTTTTAAAATTAAAAACGAAGCAGGAGGATATTAAAATAAATATATTGGGAGTACAAATTAGTTAGGTCCGTTTTCAAAAGATGTCATTGGCTGTCAATAATATTCAGTTTATATAGCTTTGGGTTTCATACAAAAACCTTGTTTTTTACTGTTTTGAATATGTCAAATTTTGTGTTAACTAAGCAGCATTTGCAGGAGGTTTTAGTATTCTGCTTTAATTGGAAAAAAAGTGCAGCTGAAACGCATCGAAGGCTTGTGGAAGTTTGTGGTGACAATACTCCAACTAATAAATCATGTAGGGGAATGGTTTCGACGTTTCAAGAATGACAATTTCAGCGTTGAAGACAAGCCTCGCTCTGGACTGCCAAAAAGTTCGAAGACAAAGAATTGGAGGCATTATTCAATGAAGATCGGAGTCAAATGCAAGAGACGCTAGCAGAATCATGTGGAATAACTCAGCAGGCAGTTTCCGTACGATTGAAATCTATGGGAATAATTCAACAAAAGCAAGGCAATTGGGTGTCTCATGAACTAAAACCGAGGGACTTTATATATATACACACACACACACACACACACACACAAGAGGATGGTCTGAAAAGTTTCTGACCTAACAAAAATACAAGACATTTCTTCTAATTTTTTTTTTTATTTTTCAACATAGACTCCTTGTAACTCTACACACTTCTCCCAGCGATACTCCCATCTCTGTAACCCGTCCAAAAACTACTCGGCGTTTTTCTCTGCAAAGTAATTGTTCACGAAGGTGATTGCCTCTTCATTTGACGAAAATCTCTGTCCTCCGAGCATAATTTTTAGATGAGGAAACAAAAAGAAGTCGCTTGGGGCTAGATCTGGTGAGTAAGGCGGATGGTCAAGCAGTTCAAACTGTAATTGTGGATTTTCGTCATGGCAACCGCTGAGGTGTGAGACGGTGCGTTGTCTTGGTGATTTTCTTTTTCTGCAAATGTCACCATTTTTCCGCAAGTTCGGCCTTCAGCTTGCCAAGTAATGATGTGTAGTATGCTCCTGTAATGGTTTTTCCTTTTTGAAGATAATCAATTAAAATAACTCCATGATTATCCCAAAAAACAGTCGCCATCACTTTTCCAGCCGAGAAAACAGTTTTTGCTTTTTTTGGAGCTGGTTCCCCCTTTGCAGTCCACTGTTTGGACTGTATTTTTGTTACAGGCGTATAATAGTGTATCCAAGTTTCATCTACAGTAATTAATCGGCGTCAAAACTTGGATTTATTGCGCCTAAACTGCGCCAAAGAGCGTTCTGAAACCCTGTTTTCTGAAAATTCTGAAAACAGAATTTTCATTCGAACACATTTTTGTGGCATCCAACATGCGGACAGCTTTCTCATATCTATATGTTGATTTAATATGCAACAAACACCTTCTTTTGACATCTCTCTCACTTTAATTCGGCGGTCGTCTAGCACCATTTGGTGAACTTTGGCAATGTTTTCGTCGGTAGTTGCAATTTTTGGACGTCCCGAACGTTCATCGTCTCCCAAGCTCTTACGCCCACGCTTAAATTCAGCTGCCCAAAATTTCACTGTGGTAAATGATGGTGCAGAGTCCCCATATACAGAATCCAACTCATCTTTGATTTGCGTAGGTGTATTGTCTTTCAAAAACAAATATTTAATGACAGCTCGATACTCGATTATGTTCATTTTCACAAAAACACTCACATCAACTCACTTAAACGACTGTTACATAAAAACTTAATAAATTAAAGTAGTGCCGGCACTGGGATTCGAACTCACAACCTTTGGGTTTATGAGTAGGTGCACTTTTGCAAGCGCGTTAACCCGCTCGGCCACCCTGACCCCGTATATGTATATATACAGACATGTATGTATGTATATATATATATATATATATATATATATATATATATATATATATATATATATATATATATATATAACATTTTATTTTAAATTTAAGCTACTGGTACATAAATTTAAAATAAAATGTTACATTTCATTTAGCAGTTATAGTCTGGAAATAAAATAATGGTTGCATATGCAATATAAAATACAAATAAATATTATTTACGTAAATAAAGATAAGTTTCACAAAAATAATAGTAGTGCAAATCAGGAATCATCAATTATATATAAATACCTGATTAATAGGTAGAGGCCCTTCAGCATTATTAGCCTTTCTTGGAACCCATTTACTCTTTCTAAGCTCAATGATGTCTCTGAGCATAAATTTAATTCTGATAGGTAATCCATGGGTTTTAGTAACAACTTCCATTCTTTTAAAATACTGATCCATTAATTGTCTTGCCTGTTCAGAATCAAGAACCTGACCGCAAGTACGTAATATCTGACAGAGGCACTCCAGATCCTCTGCCATTTCCTCGACATCATGTTTTTTGTCCAATAACTGCTTCATGCAGTCGAACATCACCACTTTCGACACAATGCCAAGCTTGCATAGTTCACCTACAAACTACAAATAAAAAAAATTAATCTTCTTTAGGGACAATGTGTGAGTTTGAATTCTATATGAAGAGTTTTTGTACAGCAACTGGCAAGAATGTTCTATTTTTCATTGATCACCTAACTTTTCTCCCACCAGGTTACAAATCAGTTGTTAATGGCAAAGCTAGAAACTTTTAAGCTATCCAACAGATCAAGTAATAATTAACCAATAATCGTATTATTATGTGTTAATGTTTCATAAGTGATCAAAATTTAAATTTAAATTGTCTTTTATTGAGTAATAATGAGTTAAATCCCAAACTCAAAAAGTGATCATAACAAGAAAATATTAATTACAAACTTTTATTGAATAAAATAGTCTTTAGAATGTATTTAGTTTCTTTAGTTTGTACCCAAATTTTGCAAATATATTTAAGAAAGACATCACAATGAGACATACAAAACAAGGAGCAACTTTTTGCCACATAAAAAACTGTGTTAGATACTTACTCCGGTCTACTGGGAGGTCAAATGCTCACAATGTTTTAAACATCATATAAGGTTATTATGTAAAGAAAGAAAAAAAATATGAACTCACACTTTACTTAACGCTGGTAATAACAATAATTTAATTTTAATCAGAACTATGTAAATACAATTAATGCAGATGTATATAAATATACAACAAACTAGGAATAATTTGTTTACCTTAATGTTACCTAAGGACTTCCTTTTATCCACCTTATGTTCGGTTCGAGCTTCAAATTCCGCCTTACAGGTGTTAAGCAGAAGGTGCCTGAAAGTGCACTGACTTCCATCTTTGGTGTTTGCAGTTGGTGCCTCTTCACACAGCCGCTGGCAAAGCCGGGCATACATAGAACTGTATTTCGGTTCATCGAGAGCTTTTTCAAATACCTTAAAAATAATAAAAATAAAGTGACTGGAAAAATACCATTAAATATATACTAGAGGTAGTAAACGTAAATAAATATCAAAAAGGTTTTCAGAAATTTTTATATAATTTATCACTTTTTTTTTGTTTGCATAATTAGCTGCAAGTCATTAGTCCTCAAGGCAGTTTTGATAAGACATTTTTTTATGCTGTCACATATTTAGTTTGCTAAATTATTTAAGTACGACAAGCCACATGAACATTGAAGCAAAGAGTGAGACAGGTCTGAGTGGAAGCATTTTATGGTGTGTGAAACATATATTAACTGCACGATCATGTACTGGCCTGAGCAAAAGAGAGTTTTTCAGGACGTTTAGCAAGTGGGGTGGTGTGTCTAGAAGTCCTCTGTAAACAAATATCTATTTCACGCAGGCCGGTACATGATTGAGCAGTTAATATCAGTTTCACACGCTAAATACCCTGCAAATCCTTCTAATCAGGCCTTAACCTGAAAAAGAGTTTGCTAAGATCTTCTTGAATAAAATACTGGTAAATTTTAAGTTAGGATTGGTACAGAGAGGACATACTGATAGGAGCAGATCTTCTTAATGCCTGGACATACCAGTAAAAAAAAAATATGTATTGCAAAAAAGGATACATTTATTGAGAGGAAATAAAAAAAATCTGATATTGATCCTTTTCCTTGTTTCTTATCAGCTGACTAAAAATTCTGGGAGAGTAAATTAGCCTCTAACAACTTTCAAAGTTTGGGAGGGAGCAGCATGACTCAGGAACAGCTGATTCTGATAAAACTGGACCCATTTGTTTTAAATTGGCACATTAGAAATTCTTTTGGAGTAAACCAGCCCTTTTCTTGAAATGGGAGGATTAACAAGTAGAAAGACTTGGCCAATTTTGATGAAATTTGGTACACATGTTACTTATTGGCCAACTAAAATTCTAATTTCTCATTAGTTTTTATATAAAAATATTAAAATTATCTAACCTTTTATCCTCCCTAACTTTGATAACTATACCTTTGGTAAGAAGTTATTTACTTTTCAAAATATCTTAAAAATTACAAATATTTTTCAATCAACATATGTACGATTAAATTTCACTATTATATTTAAAAGAGGTTTTGGCATAGTAAAATTAGGTGCAGAGTTCTTTGAAATAAAACAAATTAATGGTGGAGTAAACAAGAGTAGCATCCTGTGTCCTATACTTTTAGCATATACTGTAACATTAAGAAACTCAACTGGGTCACAGTTTTTGATGATTTAGTAAGTGTAAAATAGCTAGTTGGGATATACGATGGAGGATAAAAAACAACTGAAGAGTCTATTTTCACTTTGAAGCAACTCTTGTCCTCAGGTGTTTTTCAACAATATCTAAACCCCAGAGTCTGATGAGATACATAATTTGGGCCTCAATTTGGAGAAACAGCTCATAGGGCTAGCCACATAGGACAAAGAAAAAGACTTGAACAGCAATATGTATTTCATTAAGCAATTTGACAAAGGTTCAAAATTATCATTAATTAATAAACTCGCCATTTATAATATGCTAATGCCACTTTGGTGAAATGGTATACTGCTATGAGGGCCAGTAAAAAAGTTTAACTTTCAAACCTTTTAGTCTTAAGTACTGAGGAAAATAGTAGATGCCCGCTTTTATACTTCCAAAGACAATAAACAATAACTTAATCATTCCTCAACCTCACTTGACAGAGTCCGCTACCTGTTTCAAAAATTTTCAATTATTCTCAGAACTTTTTTTTTTTTGTGCTAGTATATTTGCTTATAGCTGTAGCAGAGGAACTAGCTAATTCTAATTTAGAAAAACATAGATTATTTTAATAGATGTAAAAAAAAATACTTTACTATAATGGCTTTCTTAAGTTAATTTAATGCACATTTTAACACTTTTTGCTGCATAATTTTAGGTTTTAAACTACTACTTTAGGGGATTTTTTAATGGCTAAAAATACTGCCTGGTTGTGAAAACTATTAAATGAAAATAATAATCAACAAAAAGTAATATTGATGTATTCATCAAGAACTATGAAAAAAATTATTCTCATTAAGCAATAATAATAATTATTAAAAATTATAAACATTAGGGATACTGATTTTCTTTGGGGGCCAGTCAAGCCAAAAGTTAAGCCTCTTAATTTGTTTTACGATCAGGTGGCTCTGCTAGTTCTTAGTTACCAACAGCCCTTCATCTGCTATCTGCCTAACTTCTTATGTTATAAGTCTATCCGCTTGACCTTCACTAACAAATACCCCATCTTGATAAAGCCCTCCTGATGAGATAAGTTAATTAGGATTTATTTATCACATTCATGCTTGAGTAAGCAGAGCATGATTGGCCTATTACGTAAAGCTATAATGTTATAAAACATTCATGAAAAAAAAAAATTCTGCAAATTATTATACCATGGTTTGTTATTTTCAAATATATATATATATATATATATATATATATATATATATATATATATATATATATATAAATAAATGAAAAATTAATTTATTTTTAGTCTGATTCCACAGCTCTTTATATAAATATATATATATACATATAAATGTAATAATGTAATAAATGAAAAATTATTTTATTTTTAGTCTGATTCCACAGCTCTTTATATTTTTCCTATATCTCCTTAATTGTCTGAGATATGGGCAAACCTCTAATCGGCCACTATTTAGAGACAAAATGGCTGATGGTAATATCAAATTGAGGTTCATCCTGGGGTGATCTGTGACTTTGGCACCAAACTTTAAATAATTCAACACAGTGGTCTCGGTGAAAAGTTGTGGAACGCTGGATTTTTTTATTCAATTTTGGATTCTAGGTATCTTTGAAACATAAATCTTCAGATTTTGAGGAGAGAAAAATTAAACAAAAAAATTCTTGCCCATTTAAAAAGGTACATTATTGAAAATAATAAACCAAAACATCAATTGTTTACATAAATAAAGCTTCATATGGTCAGAAACGGTGTAAAAGTCACAATAGTGCTGAATCATTAACATGAAATAGGGGTACATTGTAGCTTCACATACCTATATGTAAACCACTATAATGGGAGAAAAAAAATGGAGAAATCAATGGAACAAAGGAAGGAAATGATAAATTTCTATCAGGACGAACTAGTAAAGGAGGAAGAAAGAGAAAGGCTCAACATGATTTTGAATGATATTAAAAATGTTTAAGAGAAATGAATAATCCACACGAATGTAAATAATATTAAATATATTTTCTTCTTCTTTTTTTTTTTTTTTTTTATTGAAAAACCTGTCTTCATAACATTTAACTTTATTTACAAAACTTCAGTCAAGTGCATAGTAAATAATCCCAAGTAACCATAGATAAGAGAGGAAAGAAAGGCAACAGGTGCAGGTAACATGAAGGTTGCTTACGACCCCTAAAACAGACCAGCATTATATTATTTATGACTTTAATACTAATAATCTTATTTCTACTTAGATAATCTGGATATAGCCAACTTAAATTTTCTTACTTAAAGAATTATCCCGAATATAACATCGAACACATCCATTAATAAGATATTCTAAAAAACTCTTCATATAATAAATATTTTTTTTCAATTGATCAAATAATTTCAGAAATGGAAAAGTGTTTCTTTTTAATAAAATAAACCAGAACATTTGAATAATATGATAATGATATTTTAGTTATTAATTTTCTTGCTTACTAAACTAAACAGCTGTTGTGCATTTAAATTAAAATAATAAGAATCAGTCGCAAAATGAGTTAGAAGCATCAACATCCTATCATCCCGATCTTCAATAAAAAGAAAATTCTTGTTACAATATAGGAAGGCGAGAGAAAAATTAAAAAATATGTGGCAGCACACTTCAGGATACCTCTCTAATCTCTGCCAACAACAAAAAGACTATAATCCGTTGACACCAGCATGATGGTATAGAAGGATCAATCTTGATTGATCACCATCATGCGGATGTCAACTGATTATGAAGAGAGCCAAGCTATAGCGCATGTTAATCCACCGAAAAGATCAAAACTGAGCAATTCAAAATATAATTCTATTTCTCAACAGGTTATTACAGAACTGAAGAATGCGGCACAAAAAGATGCCGTCTACCTATTTTCCAAATTGAGGCTCAAATACGCAACAGCGAACCAAAACATCTGGTACAACACCACCTGCGTTAGAGAAAATCTGACTCCGTCTTATGCTCAAATAAGATCTGGAGTTCAAACAAGAGCAGCATCAAGAGCCATCCACCATGCAAGAAGACAATGGGTGAGACTAGAAATCAATCATTGGTACTCAGTTAGGGACAGTATAAAATTATACCTTTATATCCTCCATTCTAAATTAGCTTTTATCATCCACCCACTTGAATTTGACTCTGTCGATAAACAAATTCGAACCCAGGTCCAAAACCTCATGTTGAAAAAACATGAAACTCTAGAAAAGAAACTTGAGGGCTAGTTAAAAAAATGCCATGACATTTCTCAAAAAAAAGTGTAGGGAAAGTGCTAGTGTTAAAGAACCAGTGTGTTCGGACTGGTAAAGTGAACTAAGCGGCGATTAGAAGCCTATAAACTCCAGAATATCTTTAACAGCGAACAAAAAAATCAGGGAATTTTTAATGAAAACTTAATTATGATTAAACTAATATTATCGTAAAATATTACAATTATAAGTGGAACCACTCTTAAAAGGACATCACTTCAGAATGATAATTCGCCTGCTTACTAGATGTGTCCGCATATGAGAAAACAAATTTTTAAAATACGAATCTGACTACTGACTAATTTTAAAAAACCTGACAACAAATTAAAAGGGAGTTAAATATAAAAAAAAGTATGTAAAAAGATATTAAAGTGACTTTTTTTTTTAATAATTGTACATATGCACATCAGGGAAATAAGTACCGTACTAATCTTCTGCCCATTTTTTTTTATCAAATGATAATCAGTCAATCAATTTATCTCTGGTCATCCAAAGTTATTTGACAGAATGTTAAAAGGTTTAAATTAACTCCCTTAAAAAATCTTAGATTTTCTGCTTTTCTAATGATAAAGGGTCTTTCAAAACCCTCCTCCATGTTTTCACACTAACAAATTGTTATTCTTTCTTCAGAAATTTGTTTCCTCTTTCAGCGCTATTGCTTCATTTGGCAGTGCTGTAAAACATAAAACTGACTTGTTGCATATTGAAATGTCTTTGGCCAAATAGCCATTTCATAAATTTAAAATTTTTGTGAACCAGGCACTAGTCAGGTCAGCATCTGCTAACGTTTCTTCTCCACTCAAAGTTTTGTTTCTTATTTCATATCGAGCCAAGTTAAAACACATTTTAAGATCCTATCTAAATAAATTGTTAACGTTTTTTTTTAAACACATGACACATTAAATTTCACTAGCACAAGCGATGCACATAGTTGTAAGGTCATAACATAACTGAATTAAAATTGTTAAAACAAAACTATGTGCAAGACTGGAGGAGGATAGATAAAGATATCTTGAAACAAAAATGATTTGTTGAAATATAAACAATGAAACATCCCCTCTACCATTCGGCAAAATAAAATTTAAAGAAATTACTTTCAACAGGCCACATTAGCTCTAACCATCTGCCGTATAAAGAAATTTCTTTAATTTTCTTTTAACGGATTAATAATAGTTTAAGCTAGTTAGTTGTGACTTCCGATACACCATCCTCAACAAGCTTTCATCAAGTTTGAGTAAGGAATATCAGATACACCATCCTCAACAAGCTTTCATCAAGTTTTAGTAAGGAATATCAGATACACCATCCTCAACAAGCTTTCATCAAGTTTGAGTAAGGAATATCAGATACACCATCCTCAGCAAGCTTTCATCAAGTTTGAGTAAGAAATATCAATGTCACAATCATAGACTAGCCCAAATTTTTTAAAGACCTATAAGATAAATTTTATAGCTACCACTCACTGAGTGGTAGCTATTATATCTTGAGTGGCACTCAAGATATGATAATTAGTGACCCTAATGATGATTATTAACGATAATGATGAGAGAAAATTTGGAAAATCAATTAGAGAATAATAATTAAAGGATCTTGGGCTTTCAGAACTCTGGAAAGGTATTTCTTAGATCTAATTCAAAACTGTTTGTATAAAACCTCCAATGACCAGTTTGTCTTATACTGATTGCCACGGGACCACATCCAACACACAAAACATTACAAAATGGCTTTTAATTCTGTACCAATGAGTCAACAATTGGCAAATAAAAGAAATCTCCAGCCATCTTACCAAATTTTACTGAAATAGCAAGGTGGTGAAACTATTTGACCTAGAAAAGGATTAGACTTAAGATATATTTATCCATGCATCAAACTGTTTTCCTCCCTAGCAACCAGTGTTAAAACAAGAAAAAGGTTATGTTACTTCACCTATAATGAGAAACCAGTATCACATGCTAATATCAAATTTTGGTGTATTGCAGGTCAGAAGTAGATACAAAAAAATTACCATTAATTTTAAAACTATTTTAGGATATTCATTTTGTTAAATTATTAAGACTTAATGTAATACAAGCTATTTCAAAACATTTTCTGCATAACGTACATATAACTTTCCATGAAATTAATGTATATTAAATACATTTAAATTAGTATATATTGCTATACTTACAAGAAAAATGACACCTTTTAATATTTTGTCAGAATTAAGTTCCACTTCTAACAGGTCATCACTTAGCTTCTCAAATTTTTCAGGGGTAAGCTTGTTAAGAATTCCCCGGACCTTTGGAGAAAAAACAAAACAAACATATTTTAAAGAATATGTAGTACATAGATACTTAACAGAAAAATTAAAAAAAAAAAAAAAGGGGCAGGAGAAACACTTTAGGAGCTATTATTATGATAATTTTACATTTTTTAAAGATCAAGTAAGGCCTTTATTAATATTACTACAATAAATTACTAATATCACTCTTCAATTAAATATTAATTTCAATATATAGAAATAGTGTCAATTATAGTGCCTAAGCAATTATTAACAATTACAATCTCATTAAATGATTATATTTGGCCTAAATTACATAAGATTAACTCACTATAAATTGTATAAACCGTGGAAATAAAATTTTACATTACACTATACACAATCAGAAGACACATTCAGTGAAAACAGTCAATAAATAAACTATGTACAATTATGTTGCTAAGTGTATATCATAAAAAACATTTATTTAAAAAAATACATTATACGTACGACTTTTTAAATAAAATTTTACTTAAAAAATTGAAGGAAAGCACTTACTGTCACTGAGGAAGCAACTTGGTGTTTCTAAATTTTGTCAACTTTCTAGAATAGGAATATCACTGTATTTCTTATGTTGCTTTTAAACAGGAATTTTTTTTTTTTTTTTTTATTAGTTAACTTTGAACTTCGTTAAAATAGTATTGTTAAAGAGATTCAGTAGGAAATTTTGAATAAAATGGTCCACGTATCTCAATTTTGTTAAACATGTTGCTATTACAGTGACAATATGTCTTTATTAATCATTAATTTTTTTTCTCAAATCTTAAAAAATGTGTTCAACCCCAAATCTCCAGGGTTGCCGTTTCTAACTTCAGCTATCTCATTTGAGTCTTGGCCTTGCAACAAACCAGTTCTCAGTTCAGGACCGGATTTATAGTTTAGGCCCTACTAGGTCAAACAGTTTTTGCTACCCCCTCTTAATATCAATGGGAGGGGGACAGAACAGTCGTCAGTATTCAACAGTCAGCATTTTTCCTCAAGAAAACAATCTTTATGATGATAATATTGTAGCAAAATAACATCACTTAATAAAGCTTTTTATTACTTCCTTGTAAGAAGTAAAGGAAGTACTGTAATCGCGAAAATTTTCGGTTTTCAGATTTCAACGGAAATATCCATTTTGACCATCTCTGAATCCATTTTGACTAGTTTCGTCGTGGCGTTTGTACATACGTTCGTATCTCGCATATTTAGAAAACGGTTAACCGTAGAAAGTTGAAATTTTGTGTTTACGATTGTTGTAAAATCTAGTTGTGACCTTTTTGGTCACTGCTTGATCACCGGAAGTGATACTTTCCTTGAAGATCATAATTGAATTCCATCAAAAATTATATTAAAATATAATGTAAAACTTTTTAAATTTAGTATACTTATATATTGATTTAAATAACATACTAGATTTTGGTCTAAATTGGGAAACCGGAAACGGTATTTTACTTGAAGGTCATAATAAACTTTCATCAAACCTATATTAAAATATAATGTAAAACATCTCAAATTTGGTAAATAGGACTTTTATATCAATATAACAGATTTTGGTTAAAACTGGTGAGCCGAAAGGGGTACTTTACTTGAAGGTCATTATAAACTTATATCAAAAATTATATTAAATTAAACACAGAGATCATATGGTTTAGGCAATAAAGGCTACAAACGAGATTTTGTTCCCACTCTAATTAAACACTTTTATTACTTGTTTTAAGTGTTAAAATTGAGTGTAAAATAATTTTTTTCCTCCCCATTTATAAATTGAACAAGTTTGCAGCAGGAAAAAAAGATACAAGCTGAGTAAGTTTTTACTGCTTAAAATGTCGAAACTGTCGATTTCCAATGTTTTATCTAGTGATATTGACAGTTTTAATATTTCCAAAGAACATGAAGAAATCTCTTGGAAACTAGTTACCTACTGAAAGAAAACGACATATAATAACGGAATGAGACCTCCAGAAAGAAGAGCATGTGTGTGTGTTTGTGTCAATAGATAGATGTCGCGACGCTGAATGTCATTTTAGAGATTCTGCAATCTTCGGAAACTAGTAACCTAATTGAGGATCACTTTTTGAGCCACCGATTTATAGTTTAACAGGTGTACAAGGATGTCATGTGTTTTTCACATCAGATATTTTTTGTTTTGAAATATCTACAATTGATGGTCACCAATAAGCATGAAATATGCAATGATTGCCAAACGCCAGTTATAAAAATAATTACAATAATGCTAAATTAATTTAGGTTCTCAATGAATATATTTAGCTAATAAATTGCCTATATCCTGACGTGAGGCCCCTCGTTGGCAAACCTGCTAGTATAAATAAAAAAGAAACAGTTATTATATAATAATTGTATACAGTTTTATTGCTATAATGACAGACATTTTAATAGACTATCGTGTCCTGTGAGCTTTCTGATATATTCATAATCTAAATTAAATTTTACAGAAAACGAGCTAAAATAAAATGAATTTCTTATTGTTAATGAATATCTTAAATGTTTTGATTATGGTGTTCCTCCTATTCACTCGTTAGTAGTGTAAATTGCCTGCCATTCTCAGCAAAACAGATGTCTATAAACGCAGATAGCTGTGACCGGGAACAATAAAAAAAGTATTGGGTGCTGAAACAAGGGATGGGAGGACTGTTGATATTCTAGATTTGGCAACACTGGTCTCTCACTTACTTCTAACCAGAAGCCATCCAAAATTTCTCGGATTATAGGTGATCTAATAATAATAAAAAACTGGTGCTATAAGACATCTCAAACAATGTAAACATGAAAAATATTAGGTGCCAGGTGACTATGCAATTTATTTCGAAATGAGAAACTTGAGAAATTTCAAAAATATCTCCTGGCCAAAACTCCCAGAATTTACATAGGAATTTTTAGCAAACAATCACACATATAGATGTTATTCCAATAATATCAAATTTATATCATTGATTTTGGAAGTAGCCATAAATACTTACACGACGGAAAATAAGTTCATTTCTATCTTCTTGGGAAAGAGCATCTCGCCTGACTGTAGAGGGAGGAACCCAGCGTTTAGCTGAAATGGTACGATTATCGTCCCTAAAAATAGAAAATAATTATGATTAAGAACTTTAAAGTAAACAGCAAAATTCACATGATAAATTCTAAATGCTGAATAATAGTTGAATATAATAAAAGAATCCAGAGATTTTTTAAAGTAATTAATCAAATTAAGTAAAGAAATTAATTACAAAATAAAGAATCCGATTTTTTAAAATAAATATAAAGCTACTACTTACTAACACAACAAAACAAGTTACTTCCACAGCAAAAAATAATAATGAAATACATAATACATATGAGTAAAAACAGTATTATTATATACTTATATATTATAGTTTTTCATATTTATATATATACATAGTCCGATGCCAAAAACTACAGAACTTACAAAGACTATTTATGGTTTTATAAGATACTTTCAGGAGTAAGAGACTACTAACAATCACTTGAAAGATAATAAAGAATTTAGAGAAGAGGTGGCTAGAAGATAGGACTAGTAATGTACAGATAGGTAATAGGTTCAAATGCAAGCCCCTATGACCTGGAACGACATCCTACAAGAAGGTATAGAGGCCTACAAGTTCAAAAGTAGATATAAGTACCAACAAACAAAACTTAATGTACTGCTGAGAATTCTTAAAATAATATTGAGAAGTCATATAAATTGGAAAACAAAGCCAGTCATATTGCTAATTACCCATTTCAATTCAGATTAAGAGAAGAAATTTAAGTGAACACGAAAATAATTTTTCAATATATTTATTAATAAACTGTAATTGATAATGCATTATTCTTTACCTTCCTCCGATGACAGGAGAAGCCCCCCCTGCTCTTGTTGGCCCTTCCGTTGTGGATCTGAACTAAACCAACACAAAATCCTCCACCTACGTGCGTCTAGAAATAAAAATGTATTAATTAAAATTAATCACAGAAATCTTAAATAATGACTATTATTATTAAATAACAACCTATTTTAATCATACTGAAAAAATCTAAATCTATATGAACTTAATATAGTACAACATAAAAATCGAAAGGCAGCACACCAACATGCTTTAGTTCGCCGAAGTGCCAACAGTTTAAAGCCCACCTATGAGAAATAAATTTATTTCATAGTAGAATCATATAATAAATCATGACCTTCACACTCAAAAAGAATGAAACAATATAAAAATAATGCATAAATGGGAAAATTAAAGCATGATTTGATTTAAATCCTGACTCTCATAAACCTTTAGTGCGCACCGATAAGTATTGCTACCATGTGTCTCTTAAGAGACATGAATGTGATCTATCATTATTACACTGAGGGATGTGAAACCTTTCATCACTAGGACCCATGTGGATCTTTTGTGAGAAAGAGTGTAATCCACCAGAACTTGTTTCACCTAAAATTGTTTGTCATGTCTTAGAAGATAACTAGATAAGGGCAATCACGATCACTGAAGTGAGTGGATTATTCATGGTAAATGGTAAGTTATACTACCAGTGTACATTAATGTCCAACTTGTTTAACACTGTCTTTTCTAGGATTTATTCTTTTATCTTTTAATTTCTTAGGAAGTTCTTTATTTAATTATGATTACGTTTCGGGGAAATATTTCCTCACCTTCAGAACAATTTTTCTCAGCTTCTATAACTATCCCATTGCCATTACATAAAAATTTCTAGCATCTAATGTTTACATCTTGCTGGGAGTCTATGGTCATTGACAAACCATTAGCATGAGCATAAACCTATTTGATCTTGGTAGTAAAAGAAAAAGATAAAATAGGTGGCACAGACAGACCAATGGCTGAAAATGAGTTTTTACGACTCTGAAACGCAGAGATCTGTTGAAAACTGCATATTGAAACTTTGACCCGATCACAATACTTTTCTTTCATAGTAATGATAGGAAAGTAAAAATTAAATTAGAAAATAATAAAGTAAAACTAAAGGTTTAGTTCTTGATCAATATAAAAGATTGTATTAGAGAATAGTCAAATAAAATAATCAGTCTTTTATTTTCACCATTTTTTTTCTTTAGTAAGAATTTAATTTAAATTTCATCAAGAATGGTTGGTGGTTCCATCTTGTTCTGTTCAGTTAATCTGTTGACCAGCAATGAATGAAGTCATCTAGGAAGTTTAAAGACAAAATGGTAAGCTCATAAAAATTGGTTTATCATAAACCACTTATGGGTATTTATTATTGTAAAATAAAAGCTCTTATTATTGTAAAATAAAAGCTCATATTAGAAGTTTAACAGCTTATCATTTGGGTACATACATCGACGGTGTCAAGGCAGAAAGGCTAAGTGCCAAAAGGAAAAAATTGAGATTTTGAGCGAAAAGAGTTCGTAAGAGATAGTTTCTTTATCTCATGCTGTTTGAAGCGGAAAAAAAAATCGAGAAATTTAAAAAATGATTTTGAACTTCGCTAGGAGAGATGAAAGAAATATGATTATGACCATTTTTCACTTAAAATCTCTATTTCTTTGTTTGGGCACTCAGGCCTTTCTGCTTTGATACTGTAGATATATTACATATTTCTGCCACAATTTTGAAAATAGGCTAAAACCTCGAGAAACAAAAGGAATAAATCATTAAAATAACATCATGATGTATAGTTGTACATAGTATCATGATGTAGAGTAATTAAAATTAATTTAATGGGGTGTCATAAAAAATCAATGATTTAATTTTCTTGGAAATAGTAAATCACTGATCAGTTTTATTTTATTTTTCAATCCCACTTATGGTTAATATCACTTTAATTCATTGGCTATACTAACTAAATTCTTAAACAAAGAATTGCATTATAAAGAAATCCAACAGCTTACCTCTAGATGGCAACAAACCATGAAAACCCAATGGTATAAAAAAAAAAGCTCAAACAAAAAAATTAAAATTCTGACATCAGCACACATTAAATCATAAAACTTTGTTTCCAATACTTTCTTTAACTATATCCCACCCTATCATCTCCTAAATTTAATCCAAGTCAACAATCTCAACATGATTATTACAAAATAAAAGAAAGAATAATTACAATATTGATTAATATAAATCAATAATAAACAAAACACATCACTCATTTTTAAATGAAAGAACACATTTATACCCTTCAGTAATGTTTAGGACGGACATTGATCTTTAAACAGCCTTGATATAGCTAAGAAATGAATATATTCATTAAGCTAGCTAATAGGATCGACCATTTTGAAATTCCTCTAATGATTAATTGAGAGGAACAAGATTTTACTGGTTTAAGAAAACAAAATATATCGATTCTTTAAACTTAAATTAATAAATAAATTATTTAGAGTATTTTTGGTAGAGGGGCTGGCCAGCTCATGACTGTTCCAACCATATGGTTTATCTCCTGAATAATATCAGATACTATCTTTTTTTAAGAAGGAAGCTGCAGTTATATCATGAATCTGGCCTATATCACCATTTTACTTTCCTACCATTACTAGGTAAGGAAAGTATTGTAATCAGGTGAAAATTTCGATGTGCAGTTTTCAACGGATCTATATACTTCAAAGCCCACCTGGGGGAGTTGAAAAAAGCATTTTCAGCCATGGCTCTGTCCGTGTGTGTCTGCCACGATTATCTCTTGAACAGGTAGACCAATTATGATCCTTATTTTTTTGTTTTGTAGGATTTTGTATCCCAATATCTGTGTACCAAATCGGATACCCTGTGTGCAATATCAAAAAAAGATGTTTTTCTATAGACTGTAGCGCAAAAACGGCTCTAATGATTTTGATGAAACGCCTAAAGTCTTCTGCTTAAAGCGTTCTTACAATTCTTATACTAGATTGTGACAAAAGTTCTTGTGCATAAATACAACCTTTAATTCCAACTCTCATAATTAATCTAATAAGAATGTTTTTGTTCCTATTATGTCAATGTTTACTTTGATAAACCCTTTAATTCCTTATGACTTCAGTTGGCTTTATGGGGTCATTTAAATTTTTGAAACGCACATGCAATGTCGGAAGAAAAATAGTGATTCACAGTCTTTTGAGACATTACTGGAAAAAAGCTTTATGCGCAAAGGCAGCCACCGAAGAAATTTGTGCCATAGAAGGAGCCAATTATCCATCGAAATCCTGCCACACTTTGGCCCAGGACTTTCAACAATGGGAAATGAGCTTTGCAGATGAACCCAGATCAGGTCGCCCATTGGTCGTTGATGTCCTTCTTGAATGTGTGAACCAGGACCCACATACAACTACTCGTGATTTATCGGCCGTAGTAAGGGCTTCTAATATCACAGTGGCTCGTCATCTTAAAAACCTGGGTCTACGGAATTTAAGACCAAGGTCCAACCCATATGACTTGAAAGGCCTAAGTCCAGTCACAAGTTGGTTTGTGCAAAATTTTGCTTAAAAATCCGAAAGATGACAGGCACTGGAAAACAATTTATCACAAGTGACGAAGGTGAAGCTGCACAATCGGAGGTTTGTCAAGATCTGGGAAAAAAGTGATGCTTTATGTTTGGTGGAACTACGAAGGCGTTCTGCATTTTGAGCTTGTTCCTGATGGTCGGGCAGTGGACTCAATCCGTTACTATGAACAGCTAGATAGAGTTTATGCAGTTTTGAGTTCAAAGTACCCCACTTTGGTCAACAGGAACCAAGCCATTATGCAACACAACAATGCCCCAGCAAATCCTTCTCATTTGACCAAGAAAAATTATTGTACAACAATGCCCCAGCAAATCCTTCTCATTTGACCAAGAAAAATTATTGTAACTACAAGGAGTAAATGTTTTGCCTCATCCTGTGTATAGTCCAGATATTGCACCACAAGATTATGGTTTGTTTAGATCAATGGCTCGGATCATTGATAATTACAAGGATGTAAAAACTACTGCTCCGCAAACTACACAACTATAAATTTCATAGAACTACACGCAAATTCTAGATGTGCATCTGAAAGATAATTTGGTTGTTTTCAAAACTAAACATAAAAAAAACGAATATTCTGTTGAAGTAATATATGACAAAATACAGGAAACATTTTTTGTATTTGAATTTAACCCAAAGTGGTAAGGAATGACCTGAGAATGGACGCACCAGATTTTATTTTTTTCCAAGTAATGTAAGAGATTATTAAGTGAGCAAAGACTGGATCAGATCTGAACCAAGTTTTCTAGACAATCTATCTGCCTGCTGGGCTCTTTATTCTTTGCTATGTAATCAATCATTTTTATAAACCATTTCTGTTAACTTATATAAGATATAATACATATATAGAAATATATATTGACTTGATGATTAAGGTTACTGAATCAATAATTTCCCTTTTAACTCAAGTTTTCATTAATCACTTAAATTAGATTATTCATATTATTGTTTTCTTCTTCCTCGTTTCCTAATTATTTCTTTTTATTGTGCTTGTAAGAGATGTTTTTATGTTCAGCAAGGAGAAAATTAAATGTTATCGATTATTAAAACAAGACATGCTAAGCTATCATACATATCTTAATTAGGATATTAAAAACAGCTGAAAAGAAGAATGCAATATATAATTAAAATTTACAACACAAAGAATTGCAAACAATCGCTGCACAAAAAAGCAGGAATTTAAATGTAATTAATAAAATTGATGAAATAAATTAATTTAATTTTCAGAATATATATACAATATAGTGCTTTATTTAAACAATGAAAATATTGAATCAAATAAATGTTGATCACCAATTGGTAGTTCTAGCGGAGTAGTAATATTACTATGTACCACCATGGTCAACTGAAGTCAATGACCTAAGCTTTAAAGGTGAGGAACTTGAAATTTGAAAAATAATATTATGAAGCAAACATTACAAAAAAGAATAAGAATGCAAACCCCATTATTTTTTAAATTTAAAAAGGAGTAAAGTAACCTATTCTGACTGACGATAGGAAATCAATAATTCTTGAAAAAATTTAGGCCTACCAACTGGGTTACATCCATTTTGCTCACTGTTTGCTGTTAAAATTTCGCATATAGTCCACATTCAAAAATGAAATTTTTCAAAAGAACAAGAACTAAAAAATATATAAAAATAAAATAAAATGAATTTCCACGACCCAGCAATGTTTACATGGCCCTTCTTGAGAAAACATGTTTATCCTTTCCCAAGAAATAACAGCAACGATAACCTACCTATTTGTAATAAAAAAATCGTAATTTCGTACGTAACCAAGCATAAAAAAATAACTTACAGATAACAAAACAAATTTTAAAAATAAACCATAAAATTGAACAAAATGAATTATGAGCGAAAAACATTCTTAAAAAAATCCAATATTTAAAATAATATTCAGTAACAGTTCCCGAAAAATCAATAAACTACTATAAAATTACTCAATAAAATGAGAAAACAATATCAGATAGGAAATCAATAATTCTCGAAAAAATTTACGACTACCAATTCGGTTACATCCATTTTGCTCACTGTTTGCTGTTAAAATTTCGCATGCAATCGACATTCAAAAATGAAATTTTTCAAAAGAACAAGATCTAAAAAATATATAAAAATAAAATAAAATGAATTTCCACGACCTTCCAATGTTTACATGACCCTTCTTGAGAAAACATGTTTATCCTTTCGCAAGAAATAACAGCAACGATAACCTACCTATTAGTAATAAAAAAAACCTAATTTCGTACGTAACCAAGCATAAAAAAATAACTTACAGATAACATAACAAATTTTAAAAATAAACCATAAAATTGAACAAAATAAATTATGAGCGAAAAATATTTTTTTAAAAAATCCAATATTTAAAATAACATTTAGTAACAGTTCCCGAAAAATCAATGAATCACTATAAAATTATTCAATAAAATGAAAGAAGTGAAAATATAGGTTCATGTACGTAATAGGTGAAAAACAAAAGACAATAACTTAAGATGACGTCATTCATGACGTCAGTACCCATCATTTGCCATGCGCTGACTATCATTGATCAACTTAACATTTATATTCAACTATGTAAAAAACAAATTAAAAAACAAACAATGGTCGTAAGAATGAAAGAGAGACAAGAAAATTTGGCTAGTTTAAGCTATTAAGATCTACAACTAAATATATTGTCAAGATCATTGTAATTGTTTCAGAACAGATGAAATCATAAAATTATTATTAATAATGGGTACCAAAATGTAAAATAAGGCCATTTGATTAATAAAATAATTAAGTAGTAGAAAGAAATTGTAGAAGTAAATCTCTCTCTTTCTACATATATATTATCTACATATATATATATTATCTACATATATATATATTATATATATATATAATGAGTGTAAACCTATAGACAGATTTTCTTTACCAGAAGGCAAACTTAGAGATAAGCTTAAGTTTATATCTCTAACATAACATTAGAAAACCAAAGGAGGTCTGCTTGTAAAATGAGTAGTAATCAATAGATGAAGTTCTAAAACATAAGATTTAAATGAAATGGATCAATAATTATTGTAAACAACAAAAACAAATTATTACTAAATCTGGCTTAGTTTGGCCTTGAGACAAGGCAATGGCCCTAAGGTTGAAGACATGAGATGAACCCTACATACTTGTCCCTTTAATATTCAAAACTGTAGGTTAAAAAATACATTAGAATAGGAAACACATAAAGTTAAATACTAAGAAATTAAACTTATAAATAAGCAGGACACAACACAACTGTCAAAACATGATAAAAATAAACATACAAGGGACTCATAGATTGGTTTTCAAATAAACAGTATTATTGAGAATTAACATAGATTCAATAATTCATTCTCCTAATATATCTAAAGAACATTAATAAATAAAGATAGTAACATTAAATTAGAAAAAAACAAACAATAGATTTTCACAATATATATATGGCAATAAAACCATTCCTACAATAAAACAGCTATAACTGACAACATATACACTAATACATTAGAATAAAAACGATATCCCTAATCTTAGTATAATCAATTATATAAACCATATCTATCATAAGGGAGATGCATGTTGGTATAATGCCTCCAAATTCAACAGAGTTAAGAATAAGTAATTTAATAGGATCAAAAAACAAAGAATATTTACTTACAATAAATACTAGAAAGATAGTTTTTCAAGATGTTTTGCTCTTTCTTTTATGAAGTATAACTTAAATTTTGAATGATGTAAAATGATTTTTGGGTGTAAATTGAATCTATGTGATGAAAAGAAGAGACAGCTGATCTCCAAAACAAACTTTGTGGAGATAGACAACATGAACATAGAATTTTATATAGAACACAACATGAGTAAAATTAACAAAAATGTGAACAGTTTAAGGCAACAAACACTAAGTAAAAACAAAATTTAACACGCTACAGTTAGAGAGTTTAAACCCTACTCTAAAGGTTATATCTTAAGAAATCAAATCAATGTTTCAAGGAAAATTATGAGTAATGGACAAATTTATACGAAATTTTGAAATACCTAGTAAACAGTAAGCGTAAATTCGTTTAGAAAGACTAACATGACATCAAATAATTGAATAAAAAAAACAACATGCAAATGAACAAACAATTACACAGCCTCAATCATTTCATTTACTAAGTAAAAGAGCGACCAGGGCAACCTTGCTGGTAGACAATGAGACTACCTGACGCTAACGTCAAAGAAAAAAAAAGAAATTTTACAATAAAAATGTTATTAGTTGGATGAAATAGACTAATAAGCACACACAACTAAAATTTCGAAAGGAATAAAAGTACTACCACTGTTAAAATTACCAAAATACTCACAGAACGAAAGCAGAGGTGAGACGTCCAAACGTACTGTTGTGACTTGATCAGTTCCAAACTTGATTTTGTAATAATACGTAAAAGATTTACATGAATACCGAGATATGACCAAAACATTATCGTTGTGCAATAATTATCAACGAAAACTTCCAAGAAATTTTTACTTTTTATTTTAATACATTCTAGACTACGATAAATACATGTATATATACATATAACGGCTGCTGATTCTAAATAAATTTAATAAAAAATAAGAATTTTATATTGAATAAGAAATCTTATGAAAAATATCAAATTTCCAACAGAAGTAAAACAACAATTTGTTTACCTAAATTTTGAAGCCTCCTGGTCATTTATCAGATGTTTTGGTAACTGTCAAGTAGGAGTGTTAAAGGTTCTAAATTTTTATAACTGCGAAATATACTTTGGGATGTGGTCATTCTCTTGATAACGTTCATATATAACACAGTTGCATTTTTATTCATTTATTTTGATATAATATTGGAATATTTTCTATAGTACTTTGTGATTGTGCAAGGTTATAAACTTCATTGTTTTAGTAAATCCTTATCTTATGGATTTTCTTCTCTTTATTTTAAATGATTTTTCCTGCTCCTTTTATTGAAGGCTTTTTGATTATTTCATTGATCTAGTGTCAAGTGTTGTTTTTTTTTACACTGCCCTTTTTACTGATTAAATAGATCTTTTTTGAATTTATAATGTCTGAAGGGCTTGCTAATACATCAAGGCAACAAAAAAACTATGGTTCTACTACAGAAAGGGTCCCCAACGTTGCAATTACTGGTGTTAGGTTTAGCCCCACTGAATTATTCGAACTTACTGATAAGATTGCATCTAACATATATTCTATAAATACAAGAAGGAAAGATTTAGAACAGAACTTAAAAACAATTGGAACTCCTAAAGATTGTCAGGAGTTGCGAGTTAAAATGTGAGTATCTGTGATTAATTGTTACACTATTTACATCAGTACCCTATACTTGTTTCTGTTATCAATCTAAGACCTGAATACAATAAATTTGTGTTTTGTTTGTCACGGTGGGAGATCTTTTCTTAGTTAGATATCTGTTTAAATAACTTGATTACTGATTTGGCTGGTAGTTAAAAATTATTTTTTTGATATCTTATATTTGTATTGCTTGAATCAAATTGAAATGATTTAATAAATTGCTTTTAAGTTTTTGGCTCAAACGTTTCTGTATCCTAAGTTCTGTATGAATAAACGTTATAATTATGATTGTTTCTTATTCTTAGTGACTATTACTTTGTTATTATGTGTTTGTATTAGTAGTAATTTATAGATCTATTCTAAAATAAATCTTAGATATAACCTATAATAAGTTATTAAAAAAAATAATATTGAGGTTTCAGAGAAATAAGAAAAAAAAATTCACTACATGCATAAAAACAATTTATGTTATCCTGTGCTCACCCTTTCTATGTATTTTCTTTAATTTCTAGAGCTATAAATTTTTACCTTGTTTAGTTTTCGAAAATTGAAAGTATATCAGCCGCTCACTTAAAGTGTTTTGTATTGTTACTTTATCCTTGGATGATGCTTTTAAAGTTGGAATAAATCTATTCTTATAATTTAAGAGCTATTAAAATGCCATTTTTTAAAAGTCTAATGGTTTAATCAACCATAAACATTACATTTTTTGATAATATCCATTTTAACACCGAGGCACGTTTTCCATGTCTTCAGTGTTACAAAGGACGTTTAGGATATGGGTATTAGTCAAGGTGATTTAGCCAACCCTTTGTATATGAAAATGTGTTTATTCATAATAACATTAGTTAAGATCATGTTTTTTACTTCATTACATATAGTTTTATTATTTTCATATCACATTATTTAATTTGCTGTATAATTAGTAAATACTTACAGTGACGTAAGCAGCATTTAATAGTTCTTTTTTATATTATTGGTAGTAGATGATCAACTGTCTTGTATTTCATGGAATAAATAATTAGAACCCAGTGGTTATTATTGCAAAAGAAATTTTGCACATTTCGACTTAAATATGTGTGCCACTTCAGGGTTCCATCACTGCCATGCTACTGCATTTGCACTGAAAATGGCCTATGTTTTTGGATCAAAATGTTGGCTTTTGAAAAAAAAAATAGTAATGACTGTGTTCTGATTATATATTTCATTTTTTTCATATGTCTTTGTAATATTATCTTTATATGCAATTTTTTAGACATTCAAAATTAGTTAGTGCTAATGAAGTTGTTGACCAAACTACCAAAGATCTAAATAAGCTTACTGGAATCGTTAAAAAAAAAGATAAACAGCAAAAACTACAAGTTGAGATTTTGATGAACAACTTCAAAGATGCTGTCAAATCATATAGCAAAACTCAAAAGGTTTGTATATATCATATTATTATTAGTTTAATTGTTATTATACTCCATAACTTTTTAATATTTAGCAAGTTGCAGAGAAAATGAAAACACACCTCCTACCTTCAGAACATGCTATTCTCGATGACTTTTCGCAAGGGATAGCCACAAATGGTTCTCAAGCTGATCCGAATTTACAAAAGGTTATTGCTAATCAGATAGAATTTGAACAAGGTTTATTATTGGAGCGCGAGCAGAGAATTCAAAAAATTGAAAGCTGTATATTAGATATAAATCAGATCATGAATGAATTAGGAGCAATGGTGCATGAGCAAGCTGATGATATAAGTGAGTTAATTATATTTCTTTTCTTAATTTTAAAGTAAAATTACTGGGGGTTTTCTTGTGATCATGGGCTTTAAGTTTTTCTGGAATTTTTATGTTTAGAATTACTAAGGCCTATTCTCTGGCATATTATTTTATGATGCTTTATTGGGATGTTTACTTAATTATGCCCTAATAAGTTAAAAGGCCCTAACTCCAAATTATTGTTCATGAATACATTTTTCTAGTGCATTCGAATTGTTCTAAAAAAGACACCTTTAGACAGCAATGATTTACTACTACTACTATTGCGGTGCAACAACCTGATGACGGGTCTTGGCCTCCACCAACCACCTCTGTCAATCGTCACGATCCTGTGCTGTTGTCATCCAATTTCTGATACCAAGGATGTCCCTTGAGTCAGTCGCTACTCAGTCGATTCACCTCAGTTTAGGCCTGTCTTTTTTCCTGGTCCCATAGAGTGGCTTTGTAAGCATTATCTTAGGTATTTCATTTTCTTCCATTCTTGCCAGATGTCCCGCCCATCGCAATCTGCCTAATTTTAGAATCTGGACGATGTCAAGCTCTTTAAATGCTTGGTATACTTCCTGGTTAGTCCGTCTTCTCCAAACCCCACCCACGAACACTCCTCCAAACATCCTTCGGAGGATCTTTCTTTCGAAGATAAAGAGGTCTTGTTCATTGGCTTTTGTCAGAGTCCAAGTTTCTGAGCCATATAGCAGGACAGGACGAATCAAGGTTCTATACAGATTGAGTTTAGTCTGTCTAGAGAGAATGTGGCCAATGTACTATTTTCTTAGTCCTAAGTAACATCGGTTGGCAGAGACGATTTTCCTCTTCATCTCAGCTCTCCCGTCATTATCTTGGGTCACCAAGGAGCCCAGGTACACAAAATCTTGGACCTTTTCAAATCAACAATGATTTAGTGCTTTTTAATTTCATGAAAAGGCATAGTTTTTAGACTGATTGGGGTATACTAATATATTGTATAAAAATAATTTGTATTCAGAGCCTTTTGACTTATCAGGGCAAAATGGAGCTATATACTGTTTCCAAAGAGTCTACTTAATCATCCCACCAAACACAAATTATATGTCTTTAATTGGAAATTTTGATTTTGTTCTAACATCCTGATTTTGCTGCTTCTTGAAAAGCGAAATATACTAAGTCAAAATTCATCCATATAATTATTTTGGCAATTACATTCAACTGTTATAATATTTTAAAATACAGTAATAGGAGTTTGTTGAGGCATTTGTAAATCAGTGATACTCCTACTACTATATTTTAGAATATTATTACAGTTAAAGGTAATTGACAAAGTAATTATTGGAATATTATATTATTATCAAACTTGGAAATGGTCTACAAGTGCTTAGGTCTTTTTCAAAAAAACGATGTCGATATATTTATTGTAAAATCACAAAACTATATCATAAAGAATGAAGGAGGAAATTAAAATATTTTTTATGAACTAAACTACAGAATTGTGACAGTAAATACATTCGAGAAACAAGAAATAATTAGTTGACATCCGCATGATGGTATAGAAGGATCAAACTAATTAGGGATTGAATAATTATTTGCCACTTCTATAATTTTGTTTTTATTGAAAACTAGTTTTGAATGATATACATTCATCTTAAGTTCTAAAAATGCACAAAAATTCAAAAATAAGCAATTCAAAATACAGTTTGGTATTATAATACATATTAAATTAAGTGTAATATAAATTAGTATTATTAAACAATTATGAATTTAATTAACACAAGAAATCAAATATATGTTGGTACTCACCAAGGTTTAAGTAGATTATATCAAGCAGAAAAGCTTGTACTGGTTTGTCCTCGCACTAAACTAGCAATGATAGAAAGATGGGGTGGGGTGTTTATAGGTAAACGGTTTAAGGGTCGGGGTTTTTCTAGTAATGCCAGTGAGTAGTTGTTTTTTCTGTTATAGATGGAAATAAATTTAAGATAGGATTATTGGAGATGTTTATATGGTCATTTAAGCAAAAATCTGGATTGAATTTGAAGAATTTTATTATTTCAAATGCTTCATATATATTTAATTTGAGGCTGTTTTCAACATGAAAACACATGTCAATTTAAATTATGAAGTCCTGGTATATGATTTTTTGGTGACCAATAACTTGCAGACTTTGAGGACATCAAATTTTTGTGCCTGATCATTTGAGCATGCATTTCCTAACTTCTATTATCACTCAACTTAAAATTCTTCATTATCTATTAGTAACCTTTGTACATCCAGTGTTTTGGTGATGTATCAAAATCTAAATTTTCTGAATTAATATTTTTACAATTAGGATGATTCTTTACAAATTCTATTGAAATTTGTTATTTCTGAAAATTTTAAATCAATGAGTATCAATCGTCTTAAAGCACATGCTGTCTGATTTGATATCATTTTGTAACTCCTTGATATTTTAATACCAACAATCCTTTGAATTCTCTGAAGCTTTCTTACATTACATGCTTTCTTTACTATATTGTGCTGAATCATAAAACTGTAAAGCAATTTAGAAATTATTTCTTCTTTATAAATAACCTTTAGCTATTTAGATTTTAGGCACAAAGTTGTATTGATGAAAATGAGAAAGAGTATTTGAATCAAATTGATTAGTTATTAAGGTCGACATTTTTTTTTTTTCAATCCATTTTTCTGTCTTGCATACTCATAAATATTTTAGTCTTTGTCTATTCGATTGAATGAACATTTAATTTAACTTCCATATTGAGTTCTTATATTTTTTTTAATTAAAACTATGTAGATAATTCTTTTGTTATTTAATTACAGCTTGTCGCTTCTTGCCAATTTGGTTAGTTGATTTAAAGACATGTTCACTGTAATTCTGCAGATATTTTTCCTTGATCCATAATTAAAATACTGTCTGCATAACCTACTAATTTCAAAAATTGTATTGATTATTATATTTCATAAAATTATGGAACGATTAGAACCCTGAGGCTTTTCAGTTGTTAATTTCTTGATTAGGTTGTACCATATTTTTTTATAGTGTATGGAGAATTAAGCATTATAACACACCTCCCTACGTTATTGAAAGTTCCTTTTATATCTTAACTGATTACCAATAGATGATGGTCAGTGCTTATCTTGATTTGTATTTTACCAGCCAGAAACTGAAGAATGACAAGAGTTCCTGTCCTGGGTTCAAATAGAAATTAGAATTCACTAAAGATATACTCATTTGCAAATGATCAATTGCAATAACTGATTATAAAAATTTGTGGATTCAATATTTTCCCATTGTGACTGCTGTTGTAATTGTTCACATTAACAATGGAGAAATTCCAATTATGTAAACTCTTTGAAAACTGAAGTAAGTAATATCTGTTGAAGATTTGGGTTTGATCTTCTCTATTAGCCTTTGTAAAGTCTATACTAGGATTAGTACTATGACCCACTTTTTTCCCATTAAAAAATCTGTGAATGTAAGAGGTGAAAATGAGATGTTTGTAGTTTGGAGTTTAATTCAGCGAATACTTTTTTCACTACCCTTTTTCAAGATCAATATCATAGTCTTCTATAAAATTTTATTTATCTCTAACTTTTTTTGTCAATTGAAGTTTTTGGCAACACTGAATTCCTTATGGTTAATTTTATAGGCTGTTAAAAGAATCTGCAGGAAGTTATTTTTATTTTTTCATTTAAGAATAATATTTGTATTAACGCTTTAACGACCAAGCCATTTGAGTTAACCTTTCCCGTTGGACCTAAATATTTTTTTCCCTCAAAAGTTGTATTAAACAATCAAAAAACAATACTATGCATTTTTTTAAGCATTAGCAACGATTTAATCATAGTAATTAAAAAAACAAAGAGCAGGGGTTTACGCCAGCCAATGTCTCTGGGGCTATCCCAGATTTTGGTTATTAAAATATGCATATTTTTTCTTTGTTTAGTTATTTTTAACGTTTCTATTAACGCATTTTTGAGAATGTATTGGCCAGTATTGAAAAAAATTTACTTATAGGGCGTGAACGACGTTTCGCTCTATAATTTTGTTTTTTATTCAATTTCATTTCATAACCAGTTCTTATTCTAATAATACGAAAACCTTCAAGTTTTGTTTGTTTTTCCAAAAAGGAACATGAGAATAACAAATAAAAGTAACGAATGTATATATAAATAAAAAATAAACTCCTGCAAATTTTAGTAGAATAATTGTAATTTATTTTAGGTTTATATTCAGCAAAAATGTGTTATTCATCCTTTCCAGGTATAAAACTGTACTTGTCCCGTTTCTATTCAAAAGTGATAGCAATAGGTCACCAATCCCCTCCAACCACTCTATTGCCCTCATTTACAACCTGCTTCTTTATTTAGTTGGTAATTTACCTTTATTACAAATATAAATTCAGTAGTATATCTATTGAATATAATATATTATTTAATTTCAGTGTTTTATAAGTTAGTTCTTGTTTTTAAAAATGTTTCGTGGCATATCTTCATGCACCAAATGGAGTTTTTATGATGATAGTATAAACCTAAGTTCTACCAAAGGTGATAATTATTTTCACCAGAGGTAGTGATTGGTAGTTGAATGTAAAACATTTTAACTAACAAACATTTCAACATTGTAAAAGTTTTCATTTTGTTAGTTACCATGTTTTATGATCGAGTGCCTCATTTGTTTTACTTTAGTTAACCACTAGGGTAAGGGAGGTATTGTAATCGGGTCAAATTTTTTATGTGCGTTTCACATCCCTACGAGTCCAAAAAATTCATTTACGGCCATTTTGACTGAATTTGGTCTTGTTTTTCTATAGTCTGTAGTGCCTAAATGGCCCTAACGATTTTTATGAAACTTACCTGAAGTCTTCTTCTGAATTCCTTCAACTTTTCTAATTTATATAGTTGGTCCCCGAGAATGAGCAGGAAAAAAATTCAAACCAAAGCCTTGAAAAAAATAATAATTAAAAAAAAAAGGCAAATAAATTAAATAGAATAAAACTTCTCCTAACATCTATCTATTTGGAAATAATAAACTATTGTGTAATAATTTTCAATGCTTTTTGTTTTGTATTAAATATTTCAATTTTACAAGTATAATTTATTTTGATTTTATGTATGTGTTTTAGATTCTATTGAGAATGCTATTGAATCATCTTATGGTGCAGTTGAAGATGGACATAGTGAATTGGAGAAAGCTGCTATATATCAGGTTATTTTTTTTTTTTTTTGCTTTTTATATTTATGTATTATGTTGAAAAAGAATATATAAGTATTGGTAGGTTTAAAATATAAAAAATATCTGTATTTAATTTATGGTCCTTCTTTATTCCGGTGCTGCATTTTTTTTTAAATTAATTATTTTATTGTAAAATGTCTAATTTCAAAAATAAGGCACACAATATCCATAGTCATGTGAAAACTAATATTTGTTTAGAAAAATAAATAAATTAGAAAAATACGACTTTTCTTTATTTGTTGAATATAAATTAGATAATTAAATTTTTAGACAGAGCATTACCCATTTTAATACTGGATTGAGACAGTTTTGGTCAATACGCCTTTGCTAGATGATGCCAAATAGATAAATGTTGCGAGAACGTTCTTTTTCTTTTACGTTGAGATATGAGTGTATGAAACCTCTAATTGATTGCTACAAAATAATTATTCTGGGGCGATCGGTGACTTTGCTGCCGAATCTGAACCCAGCAGTCTCGGAGTAATCTCCGCACATTTTTTGGCTATTGCACACAGGCATCAGGGACTGAAACCCAAAAAAACAAAATTGGTGTTCCCTGTTCAAGAGTTAATAGTGGCTCTAGTAGGCACACATACCAATAACTGAAAATGCATTTTTAGGGCTCAGGGGGCTCTGAAACACATAGATCCGTTGAAAACTGTACATCGAGAATTCAACCAGATTAAAATACCTTCCTTATCTAGCGGTTAAGGAAAGTAAAACAAATATTGAATTTTTTTTTTTTTTTTTCCAGACAAGGAGACGAAAGAAAACTTGCATTCTTCTCGGTATATCAGTAGCGGCTGGAATAATATTGGCTTTAATAATTGCTTTTTCACTATCAAAATAATACAACTGTGATTTTATTTAATGATATCTTGTCATTGTTATGATCTGAACTTATCTGTAATTTAATATGAAGTATTTGTAATTATATTCATCTATTAAATTTATGTATAGTAAAAAAATTGTTAGTTGTATGTTTAAAATGTATCATTCTTTTTGCAATGGTATATTGAACTGACATTACAATTTTTTATAAACATAATATTTCTTTTCACACCTTTTGTACTTTATCTCTTATTAAAAAAAACACTGTAAATAGTACATAATATTTTTATCACATGTAAAAAACTATATAATAAAAAAAAATTAAAATACTTTTCTTATATATATTCTGTTTAGTCTTTATGCCTATATTGTTAAATAAAATAATTTTATTTATTTATAAATTATTTGCATTGGCAAACCCATCATAATTTATATCCTTTATTGAGCTATTTGTTAAATTTTTTTCTGATAGCTTTTTTATCTCCAGAAATTATCATTTGATATTTATTAGACAAGTGCCAGTGTCACCATACATGATGTACTGAGGCCCTCTTCAGACAAAATTGTCTATCCAAATGTAAAATATTTGGCATTGTATTATTATTATTATTATTAGATATAGAAAATAACTAGATTTTGTATAGTAATTGTCTCTGAATTCAAATTTTAATACATTCTAAACTTTTTCATTTAAAACATTCAATAATGACAATTTAATTCTCATTGGATAAGGAAATTAAAAAATATTTTATAAGAGACTGATCCTTCTATACCATCATGTGGATGTCAACTGATATTTTATAAGGGTCAAGATTGAATGAAAATAGTGTTATAGGTCAAATATTGAATCAAGGTACAAGAATCTACTCAGCCAGGTCCATTTTTGAATGACATTTTTCTATCAGAGAATTGCAAAGTTTTCCAAACAATTAGGCCATCAGTTTTGTTGGCCATTAAACTCGAGGCATTTATATTCTTTGGAAAAATTGAACAATTATCATTTCTGTTAGATTCACTGAACCCAAGTTTTTTATTTTCATTTGCATCACTTAGGCTGTCAGTTACTACTAATATTATTTCAGGTTGAGCATTTTGTTGCAAACATTACTAATTTTTTGCTAATATCAGAAAATAATGAAAACACAAGAATTTAGTGTTTACTGGTAAACTTCTGAATTGAAACAACAAGCCTAGGCCATTTATCTTTCAGTTAAATGAGATTAGATTTTTTTTAAAACTTGGATTCAAATGTTATCATAAAGATCAACTGGTACAATAAGCAATATTTGCAATTCCTAGATAATTGCTAAAATATTCAGAATTTAAAGACAATTGCTACCTTTATGCTCTTAAGCTAAATCAGGCCGTCTAATAAACATAATTCCCTCCCTCCTGAATCTAGCAAGCTTACCTAAATAATTTTCTGATCCATTGTCTTATAAGGGAAGAAGTAGTCAACTATTAAAATATCCTATTTTAACGTTTATTCTAATGTCCCTCTACTCGGTAATATAGTCTGTTCTGATTTAATAACTAGCCAGGATCTATCTAAGTCTATATCAATGTTAAAATTGACTATTTTTGAAATAAAGACCTCTTGAATGATCTCTATTCTCACCAAAGCTAGTATTATCTTAAGAACGTTACAATATATTGTAATGCTAACATTATTGTGTTTTATATTTAAAATTCAAAATGTGCACGGGGATGCTCATGACGCAGGATGGACTATTTTTCATATGCACAAACCAACAGTTAGGCAGAATAATGCAAGAGAGGGGAGAGAAAGCAGACCACACAAGGGCAGATAGTCTGAATTTACACCTTTTGGAGACCCGATGTATTGTTGTTGCTTGGTGAGAATAAAAAGTGAAGTGAGTTAAATAGATTGAACTTCAAGAAAGAGATGAAATTACGACTGGAAGGATGAAAAGGAAAAAGAAGCAGCAACTACAAGAAGTATAGACTCGCCATTTGCATCCAGGTGCTGAAAATCCTAGTGAGCATCTCGTTTAAAAAAATAGTTTAAATAAGTTATTGTTAAATTTAGAAAAATAGAAGGAATGAATGTTTGGTTGTAAGAAACCACCCTAGAATAAAACAAATTTGGTTAAATTAAAGATTCGTGTTGCTTTGTTCATAACCTGAAACACCCTAACATTACAATATTTATAAATTTTATTCCCCTCCTACCCAACCCACCCTTCCTTACGCGATTCCTAATAGGCTTTCGGGGCCAACTCGCTTCAACAGGTATGAACTTGGAGATTGTTAAAACAGTGGCTTTTTGTAGCAGGACCTTCCCTTCCTCCCTAATCTAGCAAGCTTAATCAATTGACATCCGCATGATGGTATAGAAGGATCAATTTAATTAGCGATTGATAAATTATTTACCACTTTTATAATTTTGTTTTTATTGAAAACTAGTTTCGAATGTTATACATTCATCTTCAGCTCTAAAAACACACGAAAATTCAAAAATAAGCAATTCATAATACAGTTTGGTATTATTATATATATTAAATTAAGTGTAATATAAATTAGTATTATTAAACATTTATGAATTATGAATTTAATTAAGACAAGAAATCAAGTACATGTGTTACTCACCAAGGTTTAAGTAGATTATATCAAGCAGAAAAGCTTGTACTTGTTTGTCCTTGCACTAAACTAGCAATGAAAGATCTATACATATATTGTAACATTCTTAAAATAATACTAGCTTTGGCAAAGATAGAGGTCCTTATTTCAAAAATAGTCGGTTTTGACATTGATAGAGGCTTTCTTTTTTTTTTCCAATCCCCATTTTTGCCTTCTTCGCTAATAGCTAATTTCTGATCTTTGATCCTTTTTCTGTATCTTGGATACATTTTAATGTAGGATTGATATGCCTAAATATTATTGATATTCTATAAAAATGGCATCATACCTGTGACGGGGCTCACTTATGTTAACGAAAGTACCTTATAATTACGCCTTCATTCTAACTTGATATATTTTATCTATTGGAGGCTACAGCATCTTGCCATCGTTTCGGAGCTGGTGGAGGTACAATGCTATCAAATGGCGGATTGCCGACATGAGTTAACGAATCAAAAAACTTGACATGGCGTCGAGTTAGGAATTGCTTCACTGTCGGTATTTCTAGAGTGTTATGAACGGTAGCAGCTTTTTGTCTCCAAAGGGAAGTATGCTTGCATATTCTTCTTATTACCCCGTTCTGAAATTGTTGCAGCACTTTTGCTGTATGAGAGGTTATGTGTTCGAACATTGGAGCACCATACAACAGAGCTGGCCGAATGATACTGATATAAATTAAGTCGTAGGCTTAAGTGTAGTGAGGTAAGGAGGTGAGCTAAGTTGCCGAATTTGACTTCCGAAAATGACTTGCAAAAATTACATGTCTATCAATATTTATACCGCGACAAACGATACTTCTGGAGATCCGCCTCTGCACGCCCGTCTACTGTAAACTAGGTGGGCAATTTCTTTTTATTCTTTTGAAATGAAAAGATTATACCATCTGTTTTTCCCGGGTTTACCATTATATTTAAGTGCCTAAGCTTGTTTACTATTTTGTTACAAGTGTTCTCCGCTTGCTTCATTGCTGAGGATGAGTTCGAACTTCTACTGTAAATTGCAATGTCGTCAGCAAATGCCATTACTTTTGAATGACCGTAGGGTTTGCCTACGACGCTGTGTAACCATTGAATAACACGGGAGAAAGAACTGCATCTTGGGGAGCACCATGAGTCACGGCTATCGGCTTTGACAAACTGTTCCCAACCTTGATTGAAATGTTCCTCCATATGAGGAAGGACTGTATAATTGAGTAAAGCTGCTCTGGACATTCTGAGAGCATGAGCTGTTGGCATAGCAATCCATGCGAAACAGAGTCGAAAGCTTTCGAACAATCAATGGATATCATATCTGTAGCCAGGTTCTGTCTAAGATTCCTTGTGACATCAGCTTGCAACTTGATCAGTGGGTGCATGGGTACTTAACTGAGATTGGAAACCAGTTTGCTCAGGAGGGATGTCGTGATTTGAACAGAAATCCCTTAAAAATTCAAGCAGGGAAGCAGGCATACGGGTCGGTAGTGTTCTGGTTGGTCTCCATTTTTCGCTGGTTTTAGTAAAGGAATGAGGATTCCATATATCTGGATAATACCACAAAGGAAGACAGGAGTTGTATAATTTTGTCAAGTGAATGATACCTTTCTTAGGTAATTGCTTTAACAAGATTGTTTGAATCCCATCATTCCCTGGCGCTCTATTACCCTTTGATTTGCGGAGTATCGTTTTTAGTTTTTTGGGAGATATAAACATAAAGTTCTCCTGCCGAGGTAATTCCTTATGCAGCATTTCGTGTGTTGTTTAGCTGCTAAAGCCCTTTGTATAGTAATCAGCCAGTATGGCAGCCTGTTTATTGGTATGCATGATGTTGTACCCATGATTAATTCTCACTGAATTTGATTGTTTCATGATTGTGCGTATGAGTCTCCAAAATTTTTGGTAAATACTGTGGGTCGCATTTAGTTTATTCTGCCACATTGTTGATTTACAATTTTTCATGAGACTACGAATTTGAGTAGCTAATGCGTTAACAGTGCGCTTGACATCAGAATTTTTAGTACGATACCATTTGTTTTTCCACTTGTATCGTAGTGCAATTAGTTGTAGAATGTGATCGGGAGGTGATTGCAAGGAAGGAGGGAGTGCTGCATATTTCGGGATAGCGGAGTTCACAGCGGGTACTACTATATTTGAGAAATCAAATATGTAAGAGTAAACTTTTCCTTCATGGTCAGTGTTGGGACACAATTAAGCTGGGTTTGGACTTTGTTTCGGTACATGTCCCAATCCGCCGGGAACTGCAATTTGTCGGCTTTGGCTTCGGAATTTTACCCATTAAGTCATAAAGTACAGGACAATGGTCTGAAGAAATAAAATCGAGAGCTTCGCATCCAGTAATTTTGTGGGGTTGTCGAGTGAGAAGTAGATCAATAGTTGAAGTCATGGAAGGATTAGCTGAACGCTTGAAAGTGTGAGCTGAAGGGTGTATCACAGTAAAGGGCATTTTGAGAATGAATTGGCCCGCCTTATTGTTTTTGGTATTGTGCCATTGGGAATGACGTGCATTTAAATCTCCAATAACCCAATGGTTGGATTTTTTGCTGCAATCATTATTCGATTGAATTCTATTAGCAAGCTGCGTGAACGCCTGTATAGTCCAGTGATGAATAAAGGTTGTCCTAGACGTACCTGCACAGTGACATGGTGGATGGTTTTGTCAGTAACTAAAGTAATCTGAAATACTTTTTTCCATACTATATCCCGGCGAATCGCTATTAATACTCCTCCATGTGGATTCTGACTTTCATCGGTGATAGTCGCGTATCCTCGAATATGGACATCTTGAATTATTTTGGTATCTGTGAAAATGGCGATAGATGGGCGAATCAACGATAATAACACCTCAATTTCCTCTTTGTATTTTAAAAATCCATTGGTATTGAAATTTATTATGCTATGTTGATTATGCATGCCTGTTAGGTAAGAGAGAAATTACTGTTTGAATAAGCTGGGTTATTTGATTTGTTATATTGTTCATAAAGTTAGTGAGAGTTCTGGTGAATTGATCAATCCAAGGTGGTGGATCCCGATCCGCGTGCGATAATGTCTTAGCATAGGTGCTTTCAGCAGAAGGCACTGGAGAGCTCTGTGGAACATCAGTTGCTATTATAGCAGACTTGCTTCGTCCTTGGATGTTCTTGTTGATGGCGTCTTTCCTCTTGTTGCTGAGCTGAGTTAATATCTCTTTTCTTTTTGGGCATTGACGAAATGAGGCTACATGCTCTTCCTGACAGTTGGTACATCTAACCTTATTAATCTGTCGCTGATAATGACCTAGATAGATCCTGGCTAATTATTAAATCGGAACGGACTATATTAGCGAGTAGAGAGATATTAGAAAAAATGCTAAAATAGGATATTTTAATAGTCAACTACTTTTTCCCATATAAGACAATGGATCAGAAAATTATTTAGGTAAGCTTGCTAGATTAGGAAGGGAGGGAGGGTCCCGCTACGAAAAGCCACTGTTTTAACAATCTCTAAATTCATACCCATTGAAGCAAGTTGGCCCCTGAAAGCCCGATTATTTTTTAAATAAGGACCTTTCGAAGGATCTCTATCCTCGCCTAGGCTAGTATTATTTTTAGAACGTTACAATATATGTATAAAAAAGGGGAGCTGGAAGGCACACCCTCTGGGATTGGAAATCCAATTGTATAAAATACATTCTTCCTTTCGTTTTCGACCTTCCAGCTCCTGTGCACATGCCGTAACGCACAAAAAAACTCAAATTTTTTCAATTTTTTGGTCATTGTAATTCTAGATTTTTTAGAAAAATATATGGAATAAAACTTTTAGATAAGTTGACATCCGCATGGTGGTATAGAAGGATCAATCTAATTAGGGATTGATAAATTATTTGCCACTTCTATAAATTTGTTTTATTGAAATCTAGTTTCGAATGTTATACATTCATCTTTGTTAGTTCAATGCGAGAAGAAACCAGTACAAACTTTTCTGTTTGATATAATCCATTTAAGCCTTGAACTGAGGATGAATGTATAACATTCGAAACTAGTTTTCAATAAAACAAATTTATAGAAGTGACAAGTAATTTATCAATCCCTAATAAAACTTTAAGAGGTTAAAATTTACTACAACTTTGATATCTGCAGTTTTATTCACTGACTATTGGCTCTTGTGCAACAGTCCGCCAAACTTTTGAAAAAAACAAACAATTTTTTTACATCAAAAACTTTAGTTCTTCCATCATATCTTTTAACAATTATTTTGTAGAGGAAAATGTTCTTCAGAAAATTTATACATGAAATTTGCTAAAATTTGCATGTGAAAGTTTTTTATTATGATGATTTGCAAAGTTATTAACTCTGATAATAGTTGAAAAAACACCAATTTTCAAATAAAGAACGGTAATTCTTTCTTCATAATGTTCTAAAAGAAATACTAAGTAAGCAGAATAGAGCCAAATTAGTCAACAATTTCAAAATTTAAACCTTACTTTTAATTTATAACAAATTAAGATACATGGAGTAATTAAGCCTTTTTATTATATACATATTATTAAAAATTAATGCAATATATCAATAAGAAAAGTTCATAATTTTCTTTGTTTGGTTGCCAGTATTAACTTGAATGGTTCTTTAAGCTGTTCTGGATCAGTCTACTGTAAATTAGGCGTATTCATCAGGATCCATACTTTCTTGCAAATAATACATTTCCTCGAGATAGAGATGTGCACTTTTACCATTAAGCTGAAGACCAGCCACCTGAAAATAAAAAAATAATTTATTTTACTGTATGTAGATGAAGAGCCGTTTAGTCTCGATGAACTGTTTGACCAGGGTCACCCTTTGGAAATATTGTATCCATAGCTAAGCAGTTGGCCCTCTATTTTATAGTCCAGTTGTTGATTCTAGAAACTTCTTAACTGCTTGAAATCCCTCTCTTTTGCCTGCGATCAACTGAACAGAATGGTCTTAGTTTAAGAATTCATAATTTTTTATGACAAAGTAGCCAATGTTTGATAAGCCAATGAAATCCGCAGCCTATGACATTGTCAAAGTCAGGATTATCACCGTGTAAAATTCTTTGTGCCTTGATATAAAGAAGTTGATCAAATAAACTTTCAGTAGATTCATAAAGTTTCTAGATCTAAATTTTCTGTGGATAAGTAGAGACAGTGGAGAATAGAAGATATTGAGAGATATTGGAGATATTATATCAGAGATTGATATAACTTTGTTTTTCACTCGATCCTTCTCCCTTCTTTTTTCAAGTAAAAGTCATTCCATGATGACTTTGAGGGACTCAGTTATATTGAGTCGCTTGGTTGGTAAAAGTTTATTTCATAAGCCTGTGACTGGAGATCTTTTTTTATAATGGCAGCAGCAGTCCACAAGATTCTCAGATGCTCTTCTTTTTCTTCCTGATATCTCAAAGAATCCAGCAAGAAACGAATAGATAGGAGTACTATCAGTAGATAACCTTAAGAAATTCGATATTTTTGTCGTTTTTCAAAAGAAATTTCCAACTTTTATAGAACATAGACATAGAAGAAAACTTAACGGATTAGAGTAGTTTATCCTCTATAAGTTTTATGCATGAAATTTTTCTTAAAAATGTCAGAACATGAAGATATGAGTGAAAATTTTTAAAAAATTGAAAATGTTTGAGATTTTTTGCTCACCACAGCATGCGCATAGGGGGGGAGAGAGAGGTCGAAAACTTGGGTTTTAAACAATAGACCCGATATATAAAACATATCCAAAAATCAGAACTACTTCATCTTTTGCAAGATAATCTCCTTTTTTATTCCTCTGGATTATTTACTGGACTATTTAGCCATAAAAATCTGTTTGATTGTGCTAACATACCTTGTTAGAGAGTTGATAGATAACCTTAAGTAAATTCAATTAATGCCTCAATATAATAATATGATCACAGGTCTATCATCATTAGATATTTTTAAAGAGAAAAAATATGCAGTTACTATCACTTTATTGAGTGGCGTGTCACAGCAATCCAACAATTTATTCTGGACCAAAACTTGAAAAAGTGTACCCTGAATACTTCAATTCAGTTCAGAGATGATCATAGCATCTTCACCATATTTAACTCGGAGTGATTTTTCTCTATCTTAAAGCTGAGGCTTATGCACATTGCCTCAGGACTATATAGGTCTCAAAGGATTCCAGAAATGATCTAAGTTACTAGTCACTCTAACCTGAATGCATAACTCTTTCCAGACTATAGTTAAAATGTATGAATGCCAGACAGATGGCCCATAGAGACCACAAAGTTATTTAGTACCAACTGAAAAGTTTCACTTCCAAAAATATAAACAAACACATTTACTCAAAAATTTAAGACAAATATAAATTTAGGGATAAATTTGAAGATGTATATTTTTTTTTTAACAATTAAAAAAGTATAAAAAACAATAATCAAAATAAAAATTACAAAAGTCTTATTATAAGTAATAAAATATACATTATATTTTGAACAATAAATAAAATTTATAAATAATAAATAAATTTGGGTACCAGGACTTCTTTACAGTTTTCTTAAATAAACTAACAGATTGGCACTTTTTTTTTTTATAAATATATATATGTTTTCACTTTTTATAAAATGAATTACAACTTGGCACAAAAGTATACTGGTTTAATAAATGGAATGTACCTCTGATTACTCTGTGAAGAATTTACAATTCAGCACTAAGTCAAATCCCAACATACCAAATAACTATATACAGACAATACTACAGATATGGACATTAACATTAACTGGCAAGTAATGATACAGAATTATTTACAATCCACTAATGAGATATATGTAGTTTGGCACATTTAATGTTCCATCCTGGCTAGTAGCACTTGTTTTATACAACTGGCAACTGCTCATTTTTATTTATGCTTTGATCATTCTTAACATTGATCACATAAATTATTTTTTTCAATAGAATTATTCATAACAATCATTGTGTTAATGAAAAATGGATTTGGCACATCTCTATATTTTTTGTTTTTGTTTTGAACAGGAGTTGATTATAATTATGATTTATTTTATTATGGAATAACAGATAAGGTTTTATCCTAAAACCACTATTAATAGTGAAATTACAATTAAGAATTAAAACTTAATAAATTATTAAGATTTTAAGCTAAATAGGTTGAACTATTTTTTTTTCTTGGAAATAAAAAGTTTTAAGTGATATCTGGTCATATCACTGTTAGTTAATAAAATATGAGATTGTAATACCAATTTATTTAATGTTAATTACTTCAAGAAATTTAATTATGAAGTTGAAGTAGGGGGCAAATTCTCCTAGGTAATTAATAATTCTCCATTGCGAGATTGAGCGAGTAAAGAATTATTAATTAATAAGAAGAGGATGCAACATTTAGTTCTTCAAATTTAAACTTGAAAGTTCCTAATTAATACCAAACATTTAGCAACTGATAAACTCTTTTCAAAACTTTGGACTATTTTCTAAAAAGTTATGGGTTTAAAACTCGATGCGATATAAAATACCTTCCTAAATATCATTTTTTTATGGACTCCAAACATTTATAAAGAGAGAAATAACTTTGAAAAAGGTTGTCCATATAATTTTTAAAAGAAATCGAATGCACAGTTTTGATAATTTGTTCAAAACCTAATTTTGGTCTTGAACATTTCGTATAAAGCATATTTCTTCAATTTTTATTATGTAAACAGGAAAATACTACTTTATTTCAACTCTTGTTCATAACAATCAATAGCTCTTAATTCTTTTCTATCTAAAACAGGGCAGGTTTGAAAATTTAATAATTTAACTTTATTCATCACCGTAATTTAATATTATTTCTGCATTGCCACTAATAAAAATAGCTTTTATAATCTCAAAAACTTAAAGATATTTATAATGGTAATGTAATTTATTAGGAACAATATTGCTTTCCATGTAAAAACAAATGGCAAAATAAAACAATATTATTAATATTTTACAAAAATTAGTAAAACTAAAAGAATTTAAAACTAACATAATATATCGCTATAAAAACTATACTAAATCACATTGATTATTTTCAATGTCAGTCATAAATATGATTTAAGAAAACAAATTATTTATTCTTTTAGACATTAATTTTAAAAACTACAATATAACATCTAGATGTTTATAAGGATCATATAAGATATTTCGCATACTTTTCTAAATGTAAGGTTTCTTAGAATATGGAAGTAATACAGAAGACTTCAGCTATTGAAATCATTATACAAAATCTTCAATAAAAAATATGAAACTATATATGCAAATAAGAAAACATAGAAAGTATATAAATAAAAGAACAAACTTCTAAAAAATGTGAACAACTTTTTAATATAGGCCATCCAGACCCTGATGAGTATTTTAAGGTGATATTTTATAACATCAAATTTTATAATAATTATGAGCCAATAACTACAATGAGGAAATAACATATGATTGAAATAATTAAAAATACAGGAATTAATTTAGATATACCTAATGACATTATTCTAGAGCTAGACAGTATAAATTTATAAAAAGATTGCATTGACAGTCAAATCTGGACATGTGGAATACTGTTATTTGAACTATACAAAAAAAAAAAAAAAAAAAAATTGAGGAATCGTAATTTTTTAGATTTATTTTTACTCTTCTATATATTTTCTAGCTCTTTAAGAGAAATAAATTCTATACTTTTATTTTGGCAATCAAACAGTTTTTATTATACCTCTTTGAGTTGAATATTTTCAGAAAGTCTCAAGTTAGATGTCTTATCCAGACCTCCACCTCCATAAACTGCATCCAAACAAAATATCACAAAAATTGAAATTCTTTTCAGATTTAATTTATGAAACATTCAATTTATTTTATTTATTTTTTGTATCCCCCATTCTATGTATTATTTTATCACTGCATAATATTTCTATTGACAAATGAATTTACTTTATTTAAATTATAAATTAAATTTTGTTTTGTAATAAGTATAATATCTCTGTAAGTGGAATATCTTTAATGGCTCTTAACAAATTCCACTCCTCCAAGTTTACCTGTAGTTAAATATTTTATTTGTGTCAGACATTCTATATTAAACAGATCAAAAAAATCATTTGCAATAATTAACAGCTTACAATGTAAATTAAGTACTTAGGATATAATATTAACAACATTATCTGCCATTGAATTATGATTTAAAGTAAAAAAATATCGAAACCTCCATTTAAATATAATATAATTCTAATAATTCCTATCTCAATAATTCACATCTGGTAATGCATAAAAAAATTGCTGGTCACTGGAAAACAACTCAAGGAAAAAATCAGTCATCTCAGTTATTCTTATTTATTTTGGCCTTCGCTATCAATGAAAAGTTTTATAATTTGATTTAATAAAATATAATATAATAACATAATAAACAAAATGCCTCATAACCTGTATTTTCTCTGGCTTTTTAAAAAGAATTTCTGTTTGCATTGTCCACGTTTTCTATTAAGGCTTTTTATTACATACTGGTAATAAGTGTTAACTTATTTTTTGTGTGTGCCAATGTTTCAGCCTAAGTTGTAGGCCTTTATCAGGGTGAAAAGTTTAGAATTCCAGATGGTCGTAACTTACATTATTGGCTGAAACATAAGCTCACACTAAAAATAGGTCTACAATTATTTGTGCTTTCTTAGTTGACTGCACCCCTCAACAACTTCCCCTTGAATTACATCTAAGGTAAAAAAAAAAGAAAGAAAAAAGAAGGATAATTAGTTTTCAAGCTAAATTAAATATTTGTTATGGTAGAGATTAGACTGACTCTGAACATGCTAATGTTGCACCTGAGCCCATTTTAAGTGTGCTACTAGTGTAGACCCAGATCTTAATGTTACAAAAGCCTAACCGCTAGGGGTCCCTGTAGCGACATGACAAATGTTCATCACTTCTGGACAGGCTAATTTTATGGAGTCTGACTGGAATATATACTCACTACAGCAGCCTTGACAAGAATCTTTATAATCTGAAATTAGTTCGCTCACCAGTCTCCAGATTTTGGAGAATGGAAGATAAGATAGTGTAACACTTTATCATATATCTCCATGTTGTTCTAACATGTAAAAAAGGATTTCTATAACTACAGCGCTAATCCTAAACTTTAGGGACCAATCAATCCACAAAGTATATATACAATAGGGAGAGCTGGTTGATGCTAGAGATATCTCAGATGAATTACTGGTGTCAGACATTAATGCAGAATAATAGGAAAAACCAGAAGAGATTGAGTAAGAAATAAAAAGATCGGGGAATGATTAGAAACACCTTCGCTGAAGAAAACCTTGGAAAACAGACACAGAAAATGATTCAGATGTGTTTGTCATATTGATTAAGAGATAGAATCTAGAGAGGAAAATAATGGAAGTTAGACTTGCAGGTTACAACTTTCTAGCCATCAAAAATTCACTTATGAATAAGATATTCAGAGTATTGGAGGGAATATAGGTGAAATCCTCATTGAAATGAAGCAGCTGAGTACGGACCGGGAATACTAACGGCACTGAATTGAGGTCCCTCGGCACCAATAACGGCTGGAAGAGGAAGATAAAGTAGAAAAAGCATATAAAAGAACATTAGACCAACATATAAAAGGCCTTGGTAAGAGAGCTATAATATCAGAAAAAAAAGTTTTGTACAAATGTTATGCAATTATGTGATAAAATTTATTTATATATGCTGTGTGCACATTTATCAAATGCAAAAATCTCATTATATTGTTTTGTTTTGTCCCCTTTAATCTCCTTATTTTATAATCCCTATTCATTTTAGATATCCTCTCCTTTAATAGTAGAACAAAAATTTACCATTTTATTATTTTTTAAAAATATTTATTTACAAACGATTCTTTTTTGATAAAAGTTACTGGATTTAAATAAAACTAAAATCATTTTGTCTTACTTAATAAGGCAAAGACAATAAAAAGTTTAAGACTAAAACACTAAGTTCTTCTGAATTTATGAACACTTTGTCCTTAGTTATGAAAAAATAGAACATGAAAAATAAATAATTGTGGAAAAAACCAGAGATGCCACTCATTTTACTTTTTAATATATACACAATAGATTGAGCTATAAGCTACATAACACATATCCAATCACAGCCCTATTTTGAGTATTTAAGGTATGCAAGTATATAATTCAATAGTTTAAACATTATTGATAACTTAAACAAATAATAGACGCAACATTTTACGATGCTAATATAATTCTTTCTAAAATCTTTTATTGAGATTTTTTTTTGTATTTGTAGAAACCTAGTATCATTTAATACTGTGAATGGGAACTTTCAACAATAAAAAATAAACTGAAATTGCATTTTATAAGTTTCATACAATGAAAAACACTAAACATCACACCTGTCGTAATTTAATGCTTAAATTAAATTTGATAAAAAGGATTACAGAGTGAGTTATATTGGATTTACAAAAGTAAATTTTAATAAAACAAATGGCCAAATCTTTCCTTTTATAATTTGTTTTTTTATAAATTATTTTATTCAATTTTTTAATTAAAATTTAAGATCAATTCATTTCAAAGAAGATTTATGCATTCATCTAATTATGTAAGGTGTTTTGAAAATATAATAGGGCCATTTAATATTAAAATGGTAAGAATTATTTAACATATAACCACTGTAGTTTTACATCAGCAACACATAACCACTGTAGTTTTACATCAGCAACAAGATAGAACAAGATTAAAAAATCATGATATACAAAAATTTAAGCTTATGAGCAAGCAATTAAGTAGCCAGTAACCAACATAGTAACATTTTTTTAGATACATTTAAATTATAATAAAATTTATGATTTAGGTTTTGGACCTGGTCTCAACACATTATTTCGAGCTTTGATACGAGACTGAAGTGTAATGAGGAGTCCTGCGAGGACATCATGATTATGAAGTTTCTTTCCAAAAAGCAGTCTTTTAACAGAATCATCATAAGTCAAAAGAGCAACCATATTCTGAAGCAAGAATCCCTGGCAGTACTCCAACAACTGACAAGCATTATAAACCTAAAAAAATAAATAGAATTATAAATGTTGTGTTTCTTTTTAATTAAAAGGTTTAAGTGTGAAATAATTTTAAGTAGCATTATTTTTACTTTATATTTTACAAAAACAATTAAGAATCATTACCATTTGAAAAGATTTATCTGAAAAAGATTTAACAATTGGTGTGGTATTAGATTCAACGTTCAAAATCTCAGTCCAGCTATAAGAGATAAGATCAAGACAAATAAATGAAGAAGGATAAATGGTGAGAGCAACAGGAGGGCTAAAGAGGGAGACAAGAGCAAGAGTCTATCCCCTCTTTGAACATTAACACAGCAACCCTGTCCCTGATACAGGCATGTGTCACAAATATAGACAACAGGATTCGTAAGAAATGGAGAGAAAAAGACTGAGAAATTTAAAAGAAAATTAAACATGTTGCGAACTCAATAAAACTAAATCATTCAAAACTGTAAACAATTCTATCACACCAACTGGACCAAATTGTCAAGCAGAAAAAAACTTAGATCTTTGCCCAATATTATAATTTAGTTTATGAAGTTAGTTTAGATAGAACAATTCTGGTTAATCCTATACATACAAGGGGGTATCAAACTTGGGAACCACAGATTCCGATCACTTTATATATGTTGCTATGTTTCCAGCAATATGCTTTTCTAAGGCTGATGGGGTTTCCAGAAACCGCATTTACTTAATTTGTTTGTTTAATATACTATGTATTTGTATTGGTTCCAGAAATGAACAGATCAATCAAACTGTATTATAGATTTACCTGAACTTGAAAGGCTAGAGACTACAGACCTCCCCCTACTATGGTCACTAGTTTGTGATATTATAAATACCATTGGAGATCCTTTCCCAGGGTGTCGCGTTTACTAATTCACTTAACTAAACTATATGATGGCTTGCAGGGTAAATATAGTAATAGATTTTGATATAAGATATGACTTTATTTAAGATACGTTACTAATTAAACTGCTGGTTAATAATTTTCAACTTAAATTAACTTCATTATAAAAATCTATGGACTATGCCATATGCATTTGAGAATACTGGGTCTAACTCGCTTATTAAAATTTTACTTTGGTGCCACATAATATTAAACAATAATGTACATATTGCATGAAAGGACTATGACTTATCTTATTGTTGCCTTCTTTATCCCACCTTGCTGTTTGGTGGTTTGGTTTCCTCTTCTATGACTCAAAATCAATCTTCCAGGCTCACTGACGTGTCTGGGATGGATTGCTCAGCATGCCTTCCAGCTTCTACACTAAGAACTTCACTGTCCCACACTAAAGCTCTAACTTCCGTGCCGCATACCTGTTCTCTCTCTTTCCCCTTCTCCTTGAAAAATCTATTTTTCATACATTTGGCCCCCACTCTCCTTTTGGACATTCCTATTTGTGGATCTTCTAATGATTTTGCTTGAGAGGCGTGTCCCTTCCCTCGGCATCGAGTCCTTTTAAATTTTTTTATTGTACTAGGTTTTATAGTACCTTGCCAGCCGGCCACTGGATTATTTTTATGGTGCTTTTACTTGGCCTTATCTGGGGTTGACTTAAGTTGACCTTCTCAAGTATAGGCCTCAAAAATCCCATGCACGATGTTTTTTGTTCGAAAAGAAAACCTATTTATGTTAATATTGACTAAATTACGTAAAAACTACTCAAATTATAAAGTTGGCGCCAAACTATATGCCACTCAGCCTTGATGATGGCCTAAAACTTAGACCAAAACGTCGGCACACATTATATACAAGTTTTTCTTATTTGTGTGTTCATTTATTGACTGCCCCCCAACCAAGATTCTCCTTCACACTTAAATTATCCATTACTTAATTACTATAAATTAGTCGGAAATATTTCCTTCCATCGCTGTATTCTCAATACACAGCAATGTTATAGGGCAGGATCTCCTCAATGCTTATGCAAAGTGGAAAGACACAATTCGCTTTTATTATCAAGAAATATCAATTTGAAGTTATACATGTAACTTAAGTAGAAGCGGTCATTGCATCTGTTTCAATCATGGCAGTGTGGTCTCGTGTTATCACACTTGCTTATCTAGCTGAAGGTCTTCAGTTTGAATCCCAGTTGTAACCATGTTCTTTTTTTTTTATTTTCCTTTTGTTTGCTATAAACCTTCTATTACTCTCTAATCTATTCCTTATTTCTGTTTTCCGGTGACCCTCAACTATTTCAAAACTTAAAATAATGTTTTTTTTTTTTTTATAAATGGAAAAAGAAATAATTAAAAACTAATCAAATGTTTATATTTTAAATATGCACACTTAAGCATCAAAATAAGAAATAAATAAAATGATATGGATATATAACAATGGCAATAAATATGTTTAAAGAAAAAAAATAAACAATAATCATAATAAATATCCACTCATTTAACTACAATACAGGTGATGGTGGATAATTTCCAGTGAGTCCAATATAATATTCTCAGACAACATCTTATCATCCCTATTGCTAACACCTTGGTCTTCCAGGAAGCTCCTTGTTCTATTTGGGATTGTTCCGCGAGACCGGAACCAGAGACCTCTCACAGTGCTCTCTCTCTCTCTCTCTCTCTCTCTCTCTCTCTCTCTCTCTCTCTCTCTCTCTCTCTCTCTCTCTCTCTCTCTCTCTCTCTCTCTCTCTCTCTCTCTCTCTCTCTCTCTCTCTCCCTCTCCCTCTCCCTCTCCCTCTCCCTCTCCCTCTCCCTCTCCCTCTCCCTCTCCCTCTCCCTCTCCCTCCCCCTCCCCCTCCCTCCCTCCCTCCCTATTCAGTTTTAGGTCGTTGGACCATTCAGACCCCGAAAGAACTTGCTTCTCACATATGTATCTGTTGGCATTAAGGGTCTCTTTGAACTGACGAACACTAACATCTAACAAACGCCTGCAATTAGCCCATTCCTCAAAACCATTTTCTCCCAGTGATTGTAGTAGTGCTTTCATACTTTTGTGGCCCTAATCGAAATCCAGTCTTTCAGCACATCCGGCAGTCGCTGAGCAATGGACCCATGCTGTAATGGAGCCTCCTGTTGACAACGATCAGTTCCAATCCTCGATACCTCCTTGGTGTGTACAACATCAACTTAGAGGTGTTAGCAGATAGCCTGATAATGGCCTGGATACTCTTGTGGATCTTTGCATCTATACATTCTAATTCTAGTATTTTTGTAAGGGGCACAGTCTGGAGGAGGTATGTAAGTCCTAGGAACAAATACTGGTTGACAACGTTGAGTTTTTGCTCTGGTTGGAGATTTTTTGCTCTTCACTAATTTGCCAAGATTAATATTTAGTTTTGTCATCGCCTCCTTGTTGAATACCAGCTATCCCGAGGAGGTGCATCCTAAATATTTGATGGCATTTCCTACCTGTGATGACATCACCATTCAGAGTGTCGTTGAATGCAGCTCTCCTTTATTCACTATGAAATCCACACATTTCTGTGGGATATCCAGACCAATTTCTACCAGTATCCTTTGTATGCTATTTATCACTCTCTCAACAATACCCTTGTCGCATGCCAAGACAGCCTGACCGTCCGCAAACCCTGTGAGAACCACACAATCTTGGTCACTTCTTGAACAAAGAGTTCACGGTATAGATGATCAATGGCTAGATTGAATAGCGAAGGCGACAAGGGTCCACCTCGAGGTATTCCTCATAGCACATTGATCTGGCTTTTCGTGTTGGCTCCTATAGAAATCTTAATTTTGTTAATAAACAGGAGAGTCATAATCGCTTTTTTCAGATCCAGTGACACCTCTCTTGCTTCTAGTGAGCTGATAATGTGATCATGGCAAACGCTGCCAAAAGCGCCAACAATACATAAGCATTGAGGGGATCCTGCCCTCTGCATATATAAAAGTGATCGGAATGTGTGATTGCCGAGTTTGATACTCCCCTTGTTAGATCATTTTGGCTATAGGAGTATATTAGTTGTTATAAATTTAAAGTTTCTTATCTATTTTCATTTGCAATGGAATCAGAAAACTGTGATAAGTAAAAAATGTCTTTTTAAATTATGCTATCTCAGAACTTGGATGATCATCATATAATTATAAAACCTTTACATTATTTAAGGCAATGTAATCTAACCAGGCTTAAGCCAGAAGCAGCTACGATTTGAATTTAGTCTGAGCAACTTTCAAATCTCGTGATGGGCCCACACTGTAAATCTTGACATCCAAACTTTTGGGAAAGTAGTTTAGTATCCTGTTGGTTAACCCACTCTTACTTACCTGGTTGGAGTACATAATAAATAACCAACATGATGGTATGAAAAAAAAAATTAGAAAAGTTTAACGAGAATCTAAACCTCTGTTTAATTTTTTTTTAACTCCAAAAAAAAGTAGTTTAATGCAAAGAAAATATAAGTGAATAAAGAAAAAAAACTTTTATACTCAAAAAAGAACCAAAATATTCTTACATACCTTGGCATGGATATACATTGAAACTATATTATCAAGGTCAACCATGTTTGAACATTGTGCTTCACAAAACCTCAATAGTCCATCTAACTGAAAAAAGTTAGCAGCTGCCATTAGCTCCAAAACATCATTTTGATCAACTTCAAGGCCATCACACCCTCCATTATATAAAAATTGCATGACAAGCTGAAATTAAAAAAATATAAAGCTTTAGCATTTTACAAACAAACAAATAATACTAAAATGAACAAGAACAAACATGTATATAGCCAGCTCCAATTTTACAATTAAGGACGTCTAAGAAAGAAAGAAATATCACATACATCTAAAATTCATTATCGTCATAATTATTCCTCTTCTAACACTCATTTAGTATGAGGTGTAGGTGATATTGAATGTGGTATAAGCACATTATGGAGACTGGAGATTTTTTTTTTTAATTTGTAATAAAATTAGATGCATTATCATTCATTCTAAACCATCATTAAAAACCTCTGTTAATCAATAGTTAGCCATTGCCCATGGGTAATTAAATATTTATATTTAAAATAAATTATCTTCAATAAATAATAAGAGGAATAGGTGTCCTTAAGACATGCTATATATTCACCAAACCGATTTTGAGAATACTAAAAGATAAGATTAATTATTAAAATTCCATATAAATGTTTCACCATATCTCTCTTATTTATAATGGAATCAGGGTGAACCATTACACTTTTAAAATTAAGAAATTGACCTATCTACTATAGATGTCCTTTAGTTAAAAATATTAATGTGAGATAAGTGCGTTTTCGGGCTAAGTACGAAATCAACTCGATAAATCTAAACCCTGAACTGGTAAAAGCTACTCTTTATGGAGAATGAAGTATAAACACTTATATCAGCCAGAGTGTTTGCTAAGTTGTAAAGATATTAGTTCCAACCTGTTGATCAAGTTGGATCTTTCAACTTCTGCTATACAGCTGTATTGGTATTTATTTACCAGTAAGCCTGTTTTTTTTGTGGTAAGTTGACCCTTCAGAAACTGTTCTTCAAAATACTTTGAAACATTATATTACATTTCTTCTTGACAGTTTTCTAGTTTTCAAGCCCTTGTCCACAGTTATCCGGCAAAACATGATAGTAGCGGCAAGTACAGATCACTGTTCTGTGTTGCCAGATTGGGTTTTTTTTCCTCCTAGATTCAGGGTATTTTCACCTTCTGGTTTTTTTAAGGGTATTTTTTTGGAGGAGTCTTTTTTTTTCAATCATCTCTTAAATGTCCACCATTTTAACTGATTAGAAATGATTGGTTTGAATGTTAGGATTTTAGTAACAATTGTTATAAGAAGTTCAACACATATGTTAACTTCTCTATTTGGCAAAAGTTAATAAAAATACATTGAATTTACGGATTCAATTGTATTTACTGTTTTAACTTTTCCTCAATTAAATTATTATTAAATTGAATTCCTAGCTCATACTATACTTCCTAATATCAAAAATATTTTTATTACTGTAATGCTAAACCTGTAACAGAATAATTTTAACCAAAACTTTTGGATTCGGTTTTGTAGATTATATTCAATTTTAGTTTTGTTTTTAGTTTATTCGTAATTATTACTTTGACTTATCCTTTAAACTTGTTCATTATAAAACTACTTCATATTAGATATATGCTAACTATTCCGATATTACAATATTCCATAAATAATATGATGTAATGTTGGATCCTTTTTTTTTCTTTGCTATAATTAACGTTCATCTTTGTTGTATCGTGTTTTGTGTTTTTCAAGTTTCCTTGTAATCAGTAATTTGACCTATTAATAAAATAAAATAAATCTTAAATACTTTTTAATTATTTATTCTTATCTTATACTAGGAAATAATTTTGGTTACACTAATAGAAAAATATGAAGGAATGAGGGAGCCGGTCAAAAAAAATAGATCACAAATAGTAAAAACTATTTATTAGATACCAACATTTCGACCCACTTTGCAGGTCTTCATCAGAGTTAATAAAAAAAATCTGGTGCGGTGCGCGCATCACACAACTTTCTCTTACCGTCCTATAATAATTATCTTTTTAATGTAATTTTAAAGAGTTTACATAAACATTGCTTGAAACAAACACAGCAGCATCCACTTCTTTACATCTTCCACTTAAGTACAATAAAACATTTTTTTAAAGAATTTTAGTACAAGAATTCTGTACATTACCTATATATTTTAACTTCGTCAAGTTGAAAATATATTTTAAAAGTTTTGGTTTAGTTTCCATGGAAACATTTTCATTCCATTAAATAATGTGAAAGTAGAAATTATTAAGTTAATTTCCGCTTTTGTATTCTTAAATTACTTCATTACAGCACGCATTGTTTACAACAGATTGGCGGATTGGTGTGAGGAAGTTTCCGTTTCCTTTCGGATGCACTCGGTTATCCATTTAGGGTCTTGTGCTCCTCATAAAAGACACTGTATCTTTGCTAATACTGGTCCGATTTTGATGATTCTTTTTTTGGTTTTTAGATAATTTAATAACCTTTCATACAATTCTATACATAATTTAATATAAATTCCAAGCTTTTTAAGTTAAGCGCAAATAAAATATTCTTTTCGTCATAACTTTTTTTCCTGCACTTTTTTCTTGATTGTTTTATTTTTTTATCTTGTTTATTTAGCCCTGATGAAGACCTGCAAAGTGGGTCGAAATGTCGGTTTCTAATTAATAGTTTTTACTATTTGTGATACATTCTTTTTGACTGCCTTCCGGATCATCTCATTCCTTCATATAATTTTTATGGTCAACTATTAATTATTAAATAATATAAAAATTAGAATTAAACATTTAGGGTTTGTTGGTGGATTTAGAGGAAATTTAGATAAGTTTAGGGTTAAATTTGATGAATTTAGGAGAACATTTTGAGAGTTTTAGGAGGAAAATACAGAACTGGCCTGGCAACACTGTCACTGTTGTGGGACAAGTGTGCGTGGTGTACACTTACTCTTACTATCATGTATTGCGAGGAGAACGGTGGACTAGCGCATTAACAAAAAAAATGTTTTTTCCAATACATTTAACCAATTATATTCCACATCACACTTTCATAATTCAAGAAACATTGTAAAATGTGGATCTCAGACAAGCGCTAACTTTTTTCGATGATTAGATCAGAATAATGATCCACCAGAAACTGAGCTATTCTGCTCTCGAATATTTAGTTTTCAAGATACCTTGTATGTACTTACACCTTAAGGCAGTAGCAAGTGCATACTAGGGACTATTAAATTAAATTATCAATCTAGTAAAAATGGAAGTGATTGAACATGGCCTTGAATGCAATTTTTAAATATAATTGTCGAAGAAATATTTTTAAAAATTGGAAAAATGTAGCTTCAAAAATAAATATTTTACAGTAATTTAAAGTCGAACTTTGTAAAATATAGGCGCACTTACCCCACATTACCTTATTTTTATTTTTTGTCTTCTCGTAATTAATGGATATTTTACAGCAGAAATAAGTAACTTGATATCCAACTTGCTTTCCTATTAGGGTATAGGAAGATCATATTACCAATTGTCTATTTTTTGACAGGTCAGTATAGTCACATAAGCTATTTCCACTGTTTTATTTTGCTCATTACAGTGTAATAAACTAATTACTAAGAAATTAAACATCCCTACAATGATATTTTTTAATTAAACTGGAATGGCGTAGTAAAAAAATCATTTTGATAAAAATTTATGATGCCATTAAGAGGGTTTTACAAATGTTCTCATAAGAGATATGAGGCAGGTTCTTGTGATAGCACACGTGATTATCGTCAGTCGTGACTAATGGGAGGGAAAAATAATGTAACTAGAACTGTTCTTCTGAAGAGAAATTTTGACTTAAAGTAGAACCCCTTTAAGTAGAACTTTCCCAACAATGCAAAAGGTTCCAAATTATAGAAATTTTACATAAATTAATCAAAGGGCATTATTAGAAATTAGTAAATTGATTTTTAATATAACATATTAATATGTTATTCTAAATCCTAAATTCATTTTACTGAATGCAAGCAGTAAAATAAAGCTTATTTGTAATAATGAATAGATTTATAATTAAAGTAACAAGAGCCCTAAGAAAGGATGAGACAAGTGGGACAGAAAAACTGAATACAATAACAATATAGTATAACAACAATAGAAAATACTATTCAATATAAAAATACTCATAAGAAAATAATGATTATCGTATTTCAACAAAATTTACTTTTGTAAACGTTATTACCTGAAAAATATGGTATCTGATATCGTTGATCTGGACGATTGGTGGGTTACCCTCACACAATTTAGAACTGAGCATGCCCCTAAATCTTGGTGAAGATGTGACCAAAACAATCTTATGCGCATAAAATACTCTTCCTTCCACTCGAAATTGAACGTCAGAAAGCTCTGGATTGTTAACAAATTTAGGATCAATCCTGGCACCTCCATTCAAAGTTGAGTCCCTAATAGGTCTGATTGGTTCCCAACCATAACAAGTAGAGAAGATATCTGCCAAGAGAAGCGTTGTTCCTTCATTCTAAATAAATAAATAATTATACAATAAAAGTACATGATAGTAAGAGATAAAACAGAATATTTTAGAACTTTAAACTTTTTAATTGTACAGTTTACACAAACGTAACTATTAACCTTCGGTTTGTAAAGTGGAGGGGATAGTGGGCTGATAGTCTGCTTTCCTTAAATGCTTCTTCAAGTCTTATTTACTTCTCAATGAACTTTATGTTTTTTACCTGTTTATGTTTTCAACAGTTTAAATAAAAAATGCCAAATGTATGTAAGTATATTTATGCTTTTTGATTTATGCTGGATTTAAACTCTTGTATCTTAAAAATATTACTTTTATCATTGAAAAATCCAAGAGCTACATACTAATACACAGACCATTTTTAAGCAAAACTATGTATGCTTCAAAGTTATTAACCATTTTCTTGAAATGGATTTTTATTTAATAGATTAACTGCATTGATTAAAAGAGGATTCTCAACACTTAGTCCAGGCGAAATGTACATGAAAAAGAGTTGTTGAAATTGAAAAAGGTCGGGTAAAAGATTTGTTTTCTAACTTGTATATATTGAGTCCTGGGTAAATTGGGGAGAAAAAAATGTTCAAAAATTTCAAGATTTTAAGACAACAGAAAATTTTTTTAAACAATTTTTTGTTTGAAAATTCAAAAATACATAAGCAATACAAAGCTGCTATGCAAATAAAATCTTTTGCTAGGTGAAATCCTTAAATATTGTATACAACTGAGTGAATAAAAAGGATGCTAATAATATAAGACTAGTTAACACAAAAATTACCTTGCTGTATCGAAAAATATTAAACAGAAGAGGCAAACATTCATCAACAAATTGTGCTGAACAATCATCAGGCCAAACATGCAAGAAATCTTGAAGTAACTGGTCAATCATACTTTCAATATGTCCATGCGCGGTTGCTAAAGTTGACATCCAACAATGAAGACTCCAACTGACACCAAGATTTCTCAGGTCTAGTGTAATTTCTGTGAAATAACAAAAATGATAATAAAAAAAAAAAAAAATGTTAGAATTAAACAAACAGGGAAATATCCTAGAAAATTTCCCTTTACCAAAGAAGGAAAGGCATTAAAATTAAGAGAATATGTTCTATAATTTTTTAAACCTTACATAACATTATTTAATACTTCATAATGCGATACAATAGTAAAATGGAGTATCAATTATCAAAGTTTACCCTTAATTAATTTAATTTGGAAACCCTTGATTTCTATTGTTCTTATAAATAACTAACACATGCTTGAAGTATCAATTTGCAAAAGGGAAAAAGGACATTTTTACATTATTTAAAAATTGAGGAGTGAAAAAGTAACAAAAATAAGATAATCATTTGTGTCAACAAATACTAGATTCTCATAAAGACTGATTCTCTAAAGCAGCATACTCTAGGATTTACTAAGTTATATTAAAGTTGTATAAAACTAACCAAAACTCCTAATGCATCACATAAATAAATCTATTTTTACTCTGTTTTGTAATAAATCAATAAATAAAATAAATGTAATACACTTCTTTCAGCTATCCTTATTTGGCAGCGTTTGGCGAATACCGAGCATAAGAAACAGATGCTAGCTGAACACTAATTTCAGTGGATGGATTAATGGTTGTTTGGCTAGTGGGAATTTCTCAGTGCTTGTTATTTCCACAGTGTGGAGGTGTTTGTAACCACTTTAAACATAGGTCAACTTCAGCTTACCAGGTATGTAAATATGAAACCGGAATTTGCTAATAGAAAGCGCTAGCTGTAAATTTAGCTACCGTGAAGTCCCGCTGGGGCACCATTTTGTTTTGTTATCATCTGTGAAGGTGTTTCAACTCACAATTCAGTTGTCATACAACAGTGTATTTTGTGAAACAACAGTAAACATGTCGAATTTTGTGCCTGGAAACTACGATTTGCGGACAGCATTGATTTTTTGTTACCATTTAAAGAAAACAGTAGCAGAATCCCATAGAATGCTTGTTGAAGCTTACGGTGAGTATGCTCTTGGGAAATCACAGTATTTTGAGTGGTTCAAAAAATTTGAAGACAGTGAATTGCAAGCATTGTTGGATGAGGATGACACTCAAACCCAACAACAACTCGCAGATCAGTTAAGTATGACACGAGAGGCCATTTCCATTCGATTGAAAGCCATGGGGAAGGTTCAAAAGATTGGCAAATGGGTTCCACATGAATAGAACGAAAGGCAGTAGGAAAATCGCAAAACCATTTGCGAAATGTTGCTCGCCAGATACAAAAAAAAAAGCATTTCTTCGAATTGTGACGCGATGAAAAATGGATATATTTTGAAAATCCAAAACGTAAAAAATCATGGGTAACTCCAGGCGAACCATCGACATCGACTGCAGTGGTCTTCCACGTGTCTCGTTTTTGATGCCAAAATCACCACTTTTAAAGTTTTTGAACTACTCAAAATACTGTGATTTCCCAAGAGCATACTCACCGTAAGCTTCAACAAGCATTCTATGGGATTCTGCTACTGTTTTCTTTAAATGGTAACAAAAAATCAATGCTGTCCGCAAATCGTAGTTTCCAGGCACAAAATTCGACATGTTTACTGTTGTTTCACAAAATACACTGTTGTATGACAACTGAATTGTGAGTTGAAACACCTTCACAGATGATAACAAAACAAAATGGTGCCCCAGCGGGACTTCACGGTAGCTAAATTTACAGCTAGCGCTTTCTATTGGCAAATTCCGGTTTCATATTTACATACCTGGTACATCTATTCAAAATTCAAAAAACTAGTGAGCCCCATCACTAAAATACAAAACAAGTGATTCCCCCCATCCTCAGAAATCTCATATACCGATTAATAATAATAATTCACCATATGGAGATCATGAAAAAAAAAATTAATAAAAACAACCTAGCCTACTTTTTACAATTAACATAAAAACATTATCAGGAATTAGTTGATTATGTTTTTGCATTTAAAAATCAATAGTTGTAGCAAAATTTCGTATATCCTGCAAAACTACTTATATCACAATATAAAAAAAGTAAGTAAAGAGTTTTGCAGTTCACACCCTCAAATATATATTCATAATATAAATTACTGAATGGTTTGTTATTATGGATCCTATTCCTTTAACAAACTGTAAGTTTAAATAAGATTAAAGTATAAATATTCAATCACAATTTATAATACCAATAAATAATTACCTAAATGATTATTTTCAGTGCTATGGTACATTGCTTCCTGTAAGCATTTAATTTGTGCCTTACTTAATTTCAGAAGTTGAGAAGAATTGGATTCCCCAGGCTGTAATAATATAGATTACAATTTATAGAATAATGTTAAAAGAAAATTTAATATAATTAATGACAAACAAAATACAACCTGACGACCACCTGGCCTTCTTTCAGCAGTCAGTTGGTTGTTTCCTTCTGCTAGAATTTCTTCTAAAGACAAAACTTCTTTAGTGTTCGAGTTAAGAGGATGAGATAGTAACTTGTGAAGTACTGCTCTTTGTCCATGGGCAGCAGCAACAGCAAATGCACTAAAAGATTATGTTAAATCAATAGAGGAATTGAATATTGTAGAAATGACTATTTTTCACTTTAGCGTTAATTTTTAAAACGTGATATTCATAAACGTTTTTAACATTTTAAAACGTTCTTTAATAAGAATTATACATGAGCACCTGATTCTTGGCTATGCTTTATGACCACAACTTTTAAATGCTAAATTATTAAATCATCAATCATAAACCAACAAAGAATAAAAGAAATAGTATATTTTTCCTTGTTTTGCTTCTAATAATGAATTGTGGCAAAGAACTAATAGTGAAGTATATAACTTTTACTAAGATGTAGACATAATACTGATAATATTAAACAGACTCGATTGGGCAGGTCATTTCTCCAGAATTAATATTGCAATATCTACACAGCTGGTAACAGAACCTAAGAACGGGCATAGGCAGACTGACATTGTGATGCTCAGATTGAGTGGCAAATGATATCAGAAAAGTTGGAATAAATAACTGGATAGCAATAACTAATGAAAAAAACACTTGGCAATTGTTGCACGAGGAAACCAAGGCCCTTACTGGCAAATTTTTAATCTAACATTTTTATTTATTTTTACTATAATCCTATGTGAAAAAGTTCAAATCAAACAAAACAGATTTCATACATTTAATCGATTTATTTAATTAGTTCCTTGTACGAAGTAAAGGAAGTATTGTAATCGCGAAAATTTTCAGTTTTCAGATTTCAACGGAAATATCCATTTTGATCATCCCTGAATCCATTTTGACTAGTTTCGTCGTGGCGTCTGTACGTATCTCGCATAACTCAAAAACGGTTAGCCGTAGATAGTTAAAATTTTGTATTTAGGATTATTGTAAAATCTAGTTGTGAACCTCCCTTTTTGGTCACTGCTTGATCACAGAAAGTGGTACTTTACTTGAAGGTCATAATTGATTTCCATCAAAAATTATATTAAAATACTATGAAAAACTTCTCAAATTTAGTATTTATAACTTATATATTGATTTAAATAGCATACTAGATTTTCGTCTAAATTGGAAAACCAGAAGCGGTACTTTACTTGAAGGTCATATTAGACTTTCATCAAAAATTATATTAAAATATAATGTAAAACATCTCAAATTTGATAAATAGGACTTTTATATCGATATGAATGTATTTACTATATTTTGGTTAAAATTGGTGAGGCGAAAAGGGTACTTTACATGAAGGTCATAATAAGCTTACATCAAAAATTATATTTAAATTAAATATATAAATCATATGTTTTGGTAATAAAGGTTACAAACACAATTTGGTTTCCAATCCAATTAAACATTTTTATAACTTGTTTTAAGTGCTAAAATTGAGTGTAAAATACTGGTTTTCCTCCCCATTTGTTTGTGTGTATGTCAATAGATGGATGTCGGGACGCCGAGTGTCGTTTTTGAGATACTGTAATCTTCAGAAACTAATAACCAAATTCATGATCACTTTTTGAACCACCGATTTATAGTTTTATAGGCGTACAAGGAAGTCATGTGTTGTCCACATCAGATATTTTTTGTAATATTTTACTTAAAATGTGACTCTATAAAGAGATATCAAGAATTACCTATAACATCCTCTCTGAGCAGCACCAGAATATGACAGAGAATCTTTGTAAACTGTTGAGAAAAAAGGATGAGCACCATGGGATAAAAGCAGAGATACCATTTCCAAATTTCCAGATGCAGCAGCAACCTAAAGAAAGAATAAACAGCATCTTTTGTTAAATTAAAAAATAATAATATATTTTCCTAAATAATATATAATGATATTGGTTTATTATTTTCAATAATGAACCTTTGTAGTCAACCAAGGAAAACAAATATCCATCTGTTTCAAAATGGAGGTCGATTAGAGGATTTATATCGATTCTATTATAGATTCTTCCCAAAATCCTGTTAAGAGTGTATAAAGCACTGTTAAGCATGCGTGGTACAGATTTTTCATTTGAACACCAGAAATCAAAACTGTCCCAACAGAACTGTCACTGAGTATCAAAACAAAACAGTCAGAGAGTTTGGGCTAGGGAATCAGGAACATAAGCAAATGTTCCGTTTTTTTCCCACCCTAGATGAGAGGGAAACTTTTGAATATGAATTTTGCAATTAGATGTGGTATTTTGATATTTGAGTTAATATTGCTATAGGTAATATTTAATTATGTTTTTATGGAAATATCCTATTATGAATTTAAATAATGTGTTAACGCTAATCTGATAATACTGGTCGAATAATAACTATTTTTAGAAGTAAAATATTTTTAAAAGTTTAAATGGTCAACAGATACTTCCTATAATTTTACAAATTAATTGATTTCATAGACTAGGGTTTAAACCTTTGTATTTATATAAATAAATTACAAAGGTTTAAAAATGGCCAAACATCACAAAAAAAAAAAAAAAGCCAAAACACCACAATACTCTTTATAATATAACTTAATATCATTCGCCGAATGTTATTAGTGCAATACTTTTTTGGGACTGATAGTGGTTCTATTGTAATTTATCATTAATCAATTACAATTACAATACTATTATATCAAACTTGTGAAAAATTATAACAAAAAAAATCTGGTGCGGTGCGCGCATCACACAACTTTCCCTTACCGTCCTATAATAATTATCTTTTTAATACAAATTTAAAGAGTTCACATAAACACTGCTTCTAATAAGCTCAGCAGTATACAAATCTTCTCCCACTTAAGTACAATAAAAAAAAATTTTAAACAATTTTAGTACAACAATCCTATACACTACCTATATATTTTAACTTTGTCAAGTTGCAAATATATTTTAAAAGTTTCTGGTTTAGTTTCCATAGAAACATTTTCTTTCCACTAAATAATGTGAAAGTAGAAATTATTAAGTAAATTTTCGCTTTTCTATTCTTAAATTACTTTATTACAGAGCGTATTGTTTACAACAGATTGGCGGATTGGTGGGAGAAGGATCGGTCGCATCCGTCTCCTTTCAGATGCACTTGGTTATCCATCTAGGGTCTTGTAATCCTCATAAAATACACTGTATCTTTGCTAATATTGGACCGATTTTTTTGATTCTTTTATTATTATTTAGATAATTTAATTACCTTTCATACAATTATACAGATAATTTACATTAGAATGCATACCTTTTAAGCTATAAGCAAATAAAGTATTCTTTTAATCATAAATGTTTTCTCTGCAACTCTTTAGTGATTTACTAAATAAATGAAAAGTTAAAGGCCTTTATGAAGAATAATTTAGGCAAGTTTCATCAAAATCGTTATAGCCGTTTTCGAGAAAAATGTAAAAAAGTGTAAAATCCATGGTATAATAGCTATTTCCGGTTAGTCCAATGCGCTGTATTTTTGCTAATACTGGTCCGATTTTCCTGATTCTTTTTTTGTTTTTTAGGTAATTTAATTACCTTTCATACAATTCTATACATAATTTACCGTAAAATGCATACTTTTTAAGCTATGGGCAAATAAATTATTCTTTTCATCAAAACTTTTTTCCCTGCAATTCCTCGGTAATTTACTACATAAATGAAAAGCTAAAGGCCATTATGAAGAATAATTTAGGCAAGTTTCATCAAAATCGTTAGAGCCGTTTACGAGAAAATTGTAAAAAAGTGAAAAATCCATGATATAATTACCATTTCCGGTTAGTCCGATGCGCTGTATCTTTGCTAATACTAGTCCGATTTTGATGATTCTTTTATTATTTTTTAGATGATTTAATTACCTTTCATAAGAGACTATAGATAAATTACCGTAAAATGCATACTTTTTAAGCTATGCGCCAATAAAATATTCTTTTCATCATAACTTTTTTCCCTGCAATTCCTCGATGATTTACTTCAAAAATGAAAAGTTAAAAACCTTTATGAAGAATAATTTAGGCAAGTTTCATCAAAATCGTTAGAGCCGTTTTCGAGGAAATTGTAAATAAGTGTAATATCCATAATATAATAGCTCTTTCCGGTTAGTCTGATGCGCTGTATCTTTGCTAATACTGGTCCGATTTTGATGATTCTTTTATAGTTTTTTAGATAATTTAATTATTTTTCATACAAGTCTATAGATGATTTACCATAAATTGCACGCTTTTGAAGTTATGCGTAAATAAAATATTCTTTTCATCATAACTTTTTTCCCTGCAATTCCTCGGTGATATACCATATATATGAAAAGTTAAAGGTCTTTATGAAGAATAATTTAGGCAAGTTTAATCAAAATCATTAAAGCCGTTTTCGAGAAAATTGTAAAAATGTGTAAAATCGATTATATAAAGTGGCACTTCCGGTTAGTCGATTTTGACGAAAATGTTGCTGTAACATCGCATGCATATGCTAAGCTTAAATATGTAATTTCAGTATCGTACAGCTTTCCGTTTTTGAGCTAGACTGATCACATACACACAGACCATTTTGCGAGACTTGGTCATTTGGACTCAGGGGACCTTAAAACATGTATTTCCTTTGAAAACTCGAATTCGAAAATTTTCACGATCGCAATACTTCCCCTTACTATATACTTCGTATGTAGGTAAGGGAAAGTAAAAAATTGATGTATTGCAGTATTAGGTTTTGAAGATGCTGTAAGGACCCCGAAACGTTGAATACACTAATTAATGTGATTTAATAAATGAAATATTTATAGATATTTGGTAATTTGACTTACAATAAGATATCTGGACTATAGTGAAGGCTATGTAAATGAAGAGGATAAGGAGAAGTTTAAGATTTAATTCAGAGAAGATACTCCAACATCAAAACAAAACTAGTAAGAATATTTATAAGTATGCAATCCATTGTCACAAAACAGATCCCAATGTATTTTTTAAAACAGAAAGAAATAAAGTAAAAAACCACCATATAAGTATCTGTTCTTAACTTCAACTTTTAGACATGTTCAGCAATCATTCTTTGGATAGTAGTAGTAATAATAATTATTTCATTTATATGTTGCAAAGTAATAGACATTGAAATAAAACAGGGCAGTAAAACAATCAATAAATTTAATAAAAGCATAATTAAAGACAAACTAAAAATGAAATATTGACACAAAACGGTTACTTTAAACATTTAAGTTATTTGCATGAAAACATATTCATATTATCAAGATGAAAAAAAAATTATATGACTTACACAAAAACATATTTACATTACTTTCACGAAAACATATTTAAATTATTTAGATGAAAAACCATATAAATTGCTTACCTAAAAACATATTTACATTACTTACACAAAAACATATTTACACCAAAAAATATTTACATTACTAACACAAAAACATATTCATCTTTAACATGAAAAAATATTTTAATTACCTATGCGAAAACATATTCACATTATGTACATGAAGAAATATTTAAATTAATTACATGAAAAAAAATTTTAATTGCTCATACAAAAACATATTTAAAATATTTACAAGAAAAAAGTATTTACATTACTTCCACAAAAACATATTTACAAATTACTTACATGTGTTTCCAGAGCCCAATATAGCTTCTGTTGGCACTGACAATTCTTCTATTTATCTCAAAGGAATTATCATTTTCGCTGCTGACCATCGAGCCTAGGTATCTAACCTGGCCGACCTTCAGAAACTTGAAGGGCTCGAACTCTACAGATTCTTCAATGGGATCTGTTGCTTTAGTGCCACAAGGTCTTGCACTCATTAATTGTTAGACCCATCTCTTGACCAGCTCGCAACAGATCCAGAAAAGCTTTCTCTAGTGAACATTTCGATCTAGCAACAATATCCATGTCATCTGCATACGCTAATAAATGCACTTGCTAAGTGAATATTGTTCCACTCGTTTGGATGGCAGAAGCTCTTACAACCTTTACAAGGGCTAAGTTAAATGTATAAGAAGCTAAGCCAATGCATCTTTTTGCCTAAACCCTTTGTTCGAGGAGTACTCACTAGAAAGCTCAGTTTGAATTTTTTTGAGATCATTCATCGTCATCTTTACTAGCCTGATAACTTTGGATGGGATATATATTTATTATCAATAACATCAGTGAAAGAAAATTACTGTGGTATAGGCATGTCTTGAGAATGGATGAGATGTGTTGGCCCCTTCGAATACTTAAATATTGCCCTGAGAAGAGAACAAGACGTGGAAGACCTCGGAAGCAGTGGATAGAGGAAGTCAGAGAAGAAATGGCAGCTAGAGGTCTAATGGAGGAAGATTGTATAGACAGGAAATATTGGAGGGAAGATGTACTGAGGAATGGGATGTGAGATAATTGCAAAACCCGATAAATAAATAATATATATGAACATTTTTTAAATTAGTTACACAAAAACATATTCACATTATTTACCTAAAAAAATATTTAAATTGCTAACACAAAAACAAATATTTAATACATATACAGTGAAATAATTTGCAGCATTTTTATTATTATTATCAAGTGTTCTAAATACCTGAAGGGGTGTCATGGTAGATTTCTCTTCACTTAGCCTAGCCCCTCCTTCAACATGTGCTCCCCTTTCTAACAAAAGCTTAGCAATTGCAATATTACCCTGAAGGGCAGCATATGTAAGAGCAGTCCAGTGTTGATTTTCAGCCTGAACTGTTGGACAACCCTAAAAATAAACATAATGCCCAGCTGTAATAGACAGAAAAAAACAACCTTATCAGTTAAGTTAAACTATAACATTTTGCAAACAGTAAGCTTGCAAATTTTATTCTGTTCATACCTTTATAAGTATTATTCTAATGCTGAATGGTGAATCAGAATTGATTAAAAAAATGATTAAAAGTTAGTTAGTTAAAACTATCCAAAATTAATATTTCTCGTTTGTAAACCCTAATCAAGAAGGACCCAGTTATGGTTTGTGTTTGCTATTTACCAATTCAGTGTTTCAATTACTTTCTTTCTAGTCCCTCTGGCTGAATTGCTCTTTACAATAACCAGATAAATAGTGAAATTAATTCACTAGGCTAAGGAAAATGACGTCCCCATATCACATACATTAATTAACACATTGACTACCAACTATGAGATCATTGTTCGAAATTCGTATTAACCTTTTTTGCTTCCTTACTATATATACATATATATATATATATATATATATATATATATATATATATATATATATATATATATATATATATATAATACAACAAAAAACACTAAAACAAATTGTGTGTGTGTGTGTGTATGAGAATCACACTCACACTCACACACATGCACGCGCACACAAAAACACACACACTCACATTCACAAAATCACACACACACACACACACACACACAATTTGTTTTAGTGGTTTTGTTTTTTGGTTGCATTCTAGTTTATTTTGTTTTTTAAAGGTAAATTTTTCTTTTAGTAAGTTTAAATTTTTATTTTTGCGAGGTATTAATATTAAGTTTTAAATCTATATTGTAGCTTCTTTTGTTATTTAAAGGTTTACATTTTTTTAATTTAATTTTATTGATATGTTCTTTTTTTTTCATCCAATTATCCAATGTACGAGTATGCATGTGTATATATAAAGAGTTTTGACATCTCTGGTACAATGTTTCCTTACTCCTTCCCCCCAGCAATCCAGAAGTCACCGATTAAGATTCTGAGAAAGCAATCTCCTTTCATTAATTAATTTCTATGAAACTTATTCTGTTTACTTTTTAATTCACTAATTAAATTTTCTTAACTAAACTATTCATTTCTCAATAAGTATCAAGTCATCAACTTCACTGTTTTTCCCAGAAAATAATGATAATTAAGATGCTTGATCTGAATATGAGCATATTTGTGAATTTCATTTAAAAAAATTAATTAAAAAAAATATTATATTATTTTAACTGCAGTTCTTTTCAATGATAAGAAAGTTACAGAAATAACTATCAAGTGGAATTTTATTTAGTCACTTATTTTAAATTCTCTCTCACTTTAACTATCCGCAAATACAATGTCTGAAGAAGATATAAAGATTTAAGAATTAAGATTTAATTAAATCTTGAACATATATAAAAGAATAATTAGCTAATTAAGTAATGAATAACCGTATTAAAGAATACAAAGAAAAATAAATTAAATTATTAGAAAAATATACCTGTGACCCTTGAGGAGGAGTTTCTAGGTCTGGATCACATCCGAATTCCAACAGTATACGCACCATATTTTCATCATTATTAACACATGCCAACATCAAAGGACTAAGACCACTGTCACAGACGGTATTCAACTTAAAAAGGAAAATACTTTTTAAAAAATTGTTCTCGGAAAAGTTAATTATTTTTTATGCAACAATAACAAACCTTTGTAGTAGGAAGAAGCTGCAATGCATGAGGAACCATTTCTCTCACTCCTGAGCCAAGCATTCGAAATGCTAAAGCAATCTTAAGCCTTTTCACAGTTTCAGCTTCATCTCCAGACCTCCGAGAAAGGCTTTCATCACAACTTTAATAAAAGGATAAAAAGATTATTTAAAAAAAATAAAATAATAATCAGATATCAACAATTAATTTAAATTTAAAAAGCAAACTCTCTACTTGCTGGCAAACTGTTAAGAGAGAAATTTTTTAAATTGTATCAACTTGCTCAAAATAGTGTCGACCAAACAAATAAACTTATTGATTTTAAAACAATTTTAAAGATTTAAAAAAAAAAAAAAGTTCCACATTCCTCTGCAAAGAATAAATATGAAAATTCCAAGCACTGAACACAACTTTTTTTGAAATTGTGATTTATGTTCGTAGAGCAATTTTTGACTTCTTAAGAGTATTAATGGGAATCATAAATCTTCATTCATTAGAGTTTTATAAATGTCAATGTGATTCAGATGAGTTCTTGATGAGTCACAGTGTAATTAAATAACCATTAGTCTTTTTAGTACTTGAAAAATGACAAAAAAGGCATTCCATTCAGATGATAAAGAATGAAAGGTGAATATGGTGCAACATTTTGGCAGCAGTTAAGTAGATTGAAGGATATAAAAAAAAATAAGAAGAAACTGAAGTCATAATTTAGATATGATAATGGGAAGCTTATATGATATTTAATATAGAATAGCTATGGAATACAAATTAAAATTTGATTTTCTGATAAAGCCTTCCGCCTGTGAAAAGTGAAAAAAAAGAAAGTATTTTTTATGTTTTAGAAATAAGTTTTTTTTGTTTCAGAAATGATTTTTTTAACCACATAAGAGTACGATTTTTTCAAAATCACGCCTTATTGCACTTCTACAACATACCAAAGTGGAGCCACCATTAAAAATTGGAGCTTTTTAGGCTTTGTCGTTTTTGAGAAACAGTGATTAACAAATCAGTGAGTGAGTAGTATATTTCTATTATAATGATAATTTAATTACCTTTTAAATGAGCATCTGTGTGTGTATGTAAAATGCATAGTTTTTGAATTATTTAAGAAATAAATAAATAAAAATTGATCGGGTTTCAATAGCAACCTGTGCTGAAAACATGGATACAATGCCCAATATGCTTTAATAAATTGTTTTTATATATCTAGTATTTTAGTTGATACTGCCTCGGTTTAGATAATTTTGTTTTTGTTTTGTAGAGAATTTAATTATCTTTCAAATGAGTACCTACAGTCTACCAGGAAATGTATAGTTTTCAAGTCATTCGAAAAACTAATTTTTTAAGCTTTAGAAATAACTTTTTTTCAACAACTTAATAGGTTGTTACAAAAGTCCTTGGGCATTAGTAGTACAGCTTTATTTCAGATTATATATTTTAAACATTATTGAATACTACTCTTCAAAGTAAAGTCCATTGTTGTTTTCAACTACTTTCACCCATCTTTCTGCCAGGAATGGGATTTGATGCCGGTACAACTCCTTTGGTTTTGAGGCAAAGAACTATTCACATCTAATTTTTATGTCCTCATAATTATCAAAGACCCGACCTTTTAAAAAATGAGCCATTGATCTAAACAAACTATAATCTGATGTACAATATCAGGACTATACGCAGGATGAGGCAAAATGTTTATTCCTTGTACTTCCGATAATTTTTCCTTGGTCAAACGAGAATGATGTGCAGGGGCATTGTCGTGTTGCAAAATGGCTTGGTTCTTGTTGATTAAAGCGGGGTACTTTGCACTTAAAACTGCATAAACTCTGTCTAGCTGCTCACAATAAAGATTTGAGTCCTCCGATTTTTTTCTTCTGACATTGCATGTGCGTTTTAAAAATGTAAATGACCCCATAAAGCAAAGTCAAGTCCCAAGGAATTAAAAGAATTAGTCAAAGTAAACATTGACATAAATAGTAGGAACAAAAACATTCTTATAGGATAATTATTAGAGTTGGAATTAAGGGTTGTGTTCATGCACAAGGACTTTTGTAACAACCTAGTATATTATGATTTTTTTCAAATACAGACTTATTGCACATCTAGTGCATAAGGAGATTCAAAATTTCAGCTTCATAGGCAATGCCGTTTTTGAGATACAGTGATGACTATATAAATGGTAACTTGCGTTAATAGATATAGATTTAAAAAAAATACAATTACAGTAAAACTTCGTTATAACACTACCGTTTATAACAATGTTCTGGTTATAATGCTATTTTTTCTCGATCCCAGCCCCATTTGGTGGTCTTCCTATGAAACTTTATTCGTCATAGCAATCCGATTTTCCGGTTATGACACTCCAAATTTTTTCTTTAAAATTTTTTTGCATTTACAACGTTTTGTTTAGTAAATCTGAGATGGATTTACTTGAAATTTTGAATTTTATTTAATTCTACGAATGTAATTCTTAGGAACATTCAGTTTTTGTTCGGAATGAAATACTTACCCTGGTTGCCTAACTGGTGCATCTACACCTGGAAGTAAAAGTCGAGCAGCTTGCATGATATCATCCTGGTCAATAATAACTGAATGACGATACTGAGCATGTGCTGAAGCAACCCGCACCCATTCCAAGAGGGGTGGTAATACTACATATGCTCTTTCATAAACTAACTCTTGGACAGATCCACAATGCTCCAGCTGTAAATAAGCCAAACACAAACTGGTGAGTAATTTGCTATAAAGAGCAGGAATATTTAACTGATTAAAATAACAATGTTAATACCTGTGAACAGCGCATGAAATAAAAAAGTGCTTGGATGGCTTGATATGAAAAATGTGGTCTCGCCCCAAGTACAGTTGATGAAGCCCTCAAAAGATCGGCTAATTCAGATACAGATGCAACACATGTGGTAAGGAGACTGTGATCTCTTTTAGAAGAACTGCATGTAGTATCTGTAGAAACAGAACTGACTGATGCCCATCGGGGAAGGGCAAGGGTACCTATTAAATTTAACTGCATTTAAAAAAGATTATGACTAATTTTAACATTTAACTATGTATAGAATTTTTGATAAAATCAATAAGTTTCTTAAAGAAAACAAACCTTAAATTTGAAATTGTATTAATTTAATCGGAGCTACGGAGGAGCGGGGTAGCTCAGTGGGTAAGGCACTGCGCTACTAATCTCAAGGTCCCGGGTTCGAGACCGGCTGTGGCAGATAATTATTTATTCTGTATTCAGCCTGATCGACCCTGTGGGATCGGGAGACCCTCCTGGGGCTCACCCAGCCTCTATAAAGTGGGCACCCTTAATTAGGGAAAAACCTGGCGGTTAAGCGTGATCTTAGCCAAATCACCTCCTTGAACAACCGTTGGCCTAGAAACAGTACGATGCTTACCCCAAGTACTGAACCAAAGACCCTCATCGGGTTATAGTGGTACAGGTTTTTTTTTTATTAATTTAATCATTTTTTACATTCATAATTATCTGGGGATGTATAAATTATTCTTCAATTAAAAGAGGAAATAAGAAATGCTCAAGCAGGCAGAGTATGAATATATTTTAGTATTGGGTACATGTTTTTTCCAATCAACAATTAGTCAATAAGGCAAGCTGCACTTACTGGCAAGCGTAATGCAGACTATCAATAACAAGGCAACACTTGGCTTTAAATAGTTTAATAAATTATCAAAAACTAATAGCGAGTAGGTTTTCTGAATAATAATTTGAGCTAATAAATGTTTAAATTATAAGCCCATTGGCTTCCAAAATGCTGTCAGGCTTTTACAAAAGAATAATTTTGGTACCGACAGATGGTGGTTAGGGTGCAGTCAAAACTAAAACACATAATAAACGAATACTTACTGTTTAATGTAAACCGAATAAATTACATAATAATTTCTTTAATAAATATTTTTAAACAGTTAAAATTTTAACTTTAGTTTTGACTGCACCCTAACCGATAGGGAGGGGGGTAGCTCAGTGGGTAAGGCACTGCGCACTAATCTCAAGGTCCCGGGTTCGAGACCGGCTGAGGCAAATAATTATTTATTCTGTATTCAGCCGTGGATCGACCCTGTGGGATCGGGAGACCCTCCTGGGGCTCATCCAGCCTCTATAAAGTGGGTACCCTTAATTGGGGGAAAAATCTGGCGGTTGAGTGTGATCTTGGCCGAATCACCTCTTTGCACAACTGTTGGCCTAGAAACAGTACGGCCCTTACCCCAAGTACTGAACCCAAGACCCTCATCGGGTTGTAGTGGTACAGGTTTAAAATTTTAAAATATTGCAAGTATAACACATTCCTTTGAGACCATCTGAATACAGAGTGAAAAGAGGCAAAGTAAAGCAAATAATTCATAATAATGAACCAAATATAAACATTTTACAGATTATTTTATTACAGAATGGTGTTTTACCTGATGCTGTTCTCCCAGTGTTAAGATGTGCATATGGTTGGAGAAGACCCCATAAATCACTGTTATTAGCAATTGCATGCTCAAACATTGAAGCAGTAAGAACAGTTTCAGGTTTTGAAGGTAGGCACTGAAGAATAATTTCTTCAAGTAGATTTTCTAACCCAGCAGCAAGATATACAGCAGCATATCTAATTTATAGCGCAACAATTAGATAAAAAAATACTATGATAATAAAATAAAATGTCTAGAATGAACCATTTAGCTATGTCCACATTGTTCAACTTTCAATTTGCTATAGAATATACTGTTCAACTTTCAACTTGCTATAGAATATAACTATGGAATGACCTACGGGAATGGGAACGTGAGGCATACCTCTTCATCTGTAAAATTCCACGAATTCGATAGTGCATGCATTATTGCAAGTGCGTGCAACACTTTTGGATTTTCTTGCCTCATTCATTTTCATGTATGTCGTCTCTTTTCTATTCTGCAGAATATCGCAGTCTTCCAAAGAAATTTTTAATTTGTGTAAAAAAAAAAATAATAATCATAATAATGTAAATTGATCATAATTTCATTCATTAAAAAATATTGTTTTGAAACAACAAATCAATCACTTTATTACTCAATACTTTGTTTCAAGTGAGAAATATCAAGTAATTTACATAGTTGAGTTACTTATTTTTTATATTCAATAATTAAATATCATTTCATTTTCTATATGAAAAACCGTATTGAAAGTAAGAAATATTGAAGCATTTATTTATTTAAGCACTATAATTATTATAATAAATATTTAATTATTTGAAAAACAAAATTAATAACTCAACTTCAATGTGATTTTACTTCAAAATAATATATTTCAAGTTATTTTAATTTAATCAAATTATTTTTTAAAACAAGATAAGGAAAGGAAAGCTAAACATTGTGGACATAGCTTATAAGTTACATCTTCCACGAGTCTCTCCCCTCTATCCTAATAAGTACTTTATAACATTAAATTTACAGAATACTGACAGAAGTTGACAGTATATTGTTTTTCTACACAATATTCACATTGATAGGTTCATTAAAATAATAGAAAAACTGGATATAAGACGTATACATTCATGAATTAAGAGCAGATCATTAATAATGGATAATTAAAACATTAAAAAAAAATTAATTTGATAAATGCCGAATGATGATCTTATTAATAATAATTGATACATACTCATGAACAAATTTTCCCAATCGTACATCCACCATCCATCGATGAAACCTGCCTACAGAAAGATGAAGACCTGCCCTTTGTGATTTACTTTGTTTCAGTTGATCACCAGATACAGCAAACATTGCTCCCGATCTCAAACATGCCTGATAAGCAAGTATTAATTAACACAAATAATTTAATTAAATACTAATAGTCATATATAATGAAATAATATAAACTACATAGTATTTTATTGCTCACATTACCTTTTAACTGCATCCAAAACTAAGGGGGCTTGAACAAGGAAAAGCAATGCAAAGACACATTATAAACACTTTTATTTAAAAAGGTTTGAGTAGTAGAGGTTATTTTTTGAACATTTTGAGTTATTGAGGCAATATGTTTAATCAAGATACAGGTGCTTAAATGAAGAGAATTTGAGATATGGAGGGAAAGCTTGAATATGCAGTATGCATAGCATAAGAACAAGGAAACTTCAGGAGCTTATTCTGCACCTCAAGGGCAACGAAAAAATTCATATGAAATATGGTCCGATTCTCCACAGAAAGTCAGAAAATTTAAAGTTTGTGTTATTTAGGAAATGACATTTTATAAATAGCATTTTTTGTTGAATAGGAAATGATCACACAAAAACTATTTAAGGTAATTAAGTTTCAATTGCACCATTATAAAGTAGACAAAATTCCTTATAAGAAATATTGTTTCGCTTAACTGAATCCATTGTATGGAGGATTTAAAGGAGATCAACAGCGAAAAGTTTTTTTTTATTTTTAAAATCGCACTTTACTTGTGAATATTTTTCTCAGCTAATTGCTGGACTACAGTTTGCTATCCCACTTTCAGGAAAACTCCTTTTATTAAGTTTTTATTTCGTATAAATTAAGTTCAGGTTTCTTTTATGATTGGTCTAAAATTGGCACCTGATTCGCCAAATATATGATATATTTGAAAGTAAAATTGATTAAATTTACTTTATTTCTAGTCAAAAAAACACGGAAATACAGAATAGAAAGCTTTTTTATGAAATAAAACCGAAAAAATATCTGTTAATTAACCAAAACAATTCTTAAATATGAGATAAACCTGAAGAAAATAATTTTACCACAGCACTAACAATAAAAAAAATACTTTGAATAAAAATAGGCTTATCAAAATAAATTTGAAAAAAGACCAGTGAGGATACTAGATGCTCTTGCCCTCATTAAAATTAACCCTTATTTTTCTCTTCTAGTGAATAAAAGTCAAGATATGATTTTTATAATTGGCATCTGAAAATAAAAATCATATAACTACGTTTATATTTGACCTTGAAATATAAAAAGTCATGATTTGATTTTTACTTCCTTGTACGAAGTTCGTATCTTGCATAGCTCAAAAACGGTTAGCCGTAGAAAGTTGAAATTTTGTATTTAGGATTGTTGTAAAATCTAGTTGTCAACCTCCCTTTTTGGTCCCTGCTTGATCACCGGAAATAGTACTTTACTTGAAGGTCATAATTGATTTCCATCAAAAATTATATTAAAATAGAATGTAAAACATCTCAAATTTGGTAAATAGGACTTTTATATCGATATGAATGTACAATATTTATTAGATTTTTGGTTAAAATTGATGAACCGAAAAGCGGACTTTACTTGAAGGTCATAATAAACTTACATCAAAAATTATATTAAAATTAAATACAGAAATCATATGTTTCGATAATAAAAGTTACAAACGCAATTTGGTTTCCAATCCAATTAAATATTTTTCTTACTTGTTTTAAGCGTTAAAATTGAGTGTAAAATATTGGTTTTCCTCCCCATTTGTGAGATGAACAAGTCTGCAGCAGGAGAATAAGATATAAGTTGAGTGGTTTTTCTGCTTAAAATGTCGAAACTGTCGATTTCCAATGCTAGAATAAACATAGATAGTTTTGATGTTGTCTGGGAACATGAAGAAATCTGTTAGGAACTTGTTACCTACTGAAAGAAAACGGCATATAATAACAGAATGAGATCTCCAGAAACAAGAGTATGTCTGTCTGTCTCTGTCTCTATCTCTCTCTCTCTGTCAATAGGTGGATGTCGTGACGCCGAGTGTCGTTTTTAAGATTTTGCGATCTTTGGAAACTAGTAACCAAATTGAGGATCTTTTTGAGCCACTGATTTATAGTTTAATAGACGTACAAGGAAGTCATGTGTTGTCCAAATCAGATATTTATATTTTAAATACAAATAAAAATATCTGATGTGGACAATACATGACTTCCTTATACGCCTATTAAACTATAAATCGATGGCTCAAAAAGTGATCCTGAATTTGGTTACTAGATTCCGAAGATTGCAGTATCTCAAAAAAGACACTCGGCGTCGCGACATTCATCTATTGACACACTCACACATACACAAGCTCTTGTTTCTGGAGGTCTCCGTTATTAAATTAAGTTTTTTTTCCAACAGATTTCTTTGTGTTCCATGACAACATTAGAGCAGTCAAAGCAACTAGATGAAGCGTTGGAAATCGGCAGTTTCGATATTGTAGGCGGAAGAACTCACTTAACTTATATCTTATTCTCTCTCCTACAGCAGACTTGATCATCTCATAAATGGGGAGGAAAACAAGTATATTACACTCAATTTTAAAACTTAAAACAAGTTATAAAAATATTTAATTAGAGTGGAAAAAAAGATCGCGTTTATAACCTTTATTACCAAACCATATGATCACTGTATTTAATTTTAATATAATTTTGGATATAAGTTTATAATGACCTTCAAGTAAAGTACTCTTTTCAGCTTACCAATTTCTAGTAAATACTCTCATATTGATACAAAGTACCACTTCCAGTAATTATGTAGTGACCAAAAAGAGAGGTTCATAACTAGATTTTACGATCATCCCAAATACAAAATTTTAACTTTCTACAGCTACCTGTTTTTGAATTATGCATGATACGAACGTACGTACAGAAGCCACGACAAAACTAGTCAAAATGGATATTTCCGTAGAAATCTGAGAAACCGAAAATTTTCGTTAATACAATACTTCCTTTACTGCTTACAAGGAAGTAAAAATCAATGTTAAAATTGTATTATTTAACTATGAATATTAAGATTATTAAAATAGTTTTGATATTGGGATCCATTATTAGGTTATCAAAGATGCTGAGTATGAAAAAGTTTTGATTTTAAAATAATGCCCTCACGTATCGATTTATTTTAACATTTCTGATTTCCTTGATATTGAGGTCCACTATTAGGTTATCAAAGGTGCTGAGTATGAAAAAAGTATCAATTTTAAAATAGCGCGATCATGTATCGATTTATTTTAACATTTCGGATTTCATTGATTTTGAGATCAATTATTAGGTTATTGAAGGTACTAAGTATGAATTTCTTGATATTGAGGTCCATTATTAGGTTATCGAAGATGCTGAGTAAGAAAAAGTTTCGATTTTCAAATAATGCCCTCACGTAACGATTTATTTTAACATATCAGATTTGCTTGATATTGAGGTCCATTGTCAGACTATCGAAGGTTCAGATTATCAATTTCTTGATTTTGAGGCCCATTATTATATTATTGAAGGAGCTGAATATGAAAAAAGTTTTGATTTTAAAATCGCACGATGAAGTAAGGATTCATTTTAACATTTCCGATTTCTTTACATTGAGGTCCATTATTAGGTTATCGAAGATGCTGATAATGAAAAAAGTATTTTGATTTTAAAATCGTTCGCTCACTTATCAATATATTTAAACATTTTGGATTTCATTGATATTGAAGTCAATTATTAGGCTATCAAAGGTGCTGATTTTGAAAAAAACTATTGATTTTAATATCGCATGCTGAAGTAAGGATTTATTTTAACATTTCAGATTTATTTACACTGAGGTCCGTTATTAGGTTATCGAAGATGCTGATAATGAAAACACTATCGATTTAATTTAAATTTTTCAATTTCTTATATATTTAATTCGATTATTACTATTAAAATTCCATATGCTATTATTATTATAATGTTAGTAATATATGATCTACTATATATTATATGATATGATAAGGGGGTGGGGTCAAAGACTAAGAAACTAATATGTATGACGTTTATCAGATATTATAATAATAATAACATATGGAATTTTAATAATAATAATCGAATTACATATATAAAAAATCATAAAATTTAAATTAAATCGACAGTTTTTTCATTATCAGTATCTTCGATAACCTAATAATGGACCTCAATGTAAAGAAATCGGAAAGGTCTGAAGTAAGGATTTATTTTAACATTTCAGATTTCTGCGGTCAAAGACTAAGAAACTAATAAGTATGACTTATTTATTTATGCCAACATTTTGTTCTAAGTGTTAGGCCATCATCAGGGCTAAAAGAAAAACAAAATAACAACATTGAAAACAACAGAGGCAGTATCAGTAACAGTAAAGAAATTATAAAAATCAGAAATGACAAGCAAGATAAAATATATAAAGTATAAAGAGATGCCAATATAATTGTAAATATCTGATGTGGACAATACTTGACTTTCTTGTACGCCTATTAAACTATAAATCACTGGCTGAAAAAGTAATCCTGAATTTGGTTGCTAGTTTCCGAAGATTGCAGAATCTCAAAAATGATACTCGGCATCGCGACATCCATCTATTGACACATACGCACGCACGCACGCACGGAAGCACGCACGCACGCACGCACGCACGCACGCACGCACGCACGCACACACACACACACACACACACACACACACACACACACACACACACACACACACACACACACACTTGTTTCTGAAGGTCTCATGATGAGATTTCTTCGTGTTCCGTGACAACATTTAAACTGTTAATATCACTAGATAAAGCATTGGAAATCGACAGTTTCGACATTTTAAGCGAAAAACACACAACTTATATCGTATTCTCCTGCTGCAGACTTGTTCATCTCACAAATGGGGTGGAAAACCAGTATTTTACAATCAATCTTAACACTTAAAGCAAGTAATAAAATTATTTAATTAGAGTGGAAAAAAAATTGCGTTTATAACCTTTATCACCGAAACATATGATCTCTGTAATAAATTTCAATATACCTTTTGATGTAAGTTTCTTATGACCTTCAAGTAAAGTACCTCTTTCGGATCTTCAATTTCAGCCAAAATCTATTAAATTACTTATATTCATATGAGAGTCTAATTTACCAAATTTGAGATGTTTTACATTATTTTTAATATACTTTTTGATGAAAGTCTAATATGACCTTCAAGTAAACTACAACTTACGGTTTGCCAATGTTTACCAAAACTTATTATGTCGCTTATATTAATATGTGAATCTTAAATACCAAATTTGAGAAGTTTTGTAAAATATTTTAATATATTTGATGAAAGTCTAATATGACCTTCAAGTAAACTACAACTTCCGGTTTGCCAATGTTTACCAAAACTTATTATGTTTATATTAATATGTGAGCCTTAAATACCAAATTTGAGAAGTTTTGTATAATATTTTGATATCATTTTTAATGAAAATCAGTAATGACCTTCAAGTAAAGTACCACTTCCAGGAATCATGCAGTGACCAAAAAGGGAGGTTCACAACTAGATTATATAATAATCCTAAATACAAAATTTTAACTTTCTACGGCTAACAGTTTTTGAGTTATGCGAGATATGTACGAACGTACGTACGTACAGACGTCACGACGAAACTAGTCAAAATGGAATCAGGGATGGTCAAAATGGATATTTCCGTTGAAAACTGAAAACCGAAAATTTTCGCGATTACAATAATACCTTTACTGCATACAAGGAAGTAAAAAATGAAAAATTAAAGTAAAGTGAAAGTAGTGAAGGAAAGATTATGAATTACATGAAACAATAAAGTACATTATACATGATATAATAAAATATATGAACACTATTAATTGAAATGACTACTAGTATTTCCTATTTTTTTTTTCGGTCAAGTTTTTTTTAATTTCATAAAGAAGCTTTTTATTATGTGTTTTCACGTTGTTTCATTGACTAGAATCAAAGGGAATTTAATAAATTTTAATCTTAAAGCACTTCTTTGTCGGGGAAATCTGAACTCCACACCACTCTTTTTGTCAAATCAGGTGCCAATTCTAGACTAATTACAAAAGAACCTCAACTTCACTTATACAAAATAAAAGCTTAATAAAGAGAGTTTTCCTGAAGATGGGATATCTGTAGCTCAGCAAATAGGCTGAGAAAAACATTCACAAGTATCAGTTCATCCCATAAGTAATGTCGATTTTTAAAAATCTGTCTGTTCATGTTGATATTACTAATAGCATTACGTACTCTTCTATTTATCATGTTTTTGTTAGAAAAAATTAGTTAGTTCGTGCTGAAATTTCAATTAAAACGGATCTTTCAAAAACCACTTATGCCATGGGAATTCGATAAAGGAGAAAATGCTGCCTCAACTTATCGGACACTTGCAGAAATATATGGAGAAAACATCTTTGGTGAAAGGCAAGTGCAGAGGTGATTTGAAAAGTTTCGAGTGGGAAGCCACAAACTTGAAGACGAGCCTCGGACAGGTCGACCAGTAGACTGCTACAGTTTAGCCTATAGGCAACTGTTGATAAAAATTCTGTTGTAACAGTTGAAAAATTAGCAGAAAAACTTGGATCGACACGTTCTACTGTCCACCGTCATTTGTCATCAGATCTGTTTTAATTGAAATTTCAGCACAGACTAACTAACATTCTCCAACAAAAACATGATAAATATAAGCTATGTAATGCTATAATAAACAAAATATGTAAACACAATTCAATTGTAAAGGAGGGATTAGTAATATCAACACAAACAGACAGATTTTTAAAAACCGACATTACTTATGGGATGACCTGATAAATTGTGATTTTAAAAATAAAATAAAACTTTTCACTATTGGTTCCCCCGAAATCCTGCGTACAATTGATTTAGTTAAGTCAAAATATATCTTTAAAGGGAATTTTGTCTACTTTACAATGGTGCAATTGGAACTTAATAGTTTTTGAGTGATTGCTTCCTATTTAACAAAAACTGCAACTTATCTAAAATAACACAAAACTTAAATTTCCTGCTTTTCTGTGGGGAATCGGACGATAGTTCACAAGAACTTTTTTGTTGTTCTTGAGGACCAAAATCAGTCCCTGAAGTTTCCTGGTTCTTATGCTGTATACCCCGTATTTTAATATGACAGCATGATTCATAGGTATGATATTGTTTTTAAATATAATGATTTTAAAAAATCGTCTTAAATGTAGAAACATAGATTTACATTCAATACCCTAAAAACCAATCTATAAATACTGAAGAGCTACCTGTAACTTAAAGGAAATGACTTAAATGACCAAGTATGTTTTGGAACCTTTAGTTAGCCAAGAAAATTTGAAGTAAAATTTCTATTAAAATAACTTTTGAGTTATCCTCATATATTTTTATAAATTAACAAATAGAAAATATCTAGTAAATAAATGACTAATTTTTATAATAAAATATTACCTTTATACATGAATCTGCCAAAACAGGACTTAAAATGATTCTCAAAGCAGAAGCTATCTGAAAAGAAATAGATATATATATATCTTAATGAAATTTAAATGCTGATAATGTTTTCATTAATATCTTAGAGTAGGCTTACATTGGAGCTGTGATACTCAAAAAGAGTATAACTTCAAAAAACTAACAATGAAATGAAGTGGAAGTGATTTTATTGGAGGTGCACTTTAGTGATGCTAGATTTGCTAAGGATCAGATTATGTTTATATGCTTAATGATTACCCTTAAATTAAAAAAAAAATACTTCCTACAAATATAAGAGAACCAGAGATTTTTGTAAAAATTTTGGAGTTTTATTAGATAGCTCTTGGAGGATCAGAATTATCATGCCAATAATGAAACTAGATTAATCCGGCAATCTAGCAAAGCCTTTAAAACGTTTGCCATGAAGGAGAGAAATATACTTGGGTATGATTTTGGAAGAAATTAATCAAAATAAAGTGTTGTAATTTTATTTTGATAGTGATTTAAACATTTTTAGAGTGGTTTCATTTTGAAAGGAAAATATCACTTTTGAAAAAATTGAAAATCCACCTAAAGTAATACATTTTAGTTAACTTTAATGTCTCATCTTAGTTAGATGCTAATATTAATGGATTCAATTTTAGTATAAAGTTTATACTGGGGCAATAAGAGAAGGTGGAGCTCACTACCTAAGAAGGAACAAAGATAATCTTCGATACTTCCTCAATATTTCGTTCAATTCAATATTTCATTTCATTCTCTTCCTATCTTGCCTGTTGGAAATATGGATTTCAACAATGGTAACAAATAATATATATGGAAATAATATGCAAATGATAATTTAGCAGATAAATATATTTATCGACTTATGAAATTTTTATAAAAGTCTTTCTATAGTTGGTCTTCACTACATTGTTCTGTATTATTCCTTAATTCAATTCAGTTCAATCCATCAAATGGCTGAGACATATAATCAGACTTTCTTATTTCTCATGCATTTTTTATATTATGCAGATATATATTTTAGGAATACAGTATGATTTTTTCAAATGGCTATTCGAATTAAAAAATAAATATAATTGTTAGTTCAATATATTTAATAAACTAACAATTAACTAATAAAAACATATTTCCCTTTCAAAAGTTCAAATTATTTTATTTAATTCAAAATCGTATTACAGTGGTTGGAATCATAACTATCTGTGGAACACAACTTGAAAAATGAAAAATGAAAATGAAACATGAAAAATGAGAAAAATAAATTTACTTCATGCTTTCCACACATTGCAAGTGGTTTGGACAGCCTCTGTGCTTCACGACCAATCCTAACAAGTGCCCTCTGAAGTAGGTATGAAAGCCTTGGAACTGTTTCCATTGCAACCCACTCCATGCTACACCGTACCCTACCACTCTGTAAAACTTTCAGCACATCATGATTTGACCAGGGTAGTTGCTGAAGCTCAACCAACCTAGAGGTAAATACAATCAAGAAATAAATTATTTTTCTAATAACTTATTAATTTAAATTTAAAAATGAAAAATAAATTATTCTACAAACCTATTATGGCTATCAACCCAAACAAATTCATCTGCAGATGTTACATTAGTGTTGATAGTTTCGAGAGAAGAATGCCTGATCAACCTCCTAACTACTGGTTCGCTTCCCTCACTCCCACTCAAGCTTGAATAGGTTGAAGTAGAATTTGATGTGTGAGATCTCATTGTCAGCTGTTGAATAGCCAACTTTATGTCTTCTATACCCGAACCACATGGAACCAACTAAACAATGCCAACCATAATAATTAAATATATATCACATTTTAATATAAATAATAATAATAAAAAGCAATAATAATAATCATAATGCATAGTATAATAATTCATTAATGTAAGTGTATAAATAATAATACACAGAAAATATAAATAATAGTACCAGTATTACTCAATATTAGATTTACTTAATTCAAATTCCATATTTATTATTAAATAAAGAAAGTTATTATATATATATATATATATATATATATATATATATATATATATATATATATATATATATTTTTTTTTAACATTATGCTGAATTTTATAGATTAGTTCAGGGGTTCCCAAACTTTATGTCACTGCGTACCACTTCAACTTTCATACCCATGCCCATCTTATGATCTTATTTGACCCATATTTGATCTTATGATATTAGTAGTAAAAATGTTCTTATCAACAGAAAGAAGTGTTTGAATTACAGATTATTATTAGAATATCATACAATTGGATGGAACAACAACCATAAATTACAATTACAAACATTTAAATAGATATAATACCATTCATATTGATGTAGTTAAAGCCATAAATGCTTACCAATATTTTTCTTTACTGTTTAAAATTACCTTTGCAGGGGTGGCTCTATGACGGCTTCTATTTTGAACATTCTTTCTGGTAGATCTACTTTGTCCAGACATTACATTAGCAGAGAGTCTAAAAAACAAGAGAAACATTAAATATCTAGAAAATATAGAAATATTTCACTTCTTTTAAAAAGTAGATGATCAAAACCTTTCATCTTCTGGTACTGAATTGAGTGGAGGTCTATAATGCTGATGCCTATCCGCTGTAGGAGAAGAGCTGATGTGCCCATCAGACATTGATGCATGGCCTGAAGTTCTGTTATCGTCTGATGAGCTTCCGTTAGAATCTGCTCGCCTCTATAAATAATTTTTTTTAAATAACAAAAATTTCAAATTTCCTGACCACTTCACCTTACAGTATAGCTGTTGATCAAAAATTATTACTACTTTATTTACTGCAATCAATATAATACATATTGTAACATTGTAAGACAGAAATTCATAGCACTAATTAAACAGTATGTTAATGCTACAGCATGAGGCTCCTCAGTTATTTAAGATATAATAAAAGTTAGTAACAAATTTTAATTTTCTTAAAATTTCGATTGGTATAAAATGCATCAATACCACAGTTAAATAGTTTTATATGAAACTAAAATAAGTATTAATTTTGATATATGACAGCAACAAAGTGATAAAGTAACACAACAGGTAGCCAACTTCTACCTTTCAAATGAATACAATAAAGATTTTTTTTTTCTTTTTATAAATTTGAATTTACCTAATTAATTTAACTTTCAAGTTTGTTAACTATTGCTATTCCGGTAAATTTATTTTATTATTAAACTAGAGAAAAAAATACCATTTATCTTTCTTACAATTTCGTTAGTTTTTAAAAGATTTATTATTGATTTTTTTTTATTTAACAGCATGATGTTGCTTATGTTTGTATATAATTAATAATTAAACTGAGATTTGGGGGTTTTTATTTTATCATGAAATTTTGGATGGTTTGAACCAATTGGTCTATAAAGTCTTGTCTGAATGTTTAGGCCTTAGGACTGCATTTAGTTTTAGTTTAAGTATAAAAAATAAACAATCTTTTATGTGTTAAAACAAGTAAGCTAAGTTTAATTTACTACAGCAACAAATTGTAATGAAGAGCAGCATATTTGTTAATTTATAAAGAGAAAATAATCAAAGATTTTATCATTGACAAAATAAATTTTTAATATGTTAGGTCACCTGTAAAATCCGAAGTTCATTGACATTGATGTGATAATGTGGAAGAGTTGATACTGCACCAGGCCTAGCATCACTTTCTTCACTACGTGGAGACTCTTTGCACGATGAAGGGCTTTGTCCAACAGCTTGACTACTACCTCCACTTACCTTTAAAGATATTATTAAAAAAAAACAAAAAAAAACAAAACAATAATAATGAAAATCTTTATAATGATAAAAAATCAAGTGAAGTTCAAACAATCTCTATCATTTATTAAAGTAAATAATTATGATAAATAACAATGTTGACTAGTCATGATAGAATGTAGTTGACTGTAAATTAATCATGACAGCAGAAAACAGCGGAAGATATAATTATTTCAAATTCAGTAAGTAAAACTTTTAACATCCATGCCTTTTAAATTTTATAAAAGTAGATAATTAATTCCAAAAATGACTATGAATCTTTATTCAGGATGATTTTACCTCCTTGCGCACCTAACTATGGCTGGAGTTGATGTGAGAATGTTGCCAAACAAATAAGGATTCGAGAGATAGAACAATGACTTTATGAACTGTACTTCTCTTCTTCGTAATGTTTTTAAATGATTCTTACCAAAAGGTATCTGAACAAAGGACTGTAGATTAAAGAAATTTTATCAAATGACGCGATCTCCAATGCTTTATTTATTGGATATGAATTTGTCTTGCATAATAACGACTCCCTTCCTGCAGACATAGAAACTATTTATTGACAGTTAATTTTTTTAAACATGATATTTTTATAGTAAATCATTTTCTTAAAACCGTTTTTTACCATCATTTAAAGTATAATTTTATAATAGTAAAATATAGCAAAAAAAAATTAGTGTTTAGTTTGTTTTTTCAGGTCTAGTGTACTTTCATAACATAGATTGAAATACGAGGGTGAATCAAATATAAATAGTGATTATTTTGTATACATGTTATACACGAACCATGCTTTCAGTATTTCTTAATGTAATCTCCTGAATGATCTACACACTTTTGCCACCAATTTGGAAGCTTGGATATTTTTTGTTTCAATTAAAAATTCAAAGTTTTAGGGCGAGTTGTTAGCCAAATAAACACGTGCTCTTCGACTGCTTCATTACTTTTGAATCGTTCTCCTTCCAGCACATTGACACATATGATGAAACGTGAGTCCACCACTACACTCCCGAGTCGAAAACAGCGAGTAAGGAGTGGAGAAAGAAGGATGAAGGCTACCCTGTGAAAGCAAAAACTATTCTTTCAGCTGGAATAGTTCTCACAACAATTGTTTTTTACTCAAAGTGAAGTTTACTCAATTTTATTCATGATTAACAAATAGTAAATGCCACTTACTATTACCAGTTGTTATTGCCGGCAATAATTGCCTACCGAAACAAAAGACGAGGTATGCTCATCAGAAATTTTATTCTTCAACATTACAACACAAGGCCTCACACCGCGATCTTGACTAGGGATAAATTGGAAGAAATGGGCTGGGAAGTCTTCGAACACCCTCCTTATGGTCCAGAATTGCCCTCTATGACTATTTATTATTAGTGTTCTTTAAAGAATCACTTGGAGGAGAACAATTCGAAAGAAATGAAAAAGTCGAGGAGCATATGTGTATTTGGATGACAACTCGTCCTCCAACTTTTTTTGAACAAGGAATAATCAGGCTTCCAAATCGGTGACAAAAGTGTGTATATAACATAGGAGACTATTTTGAGAAATGCTGAAAATATGATTTATAAATAGCATTAATCAATAGTTATATAAAGAATGTTTATATTTTTATGTCACACTCATATTAACAATAACAAACCCTAATATTAGTCAATACTATAAGAACGTTACACACCCTAGGTTCACCTCTCCTAGAAAGCCGGCTAGGATAAGGGAGCAAGTCAGGATGCTCTAACAAGGCAGCCCTTCTACCTGACTCGGGGGCAGTGTGCTGTTATCCTGCTCTCCTAAAACTAACTTATTATGAGAGCTCAATGAGATAATGCCGGTAGATTAAATTAATAGACCTGGACAACGTCATACACATACGTCAAACTTGGATTCTGGAATATCTTATCATTGTATAGACTGGGAGGGCTTCAAGCCCTAATTACAGAACTGGACAAATATAAATTGGACATAGCCATCATCCAGGAAGTGCATTGGACCGACAAAGGGCTTATGGAAAAGATGTACCACACAGTTTATTACAGCTGTCACCGTAGGAACCATGCCTTTGAAGTCTGCTTCATTGTTTGAGGATAGATGAGAGAGCAGGTCCCTGTAAATGAACGTTTGTGTACTATCCGCATTGAAGGGACATTTTATAACTTTAGTCTTATAAGTTGTCATGTACCTACAGAAACTTCAAGCGATGAGAAAAATGATGGTTTTTAGAATGAGTTGGAAAGTTTTTGATGCCTATCCTAGAAGCGATATTATTTTTCTGGACGATTTTAATACCAAATTAAGAAAAGAAGCAGCCTACAGACCAACTATTGGCTTTAATAGCCTTCATGAGGCCAGTAATGACAATGGAAAGAGAGTTATTGATTTTGCATCATCAAGGAATATGGTAGTTGGAAGCATTCTCTTTCCCGGCTACATGGAGATACCCGGATGACATCACTAAAAATCAAATTGACCACCTCCTCATAAGTCAAACCTTATCAGCTGCAGGACGTTCGGAATAGCCAACGCTGAATCTGATCATTACCTGGTTATTGCTTTAGTTTTATTATTATTATTGAATTCCAACAACCAGAAGCCAAAGAAACAAGACCTCACAAAAGTGGAATATTGCAAAGCTCGAGGAGTCTGACAGCTGCAGGACCTTTCAGGAGAGAACTGATGAGAAAGTGAAGGAAGCTCTCAGATCAGTTAACACCGAAACAATCAGGATGTCTGGGACAGAGAGCACTGGAGAGATCCGCTGGAGATATAATTGGCAAACAAGAGCCTAGAAGACCTCGGGAATGATTTGATGAGGAATGTAAGGCGACCTTGATGCAAAGCATACTATAACATGATAAGCAAGTATTATAGCAGGAGAGCCATAGAAGACTACAGGGAAAGTAGGGGCCATGAAAAGAAATTCCTAAAAAAGAAGAAAAAGGCCTGGGAGAAGAAAGATTTAGAAGAGATAGAAGCCCAAAAAAACGCCAATGAAAACCGAATGTTTTTCCAGGTAAACAGTGGTAGACTCAAGCTTGCAAGAAAGAAGACAGTAGAAGCAATCCAATGAATGAAAATTGACAAAGCACCAGGAGCTGATGGATTGCCGGCAGAAATCTTTAAGTATGGTGTTGAGGAGGTTTATAGGGCTGTGTATGATTATGCATTCCATAGAGAAGTAGTGTCAAGGCAGTGGAGAGTAATGCGTCCTTTCCATCTGAGTGATCTCTGAGTGCACGAATTATCATGAAATCTCTCTCCTATCTTGCGCCTACATGATTCTCTCCAACATCATTTTTTAACAGACTTATTCCATATGCTGATCAGGAGATAGGGAGTTATCAGGTAGGCTTCTGGAAGGGTGGATCAACTCTTGAACAAGTTTTTACTCTGAGGACGATCTTAGAGTGAGGTTACGAGTATAAGCTATCAACCCACCACCTATTCGTTGACGCCTTCCTGAATCTCAGGAGGTCGACTTCATCTATGGGACTCATCATCAATGAGGGGAAGACTAAATATATGTGCACATAAATCCTGTGCACATATATTTAGTCTTCGCGTCATGGGATCTCATGTTAAGAGTCGGCCCTTACACATTTGAGAAGGTGACAGGATTCCCCTACCTCAGATCCCTTCTCACAGCACCTAATAATATGCATGCGGAAATTAAAAAGCGATTGGTTGCAGCGAACCAGTGCTACTTTGGACTTCAAAAGACAATCCGCAGCAGACTTCTCAACAGACAAACAAAACTGACACTCTATAAGACTTTGATCAGCCCTGTTCAGACCTATGCCTCACAGACGTGGACCACCTGAAAGAGCAACAAAAAAGATCTAATGGTATTTAAAAGAAAAGTATTGTGGCGTATAATTGGTCCAGTAAGAGTTGCAGATGATTGGAGAATCAGAAAGAATAGAAAACTCTACGACCTCTATGGAGAACTAGGTGTGGTCATGTTTATCAAGCTTGGGAGGCTTAATTGGGCTGGTAATGTTGTCAGTATGAGTGAGGAAGTGACCACGGAAGAGTTTTGGAGGAAGTTCTTCATCGAACAAGAAGAGCTGGCAGGCCAAGACTGAAAAGTGTGGACTGATAGATTGGCAGTGGACACAAGAAGCCTCTTAAGGATCAGAAACTGAAAGGCGGCAATAGTAGACAGAGCCGAAGGGCGGAGGCTCATTGAGGAGTCCAAGACCCACCCTGGGTTGTAGTGCCATAGAGAAAGATAGATAGATAACAACAATAAAGGGGGGAGAAAAGAACATTACTCAGTGAGAATAAATGTATGGAAGTCAAACATATATAATTCCTCACAACCTGAATTCAGTTCTCAAGATCTAGGACTTATTTTTTTCAAGTATCTAATCATTTGTCCTCATTAGAATGAGAGAACCTTGAACCTGTTAATGTTATCATCTTCAAGAAGTAAAATTAAGTACAAAGTTAAAATAAATAAAAGAATAATATTTAAACATACCCTGGCAGGAGCTACTGGATGGGATACACTAGTTTCGGGGGTTGATGAGGGAGATGATGGAGTTTTGTTGTTGTATGGCACAAGTTCTCGACTTCCTCCACCTGCTCCACTTGGCCTAAGAAATCAATAATAATAATAATAATAATAATAATAATGAAGCATTTCTTTTTGTCTAATAGACAATAAAATAATAATAATTCTTCAAAACAAGCTATTAGGATAGGTTTGTTTATTTGGATTTAACGTTCTTGTGAATTCCAATCAGAGCAGGAAGAAAGGGTTGTCATACAGGCGACCAATCTTTTCTGGCCACAGTAAGAAGTTCTTAACTTATTATTGCTCGGTCTCAGAATATAAAAGTCAACCTTCCAATGGGTTATACTACAGATTACCAGCCTTTTTAGCCAGAGTGAGAACGTTGAAACTTATTACTTGGGTCTGCCAAGAAATAAAAATCAACCATCCCAGGTCGGATTCGAACTGGCATCGTTCCTGACTCAAGAATGCTGAGGTTTTGCATCAGCATGCTCAGTATTCATATTGGATAATCATATTCCAATCTTTCGTTTATTTACTGGGGTTTGAAAAATATTCAAACTATGGCAGAAGGGCAGATTTCCTCGAGGTTACCATCCTATTCTAACCACAGGGTCAAGATTAATGAGTCTATCTTAAAAAACAAGTCAACCAGGCCAGATTCGAACCAGTGTTGCTTCTAACTAAAGCGTCCTGGAATGCTGCCCTAACATGCATGGCCGCCTCAGCCTCATTGTTTATTTAGATTTTTATTTTATCTTTTTTATTTATTTTGCTATCCATCTTTTTAATAGTTTATTAAATGATAGAGTAAAATTTAGCTGCTGCTGCAGTTGAATGAATTAATAGTTCTATTAAGTTTGTCTAATAGTTAGCTAAGCAAGGATCTTCTACTCTTCCAAATCTATTAGTAATTTAGTGATACTTCTGCACCTCTTTATTCCAAAGAAGGCCAAGTTTTCCTTCATTAAATAATAATAAATTCTTTATTTATTCAGGGACATGTCCCTTTAGAATAACATTACAGAAAATATTAGTTTTGCTTTAAAACTTCAAAATACAAAAGCAAGGATTGTAGCAGATATTCTCTTTGAAATATAGAAGGATCCTGAAGGCTGAATTTATTTTTTAAATATTCATACAAGATATCACTGCACTCTATATCTGGTCTATTAATTGCTTTTTTGTCCCTTAAAAAAATACAGAGTTCACTTCATTTAATCACATGTTTCGCAACTGAAAGGAACAAAATTATATAATTGCAAATGAGGCAAAATGATGCAGTTGAATTAGGTAAATTTATAAAATAAATGGCTGGTATAATCAGGAAATATATGATATATATATATAATGAAGTTCTCAGAAGTTCTGAGAACGTTATAAAATTTTATAATAAAAAAATTACAACTTTTTATGAATTCAGTTGTAACATTGTAAAACAATGCATACCTCTAGGGGTTTGAATCCATATTTCAGAAAAAATCTAAACCTAAAGGTGTGGAATTTATTAGCTTATTGACACTGGCAATCACAAAGATATACAACCAGGTAAACAACCTAAAAAAATTAGGCATTGACTCTTTATTTGTTTATCTTGGTTTGGTGGCTTTGCACTCGGCTAATATGGTTGTTTCTAATATTACTGTATCCTATTCTCATTTTAGAATTAAATTTTATAACAAATCTCTCCTTAGGGATTGATAAATTATTTGTCATTTGGCAAATAATTTATCAATCCCTAATTAGATTGACCCTTCTATACCATCATGCGGATGTCAACTGATTATGAAGCGAGCCAAGCTATAGCGCCATGTTACATCACCCAAAGACTCAAAACTGAGCAATTTAAAATTTAATTCTATCTCCAAACAGGTCATTACAGAACTGAAGAATGTGGAATAAAAAGATGCCATCTATTTATTTTCCCAATTGAGGCTCAAATATGCAACAGCCAACAAAAACATCTGGTACAACAACACATGCATAAGAGAAAACCTGACACCGTCTTATGTTCAAATAAGATCTGGAGTTCAAACAAGAGCAGCATCAAGAGCCATCCACCATGCAAGACGACAATGGGTGAGACTAGAAATCAATCATTGGTATTCAGTTAGAGACAGTATAAAATTACACCTTTATATTCTCCATTCTAAAATAACTTTTATCCTCCACCCACTTGAATTTGACTCTCTCGATGCACAAATTCGAACCCGTGCCCAAAACCTTATGTTGAAAAAACATGAAACCCTAGAAAAAAAACTTGCAAAATTACGGTTAAACTATGACAATTTAAATATCCGTTCTTCTGGTTCATCAATTGGCAAATAATTTATCAATCCCTAATTAGATTGATCCTTCTATACCATCATGCGGATGTCAACTGACAAATATCTTCCATCAATTTTTTGGGACTTACAAAAGGTGGGGAGCATTTGATTTTCGGGTTTGGTTGTATGTATTGATCCCCTCATAAAAAATCCAAGTCTTCGACCTCCCATCCCTTGTGCGTTTTCCACCATCTAGAAAATACCGCTAAGAAAACGCACTTTTTCCAGTGTTTCCTCAGTAACTCGCTCCCTATGCATTTCAGGCCAAACATTGTCGTTACTAATTTCAAAGAGCATTCATTCTAACTACTATAAATAATAAATAAATAACTACTACTATAAAGTGGGGAAATATTAAGGATGTAACTAAGAGTTTTCGGGCTTCCAATGGGAATAGGCGTCGAAGATAATTCAGAAACTTTAAAGTGGAAAGTTACGACGGAAGACATCGGAAACATGGTTTTTCAAGGACAGAGTTTGGTCAAAATTGATTCTAAGGTTTTTGATGGTTGGATAGAATTTTATAAGATTATTGTGTAGGAACAGGATTGGGATGTGAGGAACATTTTTAAGGGATGATGATATTTTATCGTGGCTGATAATAGATCGTATGGTCGGCGCCTGTTCTAAGGTCCATTGTTTCTATAATACCTGTGACGATTATTCATCAACCAAGTGGTTCATCACTTGGTCACCCCCAGTATATCATCCCAACTTCATCACAATTCAGTAATAGTGACAATCGATTTTTGAATGATCTTATTTACTTCCTTGTACGCAGTAAAGGAAGTATTGTAATCGCGAAAATTTTCGGTTTTCAGATTTCAACGGAAATATCCATTTTGACCATCCCTGAATCCATTTTGACTAGTTTCGTCGTGACGTCTGTACGTACGTTCGTAGGTATCTCGCATAACTCAAAAACGGTTAGCCGTAGAAAATTAAAATTTTGTATCTTGGATTACTGAATAATCTAGTTGTGAACCTCCCTTTTTGGTCACCGAGTGGAACTTTTCTTGAAGGTCATTACTGATTTTCATCAAAAAATATATTAAAATATAATGCAAAACTTCTCCAATTTGGTATTTCAGACTTGCATACTAATATAAATAAGATAATAAATTTCGGTCAAAACTGGCAAACCGAAAGTGGTACTTTACTTGAAGGTCATATCAGACTCATAAAAAATTATATTAAAATATAATGTAAAACATCTCAAATTAGGTAAATTAGACTTTTATATCAATATTAGTAATATAATAGATTTTGGTTGAAATTGAAGGTTCGACAGGGGTACTTTTCTTGAAGGTCATAATAAACACATCAAAAGGTATATCGACATTTATTACAGAGATTCTATGGTTCGATGATAAAGGTTGTAAACGCGATTTTTTTCTCACTGTAATCAAACAATTTTATTATTTGTTTTAAGAGTTAAAATTGAGAGTAAAATACTTTTTTTCCTTCCCATTTGTGAGCTGAACAAGTCTGCAGTTGGAGAATAAGATATAAGCTAAGCGGTTTCTTCCGCTTAAAATATTGAAACCGTCGATTTCCAATGCTTTATCTAGTGACATAAACAGTTCTAATGTTGTCAAGGGACACGAAGAAATCTCTTGGGAACTTGTTACCAACTGAAAGAAAACGATATATAATAACGGATAGAGACTTCCAGAAACAAGGGCTTTTGTGTGTATGCGTGCGCGTCTGTGTTTAAGTTTGTCTGCATGTGTAAATAGATAGGACGTGTAGTTTTTGAGGTATTGCTATGTTCGGAAACTAGTAACAAAATTCAGGGTCACTTTTTGAGTCACCGATATATAGTTAAATAGACGTACAAGGAAGTCATGGGGTATCCACATCAGACATTTTATTTAACAATTTTTTAAGGTAGATTGAATAAAATGTGATTTTCAAATTTGTCAATAATTAATTATAAAACAAGCAAAACCAAATTTTCCTACCGTTAATGAATCGTTGGTGAACAAAATAAGTACATTAATGAAGAAATCAAACATTGCTTAGCAATTATGCCATCCTATACCTTATGCGGGTTTATAATTTGTTTGGATTGGGTTAAATAAAAATACGTCGATACCTTTTTTAAAATGACTTATGTTAATTTCTTGTTTTCTAACAATATATATTCACTTTTTTCTACCTCCCTTTTAAGGCTTATTTAAAATTTTTTTGTTTTGGCTCACACTCATTTTTATTTTTTATGACGACTTAATTGGTTTCCCATGTCCAGGCCAAATTATATATGGCAATCTAAAATACTACTGTAAAAAAAAAAAAAAAAAAAATAAAATGGTGATTCTAGGTTTCTTTTATTTTATTTTTTTGATCTTAGTTCAATGGAAAAATGTTAGCCTGGGCAAGACAAGATTTGATTAAAAGATGAAATTTCTACCTCATTTTTTTTTCAACATCATTACTTCTTACTTATGTATCACCATAAGTATAGTCTTCCATAAGTCAACTTATGGGAACCATACCTTTACCTTTATTTAATTTTTTTTTTAAAGAAAACAACTATTTTATAAAAATGTAATAATAATTAAAAAAAAAACGCGAGCAGCAGAGCTACGTCACTAAGGTCGTATTTTCACAAGATATAAAACTGAAAATATCAAATGGCAGGCAGGGGTGGGAAAAAAAGTTGAGACCTCCAAAAGGCACTTCCTGTAACACAGACTCAATTCACATACAATTTTTCAACCTTCTAATTCAATTCGGAGGATTGTAGAGATGCACAAAATCTTATAAACCGCGGGGAGTAGGAGAAAAAGTTGAGACCCCCCCAAAAAAAATAAATAATAAAATCCGTGAGCAGTAGAACTCCGTCACTAAAGTCATATTTTCACGTTAAAAAAAAAAATAAAAACGGGGGAGTAACAAAAAAATTGAGACCCACAAAATACAGTTCCCTAACATACCGAAATTTACACGCACTTTTATTATATGGTTCTGCCTCTCCGCTGACCTTCGATACAGAAAGTCCAGCATAAAGAATTACAGCTCATTTGACCCAAAGGGCCGCTAAAAGTGCTCAAATGTAGCGGAAAAAATATATAAATATATCAGACTTGGGGAACCAAGTCGAGACCCCTAAAGGATACTTCCCCAACACCAACTCAATTCACATAAAAATTTTCAGCCCTATAAACTAATATGGTGGAACTGTAGCGATGCGCAAAACTTTAAAAATACCGAAATTTCCGGTTAACATACCGAAATTTTGACTGGGACTTACCCATTCTTTTATGGTATCGTTCTGCCTGGAAGAAAGCTCTACATACCGAATTTCAGCACATTTGACCAAAAAGGGACCGCTGAAGGTGCTCAAATGTAGCGGAATATATATATATATATATATATATATATATATATATATATATATATATATATATATATATATATAAAATCTTCCTTAATCGTGCTCTAGGGGTTATGAAACAGATAGAAAACATAGTCCCGCCGCTCACTGCCGACCTTCGACCAACAGCAATAGTCTATTTTTTTCGGGGAAAATACGACTAATAAAATAAATAATAAATAAAAAATATATACGAGACAATCCCAAAACCATCCTCTTGGGGTTATGAAAAGGATTTAAAATGCACCCCGACCTCCCTCCGATGATCGGTGCAAAAGTCTATTATTTTCGAAGAAAATGAGACTAAAAATTAGGAGCTATACCTACTTAGCAGACGTTTCCAATATATTTTAAAAATAAGGTGTTCTACATCTGAATGAAGACATTTGAATCCAACTTTTTACTTGAGTCCAATATTTTCTTTTTAAATGAACGTGATTAGGTTTAGAAAAGCATCCACGAATCCTGCTAAAAACACACTAACACACTTCTACGTGTATATATCATGTTTAGGTAATATTTTTATACAATTCGTTATTTTTCAACAAACATTTAATAATTTTTATATTCCAGTTTTAATAAAAATACCCCAAGAATTTTCATCGAATTCATTTCAGTACTTGACATTGTACCATATGATTGAATTTCTTCCATTATGTAAGATGATTGGATCGAGATTTTAAGGAATGAGACCACTCAAATAAAAAACTCTATAATTTGAATAAAATAATGTATATTAAAGTCGCACTTTCCACTTAATAGTTCATGTTAACATGAAATCATATTCATTAAATATGAATTCTTTGAAATATTGAGAGGATTTGTAAAAAAGTCTCCTAGTGATCGGGATATATCACATGGATCATTAAAATACTATTTAAAAGAGTTTAATTACTAAGGTATTAATAATAAATAAACAGAATACCAGAAATCACATTCTTGAGGGCCCGGAACCACAACGACGCTTTTGTATACTTTATTTGCCTGACAAAGTATGAAATTGTCATTTGGTATCTTCTTGTACGTCTTGCCAGGGTCATAGCGAGGAGCTGGTCCTAGTTCGCGACACAGATGGCAATTACATTTCTCATCGCAAAGCATTTTTCAAAGGGTTAACACATTCTAGGAGCCGGTTCATCGGAAGCTCTTGTAAATCCTGAGGTACGAGATTGTTGGGCTCACTTTTACGTCACGGACAAGACCATAAGAAATAACCCCCGGGCCAGACAGAAGAAAACTGCGCCCTCACTCCTTAGGCTAGATTCCTCTCACTTTTTTCTTAGATTGTATCACCCTCCTTGTGAGGGAAACGGGAGAAGGAACAATTGATAATTATGCTAATGAGATTCACACAGGTCCCGTAACAGTTTATCGGAGTCTATCTAGTGCAATTTTTTTTAATATATATATTTTTTTTGATAATTAAAAAATATTTTAATAAAAACTTAAATGGTAAGAAAACTTCCTTTCATATATTACATAATTGAAGAATTATTAATATTACTCTTCAATCTAGCAGGAAGCAAAACCTTTTAATTCTAGTTTGTAATTTTTACGATGAAGCAATGCAACTAGATTTCTGCACTCTGATCTATAAATTAACTATTGATTTTCTTGATTTCGAATCAAATTGATAAGAATCAATAATAAAATAGAAACAATAGAAAAGAATCAAGCTATAAGATTTAGAATTTCAGTTAAATAGTGAAAACACTGAAAAAAATAAATAGAAACAGACAGCTAAATTAATGTGCTGTCCATCTTTTATTTGGGGTAAAAATATATATTTAATGGGACTTGATTATTTGAAGATGATAATTTACATCTATGTTTAAGCATTCAGCAGCTTTCAAAATGTTTTCATGCTTCAACTCATTTTAGATATGTGCACCTTATTTTTTTGTAATTTGCAAGGCCTTGTAAATTTAAGAAATACCGGATGTATAGGTAATGCCAAAAACAGGTCAAGGCATACTGTAGCGTGCATCACGTGGAAATCTATTTACAGATGTAGATTTTTATGCAAATGCTAGATTTCATTATGTTAGTGAATAATTAGTCGATTCCAATAAAATTCCCTTTCATTGAATATTCTTCAATCCAAAATAATACGTTGTGGAGTTAAAATGGCGAATACTTCCAAACAGTTTCGATAAAAATAATTTTTCGAGGGATAGGTCAAAGGCGTCATAGTGGAAAATATAAGAGAGCAATGTATGTATTCGATCTGGAAACGTTAAAAAAAGTTGAATCAGTTATTCTATTATCTAGTAACATTATCAGATGCATTCGGGTTCACCAAACAATATTGCTTTATTAAGGTAAATTTCTGTGTACTTTTAATTCGAATTTAATAAGTAACATTAAGTAAGCACCAAATTACTTAATTCATTGTAAATTAATTATAATTTCCAATTTCATCGTAACGGCGATGAATTAATATTTGAGTATTTTGCTTGCCAAGTCCTAAATCAGCCAATTTTTTAAATTATTAACGTATAATTTATTGATGAGATCAAAAAAAGCAATATTACGGCTGAACATATGATTTGTAAACAGAGTTGATTTTCAACACCAGACAACCGGTAAAATGATACGTTTTTCTCCTTCTCTGAAATATGGGCAAAAACATTGGTTAAAAGATGAGCGAAATAAATTCATCAAACAAAGTAGAGTTTAACACAATTTGTAATTATCAATTCATGCTTAATTTTTGGCAATCTTGGCTAAATTATTCCATACGCTGAAAGGTAGAAAAAGGATACTGTGAAAGAAGAAGATGAAACAAAATTTGAATCGTTAATTCGAAAATTAAACTCTTGGATACTACCCCAAGATTCTTAACAATTTAATTTAATATTATAATATAATAATTCTTAATTCAGTCACCATGCAGTACAACTCACATCAACAGCTAAAAAAGATATCAACTAGAGACAGCACATTACTCAAAGACGGAAAACACATATAAGTTTACCGAATTTTAGAAATTTGAGACTTGGTGTTTGGAATGTTCCAAATATTTCCTAGCTATTTATTAATTTATTGATACTAATATCAGCTCTTCTCTCTTTTTTGGAGCACATAAAATCGGCTTTCCCATCCTGACCAGGCACAATCCATGGATACTTATCAATTTGTCACTATCCTTGAATTCGAGAGTTTGAACGTACGACGCACAGTGGGGCAAATTGTAAATTTAGGAGTGCAAAAGTAAAAATATATAGATTAAATTTAACTATCGGGACTAATACCTGTGAATATACAAATAGCATCTTCATTCAAATTCAACAATGGTAAATTCCAGACATCCATATTTATAAAAAAACAAAAAAAAAACATAGTTTATATAGAGGCTTAGTAATGAGATAAAAAGTCTACAGTCAGTTAAATACTTTTTACTAAAGTACGGTTGTAAAAATTTATTTGATCATGTTTGGTGAACATAGTGGAAGTAAGAAAAAGCAATTATCACAATCATACAAATTTGGATACTCTTAGAAAAATGTATTGAATGAATTTATTTTAAAGGAAATTAAAAGTTTTCTTTTATTGATTAATTGTAAGTTAAATTTACTTAAAAGACCGGCGGCCGCGCCCTCAGAATTCAGCTTTATTGCGTCCAATGCCATCAGATAGAAGAGCCGAGGTAGAGACAGTGGAGGTCTAACTATTTTTTATAGCCCTCATGTTTATAATGTGGATGTGTTAGATATTAGTGAATATGGGATTATTGCCTAGATTAAGGAAACACAGGGACTTAATGCGTTTATTATAATTTCAGTTTATTTTAAGCCTTCTTTGGATATAAACCAAGTATTAGAATTATTTGAGCCAACCCTAGTCGGGATACAAAGTAAATATACTCAGAATTTATTTTTGTGCCTTGGTGATTATAATTCTACAGTAGCTAATTTGAATCAGGCTGATTTTGAGGCCTTCAATGGTTATAATTTATCACATATTCGACGTAGCTATAGAAGCTGTAGAAAATAAAAAGCGGCAAATATTTTTGGAATTTATGGAAAATAACTCTTTCGTTCTTCTGAGTGGTAGAACTGTTAGTGATAATTCCGGCCAGTTCACTGATATCACTTCAAATGGAAAATGTTTTGTTCATAGGATATGGTGCAATTATAGCCGTATAAATTCAGTAGCTGATTTAAAAGTAAAACATACTGTTTCGGGCTCAAAATATTTTCCTTTAGAGACCACGCTGTTTATTTATCCTAATTCTACTTTTAATATTTCTTCAAATAAAGCATACCACGGTCTTACTGTTGTGAAATGGGAAAACTCAAAAAACTTAAGATACCATGAAATAATTATGAATTCTCCTAGAGTAGGTTCTCACATAAATTCAGGATCCGTTGAAATAATTCACATTAACCTCTTATCTGCTATCCATGAGACATCACAATCACTCGATTTATTTAAGAAAATAAAACTTTATAAAAACTGTGACAAAATAAATAATCCTTGGTTTGACCATGAGTGTGGATTGGCTAAAAGGCATGCTAGAAACGAATTAAAGTCAATGGTAAAAAATCGTTATAATACTAATGCAGTTTATAACTATATTGCCGCCAAAAAGGAATATAAAAACTTAATTAAGTGGAAGCGGTATGAATTTGAGCACAATATCATGGATGACTTAGGAAGTGTTCGTGATTTAAAAACATTCTGGGGAGCAATAAATAAATACAGAAATAGGAAACCTCAACCAGTTCCCATTGACTGTGATCAATGGTTTGATTACTTATCAAGTTTTCTTTCATTCCCCGCGGATGGAATGCGACATAATGTACTATGGAGTACTTCATCCTCTTTTCGACTCGAAAATTATCCTTGAGGAGCTCCAAATCTCATTAATGAAATGTAAGAATGGCAAAGGTCCTGATAGAGACGGTTTTAGTTATGAATTTTACAAAATTTTACCCATTAACTGGCAATTATATCTGCTGCATTTGTATAATAAAGTTTTTGAGATCGAAAATATACCAAACTCCTGGTTAAAAACAGAATACACAATCCTATTTAAAAAGGGTGGCCAAAATCTCGCAGAAAATTATCGTGCTATTGTCTTGGTGAATTGTATCATGAAAATATTTACCCAGATAATTCTGAATAGGCTTTTGATTTAGTGTAATGAGACGAATGTTGCCTCTGAAGGTAGAATCTGCCTGGATAATTTATTTACTTTAAACGCTCTTATTCAGATACAGATGGGATCGCGCGGAAAAACCTTCTATGCTTTGTTTGTTGATTTTAAGCGAGCCTTTGACTCGCGCAATCATAATTTGTTATCACAACTCTTCACAACCAGGGCATAAGTAATAAAAATATCAGAATTCTAAAAAATATTTATCAGAATGCTTCGGCTAGAGTTAGAAGTGACGGTATGCTTTCAGAAGAAATGTTTTATAGATTATATTTATATCTATGCTTATAGAGAAATGTTTTTTCCGGAGTCAGAATGCCGGAGGCATAAGGATCGACGGTTGCTTCTTTATGCTGACGATCCTTGCCGATAGTTATACTGATGCCAAAAATAAGTTAAATACTTTAAATCATTATTGCTTGATAAAAAACTAGAGGTAAATACTCTTATGTTATATTTTCACAAGGCAGGGTGTAAAAAGATAGAGAAACTGTTTTATCGTGATAGAGAAATTGAGAAAGTTTCCGAATATATTTACCTTGGAGTACCATTTTCGGGTTCAGGTATATTTCATAAAGCAGCAAATTATTTTGAATTGAAAACGAGGGCAGCAATAGGCTCTGTCATCGCACTTTGTGCTAAATCTAAACTCAGATCATGAGAAAATAAAATAAAAATAAGTAACGCAATTGCCGTGAATAAGCATTCTATAATATAATGTACAACTATGGGGCCTAAGGTATATGTATAGGCTAGAAAGTGTAAACTTAAATTTTTATAAGCGTTTATTTTCATTAAATAAAAAATACACCTTTCTGGATAATGAGATTGGAATTTAATGTTCCCCATTGCTCCGTTACAGTAGTAAAATTAGCGTTGACGTGATCCAAAAATTTGCCAATGAGTAGTGGCAGATTTCCAAAAATTTGTTTTAAGAAATTGAAGGAAAACATATAATGAGAGCAAAAATGATCAGAAATACAATTGGCTGAATCAGTTATACACTCTATTGTGCTCTGTAAATAAACAGTCAATCTTAGATTCAGAGGACCCTGGTGTATTCCAGATTGAAATGGACGAAACACTAAGACTATTTAAAAGCTACATGGAGGAGCGAGATAAACAAAAACTGATCTCCCCTAAATACAGTCCATTATATCCTCTCATGTATTCAGAAAGTGACAAGCCTCAGCCATATCTCGCACTAAATTCCCCGTTCTCTTTGACTAAAACATTAGTGCAAATCAGATTATCCGGCAACTATCACATTAAACTAACATTTAATAATGTTTATTATTATTTCAAGCCGAAAGAAAACTGCTATATCTGCAATTTAAATGAGATTGAGGATCTTTTCCATATTTTCGTCCAGTGCCCGATCTATACACCTTTCCGTCATCACTACCTGCCTCATTCCGTAAATTTGAACAGATCGAATTATATAGTTATTTAGAATTGGCAATAGCGATCTTCTTAAGAATCTGTTTTACTACGTTAGGCAATGTTGTAGATTGAAATCGTTTATTGCCAATGAATTATTTTGTTGATTTGTTGATTATAGCAGCGGGTCAATTCATGTATCATATATTATTTATTTGTGTATTTAAGCTGTTTAAAGGAATTTATTTATGCATTGTTTATGCTATAGTAATATTTTATTTTTATACGTTATATTATATTATTGTATTTCTTTATACTTATGTCTGCATGTATTTGGAGATGACGTTGGTGTAGCAACGTAGTCAAATTATATTTTTTGACTTTGGCACTAAAATATTTTTACAAAATTATAGTTATTGTAGCCAACTCTTTTTGTATAGGGCATACTCCGAAAGCAAATAAAATATTCATTCATTCATTCAAATTAAATAATTATAATTGTAGATTCGCTTTAACTTTTGCAGAATTATTACATTTGTGATGCCAAGTTTCCACTTTTATTGATTTTTTGTAGCCACTTACCGCCGCGTTTGCATTGCGCATTTTAAAAAAAATATCGGCGTTCCGAGATATGTTAAATCCAATATTTGGAGAATCAAGGAAATACTTGAAAGCTGTAATCCATAATGAGCTTTTTAATATTGAAGAGAACATTTCCGAAAGCGATGATATAATTGAGCTGTCTCGAAAAAATAAATTGTCTATAAAAAATTTACTAAGCAAGTTAAACCAAAGACGGATAAAACATTCCCGAACCCTGTTAAAATCGCAACAATCTTGGTTGGACAACGAATTAAAAATAATCCTATACAACTTAAATCGCGTCCGTTTATCCAAATATATCTATGTGCTTTCCTGCTAAGAAGTGCTGCTAAGATTATTCACGAAATTTCTGACGGAGGTTAAACAGAAAAAATTAAAAAAGTGTTAAAAAAGATCTCTTTAATCGGAATCATATTCCGAAATGGATATGGAACTTTAAGATTAGGTTTTGTAACAAACAAAATTAGAATACATAAATTATTAAAATCAGGTACTTATATTGTCTATAATATTATGTTTTATATTTGTTTTTCTTCCTATTATTAATGATTATTATGAGCATTAATCTCTGTAAACATTATATATATATATATATATATATATATATATATATATATATATATATATTTATATATTATTTAACAATATATTTTTTTAAACAAGTTACAGTTGTATTTATTTATTGTTGTTTATTCAACAATTAAACTTAATTCAAATTAAATTTAATTTATTTATAGGTTTTTTATATAAATCCTTTGGACCTTTGTTTTATAATACAATTTAGTAACCTTTTGTAACATTATATTATTTATAATAGTAATTTTTTTATGCTGGTGGCAGCCAAGAGTTTTGTACTTCTAAATATAAGATTTGCCTCATTGAGCAACGGTGCCACTGCCAACTGACTTTAAAGAGATCTGTTATTGATTATGAAAAAACATGATCCACTGTAGTGAGGTAACTCCCCTCTACACTAACTATGCTCCCTCAAGTTGTAAAAAGATCACAAGTTAATGATTTTCATGATCTGCAGAGGCAACAGAAAAATAGTAATAATAAAATACATTTTGCTATTTCCAAATACCTAACCTTTCACAAAAATGATCTTAAAGACTAGATTCAACTGATGGCTCTCTCTCGGCTATTGTTTGTGCGAGATAATGAAATAATGTACAACGATGTAATTCTTAAGCCTCCAACACTTATGCAACAGGAAAAGAGATTAACAAAACCAAAAAAGAAAGTTCACTTTCCACAAAGATTCTCACTTAGAAAATGTTTATTGGTCCAGGATCCATTCCCACACTCACCGAGGATTCACATGACTTTCATACTTGGAAACAACACAATAAGACTCTAATTGCAGAAAATAAGAGTGATCTAAGTCTTCTTGAAATCTAAACAATTGCTTGAATCGCAAATGTAATTAGATACTTTCTATACTAATTGCATCCATTTCCGCAAAAATCAATATTTAGGAATTTGTTGGTATTCAATCACGTTAATTATAGTGATAATTAAACACACGGAAAGTGTGATTTGCGTAATTTCTCGTTTTTCTATGGTGTTGAACCACTTAGTACTATTCATTGGTCCTCAACTGTCAGAACTTAATATGCTAAGAACGCAAAGCCAAAGAGTGTTGCGGGTTCATACTGCGTTTGAAATATTTAACCACGCTCCCTTCCCTGGAGAAATAGCTGAAATTCACTTCGTCATTCTATAAAATGTGTGTACTTCCAGATAAGTACTGGGATTAACAACTAAACGGTTGTTCCTAAAATAATACTAAAATGCCTTCCGCTTCTTTAAGCATGAACGTGAACTGAGAACCTATAAAAACGATTCCATACACCGGTATCCTCATAAAAAACTTAATTGGTTTTCTAAATAGATTATATTTATTTAATTAAATTTTATATATATATATATATATATATATATATACACACACACACACATACATATATACATATATATATATATATATATATATATATATGAATATTGAAAATGGATTTATTTTGAACCGAAACGTGGTTAACTATAAACATGTTTTGAAAAATACATTTTTTCCCTATTGCACAAAAATAAAGACATTCTTTTTCCACATTAATAGAATTAGGTATTTGAAAATTCTTTCGATTGATTTATATAATTATATAATAATTGATTTAAATAATTATATAACACAGATCATGGTTAACTAATAAACGTATTTTTTGGATGGCAGTAAGTAAAATTGACATTGATATTGCTATTATAGAAAATATTGAAGGGCAATGATCTTGAGAAGAAAAAATTCAGTTTATTTTTAAAAAGAAGATACAAATACCATTGAATTAGGCTTAAGGCTATCAATTTTATTTTTAGATTACATACATAATTTTTTATTTATAAAAGATTTTAAACAAAATTATTTAGAATTTTATACTGAGTAAGTAAACAAAATACAACATATGGATAGCTTCCCTTAAAACATTTGAAAGTAATGTACCACTTTAAGCATGAACATGATTGCAAGATTTTAATCTAGAATTCATAAGAAAACATTGAAGTTAAAGATATGGTAACCACTAGTTAAAGTCATTCATATGATAAAATTAAAGAAGTTTTTTATATTGGTTTATCAAGAGCCAATCAATATAAGAATAAAAAAAAAAAAAATTGTACTGAGGAATAAAATATTAAATATAGGTATGTTTTTCTTAAACAATAATATCATTTTATGAAATTCTCACCAATGAGAATACTTGAAGATTTTTCTGATTCCAAATTTGTAATATAGATAATGATTTCACATTATTTTTTTTTGTTTATTTGTTGATAACTTTCTTGAATTAATTGCCGTTTGCCACATTTAAAGGCAGTAAGTAATAGACATATTTGTAAAGAATATTGATCCTATTATTCTCATATTCCTGCCAGCCAAGTTCCACCCAAAAATACTTACTCTATTGGATTTAACTCAGGTCTAAAAACCGTTCAATGATTCAATAATTCAGATACTAAGATCATAACCCTGACATAAATACATGTGAGATGAAAAATTGCTTGATAACTGACAGGAGATTAGAACATGAGATATAAGAGGAATGAAACAAGGTGAAGAAGAGAATCATATTAGAAGAGTTGAGCAGGCATCCAAGCAAGATAATTAATTATTATTAAATCCTAGATAATTAACAATATCATAAGTGAATACATAATTAACCATAATTTTTCTATATTAAATTTCACCATATATTTGTCCCAAGACAAATGAGTATAACTACTAAGAATTAATATTAGTTTATTTTTTTTAAACTAGCCAGTTTAATCAAATTTATTTCTCTCAAAAAACCCAAAACAATAAGGCAATCTATTTGCAATACATAATTAATTAAATATGCTATTAGCATGACCAACTCTGTGATGCAATAGTTAGGGGTTCTATCACTAAAACATGAAAATACATGTTTCATTCAGGAAATCTACTAATGAGGTTAACTGAGCAAAGTAGTAGCAGTTAGGTCTGGGAACCAAAATTAAGGTTGTGAAGAATTATCAATAGCTGACTACAACACACTTCATTGAATCATCATAGTATAAACTGACTTAGTTTTACCTTTTCCCTTTAAATATTGCTCAAGCACTGATTGATTATTACAAATAAATTATAAAATGAGCATCTTACACAGCATTTATATTTCCTGTAAGGAATCTTTTAATTCAATTTGAGAACTGAACCTTTGTAATTTCACCCAAAGGTACATTGAAAAATTAGGAGAACCAAATGAATTCTTAGCCATTTAAAAAATACTAAATATAATGATAGATAACATCACTAAATTAAATAAATTACATTACATTTAATCTACAACACTTACAATCTACGATAATTATTTTTTCATAATTGGAAGATTTCTGAACAATGAGAAATAAATATAATTACTTAAATCAATGCTGTGATACTGTATTTCATACTTCTTTTATGGAAAAAATGGGATTAAAGGAAGAAAATAGATAAATGTTCACAAATAGAAAGTACCCACCCAATAAACTTTGTGATTCCTGAATTTTTTTTTTAATTGTGGGACAAGATCTTTAACTTAATGTAAGTTCTGTTAAATTTAACTTAAATAATTAAATAAGAGACGATTGGTCTCTTCTTAATTGGTTAAACTGACATTTTCTTATTTTACATTCTAATCAGCTAATTGGCTGCGACAGAAATTCAATTTACAAATATATTTAATACATTATAATTACCTCCTTGGCTTTGGCCTGACTATTTCATGCCCTGCTTCGATGGACGAGGGCCCCCTATAATGGTCAGCTCCTCGAAACTCGGGCATTGGTGGACTTGTAGCCATTTCCTGAAAAATTAAATCAATATTAGTAAATATAGAAACATTAACTTCAACATGGTTAAAATAAGCAATTGAATAACATATAATATAATTTCCAAAAATAAGCAATAACAATTGAATATTGAAAAACAATTGATATAATACTTCAATAACAATGATTAGAATATAAAAGGTCTCTGATTAAGAAGTGGAATTAAATATAATCAGTACTTTTTATAGCTGTTTATTAATCGAAAAAAAATGTATAACATAAATCACTGATCTCATATTGAAATATTCAGTTTTTCACAATAAAAAGTTCATAATCATAATAAACTTATATTTTTATTAATACATATTAAAAGGCTATTTGATTCTTAAAGATACCCATTAAGAGCAAGTTGGAACTTTAAGGATATCGGTTCATACTAACTCATTCAGAATCAAGATTAAAAATAAATAAAATTGTAAAAACAATTCAAACATTGGTTATAATTAATTACAACTGGCTTTTAAATCAAAACATAGATGACTAGATCTGATGTTTTTCTTTAATATTTTTTTAAAGAATGAATAATCTATAAATCAATTGGCAGTGTTGCTAGACCAGAAAAAAACTACATCAGCTAGTAAATATTACAAACATAAAAGCTGCTTATACCAACGATTAACCTATAATTTCCTTTTTACAATCTATATTTTACTTTTCTTTATAACAAATATTGATTATTATTTTAATCTTACCACTGGGATAGCTGCATGGGTGAATTATCTGCAAGACTCAGGGTTCTTAACTACATCTTGGGCAACTGTGATGAGGAAACTGAAAAAAATAAAAACAAATTATTTTCAGAAGCCTCTCACAAATACATTAAATTACTTTCACACTGCTAATTATAAACCCTAAACCCCATATTCCTTTTTTTGAAACTATTAAATGGGCATTATATAACCTATTTCTATTATTTTCATGACCCAAAGGCAATTATTCTTTGAAGAGAATTTAAAAAGTGTTGAAATAAACTGGTTTAGGATGTTACATAAATAATTTCCACACTTTTATGGGCTCATAAAAATATTTTATCAGGAACCATTAAGGTTACATAGGAAGCGTGGTAGCTCAGCGAGTAAGCCATAGTACTCCTATCATTCGGGCCCGGGTTCGATTCCGGCTATGGCAGATAATTATTTATTCTGTTATATCAGCCGTGGATCGACCCAGGTATCGAGAGACCCTCCCGGGGCTCACCCATTCTCTATAAAGTGAGTACCCCCTTACTTGGGGAAAAACTTGACGGCTGAGCGTGATTCTGGCTAAATCGCCTCCTCGTATAACCTTTGGCCTAGAAACAGCACGTCCTCACTAAGTTTTAAACCCAAAAGACTCTTCATGCGTTGTAGTGATAGAGGTTTTTATTAATGTTACACATGATATTCATATCAATCAATACTCAAATTATTTTACAGCCTAAAACTTTATTAAATGTTATATTTATATAAATATATATATATATATATATATATATATATATATATATATATATATATATATATATATATATATATATATATATATATATTATGACCTACGTAATAATGAAAATGCTCACAACTATTTCACTTTAGTCCTGACCACTCCAGCATGAAGAAAATGAAATAATTATTTTGGTTGACTAATAATAATCAAATAATGTTGAAATAAATGGTTGAATAATAATCAAATGATTATTTGAAAATTATTTAATAATCATGTTATATCAGTATGTTTGATAATATAGTTTTAAATACATGAATACGACAGTCAAACTCTGTTCAAGGTTTGGAACATGTTAATGTACAAGATTCAATATGGCCTGTATCTGTCAATATCAATTTATCAACATCGATTTATTGGTTATGGAAAAATTCCCCTGCCCCAACATCGATTAATCATTGCCTGCCATATACGTTCCTGTTCGTGGTGGCTGCGTAGCAGAAGAATGGATAAGATGAGGCCAAAGGATAGGAAGATGAAATAAGACAAAAAGGCTGAAGAACAGAACCCTAAAGATCGGTCAGATACATTCAGATATGTTGTCACATGAATAATAGTCTAACTCATGAATGATGATTTGAAAACTGGTTTAGAAATATGCTCCCTCTCCACGAGGCCCCCTACTTTACCACTAGCCTTAACTAAATGAATTTGAGTTTAACGGATTTTTTTCTGTTTTTTTTTTTCAGTTTATTTTTCTCATACCATTCATGGATGACTGCAGTTCGTTACTCTTAAGTGAATCAATCAGATTAAATACAGAAATTGAACACGAATCAGCTCAATTCAATTCATTGGAGAAATGAGAAAAGGCGAAAAACATTCTAAAAACTTGATTAATTCACCTTTTCTGTAATATTATCATTTGAAGCGGATGAGGTATCAAACTGATATAAGGAAAAGAAGTTTATTTTGCTTTTATTTACATTAAATGCAATAAAAAAATGGTTCGAGTTACGTACGAGCTCCCCCTCCCTTCCTTAAATCGTTACTACTTTTTAATTTTAATTAACATTCATTGTAATTTAATGATTGCTTGTTTACTTTATTTTTTAAACAGTGTAAGTAAATGTTAAAATAATAACACCAACGAATTTTGCTGAAAAAGTTCAAAAGATAAGTACCAACCACTCCAAGGTTTTTAATTTTTAAATTTCCAACATTAATATTTTTTCTTAGAAAAATTGTTTCTATAAAACTTCTATCATACTGATATTCCTGTTTTGATATTTTTTAAACACATGATAAAAAGAAAGAATTTTTAATGAATTCTATAAAATAAAAATTTGATTTTGAAACAATTTTCGTGATAAAATCTTAAAAAGCGAAGAAAGAAATATTTTTAATTCTTACAAGTTAACAAGCATGAATAAGTAGCATATTCTGTATCAATTTTTAAGAAGTTTTTTTTTTTTTGTTACGCTGAAACTCGCCTTTATTAATCCATTGAAACTGTAATATCTATTGAGTGAAACCAATTTTTCTACCATTCTTCAAGTATCTTATATATTTCAGTTAAAATAAGTAGAGGTAAAAGTAATAACCCTATTCCAATGTTTAAAAATAATAATACGGTTTATTATCGCAGAATAAACTGAAAGTTGTTAGTTGTTGATTATCATTCTGGTTTACAAACAAATAAAACAAAATTAAATGTTATAAATCCATACAGGACAAAGATAGTACGGTTGTTGGCAACTGACGCTACCCAAAATGATATTCCGCCCCATTGCTTTGAAATTCATGTCACTTAAGCGAAAATCGACGATCAACACATAGCTGTTATAAATAATTTTACTTTTCATATTTTAAGGTATTTATTGCGATTCCAAGAAAACAAATTATAACAGAAATAACGGCCTTACAAAATTAAAATTAAAATAAAAACATTCACATAGAGAACACCAACTGCCTACATTTTAAACTATACCCTTTCATAATCTACAGTAGGTATAAAACAGAAATCATCATATTCTTCAACGACTATATATACGTTAATTAAACAAAAAAAATAAGAAGGATTACATGGGAGAATGAGAAGTGAATTGTTTTAGTAATAACAAATAATAATTAGTGAGAATCAATATGTTAAAATAGTCGTAGAAGAAGGTTAAAAAATAAAATAAAATATCCGAAAACCCCTAAAAATTGCACAATAAATACAAAAATATTTTCCATGAAATGATGTTTTATTCTAATAAACAATTTAGCGAATAAATGAATTGTGCAATAACATTGTCGGTTTGCAATACTTCGGTAAAAGTTATCAACTGATTTTTTGTGAAAATGAAAAGTTGTTGCTATTTACGTGTGCCTGAACTAAATTTATACTTCATTGTTGAAAAATTTGTGAATTTATCAATAATTAACTTATAATTATTGATGATTTCACTATTTTGCCAATAATGAAGCGTAAATTTGGTTTAGGCACAGGTAATAGCAACAAACTTTTATTTTCATAAAATTTGCAGTTATCACTTTTGCCACCAAATCAACGATAGAAAACATTAAACGGTTACGAGAAATCAACTAAACATAAACATAGTCAGCTAAGGGAACAAACTTACTTAGAAATCATAATCACGGCTAAACCAATCAAGAAAACAAGAAACTTCTGAGTACAGGGAAGACGTGCACCCCTTGAAGGCAACCTCTTAACTGCCTCCGCGACCTTCAACCCCTTGCCAAACAGAAAAAATTATCTGTACGGTGAATATTAATGAGAAGAATCTAGAGCCAACACCTGGCACTAGGATCACAATAAAAAGATCTTAGTGAAGGAATCTAAGTGATTTCAAGAGTTAAAATTCCAACACTTGAAAATACTAATACTAAAATAAAAATGTTTAACGTCGACTGTCTTATCAGAAGTAAATTATAACAGTTTTTAACAAAACATTTTTCTTTTAACTTCTTTAATTACCTAAGAAATAAGAGTAAAAACCAATCGAAAAAAAGTTTTGGAAATCTCATTAAATACACGTTCAATTTACAACAGTACTTCCTGAGTCAAAAAAGGTCATTTTTAAAACTTGCCGTTGTTTTTTTTTTTTTGTTTTTTTTACGATCTCGTTGAAATACCTTGATAAAATTTGGTATGTGCATTGTGATATTACCACAAAATATATATTTGAAAATGAAAACGTTGAAAACAAAAGCATACTAATATATATTCGAGTTAAAAAAACCTCTTTTCTTTTTAAAAAATATATAGGTTTAATGTTAATAAAAGAATGCACACAAAAAATTTTATTATGGTATCTCAATGGGACCATGATAAAAAAAAAGTTCTGTGGAAACTAAATCACTAATTAATGGCTCAAGAATAATGCCGGAAATTATAAATAATTTAAAACGCAGTTTGTATAATGAGTTTTAGCAAAATAAATTTAATTTTTTAAAATATGACGGTATGTCTCCATTTCAGTTTCTTCGTGCGGATTCATGTTTCAGACGAAGCATATACATTCAGACACTGTATACAACCTCCTGAGTCCTTTTGCGATAATTTGGCGGTTTACCGACCGAATTAGGTATTCCGATTTACCGACAGCGATATTACCGCACCCCTAGAGATCCCATCTCGGAGTGAACGCATTCAAATATCGCCATTAAATTTACGTATAGTCTCAAATCTTACCGAATCGCACCGTGTTCAGTATCGTGTCTGTCTGAGGGAGTCTTAAATTTTTCGGAATAGAGTTAAATGCAATCAATGCCCAATCCATTGTATAATGCTAGAAAGTTAATTAACAAAAGTCATAATTCTGGTTTATATACCTATACAAACAAACGAGATTATTCTCTAAGGTAATAGTGAACATAATTTCTTCCTTATTACTTTATTAAGTTTTCTACATTAGAAACGTGATTATTCTTATTTACATATCGAGTAAATCATAAACGACCATTAATCGAATTACCCAGTTTAGTTAATTTTATAAGATGAACCGTTTAATTTCTCGATGACTACGGGACAATTGAAAATAAAAAAATCTGATGTGGTGTGAAATGGCATTTGAAGTTGAATATTTGTACATATCTCTTTTTGCAACAGTAACTATAACTTGGATCACATATCACATGTCACTTTTTCATATATGCTGGTTTTATTGCCTACTGTTTTGAATATAATTTCATTTACTTGAACATTGTGTCTCTAATACATTTATAGCCATAATTAAGGCATATTGTTGATTACAGGGTGGAGCCATGGTGGAAAGAAGTTCCGTCGCATCCGTCTGCTTTCGATCACTAGCTTCATATATAAGATAAGATACGCTGTATCATTGCTAATACTGATCTGATTTTGATGATTTTTTCCGATTTTTTTGGAGGAATTAATTACCTTTCGTATGATATTTTACATAATTTACCTAAAATTATATACTCGTACGTTGTGAGTTATGCACAAATAAAATTTTATTTAATTATAACTTTTTCCCCTCCATTTTCACGGTGATGTACTAAATATATGAAAAGCTAAAGCTTGACATCCGCATGATGGTCTAGAAGGATCAATCTAATTAGAGATTGATAAATTATTTGCTACTTCTAAAATTTTGTTTTATTGAAAACTAGTTTCGAAATTTCTCGAAAAGGTAGGTGTATGCTTGGGATCTTACATCAACGTTTTCGCTTAAATTGGCTTACTGGAAGTGCCACTTTATATAATCGATTTTACATTTTTTTATAATTTCTTCGAAAACGGCTCTAACGATTTTGATGGACTTTGCCTAAAGTTCTTAATCCTTAAAGCCCTTTAACTTTTCACATGTTTAGTACTTTACCGAGAAAATGGAGAGAAAAAGATATGAGGGAAAGAAAATTTTATTTGCGCATAACTCAGAAAATATTCATTTTATGGTAAATTGTGTAAGAATTCAGATGGCATGTAATTAAAACTGAAAAAAATCATCGAAATCGGACCTATATTAGTAAAGATACAGCGTATTAGACGTACCGGAAGTGCCAATTATATCATCGATTTTACAGTTTTTTATAATTTTCTCGAAAACGGCTCTAGCGATTTTGATGAAACTTCCCTAGTCTTTTACTTAAAGCTCTTTAGCTTTTAATAAGGGATTGATAAATTATTTGTCACCTCTATAATTTCGTTAAACTAATTTATAAAACTATTTAGTTTTATTTTATAAAACTAGTTTCGAATGTTTTACATTCATCTTCAGTTCTAAAAACACAATAAAAATTCAAAAATAAGCAATTCAAATATAGTTTGGTATTTGTATACATATTAAATTAAATGTAATATAAATCAGTATTATAAAACATTTATGAATTATAAATTTAATTAAGACAAGAAATCAAATACATGTTAGTACTCACCAAGGTTTAAATGGAGTATATCAAACAGAAAAGTTTGTACTGGATTCTTCTCGCATTGAACTAAAAATGAAAGAAAGATAGGTAGGATGTTTATCGGTAAACGGTTTAAGGGTCGGGGGTTTCCCAGTAATGCCGGTGATTTAATTAGTTTTTCTGATATAGATGGGAATAAATTTAAGATTGGATTATTGGAGGTATTTATTTGGTCATTCAAGCAAAAATCTGGATTGGATTTGAAGGATTTTATTATTTCAAGTACTTCATATATATTTAATTTGTGACTGTTTTCAACGTGATATATTAATTTAACTCCTAAGTCTTTGATGAATTTATGGTTTTTTTCCAAAAAAGAAAAGACAATTAATGATTTCTATTCAACAACCTCCGAAGAAAGGCTCATTCCGAAACATTATGTTTTGATTCCATGTTACGGCCCTATATCCACCAACGTCGGAAATGAATTGAAAAAACCTGCATTTAAAATAGAAAAAACTCTATCCTCATATTTCTCTTCTCCTAAAGACAAAATAGATCCTTTCCAAAAAAGCGGAGTATACGAACTAAATTGTAATGATTGTGTGTGTAGCTAAATCCACGAGAAAAACTGGAAGATCGCTATATAATAGATTAAAGGAACATAAACATGCATATAATAATAAGACAGGGAATTTCAACTTTGCAATTCCTTTAAATGAAAAAAACCATAAATTCATAGAAGACTCAGGAGTCAAATTAGTACATCACGTTGAAAACAACCTCAAATCAAATGTATATGAAGCACTTTAAATAATAAAATCCTTCAAATCCAATCCAGATTTTTGCTTAAATGACCAAATAAATATCCCCAATAGTCCAATCTTAAATTTATTCCCATCTATAACAGAAAAACCAATTAATCACCGGCATTACTGGGAAACCCCCGACCCTTAAACCGTTTACCTATAAACATCCTACCTATCTTTCTTTCATTGTTAGTTCAATGCGAGAAGAAACCAGTACAAACTTTCTGTTTGATATACTCCATTTAAACCTTGGTGAGTACCAACATGTATTTGATTTCTTCTTAATTAAATTCAAAATTCATAAATGTTTTATAATACTGATTTATATTACATTTAATTTAATATGTATACCAAACTATATTTTGAATTGCATATTTTTGAATTATTTTTTACGACCGATAAAAAAATATGCTACTAATCAAGTGTTTGGTAGTTTATAAATTAGATAATACCATTTTATCAACAATTCTCAAGATTTTGCCACAAAACAAGACTGTTTTTATTTTAAGAACATCCATCTTCTTCTTGGTTTTAATTGTTTATATATGCTGACTAAAAAAATACTGCAACAAAATTTTTTTTTAATATGCACTCCTAAAAATGTCTCAACATTTATTTATTTTTTTAGACGAGGAACCGACGCATAAAACAATTCTGCTTCACAATGCATTAAAAAAAAAAAAAAAAAAAAAAAAAAAAAAATCTGTGCCAACCATTTGATTCGTGCAATATAGAAAACAGAGAATAATATATTTAAAAACACTCCTGACATAATAATAACACAAGAGATCAAACACATGGAGTAATCGGGTCCAAACGACTGATCATAAATATTAGCCGGGTACAGCCAGCTGATGGTTTCTTGGACAAGATGAACAACCAGTTTGGTATGTTATGGGCCTCTTTGTCACCTAGATAAATAAAAAGACAATTTCAACTTTCTCCTTACCGAGCTGGTGATTGTGCTCAAACAACAAGAGGTGAAAGATAGATAAATATACCACAGAATAAAATGTAATTTTTTTGTTCAGTTCGTATTCAGCCAGCTTCGATGAGGTGTAAATAATTTTTTTTTTTTACACTCAGATATTTCTTTAATAAAAATCAGATACACATATTACAATTGAAATTAAGAATAACAAATAAATTGATTATCCTTTATTTACTAATAATGAATAAAGGCGATTCGAAACATAATATGAGCAAGTATTATAGTAGAATCCGTTTATAAGTGGTCAAAGGATTACCTTTTTACATACTAAAAAATCACGTTATGGGTTATGTGTGAGCTGTGGAGTTTAGGTATGGAAATATTTATAAGTGCAAGAGTAGAGAAACAAAGACACATATACTTCAATTTTCAATTATTGAAAGCTGGTATTAATATTATTGACACATTTCAGGAGCAAAACATCCGCTCTTATATTGGTCTAATAGAGTCCAGCCAAATGAGGACCAATAAGGGATCTCGATGTAAAGTTTTGGAGAAGTTCTGAAAATTTTCTCATTTTTTTTTTAGGAAGCTGATTACAAATTTTATTTTTGCCGCCTCGAACTTTTACCAGAAGTATAACACAAAAAAACAATATTTTTAGAAAACCATGCATTATTCGAATAAATTCTAATATTCATTTTATAATAAACTAAAGAGGAATAAATTCCTTACAATTTTCATCTTAAATGTTTTTCATGTTAGCCCGCTCCGTTCCAGCGAGTGGGAGTCGAAATTATGATACTGAATGCCGAAATTAATTGCGCTTTTTTGCATATTAGTTTTTATATTTTCGAAAAAAAAATGACGTAATAAAATGCCAAAGAACGTATAGAAGGTATGGATGATAGCATGTCGTCTGCCAATTTTTTTTTAATTTCTATAGGAACAGCATTAAGTTGTTTGTACATTTTTCTTTTTGAAGTAATTCCTAAAAAGTGGTTTTCGAGAGATATTGTTCACTATGAAATTCGAAGAAGTAACACTCGGTGAGGATGTGAAGGATTGCCAGTGATACTCCACAGGTGACGCCATCAGGTTGTGGTCCTTTCTCATCCAGTACTCGTGGACGAGCCTTGAATGTCCAATGCTCAGCCGGATCAGCAATTCTTCTTTTCTGGATAACATATCTGGACTTTTTAGGTGAACGTTCGGCTAACAAACATTAACTTACTATCTAATGTAGCAGTCCAAATCGTTTGCCACGCTTTCTATGTCTTTTCTTTGATCATAGAGATAACTTCTTTCGGTTGGATGGTGATGATTAGAGCCAGGATTATCGAGCGATTGCACTTTTCTTTCGGTTGCTTGAAATCGATCGGGGACAAGTTATTTATTTACATGAATTAAGGCATCCGCATTAACATCCGTAAGTTTTATTTAGCACGAAATTGCATATTTTAAACAATTTTGGGAAAATTGCACGTTTTATTTTTTTACTCCATTAAATTGCACATTTAGTCGAAATTAAAAAATATATTTGTAAATTGTTTGATAATGTAAGCATTGAACCAAAATCACATAGGACAGATCTACGAAATAATACGTTACTGTTTATAACAAATTAAATATAATTCAATCTTTTGGAAAATTCTGGAACTGAAACTGAAAATTGAAGTTTGTTTTGCTCTTTTTAGATTCGTGGAAAGCCAGTTAATTCATACCAATTCATTCAGTTCATTTTATGTTCTGCAGTGATACACTCAGTCTATAGTTGGCAAAATAATAATGCATACACAGTTTTTCGGACAAAAATATGTTCAATAATTTACTGAAAATAAATTAATTAGTGGATATGATAAACAACATCCCGCATACATTTTTACGAGTAAAGGGAATTAAAAATCCGTACAACATAATTAAAAACAAATATCGAAAATTGGTCTAGTAATTCAACTATAAACCCAAAATGATTAGAATTGAAAGACAATCCACCAAAATGGATCGTAAATCGAAGGGGTTCTACCGACAAAGATGAATGGTTCAACTTTTTCGAGAAGGATTGAGCTATCGATATATCGGAAGAAATTTGGGATTGTCTCACTTGACCATGTGATACGTTATTAAAAAAAATTATCAGTTGGTAATTAAAAACACTTATGCAAAAATGCGTTGCCTTAGAGCGTGAATCACGTATGATCGTGCGAAAAGTAGCAACAAATACCGTAATAAGAGCTCGTGAGGTTTTCAAATTTTACATAACAATGCTCCAACCTCTCTAATTTATTAAGAAAAAATAGTAATTTATGAAAGAAAACAAAATATGTAGTTTTTTTTTGTTTTTTTTAAACATAAACGACGTAAAAGGCATAATTATATTTTTCGTTGCACATTTTTGTACGTTTTGTATTTTTATTACGTTTTACAAATTTTTTACTGCACGAAATATGGGCTAAAGTGATGATCAACAACTGGCCCTCTTTGATAGCTCTCTTAACTATACTATCTGCCATCTCGTTAACTCTGTTATCGCCATGGCTTTGTGACCATAAAAAAATGGCCATCTCAAATGTTTTCAGTCGTAGTAAGGCCTCGTTCTGATAAAGGGGATCTTGGATTGTTATGAAGGCAAATTTTGAGCCAGAACTAATTATAGTCCAGCTAATTGCATTAGGATCTATAGATGTCACGGTTAATAGCTAACAGCTCAGCTCTATAGATGGTACAGAGCAGTGGTAGGGAAAACGTTCCACCTTAGTCCGTCACCACGGTAGCGCCTAATCCCCCTGTTCTTAGACTCGTCAGTGCAAATAAATATCTAGTAATAATTATTTTAGTCATATTTTCCCCGAATAAAATAGACTATTGCACTGGGTCGAAGGTCGGCGGTGAGGGGTGAGAGTGTATTTTCTAACCGTTTCATAACCCCTAGAGGGCGAATATGGAAGTTTTGGTGATCTCTTATATATATTTGTACGTATGTATGTGTGGTGTATATATAAATGGGTCGACTACAGACCCATAAGTTTACTTACACACTTAGACAAGGTATTTGAAAAAAGTAGTCTAAATTATTTCAAAACCTATTGCTCAGAAATAGCATTAATCCCACCTGAGCAGACAGCTTCTGCTGGGATCACTATCTGGCAAAATTTCAAACGGAAGTAAGCCAAAATATGGTCAAGAACAAAGTGACCGAGATGATCAACAAAGCAGGGAGGCATTTGACGTAGAGTTCCAAGGGCTTCTATATAAGACACTGCAGGACGAGTTCCCGCGCACCTCTAAATATTACTGTGATCATTTAGCACCGTGTGATCACTGAGCATCGTTCTGAGTATGGGTGTCCGGCGACGTCGCGCTCACCTGCGATGTCCCTCAACGATCTGTGCTATCACCAATACTTTTCTCAATGTACACGACTGAAACTGTTGGAACGAAATGCAAGAAATCGACAGTAGCGACGTACGCTGATGATATAGCGATCTACAATAGCTCCTTACACGCAACGAGAGCTCTACGGCATGTGGAGGAGGGTTTTGAACAAATCACAAAGAAACTGTTAGGACTAAATATTACACTTAATCCCAAGAAGACCGACTGTATTATTTTACTAGTGAGTGACACTGGACCCTTATCTCTCGGATCGATAATACGATTGTACGCTTATATATATTTTTTTTCCTCGCCACTTTTGAGCACCTCAAGTGGTTCCCTTGGGGTCAAATGAGCTGAAATTCGGTGTGTAGGATTTTCTTCTAGGCAGAACGATTCCAGAATTAATAGAATAAAATAGACTATTTCACGGGGTCGAAGGTAGGGTTGGAATATCGAAAGGAAAATATTTGATTGATATATCGCAAAACCAAATATCGATATCCACCGATAATCGCTAGAAAAATATCGATATATCGAAAGGAAACGGATGAAAAAGCAAAGCAAGTGCATCAAATGAGTATAATGTTAAACAGTGAAGAAGGTCATGAAATAATATAATGATTATTATTTATAAAACAATATTTTTATTAGCCATGAATCATTATAAAAAATATAGAAAAGAATTATACTACAAAGAAAAAAAAAATGTTATAACATATTTTTATTTTGAAAACTTTTAGCCATATTTGATATATTGTAGTCTTCTACAAGTTTTTCAATAAAAAAACCTTCAAACTTCTCAAATTTTTATTTATCTTATAACTCTTCCGACTACATTGTGTATTCTCAAAACATTCATCTAAAAGCATGTAAATTATTTGATATACATCTCAGTACCATCATCATTTATATAAATCATCAATTTTTCTTTATATAGGATTAATCAACATTATTTGTATGCAAATCTTATCTACTAATTATTGTTTGGTAATTAAATATTGTTTATTGTTACATTTACTGGTAAACTTCCAGAACGGTTACCCCAACATGGAGGACACCTAGATTTTTAGGATCTGGCTGATCTTAAACATCTAGATCTCCGCCATTTTGGGGTTACGATTCTGGAGTTTTGCCGAATAAAGGAAATTGTTAAAATAAAATACAGTAGAATCTCGATAATTCGTATGATCATGGGTTCGAAAGGTAAATATGAATTATCGAGATATCCAAATTATCGAGATTTCCAATAATCGGCGGTAAAAAATAGGAAATGACAAAATTAATACAAAATTGTATTAATATGAATTGAAATACAAACGATATAGTTCGATGAACAAAAAAATTCGGTTATTTTCTTATGGTGCAATCCTTGAAGACGGATCTCATCGATGGCTTCGTTAAGCATGTTCAGAGCAGAAAATACGTTTACACAAATATCCGATTTTGCTAAGAAATGGCACACGTTGTAGATGCATTATTTAGCCATTTTAGAACTTATCGTCGGCACATCAATTTCTTCATCTCCTTTTTTTATGGAGTCAAAATTTCTTCGTCAGTTAGGATCCAAACTACTGCTAAACCTTCTTCAAAATAGGCGAAATCTCGAAAAGTCATGGGAGTTCTTCATTTTGAGATAGGTGATTCCCATCCTTGATGCTTTCTAAGAGTTGCATCACTACTTCCTTGCGTAAAATGTCTAAAATCGTTTAATTAGGGCCCAGTTTAGTGATTACAGCTTAGAGGTTGCGCTGGGAAGTAAAAACAGCTGATTGATGTGGTACTGTTGTGGGCCGTACAATTATCAATAAATAGTTGAAAATTTTCGCTGTTTTTTATTCCATATCTGTACCCATTCGTTGAAAATTTCACTTATGATACATGCTTTTGTGTTTGCACGATAGGCGTTCGGTAAAGTTTTTGTTTTTAAAACACCTTGCATTCGCGGATTTGCCAGTCATGAGCGAACTTAATTTTTCAGATCAATCTATGTTGTCGGCTAACAGTATGGTTACAGATTTTTTTTACAATTTTATTTAAAGAGAATTATATAGAAAAAAAAAAAGGGTAAACCGACCGAAATTCATATAAACGATTCCTCTCTCACTCACTCACCTCTCATCTTGAAAAGATCAAGAGTTAACCAGATTTTTTATTTGGAAATTCGAATTATAAAGCGTTTACATTACTTGGAAGACGAAAATAAATACGAATTATCGGGGGAACCGGATTGTAGTGTTTTTATACGAAATAAAGGGAGACTTTCAAGAGACCAGAAAATCTATATGAATTACTGGGATATGAATTGCCGATATTCTACTATAATATAGTTTAGAATATGGTGTGATCGATATATCGTTGTAAAATATCGATTTCATCGATATATCGGATGTTAAAATAACGATATAATATATCGGTTTTTCAATTCCGATATATCAATATATAGATATATCGCGTGTCGATATTCCAACTCTAGTCGAAGGTCGGCGGTGAGGGGTGAGAGTGCATTTTCTATATTATTTTTTTATTTTAGTGAAAATACGACGTTAGTGACGGTTAACTCACGTTTTTTAAATTTTAATTTTTTTCAAATGACGATCATTATATGCAGAAATTTAATGTTGCTTTATTATTCTACATAAAATTTCGCTGATTGATATACTAATAAAAAACAGACACAAACTAACGGTAAAATTTATAACAGTAATATGGCCTACCTGATACAGCTAGAAATTATGAAACCAGTACTAGCCATCAGCAATCTGTATATAGTTCACATGCAACTGTAACAGATTTTACAGCAAGATATAAATTGGCACATTTCTCGCATAGATTACACAATAGACCACACAACTTGAATACATGCTCAGTGCCAATAATAGTTTCCTGGGACGTAATGCGAATCGCTAACAAACCTTTGTTGACGGGAGCAGTTATTATCTTTGTGCGCATGAATTAATACAGTGCTTGATTACAAAATGTCGAGAAATTAAAGCTGTAAAAAGTATAAGCTGTATTCGGGTTTAAATTAAAAAATGAAGTAAATATTTTGTCAAATTGATATAATAGCTCCGATTTAGTCTCGATTTAGAATTCAATAAAATAAGATTATAATAATGATAATAATAAAAGAACAATAAATCGTTATATTTTCACTCATTATGTGTTAATTTAACAGGGAGAACAAATTTTCGGCTAAAATTTCTAAGTCTAGCTACTGAAGTTAGGTAACTATGAAAACATAAATTTTGAGTGATTGTATATTGCAGTAAATTGTAGCCCAAAATCGATTTTAAAAAAGGCTTCATCAATATAATAATTTACGTTGTTAATAAAAGCATACCTCAACAATGACTTCAAAACCACTCAAATGAACCATGCACCATGAAACAGTTCAGCGATGTATTAAAAATTGCTCTATTGAAAGCAAATAGCTGGTCACTAAATAAGAAGTTTAACAGATGATTGAAATTAAAAGGTTAAGGACTGCAGCTTACAGAGAAATAAAATTAATGATCCTCAATAGGATCATTTATTCAGCACTTTGAATAACATATTTGCGATGATACTAGTATTAAGAGCGACTGTGGCAGTGAATGTAGAAGCTTAATTCAAGGTGTGTATGCTTCCAAGGCATGACATAAATTCATGGCGAAGCGAATTCAAAAAAGGACCTTTCTCATAAATATGAAGGATATGGAGATACGAAAAGACGTAAAAAAAGTGAACTGAGGCTTGGTAGTAAACATTCAGAGCTACTGAATGAGTTAGTCAGATCATATCAAGGACGTCGAAGAGACGAACAGGGAATGTGTTCTGGAATCTGTATCAAGTAGGCTGACGGGTGTGGTTGAAATATTCCAGGAACGCTTTTGGTTGGAATCATTTCACGAATTTATAACCTCGCCATCTATTTTATAGTGAGGCGATTAGTGATTTAAAGAGAGTTTTATATTTATAATTACTTCGGCATTATGTTAGTTCATGTAATAGAAAAGGAAATGAAACAGTAATTAGGGGGAGCAATTTCTATCTCCAAATAATAGTTCCTATCCAACCAGCACAACATGCTTGCATATAAATTATATATACACACATACATATGAGTGTGTACATGAATCGCTTCATGCTAAAAGGTGTTTTGTCTATTTTCATAGTGACAAAACCCCTTTTAGTATGAAGCGATTCATATACACTCGAGCATATGATAGTAGAATAGGAGCTATTAACTGAAAATTATATATATATATATATATATATATATATATATATATATATATATATATATATATATATATATTCCCTTCTCCCCTCCCCGCTGGCTGTAAAGATTTTGTAGATCTTTTACCGGCCTGTATATTATTCAGTCCAAAATCTTGTTTTCCCATAGCTCAGCGATATGTATGTTTATTCTGTGTATCCAGCTGTTTTTTAGCTGTTATAATTGAATTCTTGGTTGTTCAGAAGCGCTCTGATGGATTGTTACGAGTTTCATACCCAGCCTATCTTTGACTCGCAGCCTTCGTATGTTGAGGAACTGACCGAAAACCAGTTCCTCCTCAAGTAATTCGTCAATCCTTGCTCCTCTATATTTTTACGCTCTGATTTCAGCTCACTCCGGTTATCAGTGTGATGTTAACATACAACATAAATGAAGCCTTGACTCAATGATGCCACTAATAGTTTAATATCAAGGCATGAAAAAATCAATAAAAATAAGTAAATAAGATCATCTTGGAAAGAGGAAATAACAATAAACAAGCAACTAAAATCGCCAATTTAACACGGTTGGTCTGCTGCTTTAACACCATTCTTCAGGTATATTTAATTAGAACGGTTAGTTTCGAAGACCTGTTCCCACGATAAATAGCTGCCGGATAAGCTCAACAGTCGTTTACGCTCCGTAAACTCGGCTTATCCGAAGAATTAGTAGTCGAAGACCGTTTAGAGGTAACTGCCAAAATAATTGAAGCGGATAACTTTTAAAAGAAGAGACGAAATTTCACTTATACCCATTGCCGCAATAAAATTGCTTGTACCCCTTTACCTTAACAAAACAGAATTATCTAGTTGCTAAAGCTATTAATAACTTAGGTTTCATGGACACGGGAATCGGTTATATAGCTTTTAAGGATGCTCAGCATTAATGACAAAATCTTTAAATAAGAATAGTTATCAATGGTTTAAAAAAAAGAATAATAAATAAATAAATATCGTAGTGTATCTTTTTTATTTTGCATTTTTCAATGCACACCATTACAATAGGTATCCTTAATATAAATTAATGTATTTGTCAAATAATTATTTTAAAAGATTACAGACCATTAGTAAAAACAAATAGATTTATTTTTTTCACTAATGTATTTTTTAACGAACGTCCAATTTAAAATACATAATAAAAAGTGGTATTTGTATTTAGGAAATATTGTTTTAGAAAACATCATTTAAATTGTATAGGATTATTAACTATACTAAATAATTAGACTAAACTAGACTAAATCTAATTAGACGGAAATTAACGTTTTATATTAATCCGTTCCGAAACTAACGTCATTATAGAAAATTCCCTCCAAAGTCGAATCAAAATTAGGGAAGTTAAAAATTTAAAAGATAAAAAAACTTCAAACACGGAAGAAAATTCGACATTTAGAAAGAATTTTTTCCCAGTAAACAGTTTAAAAAAAAACTATTATGAGTGCCGGAACCTATTGTAGTACTTGAAAATTATTTTCGGGTCCGGTAAAGTTTGTCGATCTTGTTACCATGGAATCATTGGGGGACATTTCACAGACCATATAACGTTTTATGCCAACAATTGTTATAATTAAAATAGTCTAAAAAAATACATATCCAAACTTTATTGTTCATTTTGACATAAATTATAAGGAAACAAAATCATTATTTGACATTTTTTATAAATAGTCACCGCCGTAAATTGAGAATATTTCAAAACCTACTAGAGGTAAAAAAAAACAAAAAAAAGACATTAATATTTAAAACAGAGTAATACGAATTCGCCTTATATATGGCTTTATAAATTCGACGAAACCACTGAATAATTTATAATCACAAATTCAAAACCGTAAAAGCTTGATGAATTATGTTATTAAAGTCAAAATCGACTATGCTATTATTCTTATCATAAGCAATAATAAGCAGTAACGAAATATTATTGTACATGGCAACGAGAAAAAAATAACCCGCCAACTTTCGGAAAAGGTTTGTATTTTACCTATCAGGTCGAATAGAAGTAACTTTAATATTCACCTCAGACCAAATTCTTCACGTCATGTGATGAAGAAGCAATCAGGCTCCACAAATTCCAGCGTTTTTGGAGAACCATTTTCAAGAAAGAATGAATAAGCAAAAATTGAAACGGCGAAAAGTGATTAAATGACTTTCCTAGACAGAAACTAGAAAAAGTCTCCATTCAACTGCCATTAACGAAAAGGTTAACGCAATCGTTTCTTTGTTCTTTCTTCAAAACTATGCAAAATACGAACAATTTAGACGTGACATCATTAGATGTAAAACTAATAGCATATTATGCTATTGAAATTAATACTACCTATCGTAATTAAAGAAATTATATAACATAAAACTTAAATGTACTCATTTAAGGTGTTTTTTCTCTGAAAACAGCAGACTTTTGCAAACTGTATCGAAGGTCATAGGGGGAAGGATGCATTCTATTTTACGAAAAGATATTTCTGTGGCTCTTCTTGTAGGAAGTGCTGAAGCTAACATATTAAGACGAGACGTATAAGTATTATAACGGCAATCTAAGAGCTATGAGCTATTAAAGATATATCTTATATCTAAGAATTGAGAAAATAATACTCTTAGATTTTCTATTCGCTTCATTGGGCATGGCCAATAAATAGTAAATCTTAAGAGTGGAGCCACAAGGAAACTAGTGAAAAAAAATCCATGTGGCTTGGAAACAGAAAATTCTTTGTGAGAAAGCAGATGCTTATGCTAGTAAAATTATAGACAGCTAAAAGAAACATAAATGAAAACTGCCGCGTATGACCGATAAAAGAAATAATTACACTGGTCATTGCTGGTAACAAGATTGCAAGTATCTCGTGAATCTGGCATAGCGACCATATGGCTACAGTTGTCTTGTTTTTTTTCCCTTTAAAAAGAAGGAAATAGAAGAAACCTCTTGCATATTATTTATCGTAACAGAGTGTTGATCAAAAGAAGTTTTTAGTAACTAGAGTGAGTCTTTATTGTTGGCTCATGAGATAGCATTCGACCATCTGGGATGGTTATCGAAGGTCAACGGCCACTGATAAGAATAAGGGATAACACAATGGTTCACAACAATAACAAATGTAAGGGGGAGAATAGTAATTGCCCATAACTATTAATTAACTATAACTATGCTCTTAATATTGAGGAATAAAATTTCTGTATTAGAGGTAACAAATGGGAAGTCTAGAAATCTTGTACAATTCATCCATGCAATTTTGCCATATATATGAAATACAATTTTTTTTTTCTAAGTTATGACTCAACTAAAAAAAAAAAAAAATCGAAAGTCGTTCAAAAAAAGATAGGTACCATTATTGTGTCCCAGTCAAAGCCAAGGAATGAACATTTGGCTTAGGTTACATTTGGCTTTATTAGATTAGAAATTGTGATTCAGAACGCAATTTAATTATTACTAAATTAATTGTTAACGTAATCAATATACTAAATAATTTCTTATTTTACACTATGTTGAAAACATCACCCTTATCAAACAGCTTGTCTAAATGAGATAATAAGATAATTAAGTTAGATTTCTAATCTGTTCTAACCAAAAAAGACCTCAACAACGTTTTAAAAATTATACTCAGAATTCGGATAAAAACATAGCGGCAACAGCAGAATTTGCGATTAATTTAGCTTCCACCAATTTATAGTAGATATGTACGAGTATGTTTTATGTTGGGTAGTATAACATTCAGATAGATGATAAACTCTAAGAGAGAGTGAAAAGATTAAAAAGCTAAAACTGCTGTTAAAGAGATGGAGAGGGATGAGGGAACAATGAAGGAATGCCGATGGAACGGGGAGTGGGGCGTAGCACGGGAGCAGGGAGTTCTACATTTAACGGTTCTTCTTCACGTTTACTATCTACCTTTGCCCAATTAAATCTTCCACCGCTATTCTTTTGCTACCATATTCTCTCATTCCAACCATGGCTATTGTGTTCAACTGATTTGAATAAAACTGTAACGATTACTAATTAATCAAACTAATGAATTAAGCTAGGTAAATGTTAACTTCTGAGTAAAATGAAGAATCGACGATACTATTAAGCAGCTGGGAAATAATTTTAAGTTTTAAAACAGAACACACACTAAATTAATGAAATACTGAAATATCCAAACTTTTGCTTCCTCGAAAATATTGAGCTTTGACAAAACTCAAACGCCATCAATTCCATATATTAACTATAGGCTACATCAAATAGATTTTCGTATTCACCATAAATGATCGATAATACGATATGCCCATCTAGCCGCAGCAGGAACATCTAGTAGCCATTTGAGTGAAAAAGTAACGAAACTGATATCAACATTTAAATCAATTTTGAGAAAAACGACAAAATTAGTGTAGAAAAAGTAAATAGTTCTTTATAGCAACTCAATTGTTTTTTTGGTTCTCACTAATGTGATCTTCAATTCTGAGACAAAAATTACTTTCCATAATTTCTAAAATGGACATTTCAAAGACAACGACATAGAAAGCAATAAAACTTGATAATCAATACGGTAAAGGAAAAAAAAAATGTTGGTGTCCTATATGAATCTGAATATAAAGTTTGTCACCTCCTGATCAAAGAGCATTTACTGTCAATTTATTGGATAATATTTATTAATGTGCAATAATAAACCTTAGTGGAACGGATGAAATCCTAATTGATGTATTTTGTTCTCGTCTCGATTGGAAACAGGGGACTCAACTGCCAACAAATTGTTTTTTTTTGTAACCAGTAATGGCTAAAATTATTGGACATAATAATTTACAACAAAGGAGAGACTTATTTAAAAAAAATGTTTTAGAGAACTTAATAGTAAATTAAGACTGTGCTGTTTATAGATCAACCCTACATAAACAGAAATGGAACCATTAACAAGATAAGATAACTACTATAGGTTACGTAGAAGGTTAAATAGAAAATCATAGTCCCTAGTAATTTTAAAGATAGAATAAAATAACATATTTATTTTATGGACAACTAGATTAAAAAGATACTGTGACAAGGCAGTGGATATATCATCTTGAAAATGAGTACTGTATGCTAACATTCGTACACCAGTGGGACCGAGAAATTATTATCCTATTGTTAGGTTATACATAATATGCACAGGCATTATTGATTGTTGATATTATTACAGATTTATATAGCTGTTGACTTCCGCTCACTTCCGAATAGATGGAATACAATGGTTCCAAATTTTTATGTGATTTTAGGTTAGGTCGAAAATGAATAGCACTTTTGACACTCGGCTTCTGGGAAGGATGCGATATTAATTAAGCTAATCAAATTTACCAGAAAACAACTTTATGAAACCAAAAGCAGTTACTAATCAGAAGGTACTAATATATTAGACAGTTTTGTGTTCAAGGGTATACGAACAAAGAATGCGAGCACGTGTAAAGGGAATCAACCTGAAATTAGTGGGCGTGGCCGAAGATAATGCGGGGACCATCTTGCTACTAATCCTTCACAACTGACAGCGATCATAATACTACTGACCGGAACAAGAGTATCTATCTATACCTTGGTAAACAGCTCTGCATATCCGTTATTTCGAAATAATGGAAGTTGAAACAAACTATTTAATAGCAAATGAGGTAAATCCATCATATTGGATATTATAACTAAAGTAACTGATACAAGAAAACGGTAAGGAATAAGAGGATTGCAACAATGGAAAGAGCATATTTAAAAACTCAACATATATATATATATATATATATATATATATATATATATATATATATATATTATAAATTTAAAAAAGTAGTTCGGAGGCCGCCCAAGATGAAGTAATGCATAGGTGCCGATGAACGTGCCTGATTCTCGATCTGGGTAGACTGTTTCACAGACACAGTGTGCTAAGCAATTCGCTCCACTCACCTGATTGATCTGGGCATTGTCATGATAGAGTGGATAAAGAGTGCATCTGTCAAATCAAATTCTCAACCGACAAAAAGTCAAGAGAAAATTTAGTATGTACGTTACTAACCAGTATTTGTAAGTTTTGCTGATAACAAAAGTTGAACTAACAAGCGATCGGAAGAAATTAGGATTTATAATTTCTGATTGGAAGTAATTATCTCAAGAAGATCATGTGTGACTACTTTTATTCGGGTATGAAATCAAATTGCCAATTATTACTGCCAATTCGCAATCCGTTGAATGTCGATCGTGAGATAGATCATCTCTCTGACCTCTGAAAAAGTGGATGTGGTTAACAACAGTTGTCTGGGCTACTAGGCACTCCACCAAATCGACTTTGAACAATCCCAACAGCTATACCGTATATAGAAGAGGATGAATCAAGATCTTCTTAACTAAAATATTCGTTGAAGATTAACCTAGTTTAAATGATTACATAATAGAGTACGAAGTGTAACAAGTAATAGCCCCTTATAACAACATGAGGCAGGCCACTATCTTCGAAAATTAGGCATTGATCTTACCTTTAGCAACTCATCTATACCAGAAAATTTAAAGCTTATCTGTATCTGAAAGAAAGAGTGATTTTTTAAAAGAAGAAAAAACCATTTAGTAGTTTAGAACAGCTGTTATTTGTACATATCTAGAAATAATTGAATAGAATAAGTTAAATAACAATCAATCAAATAGTAGAACATACAATCTATTGCAAGGGACAGTGGATTCTAGACAAGCTAAGATAAAAGTAAAGAAAAAAAACAAAAAAAAACCGAGTACTGACTGGGCCTCATACGTTCCATTAACCCAGTCAATCTCGTCACTATTCCGAAGCCTTCGTCCAAGTCACCCTTTAACAAGTCTCAATAGGAAAACCGGTCATGATCAAGGCTACTAAAGTTCCTATACTACTTTTTTTTTTATTCCACATCCATTCTAGTCTGTTTTCTTACTTACTCGACAAATAAAAAATAAATAAATAAAGGAGAGACGCGGAATTAATAAAAGATCAAGAAAATTTCAAATAATCATAAAACAACACATCAACCTGTTTAAATGGTCGTATAAAATAAATCTACCCAACGATTTATGGATATTTTATACCCAGAAAGAATTTTTATTCTTGTAGAACAGAAGTTTCAACTGGCGGCTACGAAAGCTATTTTATTTGTTAATTCAAGAAAAGTGACGAAAAATATGTAACAGTTCATTCAAAACATTAATTTTCAAAAGGAAAATTTAGAAAACTTTGATAGGTAAGTAATAGTCAGTTATTCTACGAAGAACCCACACCACGGCGGAGAACCTATATTGCCATCTTATCCAAATTTCTCGACGGCCAATAAGTGGCGAATTAAAGTGGCTCTTTCTTTCGACTCTTTCCAGATAATAATTTCTTCGATATTTCCTATACCGAACCATCAATTCCAAGCACCCTTCCTACATCTACAGCCTCCTACAATTCAAATCCTCTGTCCACTCAGAGGAAACAAGACCTTTCTGGCCTCTATACCCCTTTTCACAGAACCAAAACGTTCGAACGCTCCTTTCTTGCCCGCTCCATTGTCCAGTGGAATTCCTTCCTTTCTAGTATCCGCCATTCTTCTTCTCTCTCCTCATTCAAATTCCACCTTTTTCAACACATCCTCACTTTCAAATACCTCGCTTTCTAACATGAAAGTTTAATTCAAGATTAATATCTTGATTGGAAGGAAATAGTTGTTTCATTACTTTTATCATTATTATATCGTCCAATCATAAAATTACGTTTAGAAGTGAGTATTTGTTTTTAACGTTTTTACCAGAGGAATCTTTTTCGTGCGTCGGCGTTTTGGTGCGTCGGATCCTCCCGCGGACCGCCGGTTGGGGACCACTGAACTAGACGATCAGTTCTTTTCGACACTTTTTCATGGTCTCCACTAGGGTTGGAATATCGACACGCGATATATCGATATGTTGGAGTTGAAAAACCTATATATTATATCGATATCTTAACATCCGATATATCGATGAAATCGATATTTTACAACTACCTATCGATCACACCATATGCTAAACTATATTACAGTAGAACTCGGCAATTCATATCCCAGTAATTCGTATAGATTTTCTAGTCTCTTGAAAGTCTCACTTTATTTCGTATAAAAACACTGCAATCCGGTTCCCCCGATAATTCGCATTTATTTTCGTCTTCCAAGTAATGTAAACGTCTTATAATTCGAATTGCTAAATAAAAAATCTGGTTAACTCTTAATCTTTTCAAGAGGAGAAGTGAGGAAGTGAGAGAGGAATAGTTTCTATGAATTTCGATCGGTTTACAATTTTGTATTAATCTTGTTATTTTCTATTTTTTACCGCCGATTATTGGAAATCTCAATACTTTGGATATCTCGATAATTCATATTTACCTTTCGAACCGTTGACCATACGAATTATCGAGATTCTACTGTATTTTATTTTAACAATTTCCTTTATTCGGTATAACTCCAGAATCGTAACCCCAAAATGGCGGAAGTCTAGATTTTTAAGATCATCCAGGTCCTAAAAATCTACATGTCCTCCATGTTGGGATTACCATTCTGGAGTTTTACCAGTAAATATAACAATAAACAATATTTAATTATCAAACAATAATTATCAGATAAGATTTACATACAAATAATGTTGATTAATCCTATATAAAGAAAAATTGATGATTTATATAAATGATGATGGTACTGAGATGTATATCAAATAAATTACATGCTTTAAGATAAATGTTTTGAGAATGCACAATGTAGTCGGAAGAGTTATAAGATAAATAAAAATTTGAGAAGTTTGAAGGTTTTATTATTGAAAAACTTCTAGAAGACTATAATATATCAAATATGGCTAAAAGTCTTCAAAATAAAAATATGTTATAATTTTTTTTTCTTTGAAGTATAATTCTTTTTTATAATGATTCATGGCTAATAAAAAAAAATTGTTTTCTAAATAATGATCATTATATTATTTTAAAACCTTCTTCACAGTTTATAATATTAATTGTATTTAATAATATTCATTTGATGCACTTTCTTTGCTTTTTCATCCATTTCCTTTCGATATAACGATATTTTCCTTTCGATGTTCCAACCCTCGTCTCCACCTAAATCATTAGAACTGGATGAACACGATATTTTAATAATTAATCAACTAGTATCGTTTTAACTATTGCAGAAGTTGTCTAAAAGTGTAGGATTTGTCAGCAAGGATTGTGATGAATAAGAGTTAATCTATTAAATTTGATACTTTTTTTTTTTTTTTTAGAAGGTATGAATGGTGAAAGCATTACCTACATGTCAGTAACCATCAGCAAATTTAAGGTAATATGATTCAAGGTATGTATTAGATGAAATATAGGAATCTTGTATGATGTCTTATTTTAATCATTTTTTAAAATACAATTGCGACCAATTGTTGGCACTACTAAATTCGAGCTGTTAAATATTATTGATTTTATTAAGTTCATTCTTTTACAGAAGTAGATGAAATAGTGCAACAATAATTGCGAAAATGTCTTATTAAATGTATAATTCTAAAACATAACAGATACTTTTATAAAATATCAATAATGTAATAGTCAGTATAAGCAAAAACATATCTTTATTTCCCTTATCTATAGTATCATCATACTTTTCGTTAAAAAGAAATATGAAAATTTTAAGATCCGCAATCAGAAAAATGCAAATAAATGTAAGTAATGCTCAAAATTACAAAGGATTAAATAAAGATAACTGCAGGTAAAAACAAAATAATCTGAATTAGTAATTAGTTTGAAATTAATTGTCCACAATTGGTTGTACTAAAATAATGCTTTCACGATATACCGGTACTTCTTCCAGATCTATTCCGAGAAATGTTCAATGACACTAGATTTCTTTTACCTGACAACATTCCTTTTCCTAAGAAGAAGCCTAATGAAGAAAGGGACAGGAAGGACACTGACTCTTAGCAGACGTTCAGGGTTACGAGGTAACGAGAGAAAGGGATTCTGCACAAGAGGTTGCACTAAGTATAAAAGAAAAGGGAGACCAAGGCAAATGACAAAATGTTGCAATGGGACAGCTTCTGTTAGTCAACGAGTTCAAGTTGGCAAAGTATTTTATAGTAAACGAAAATATTTATTTTAAGTGCATTACATTATTGATTTGTATATATTAATGTTGAAACTTCTTGATAAAATTGAAATTTATTTTTGATTGCTTATTTTTTGTTTTTTTATACTAGTTCCTGACCACCAACCCTTATTAATAACGTTCCATTACCCAGACCTGAAACAGCGTGATATCTTAGTTTCATCCAAGACAAAAAGCATGAAACCTTCACACCAGACTTTAAAGATAATAATTTAACGAAGGATTTAGCGAACTAACTCCGAATACTAACCAGGTGTGTTATGGAGTCCATTACCCAGACCCAGTTCATTTCAATTCCGTTTGTGAATTTTTATGATAAATGATTTTTGCCTAGTGAAAAAACAACATGCATGGACTAAATGAATTTATCCATCTAATCATAGCTAAATAAGGCATTGAATGACTTTTTGATGTTTGCCAAGTGAAAATATATAGTTTGTTAAGTGAAGAGATGTTAACTGTGAATGTGAATTTTTTTTTTCAATTTTGGATTAACAATTAGTGAGTTTTGCTAGAACGCCCACTATATATTGTCTTGATGTATTGATTCAATATATTTAGCGAGGCGGGGAATTTCCCAATGTTCTTTTAATGCAAATGTAATCAGTGTTTCCAACCTAAATAATGAAAGTGCATGAGTTAATTTGGAATGCATTCTGAAATTAACTGAAACATTCAGTTTAATTATTGCACTAATCTTTTCATGGCTTCACACCACTTTGCTCGTAGTCTTTTGGAACAAGAAAAAAATACTGCACTTTTTTTGTGTTTTTGTACACATTTTGTACACAAGACAATACTTATACGAAGGTTTTGGGTCTTGTTCCGTGGTTTTACTAATCACAGAATTAGATCAAATTTAGCAAGAACCAAAACAAAGGCGTTTAAATAGCTTTGTTGACATGAAAAGTGACGTCACATAAAATCCGCTTTTGGGACGAAAATAATTTATTTAAGGTATTTTAAAAAATCATGCATATACCCAATTGTGATTATAAAGTTCTATAGTCGTTATAAAAATGTCACTACATTTTAGTCTTAAAGACTAAGATGGTCGTCGAATAATGTCTGTCCATGACAGCAACATGAGAGTCCTGCTTGAAGTAATCCTTGAACAATTGTCAAAAAACAAGCGGAGAAGTTTTCAAAAGGAATATCAATCATAGCTCACGACTTAAAAGTAATCGGCAAGATGAAAAAAGTATATTACTGCTAAAAATACCATTGGTATGATGCTGGATTTACTATGGTTTTAAACTCACAATAAAGGCATTGAAAAGGCTTCTCACTAGTATAAGTCTTTTTAAATAGTCAGAATTCACTGATTTATTAATCATAATGAGGGCATTGATGAGGTTTCTTCCCACGCTGATGGCACACTTTTAATCTATTTTCAAATTACAAATTTTTACTGCTTTATAGTGGACAATGAGGGCACTGATGGGGCTTCTCTGCTGTATGATGTGCCCTTATATGTTTTTTTATTGTAGCAGAAGCAACTTATTCATAACCGCAATGAGGATATGGATAAGGCTTCCCGCCTGTGTGACGGACAATTATCTGATAGTTCAAACCACAATTTTTTACCTTTTTAAACTCACAATAAGGACTTTTGAAAGGCTTCTTACCTGTGCGATGGGTCATTACATGCCTTTTTAAGTCACAATTCATACTTTCATAAATCATAATTCATTTTAGGTCATAATTCACTGATTTATAATCAGGACATTGAAGAAGCTTCTTCCCAGTGTGATGGGATTGATTTGGCCTCTCACCCGAATGACAGTACAATATACTTTTCTTTTAAAATTCTGCATAACGACTAATTTATTACTGAAGGACAGCTTCATACCAGGAAGCAGTTGTTACCAAAGAATATGCGAGTATTGATAATCTAATAAACTAATGTTAATGTACATCATGCATCATTTCACACTCAATACAGCTAATAAGTACATTTACACACTCAGTACAGATAATTAAAAATATCCATTAAAAATATATAACAATAGTTTAATAACCAGAAACAAGAGTGTACTGAGTGGTTACTGAAATTTACTTAATTAAATGTAAGTAACTTTTCGATTAACATTAAGACATGCCCGAGAAAAACATGCCCGCCAACAGCCGTAGAAGGTTGAGAAGGAGCTGGATGGGAGACCTTGAGGAACATGAAACAGGACCGAAGAATATCCACCCGGTAATGAATGCTCTTCCTCACACTAGCTATGAGCACCTATTGCTGTTTTGTTGGTTCTAGAGTATAGATAATGATAATTTTCTGACTCCGCACTGGGATTTTTTAATTTGTTTTTACCAGATAATCATTCAAGTTATTTCAAGAACTCTCGACTGAAATATTTCAAGTTTTTAGGATATTTTTTTTTACAAGAAAAATCTTTAAATCGATATTTTATGAATGAGATTCTTCTATACTTCAATTAGTATATAAAGAATCGTGAAAGCAAATTAAAATAATTTTTCACACACACAATAAAACTTAAAAGTACTTATACCGTAAAAATATGCACCTAATAAATCTTAAAAATGGATAAGGTTCTCGAACACAAATTCTTAAAAATTAATTGATTGTTTAGACAATATTCGCCAAAACATTTATCCCGATATTTCTTTACTAATTTAGCTACTCAGTTATCCTCAGCTAGCTTGATTCCCCTTCCAAACATTACCTCGTTAATTGAACCAACAAAGATATGGACGCGTTCCATCTCGAATCAATTAGTAAATAAACATTAGATGATCTTGAACCTTTTATGTTTTAGTTGTTTAGTGGTGGTTTAGAGACTTATTTATTTTTTTCATCTTTGAAATTATTGCATTGCTCTGAGAAATCAAAAAAATGGTAGAACGCTTGAAAATTACTAATCCATATTCCCGAAACATTAGAAAAGCTTAAATTAAAGGTAATATGGACTGGCTAAAATATTCTTTATGGATTGGTTTACCAACTGTTTGGTAGGAGAATCTGCAATATGTGCGGTGTTGTGGCCTAGGAGAAGCTGAGGGCAAGGTGAATGATATTGAAAGGGAAAGAAAGAACGGAGGGGAGTTGAGAATCCACCTGCGGCCCGCAGACACCTGCCGCTTTCATCTCAGCCTCTGGTTCAAGTTCAATGTCCATCCTCACTACATTTTTCCTAAAATGCTAAAGATAAATAGTGCTTATTTATATTTTCCACAGGGCTGTTAATAAATTCAACGTAATGAAATAGGTGATTCTTCCTTCTTCTATACATCTAACGAACAAAATATTTCCAAGCTCCAATGACCATGCATTCGGCACTCTTCTTTCAAGCCAACGAGATATTTTTTTATTATTAAATTACTTTAATGTATATTACTTTAATATAATTAATTACTTATTAAATAAACTTTAATTCAGCCTTGCCATTATAAACTATGCACTTCAAATTATAAATTATTATAAAAATGTACTTCAACTAATATGTGTTAAATAAACTTTCCAGGAAATATTATATTAAATAAAATATTATAAATATTATATAAGATATATTATAATATTATATAATTAGAAATATTATATAACGAATAAACATTTTTCTCCAATATCGCTTATACTTCTAATGTTTTATGGAGAAGGATAGATTTACATATAATGCGATAGTTACATGTATATATTATAATATATATGTATATATTAAATGCACGTTTTCATTTTCAATTTCTATTGTCTCCTTAACCATTACATTTATTTTTTATATATTTTAATATCATTATTTATAATCAATTGTACTCAAATGTGTGAGGAAAATAAATAAAAATAATAGGCATGCAATAAGATCTCAACATATCCTTTAATAAGGACAATAATAACAATAGCGGCAAATTTACTAACATTGAAAAGAGACCAAGGTATAGGGGTTTGAGAAAAAATGTTTAATTGAATTTACTGAAAAATTATACCTGAAATGTACGGAATAAAATATACTTAATATTCGATGCCATCATAAAATGCATTATCCAAGGGGACGATGATAAGGGAAAAAAATTAAACAATTAAAGTACAAAACCTTTCTCCTGGAGAATTACCATCCCTCATTCTAACGATTATCCTACCTCCACCCTCACCGTTAACCGTTCGACAATGTTATTGCTATTAGCAAAGGTGGCCTGAACATCTGCTAAATAAACATCTGCCTCCCCTATATCAGCGGGACCCCACTGGACCAGATCGGGAATATAAGTTTAACCCTTTAATCTAAATAATTTACGTACCACAATCCCGACAAAGATATTTCAATTAATTGTATTTTTTTGATTAATTTGATAGTTTCCGATGAATAAGAATCATGAGGAATACAGTGCTCTTGGATACAGAAATAAATGGAGGGATAGATACATCGCAGAAAGGGTTAAAAGTAACTGAATTTGTTATGATAAAGGTAACAATGTCGCAGAGTATTGGGGGAACGGAAGCTTCAGTATCCCAAATCCTAATCAAACCAATTATCAATATCAGTAATAAAACAAAAACATTTTGCTTTTAGTTACTAATGTTATGAGTTCTTTATGAGTGTCTCTTTATGTGAGGACGAAGAGAGGTTAGCCTCTATTCCATTCAGGGGACAAAAATCACATGAACTCAATGACAGTTCGCAGACAGAATTTGAACTCGAATTTCGCTAAATTTTAATTGCGTTTCGGTTGGTATGTTTTACAAGTTAACCATTTGTTCAGTTTTTTTAAGAAAACGCAGTTTGTGTTCTAACAAATTTTTTCAGGACTCTAGAATCGAGACCATCATCCATGTAAGTAGTCAAAGACTAAAAGGTAAAAAAAAAAGTATGATTTTTATCTAAGCTAATAAATAAAGCTCGAGAGTTAGTTTGTTTGAACACACTAATTTCAGGAACAGAACTACTAGGCTGATTTGAAAAATTCTTTTTGCGTTTGATAGACGGTTCACTGAGGAAGACTTTAGGCCTCATAGCAACAGAACAGTAACCATAAATGAATTGCCAAGAGAAAAAGTGTCCAACTTGCATACTTGTCGTTGTCAGGACAACTTCATACCGTGGAAGCAAGTTGACTACACAAACTTTCTAATAAGCGTGAAATAATTGTGTGAAACGTTATTTCGTAAAGAAAATGGGACGGTAAGAGGGGAAAAAAAGTGTGAAAAAGTGAAACTTATGTAGGTGAAATATTACTGCCGTTTATAAAAATTTAATGTCATTTTGACTCGGTTTTTTTAAAATGTCTGCAACAAATGAGACTGAAAACTTATTACAGGTTATTATTAAAAAGGTGAGTTTGCATTTCAGGGGCTGATCCAAATATAACGCGAGTGAAACATCAGTGTAGTGACGGATCCAGGAATTTCTGGGGGGGAGGGAGAGGTAGGGGAGGGCGCACCTATGTACTGTATCCTGCTCTCCAATCCTTCCCTTCCTCCTAGAAACCTTAAAACATTAAATGCTTAGTTCATGTTTTAAACTCCAAGTGAATCAATCAAAATTCAATTATTATATCAATAAGGCCCCTGCTGCATATGTAATAATAAATAGTTTTCAAGACATTTTTTTTTTTCCAACTTCCAAGTCCCTTTCTGGATCCGCCAGTGCCTCGAGGTATAACTAGTTATTTATAAAATTTAAATTTAATAACTATAATTTAGTAAAAATTGAACGTGTAGGCTGTCTGTTTTTCCACTCCAAAGCACATTAGTGGGAAGGGCTTCATACCTCACCTGCCTCTAGAAAAAAGGGCATACCTGGACCGTAATAATAATATATCAACAACAAATGTGTTTCTCTGTGGTATTATTTCCTACTACTCAGGGCAGAGTATAAAAACTGATATTTAAGATACGAGCTACACACCTCAGCACAAAGATCCGTCTATAATTATAGTTGTATGGTATAATTGTTGTCACTTGGTCCTAACTTCCACAATTAGGTAACTCTCATTTGTTATACCATGAACAACCAACAGAAGACATGTCTAGATAATACAAAAAAAGTAATAAACGTAGCTACACAAAAAAAAAGAAAGCAACTTTCATGAATATATTTTGGCAGCTTGGTTTGAAAAGGTTGCAACTGACATTTTTGGCTAAAGTGTGATTATTTGTCCTTTCGACTCCCCTTTGTCTAATGCACACGAGAAACTAACTCTATCTGCGATCTGTAGAGAAGTAGCCATTTTACTAATGTGACAAAGTTCTAACTGAAGTAATTTGTATAAGAATTTTAAATGGATTTAAATAAAATTTTAAGTACCTGCACTTTCTATTGATTCTCGGCTGTCAATCTTAACAAGTGGCAAAGATCATGTTTTTTTTGCGTGGGAAATTTTCAGAAGTGCGGTAATGACAATCTGCTTAAATTTAATTCTACTAAATATTAAAAATACATATACTATAAAGTATTAAAAAGAACAGCGTAATACAGTGCTAAGCTGAAAATCTAGGATGAAAGCTCAAATGTTCTTGTAGTGAAACCAAATATCCAGAAAAACAAAATATGAAATTAAAAAAAAAAAATGCTAATTTTCAATATTCACAACTTTGTCAGTTTTTGTATCTTTAAAAAGCATTAATACATTTCGTATGTTAAAATAAATTGTATATTCACCTCTGTCACTTTCATTTTTACTCATTTTGACTCTGACAAGGTTCTAATACCATTTCGACATATTACATACAGAATCAGAGGTATTGTTTTTGTTTTATTAAACCAACTTTAAAAGTCAAATGAAAACTATATAAAGTGATGACGCGAAAATTTATAAATTCTATTGACAACGAAAAAACTTATAGCACTTCAAAAAATGTCTTTCAAATCATTAAGTTTCGACAAATACAAAAGTAGAGCGAATTAGTAACGGATTACACGACAGTGTATTGGTATGCGATCTGAACTACATGTAAAATACTCAAAAATGAAATTGTGTAAATTTCACCGTTCAATTTACCTTAATTGAACGAGATATATACTTCAACAATCAATTATTTATTAGAGTTTAGAGAATGACACGAAAATAGACACCTGATATGCTTAAATCTGTCATCGTTTTAAAAATTATCAATAAACTAACACGGGCGGTTGTGTACATTACGATAAGACCAAGTAAGAACTAACAACGGAGAACTCATAGAAAAAACAACTACACAAACTTGAGTTCGTCAGGATTAATAATAATAACAAGAATTGAAAAATTAAAATGTAAAGAATCATAATGAATATAGAAATCCATACATAATTCGTGCTTTGATTTCCGTACATGATGCAAAGATGCACAAAGCTTTTTACATGTTACTCTAATTTAATAAATTCAGCTAATACAACCTAGCTTACGTGAAACTAAGTTAAGGTATCTGTATCTGTAAGTATAGGTATTGGAATATAAATCTAATGTTATGAATATTGAAATGAATGAGCAAAAAGATACATAAATTAATTATTAGAATATAATTGGAAAATTCCACAGACGAAGCCCTAAATCTCTAAAATACCAGTAAATGACAAACCAGTTTACGTTTTGCCACTTCAGTCAAATTTTGGCTGCAGTCGAAGATAATACAAGCAGGATTACGTTACGCCGTAGTGTGTTGGATACACCCAGAACAACTGAACGAAGGGCCGCCCAAAGGTACAGGCTGTACATAAGGAGGTCAGTTTCTGGGCGGTCTAGAGCAACAAACCCAACAGACGACCGTTTTTTGGTGATACAGACCTCAGGAACCGTCATCAATTAGCTGCACAAGCCACTCAAGCCCTACAAACTGCCCTCCAAGTGGATATTTGTGAGGAAACGGATGCACACGTGGGCTAGTGGTAACAGCGATCCAGTGGCTGTCGTCCTCGAATGTAGCCCATCTTTTGCAATCCGTTTCCACACAAACATCCACTTGGAGGGCAGTTCAGATATATATAAAAACTGTCTATACGATATATCAATTCATACCAACAGTATAAAAGCCTAGTTTTATAGATGTCTAGTATGTGTTTAAATGTCTTATTGTAAGACATAATTCATGCTTCAAAGTTAGAGAATTTATATTTAATTTTTTTTACATATAGTTTAGATTACTGATATTATGATTTTGCTCTGTCATTTATTAATAATAAATCGCTGGTAGTGGCCAAAACATTATGATTTGAACTGAAATAGATTCGTGACTGGTAACATGTTCTTTTTAAGTTAATTGCAATGTTTTCGTTTGAAAGTTCATTATTGCTTCTTTTTTTTTAATCGTGGGAATGATTTAAGATATTCATTCTAGCCAATTTTTAATTAATTAATTTTGCGTTTTGTAAATCAGATGACCATCTTATTTGAATCAATTAGCAAAAAATCAATTTAAACAAAACTATTTCAATAAGTCCTTATGAAGAAGTATACAATCCGACACTTTAAAACTGGACAAATTACATTTAACCTCGATCTTCATAAGTCGAAATAAATGTTTTGAATTTTAGAATAAAAACCAGAACAATATAATACATTTTTGAAAACAAATTTTATAGCTAGTTTATTCATTAACTATTTTCTATAACAATCATTTTATTAACTAATTAATATTTAGTAAATTTACTTGGTATAAAAGGTTTCTTCGATCAATTCTCATTCCAAAAAATTCAACTCACCTGAAAAAAATAAAAATAAATAAGTTTCCAAATTAAACACAGCAATAATTCTATATAGCATTTAATTAAAAAAAAAATCAATAAAAACTAAGGTCACGAAAAATTGAATATTGATTTTGTATTTAGGGAAACACATATTTATTTTTTTTAATTTTTAAGAATATTTCCTTCTTCAGACACGTTACAATATAACTTAAAATAAATATCATAACACTTTATTAGAAATACATTAAACTAAACTAGAAAGTAGGCAAGGGTAAATTAAAACATAATATAAATTCAAACTCCCACTAAGAAAATCAATAAAATCAACGATCATAACTCCGTAATAACCTATATAATTCTAAACCTGTTTATTTCGATTCATGTTAATAAATAACCTAAATTATATGAAGGCCAAGTATGTAAAATTGAACTCTAGGCAAAAAAAAAATAAAAAAAAATACTAAAATGTTACAGGACATAATATAAACAGATCAATTTTGAAAATAAACGGCCAAGTAATAAATAATAAAAATACCTAGTGCAACAGGTGTAATCAGTATTAGCATTATAATTTTCCCCTTTTATGATATAATTGGGGGCCTTTGACAATACCACCGGTCGTGAAGTCGGCTTAAAACTGAATGTATATATTATGTAAAGCGGCAATCACTATGCCCATTCAATTCCAACGCCCACTAATAATTTTACTATCTCGTCGAAATGAAGAATTATTTAGTAAGAATCTATTCAATGATAATCAGATCTGCCAGGCTTATCTTACTATTAATGTTGAAAAACGTGTCAGGAAAATGATACGAGTATCTTGTTTTTAGCAAACAATAGGGCACTAAATTTAGAATTTAATGAATGCTCTGATCGAGTTCCATTATTTTATTATTAATTATTTTGATATTTCAACATTAATCTCAACAGTGTTCATATTAACGGGGTCATTCCATTTCAAATCATCCAGCCAAAAATTAAAATGAAACCAATGGCCTCTGGGCTTTTAACTACATCATCTTCATGGTCATCTACCGATTTTTCATTAAAATTTTATTAAAAACGTGATTTATAAATTGCTAGGAGAAAACGCGTTGAATCCCATGACAACTTCATACCCGTGGAAGCAAGCTGACTACAAAAACGTTTATAATAAGGGTGAAAACGTTAAACTTATTTAAATGAAAAATGACTGCCATTTATAGAAATTTATTGTCGTTTTGACCCCGATATTTTAAAATGTTTGCAATAAACAAGATTGAACAACGTTTTATAAGTGGATGATACCCTTTTGTGATGATTTTATTTTGAAACCAAAGGGGGACAAAAGTCGAAATATAACTTATTCAGAAGTCCTATAAATTTATTTTTTCTCTTGCAATAAATGCAATAATTGTATCGTTAATCATTGCATTTATGTGGATTAAATTTGGAGAATCCATTTTTTTCTCATGGACAGTTACACAATGGACAATACGTTGCAAGTCCCCGTGTAGGTAAACCAGGGGATTTGTTTGTATAGCTACGGAAATCATTAAATGGAAAACATTATATATCCAAGAGCATTGCAACGAACTTAAAATTGAATAAAAATGTAATTACAATTTAAATTATCCAAACCTTAAAAATAATAATGTTAATGTAAATATCTAATAAATATAAAAGAGCAAAAACTCAAAAAGATACATAAATTAATTCCTAGAAAACAATTGGAAGATTCCAAAACACAAAACCTTAAATCTCTAGAATACCGGCAAACAACTAAACAGTCAACATTTCGCCAATTCAAGCATCATCAGGACATGCACCAAAAAATCACATCTATGAAGATCAAATATAGCACATCTCACACCAACTGCCTAGAAAGAAACATCAACCAGAGACAGCACATCCATTCTAAGACATCCAATCATATAACGAAGGCAAAGGAAGGTTATGTTCCTACATATATATAATTCCTATATTGAAGGGATGTGCTCGACGGTTGGCGTGAGATGTGCTGTATTTGATCTTCATAGACGCGATTTTTTGGTGTATGTCCAGATGATGCCTGAATTAGCAAAACGTTGACTGGTTAGTTGTTTGCCGGTATTTTAGAGACTTGAAGTTTTGTGCTTTGGAATATTCCAATTGTTTTCTTGTAAATATCTTATTTTAATAATACAATGATATCAAACTTGCAAATATGCTCATTTATTCTTTACATATATATTTAGATATCCTATTCTATATTAATACCCAAATCTAGCAATAGCCATGCATTATCGGGTCAGGTAGTTATAGTAATAATAATAAAAGGCTTAGGGAACCCAAAGGTTCGATTTCAACACCAACACCAATCGCTGTTTAAAAACCTCCGTCCACCAACTACCGTCTAAACACAAGTCCGTAAGATCACTCTTAACAAAATCCTCCCCCCTACGTTACGATTTATCCCTCCGACATTTACCAGTCGGCACAGCGTTTATTAACTTTTTAGTGATTCGTTCGATACAAGCCCATCTCATCGCGATACTATAACTTCAATTATATTAACAGAGTGCATGCCCCACAATTCCACGTTGTGTAACCTCCAGAATTCTCAATTGTACTCATCCTTTTCCGGACCATATACCTATGCAATATCTCATTCTCGAAGACCTAAAGGCGTTCCTCTTCCTTCAAGGTTAGCCGCCACATTTCACAACCGTGTGAAATTATAATTAAAATATAATTTATAATAATAATTAATTCTTATAATACAAAAATTATAACAAATAAAGCAAAATTTTTATCGCCTTTGAATGTCTGTTCACAGGATTCTATTTGTTTAGAGAATTAGACTTTAGACTTTAGATTAACCTTTAAACGTTGGTCTATGCTGAAATCTGTTCAGTACACGATGTAGTAGTGTGAGATATATAAATAGTCGGCAATAGGTGTAGTGATTTTTTTTTATTTGAGTGCTGACTTCAAATGTGATGTTGACAAATGGCTGATACAATACAGCGACGCAATATAATTTTTAAACGTAAATATTAACAACAGTGTGCGTATTATGACTCCGAAATATTAGCAAATTACAAGTCACATAACTTCTAAAAAAATAATAATAATTGAATGTATTAAAAATATTTTGGAGCACATAATTATTTAATAAGTTGGTATAATAAATAATAGGGCTAAGTATTGATAGAATCCTATGCAACTAAGTGTGAACAACTGAATAGTTGTGTTCTGATGTAATTTACATTAGTTAAATATAGAACTGACGGTAACTCACACAATGAAATGGGTGTCCGACTTTCTTGTATATAAAACAAGACTGTGGGAGCGAAATTATTCTCATTTTAAAAATGTAAGAAATAAACATTGAAGAGAAGGTCCACTTCTAAAATATTACTTTCAATGCAGTTTTGATAATATGTACTTAAATAATGCTCAATTATAATTTCTGAAGGAACAGATGCCTGTTTCAATAATAGATAATTAGTTATTGTGAAATTATATAAATAAACAGCTGATTATCATTCATTATTTTACATATTATATGCAATTCTATTTTATTTTATTCTATTATGAAGTCTATTTTATCATTTGATAAGTTAACAAAAGATAAATTATAACAATCCTTTCTTTAGATATATAAGTTACGACATTTTCAAAGTAAATTACAATATTTTCCAATTCATACGACTTTTCTTCTTAATTTTTATATCGACGCAGAAAACACTATAAACTTAATATTTTTTTAATTGAAAGCCAGTTAATGATAATTAATTTTTTTTTAACAGATAAAAGTACTGGTAAACATATTTTAAATAAATCTACAATTTATTTTTTATACTTTAACTAAAGAGTAATATAGTGAATAGCAATACATATATTTAAAAAGGTTTTATTAGGTATTTTCAAAATGTCAACATTTTTTTCTTTTATATACCAATCAATAATAAGCACAGAACAAAACATCAATCGATTTAAAAAAAAAAAGACGACTGATATATAAATTAGCATTTCATTGCTATTACTCAATGGTTTAAACTAAAGTTTACAGTTAAATTTTCAAGCAAAAATATTTGCAAACTTACCTGTAATTCCTAAAATCATTACTTCTTCGTTTAAAATATTGACTATTCATGATTTTTTCACCGAAGTGCAGTTTCACTTAAAGCATTTAAAGTTTTGAAATACATACAGGCTCGATTTTTTTTTTTATATATATAAATGAGTTTAAAGAAACGCGATTACAATTTTGCAATGAAACAGGTCTCTTTTTGTTAGGCATCATAAAGGCCATCATTTTTTATAGTTTCATCATGATTGATTAAGTGTTTTTTTTTCTACAGTATTTTACAATTTGGGGGCAATGACATTATTTTGTTTTGCTATTTTTTGCAATTTCCTTGTTATAAACATTTAAATTACACTTTATAAAATATTGCACGTTCTAGCTTATTCCACGATCAACAATTTGACATTTATTATTAGTTTCTTCTGATCCCTAGAAGCAGAGAAATGCGTGAAAAACTTAATTAATTTTTTTAAAAATAAATCCTTAAGTAAAATAGAAAAAATTCGTCGTCTGATCTAATATAATGTATTTTTTCCAGATGTTTTCAATTTTATCTGAAAATTTAATTTTAATGAGTTCTGGATATCGGACTATAGAAGGGATTGAATATGATAATTGAATGTAAGAAAGTATGGTTAAAAAATATTCTTTTTTATTTTTTAATGGAGGGAAGGAAAGTGATCGAACCACAACTCATAAGTAAGTAAAACTAGGATTAAAATAAAATTACTAAGTCCAAATCGGAAATTTTCACATTTAAAATACAATGTTTCTTCTTAATTTTAAGTAATAAATCTTAAAAATTCAATAGTCGAAATAAGAGCATAAACGAAAGATCAAAGTTTTAAAACAATTCAGATAAATTAAATATCACAAAAAAAAAGGATATTCAGTATAGAAACTAGTTTTACAAAGAATTTGACAATTTTTCTGAAACTGGAAGTCATTGAAAACAGCCAACCAAAAAAAAATAAAAAAAATAAATTGGCATACCTATAGTAGACAGGCACAGAATCTGTATGGTTAACCGACTCAGACATTGGGACATCACAGGGGAATGAATCTGGATTACTTCGTGGCTATGTTTAGGTACATGTATGTATAATTTAAAAACATTTAAAATATCGACAAGTTTTTACAAGAAGCCTCCTTTAATAACATTTATGTTTCGGAGTCCTAAGATATTTCATATCAAAATAAATATCATGGGACACAAAAGTGCCCACTTTTTTGTGAATGGCTCATGTACGAGAAATCACAAATAAGAAAAAGATTTTTTCATAATAAAAAAAAGAAAAGAAAAGAATTATGTCCGGAAGACCACAATGGGGCTCTTCACGCTACCTACTTTAATGAAGGCAAATCGATTTGATAGGCCTAATCTCTTTAAGATGAGAAACCATGGATTTATTTCATATTTTTATTACCTTGTTGATTAATGGGTTCAAAGTTTTTATAGATATTGAAGCCCCCTTGAAAATAGGACAGGATTATCATATACCTATCTATTCCAATCAGATTGGAAAGACCCAATTTATTCATTGGGTTGTCCATGAAAGAAAAGTCGAGAATCGAACCAGCATCCGAATGAGGATCTATCGTTCCGGATCGCTCCAATACGCTCGATGTCTGTTATCATCAAGTGGTTCCAGTGACTGATGGAAATATAAAACGTACCAATACTATAACGATCATCTCCGACCAAGTCTAAGTATCTGATAAAAATATACTGTGTGACAAGGTAAAACCAGCTTAAAGGTTGTAAGTGACATATTTTGTGGAGACACCATTACAAGGGACAAATACAACAACAAAGCTGAAATGTCTGGGTCAATATATGCGTTTGGTTGCGGTATGACCGGTTCTACATGGAAAGTTGTAGAACGTAGCGAATGCGACATTCTCCCGGCTCCGAGTCACGGTCCAATCTCGTATAATTACAAAATAGTCTTCCCCTTTAACAATTACCAGGTCTCGGTAGACTTCTAAATTTTATTTTTAACGTTCTTAGTCATATTTCATTATTATTTGATAATGTCCAACTACTGAAAAAATATCCACCAATGACATCTTTATACTGAACATGACATAATAATCCCATTTATTATGTTTTATGGCTAGGGTGAAGTGCAAGAATGGCTCTGCATCGAGAACCTGTGCACAATAGCCGAAAAAAATTTCCACAGGAATTATTGAACAAATATTGTAAAATCCAAACAATAATTTTATTAAATATTATTACGACTATTAAAATGACTGCACATTAATTTTAAATTATTTTATCAATATTTTTCGGAAATTATTTCGTGTTTTGCCTTATCTTTTTTGCTCACCCATCTTTTAAGACTACCATAATTCCTGGAAAGCATGAATGTAGAAATTATTAATTTAATAGTTACCACATTTTTAATCTTTCCTCCGCGTTTCTCAAAAGCACAGGAACGCACCATAATCATTCTTCGTTATGTAGAAATTTTCATTTTAAGGAGATTTTACTGTTGATAGGAAGAAACCTACCTTATCTTTAAAGATAGTTACGCTCCTTAAACTTAAAACGTTAACAAGCTCAAGTTTCCCACGATATTTTTGCGGTGAAAATTTACTATATTAAATATCTTTTCTTCTATTTTACTCTTCTCCGCTTCAAGAAAGATCATGAAATACATAAGAGATCAGGAATCCAATTCCGTTAAAGATAAAATGAAATTTAGCGAGTCTAAACTCACCCATAACCAGCAAGAAGACACCGTCAGTTTAGTTGTTTTTTTTTCTTCGTAATGCAATGATCTTGAAATTCTTATAAGATGACGTGGTAGTAGGAACGTCCTGTTGCTATCACAGCATCTAGTAGAATATACAACGTGGTTTCAAATAAACTACAGGGTACGTAATCAATATCTCAATATATAAGTAAGGGGAAACCACAGAAGTGCAACGACCCTGTTGTATAATTTTGTTATTATATTTAGATATCGTACTTGATTGTCAAAACATTTGTGAGATTGGAAAATTGATCATAGCATACACAATAATCCTAAATGAAGTGAATATTAGGAATTTAGGAAACCATTCCATAATATTGCCGGTAGGCTAAATTATGGAATAAAGCCTAGTAAAGATTATAAGCGCTTACTTACCAATAATATAATTATGATTAATTTAAAAAACATAATAAGTACATGTTGAGTGACCAAAAGAAAATAATAACAAAATTCAATTGAACTGCTCAAAAAAAAAAAAAAAAAATCGTATTCTGGAAGTTCAAAATATCAAAAACTAACCTCACACAAATGAAATTATTTTTGAAACGAAGTAACCTTCCTTTCTCCTGTTATTAGAGTCATAGAGAGGTAACAGTACAAATTATTTTAATTTAATTTTTGCCGTCATAATAAACATTTCGGATGGTATGTAAAAGTACAATATTTTATTAATCAACTTAATAAATTATTTTATTACATTTTGCAAAATAATACTTTTAGAACCATTGAGTAAAAGCATACAAGGGATATAAGAAATAATGTAGATGATGTACAATTTTACTAATGAAATAAATATGGTATTGCATATGTCAATATGCGTAAACTTCAATTTTTTTTAGGACAAATCGTTGATAAATAAAATAAAACAATACTTTTATTTGGTTGATTTATTAATCACACTGAGAGACAGAAAGATTCGTTATCAAAGAGGTGCTGCCCAACGGTATTGTGTTGCTATACACCTATTATATTTTAAATATTATTTGACAATTTTTAGAACTTATAATAAATATATAGTATAATTTCAATTTATTCAAAGTACATACAATTCTATGGATTTCATAAATAACGTCAAATTCTCAGTTGAAAGAGTTTCATTACCATCGGCATAATTTATATATGTTTTTAAATCATCGTTATTTTATTTTAATTTATAATTGCATTGATCTGATAGAATGCGCAAATAGAAACCGATTAAAGATTTCTATAACAATAAGTACAAGTTAAGAATTCCTAATCAATATTTGCGAAATTATTCAAGATAAACAGCATATCTTCTATTCGTATTTATCTCCATCACATTACCAGAAGATAAGTAAATATATGACACACATTTACATTTCCCTATGTTGACGAAAAGATACTCTCTTGTTTGAATATTTCTATCAACTGTTGTCAGCGAGAACGATGTCTCGCCGATTCTGATAAAAATAACAAAAGATAAGCAACGTCTGCTGGGAGTTTCTTTGAGAAGAATTTACAACTAACAATGTTATCAATCATGAGAAAACATATAATTATGGGTTAGGTAACAACTATATGGAGAAGGCAAACCTTACAAATAACGCATAATGGTAAAAATAATGTGATAATGAGATAAATCAGGTTTATTATATTAAAGTGCTCAATTTTATACTATTATTTTTCTTCATAGGCGCGACAGACGCACAAGGCGGTCCTTGGCCTGCTCAATCACTCTTGCCCAGTCTTGTCGGTCCGTAGCAAGTCTCAGAGACACGTTAAGATTTCGAAGGTCCTCTGAGACGCTGTCCTTCCATCTGCCTCGTGGCCTCCCTCGAGCTCTCACTCCTTCTGGACAATCCTTATATAGCTCTTTGACGGTTCTGCCATCATCCATTCTATGGAGGTGACCCAACCACTTTAGACGTTGTAATCTGACATAGTCGGAGAGCTCCACATCGTCATATAGGGAATATACTTCTCTATTCTTTCTAAGACGGTATACTCCATTTTCTTTCACAGGTCCCAGAATGCGCCTTAATATTTTGCGTTCAAAGATGTCGATCTTTTCAGCTGCTGATTTTTTTAATATCCATGTCTCACTTGCATATGCTGCCACTGATCTAATGAGGGTTTTATATAGCCTTAACTTGGTTAAGCGGCTAACTAATCTACTTCTCATAAGATGAGCTATTGAGAAAACAGCTTTATTGGCCGCGATAATGCGTGCCTGGATCTACTCCTCCTCCTCCAATGCTTCATTAAACTGTGCACCAAGATACTTAAAACTAGCAACACATTGGAATGTGTAGTTTCCAATTGCATAGCACATCTGGGGTCGCATGGGTTTCTTTTTCCTCAAGATCATAATCTTTGTCTTCTCTTCATTAATTTCTAGGCCAAATCTCCTGGCCTCTCTTTCCAGCTTCCCAAAAGCATTTTTAACATTAAGAAGAGATCTTCCAGCTATCATCACATCGTCGGCATATGCTAATAATTGGGCCCCTTTGTAGAAGATGTTACCTCCCTTTATACTATTACTATTATTATTTATTCTACTAAATATTTTATAATTATTGTTTTTTCCTTTTAAGCCATTTTATTATTATTATTATTTTTTTTTTTTGAGATTGTATTATTTCTCAATAAAAACTTTTAACTCCGGAAGTTAATTTTATAAGATATTTTAAAAAAATGAATTTTTAAAATATCATATAAAAATATGAATGCAAATTATTAAAAATGATGAACATTTTTATGAATTACAATTACTGACTTTTTAACTAAGTTTGAAGACGGAAGCATTTTTCTTATTCAGGCTGATTTTAGTAAGAAATATAGGTTTGCTTGAATGAAAGAGAACCATAAAAGGTATAAAATATTAGATGTATGGTACATATATAAAACAACTATGTTTTCATTACCGGCTTGGATTTAAGTTGTGGATTTGACATTATGGAATACTTTAGCTACAAAACCACAGAGAAATATGTCGCCATGCATGTGAATAATAAACCATATGCATAATTCACAGTATTCACATAATCTTTGTTCACGGTTCGATCATTTTCAAGAATTTTATAATACAAAATTTTGGGTAAAATTTTATGAAAAAGCTAAAAAGAAACGATCAATACAGCTTATAAAACGGTAAGATAAAGTCCCTGTTTTCTACCAAGGATTCAGAAAAAGAAGCTCTTTGAGAAATTTGAAAAATATTGAAAAATAATGAAAAATGTTGTAATTTTTCAACTTTAATATCAAAATTATATTAAAAGTAGGAAACAAAAAAAAATCGTGGTCGATATTCATACTATAAAATTTGTTTATTTATATTCGCATCAGTTCTGTGGTATGAAAAGTATCATACCCAGTTGTCTATTTTTAATTCCTCTTCAAGGTAATTTTTGAAAAATATTATTTTTAAATTCATTAAAGCAAGATCCATTATCACAACTTATTCAATGTCATACGAGATGCAACACAACACCAGCAGACACAATGATCTGAGAGGACCATACAAATTTTTATATATTTTTATTCTCGATTTCAAGGCCTTTTTACGTTGATTTTGTACTTTTTAAATTATTTATGGAATGGAGAAAGATTAAATGTAATAGAATAAATATGTAATTGTATTATTTTAACAAATTTAATTTTATCAATTACATAAGCCTGAAAAATTTGTTTTGTAACATTGTTTTACTTTTGAGAATTATTCTCATTTATTTTTTGGCGCTGAATCCGCAAATGAATTCCTTTTTTCCCACCACGTCAGAATTTTTTACAAACCTGGAAATAAATATAATGCAAATATTGAAAGAAAATTGTTTTCTCTGTATCCAAATCAGGAATGTGAGGTGCCAACTGCTAGCAGGATCTTCTCTTTAAGCCCCGAACCAAGCAATTCTGAATTTTCTTTGTTCAGATGTAAGTTTCGAACTAAATCGTTTAGCTTAGACTGTGAAAAAAGCTGAAAGATTGCATAAAATAAGCCAAAAAAAATTGAATAAATTATAAGAGAAAAATGTTTTTAAATCTATTTTGAAGTCTCATATTTCCACATTTTTTTTATACTTTTTACAAATTTTGCGAAAAATCCTGACATAATGTAAGAAAATTAAGGTCATTTTCGGAATCAGCGCTAAAAAATACATAAGAATTAGTTATTAAAAACTAAAAACACATCCATTGCAGGCTTGTGTTATAGAAATTTATAACGAACCTCTGTTTTTATTCAAAATGCTTTTATACATTTTTTTTTCTGCGAATATTATTCTACTTTTCCCATGTAGCTATCTCTCTTTTAATTTTTAATATTGTCTGTTCGATTGTATATATGCATATTTACATGTATACCAATAAAAAATTATCCTCATACGCCAAAGAAAATCATTTAGATGTAAATCTTACTAAAACAAAAATCATTTACTTTCACAAAGGCAAACAAAAAAAATTAAAAAAATTTTATCATCAAGGAGAACTTATAGAAACAATTATGTATTATAACTAATTAGGTATGCCTCTATCCCCTTCTGGTGTTTTCTACCAAGCATGTAAACACGCACAATCGAAAACAGCCTGTGCTATAGGCTCAGTATTAGATATCTGTAGAAAATCAAAACTACAATCTTGGAAAAGTAGGTTACTTTTAAATGAAGCCATTACCACCAGCACATTTTTTTACGGCATAGAAATCTGGGGGCTTAGATATTTAGACGCCATCGAAAAATTACAATTAAAATAGTTTAAAAGGCTATTCAACTTAAATAGAAATATTCCATTCTGGCTCATAACATTGGAATTTGGCCTGTTCACCCAAATATATAATATTTTAGATAAAATCAATAGCTCACAAACACTATTTATTTATTTGAAAATAATCCGTTTATTTTCCAAAGCAATATTACTAAAATCCTAAAATCGTATTAGAAATTACTGTTTAATAATGATCTGGAATCCTTAAGAGTAAGTCAATATAGTCCTTTCTACAATAGTATTTACCAACAAACTCCACCTTGCCAGACTGTTGACAATATTCCGTTTAACATGACAAAAATAATAACTCAAGCCCGCCTATCTGGAAAATATATTAAAATTTACTCACACAAACCATACCTATAAGATCAATCCGACCGAAATTTGTACGATTTGTAACATAAGTACATATGAAACTCTGTGCATTTAATTGCAGTATGCCCTATTTATACCTCAATTAGAAAGCATTACATACCTCACGTCAACATCATTGAAAATCAATTTCCTACAATATTAACTATTGAAGACCCAGCAAAAGCTAAACTAATGTATTACTATACAGTAGCCTGTTTAAAATTAAGATCTTTTATTATCAATGAGAGATATTATCTTTTTTATTATTTTTATTATCGTTTCTTTTTCTTTTTATTATATGTTATTTTTTATAGTAGCAAATAGCTAAGTGTCAACTAAATATGCACTTAAAACTATTCATATACATCATGGGATGATTAAAAAAAAAAATGGACTAGTATTTGCTAGTCCATCCTATGTTGTCTATTCACTCATTAATACAAATATCCTATCTCATAAATACGAGAAATGCTTAATTTAATTTTAAAAGTTGTATTTTCAAACAGTTTAATTTTAGTTATAATCAAAATATAAGTATAAAAATATTATTTTAATTGTAATTTCTCTTCTTTCTTGTAACACTTCTAAAATTGTATTTAATACCTGTATATAAGTTATTAACACTCATAATGTATATTGTATTTTTTAGCCAAGCCAAGCTCTATTTGTATGGGAAACTCCCCAAAGATAAATGAAGTTCTATTCTATTCTATATGCATATTTCGTATAGAGGTTACTGAAAGTAAAAATCAAACTATTATATCGGAACTAATAAAGATCCTGGCGACTGTGACAACTGGTGATTTTTTTTTTATCATTTTAACTATTATTAAATGAGCAACATTTTTTTTTTTATTCAAGAAATTGTTTATAAATGGAATTAATGGTAGACAATAAGAAGATATGACTCGTGTAGTAGTATACTAATATGGAAAAATGGAAATATTTCTGTACCTACTTTTTGATTTCACAGATGGAAAAGTGAAAAATATGGGAAGGTATAATTTTGAAAAATCCAAATTATACGGTTAAATTAGCTTTGAAATGAAATCCACTCATATTACGCCGTTGGAAAATAGATATTCATAAACAACATTACTCATTCTATGGTATTAATATTAATTGAATGCATTTTAATGTATTGACAAGGATGATTCGTGTAAAGAAGTGTATAAATGAATAATGAATACCAGAAGAGACAATATATTTCCGGTTTGTGGTTAGCTAAAGGAGCCAAACTGAATTCACATTCCGGGCGAGCACCGCACCTGCTTCCAATGTAGGCCAGCCTTCTCCTCCCAGAGGCAACTACATGGCATACATCGTCTTTGTAACGACATACATTTCGTAAAGGGATCATTTATCTAAAGATTTATAATTATGTGTTTTGCCAACAGAATAAAATACCGTCCTATCTCAAAAATCTTCTAGTTTAGAAGTTTCATCTGAAAGTTTATGATGATTTTCACTGAGATACCGAAAATTCAAAAACAACATTATAATATATCAAAAATTATTAAAATTTGAGAGATAATTTTGCGAGGGAAAATCCTATGGTTAATTCATCCTCATCCACAGAAGCTTAATAAAAGATTCATCTTCTCCATTAAATCTTGTTCAAAATAAAGCCACTTTCTCGATTCTAACATGCAGAAGCGACATAATTAACAGTTACAATTTACCAAGAGTGGACTCACTGGACAGGACAGTAGTTAAAGGGACATCCTCAACAACAGGTAAGGTGAAGAGTGGGAATAGGGGAGGCATTCACTAGGACTACTTTCTATAGAGGATTCACCTTGCGAAGCCTCCAGCACCAAGAACACAATACCTTAGCCCGTGTCAATACGGAGAGGGAGAAGGAAAGGCAAGGTGGAGGACCAGATATTCACGAAACAGCAGGTACAATAACAAAGAAAATCCGTCGAAGAGAAAAATGGACGCAGGAGCAGGTAAAGAGTAATACGAGCATATTAGCAACAACAAAAGCAAGCAACCGAAACGGAGTGGGGAAACACAAAAAAAAAAATTGTCGTTTCCCGACTAAAGGAAAGAACCCGAATACCGGGATTTAACAAGATAAGGTAGTCTAACACGAAGAAGTGGAGGTGAGTGGAGGAGTAGGCAGGCATTGGGGGAACACAGTACATATCCAGAGAGTAACGAGTATTCTGTTACCTTCAAGGTTTGAGAATAGTACTTGCATCGTTACGAAGTTCTGTAAGTAGACATTTTCCCCCCATTATTGAATCAATTCTTGAACAAGGATCGTTGTACATTTGTCCGAGTGAATGGAAAAATAATACTGAATACGCCATAGTGTCGTGTCTGTCATCCTAAACGGACCAGACACCTCATGGAATATAAGAAGAGATAACTGAGTAATTAACCGGTTTAAGGATCAATATGAAAAAATTCTGCTCAAAATACAACGTTGCTTCAGACTCTTGTTCGCGATTCTGATTTAATTAAAGAATTAGAAATTTAAGTTTTTCGAATTGAAAACGGTAATTTATCAATGGCCACTCAGCTAACATAATTAGCTAACTGCCACAATAAAAAATGTTTCTTTTAAGTTGTTGTTGTTAAGTTGTTGCTTTTAAAATGTTGCTCGTAAGTATAAAACTTCATAAGTTGTATACTTACGAGCACATTTCCAAAAACGTAAAAACGGACTATCATAAGATTAATAAATTATATTTCCTAATAAAAGTTAAATGTATGAACATCGGTGATGTAAGATCTATTACAATTGTCAATCAGTGGACTATTTAAAGGTTAGATTTTTATAAAAACAAACACGTAAAACATAAAAACAGGATACTACTTTCCTAAAATACCCTTTAAATGTTTTGAATCCTTGATCGTTAAAAGCATTATGGTCCTTCTTAATGTAGAACCTTAAATTTTGACAAATGCTTTATGAATGGTCTGATAAATTTAAAATTTCACCAATAAGTTGCAAAAAAAAAAATAAATAAATAAATTGATCCCACTCTCAGTTAACGAACAACTGTGAAGAACAGTCCTCACAAAGAACAATTTCTGAATGGCAATTAAAAGGATTTTTCCAAAACGCTTTTTATAATTTGTAATTACTTTAATTCCCTCTTGAAAACATGTGGATATCATCAACATTGCACGACTGCGATTCGCTGTTAGGACTACTGTGTGAGCGGCGAGATGTGAATAGGGACATAACAAAAGCCCGGAAGGATGAGACACAGGAAGTGCTCCCCTAAATGATATGCCTCCTTAATAAAGCGTAGGGGATGGGCTTTATGTTAATAACAACTGTGTGAGACCTGTGGTGGGAAATAATAGGTCTAATTTACCGTTGTGGGTAATGCCATAGACTTAATTAAATCCGTATAGAGCACATTTTCTCCCGGATGTATATAAAATTAAAAAATTGATTTCAACACATTGATACAATATGGTAACAAGACCACGTAAAAATAAAATATAACCCATCCAAAAATGATATATAGTGATTCAATAACAATTATACTAAGATCGAGATAGTTTTAAAATTTATTTATTCACTTGAAGAATCTCCTCCAGCATCTATCTATTCCAACTCCGGCAGACCTATATAATACCTACTTGGTACGACCAATGTTTTAAAATATTTTTTTTTTAATATCCGCTGATGCTGAACAATTACGTCTCCAAGTGATTATTTTGATTCTTCCCTTTTAACAATCGGGCAGTATTGGGAGTTATTGTTTCTTAACAAGAATTTCTTTTTCGTTTTTACCCCCTTTATCTCAGTTTCGACGGTTTATTTAAGAAGCTTCGATGTTAAGAAATGCGATATGGCAGCATCTGGCGTTTCACCAATCTGTCAGTTTTCTCAGTTAAGTGGGGACCAATGACAATGGTTCCACCGGAGAGCCATATTGGCACTTCTTATGTGAAATACAAGAAGTCGCCGACAGTATGATACTTGCCATGACCTTTCTAGATTCGTATTAGTCTAAATTGCATCCTGAAAATCTGTCAGGATAACACCTTTTTCGACATTCGTCCATGTAAGCATCCATGCAGCTCCTCCAAAGACAGATCAATTGCTTCAGACAATTAATCAAGAAAGATATACTAATTTGTTTTTTGACCAAAGGCTACACTACAGAAAGACGTAATGAATTCGATAAGTGTGCCTATGTATAATTTGTTAGGGTATAGTTCTTTATAAAAACCAAAAATAGGATTGAAGTTTTTACAAATCGTAGAGGCTATTATGCAGTTGGTTTACATTAAATTTAAGAATATAGTTAAAACGGCAAGATAGACAAAAGTTATAAAAAACAATTATAAGTTAATTAAAATAAAACAGCTGTTTCAGATTCATTTAATTAAACGAGCGGTATTTCTTATTTTATTTAGTCTGCACTTCATCCCAATTCAGGAAAAGCATACTTTTTTTTTTATCTAATTTAATATACAATTTCGTATTGATTTTGAAAGAAACCCAAACCATCTTCAATTATGTTCCATTTTTTTTCATTTACTTATTATTATTGTTGTAATTCTTAAAAGAACTTGTTTCGGGACTTAGATTGTGGTTTTTAATAGTGCTTATCTACAGTAAAAATTGTATGTAAAAATAATAATAACTTTTCGTGGTACGATACATTTCCCCTTCGTTCGCACGCCCGCGTTAAGAGGTATTAAATCGAACCTTACATATATTTCATGAAAACAGGATTGTAGAGGAACTCTTTGAGAAAAGATAACACTTTGAAAAATGGCTCTAAAACTATTTTGTGGCTTGTTCAAACCGTTTTTTAGAACACCTGTTTTTACATTTTCGCGTTATCCAAGAAAAATTATTATTATTTCTAGATGAAATTTTTATTGTACGTAGGCATTACTAAAAACCACAATTTAAAACCACAAGCATGTTCCTGCAACAATCACAAGTCCTGTAATCAAATGTCAAAAAATGGCCATATTTTACGGTTTTTAATTTTTTTTTTTTGCGAAAAATTGTTGGCTGACATCAATTGTTTATAACTGTTCTTTTCCGTAAACACTATTACGTACTATTTTTCTTTAAATTTTTTTTCTCATCTTAAACGTGAAAAAACACTTTTCGGCACCTTCATGAATGTTTTTCACTACGTTGCTGCATACCAATTTTATCTAAAACGTCTAAAATTTGTTTCTACTATTTTTCTCATATCACCTTGAGAAAGGTCCGTGACAATTTAAAAAAAAAGATATACTATCGCGCCTGGACTATTAGATTAGATATAAATGAAATTTAGAAAATCAGATTTGAAATAAAAAATAAAATAAAATTATATATAAAGAAGAAATACACCTGGGAAAAAAAATCTTATCGCGGATAGTATTTAAGCCAGGATAAATTAACATTAATTTATTAGCCCAAGCCTTCCAAACCTTTATCGGATGTTAATATTTGGAAAACAAAACTATCGGATTAAATAACTTTAGTCTTCATTATGAACTTAGGTTATCTCTACCGATGACACTACAGAACTGATAGACTAAAACCTTTGATGTTTTATGTAGTAGATAAATAGTGAGAAAATTCATAATAGTTGACTATAATGACGATTCTTTAAAGATTTTCAGGCTTGTTATTCAATTTATTTATTATAGTAAGAACATTAAATATCTGTCTTTTTTTTTTTTTTTTTTTGTGTTTGTGCAATGTAAACTTACGAATCGAATCCAGTAGGGTATAGATAGGGTGACCACCATGCACATTATCAGACTGGGACGTTGGGAGTCAGAACGGCGATCTCACACGCATCCGGTAAATTTTAATATAAGAATTAGCATAGAATGGGTTATATTTCCACACATAAATAAGAAGTTATAGTGTAAATTTAAATTATTATTCTTAATGTTTTTATTTATTTATACTGCATTTGCAACTCCGCATTAGCTTCCTATCAAGCAACATCATGCTTTCTGTTAGCTTAGACATTTAAGGTTGGTTAAAAACAAATTTTATTACGTGATTTAAAAATATTGTATTTTTGCATTCAGCTTAATTTTCAGCCAGATTTCCTAATCATCTTTTGTTTTCTCCATAAAAGCAGGATTTTTTTATTTTTGGAGCAAACAAAATTCCTTTATCAAAAATCTATACCTTTTGTTCTTTTAAATTACTTTTTACGGACAAAATACGAGGACTTAAAAGTGAAAAAATGTTTGACAAGAGTTTAATTTCCTGAATCACTGATCATTGTTCCCAAAGGCTTAAGAGCTGGAATGGACAACTGATTAGAGCGAACAGTACGGACCGTGTCATAACTAGGGTTGGAATATCGAAACGCTATATATATCGATATACCGGATTTGAAAAACCGATATATTATATCGATATACCGAATTTGAAAAACCGATATATTATATCGATATTTTACACCGATATATCGGTGATACTGATATTTTAAACTTTATTATTTTATTTTAATTAGAAATTTCCTTTATTCTTTATCATATTTTTAATTTTATCCGTGAGCTGTACTTTACGTTATAGCTTAATTATTTAATCAATCTAGGTCGCTGTCTTTGAGCTCTTGTAACTTCCTTAATGTTATAAGTCATAGGCGCCACTAACGGTCAGTTACCTGTTGTTCATAGCTGTTGTTAGTGTGGTGATCAAAGTGAAAATAGAAACTAAAATGTCGCCGCCAAAAAGTGAAGTATAGAAACATTTTAAATCGAGAGACTGTAAAAGTGCGGAGTGCAAATATTGTCACAAAATATTTCGGACATCGGAAAACACAACAAACCTACGGCCACACCTCAAAGCTTCCCATTCACACGTTTTTTCGTCACGATCAGAATCAGGTGTTTCTGCAACTCCATCTACTTCTAAATCAGAATCAAATGAAACAGTTCCTACGTCAAAAGCTTCTGACATAAGAAGTAGTTTCCAAAATATTGCATCATTTGAAGAGGGAGGCGAACGACGAAGAAAAATTAATGATGCTATTTTATATTTTATCTGTAAGGATACTCTGTCTTTCTATACTGGAAAGAATACAATGAAAAGTATTATACAGGAGAAATGCCCCAAAATTTGAAAACAAGATTAAAGCAGCATAAGACAAATTCCAAAATCCTAATAGTAATAAAGAAGTATAAAAGAAGTGCTCAATTTCAAATCGATATGAAATTGAAAATCATTACATAGACATAATAAATAAAATAGAGAATGAAAGAACTAATAACTGTAATGAAACTAATAAATTTAAAACAAAAATAAGATCTAGAAGAATTACAAAAAGAAAAGAGAACACTACCATAAGTATTGCTAGCTAGTGAAGACACAGGTCAGAATATTCAAGAATAGGAATCGAGGCACATTAGGTAGATGCTAACAACTTGTTTTAAATTTTATTGTGTTTCAAAATTTTACGGTGTGTCATATACATAGTAAATCATAGGTCTACTTGTAATTGTACTTCCGTACTTTATTGTGAAATAGGGTCCAGGTTTTTCCTCCTTACCCTTCAAATAAACTTAAGATTTTAAGATTACCAAAACAAAAAATAATATGAATCAATCATTCACCAAATTGAAATAAAATAGACAACACTATAAATGAATCATTGATTAAAATATAGCACATGTTAATTTATATATATAATGGGGTAAATATGAGAATAAACAATATTTAGTTGTCAAACAATAATTAGTAGATAAGATTGAAACACACATACTGATAATTGTTACTGTTACATATACTATACTGTTACATATACATATACTGTTAATAATACAAAGACAAAAAGGTAATAATATAAATGGTGATTGTACTGAAATATATATCAGATGAATTACATGTTTTTAGATAAATGTTTTGAGAATGCTCAATGTATGCATGGCAACTTTATAAAATACAATTTTTTTTAGAAAAATAAAACAAGATTTTATTTTTGAAAAATTTGTAGAATAATATGATATATGAAAAAATGGCAAAAAACCTTCAAGATTAAAATGTATTACAATACTTATTTTTTTTACCAAATTATTATTCTTTTCTATATTTTTTTATAATGATTCGTGGTTAATATTGTTATTATAAATTTCATAATGTTATACTCATTTAATACAAGGTTTCTTTGCTTTTTCGTACATTTCCTTTCGATATATCGATATTTTCTACCGATTATCGGTGGATATCGATATTTGGTTTCGCGATATATCGAAATATCGAATATCGATATTTTTCTTTCGATTTTCCAACCCTAATCAAAACGGCAACCAAAAATAGGCAGTCTAGCTAAGCATTTAGGCTTTTTTCAGCAAATTAAAAACTAATAATACAAGTCACATATTTACAAATCAAAATAATAATTTCTGTATAAATTTATGAAAAATACAATCGATTAGAATGGAATTAAACAAACCACATTTTTATTTTTTCAAAAACTGAACGCATAGGAAAATGGTAATTGGTTAAAAAAGCATGATAAGGTTCCGCTAATTTTTCTAAAGTGATGAACCGTTTTCGATGAAACATCCACGGAATATAACTGTTAGTCCCGAGTCGTGAAGAAAGCCAAGAGGGACAAACAATTTTTTTTAGGACCATATTGATAAAGTACATTCCGAAAAACAAAATAACAAACTTTAAAAATCTTACTCTTTATATATATATATATATATATATATATATATATATATATATATATATATATATATATATAGATAGATAGATAGATAAAAGAACTTTATTCTGGGACTAGGTCCCTTAAGAATAACAAGAAGGAACCAATAAAACAGTAACATTATATATATAGATATATATTATATTATATATATATTATATTATATATATATATATATATATATATATATATATATATATATATATATATATATATATATACACACCTATATTAATTTAAAAAAAAAATAATGAGCAGACAACATGACTAAAATAATTATTGTGGTGGTTGGAAAAACAAAATAACAAACTTTGTAATGTAATATTAATATATTTTTTATACGTCGTTGAAATGACATTTTTAAGAAATATAAAGAAAATTGTAACGAAACTTGAGTGAACTGCAACAGTTTTAAGCTGCTCTTCCACCATCCATAAATTTTGTTTGTTTTTATTTGTAAATGAAGTGAATAATTTTCGATGCCAGTACGGTATAATTATATCGATGTTTTATAGGTTTCTATATATAATTTATTCTATCTCAGGAGAACAAATTTAAAACAGCCTATTTTAAAAATTAATTTTCTTTATATTTCTTAAAAATGTCATTTCAACGACGTATAAAAAATATATTAATATTACATTACAAAGTTTGTTATTTTGTTTTTCCAACCACCACAATAATTATTTTAGTCATGTTGTCTGCTCATTATTTTTTTTTTAAATTAATATAGGTTTGTATATATATATCTATATCTATATATATAATGTTACTGTTTTATTGGTTCCTTCTTGTTATTCTTAAGGGACCTAGTCCCAGAATAAAGTTCTTTTATCTATCTATCTATCTATCTATCTATCTATATATATATATATATATATATATATATATATATATATATATATATATATATATATATATATATATAAAAAGAGTAAGATTTTTAATTAGTAAGGATCAAAATAGAGTGAAGAGGGAAGGGGAGGAGGACTCGGTTATTATGGATTAGTTAAGATAAACATAAAAAGACTTAGTCTAGAACAGCAATGCTAGGAGAAAAAACAATAGGAGATTCAGGAAAAAAAAATATTTTTAAATAATAGACTATTAAAATGTTTATAAACGAAACAATAGCAATTAAGGGTTTTTAAAATAATAAATAATAATTGTTATCGTAATTTATTACAGAAATAGAGGACAAATAAAGGAAAAATAAGTAAAAAAATAAAACACAGGAAGTAATTATTAAAGAAATATGACGATTTATAAATGATTAATATATAAAAATAAAGTACGCAGATTAAGATAATTAATATTAATTTTAAATTTTTTTAACCTATTCTCAGAACATATATATATATATTTTAATATTTAAAAAAATATAGAATCAGACGACATTACAACAAAAATCATTGCAATGGTGGAAAAAAAACACAACAAACTTTGTAATATAATATCAATACATTTTTTAGATAATACAACAACTTTGTGATGGTCAACAGAGCCCAGAAATGTTGTGATGTTTCTAAGAAATTTTTAAAATAGGATGTTTTAAATTTGTTTTCCCGAAATAAAATAAATGATATAATTTTCAATGGTTTTTTATTGACTCTATTAACTAAGGAAAAGATTTTTTTTTTTTTTAATTCCGCATTAGTCGTGTCTGGGTCGAGTAATAACTTTTTTGTGCACTTCATTTCGCAAAATATATTTGTTTTCTAAAATTTTCGTGTTTTATTCCTACGCACAAAACTAGAGAACCTAATTTTGATGAAATATCCATGGTGACAGTTTTAATACGTGGCATAACTAACATAGTACAAAGTTGGTAGAAAAAAAAAAATGTATGAGAAAAAATAGAAATAAAATTTTAGTATTTCTTTAATATCGAAGCAACAGCATCCGAGACGTTAACGTTCCTGCTACTCGTATTGCCATCCCTTATATAATTAATCCCTGGCATCAGTTATATAATTATTATGACTCTAACAGTTAGGGACTAAAAAAAATAAAACGTTGGCTTTGAATAATAAATAAGTTCAATATTTATTTGAACACTCATTGTTCTTATTCATTCCTTCTAATTTTCTTCTCAACTACAAAATTCACTCAAACGTTACATATACAAAGAACCAAACATAATCTAATCTAATATTGTTTTGTTTTTTTATTTTGTATAGGTATTTTATTATTTTGTCCACTGTTACTACCCAGAATTGTGTAATTATGTGGAACGCATTTAATGGATCAAAAATTGTTCGAGCATTCTAAGGACGTTTTATCTGGTATCATGTATTGAATATACTTAAAATTATTAATTAAAATGAATACTTATCAGTACATGTAATCATACGATTTTGTTAACTGTAAATTTGTGAATCAAAGATTTAATTATAATATTAAAAATAAATCGTCTTAAAAGTATTCAAAACATTTTTTTTAATATATGATTAAAACGTACGATAATTGGAGTTCATAGATCGTTAAAGACTATGTTAGTAACGTGAGAGAACACTCTTCTCTGAGCTTTAGGTCCAATCTCTTCATAGGAATTGTTTTAATATTCATGCATGTTTAAACTTGAAAAAAGGCGCCAAAATAAACGAAAAATTAAAATATTTTTGTCATAAACAAAAACACGTCATCAACACAAAATTAATCATCGAAATTTATATTCGTCCACTATACACTCAGAAAGAACCAAAATTTTTACTTTGTTAATAATTATTCCAAATAAAAACTAGTTAAGAGCTATTCCTTATACTGCAAAGGCACGATGGAAATATAAACAATAGAGATGACCTATAAAATGCTGGCGGATGTAGTGGGCCCGGAGGAGCAGCACTAAGACGTGTCATACCCCGAACCGGTCCCTTGGGAATCCAGGGAATGTGCCCCATTACTACCCCCACTCGGGTACATTCAGTCTCTGTCTATAATAACAGATATAACTCTAATATCACTCGTTAGGTCTCTTCTCATCCTCTGTTTGTCTGTTGTCAGCCCTCTCCGGAGCCTGTCTTGGAAGCGAGGATAATTATTAGACAGGCATCTTGGGGAATGATGGCTTCGGATCGAGCATTCCACCAATAATCTTCTTCGAATATCTTTAGAATAATGGTGTCATAAGTCATTGTACTAGTAAAGGAGTGTAAAATAACTGGGATCACAACTATAAGTTTACTCTAACAACTATGGAAGAACTAGTGAAGGATAAAACATTGTCATGCAACTTAAATACTCTTTTGTTTGGTAGAATAATAGAATAATCTATGTTTAAGTACGAGGACAACATTTCATAATATTTTTTCAGAGCTTAGTAAATTGAAAAGTTTCAGTCAGCGATTTCTGAACTCCCATATACATTCAGATCCAGACATAGGGAGTATCATGAAGATTTAAAAGATTATACATGTTTACTTTGTATGAAAAATAACTTTATTGCCTATGAAATTATTAAAACATAATTTAATTATGAGAGTTTACCACAAACTGTTGATTACGCGATTAGTGAACACCAGTAAACAGTTCTTTTATCTTAAAATATTTATCTTGGTTTCCAACGAACGGTGACAATGCGAGAATCACTTAACATAGAGAGTAGCAGCAGCCTGCAAAGGGTGTCTGCCATCCCGGGCTGTATAATATATTCAATCAAACCTTCTCCCTGAAATAATTTATAATATAGAGATGATAACTAAAAAAAAATAATAACAACAATAATAATATTTAATATATATATATATATATATATATATAAGAAAAACTTAAACATTTCATTTGAAATCGTTTAGTTTGAGTTTAATTTTAAGCCTTTATTATTTTAATTTTTTTTATGATAATATCAAGCATAGGCAAAAAATAAAATCTTAACTTTTATTTGCTGCTTGCTTAATGGGAACTATACGGAAGACTATAAAGGCCCCATTCCTATGGAAAAAAATCGTAACGTTTCAGTTTTTTCACCAATTTTTTCCACTCCCTAAATGAGAATTCCTTAGCAAACACTCAAAACAAAGCTCTTTTCTCAAGCCTGCTCTGTGTTTCGCTACTTATTACTAATTTTGGAGGGTTAGATGAAAAAAAAAAGAAGAAAAAATTGGTTAAAAAGTGGTTAAAAAGTGAGACGTCACGATCGTAACCTGCGATGAATGAATTTCGTTGCTCGGTTCATTAAAACGATAAAATAATAAAATATAAATTACATTAATATAGTATTGTTTTATACAAACCAGTAACTTTCATCAAAACTATGATCCAGGAAAAGAAAACTAAAGTTCAAAATTTCTGTCATTAAAGGCTTGGAAATAAAACAATATATGGTAATTGAAAAAATAATCAAGCCTTTTATAGTATGAACACGATAAAAGAAATATTACGTTTTTACGTATTTCTTATCGACAGTAGCACGAGAAAAACTTGTATGTCTATTTCACCAAATATCAAAGGAGCCATAAAAAACTAGACTACTTACTATTAGTATATAGTATATAATATACTATTACTATAAGGAAAGTCATAGACATATGAGTTATTTCCACCGTTGATAAGAGAGAAAACGAGAGGGTCAAACAAATGACATAATATTTTAAACAGAGATCCACGGGAGCCCGCTGTCCCGACTGTAATTATTAACAGACTTAAAAGCACTTTCGGAGGTGTTTTCGTTCCACTGTTGTTTAATTACAGCAAAGAGCACAGAACAACTTAAAGTTCAAATCCATGGATAAACAGATTTAAGCTACTCTAATCACTAGGCAGAGTAACTAATTCCAGAAGTTATTTGAAAAACAAATTATTGGGCGGAAGTAAGAACCTAAAAACCCGAAGGAGGGAGGGTCTAGAAATAAGTTACATAATGAAGCGGACAAACTAATGACGATGGGAGCCTAAAGATATTTCGGTATTATCACAGCAGAGACAGGGCGGGAAACCAGATAATAGCCCGGCGTATTGGCCTAAGGCAACCTAGCAGAGCCCCGCTCAGGAGAGCTTACCACAAAACCATTTATGTTTGTTAGATACAACACAGAAGAATACATACAATAATCATAATCAAAAGTCTCGGGAAAGTCATATCGTATGTAGACATTACTAGCAATATAAAGGTTCTGATACCTGGAATAAGGTACGTATCTTTGAGCACAAGAAATCTGGAAGAGGCATGTCGATCTGCGAAGGATTCAAAACATAACCTAGAAGATTGATTTGCGTAATGAATACCGACAATTTGGCCCATTTTAGAGGCCTTCTATGGGATAACAAACACAATGTCAAATATATATATATATATATATATATATATATATATATATATATATGTATATATATATATATTTATATATATATATATATATATATATATATATATATATATATATATATATATAAATATTTTAGCAGAGTGGAAGTCGGTAGCGTAACCAAAATTTTGTTTCGGGGAAGGAAGAAGGGTCGATCCAAGGATCTTCTAACAAACCCACCCTAATTGGGCATATTCGGGGATCTATATATAATATTGTCTATATACAACCAAATATTATTTGTGAAATGACATTCAAATAGGTTTATACAATTTTTGTTTACAGATTAAGAATAAGTAAAAGTATTTTTTAATTTTGGGGGTGGGAGCCCGGAACCCTCGGATCCCCCTTTGGCTACACCACGGGTGGCGGTCAACATTAACAAAAACGCTGTAAATTATTACACTATGATTTATCACTTGCAAATAGTTAGAGATTACAAAAATAAAATAATTTGGATTGTTGTCTTGGCGTAAGAAGCATTAGTACAATGATTTCAAATTATATTTGAATAATATATTTTTCAATAAATTCAAATATATTTTTTCGCTTGATTTTTGGATTCTAGGTATCTTGAAACTTAAAACCTCAAATTTCGAGGCTTGAATTTTTTATTTTTATTTTGGTTGTATACAAAGGTTCAAAATAAACCAAAAATATTAAAAACTATTTAATGAATGCTGACGTTTGCCCTTTGTCAGACCTACAAAACGAAGAACAAGATACAGAATTCATTAAGAGTTTATATTAATTATATTTAATTTTTCTTTTATATCACTTTTTTTTTATTTAACCTTTATATACTTTCATTTTATATACATCGATGATTTTAATCTTTATTTAATCTCGTTCTTTGTACCCTAGAAGAAGGCCTAAAGTAAAGGACATTGATTAAAACATCATTACTATTTTTTGTGTCAATCTTAACCGTGATCCCGACCATCTCCATGATTTATTGGTATGGTCAACTATTCATGGAAATAATAAGTATTTTAGCATTTTTTTTTGCTCGTATTAAGTTTGAAGCTCTGATGGGAGTGCAAAGTTTTCATAAAACAGTACACCGATACTGTCCTGATAAGTTAAAATACTTCAACTCCAAATTACTTTTCTAAATACATTTTTGTAGTGTACCCAAATAGGTCTCAATAATACACCTTTTTGTGACATTATAAAGTCCATAATCCAATAATTTGACCCAAATTAATTATCAGATCAGTATATTGTGTTTTTTTTTTTAATATATATTACGAATATTATACCACGGCAGACGGTAACACCTAGACAGTTTTATGGTAGTGCTTCTACGGTACTTCGTTTTCATTGAGCTAGACTTAATCTGCAAGCAGATCCTGCTAACACCCTGTTAAGTGACAGCGAGTCTGGTTTTAATGAAACGCCAGAAAATTAGGTTTATCTCTCTGCAATGAGACCACTTATACTTTTGTTTAATGAAGTCTCTTGCATACTTCTTGTAAACAAGACGTAATGTTTTGTTAGATGCATAGTAAACTGAATCAATAATATGTCTTAGGATAATCATGTTGATCTCTCAAGCTCAAGTATGTCCAGGGGTCTATTTCATGATAAAGTAAAATGTTATTATTTTAAATGTTATCGTGTTTCAAAATTTCACAGTGTAATTCGTAGGCCAAATTGTACTTTTATATTTTATTATGAAAAAGGGAACAGGTGAGTTTAACAACAATTTTGTAGACAGTAAATTTGTCTCTAGTGATGATTTTTGCAGCAGTCTAATGATTTCTTTAGTCATAAATGCATTCAAATTCATATTTTTTTAAAATAATGTTCAACATATTAATTTTTATTTAAATCCTTTGAATATAGAAACAAAATTAAAAAAAATTAAAACTAGATTTCTGTACAAATAAAGTATATTTCTTAAATAATAAAAAAAAAAAAAAATAGAAGCTGATTTATTTCATAGGTTCCATTATGATTCGATACATACGTAACTCATATCCAAGAATGGTCTATCACAATATAATGGACCAGTTGAATGGAATGGTCGTGGCCATGACAATGGCAGTATATATCTTTCATCGTGAAAAGGTATGAGTCGACGTAAAAGAAATTGGCTTAGTGATAGCAACCATTGTTGCGAGTCCTGTCAACCATGGCTAACCTAATCATACCTTCTATGGCTTCGAGAAGATAAGCACTCAACTATATTTCGTGAAATATTATTATTCCATCAACTTTAATTTATTTTCTCGATCGAAAATAGCTAATAGCAAAAAGACAAATTTATTCAACAGAAAAAAATGCATCAAGAGATTATGCGTTCTGACACCTATTCAGTGGAAAATATTTAATGTGTAATCGCAGGCCACAGTTACCGAGTCCGAATAGTTCATGCATAGAGTCTACTATAAGTTGCCTTAGCTTAAATTTACTTTTATTTAAAAATCTAGCATATAGTATACTCATGATTCATACTAATATAATTTACTGTAAATAATAGATGATTTAACTTGTACTTGGTTTATTTTTAAATAATATATGTACCTGTATATTACGGAATTATTCAGTTGATAGGGTAATCAAGATTTTTTGTCAAGAACATTCAGGCAAAACCGAAGAGACACTTTTATAGAATTCAGAAGGTAGATTTTTGCATAACAATAAGGAATACGCAGAATATTTGCCGGTATGAATAAATTTAAAATCTGGCACCGACAAAGTTTGCAGAACGACCTCAATATCTTAGAGCTGTTGCAGCTGCAATGGGCGTGCCCACTGTTGGGCGTGTGTGCGACATGAATACTGATCCAGCCAAGGGCATAAGTGAACTGTGGACCTCAGAGTCTACTTGCGGTCCTGGTTGCTCTACTAGCCGATATACCATCACAGCTTTCCTTCTTGCTGTCATTTTCATATTACCGTATAGAAGAAAGTGAGACATATAATACTAGGTTTTAAAAACTGTCAATGATTAGAAGAAAAAAAACAATCAATGCTTTAAATCAACTACTTTTGGGTTTAATTCAGCTTCAGTTAACCAGGAACATCTAAATCCATTAAAACTTGAATTGCGATACATCCATTAACTGAACTCAAATTAAGACGATTAGTCAGGTACATCAAAACGAATTTTAAGAGCATATAATTTGAAGTTTAAAGCTTTAAATATTGAAAATATTATAATAACATTTAAATTTTCTTCAAATTAATCATGGAATGACTTTCCTTAAATGAGAAGTTATCCGTTTAATTAAAGCATAGCTATGTTATAATCATTTCTTTGGATTATAATCAAGTGTATTTCGTAGCGGACTAAAGGAAGTAATATCGTCCTTTCAACTAACTCTGAAAAGGATAGGTCGTTCTGTAGGATAAACCGTCCATTCTGCCCAAGATGAGGGTTATCATAACAATGAATATAAATAACATGTATATATGAGTTTATATATATATATACACACATAGGATCATATAAATAAATAGATAACAATATATATGTAAATAACGATTTATAATAACAATGTTTCTAGATAGCAACAAATTTTCTAACAAATATATTAATAACATTTTGATGCCCAATGTTTACACCGGTCAATAGCGAAATGATATTAACATTTTAAAAGAATCGGTGTAAACGAAATCAAATGTTATTAACACTTTTCAGAGAACATCTTTGAACAACGTTAATAAGATATTCATAACAAGTGTTTTTAGCAAAAATTCAGTGCAAACAAACCCACCTTTAAACCAAATAAACAAACAGTGAATTTATTTATTTTATTGTTAGCTTCAATTCCTCATTCATACATGTCAAAAAAAAAATACAGGCTATCGGTGAATAACTGTTTATTTAAATAATTGGACATACATTTGCTAGATTAAATAAACACATACATTTATGTGTTTATTTAAAACAATAACCTTGCCTACAAACAATAACAAACCAAATCTTAGTTATTATCTTATAATATTTTAAGAGTATCTATAAATTTTAAATATAAAAGCATTCAATCTGAGATTTTTAAAAATCTCTTTTCAATTTAAAGAAATCTCTACTTGAGAAAGTAATGATTAAGTTTATTATTAATCAAAACTTCAAATATACTTTTAGAGCAGGAATTTAACAAACCAGATAAATAAGTGAATACAAAATTCACATCAAATTTAAAATGTTTAATTATCATATAAAATTGGTACCATCAATCGGGGTGAGAATTGGGTTTTCTGTTGTTTTACACGCACCGTTCAGTTTAAAAATACGCCATCTTTTTAACTATATTTTCAGATTTTTTAAACTATGTGTATGAATGAGAGAATGTCCAATGTCCGTGGCCATAATCATTCCGTGTTCGGGGTAAGTATAGCCAGAAAGATAATCCTTTAAACTTCCAAAAATATTATTTTTTTTCCTTCACATGTTTCTTTTCTTAATATTATGAGTGGCTAAGAAAAATAAATGCTGGTTTATAATCTGCGGAATCAAAACGTTTTATTTGTATTCTAATGTTATTCTAGAATATAAATTTCACTTCAAATTAGTATTTAAAAAATACAAGTCTTCTTTCCAAATTTCGTAAAAAAAAAATACCAATAATATCTTTGATGGTACTTGCGTATTTAACGGTCGACCATTGTTGTGATTTGTAACCTACACTGTTGCTATCACTGTTCTCATTGGATCACAACTATCGAGCTCCGCTCGCTCAAGAGATTCAAGACAAACCCCAACGGATCCTTTTCAGATGAGGTCGGGGCCTAAATTCGCATAAATACGAATCAGTTTACTGTGACAGGTTATAACATAATCTGTACAATATAATATAACATCTTTGATATATATATAGATATATATATATATATATATATATATATATATATATATATATATATATATATAAATATAAAACAGGTAAGTACCCCTTTGACTATAAAATCAGGAGATCTTTAAATTCGTTCTCATTGAATAATACCACCCTCTCTTTTTTCCGGCGAAGGTATGCATATCATTTAATGTATGAGTAGCTACTCTTTAAATCAAATCTTCACAATTATTTTTTTAGGTATAGTTTGGATTACAGAAAGTTCGGATTGATGAGGTTTGGATTAGCGAGAATATATCTCACTAAATAATCACTTACAGAGCGCATGGCCAAAGACATCCAATAAATGTTAGAAAAACCTTGGCTAATGTTAGAAAATTTGCTAATAGTTTCCTTTAGTTCACCAAATAATTGAAAATATATTACATTTATTCGCAGAAGTTATTCCAGCACCACAACAAACGCTAAGATAATCGGATTAAGGAGATAGCTACAGCACAAGTTTTGCCAACATAACAAAAATTACCCAGTATAGCAATATATACTTAATTTGTATTCTGCATGGAAATGTTAGAATAGAATTATTGAAAATATATTCAACAATTATCTTAGCTCACATAAACCACCATTCAATGAAAAAAAAAGATACTGGGAACGTTTTGAGGGCTAAATTCACATTTTCCCTACTTTTAGTCATTCTCACCCCTTGACGGTACTTCAAATGGGAATGATTAACTTCTTTGAGGATAGCAATGACACAGGAGTATTGATAAAAATAATAGTACTCCAAGAAACCTATTAGATGTAAAAACATAATTAAATTCTCAATTTTATGTTGATAAATAATTGAACACAATTATGGTAAAATCGTAGCTAAAAGATATTGGATGATCACAACGTTACATAAAATCGATTTAAAACTATGTTATGATGTAATTACAAAAATCGATTTTTATGAATTAAGAAACAAATAACTATTTTTTCGGCCTTATATGCATGCTTAATGTATCAATTTCTTTAAAAACCACATCGCAGTTTGATCTTTTACAAAGCTGAGACCATTTACCTTTCTTCACCACAAATCCATTTCACGACGAAAGATACCTCTCGATTCCATCCTTTCAACATGGTTTCGTTCGAGGTCTATGGCCTTGGTTTGGCAATTCGAACTTCCCGTATTTGGGTGAAGTAACTGAACCATTCAATTTTTGTCACTGCAAGATATTGGATTACGCTGATCACTGTTGAAACGAACATTATAACAAAAGACCCCACGGATTTTCCATGAAATCCTACAGTTTAAATTAAAAAGATTTTCCCTATTTTTTAAAAAAAGTATAACAAACGTGAATAGTACCATATTGCCAATGGACTAAAAAGTTTTTCCATGTTTTCACGAAAAACTGACCAGAAATGATTAAAGGAGAGAATTAAAAAGATCGCGAAGGAAAAATAAAATATTAAATTAAATCACGAATTTATTTACATAGAAAAACTATTGATGAGGAAATATAATATCTAGACTTTAACGATAGATAGGACTAATGAAATACTGTATCCTATTGAGTAAATGCATACGATACATGACACTCTAAATGGGTGTCAGCAATTTGACGATTTAAGTGAATGAATAAAAACGAAAGTCTTGCCTGCTGACACTGACCGCTCTATCAAAACCTATTGATACATACGTTCGGGTTATTTTTTGTTCCATGATCCATTACAGACTAACATAACGAATCAATCAGCTTTCATTGGAAGGTGTACTAATTGTTGAAAATAGAAAAAGTAAGGGATTAAACGTTTGAGCCTTGCTAAGAGCTGATGCTCGTCCCTGATAGGGGCTAGGAAAGGAGAGCGACCCACGCCCGCTCCACAGCTCAAAAAGACCCTGCTATTATCTATAATAAAAACATAATTATAGAAGGCAACAGAAACAAGGCGACCTGCGGGCCTTCGGCTTTTTCTAACAGTGAATGTTTTTTCATCCTCCACCAGTATTTAAAAGGTGAAGACATTAGACAAAAGAGGCCCTTCCAAAAACAGAGAAATTACAGTAGCATGTTATTTACTCCAAGTAAGTGAATATTATTAAACCAAAAATCAGGACATCACTGCATCGGTAAACCATCGGGAGTCACCGAAACATTTGAAATAAAATTAGACTGATATAAAAAATAAAGGAAAATATTATCATTGAAAATACTAGTACATAAATATAATGAAATACGAATAGAGAATGTAAGGAGGATGATTGCAAAGCAGTACACTTCGCCAATAATGTTCAAAAGCCCAATATTTACTGTATACGACAGCATGTATGTGCATATGAATTGTATAGTAATAAATAAATTGCTTTATTATAAATATTGTTTCCTGCTAGTATAAACATAATGGCAATAAAAAAAATAAAAAATTGGATACCAGATCCTATAAGTTCATATTTTAAGCATTATTAAAACAAACAAAAAAAATAATACTTCGACTACTGCAGCACCTTTTATCCTAAATCTTATTTTAAAAATTTACATGTCTTGTTCAAAACATTTATGAAATCCAGATTGCGCCATTCAAAATATATATATATATATATATATATATATATATATATATATATATATATATATATATATATATATATATTGACAATACAACTTATTCTGTAAGTTGTTCTGAATATTTTTGTGAAAAAAATAATTGAGAAATGATGGCAATTGCCAAAGTTATGAAATTTTTACTTAAACGATATCACTAACGCTACAGTTCACGATAAAGGAAAAAAGATCTTTTTTCATACAAAATTTTTAATATATCAAAATAAAATATAATATGGTAATTAAGGGTGGCAAGGAAAGAAATCATGAAAATCTGAAACTATCATTTTACTTTTTGGCTGGATGAATTGAAATGGAATGACCCTTGCATAAAACTGTATAAATGTGAAACCATATATGCCACAATAGAAAGTGTGAAAACAGTAGATAAGTATTAATGAAGATATAACATTCAGAAATACTAATTTGAAACACGGATGATATATTTTCAGTTTTCACTCCACTTTCTCAAAAATTGTTACTTCAATATATCTTGGCGCCTACTAAGAGAGTAATATGTGTGTAATCGTGTATTATTCATTTTCCACAAAACTGCACTAAAAAATAGTTATTAAGGCGAAGCCAAATCTAACATTTGGACATTTTTGCAGATTTTGATGGCCCCATATCTCAATAGCTATTCCAAATTTTTAAAAATATTACAGACCAAAATTATATGGAATTTAACGTTCTTTAGAATTGGTTTTGACGCATATTCTGGTTAAATTCACTGGATGCGAGTAGCTGAGGATCAACTGAAAAAAGTGCTTTTTCTTAGCGGGTTTTCAAGATGGCGGTAAACGCACAAGGATGGGTAATGCATACATGTCTGAAAACCAAAATTACACCATTTTTTGCAATCCCAAATGATATATCTACTGAGCTAGCATAACAACCCCGGAGAACAGGAGATTGCCAATTTCGAGAGGTATACTTCACCGAATTTAAAAGTTTGATTCTCAGTCACTTAACCGAATTATGTTGTGGTACTCGTTCGACGCAGAATACTCTTTAATTTGTTATAACATAATATTTTCGATAGAATGCACAGTTTAGGAATTACATTCGAATAAACAAATAAAGTCCTAAAATTTCGAGTTTTTTGGCAGCCAAAAGTTCTCCCGAGGTCATCCATGTTAGCATTATTTTTTATATGTTTGCACCCATATAAACAAGTTGAAAAAATTTAAGCTTCTATCTCGCCTTTTGCATCGTACAAACCCTCTATTGATCGACCCAAAACTCATTGAAGGAAATCATTCATGGCAACCCCGAAGAAGAAAAAAAAATAAGTCATTTAACGTAGGTAGTAATAATATTAATTTAAAACAAGGACAGTTTTACAACATTTTTACTACCAATTCTGGTCTCATTCCTTTTAAGGATAAACGAGTTTAAATAAAGTCGATATTGGAAGATGACACACAGCTTGATATAGTATAAACAAAAAACTTTTATGTACATCGAAAGATAAGGATTTTCAACAATACTTCCTTATTGATGGGTTTAAAAGTTTCAAAAACTCAAGGCCATTAAAGGTTGGCAAGAATGAGATAGAAGCGAGAGGCATGTGGCTAGATGAATGCGAAGGTGGCGTAAAAATTTCAAATAATAATTTGTTTCCTTCTGCAGTTCTTTAACAGTACTGTAGGTGATATATTTCGAAATAAATATGATCATATCATAGCATTTACTCTTTTAATTGACTGAATCAAGTTCAAATTATCAAAAAGCAGAAACAAATATTTCACTTAACCAAAAAAAATAAGCTTTCACTCGAAATACGCAACCCTCTATATTCTGCCACTCGGGGCAAATGCTCCTTTTCTCCTTCCTCTCTTTCCCCAGTCTCAGGGCGGCAATCTTGAAGTTAACCCCGCGCCAGTTGACCTAGCTACGCCACTGATCGTAGTAGCCCTTCAAGTTACGAAAGATGATTCACATTTATAAAAAAAAAATTTATATCTTACAATCCTATTTGTCTTAAGGGACGGAATGCACTAACATATCTACTTAACCATATTGATCGATTTTTAGTGAAGTTGAATTTCATGAATTTAGAAACTTGGTGATGTAGTCGGGTGCCTTCCAAACCCAAACGAAAATTAAGGCTCTTCTTTCCTCAATACATTAATTTACTTTCTGCATGTTTATATGCGCAGATGCAAGGAGCTTTCTGTATTTTGACATGCACAGATGAATGGGACGGAATGTAGTTGCAAGGGACGTGTATTGGAAGGGACCCGACTTCTACACCAAGGTTCCATATTCATGGACGCGAACTTTACTAAAAACCCACCAATGTGCTTGAGTAGATATGCAAGTACATTCCGTCCCTTGAGACGAATAGGGTTGTGAGATATAAAAGTTATTTCCGTAGTAGGGGTTTTTAATTTTTATTAAATTAAATTTTATTTTGACTTTTTTAGTATTTTAAGTATAAGCTATGCATAATTTATGATCATGAACTTACAAATCATATAATAAAAAACTTCAACAAAAAACCGAAAATAAATAAAATATGTTTTCAGTATTTTTTGCTCACTATCTTTCAAAACATTCACCGAGTAATTTGAGCCATCAAACATAAAAATCAGTAATGCAGTTAGTTAAATAAATTGTTAGATACTCTCAAACGGACAGATTTAATACAATTTTTTTTTTTAAATATTTGGAACTCAAAATATTCTAAAGCATTCACGGAATCAAAACGAATAATTTGAGCCATTGAACTTGAAATTCGGTTGTGACATTACCTAAAAAATAGTTAGATACTCTCAAACGAACAGATATAACAAATTTATTTAGTATTTTGAGCTCAAAATGTTTGAAACCATTCATGGGACCACAACAAATAATTTGAGTCATCAAACATGAAAATCGGATGAACCGTTCGCTTAAAAAATCGTTATATACATAATAACGGTCAAGATAAACACATTATCCTCCAGGTGACTTGGCAGTAGTCGGATGAAAAACACTGTACCACTACAGGTCATGAAGGGCCTTAGGTTCAGTACTTGTAAGGACCGTACTTCTTCAAGGACAGCGGTTCTATAAGAAAGCGATTTGGCCAAGATCATGCTCAACCGCCAGGTTTTCCCTCAATCAAGGATACCCACTGTATAGAGGCTAGGTGAGCCACAGACTCCACAAGGTGAATCCACGGCTGATAACAGAATAAATAATTATCTGTCACAACCGGTCTCTAATCCGAAACTAGGAGAATACTGAACTACCCCGCTCCCTTTTTAAAACGCAACAATTGTAATTGTTTTTTCTACCAGGTTAAAATGTTTTTTAATATCCAAGATGGGTAGTCACTCTCAAATTTGTAGTGTATCATTAAATGGCAAACAAGCCATTTAACATGATTTGTTTGGCGGTGGACTTACCTTATTCTAATCACAACTGTTTTAAATCATTTGCCGTGATATACTTTATAAACCAATGATTGCTAGTATACCAAAGTAATTCCGAAATAACAAATATTGAACTTTAAATGATTTCCGGCTATCTCCTTTTTCTTCTCATTGTATCAGTAGAATAAGATTTAGAATGGATGATGTCACAAACTAAGAAGTCTGACAAAAGATACGAGCAACAAAGAGCCCCTATGTCTTTTCAAGCATCACGTAGATACTAATGGCTGTTGTCACGCCACGCTGCGCCTGCTTCAGAGACTATCTAGTGCATGCCAATCACTGAGGGTTTTAGAATGGTGGTCCCGTCCCCTATCGTATACCCACGACAAAGTATGGCTATTATAATCTTATCTATGAAGCACAAAGGATGGAATTGAGAGTCTATAAGAAACTAATTTAACGTTTACGTTAAATATATACTAATATTTCGCAACAGTCGTAGAATAAATGTAAAACTCAAAATTTGAAAATGTTGGATGACATATTTAAAAATTTGTATCTGTACTTTTAAATGCATTCTCATTTAAACACTCTGAACATTAGTAATACCCGTACGTAGGGTATTACTAATGTTCAGAGTGTTTTAATGAGAAAATATTCAGTTGAAAAGTGTGTGTTTGAACGCGCTAATTTCAGGAACTGTCAGTCCGATTTGAAAAATTCTTTTTGCGTTAGATCGAGCGTTTATTGGAGAAGCCTTCCCATAGCACATCGCTCTAAGACCTATAGGAACGGAGCAGTAGCCAAAAATAAATTACTACTTAACAGAAAAAATGTTCAATATGCGTACATGTCGTTGCGTTGTTATGACAAGTTTATACCCATGGAAGCAAGTTGACTACATAAACTTTTAAATTAGTATTAAATTACAGTATGACAACATCATTTTGTATATAAAATGGAAAGGATAAGATGAAGACAAGAATGAAAAAATGAAAATTATTTAATTAACTCTTTATTACCGTTTATAAAACACTATTGTTGTTTTTACCCTGTTTCTTGAAAATGTCTGTAACAAATGGGACTGAAAAACATATTATTTTGTATTTTCTGGCTATCAATACCAGTGTAAGGCTGGATGGTCAGTCCCAGCCAAAGTCGCGCATCGATTTGCCACATGCTGATTTTTTTTTATATTTTTTATTTATAACTTCATTTTTTTTTATCCACATCTGTCACTCATATCGCGACAATAAGCGGATGCGATATAAATAGTAGATAACAGGCATGTCAGGCATGAGAGAGGTCAGTACCCATTAGCGCCTCCTCCTACCGTGATATTCTAAAGAATTTTACTCAAGGAGATCTCTTAGCCAGCTCCTTTTTAGTCTGCTTCTGGTACATGCTGAATTGATTCTTGAATCTTGAAGGAAAGGCAACATTTATCTGTGATCATGTTCTGTTTCAGAATATGCCTCCTATATGCCCTCATTGCAATGACTTGGATCCAGGATAGCTATTGCAAAATCCTCAGTATCACCAAACAGTTGCCCTATCTTCAACCACTCAACTGAGAGCTCACTATCAATCTCAGGCTCGTGCAGTTGATGATAAAATCTCCCATGTAATTCTTTCTTCAGCCAGACAGTCTTATAGTGTTGACATATTTTATTTCTTGCAGCATCGTGCCTTTAAGGTTAAGGGAAGTGTAATCTTCGTCCAATTCCTTCATCATGCCTATAATTGTAGGCGCACTCGTCATAAAATACTTCTTTGTGGAGTTTCCTTGTTTTCGGCACGAGTCTTCAACTGAAATAAGCCCACGGCCACCTCCCCTTCCTAGGCAAATAGAGTCTAGCCACATTCGCCCGAATTTTAGCATCCGTCATCATTGTACGCACCAGACAATCCATTTCCCGTAGTTTGGTAGTTGATCAGTTTATTATACCGAACTATATGCTACCAATGGTATCAACCAGGTATTAATTAATAACATGGATTTTATTTTTCAAATTATTTCTAAAAATCTGCTGCTTATTATTATTATTATTCTTTTATTTTATTTATTTTTTTATTTGTATATATGCCATGAATGGAGTCTCACAGCACTAATACCTATTGCCCTTGAGTGAGGAAAATTGTATTATTTCTCAATAAAAATTTTAAAAGATTTGTAGGGGTAAGTGCAAATTTAGTGTGGGTTGAACCGCGGGACACAGCTGATTATAAATGACTGCTAATTTACAATCGCTACAGTTCGTTTCTGATACCCAGGCGCGCAATGAAATAATCAAGAAATATGTAATAGTAACTAATTAATCTATTCATAACCTTTCGTTCTTGAACTTCCAGCAGAAATGTTATGAGTGAGATAAGTGAACCCGACCTTCTTCAATGAGTTCTATTAAAACATTTGATTATGCAGGTTTCTTTAAAGTAGTATACTAATGCTTTTAACAGCGTTATTCTCTATGCTTGCTTCAATCGATTTGTAGGCTGTATATGTATCGTCGCCACAACATTTAATAAGTAAAGAATTTGAAAAAACAAATTTTTCGAATTCTTTTGTTTTACTAATTTACCAGAAGGATAATTACAAAATAAAATCTTACAAATCTCAGACTATAAGAAGTAAAAGTGCCCAGAGGTAAACAATTTATTCGCAATAGGGAAGTTAAAAGTATAACATGAAATCCTTTTTTGGTCCTCTGAAAATTAGCTTATTCACATTCGTTGCTACTAAATGCGGTAGTGAAGTGTTTATTTATCTATACATTCATAAAACTATTAAGCGCAGCTTTGGCATATGCAATCCTGTGTACTTGTTTAGGTTTTCGAAGCTCTTATCGGGCAACGCAGCTCAAGCATAAATACAACCGCAGACAGGTTTAGGCTACTATTATATAGTAACCTATACTACATATTAAATTCAGTAATTTAATATTATAATATCATATAAATTAATAATATTATATTAATTTCAATAAATTTCTCATTTATTTGGAATTAGATACTACATACGAGAGCATAGATAAGTATGTATCACTGACAAGGAAAAGTTATACTGTTTTCATCGTTCTGTCGCACCCACGTCATGTAATGGAAACCCGAATTCGATCAAGAAATTAGTTAACTCGTACACGAGGGAAAACCCGATTAGATTAAAAGAAAAAAATAATGTTCCTAAACAGAACCAAAAAACATAATAATTGGAAAAGGAATTATAACTGTGATGAATGCGGTATCGGTCAACTACGTAAATAATGGTAACGAAAACGCTAGACCTTGATCGCAAAGATTTGATTTGAAATAATAAGACACAAAAGGATATGCATTTTCGATTCCAATACATTTCAAATGAGACCTTATTATGAATAGTTTGAATATAACTTTATATTAACAACATCTCAAGCAAAACTAGGCAAATCAATAAGAAAATAACTCTTTTAAATACTTATCATTAATACTGATAATTTAACGACAATAAAATACTATTTCTTAATAATATACATTATGATAAGATAAAAAAAATATATATAAGCAAAGAAAGCATTTAAAAATTGACGCGATTACAGATTATTTTTTTTTAATTAAATAGCTTGATTGATCAGTAGTAATTAAGAGGGACAATAAATATATTGTGGTTCAGTATTAGCTCTAAAATCCTCTGTTACATATTGAAATTTTTTCTATCTTTTTTTCAACACAAGTTTGAAATAATGTTAGGAAGATATAAGCCAGAGGAGAGAGGTCACAGTGCTGGGAGCAGTTTTGTGACCTTGCCCCTCCGACATCGTCAAGTGTACGTTCGACATTCCTGCCAGGTTTTTGTCAAGGACCCCTAACTTCCACCCTGTCTAACAGCCGATCTTCTCGGGGTCGTATTCCTTTTATTTATTATGACCTTTCAAGCCTAATTTGAAATTCAAAGAAGATAATTGTTTCCAATTATACCATATACCATGCAGTATTATACCGTAATAATGTTTGTCCGTTTTAAGCAAGTGCTTCCATATCTCTTTTTTCTCCTCCTTCAACACCAACATTTTCTCCGTTTCCATAACCCCGGCCAAGAATATTTTTTATTTTTGAAACCGTTTTTTTCTTTTACAATTAAAGCTGGGTTGATCCAGACTCTTTTCGAGACCAAAAGATAATGAAATGATATCATTCACAAGTACATTTACAAAACGTTCACTATCTCTAAATAAAGGAAACTTCACTTACACGATCCACTATCATTCTCACCGCTCAAATGTATCTTAGGAAAGGACAACCCATTTCCCCTTAATAATAACGTTGACATCTATCCAGTTATTAAAAAATATATATTTAATATCCTTACCCTGAAAAATTAGGGAGGTCACGATATTTCTGGACTTTTAAATCACGAAATACTTTGAATAACCATGAAGTAGGGTATTTAATTAGGATTAATGTGATTGGTTAAGACATATTCGAATTGATAATAATCTGCAGGATAGGAAGATGTTGACGCTCTTGAAATAGTTTTCTATTCATTAAAACCTTTTACAGCTTTTTTATATTCGGGTTTAATGTCCTGTTCTATCCTATTAAGGTAAACAGGAAAGGTTATCCAACAGCTTACCAATCTATTCTGACCAGAGTGGCAACGTCGAGATTCATTCCGTAGGACCGTCACGAAATAAATTTCAACCCGCCCTGGCCGAATTCAAAACGGCGTGGTAGCCGTCTCGGCCACTACGGCCTCAAACTTTTTACAGTTGTATTGCATCCCTCAGAGTATCGCCACGTCACCAGAACAGGCTCTAGGTTTATCGATTCGATTATCCTCCTCCTCTCCTAAACCAAATTAAGATCACTCCAGACTTAAAAGGAAGGATTATACAATATATAATAATTTCAATTCCAATATATGCACTCGAAACTCTAACTGAAAGGTTTTCAGTAAAAGACTGGGTGCACGTTTACACAGATGGATCTGCCGTTGCAGCAAGGGAAAAGACTGCTCCCTCTGCAACAATGGAGAGATGAATGGATAACGCCTCAAATCATGCCTAATACTTGAGGACAACGAAAGCAAATATACTAGAATATCTAGGTTATATTGGGCTGCAAGAGAACTTACAAAAATAAGAAGTATATTTAAAACTGGATAAAGAGGTATATAATTAAAATTAAAAACTTCTTTCTTAGTAAAACGAAAAGTAAATCTTACAAAAATTCCAGGAAAAAAGTATTTGCACACCACACTTTTTCATTTTCATTTTTTAATTTAAGTATATTTTAATATACTTAAATTTAAAGTCCGTAAGCATCAATAACCGCTTGTAAAGGTCTAAGCATCGAGTGAACTAGGTTTTTAATTAAATATGGAATGATTTTTTCCCATTCATGGACTAAAAGATTCTTGAGGTGGTGCCTTCCGGAGAACAGGAGATTGCTAATTCCGAGAGGTGTACTTGACCAAACTTAAAATTTGACACCCACTGGACACAGAATCTGGTCCTCTACAACTTTTAACCATTGATTTTTTTCTCTTAGAGAACTCATTTCCAAACTACAGACTCATATATAATACTCTGCCTCAGTTTTTGACAAAGTTAGGAAAAAATCTTCTGAATTTATCAAATTTTGTGAAGCAGAACTATTGAAAGCATTGCAGTGTCTTTTTCAGAAGTTACTTATTGAAAAAGCGATCCCTAAGGAATGGGAATACAACATAATTATCCCGATTCACAAAAAAAGCGATGCTAGTGAATGTGAGAACTACAAACCGATCTGTCTATCCCAGATTGTGTACAACTCTACACCTCAATATTAGAAAAGAAACTGAGAGAGCTAGTAGAGGACGACTTGGAAGAGAAACAGGCTGCTTTCAGGCCTCAACGCCAGACCCAGAAAGCTATTTCTAGAAAAACATCCCGCAAGGATTGATAGAAGCTACTAAGTCCACCTATCATGATTCCAAAGGGATAGTAAGGATTAATGGAAGAGAGTCCGATACGTTTACAATTATCAAAGGTGTAAAGCCAAGGAGATAGTTTGAGTCACCTCCTGTTCATTTTATACATGGATGAAATATTGAAAATGTGCAAACGTACTACAGCCCGCACTACTATTGTCAAATGGAATATGAGGACAATCCTGGCCCAAGTCATTATAACACCATTGTGTTCGCGGATGACATTGTTCTTACAGCTGATAATAAAGAGAGCCTACAGCAAGCTTTAATTGAATGGGAAGCTGAGCTGGAAAGGAAAGAAATGACCATTAATGTCAGGAAAAATAAAGTAATACGCATTGGTCGGGAACAGAAATACATTGAAATACTTCGCTAAGATGAAACAATGGAAATGGTGGATGATTACAATTTCCTGGGAACAGTGATTCTAAAGCCATTCCTAAGCATCTAAGCAAAGTTACCACAGTTGAAGTGAGGTATCTCCGGAAAGTAGCGGGCCGAACTAGGAGGGATCGGATCAGGAATGAGAAGACTAGAGAAGATCTAAGGGTTGTCTCTCTAAAGGATACCCTTGAAAAGAGGCAACAGCTGGATTGGACATCTCTGCCGGATGAATGAGGACCGGAACCCAGGAAAATACTTTGAGGCCAGACCAACAGGAAAACTCCCTAGAGTGATGGAGAGAAGAGAGGCAAAAAGTGGAATGCCCTGAAGGCGCTGGCTCGGGATCGGGAGGCTTGACTTACCTAGACAGACGAACCTCCACGCTGAAGGCACCAAGGAGGAAGAAAAAGAAGAAGAAAAAAGACGTTTTATGATCGTGGTTTTCAACTACACCACAACCGAATTATTACGTTGTGGTATTCATTCGACGCAGAATTTAATTTTCTTTAGTTTATGATACAATAACTTTTTGGATTGATTGTACTGCTTAGAAATTATAGGCAAAAAGTCCTAAAATTTCAAAGTTTCTTGGCTGTCATAAGTTCTCCGTGGTCACTCCAGTTAACATTTTTGGTTTTTTACATCTTTGCACCCATATATATAATTTTACCAAATAAAAGCTTTCGCTTCGTAGATTCCTGTTTTGCTTATCTATTAACTGGCGTATGAGATTCCAAGGTACAAATATATTCTGGAGTACTTTTTTCAGGACATTTACGAAAATGATCGAATATGGAAAATAAAGAAAGCAATACCTCCATGCTATTTAAAATTTCAAGACAATACTAGAATATGTTATACCGTCTGTTATCAAGGAAAAACGCTGATTAAAAAACTAGACTAATAATTGAGGCGGTATCTGGAAAAAGGGCGTATAGTCCGAAAACCATGTTCATAGAAATCACCATTTGAAGTATGTAAATGCTATAAAAATATTTGAAATAAGCTCTCGTTTATTTTGGTATTGATTTTCGATACTGTGTATTAATGAATAATAAAAATACTGAATTTCAGGTCACAGTCGATTGTAGATTGTAAAATATATATCAAAGAACAGCAAATGGTCATACGCCTTTTTTCCATGGACCTCACAAAATAAAGATATTAAATTTCAATATCATTTTATTTATTGATAGTTGACCAAGATAATAAATCAAGATGGAAATAGTCCGAGTGGCGGTAAAGAATAATAGAGTGTAGCGGTAACAATTTATTAAATGTCGACTCAGTATCCGTCTACTTGTCTGATGTTGAGCCCTGATGGATATGGATGAATAGATGAATATGGGTCGAAATGCGGGCATTTAATAAATCTTTACCACTACCTCGTGTTATTTTTAACTGCCATCCGGGCCATCACCTTAAATTTTCAATAGAATGTAAAAAAAACAACGTAAAAATAAACTCTATTTTATTCGCATATAAATATACATTCATTTTTTTTTATTTATTTATGATAATGAATTTTTATATTTCGGTATTTTTCTAACAAAACGAACAAGACACCGTCCAAATCAAGAAGAACTAAATCTAAAAAAAAAATCCTCCAGTATCACTCAAAATAGAATAAAAGGTAGTAATAAAATATGTAGTCACTTTTTTAAAAATTAAAGAGACGATCGGCTAGTCAGCACTTCTCTTCAAAAAATCATAAAAACGAGATAAAAAATTCACACTGAACCATCATTGAACAGTTCTATGGATAAAAGGCGTGTAAACTTCTTTAATTAAAACAGTTATATTAACTTTAAAAATTATGAAACGACTTTGAAACTTTTAGAAGAAACAAAATAGATATCAAGGATTACAAAAATGTAATCTCCGAAAATAGGGCGTTTGACAGCCACCGCCTCAATTGATATATTACATAAATATGGATAAGCAAATCATAAAACATTTCATCCTAAAACATTCATCTGATTACCAAACCAAGAGCTGCGATAACGCTAAACATGAAACAGAATTTTAAAAAAATATTCATACAAATGCGATGATGAAGGGGAGAATGTATGAGGGAGAGACTGTAGATCAATGATAGCATAAAAAAAAACTAACATTTGCTTAATTAATTGAAGTCCTTAAATGTTTGGGTAAAAGAATGTTATAGCCCCATCATAGCCAGTTTGTTCAACACGAACTGTTTTTCTGCATTTATTTCTAACGTTTAGTGTGAAGGATTGAAAGAAACACGATTGTACCATTATTCAACAGTCTCTCGAACTCAAAACTGGCATAAAAAGATTGAATGGTTAAAAATGTTTACTGTAATGAATTGCAGATATTGAAAAATAATAAATAAGTGAAAAACTTTCAATATTTCTCATTGACAATATTTAAAAATGGTGTTGATTTGCCACCTACCATCTTATTCAAATTTAAATTAATAATAAATAAATAACCAATGGTAATCAGTAGCAGAATCAGAATTTATTTTTTTGGAAGAGGGGGATGCTATCAAGTATTTTGTACAGAGAGTCCTCAGCTGGGAAATCTATTGAGATTACTGATCAAAACTATGTTTTTTTACACTATTTGAAGCAGTGAACTTGAATCATTAGAAATTCAGATTTTGATTTTTTAATAATGGCAATTACACGAGCAATAACGTTTTTAGGGAGAAAATGTTTAAATTATTTCTTGACAATGCTTACATTTAGCATCTGAAGAAAGGTGCGTAAGTGTCTGGTTAAATCCAAACCCCTTTATGGAGCATGAAGACTAAACATTGATGTATCAGAAATTCGCCACGAAAATTCGCTGAGGTGAAGTATAACGAGTAGTAAAAATATTAGTTCCAACCTATTGATAAAGTTGTGTTTTTCAACTTTTGCCGTACAGCTATATCGGTGTTTATCTACCTGCAGGAATTTATTTTTTTTTCCATAACCGGAAGCTATAGAAGCTGTTCTTCAAAATACTCCGTGATTTACATTTCTCCTTGACAGTATTTTTTAAGCGCTTGTCCGCAGTTACCCATCAAAACCTGATAGTAGGGGCAATTGCAGACCTCTGTTATGTGACAAGTGTGCTTGGTTTACACTTACTCTTACTATCATGTTTTGTTGAGGCAACTACAGACTAGCCAATTAAAACAAACTTTTTTTTCAATACATTTATTCAATTATATTTTACATTCCATTTTCATATAACTCAATGAAGATTGTAAAATGTGAATCTCAGACAAGCTTCAACTTTTATTGATGATTATACGAGTATAATAATCCTCCGGAAACCGAACTATTTTTTACTTGCCCCAAAACCGCTCTTGCTTGAATAATGAGTCTTTCAGATCCCTTGTGCGCACTTACCCCGTAAGGAAGGATCAAGTATACTATCCATGCGTATACTAATCAACTAAATATTCGATCTCATCAAAATTGACCTGATTGAAACGTAGGCTTGAATCCAAGAAACATTTTAAAAAAAGAAAGAAGGAAAGTCTAGCTTCAAAATAAAAATTTTACAGTCCTGTAAAGTCGAACTTTAGTGGGCACTTGCCATTCCCTGAATTGTATTTCTTTACTCTTCGTACTAATTAAAATTAATATAATTGTAAATAAAGTACTTTGAAGAAAAAGTTGAACAACGTAGCCGCAACAGAACACAGTTTAATTACAATAATATATTTACTTTTACCGTGCGAGACCTCGAAGTGTGAGAAAAGTGAATATGGGCATTTGATGCGAAATTGTCGCAAATAGTTAAATGTTACAATACAAGAAATAACATTTAATTGTAGTCATACATTAACAAAGGTATTGTTGTTTAATTATTTGGCTCAGATTATTCATAGAAACAAAATAGACCAATGCAAAAAAAAAATTAATATTTTGTTTTGGAGAGGACTTCGGCCACCCCCCTTGTATCCAACTACCAGTCCAATCAAATATGTATATCTAACCAACTAATGATGACAATGGCCTTCCAGGATGCTTTTAATAACAAGGAAAAACACGTAATACATGCATTATAATTGCCAATATAATTTCATATTATTCTACTTGAAAATTACAGTGTAACTGGAACAACTGTTTTAAGGGTATCAGTGAGATAGTTATAATTTTTATCTGATTGTTGTTACCGAATCAATGATGATCCTTCTACTATACATATTTATTTCTATTCGTTATGTTCATGTTTTAAGCAATAGACAAAAGCAAAACGTAATTTTCTTCTTTTATTTTCAATAACCAAGGTAACAAATAAAAACTTCATATAAATTATGTGCTCGAGAAAATCACCGCTTATTAAAAAATATTTATAACTAAAATTAAAGACTCAATTAAAGATAATAATAGGGCATGTATAAATTTTAATTTGGGCAAATAAGGACAATTTTATATAAAATAGGAAAACGGACAAAAATCAACGCAGAAATCTACTTCCTATCTCAAGCTGACATAGGGAAAACACTTGGCCACAAGCCTAGAGTACGGCCACTGACCCATATACATGAAACTCGTAAAACGAAAACAAATCTTCAATAGGAAACAAAATAATACCAAATACCGCCAAAATGCATATACCAATAATTCAAACTATTTAATATGTTTTCAAAATGAATTCAATAACGATATGATCAATGATTAATACACTTAAAAAATATTTTGACGTTTAAAATACATGGATGATTATATCATAACGATTTTGGAATATCATAACAGATAATAGTATGCACATCAAATATATACAGAGTCATGCCAAAGTTAGTGATCTGATGAAGATTTTTTTATAACTCATTACAAGAATATTTAAAAATCATCACTAAATATTCAAAAATGGAATACATCCATTTATGAGGCATAAAAATGCATCACCATGGATTGGTTGAATGGACTTCAATTTTTTTTTTTTGGAAATGATATTTCCATCCTTCAAGTATGTGGATTCATGTGAATGATTAATTACAAAAATTAAGATATACACATGATTTAACAGACATCATAAAACATTTTTATGGGGCAGAATAAAACAATTTGTTTTCCAATTTGAATCAATTAAAATATAAAACAGCCATAAGGCAAACTGCCCTATTCTCCAGTTCTGTGACCTTTCAACATTTGTTGCACTAACTTGAGTTGATTTTCAAGACAGTTTTGTGGTAAGCACTGATATTAAAAAAAAAAACTAAATAAATAGTAAAAAAAAAAGAAATATGTAAAGGACTACTCTTATTAGGCAATTAGAAAAAAAAAAAAAAAGAAGGAAATTCATGTTGATAAGACAAACTTTTTCGTAACATAATGTTCACATAATTCTGAAAAAAATATATTTAAAAATTAATTAATATATACAAAAATATTTCGAAACTGTAATATTCTATTTACACATCTAAAAACAGAAACACTTACATTTAGCTTCCATGCGTCTTTTAAACTTGAAGAAATAGTTTCTTGAAGCACAAAGTAAGCTATCGATTTAATCACTTAAGCATTAAATTCATGAAAACATCATAAAAACAAACATTTTGACTTCTTTCACACTTCACTGTCTACAGACAGACATTATTACCTTCCAGTTTCGTGAATTCTAACTGCTGTTATGTTCTGTTTTCAATTTGTAACTTACCTGACATTCGATAGATGGCAGGAGCTACGCCTACCTACTACGCTTGCGCCAATAGTTTAAAAAACGTGACGTCATTGGCTCACGTGGAAAACCGCGGAATGTTCGTTTTCAGACTGCCACAGTAGGAGCTTGTACCGCCAAAACAAATGTTTTGAGTCGGCTGAAAGGGTGTAGAAATGATCATTACTCGTCTAATTTTCGGATAAGAAAGTAAAGGATACTTTTCGAAAGCGTATCCTTCATCCATTATAGCGTATCTAGGTATTTTTTCATTAACGGATTATTCTTTCGTTGGTATTTGCCGAATTATGCACTGTTTGCATTGTTTATCTTGTTACTTAGTCATCATTATCTCAGGTTAATGCCCGTTCTCATTTAACAGGTATGGATTCCGCGGCTTCACAATATAGGAGTCCACCAAAAAGGGTTGTATTAGGACATTTGAATAATCATAATGGTAATTCACCCATTTCACCAATGGCTAATTTAAAATTACTTACTAAAGTTGCTACTAGTCGTTTTTCAATGGAAGAAAATAGCGAATATATTTGTAAATCACAAGATCAAGTACAAGTTAAATCCAGAAGATTGAGGTCTCTCAGTTATATTTGTGAAAAGTGAGTACCCTTTGATTATATGATGTAAGTCAATAATTATATTTGTTAATTTAATGTTTATTTTTAGATTTCTTTTGATATATCCACTAGATATACAAAGTGGAGAAAGTAAACAAATATCTTTGGGATATTTAGCTTCAATTTTAGGAATAGAGAAAAGAAGAGTTTATGATATTATAAATGTAGTAGCCAGCTTGCAGATGGCTGTGAAGGTATTTAATTTATTTTAAAACCAAATTCTGTTAGTACATATTTGGTATATATTTTTCTATAAAACTTCCAAGAATTGATTTTATACTTTAAAATATAAATGAATTTCTTTCTCATTTTTGAACTCATTAGGCAAATGGAATAAAGTTGAATATAAAAACTGAGTTACATTAATATGATTAGAATGTCTTTTTTTCAAAAAAAAAAGAATTAAATTCTGTACAACTATTAAGTACTAAACAGTTACCTTTCTCAGGTTTCAAAATGAAAACATCATGTAAAACATACAAAAATAAAATACATATATTTTTAATTTCAGTTATTTAAATAATTAATTTAAAGTTTTATTCTGTATTTAAATATTGGCATTAATCGTATATTTTAGGTTTGTAAAGACAAGTATAAATGGTATGGTAATCAAAATTTACCTCAGTTCCTCACTAAATTAAAAATATATGCCCTTCAAAATAAGATTAACCATCAGGTAAGATTTTTTTTTTGATAAATACATTTATTATCATTTCGTTTCTTTACATATTGAAATTTCTAGGTTCAAGAGGTGCTGAAACAAAAGAGTGAAAAACATGAAGATCATTGTTATAATAACAGTGAAATTTCTAAGTTTTCTTCATATCCCGAAAAACCAGATGATAATAGAATCGGCATTCTGTGTCAAAAATTTGTGATGATGTTCTTGGTCATTGCAGAGGTAAGATTCAATTTGAATTTTTTCTTTTTAAGAAGTTACTGTTAAAAGGTATAAATTATTAATGTAAGCTTGGACACAGTTATGTGAAGTAGACGTTCATTAGGAAGACTACTATATTTCTTATGTGCCATGGATTATATTAGTTATTCTTCTCTACTGTCTTTAAAGTTGATTTTATAGTATAAACTAAGGTTGTGAGATCATTTTTATTCTGATTATTTACTGTTTTAGTGTTCTTTTGAATTAGTTATGAATCTAATTTAAAAATAAATTATCAGTTAAATATTAATCTATGCATATTTTCCTTGATAGTGTACTCATAGTTCTGATATTTTTAATTGTTTATTTATACTTACAATTTTTTAATTTTAAAATTATTGTTACTGCTGGTGATGCCTGTAGGTATAGGTATGAATTGATTAATACAGAGAGAAAAATAAATCTAAAAGTGTGGATACTCAAGTACACACATACTTTTTAATAGATCGTAAAAGTCATTTGATCGTAAAAAAACTAATTGTATCCTTTAATTTATTACTCATTTGTATATTTATTGATGAATACTTCCTACCTCACTATATCATTTAGATTATTGCTTTTAATGAGTTTTGTGGTTAGAATGATGAGAAGTATGATTATTTTTGGAATCCTTTGGTATGTTTCAGAAATAATTTATACTCAAATAAAGAATTAATTTATTGGGCCATCTGAGATTTGTTGAAGCTTCTCAGGAAAAAACTTTAAAAAATGTTTCTGTTAATAAAAATATTATACATACTGGGTTGCATTTAACCCAAATTAATCTTTTTTAAGGTTGCAATATGTTATATGCCATCTTATTTCAACGGTCAATTAACTTTACTCAAGGAATTGTGATAGCTACAATTTAAAATAATATAGTTACAAATTTAAAAACTATTAATTTTATGTTTTAAGTCAGTAAAACTTAATGAGAACCTATTAACCTATTCATTTCAGGAAGGAGCTTTAAATTTGGCTGGTATAGCAAAACTTATTTTATCTGATGAGCAGGGCAAGACTGGAATGCGGCGATTGTATGATGTTGCTAATATTTTAGAAACTCTTGGATTAATTAAAAGACATGGAAAAATTCATAAAAAGCCTAGTTTTATTTATTGTGGTCCAAAAGTAAATTTAACAGAAGCAGGTATTTTTCTAATTTTTACTTTGTGCTTGCTAGACTGCATATTATTAGATGTTGATTAGATGTCTTTGGTGTTTTAGAACTAGCCACTGAATCTGTTACGATAATTCGAAATGTTGATTTTTGTGACACGAGTTCAGGTATGTTAAATATTTAATCTACAAAATATATATTTAATGTTTTATATGAAAGTGAGTTTCACAGTACAAATTATGTTATTAACAATTAAATATTAAATTTTATGACAGTGAATTAATAACAGTGGTCAGTTTATGTGGTTTCTGTAGTTATTAAGTTCAACGTTTAAGTTATGTGTATTGATTTCAGATTAACATGTTCATTGCCACTTCCCCCATATCTGGGTGACTGGGCTTCCATGAAAGATGGCCTACCTGTCTGAAGATATGGGTATGGGTGATGTGGCGATGAATGTTTTAAATTGATATGCAACATGGTATCATTTAGCTCTGTGCTAATTTTTTTTAACTTACAGAAATTTTATTGATAATTTTGAATTTTATAGAAACTCAACAGATTCGCACTGGTTGACAAACAGATTAAATATAGTACAATAGTAAAATAATTAAGTATCAGTAAATAATACTTGTGATCTTGTAAGTAAAGTTTAATGGTAACTAGTTATCTTTGGTGAAACTATTTTAAGTTTTTAGTATCATTACGAGGTTTTATCTAGATAATTAAAAAAAAATTTGCACTTTTTCATCAAACATTAATTCTGAAACACATTGAAAAAAAACCGTGTATAATTATATACTAAGTTAACTGATTTTTAAGACAATAAAAGAATCAATGATTGTAGTTATGGATACTAATGAATTATATAGTTATTAAATACAATAAACTCGCCTTTTCATCATCAATCAACCAGAAAATGATTAGTTCTGTAGACTGTTGTTCTTGAAGAATAATTAGGTCCAGTTTTAATTTGATCTGTTATCCTTAATGTAATTAGCTTTTTACAGTTAAATAATGTTCCTTTTCTTTAACTGTAAACGAATAATAATTTATGTATCCATATTAGCTTGTGAAATATAACATAATTCTTACCAGTTTTAAGAGTTAATGACTACTTATTAAAAAACTCAAAACAAATTAGCAAAAAAAAATTATATTAGAAATATTTTTAACCATCTGGTAGGGAGCGGAGTAGGTCAGTGGTAAAGCACTGTGCTACTATGCTCCCGGTCACAGGCTCGAGACCGGCTGTGGCATATAATTATTTATTCTGTTAACAGCCGTGGATCGATCCTATGGGATCGGAAGACCCTCCTGTACCCTTAATTGGGAGAAAAACCTGGTGGTTGAGTGTGATCTCGGCCAAATCACCTCCTTGCCCAACGGTTGGCTTAGAAACAGTATGGTCATTGCCAAGTACTGAACCCAAGACCCTTCATGGGTTGTAGTGGTACAGGTTATTAACCATCTGGCTCCAATTGATTATAAGAGCTCTTTTATTGAGTGATTCATTACATTAAAAAAAACTGATGGTATTCGTTTCTTAATCAGTTGGCATTAACATTATTTGTTTTGATTCTGCAATGTCTCAGTTAAACATTTTGTTTTTAATTGAATCTCTTTTCAGAATCAAGCTCAGATGTACCTCAACGAAAAATTGATTCTATGCTTGAAGTTGTTTGTACTGAACTTGAAAAATTTGATGATGGACCGAAAGCTAAAAGAAAATTGTGCCTTACTTCGGATATGAAAAAAGAACCTATAACATTAAGCGATTCAGCTACTTTCATAAAAGCTCCTACCCAGTCATTTAGATTTTCGTGTAACCAGATCACTGAAAAACCTGATAAAGGTTCTGATGCTTTATACAACTTTAATAACAATAATATTAAAAGTAGTACTGATTCAAAATGCTCTGATCTTAATACTTACGAAGAAAAGTTTGTAACAAATGCTAGCCATGATAGTAATTGTGAAGAAATAGTTATCACAAAAATTCAAAAGCCAATTAAATTAATTAAACCAAGAAACATTCCAAATATTCAAAATGGAGCAATTTATAGGGCAGTAAAAAATGGTAACTTTATAAAATTAGTGAAACTATAGGTATTTTATTTTAATTAAATTATACTACTTTACCATATTTCTAATTAGTACTCAAAGCTAGGAGAAAAAAAAAAGAAAAATATTTTATCTAGGCAGTTTATGCAGAACTATGTGCAATGGGTAAATTAGTCATTAACCTAATAGCAATGTTATCATGTTTTATATTTTTAGGTAAGAGAATTGTAAAAAAGTAAGTATATTGCAAAGTAAAACAAAAGATAATTTATTGTAACTGGATTATTAATTCCAAAGATAGTAAAAAATATGGAATTATTTATAGGACAAGAGGAAAGAAATTAATGTTTATTTATATTGTCAATACTAATTATTAATTATAAAAAAATATTTATTGTTTTCATACAATAATGAAGCCAGATCACATTGATTTTATTGAACCTTGGAAAGGTATATATTTTGATTTTTGAATGAAATTCATTAACAGAAAGTTACAGCAGTAATATGTAGTTATATATGAATTGCTATATTAATACTGTTAATTACAAATATTTGAACGATTCTATTATTTTTGTATTTATTAAAGTCCATCTTATTTTACTTGTTGAAATTTAAAGAAATATATCGTTATTCTCTTGTTATTTTATCTATAAGGTTTAATGATTAAAACATTGCAAATTATTATTAAATAAAGCTTAATCATAAATTGAATAAGACTGTAGAGTAATTAAATAATAAGAATTTACATCAATAAATATTTATATTATAAAATAAAATTTAAAAATCCTATTTTGTGAATGTTTTATATATTTATATATGTTTAATGGTGGTATATGATATAAGAATACAATTTTATTTATTATATACATAATATATGTAACTTTGATTATAAAAAGATCTCAATGATTATTGTCCCATGTTAGTTGTATAAAACAATACTTATTGATTTAAGGAGTCTAATTTTATGGGATGAAAAATTGATGTTTTTATTAAAGATTAATTATTTGTAAAATCATTTAATTAGAAATGTGATTTTCCTTTAGTCAGACATTAATTAATTTTAAGTAAAATTTTATTTGTTGTTAATAAAATTTGTAAACTACTTATTTCCATGTTATTATTTGATTCCTTATTTAAAGTAATAAATACAGATAACAATAAATAAAAACAACCGATAGTATGAATTAATTTTAAGTGTTCTCTAAAATTTACATAATTAATTTTTCATTTTTTAAGATTTGACAAGAATAATTTTTAATAATGCTTGGAATGCCTATAAATTCTTCATAGAACTATAGTTACTTTCTAAAGTTTCAGATCTATTTTGATCCCTTATGGAAAATTTTCAAAGATTACCTAATGGAAATATAAATCCTATATCTAAGTAATATCATTTTAGAACTTTTCTAATCAGAGTAGGAAGGTTGAGATTCATTCCGTGGAGATATCATTTAAGAACTTTTTTTTTTATTGGTGTTTAATGTTTTATCCTGCTCCTATTAAGGCAAATAGGAAAGCAGTATCGTTTAAGAACGAATCAGTTGACATCTGCATGATGGTTCGAAGTATTATTCTAATTAGGTATTGATAAATTATTTGCCACTTCTATAATTTTGTTTTTATTGAAAACTAGTTTCGAATGTTATACATTCATGTTCAGTTCAAGGTTTAGGCAAATTATATCTAGTTAGTTCTGTGCAAGAACAAACCAATACAAATATTTCTATTTGATATAGTCTACTTAAACTGTGAACTGAATATTCGAAAATAGTTCTCAATAAAAACAAAATTATAGAAGTGACTAATAATTTATCAATCCCTAATTTAAGAACTAAATAATTGGTCTGGAGTAGATTAGTAATAAATAATTACTAGAGAATCTGGGGAACATAGAAACCCCTCCCCTCCCGCAGGAAAAGGGGATCCCAAAAATGTTAAGTATTGAAACAAAACAAAGTGTTTTAGATAAATTTTTGAAGTCTAAAATAGATAAAATTTGGAACTAATTCATCAAAAAAATATGAAAATTAGGAACGTAAAAATAAAATAAGCGCACGGCTGATTATATTCACAGGGAGTTCGAAATAAGTGTTAAATATTTTAGTTCAATTATTATTAAATTCAAAACTTCGAGGACTTTTTATTGAGAAAAAAATGGGACATTTTTGGAAACTGATGGGACACCTTGAAAACCTTAAAGAACAGGACCTTCCCGTTCAACATAGGATGTATGGTCACCCTATAAATATTAGTTATGTTATTCTAAGTCAGGTCCTATAAATTTGTTTGCAATTTTAATTCATTGGTATCAAGACCATTATATAGGCAGGTAAGCCATCCTAATACCCAAACAGGAAATTAATATACCATGAGATAATGAACATGAACCAGAAGAAATTATAATTTAGGTGCTTACATCAAATTTTAATGGAATTTATTATTGTTTTTCTTCTTAGTTTTCGATGCCAAATAGGATTTTTGGAACCTTAAATATTAGTACTTGCATAATACATACTGTTTAAATAAAAAAAAAAAAATTTACAGTAAATTACAGGACTTCATCTAGGGAGGCCTGTGGCTTGATAGGTGCCTCTAGAATTCCAGTCAACCTCAAAAAGAGTACCTGATCTTAGTCAGGAGACAAAGCAAGTAAGCAATAGGGCATAGTTCTGACCACATTCTTTTTCCAATAATAACATGTCAAGAATCTGGCGTCTCCATCAGTAGATATCCTCTCCACAGGCTGTTGCAGAACTGATTTTAAAACACCATACACTTATAAAGGAACAGACAAATAGTAATTCCAAATTAACCATAATTATAAGTTAAAGCTTTGTAGAATATTTCTAAACATTTATTTTTAAATAGGTTATGCTTTTTTTAAATAAATCTATTCTTATGCTTAAATATATCTGTTATAAAAACAAGTATCCACACTGAGAATGTGGATTGATTAATTCTACTGATTATGATGTCTGAATATGTAAAATTCCATTTTCAGTCAGAGTTCTCAGTACTTTATAAAAAATAATTTAATTAAAAATAAACCTTGACTGCAGAAATAACCCTATCTGTTATGAGGGAGGGATTGCACTTGTATATCTTCTTAATCACATTGGTGGAAAGTAAGTAAAGTTGAGGTGTATGAATATATTGGTGTAGCAACCAGGTACATTCCATACCCGAAAGAGATTCAAGACTTCTGACTATGATGGAAGCATCTTTCAATATGTTGACAGGCACAGATGCAGGGGATGAATATACTTGGAAGGGATCATAACGTGTAGTGGAAGGCACCTGACTACTGCTTCAAGGTTCAATATTCATAGACATCAACTTCACTAACAACCTACCAACATGCTAAATTAGATATACATACATACAAGTACATTCCATCCTTTAGGAAGGATAAGATTATTTTCATAGTTGGGGTTTTATTTTAATATTTTTAATTTTTCAAGTATTGATAATTTATATTTTGATACATATGATCATGAACTTACACATGACCAGAGTTGGGCATTAGCTAACTAAATAACTAATAGTTGTTGAATTAGTTGCAATTAAAATGCAAATAATTTAGTTATTAGTTACTGTTTGGTAACTAATTTCTCAGCAATTAAATTAGTTTTTGTTGTTATGGACAACTAATTTTTTTAGTTGTGGAAAATAAATAAATTGCATTGGCAATCAAAAACTAATCAGTTTTATCCGTAGTTAACTAGTTGTTTCCAAATAATAATTAAAAATTAATATTATGTTTATTTGTTGAATTTTGATCTTTGAACCTAACTGCCAGTCTTAACGAGTGTCTTCTCATACCAGAGCACTATTTTATAATAAAGTACAACAGTACAAGTACAAGTGGAAATGTTCATTTTTAGAGGACACAGGCTACTTATTGTCACTAAATAATAATAATTGTATTCAATTATTTTTTATTTACTGTTTTTTAATGTTAGTAATTTTAATTTACAGTTTTAAATGTTATCGTATTTTAACATTTTACAGTGTAAGTCATAGGCGTAATAACTCATTGGCTCACTTTTACTTGTAATTATGTACTTTATTATGAAATAAAGTGCAGGACTGGGTCCTTATATATTCATAAATAAAAAAATCTGTATAAAGCATTTCCAAGTCAATTAATTAGAACCTTTTCCAAATTAATTTTCAGCTTTTCCATTTCAATGGTAACCTTTTCCATTCCAATTGCAACCCAACCGATATGAATTAATTCTATTTTAATCATTTTATTATTAAAAAATAATTATTTTAATTAAAATAATGACTTAAAATGACTGAAATAACTTTGGATTTTTTTTAGTTTATTAGATAATTCAAATTCAGTACTTTAAACTAATTTTTGGAAAAAAATTGTTAATTTATTTTTAAATATTTATTGTTTTTTATGCTGTTTTTTTTAATTCATTTTTCCATCAGTACTAAGCGAAAAGTGTATAAAAAATAGTTGTTCCCCTTAACATTTCTAATTCCATGAAGGTAGAAAAAGCCTCTGTTCTGTATTCTGTCTCACCTTACCACCCGGTTTAAATTAAATTTTAATTGCACATATCGCTAAGTGAACTAAGGATTTCATGGAACGGTTAAATAATATATTGGCTCCAAACAGCTCAGAATTTCAATTCAACTATCTACACTCGTATTCTTATAATATATTCACCGGTTCATCCCTCACCCTTGAGACTGAGGATGGAGTGACAAGGGTAAGGAGTTGCCAGGATTCATTTTATTCCTGTAATTATGACTATTTTGTTTTATATTAAAAAAATAAGTTTATGAATAAAATTGTGGTAAAATTTATTCCCATACATAAGTTTTATTTATTTACACTTGAAATTATTTTTGTACTGTATTTTCTAATTTTTTTTAATTTTGACGATGCGCTGAGCTGTAATAAGTTAAGTAACAATTTTTCATTATCAAACAGGAATACAACCTTTATAATTATTTAAATTCATTCTGAAGTCCTAATTGTGCATTTTACCACAAGCTGATCAAATACAACGTTTTATGGTCCCAATTTTGTTTTAAAATTTAATCCAATAAATTGACAAAAAGCTCCCTGAATTTTACGGTTCACAGTCTTGAAATTTTTCCTGCTATATCGCTGAATAAACGAAAAAATGTCATAAGCAGGGAGCGGATTTTCATGTATAATAAAAAGCTAAATATGTACATATATATGCAATTATGTTTCCCCAAATATGTAGTAAAATATGAGATATATTTAAAAATAAAAATCCCGAATGTTGATAAATTGAAAAAAGTAATAAATAGACAAAATAATTAACATTTAAAAATATGTAATAATTCAAGAGACCAAATTTATATGTGAAATAAAACTTGAAATATGTGCATATATATGTATTGATTTTTTCATAAATTAATGAAAATATAGAAAAAATAAAATATAAACTTTTACTCCTTAAAAGTATTTGAAATTACATACATTTTTAAATTTTTGTAATTACATCGAAAAATGTAACTTTTTCTCAGAGCTATCACATAACTAAACATCTCCATCTCTGGGAAAAGTTTCGTTAAGAAATTCGCAAATGTATTTACAAAAGCACTAGTTTTGTGGTTGTTTTAACGTTTGACAATTTAATAACAAACTAAATATGGCACTAGAACACGTCTCGACATAGACTGTGACAATTTCTGAATAGTAAAAAGAGAATTGGTAGTGGAAACAACAATAGCCAATGGCGGAAAATGAAATTAAAATGTGAGGCCCAAGAGATTTCTTTGAGTTTCTTCCTTACGTGCTGCTACAATACTTTCAATATAGAAAGCATTTCTTCTGTTTTTCTCATGTTTTTAAAATTATTAATATGAATTTTGTTTGTTGTCTAAATATGAACAATATTATGAAATATCTCCTCCAAATATGCATAAAAAATAATTGAATACAAATATTATTATTTAATGACAATAAGTAGCCTGTGTCCTCTAAAAATGAACATTTCCACTTGTACTTGTACTTTAATAACTAATTTACACAACTAATAACTAATTTAGTTAAACAAGTTAGTTGTCTATCGACGAATAACAACTAATAGTTTAGTTATGAGTTCAACAGAATTACAATTAAATTAGTTGTAGCTTTTAGTTATTAGTTACCGTTAATTTTTGTCTAACTCTGCACATGATAAGATAAGGAACATCACAAAAAGTCGAGAATACTTAAAATATAACAAGCTATTTTTTCAGTATTTTTGAGCTCTGATTGTTTCAAAACATTCACAGGAATTCACTGAGTGATTTAAGCCATCAAATTTAAACTTCGGTCGAACCATTTGCTCAAAACAATCTTTACCTACTCTCAAATAGACAGATTAACACATTTAATACAATGTTTTCTAAATATATTGAGCTCAAATTGTTTCAAAACATTCATGGGACCTTAACAAGTAATTTGAGCCATCATACTTGAAAAACGATAGAGCCGTTCACTCAAAAAAATGTTATATACCCTCTAACAGACAGGTTTAACACATTTGATACAATTTTTTCTAAGTAATTTGAGCTCAAATTGTTTGAAAGCATTCACAGGATTTTACTAAGTAATTTTAGCCACCAAATTTGAAAATTGGTAGAGCCATTCTCTCAAAAAAATCATTACATACAGACGGACAGGTTCAATACATTACCTTGTGGCTACACCATAGTTGAATAAAAATGATTATAAATTCTAAATAATTTATTAGAGCATCATAATAAAAAAGTAAACAAATGAATTTTCCAGCAATGCTGTAACAGCATAATAGAATGATTCTTTCCTTTCAAAATTGTATAATATTCTGTAGTCAGAATGCAAGGTGAGAAAAATATTTTTAGATTATAGAAGTATTATTTATTAAATTTAGTTTCACTATTTACAATAAAGTTGAATACTCTCATATTCGCTCATATTGGCTGATGTCATTATGCTCATTAACTTTTCCAGTAACACTTACTTCATTGATTCGCAGCATTGTCAACTGTGACCTATAAACTAAATACAATAAGGTAATAATTAGTTTTAATATTATGAATTCAAATGAACAACTAACCTAAAGTTATATAAAATTTAAAAGTAGAGGATAATTTAAAAGTTATTTTCCTACTTCAGTTAAAGGAATTTGATGTCACAATTGCCTAATAGGTTATTTTATCTTTGTTTATTATTAGACACAAGAAACTACATTCATTTCATCTCTTGCTACCAATTGTATTACTTTAATTAACAAAAGCTTTTATTTACCTTTGCTGCTGTCAACCAAATCTCATAATTGAATTTTTAGCACACTTCCGTTATCCGATCAAGCAGAAATTTGGTACAAATACATAAACCCAATGACAATGCAATATTATGATGCTATGACAAAAGTCTAATCATGGATCAATTCTGTAGAACGAACTGGCTTATTTTGAGGGATCTTCATACACACCTTTCTTATAAGAAAGTTAACTACTCCTTAGGAATTATTAGCCAATACTTATGAAGGTCATCAACAACGCAGCAGAAAAAAGCCTTTGTATGTCTTGAAAATATTTTTATAAGTTGTAATTATTCTTTGACAGAGTACATAATCTGAGGTCTGACTGTCTGATGTCTTTATCTAAACTGTCATGGTTATTGTAACCCACCCATCAATGTTTAATCCACAATTTTTATCCTGATTTGTCTTAGATCATGTAACAACTTATCTTTATACATAAAAAAAAGGCAGGGTCCCAAAATTAATTCATTTTTACTTTCACTTATATGAAATATATAGTAAGGGAAAGTATTGCGATCGTGAACAATTTTGAATCGAGTTAACGTAACGCACGTTATCAGCAGTCCAAATAGCTATGTCTCACAAAATGGTCTGTGTGTGTGTATGTGAGTAGTTCAAAAACAAAAAATTGTACAAAACTGAAATTACATATTTAAGGTACATAATCATATGCTTGGGATATTACTGCAACTTTCTTGCTAAAACCGACTTACCGGAAGTGACTTTATATTCACACACTTCTTTACAATTATAACCTGTTCTAATTTGTTGAAACTTACCTAAAGTCTTCTCCTTAACCCCTTTAACATTTTATATATGTATACATCACCGAGAAAATGCAGGAAAAAAAGCTATAAAGAAAAGAAATTTTTTTTTTCGTATAACTCAAAAAGTATGCATTTTTTGGTAAATGATGCATATAATCATATGGAAGGTAATAAGATTCCAATACAAAACAAAAAACAAATCACTGAAATTGGACCAGTATTAGGAAAGATATAGCCTATTGGACTTAAAGGAGGTGCCACTTGATTTCATCGATTTACATAAAACTGAAATTACGTAATTAAGGTAAGTATATACTTGGAAGATTACAGCAACTTTTTCGCTGAAATCGACTTACCGGAAGTGGAACTTTATATAATTTATTTTGCGATTTTCTTGAAAAAGGCTCTAACGATTTTGATGAAAATCGTTATACCAATGTGCAATTAAACAGCCTTTAATATCAGCTAGGTATTATTCTCATTGAAATAGTCTGACAGGGCTTCAATGCCGAATTTTCAAAATAGCTACCTCTAATGCACCTTTAATTTTGTTTATTTGAAATAATTAATCTTATCTCATTGCTAGCAGTAATGAAAAATGGATAAATTTGAAAGAATTTGATATTTAACTATAGGAAAAAAAAAGGAAAAATATTTCCCCAGATTAAAAACAAATTTCCGGAAATAAAAGTAGTAATATTCTATATTCAATATACCATTGAAAAACAAAATATTTTAGAAAAAAAAAAAAATGTAACATACGAAGTTGTTTAGAGTAACAAAAAATACATAAACTTCAGTGATTGTTGTAAATAATAATTTATGTTTTTATACCATTTAACGGATGTTAAATGCTTCCATGGAAACCAAATGAAATTTTCTTGGAAACTAAATCGAAACTTTTAAAATTTATTTCAAATAATGAGGTAAGTGAAAGTTATATGAAGTGCGTACCAAATTTTTTATTTTATCTTTCTATTGTATCAACTTTCTAAACCCACCTAAAAATTGAACCTACGAAAAATTGTCAATACCGAAAAAATGCAATTATTTAATTTTTAAAACTAAATACGTAAAGCCAATTCACTAGAACAATCAAACCTTAGATTACTTACAATTTATTCTTTGATATTGTTTTCTTCTCCTCTTGAAAAATACTGTTTTAGTATGAGAGAGATCTTTTTCTATCACAGTAGCTGTAACTGTCGCTAAACCTTGTGGTAAAATTGGTCGACCAACAAGAGTAAAATCCATACCTCCAATTAGCATCACCTATTGAAAAACAGAACTTATTTGAAATTTGTTGATTCTCTTAACTTTTGGAAGCGTTAGTTTCTTTCTAAGATAATTACTTAAAATATTCACTGAAATATGAAAATAATGTTTAATCATTCATTAGAGAGAATTTATAACAAGATGCATGTTAGATAAAAAATCCATCTACTAATAAGGTGGATTCACAACCACCACGCCCGTTTTATGACCATCACACCTCTTTCACAAACCCAATTTCATCACAGACCGTTTACACGAGATCGTGAAATGTGGAAGTTCTGTCAATAGTTCCTCTCCCCCGTTTCACGACTTCATGTAAACGGTCTGTGGTGAGAATTACTTTCATGAAAGGGGCGTGATGGTGAAGGCACTCTTGCCCTCTCCCATTTTTAGATCCCCATCTGAATCAGTAGGTTCTCAGGTACTTTTTTTGTAGATCAGGTAAATGTATCTTCTTAGGTACATGGAAGCTTGCCCTCAGAAGAGCCGTTCAAGAAATCTGACAAATCGGAGATTTTACAACCTCTAGTTGTATTTCTACGGAAAATATGACAATATTTCACATTTGAATCCTGTGATTAACTCATGACAATTTTTTTTTATGTTTATCAAACTACTCTGATTTGACAAATCGCCATTATCAAGCTTATTCTGTGATATAAACTACTTATAAATTATTATTAAAATTATGTAATCAATATTTTTATGGCTGGAAAATTGTATCCCTTGCTAAAATTTGCTATCATGTTTTGGGTATTATAATTAAAACATTAATCATTATTATATATATATATATATATATATATATATATATATATATATATATATATATATATATATATATATATATTATATTATTATAATTAAAGTATTAATTAATTGTTTATTTAAAAAAATAATTTTAAAAATAATAATTGAATGCTAAATAATATCTGCTTGCTTTATGAAGATATGTGTAACATCTTTGGTTAATTGGATTAGCGTACATTTATCTAAGTCAAATAATTATTTATTAAGATATATTGAAATAAAACACCTTTTAACTTTTGTTTTAATTTTGTAGTAAACACATTGAAAAGCACAAGAAACAGTCTAATTTTTTTTTGTTTTCTGAGAAATTATATAGATCCTTCTTTATAGAAGGGTTCAAATCACCTGATTAAGTTATGAACTATCACAAGTATCAATAAAAAATACAAATGATTAACAATCACATATTTATAAATATATACTTGCCTCTGAATGGCTCAGCGTACACAGAGTAAGTATTTTGGGATCAAGTTTTTCAGAGGGAGAATACTTTTTAATTTATTGAGCTTTCTACTATCAATATAATTAATAAATTATTACTGCTACAGTTTTTTAATAATTTATTAAAGGAATGTTACTCCTTGAATTGGTAGCTTAATTTAATTTAAATTATTTTTATTAATAAATTACATTTCTTGCCTCTCCATCTCTCCAACCAGTTTCATGTAATTTGGTCTCTCATGTTGACAAGACAAAATATATATGTGGCGAACTCCTGACCAATATCGGTGATTTACAAATAAACGTTTTCAAAATTATTTTTAAACTAAAACTTGCTTATTTTTTTTTAAAATTACTTTTAATTCATTAATTAAAAGTTCACTAATTACTTAACCATTTTCATGTTGTGCCATAACTAAACACAGGCGAGAAACTCATAACTGGTAAGTACACTTGCTCCTTGTGAACTGTAGGACTTGAGCTCGCCAGTCCAAATAGCTTCTAATATCTATTTGAGTATAATTCATCACCGAAGTTACGTTTAGGAGTAATGCTATATAGGAGTATGCCTACTACAAGAAAGGCAAAGTTAAACCAAATTTAAAATGAAAAGTTCACTCTTTATTAGCAAAGAGATTCAGAGGCAAAGTTAAACCAAATTTAAAATGAAAAGTTCACTCTTTATTAGCAAAGAGATTCAGAGAATTTAGGTACTCTTGTACTTCTTCTGAAACAAGATCTTCCCTGAATTTCCATTGCTTTGCAAACCAGTGGTACATTTTTTTTCTTATTTAATTATTGCCCATGCTAATGTACGTAAACTAAGGGCTCTTTTTGATGACAATCACATTTTATATTTTCTTAAATGGTAAATTTTTGTTTGATATACAGAATGTTTTTTTCTTATAAAAATTCAAGATTCCTAAAAAAAGTTCGATATACAGAGATTTTGGATATATGGAAGTTCGATACACAGAGGTTCCACTGTATTATTGAATTTTTAATTATTGGAACCTGAGGATGTGGTAATAACCACGAAACGTTTGTCCTGATGAGAAATTGACTATTAAACAATTTTTAAGGAAGATATATAGTTTCACATTATTATCAACCTGATAATGCTTAAACATGTTTTGTTTTTTAAGTCAATAGAAAAAAAAATCACAAACTTCAGAAGTAACTGTAAAATATAGTTTCCAAAAAATAAGCCTATTGTCGGTTTGAAAGTAAAAGTGATTAATTGCAATTTTTGCAAAGTTGAGGTTTGTAACTTTCTACCTGTGCCTGAACCGGCATTTTCAATATAAGAATAAAAGAAGCATAATTTTCAATAGAAGCGTATATTTAGTTCAGCCACAAGCAGATAGCAACAAACCTCGTCTTTGCAAAAATTGTAGTTGATCACTTTTAGCTCCAAATCAACGATATGGTGAATGGGGGAGAGGGTACATTGGAAAAAAAAATTACAAAAGATAATCTAAACTCTCCAGATGCAGCTAAAATTAGTTAAAAAAAAAAAAAAGGTTTGAGGGTCACTGTGGGATTTCCAATCACTTGTTAGCCGAGATTTAAATATTTCTGAAAATTATTGCCAAAAAAGAATAGAAATTGTGAAAAATAGTGGATGCACCATTCCATGAGACAAATGACTTGCTACACAAGGACTTAGGCATCTTAACAGTTTCAGATACTACCACTGAATACTACAAAAATCTCCACAACAGACTGACTTACAACATGAACCCCTCAGCACAAACCCTTACATTCAACACAAATCCATACATCCCACCCTGCATGAGCTAACTACAAAAATAATTTGCAGATGGGAAATTAATGTACTGTCATATTTGTTTGTAAAAATAAATAATTTTTTCAGTCCTGATAATTGAGTGAAGAAACAAACATATCACTAAAAGATAAGTGAAGAATTTGTTTCTAGAGCAAAGCTCAGTGATCATTCTAATAACAACAAAGGAGCTAAAACTGTCTACAAATTAATTCGAGACCTACCTTCTACCTCAATAAACTTCAAAGGATACATTAATATGTCTCATGTTTAACACAAGAGAATAAGAATAAATATCCAACATATGATTTGAAACTAATGTTATTTCAGTTTATGTTGAATATTGTTACCAAAGGCTTCCAGTGAAAGTTCAGATTATTGGATCATTGTTTGAGTTTTTCTGTGACATAGGCTTGATCAAGTTGTAGGCAGGCGAATACAAGCATTGCAGCCTCTTAGACTTTATAGTATCTTCCCACAGCTATTTGGAGATTACCAACCTCTTATAACAAAAGTGTGAATGTCAAGACTAATTTAGCAGGACCAACAGAATATACATATTAGCAATTAGTTTTAGCTGAAAATAGAATTCATGTTAAAATTATATAAAATAATTGTGAAACTGGAATATATACATACTTTCTCACATTTGATTTCATCTCCATTCTGAGGAGGCCAATATCCTTCGATAATAATGATATCTTCAGGTGTTACTTTAAATTGCTTCCCACAAATATAAACTACAGCAAATAATCTACCTTCTGTTCCACATTTTATTTGTTCATTAACATTGGCAATTACTTCTAAAAATAAAATCATACAACTAAACAATTATTTGTTTATCAATGTATCTTATATAACAATCACAAAGGTCTTATGAAACTATCTAATAAAATGGAAGATTTTTAAAGTTACCTTGAGTGATTAAATGTTCTCTTATATCTAATGTTTCTGTAGTATTGGAGGTCTTAGGTTGCACAGCAAGACTACTTAAGTTTCTATGGAATGGAACTGGGGGGTATAAATTCCCTAAAGAAGTAGTAACAATTTTTATAAAGTAAATACTAAATACTAAATAATAAATAAATTAGCATATTAACCATTAATAGACAATTCACTTAATGGTCTATGATCCTTAATAATTTTTATGAACGGCTTAGAAATATTAAGTACTCGCTGCAGCATTTTTCATTCGCTCCTGTACGTTAAAAATAATTACTCATGAAATTAATCAATCAATCCTGTATACTGTTACTACTCAACAGTAAAATATGGCATACAAGATAAAGCGACAATTTATAACCTTCTCCTTGCGATTCTCGTCATTATTACTCAGTGTTGTTTGCTATCAAACAGCATAGAAAAAAAGATTGATGCAAAACTTCTTAATTGATATTTTTTGGTACTATTCTAAAATGAATTTCAAAAAGCTATTTACTGTAATTGTTGCATACAAGCTTAAGTCAGAGTGAATTAACAAAAATAATATAATTTATTATGATAGTAAATTTTGTAGTAATAGTTGATATGCTTAGGGATGTACTTGTTCAGTATAGGAAGCAACCAGTATGCCACCTACCTCTTCATATTTTTTAAGTAATTCATGACATACAGGGATGTTGCCCTGAGATGGATAGGGGAGGCGAGGGAGAGAATCACCTTTGATGAAGCCTTACCTTTTATTCAGCTATTTTCATAACATCAAATTTCTTCTTGGATTCTTAGGTCAAAAATTTCAAATTTATTAAAAATATTTGATTTTTAATCAATTAAAATTTGAAGATAATTTCCATTTATTAAACTTTTTTCCCTTACAATTCTTAAAATGTTGATAAGATGACAATGTTAATATTTATAGAAATTTGAAAATATTTTTATAGGTGTCATTGTAATAATAAAACAGGAGTTAAACTTGTAAGATACAAATGGTGAAATTACAATTTCTTATATGTAAGTATGTATAATCAGTAATCAAAATTAAAACTGAAGTTTTAATTAATCGATAAATAAATGATGGCTTATAAGTATTACTGACACTAAACAAAATATTTCTATGAAATAAAGAACAAATAAATAGAAAAATGAATGAATCTAGAAAACTACTTCTGTCAGTTAGTGTATCAGAACACTTAAGAGATAGCGCTGCATATGGGGCCCATGGTTTTGTCATGGAGCCATTAATATATTGAGATATTTACTCTTTGGTGTCAAAAGGTCCGTAGGTTTCACTTCTTTACGTGGTAGTTGGTAATCAGTGCTCGTACGAAAGCAAGATGGAATTAATTTATGATATGATTGGAAGATATTCTTAATATTATTATTTATTTTGATTCGTTATGGAAACAGACAACATTTTAAATAACAGAACGAAATTCTCTGACTACTTTGTGATATGTGGTTTAGATTTAACATCAGGTCTTGAACCTGACAGCTTTGCAGGTAAATACAGTGACTCTATATGGTTGATTATTTATGTATTGAGGTATATATGTTTTGATGAAATTTCGTTTTATTAGTGGTTAGAACTTTATCCATTTAATTTGAGTTCAATTTCAGCTGTTATAAAAGTTTAATTTAATTTCTGCTTGTTAATTATGTTCTATTACGTCCAAGCTAGAAATAATTAAGTCAATTTATTATGATCCTTCATTATATCTAAGGACTTGATTCAAAATAATATCAATTACAATTAATGTTTAATAATTTGGTAGGTGATAATTTGCAATCAACACCATTAGAAAGGCCATACAAATGTAAAGTTTTGGGACACTATCCTGAAAATGTTTCATGGAATCCTTTTGACAAAGATGCAGTTTGTATGGTAAGTTGTTTTGATCCTGCTTTCGTATATTGTTCCATTAAGATTTTTAGAGACTTATGCAATTTGGTTAAATGCTCTTTCATGTAGTTATGTCTTCCAAATGGACTTCAGTTCAGAACTCAAAAAAGTAATTTAGAACCCAAATTTCATTCATTTATTATAACAAAAGAAGATGGAAGAAGAAGTTATGGTGCAAGTTTCATCTTTTATGAAGAAATTAGAAACAGGAAAATCTGCAGTGCAATGCAGACCTTACAAGTATTTAAAACTATTAGTTAAAATTTTATTGGATAATGTAAACATTTTTCTGTTTTTCCAAGAAAATTCCTTATGTTTAATTTGTATATTTATTCTAGGCAATGCATCTCACAGAACTTTCATCTGGCCGCTGCAAGCGATCTATGGAACATAACACCAGATCACTTCCACGTCATTTTAAACTAAGTGCTCATACACGAGCTGCTCAAAGTTACTATGAGTACACTAAAGATACATTATATGTTACAAAGAGCATAGCTCTCATTATGCAACAACCTTATATTCATGCTCCACATATTTTTCTTGCTGGTCTATATCGGTACATTTGATATAATACTATCATGAAATGATTATTGCATTGTATATCTAATTCATTTATAATCAATTATGTTTTTTTATAGATGCTGGAAAGATCAGGGAAGCCCCAGCTTAGAGAGTTTGGTCTACAGCCTTCTTTATGAAGTTTGTGTTCCTCCGCCTGGAAGGTCGCTTAGTTTTATATGTTATCCACAGGAAAAAGTTGTTCTTCAAACTCCTACAAATCTTGCTGAGTTACCGTTTTTTGATTTTCCTCTCAGAGAACTGTTTACACTTCTGGGAGTGGATTGTGTGATACAACTCTTTACTTGTCTGCTTCTTGAAAATCAAATTCTTCTTTGTTCTGGAGGTTATTTATTATTTTTTAACATTATCTAAAAAAAATATTATTAGGTAGTTTTTTATTATATATTTTTTTAATTGAAATGTACGTGTTTATTTTTTATAATGGTAATTGGAATTGGTATCTGAGCTTTATTTTATTGTTTACTGATGTGATTTATTACTTCTTTGAATAGCTTTGCTCTTCATTAGTTTACATATCTATCTCAATCATTCTGAGCTATCATGCCAATAGAGTTGATATGAAACATAATAGGCAAATGAATCTCAAGGCCATGGAGAGAAAGATATGCTGAGACAACATTAAATTCTTTAATGAGGATTTTCCCTTTCTTATTTCTCTGTAATTGAACTTGTGTGATGCTAGCATATTAATTATAATATTAAGAAAGATATTTTGTTTGACATATTTCATTTATTAGGAGACATTTTTTCTTTTGATTCTTTAACATTTGTTTTGTTATATTTAAAAATGTAATAATGGAGTTATGATAAGTATGTATTTCTATTCTTAAAATTACAAATTAAATGTTCTTTTTTTTTTTTTTTTTATAATTAACTTTATATTAATATCTTAAGTCAGTCTATATTTTTAAGTTTCATTGGTCCTTAGTTTGTTCATATTAATAATTAAGGTGTTCGAAATTCCGTAAAGCTGTTTTATTAAGGAGAATAAATGGGTTATGATATGGATAATTATTCTGTTCTAAATGTAGTTTGCATAAGATTTTTCAAATATAAATTGATAGATGGATAAATATTTTCATTTACTGATACAAACCGTCTAAGTATTTAATATTATATACATGAAATTTTAAATAATGAACATAGTAGTCTGTTGTGGTTTGCTTAATATATTTGCCTATTAACAAAAAAAAAAGCATCAAAATAACAAACTTTTTCATGATTTATTGAAAAGTTCTGTGAATGGTACTATCATTAATTGAATTCTTATACTAATTCATTTTTATCTAATGTTTATATTGGTTGTGATGTTTGATAAAAACTTACAATTACTCATAATTATACTTGTTTACCTTGTTTACTATTTCCTACTTTAGACTTCAAATTCAATCAGTATTATGAAATGCTATTAACATTTTTGGCATGCATTAATGAGATGAAAACAATCATGTCCTGAATCATGATTTTAGAATGAATTAAATGTACATAATTTAAGTGTAAACAAAATAATTTGCCACATGACGAGCCATATAGTGTCATAAAGCTTGCTGTCAAAATTCATTCTGCTCTAAAAATAGTATCATTCATAGATTGCCTGTAGTTTATCTTTAATAGTTTTTACATAAATAATTTAATCCCTCAGCTTATTACAAATTCATAGTTATGTATTTCATTTCTTGCACTTCAAATCCTTTAATTTATTTTATCTATCTCAAAAACATATTGTTTAGGACAGTTATTAATATGAAATTAAATGCAGATAAAAATCATTAATTTTGTTTGAAATATAACTTATTGATATTTAATAATTAACTAGCGAAATCTGTTGATTTTTTTCAATTTAGAATATTTTAATAGCCAATTTATCATAGCAATGCTTTATAGACAATTAAATAAAATAAAATTGTTAATTGACTTTGATAAGAAAATATTTTGCACACTCAAGTAAAATTTATTTTATCTGATAAATTGATTCATTCATTATTAATATAATTATGATTAATAATTTTATTTTTTATAATAGTCTTAATTATGAAGTTCACTTTCTGGAGCTACAAAGGCTCTTTCCCAAATCTAGAATATGGTCCTTATGACCATGTAAAAATAATTGAGTAACTTCGGAAATTTAAATAACTGCCTAAATAAAGCACAGCATGTTACTGCCAACTGATTAAATATACCATGTTCCTTTTATTGGTATGTTGAGCTGTAGATTCGTTGATTAATTTTTTTTATTCATTAAGTTATTTCACTTGTTAATTTAAATGGATGTTTTTTTTTTACCAGTTTTATGTGTTCAATTGTATATTACTCAAATAATGGTCCTTGAAATTAATGAGCATAAAATTCTGAGTCTAATGAATACCACAACATAATAATTTGGGTAACTGGTGTAGTCGAAAACTATGGTCACAGACTCATGTTTAGTACTCTCTTTTTATTTTTGACCATAGTTTTCGACCACACCTGTTACCAAAATTATTTTGTTGTGGTACTCGTCAGACATAGAATTTGATGCTCTTTAATTTAATATACCAGAACATTTTCGATAGAATGCACTGCATAGGAATTATAGATGGAAAACAAAAAAAAGTCCTAAAATTTAGGATTTTAAATTTTCTAGATCATTTTGAAACCTGACCGCTTTGAGTTGGCATACAAGTGTAAATTGAATACAGAGGATGGAAATTAAATATATTATATAACTAAAAGTTTTCTTCAAATAAGTCACCAAATTTCGCCTCGGCTCCTAGGATCTATAACTTATCCACCTAATAGCTTCATCTAATTTAAATCCTATAATAATTTTGTAATAATCAGTAGCTTTAAACAAAAGAAAATAATGTAATATCAAGTTTTATCTTTATATTGTTCTTAATATTATTTTTGGTTTTTAGAATATCAGAGATTAATGCTTGTTGCTGAATCATTGACGAATTTACTGCTACCCTTTTCTTGGCCACATGTGTATGTTCCTATATTGCCTGCTTCATGTCATCATTTCCTTGATGCACCAGTTCCATTTGTGATGGGACTTCACACGAGAGAATCAAGAGTTAATGTTCCCAGTGAGGTATGAATTCTTTTTCTCATGAACAATAATATTCAACAATGAATTATTTATATCCCTGGTGAAAGTTAATGTATTATAATAATCCTGAGAAAGGTTTTCCAGTAAGGTATTTGCTTTCATGCAACTTGTTAAGTCAATTATAAATGAATCAGTTAAGTATTTTTGATTCAAGTTTTTACTTCTAATTATTTTTAGGCTTCAGTAAACAGAAAATAAATAAAAATATTGTCCAATAATGTTTTTATAATTGTCACTAATTAGTTTTAAAGCTTTTATTATCTCATAATAATTAATTTAGTGAAATGTTCTGTACTAGTATGTTTTATTCTTGTATAAGTCTTGCTTTCAATTTTGCAATTTATTTTTAAATCAACCTAAAACTATAATATTGTTGCCATCAAGGTTACTTTTGGAAGATTCCAAGTCAAAGTTTATTACAAACTTATCAATGTTTTGTCTATTCCAGGCTGGACTAAAAACTTAAAATTAGATGAAATAATATTCTTATCTATATATATAAAAATTCAGTCTGCATGTTTGTTTGTGCTCGTAAAATTCGAAAAGTAGTCAGTCGATTTTAATGCGGTTTTCACTATCATGTAGAGAATTTCTTATGGAAGGTTTATATGCATTCAATTTTTTTAAATGATCCCTTGAGGGGAATAATAGGAAAAAACTATTTTTTTTTTAAATAGGTAATTTTTTAATTGTTGTCATGACAACATCATATATGTGGAAGCAAGTTCCCTACAAAAACATTTTAACAAGAATAAAATTGTTGTGTGAAATTGTCATTTGTTAATAAAATCAGAGATTAAGGAAAAAATAAGTGTAGAGCCATGAAGCTTTATCGCCGTTTTGGCAAATTTATTATCATTTTGATCCTTTTCCTAGAAAACCTCTAAATGAAATGAGATGAATTCTAAAAAATGCAGTCGATTACCAAGAAAAATTGTCAACATTTTTCTTCGTAATCGATTGTTACATTGAAAGTTCTGGTAGCCACCTAAGAATTCTAATAAATGAAACATAGAAATGCAAAAGAGTCTAAGTGCCTTTAGAAAATGTTCTCAGAATTCAAGTTTCTACTTGAAAAACATTAAAGAAATATGACAATTAAAAAAAAAACACTTTTTTTCTGATAACCTATGGTTGTATAAATAATAAAATCACATTTATTATAGTACTATATTTACAATAAAAAAATGTTTTGTTTTTTTATAAAAAAATCTGTTTTTCTTTCTTTCCTTTCCATTGCCACGGCAAAGCAAGCCACCAGGGTATTGAATTGAATGATATGTTTCCTCGGTGAATCTGTGTTCGCTATAATACTTTTATTTACTTTCCCATTCATTTCATAAAGCATTAAGTATAATGAAATGTGCTATATATAATTAATGTGTTAGTTCAACTTAATTTTTCTTTTTTTTTCAAGTTGTTTTTAAAAGTTTTGTACAAACTTTAGAATATGATGATTAGGAATGATAGGAACAATAGTTCTGTCTTTTGTTTCTCACATCATCTTTTAAAACATACAAAAAAAAAAATTGAAACTTGGGAGGGTATTTAACTCGCAATTCTTTTCACGGGCAATGCTGTGCGGGTACAGCTAGTCACAAGCGAATAAAATTTAAAATTTCGAGGCTAATATTTTGTGGCTTAGGATGATCACGGCTAATGCAACAGAAAATTATATTAATTAATTATACTATATATATATATATATATATATATATATATATATATATATATATATATATATATTATATTATATTAATTATACTAATTAAACTATAGCTAAACTCAAATGTGAACCCAGGATTTCCTTACTTTCAGAGAGTCCAATGCCTTACTCACTGCGTCACCATACACTCTGATATAAAATTCATAGTTATACTATTTTATGTAATAGTGTGCCTAAATAATCATGGTAAAAATTTGGCTAAACATGCATAGGTTCATAATAAACTTTGACCTGATGTTTTTTATTAAGGATCTTTCTTGATAAAGATTTTCTGGATTCCTATTTTGCTTTCATGTTTGTGGAAGGAGCTTGTTTCTGAGTCCCAAAGCTGAGCTGAAGATTGTGCAGTAGAACCTCACTAATCCAACCTCAATGGGACCAAGGGATTAGGTTGTAGTAGCTTAGAGGTCAGATTAACCTACTTACTTATTTTCCTGGCGCTACAGCCCATGGTGAGTACTGGCCACCCCAATAAGCTTCCGCCATTCAGTTTTGTGCAGCCATTTTGCAATTACATCGGGTCCCTAGAAAGCTCCTCATATCAGCTGCCACCCTATCCATTCACTGCAGCTTCGGTCGTCAGGCAGTCCTAGTGCGATGCAGCACTTTCTTTAAAATTTTCTTGGAAATCTCCGTTCCACCCATCCTTATCGGCACTATCTATAGATACATCAATGATATACAAAAACCTATAATATTAAAAAATATCTTTCAACTTATAGCACTTTTTTGGATTATTAAAGATATTTAACATTACTGTAGCTTTAGATTAGTTCCAATATTAATAACAAAATCAAAATCAAGACATATACATACACATACTAGTGCTAAATTTATTTTGAGGTTAAATTTAATTAGTTGACTAATCCTAGTATTGAACATTCCAGGCAAACCTATGCTATATGGATTTGGATACAAGATTATTGCAAACTCCTGAAGAATTGCCAAGCTTTCCTCACAAAACAGAATTTGCTGATGAAATCTGTGATATTCTTAGGAGGCACAAAGTGTCAGGAGAATATGTAGACATGTATTTATTTTGTTTTTTTATTAATAATTTGATAATGTTGATATATCATGGAGCTGATGGTTTGGAATCGGTCAGTAGTCAAAGTTATGACCCTTATTTCAGGTCTTCATCAATATCAATTAACTATATAAATTCAAAATTTTAAAGTTAGTTCCGAGAAAAAATTTACAGTTTGCTGAGATACTGTAGTAGACATTAAAAGTTCAGTTAAATATTTGATTATCAGAATAACTTATTGATTTTATGATTAAATTATTTTGCAATTAATCAATCTACTAGTAGATGGTTATACTAAGTTGTGTTAGTTAAATTTGTATTTAATTTTTTAATTTTTTTTTTATTGACTTTGAATTATTTAAATATTATTATTGAAACATTGAACTATTCTGATAATATTTGATATTATAGAAATTAAAATAAAAAATTGTATATTAATCATGTTTTGTTTTTTCTAGGAATTTGAACAATTCTGGGGATAAATTGATGACTAGCTCTTGCATTAGCATGAGAACTCGTAAACATTCTTGGGCTGATGATCTGGAAGATGACCCTTCATTAACTCAAGGATCAGAAATGCTACAGAGGATTGTGTCCCTTAATAAAAGAAGTGGGGTGTCTTTAGACGCTTTAGATGATCTAAGTAAGAAAGTAATTTGTCTTTATTGGTTTATTAAATAAATATATATTTATAGCCACTAATTTTTCTAATATCATAGGGAGAATATGTCATGTAAAAAATACACATCAGTTCTAAATTCGACCCATATTTTGTTGTATTAAACTTTTCTCTATTCCTAATTGGAAGGGAGCAGTGCCCTCCTACTTATAAAATATCTCACAACAGGGTTTTAATTTTTTAGCCACTTCCACCTCAATACATAATATCTCAAATTTGCTTTATCTAACGAATTTTTGACTTCTGGAAAATATATTTGGCTTCTACAGGTGGTCATCTCTCACTATCGGTCATTATAAAGACCTACTAGCTACTTAGACCTAACATTGCTATGGGCATTGAATGTTTTTGAAGGTCATTTTTATTTATAAGAATTTAGAATCAGTGATTTATATAAGATGTGTTAAGTAAGTCTGATGTAGATTGTTTTCCTTGGTAGCTTAATTCGGTCAATAAGTCATTTAAGGGAAATACTTCATGAATTGACTTCTCTTCTAATCATAAGCATATCATATCTTTAGAAGAAGTCTGACCAAACATATGATTGATGAACTTTATTTAAGTTTCCACATGATCTTGTCCTGACCGTGAAAAATTGGAAGAAGAAAAAAGAAAAGTGAATTGATTGATTAAGACCTGGGGTTCATTAATCCATAGATTATTTATAGTATACTTAGTTTTCAATTATAAATAATTCATTTCAAATAAATGCACACTGTTAATATTTCACTAAGCTCATTTATTTAGATGCGAATTTTCGGCCTTTAAGCCATCCTCAGGCATCTCTGTAACAGGCCCTTATTTAGTTTGATTTATACTATAGCACACTGTTAAATATATTTTAAAATTTGTTTTTCTAATATATAACCATATACATTCTTTAAAAAGTATAAATGCATATAATGCCATAATTAAGTCCAATCTGGACCAAGTCCAATTGTACAGAGCCACTAAAAAATAAATAATTATAATTATAATAAAAAAAAATATCAAAATTAGGGTTAGGGTCAAATTTTATAACAATTTAATATGCAAAAATTTTCATTAAGTTGATATCATTAAAACACTTACAACTTCAAAAAAATTAAAAATTAGGGATCCATCAGAATCATCACAGCCTAAATAATAGAATCCATATATATAACAAAAATATTAAATATAGTGCGAAATGTTAAATCTGATACCAATGGTTTGAATAGCACATATGCAAACATAAATACTCAATTGAAATTTTAATTTACTTAAATAAATATGTATATTAAATTTAATATACCATAAATTAATAGATGGTATTTTTGAGTTTCATTATATGTAGATTAATTATCTACTCATATTCTTATTAGTTAATGATTGCTTAGTAAATTATTTTAGTTGTCATAATTAATTGTAACATTGTATTGCCTTCTTCTTTGGATTCTTTCCTGTGATGACAGATGGCTCCCTAATTTTTAATTTATTTTTTAAAGCTGTAAGTGTTTAATGATATTAACTTCCACTGGGCCAATTTTAGGGATTTCATCTGTCAAACCCAACCTTCTAGAGGTATATAATTAAAGGTTTTCACTTAATTATTGCCGTCTATTCAAGCCAACCAAGATGTGACATCTGCCTGTTCATTTCTCCAAAATCCTGCAATTGAATGGAGCTCAAATGAAAAGATGCATTTCTTTGAAATTTCCAATATTGTGATCTGATTGTATCCTTGGTTAATATTTGCAAGTAGCGCAATCATAGAATCAAATCAATAATCGTCCATCCATACCAATCATTGTTTTTTGAAAACAATACTTGCTGAAATGAATAATTGAAGTAAGAGACTCAATTACAAGTGAATAAAAAAAAGTGTTCAGATGGGGCAGACTAAAAAAAATATATAATTAAAAATACAATTGAAGGGTTTGGCCAAATAATGGTCTATATAGATTTTTAAATTTATAGGAGGTCAATGAAAGTTGACCCCTAATTGTGGATATTCCATTTTTTGCTTGAAAATAACATAATAACATAACATCTGTCAAACTTTTATGGCAGTGGCATTAATACTGGTTTATGATAAAAACATGTAATGGAAGCAATAACACGAATGGAAGTAATTCAGTTAAAAACCCGATTTTGCAAAAATGTCACATAGACCGTTCTTCGACTGAACCCTTCAATTATTTTAAGCTTTTCTTGGCTAGATCTTGAAAAAAGAAGATAAAACCTTACACCAATCAACAATGATGTTGCATCCTTATTCTTTTTTATCAACATATAAAATAATTGTGTTAATATAAATGTGATGATTCTTATAATTAATATTAAATCGTGTTTCAGATGATGACTGGGATAGTATGGTAGATGATGGTTTTTCAGAAGAAACTGAAATTAGTTCGGAAATGCAGTACATGAAAGATTTACAAATAAACAATGCTGTCAGAGAAATATTTCTTAATAGATTTGTTCAAATGTTTTCAACTTATGAACATTTTATCATTCAGCCTAATCAGGTTTGAATTACATTTTAGAGCATGGATAATAAAATATTTTAATTTTTATCAATGGTACTATTATGAGGGCTTAATAGTTTTCTCTTGTTCTTTTCAAGATCAGAATAACATTGAATTTTATACTATCTGTAAACATTTTCTAAAGGAATTTATGAAAGGGGTTTTGTCACTATGCCAATAGTTAGACAAAACCCCTTTTAGTATGAATAGATTCAAAGATACTGGTAATATCTTGTGGTATAGAAATGATACATTTCTTATTAAAGTGTTCTTACTTTTATTTACATCCTATTATTTAGTGTTTTTTTTTTTTTTACTATTCTGTTTCTGATTATTGTTTAAATAGTGTCCAATAATTAAAACTGCCATTTAAAGTTTTTTTATAATGATACTGAATGATGCTCAGTAGTATCCTGTGAAATTTATATTCATTTTTATGTTTTTCACCATTAAAATTAGTACTCACTATAATATTTTTATAGGATAAGGAAGAGTGGCTGAACAACCGCGATTCAATGCAGAATTTTGATAAAGCTACTTTCTTGTCTGATCAACCTCAACACCACTTACCTTTTTTATCCAGATTTATTGAGACTCAGATGTTTGCTACATTAGTCGATAATAAGATTTTGAGTAACTGGTGTCCACTCGACCCACTTTTGAGGGTATTTGAGACACGAATCAAGCTAGTTAGGTATAACCATAAATTTTATTTTCATTTTAACATCAACTTTGGATTTTGCTCATTAGATCGTTGGCTTGAAAGAAGAGTGCCAAAATACGAAAAAGTGGAATTTTAGAGAAGGAGCATTTGTAGTTTGCCTATGCAGGTTTATCGCTGCCTCTTACTCACTTTAAAACTTCATGTCAGATATTTTCTTAGTCAGTACTACTTACATTTTTTGTTTTATAAAAAAAAATAATCTTCATTGTTAGATCATTTAAGTATGAAAAGTTTATTAAATTGTGGCAAATTTTCATAAAAAAACTAAAATAAATTATCATTGCAGTAAATATTGAGACTAAAAATCTGAAATTTTTTCTCAAAGAAATATATATAATGGCAACTTTCCAAGCAAAAAAAAGGAAAGCTATAATGTTCGTATTTTGGCACTCTTCTTCCAAGCCAACATATGACAAGATTAATACATCATCCTTTTAATGTAAATATTTATTTTAGGAATCGTTATGGTGAATCACTTGAAAGGACTCCTTGCTATGAGGCTTGTACTACTATCTCTGATTCTCAGTTGGAAAAGCGATTATCAAGTATTGATACAGAAATTCTGTTCCCAACAGAGCTTTTCAAAAATCATGCAGTGAGAAGTAGCAGATCTGGCTTTCCCATATTGGATTCTGTTATCCTGAACCAAGAGCCAGTTCAAAGGTCTAGTTTAATTTAAATTTAGACCATTGGTTTTATTTAAAGCTTTATGTTTGCCATGACTTCTAATGACACATTTCAATCTTCAACCAAATTATTTTATTATTTGTTGTATATTGCACTTCCGTATATATCTTATTTATTTATTCCTTTTTCTTTTTGTAGAGTTTTGCCTCTTATAGTTTGAAAAGAAATGCTTTATATATTATATAGAATAGGCTATTTATTTGCAATTTAGTTTTAGTTGTTTTGGCTGCTGTAGTTGTTTTTATTGTTATATTTAAGATCCGCATCAGAAATTTATATATAGCTTTACTATATGCATGCCTGTTATCTGAAATACGTTTAATAAATTGTTACAACTTTAAACAAAAGCACAAAGCATTCAATTTTAGAGGTGTTGCATTAATATACATTACAACGACAAACAATCTTGTACGACATCAAAGCTTTATATATATTGAACTGGAAGGTTCCATACCAAAAATTCTATTTGTAGAAATTTTAATGTATTATGAACAGTTCATTATTTGCGCATCACTTGGTCCCTTGCTGTATAACTTAAACCCACAACAAAATGGTTTTTAGAATTGCAATAGCAGTTATTTAATTACGTATTCTTATTGCGTATTCTTATATTTTTAGAAAAATGTGAAATGTGTTGAGCATAACTGCTATTACAGATCTAAACCTCTAGGGTCCAAGCAAATAACTCTTGTTGAAGGTATGTTGAAAAATTCCAGTACTGAAAATCTTAAAATCTTTATCTATTCTTTGTGGATTATATTAATAATTGAGGATAAGATTGTTAAAGTTGAATTAATATGGGGAATACTTTATATCATCAATCAAATGTAATCCATAAATTTCTTTAATATATTTTAAATTGATAGGTTAGCTAGTTTAAAAGGAAAGTGGAAATATATCCAACTTTGTTTATTTATCTATTAATGAATACCTCAGGAACCTCAGTATTTTCTAACTATAAAACTCGAAATTGACAGAAAAAGGAATTAAAGGTAAAGATAAAGAATGGTATGTTTACAAATAGAAATATGGATGTCTTCTAATGCTGTTGATAAGGAAATCATTTAATTGAATGTAGGTTAGCCAAAAGTTTGTTAGGAATGAGAAATTGACGTGAACTCACGAGGAGAAATAACCCTTGATGGAAGTGGAAGTATCAGGAAAATATTTATGATTAGAAACATTTATATCTACAGTATTATATAAAATAATGAATGTTTTTAGATTATATATTAAAAAAAATGAATTTAAGGTTAGTATGTCTGTGTGGTGTGTGCTTATGTTATAGTAGTAGTTTAGGTTTTTATATAATCATATTTTTAAAGATCTATCAAAAGTTTGTGTGGAGAAGAGATACTGTTAATAATTTCTTGTTTTTTAATATGATAAACTCAGATCAACTTCTAATACATTTGTGATAAACTTCTAGTTAGCTTATGTTACTATATTTTTTTATTTGTTATTATCCATTTTTATCATATTTCATCATATATCAATTTATATCATATATCAATATCTTCTTGGGTTTGAGTAATAATAACTTAATATTTTATATATTTAAAAACTAATTATTTGGATAAAATCATCTGAAATAAATAACAGGATAAATATCTATGACCCTTAGATGGTTTTAGTTGTAAAAGACTTGGTTAAAGTATTTTCCTACAATTTATGACTTAAAATTTCTTTTTAGTTTTAGTACGAACATATTTGATAGGCATATCAAGGTATATTTGATACGAACATATTTGATAGGCTCTACACTTTAATAATTGTAATAGTGATAATTATCAGTTATTCGTTATATATTATAAAATAGTTATTCCTTATAAGATAAAACTGTTATTAAAACTTATCTCTGGAAATTGAAATTTAAGAAAACATAGACTATTAATATTCCCAGAGTATTTAAAAATTATCTTGTTGTTTGCCACATTGAGCTGTTAAATTTATAAAATAATCAGTAACAAAGTAATGGAAACAATTAGGAATTATATAAAAGTAAGAGAGGTGTTAATTATTAACATTTATATTCTTATGATTTAAATATAATTTGTTTAAAAAAAAAGAACTGTAAAATGTGAAAACAAAAACAATCTTAAAATAATAAAGTGAACTACTTTGAACTTTTTTTTTTAAATTATTCCGTTTACCGAGTTCCACTGCTACCTTGTCCTTAAAGTTTAAAACTAATCAAGCTATCAAAACTTTATGAACATCAAATTAACATGTAGCCTTCTCTATAACTAATCTGCCCTTGAATGTGTAATAAAGGCATGCAATATAGCTCAGAATGGATATGTTCCACATTTCTCATTTTCAACAATAAATTCTTATCTATACTACCCTTTGCTGTTCTCGAAATAACTGTATTACTATATACAGAATTGTTTCTTGCTTAATTTGTTTCATACATTGCTTTGTACGATTGTTAAGCCCCACTGATTCACTTTCTAATATACTGTATTTTTCTTTTAAAAACTTTTTGATTTATAATTAGAGAGTATATTGTCGACTGAATGTTTTAGAAAAATCTTATTGATTCCTTTAAGGTAATGTGGGATAAGTGTGCACTTGATTTTACGTAATTGTAAAATCTTTATTTTTGAAGCTAGAGTTTTATATTCTTTTTTTTTAAATGTTCCTTAGATGAATGTGTTTAAGTATTACATTCAAGCCCACATTTCAATCATGTCTATTTTGACGTGATTGATAATTCAATTTAATAGTATTTAGTATGCACTTGCTCCTGCCTTAAGTGCATACAAGGTATTTGGAAGACTCATCATTCAAGTAGTATTGGTAGCAAGTGTAAAATAGCTTGTTTCTGGAGGATTATTATACTAGTGTAATAATCGAAAAAAATTAAAACTAATCTGAGATTCATATCTATCGATTCAATACAGGGGCCATATTGCTGAACTTCTATAGCATACATAAATTATTGCTGTCTTTTAAACCTTTACTGTTAAATGTAAGCTGCTCCTGGTTTTAAAATCCTTTCTAGATATACTGAAATGGTGAGGAAGGCTTCTCTGAATGAGTGGAGAACATAGAGACAGTATAAAAACTGAAGGGAATGAGTGCACTTCCAATCATAAGGAGAGCACCGGAAGGAATGGGTTAAACCTTCAATGAAAATCATAAAAGTGGAACATTATTGAACAAATGTATAAAAAAAAAAAAAAGGTCTATTTCAATGTGTTAGTCCAGAGTTGCTTCAGCAATGCATGATAGTAGGAATAAGTTTGCATCATATGCACTTGTCCCTCAACAGAGATCTGAACTTACCCTCACTATCAGGGCAACTTTGACTAGTGCTTAAAAACTAGAATACTGTCAAATTTAGGCCGAAACGTCGGCACAAAATATATAAGTTCGCTTATGCTAGAGTAATTCTTTGACCGCACTCCCCGACCAACTTCTCCCTTTAAATATAAATATACGGTCAACAATAACTTCCTCCATTAGAATACTGTCAACTATGAATACTATCATACTGTATAATAGTATGATCACAAAGTATTTAAAATCACAAAGTATTTTAAAGAACGGCTTCTGAAGATTCTACCGACCGCAAACATTTTTAAAAAAGTAAGGTTTAGTTGTGGATAAACACTAATCTAACTTAGTCAACAGGTTGGAATTAATATCTTTATAACTTGTACTTCACCTTATTGAACTCTCATGGCTGATATGTGATACATCAGTTTTCAGACTTCATGTTCCCAAAAGAGTAGTTCTTACAAATTCAGGATTTGGATTTAACGAGACAATTACGCTCTTAACACAAAAGTGCATTTATCCCAGATTGCCTTACCTAATTTCATCCTAGTTGCGAATCATCGAATTCAATGTTATTTTTTTTATATAATATTTTTTTTTTACTTTTATAGGATGTAATGACTGTGTAATCTTTATACTGTTTGTTTTTTATTCACTCCATTATTTCTTGTGAATATTAAACCTTTTTATAACAAATATTTGAATGAAGATTTTTTTCTATAGTTTGGAATGATGTACATATATTAATAATTATAATGATTCTCTCTTTAAATCTTTCAACTATTCTTATAAAAAACAAAAAGAGGAGAGAATAAGACCAGTAGTTGAAGTTTTTTGTTGCAGAATCAATAGTTTTTAAGTTTGTGTTGTCTTTTAAGAAATAAAAAGTATTTTGGAAATTGTGGCCAGCCAAATTTTGAATTATGTCCAAAGGTTATTAAATATAGGATGAAATGACTGGAAATTTATTCTGAGCATCATATATTCATTATAATTAGAGAGAATGTATGCTAAAACGAGGCTTGGTAAAAAAGGTTGTACCATGAAAATATTTGCTATCTGTATTTATGATTATTTCTGTTTAAAAAACAGAATTATTATTATTTCATGGCATTAGAACCCGGTTACAGGTCTTGGCCTCCTCCAATCGTCATGGTCTAGTGCCGGCGCCATCCAGTTCCTGACTCCTAGGATACTGTAAGCATCTCCCGCAATATTTCGGAAATTTCTTCATCTGGCAATATGGAAATATCTTAAGCGCCTCAACTTCATTACTCTGACAATATCAGCATCCCCCAAAGCGTATACTTACCAGTTATGAGGCCCAATAGTCACTGTCTCACCTGGCTTAAGAATCTTTTCTGTTACCATGAATTTGGTTTTGGACTCATTAACTTCAAGTCCAAGTCTGCTTGCTGTACCCTCCTCCAATACCAGAAAAGCCTCAGTCATGGCCTGAAGAGAGCGTCTCACAATATTTACATCTTAAGCATTGGTCAACAATTTGACAAGCCTAGTAAATATTCCTTGTTCTTTCTCTTGTCTGCCTTAGCCCACATCTCTTGTAAAACCTTCTCAAGCACCAGATTAAACAATATACAGGCCAGTGCACTACCTTGCTGGAGTCCTTTTCCTCCACGAAATTCCTCGGATCTTTCACCATTTATATTAACCATAAATCTCACATTCTTCATAGTGAGCTTTTATCAAGCATATAAGTTTATCAGGTATATTATATTCTCTGAGGGCACTCTGCAGCTCTTTTGCTGTATTATGCTGATTTGAAATCTATGAAAAGATAATGAGTTTTGGTTTTATATTGGTTGTCTCTTTCAAGAATGGTCTGCTTACAGAAAATCTGGCCTGAGGTGGATCTTCCTTTCCTAAATCTCTCTCTGAACAAACCAAGTTCACGTTCGGCATATTATAAAATGTAAATAAAATATGAGACAGTATCTTATAGGCATAGAAAAATAGCGTGATGCCTCGATAGTTGCTGCATACAAATTTGTCACCCTTTTTATGTATAGGGCATATAATTGACCTATTCCAGTCAGTGGGAATCACTTCATCTGTCCATCTGCAAGAAGGAGGTCTTGCAGTGCTTTGACAAGCTCCCTTCCACCACATTTTAGTAGTTCAGCAGGGAGTGCATCAGCACCAGGGGCTTTATTATTTTTGAGGTCGCTGATGGCATCAGTAATCTCATCCTCATCAGTTGGCTCGAAATTCAATTCTTGTTCTTCCATCTGCCTTCTATTGATTTCTTCTTCATCTTGTTAGGTTCTTGCTGCTTCGCTAGTGCCTTTATCTCTATAGTTGAGAATATTATTGAAGTAATTCCAAGAACTTCAGAGCTGGCCACCAAGTAACTCTCTTTATCCTTACAGGGATTTTACATACTGTATTTGTGTAGAGCTTTCTTTCTTTGTTGACAAATTGGAAAAAATCTCTTCTTTTTTTTTGTCATAACAGTAGTTATGTGATACGTTCTTCCTGTTCGTGGCTGCTCTGCTTTCCTCATCGAATGATGCCGATGTAGATTCCTTCTTTTGTAAAAAAGAATAGAAATGCTAATTTATTATACAAAATTGGTTTTAATTACTCACAAATAAAAAAATCAATCCGAAATTTGTATCAATTTAGCTGATTATTTTATACATGGTCAAAACTTGTTCGTAGATTATAAACTGGATTCAATATATCGTCAGCAAAATGTGTGAAACCACATAAGTTGATAACAGTTTGATTTAGAGTTATTTTATTTTTGTGAATATGGGAAGCACAATAATAAATTGTTAATTTTTTCTACTTAGCAGTATTTCATTTGCTAGTACTACTATTTAAAAAAAAAAAAAAAAAAAAAAAAAAAAAACACCTCAATATCATAAAATTTAATTTTTTTAAACTTTTTTTGTCTTTCTTTGAAAAGTTGGGATTTTTACAGTTACGTAGTTTCAAACTTTTGCCAATGATATCATTGGTCCCATGTTAAACCAGCTCATTGAGTAATTAAGGGTCTGAATGAATTAGAAAACAGAAATAGAGTTTGTAAGGATTCATTTGTGGGTAATATGAATCACAATTAATTATTGCATACCAACTATCACTATGGCTGCAAGTGATTGGGTTGGTTTTGTCACTTTGAGGAATTAGCAACAAATTTACTATTTAATATATTGCAATAGCACAGTAAGAAGAAAAAGTAATCAGAATTTTAGATTATTCTATTTGTGGCCTACAATTTTTTTACTTTTAATCATTTGTGGTTTATCAAATGTTTAAAATTTTAAGAGATTTATATTTTTAAGTCAATAAAAATATTCTGTAATAATTTTTTTTTTCAATTATTCAATTAATTTTGTTCAATAAATTAAAATTGAAGTTAGGTTGTAAGGCTGTAATGTTCCTCCTGTTTTGCAAGAGATTAAACTTTTTTAAATTTTCAATAATATTTGAATATGTAACATTTATATCTAATTTGTCCTCTTCTATTTATGGAAAAATGAAAATGTAAAATTGTGTAGACTGGTTGTCATGCACTTCTTCGACTTGGAAATTTTCCTATCCCATATATATTTCTCTGTAAAAACACTTTGTTAGATCTTGACAAAAACATTGGAGTCTTGCTCAATTATTTCATAGGTACCACAACACAATAGTGACTCATGGCTTCCAAAACCTGCCTCTCATTTCAGTTGTGTGCTGCCGCTTTCCTGTTCTGTACTCCCAGCATTGTCCTAGCATCATGGACCACTCCATCTTCCAGGCCTCCTAGTCCTATGTATTTCTCCTGATAAAATTTTTGGCATCTCTAGTTCAGACATTCTTGACACGTTACTTGCCCATTGGAGCCGCCCTCTATGTTTGTACTTTGCAATATTAGGGTTGTTGTATAAAACATAGATTTGATGGTTCATTCTATACCTTCAATGCAAATTCTGCAAAAAATGCATTGCAAAATCCTACATTCAAATATTAATAGAATTTCATTCTATTCTTCATCTTTTTTGCTCAATGTCCATGTTTCTGAGCCTTAACAGGGGACTGGTCTAATGAGCCTTTTGTAGAGCAAGAGTTAAGTTGTTCTGGACAGGATTTTACTCCTCAGTTGACACTGCAATGCACAGAACCAATGGTTCGTTAGCAACATTCTGTTTTTATTTCTGTATCAATATCATTATTAGAATTCACAATGCATCCAAGGTTTTGGTCTACTTTTTCAAATGTATATGCTCCAAATTCAACCAGTTCCCCTAGTTTAGAGAGTATATGACCATTACTTTTTCTTGGATGCATTTTTGATGAGAACAATTTTTTTTAGTACAGGATTCGATTCTCAGTAACGTTTCCTCTACTGTCCTCCGGGATCTTCTGATTATATTGAGGTCTTTGGCATATCCAACAATTTGGGCAGTTCTATTTGGAATTATGTCAAAAGTCTCTATTCTAGGGTCTTGGCAGCTCTTTCCAGTCTGATGAAAGACTTGCAAATGTGTCACACTGCTGCACTCCAGCCTCAGATTAAAATTCGTTGTGATATTCACTTTTTGTTCTAACAATATATTTCTCACCGTCCATTGTAGCTCAGCACAGTCGTACAAGTTTCCTTGGTATATCAAGTTTCACCATTGCCAGGTACAACTTTCTCTTAATGCTATTATAAACATTCTAAAAATTTATAAATTGATTGTGGGTAGTGGATTGATATTTCCGACCCTTTTTTGAGGATCTGGCTGAGGCTGGATACTTGATCAGTAATAGACTTTTCTGGTCGGAATCCACTTTGATATCAATCGAGAAACCGCTCGATGTGGAGAAATATTCTGTGAAATAAAATATTGGAGAGAACTTTATTTTGCACAGAGAGAAGGGAGATTCCTCTATAATTTGAGCATTCCAGTTGATCACCTTTCAGCTTAACTATGATAAGGGCATAAAATGGATTCGTGCCATTCATGTTGCCAGATGCTTATTATAAAATTTTGCATGGTTTTAACTAGCTGGTGGCCACTATATTTAAATAATTCAGCTGGTAAACTATCGTTACCAGGGGTCTTGTATTGTTGCCATTGTTCTTGAGCCTTTGTATAGCATTGGTAACTTCCTCATCGCCTGGCAGTTCGGACTTCCCCATCATACTGATGTACATTAAAGCTTCGCTCATTGATACCCTGTGTATTGAGAGCTTCTCTGAAATCTTCCCTCCATCTCTCTAGATCATTTCCCCTTTATCTTGGTCACGGCAGAAAGTGTTGCTGGGCTTGAAGGGCTTTCGGCTGTCATTGATTTTCTTAAAGAGCTTTCGGCTATCATTAGCACATCTAATTTGTCCTCATTTTTTAATAAAATGAAGATAGTCTAATTATCTAGACAGGCCTAGATAATGTCCTTTACTTGTTCGACTTGGAAATTTTCCCATGTCATATATATTTCCATATAAAACCACTTTATTATAATTTAGAACCCGGCCAAAACATTGGAGCTTATTTTTCTTTATAATATATTCCATCTTGACAGTTTTCTTATTGTCCTCCTCCATTCCACCTTTCATTCCATATTGATCTTATTATTCTATCTCTCTTCTTTTCCCTTCACTTTTGGTGTGTTTTGGAGATGAATGTAAAAACAAAACATCATTTTGTGTGTTGCTATTTTTTTATATAAGAATTCCTTTCTTGAGAGCTTTTCCACGATTGACACATCTGTTTTCAGTGATTTTACTCACTGATATTTAATGCTCAGAATTTGTTTAATTAAGAGTATTCTCTTAGCCTTATTATCTTCCTAATATTGTTTGGCCAAGTTTTTATTACCTTTTGTCAGGTGCATAGCCTTTTCAGCTTCTACCAATACCTTTTAAAATGTTGAACCAGATTTTTTGTTACTTTAATTATTCAATTAAGTACATATGCTTTTGCTTAATAGATGTCTTTTTTTTATTTATTTCAAATTAGGGATTGATAAATTATTTGCCAATTCTATAAATTTGTTTTATTGAAAACTAGTTTCGAATGTTCATTCATCCTCAGTTCTAAAAATTCAAAAATAAGCAATTCAAAATATAGTTTGGTAGTATTATACAGATTAAATTAGATGTAATATAAATCAGTGTTATAAAACATTTATGAATTTAATTAATACAAGAAATCAAATACATGTTGATACTCTCCAAGGTTTAAATGGATTATATCAAACAGAAAAGTTTGACTGGTTTCTTCTTTTTATGATCTATGATTTTTTTCATTTAAATGAATTGCAAAGTTGGAATTCTCTGTTTTATTATTATATGCACATATATGTTCCTTTAATCTCTGATTTAGCGATCTTCCAGTTTTTCCCGTGTATTTGGCTGCACAATCATTAAAATTTAGTTTGTATACTCCACTTTTTTGGAAAGGGTGTATTTTGTCGTAGGAGAAGAGAAATATGAGGATAGGATTTTTTCTATTTTAAATGCAGGTTTTAATCCTAGTTGTTTCAATTCATTTCCGACTTTGGTGGATATAGGGCCGTAATACGGAATCAAAACATAATGTTTCGGGATAGGCTTATCGTACAAATAAATAATTTTTTAAAGGAAATAAACAAAATTCATCCGATTAAATTCACAGTAGAACTGGAAAAAATCAAACTTTTTAGATTTAGAAATCTCAGTAAAAACAAACATCATGAATTTGGAATTTACCGGAAACCCACCCACATGGATGTCGTTATAGACAATGAAGCTACGAGACCGATAGCACATAAACTAGCAGCCTTTAATTGCACGATTTACCGTCTTTTGAATGTACCGTTAAATAAAAAGAACTATAATAAAGAAATTGAAATAATATATTCCATGGCAAAAAATAACAGGTACAATAAAACCACTATCAATCATATTTTAAAATGATATTTAATATTAAAATATTTAAAATTCCCCTGGATTTGGCTACACAATCATTACAATTTAGTTTGTATACTCCGCTTTTTTGGAAAGGGTCTATTTTGTCTTTAGTCTTTAGTCCTATTATGAAATAGGGCCCTCATTATACTCGTAGATCACTATACTCGTATATACGTTAGACCGCTACAGTAGTTTTCGTATACGTCGCTCCTACAGTTTCAGCCGTATAATGAGAACCATATTGGGTATAGTATGGACTCATGGGGGGAGACCATATGTGAGTAAAACATCTCCAAATACTCTCTCACCAACCCGTTCCCTGATTAAACGCATCCATCTTATAGGGCTTGGATTGCATATTTATTAATTCTAATTTCAGCCTGAAATGTTTTTAAAATTGTGTTAGCATTAAGTAATCTCTACATTCCTCATGTTCTACTATCTATGGCATGCCTTATCAAGGTGTGTACAAAAGGAGTTGTTCACTCTTTTCATCTTTTGAAACATAAGTATCTATAGCTTGTTTTACTAATTAGTAAAGTTCTGATTTTTTAATTAAATTAAAATTTTATTAATATTTTAAATCCAGTCCATTCTACTCTCTTAGGTCCATCTCATTTTCTTTTAATTTATGGAATGCTAATACATGTTAATTGTAGGAAGTTTGTGAAAGCTATTTAAGGCTTCCGTTGAATTCTATTCTTGAACTTAGCACTCTCATCTTAATATATATTTGATACTTATATTCAAAGATATGGTAAATGAGCTTGTTGGTGCAGCACCTCTATATGCTTGAGCCAGAAGAGGTGTTGGTTTAAAGCCGATCTGTGTCTGTTGACTTATAATTGGTGGTGAACCCACAAAATAAATCTCTACCTTCAGACTCTGGCTACAATTGTTTGGTAAGCTGTACATTAAGATATTACTCCCAATCAACAAACATACTTCAACATTTGTTTTTCAAAGCCTAGACTGCTTTTATAGTACTGATAGTTTTGGATATTCTTTACTTCTATGTTATGAAAGATACCTTTATCCCTCCTTTATATTCTTAGCCACCAGATTCTACAAACTGAAGCATGCCCATGAATTGTTTAGAATGAAAGTGATAAAGTCCATTTGAACAGTTTTGACGTATTGAATATTCTGCACATAGCATAATAAAAGAAAATAATTATATGATGTACTATTTATTCTCAGCAAATCTGGATCAAATTTAATTTAAAACTTTGTATATATAACTGTATTATGGGCTTTTATCACTTCATTCTTAATAAAACTATTGTTAAGGGCTTTCAGGCTAGAGTTATCATATTCATTTGTAATTTTCCACATTTTCCTCCAAACTGTTATTTGTGTCTAGATATCAGATTGTATCAATAACTTGTTTATTGTTTTGTAAATGTTATCTTTGTATTGGAAACAAGTAAATGAGAGAAAAGATTTTTTTTTTTTTCTGAGAGCCATGTCCATTAATGATATAATAGGAAAATAAATTTGTGTTGGTTTTAAATAATTTTTTGAAAATCAAATAATTTCTTTTTAGATCAAAAAAGAGGAACGTTAGAATGACCAATTCATTTTCTTCATTGAGTTTTGAAGGGCTTGAGATGGAAGGAATAGTGAGTGTTAGGAGGCCTGGGTCAGAGGCCAGGCCACTGGTGGGTGGTGATCGACTGACAACGGTACCAACAAGAACTGATCCCAGTCCTGCACTTATAGCACTGTCCAATTGGGAATTTATTGAAATATTGCTTAAGGTAAGGTTTTGTTTTTGGCTCAACAGTAGAACTGTATAATTTACTTAATAACGAATAAATTTAAGCTGAGAAAACTTAAAAAAGTGCTTGATTAACCATGTAAATTGCCTGTCTAAAAAAGAAAAAATATTTTGTAATTTAAATTGAAAAAAAAATAAGACTTGAATGTTGCTCTAAAAAAGTGGAATAATTGTTTTATTAACTCAGTGCAAAATTTTATAAATTAAATTAAAACAGTGCCAGATTATATTAAGTGCTGGACTATATTAATATTAATATTAAGTGTTCTTTATTAACACTTTGCTAAATATCAAAATCTAAATGAAATAATTTAAACACAATAAAAATCATATAATATCTATCTAATATAAATCCATCTAAATATTTCAGTAATATGCAAGTAATAAAATATTCATTATATTTGTCTTGAAATTATAAATATCATTAAAATATCTATGTTGTATTGAGAATCACCTCCGTGTTTGAAGTCAGTTTGTAAAAATTAGGTAGCATGCTGTAAACTACATATTTTCTATATCTTTGTTTTGTTCCATGTATCCAATTAAAATTATTTATCATGTGCAATTTGGAATTCTCATAAAAGGTTTTTTGTTGCCTATTTTCACTTTTTAATGTAGTTTAACAGAAATAAATCTTATCAATTGAGGCGATTAGTTTCAAGACCAATTCAATCCATTTTCAATAATTTTACAGGTGACACCAAAGCTTATGATTGTGCCCTATTTGGCCAGGGTAAATTTATGAATTAGAACCCATTTTTATATTGGTTTGAGATGCTTTTTTTAGATTGCTTTTGCTTGATGATGTAGTGTGTTGAAAGCTTGTGAAAAATAAAATAAAAACTTTCTGTGAAAATAGTGGATTGAGCTGGTTTTGGTCAAAATGGCTTTGCTAAATGATGGGTGTAGTGCATTGAGAATTTGTGGAAATTTTTTTAATGAAAATAGTGGATTGAGCCGGTTTTGAAACTAATCACCTCAAGTAATGAAGGCTGTTTTTTTCATAACATTTTTTTAAAGTCATCTATGCTATAGTTTCATTATCCTAGAATTATTAAGAGTCTACATAATTGAACCATTTAATATAATAAGTAATTTTGGATTTTTATAAAACAGGAATGTAAACAAAAGACAAAAAGAATGCTGGTTGAGAAATTAGGCAGTGAAGCTCTTGCTATGGGGCATGGTGCACAAACATCCATAGTAGAAGAAAATACTTTAATTGCCAGTCTCTGTGATTTACTTGAAAGGGTCTGGTCGAATGGTATTCAGAAGAAACAGGTGTTTATAATTTAAAAATATTTAATACTTATTTTCTAACTTTGTTAAAAAAGTGATTAAAATAACAGTTTCTTTGGAGTTTATATATAAGATTTAAAATTTAGAGTGCCATTTATACTGGGGTACTGGTACTGATATTGGTGAGGGAAAATTCAGTCAGTAAGTGGGCCTGTGGTTTTTTTCCCAAGCTCAGATGGTTATCTAGAGGTTGCCACTCTTTAGTAATCAGAGTGGCAATGCCAAGATTTATTTTGCCGGATTGTCATAACATAAATATTAACTGACTATGGTGGGAATCAAATTCACACAATTCCTAATCGGGCATCTGGGACCCTCACCCAAACTCATGGCCACAAGGCCTGTATCTCCAAGGGAATATCTAACACAAATAGGTTTTTATATGGTTTCGCAAATGGACTTTAATTGTTCATTTTAAACATGTTTTTCTTTGATCAATTCAGTTTTATATATTTTTAAATGTCATATACCGAAACACTTGAACCAAGTTTACTTTATTACTTAGGGTTATTGAAGAGTCCATAGGAATAATTTTTATTGGTATCTTTTGTTTATTTTTAAAAGGGCAAATCTGCACTATGGGCACATTTAATGAATTATCTGGAGTTGGAGGAGTCAACTGATACAGCTAAACCTATCGATTCAAACCGTCTTGGTCCAGGTATTATTATTATTCTTCATATGATATCTACTAAATAAAAATTCCATATAGCTTAAAATATATACTAATTTTTGTTTGAAGAATGTATTATATATATAACCAAATTTAATCAAAATGACCAAGTGCCTGTTTTTGTTTGGGACATCAGTTATGATTTAACTGTTAAGGGAAATAATGTTTATATATATATATATATATATATATATATATATATATATATATATATATATATATATATATATATATACACGTATTTTCCACATATGTATGTATATGTATACACATATATATATATATATATATATATTTATAAAATGTTAGTTCTCCTAATATTTATATATCTCCTAGTCTAATGTTTTGGTTTAAAAAGTAATGTAATCCTTTATCCATTTCGTTATTTCACAATAAGAGCTTTATATATATTTATTTATTACTAGCATATCGATGTAAGAATTTTTCTCCTTTTTAGTTAAATTTATAGCTTAAGAAGATAATTGTTATCTTAACTGTATTTCAGCCCTATTCATATCTTACTTTATAATGGAGTATAAATTCATTATGCCAGTGATAAATGATAGTTTTATCCTCTCTTTACCAATTGGTATCACATCTGATATTCCATTATATAATTCATTAACTTTATTTCACATAATAACACATATATCCCACCCATGAACGATTCTGAAATCAATGCTATGACACAGTTGGAAATCCTAGCTTGTCTCTCAAACAAACTTCAGCAACATTAGCTGCTTAGGATATAAGACAAAATATTTTTTATCAACATTCACATTAAACTGGTGCAATTATTTATACTACTCAAGTTTATGCACATAACAAAAATTTTCTATTTTTGCCATGCACTATTCTAAGTTATATATATTATAAATAGAATTATGTTTTTTAACTAAAATTCTTATATATACGTATTTTGGTAAGTATGCTTCTTAATATTTAATACACACTTCTTACTTCTTTACTTTTAAAAAATTTAAATGGGAAAATCCTTTGCAATTTAACACAGATCTACCATTGCTTTCTATTTTTTTTCTATAAAAACTCTCATAACAGATCAGTGCTTCAAAACTCATACATACATTTATAAATTTTATTTTTTATTTTGTACAGTAGGAGTTTATTAAGATGCCAAAACGTTTATAATTATGTGGCAGACGCTGAGTGGTGGGAGCAGTCAGCGGCCGGACAGTGGTGGGGAGCGTCGCCTCCCACTCCTGCCGGCCGGCTATAAATAGGCTCGCTTGCCTCCCTGGGCCACTCCTGACCCAGGAGCGGCGCAGTGCCTTGACTGCTCTATCATCCGCGCCGCCCATCCTTCTCCTTCAGCATACGGCCTTCTTGGTTGTAAGCTACTAATAAAAATCTGTTATTTTCTTACCTTGGCTACCTTTTCTTTTTTTACCTCATCTTTTCACTGAAGGCAGTGCGGTCTTAATCGGCCAAGTCTTCAACCGGCCAGTGAGGCTCTGATAGAAACCCACACAACTCCTCATGCAATTGCAGATGCATGGAGTAGCATCATCAGTGACACTGTTGTCCTCAAGACATTATGGCTACAGAACCAGACGCTGAGTGGGCTGAGTGGTGGGAGCAGTCAGCGGCCCGACAATTACAATTTAGGTTTAAGTCTACTATCACTGGTTAAGGCCAGAGTGACAACTGAGAGTCATAAGTAGTATTTGCTTACATCATTAATAGTTGATTTTTAGACCATTTCCAATTTTTTTCCGATATATCGTGAGCTGAAATCGATACAGATGGTGTTTATGTTCCACAATAAAATGAAATCAAAATTTTGAATTTTAGGAGCTTAAGCCTTTTTCGAAAAACGACATCGTTATGATAACAAAATATTTTACTTTTTCATTAGTTGTTCGATTTATATTGATTAAGATTACCATAAAGTGAATGTTAAAGTTTATATAACGAGTAATGTTTATATAGGCATATAAATACTTTACTAAAAATGTTTTCTGGAAAGGAGTTCACAAATTCAAGTTGTTCATATTGTCATGTAGTATCATTTTGTATATTGACAAATAATTGAGAGTCTACTGTTTGTATTGATATGTTTATATATATATATATATATATATATATATATATATATATATATATATATATATATATATATCTTTTTCTTTCATTACTTTATTTGGAGTATAACGATGTTTTTAAAAAATATAGACCAATAGTATTTATTCAGCTGAGAAGCACTGGTCTGGGTGATACTTATTTGTTTCTTTATAACATATTTTTGGGTGTATTTTAAAAAAATATTTTTTATATATATATATATACACACACACATATACACACGCACACAGACAGTAAAACCTCTCTACAATGGACATCCATGGGTCAGACAGATTTGTCCGTTGCAGAGATGTGTCTGTTGAGGGGTATACTAGTGTTGATTCAAAAATTAATACATTCATGCATGTATCAAAACTAGTTTATTAATTCAATTTTTTGGTTTATTTCTACACATAATATTTTTAGCACTTAATGTCTATGTGTTAGCCTCTTTAAAAAACAGAAAATTAACTTAGTGAACAAAATGAATAAACAACGTAGGTATTTACACATTTTTTTTTTAAATATCTGGGAATGGTATGCTTACAACTTTAATTTTTTGGTTAGCATCCGCATAGAAAACTTCTTTTTTTTAACAGAAATTTGCTATGAAAAAGTGATTAAGATTTATTTTATTGTAAGAAATTTATGCGGTACTATTTTTAATACTCTAAGTTAATAAAAGAGAAAAACTGATTAAAGGATATTAGGTTTTAAGTAAACATGATTTATAGAGGCAAAATGATGTCTATGAAAACCACAGAGAGGTGAGAAGCACAAAATGTAAAAACCTTTTGGAAAATTACATAATCCTATTCAAATGTGCATTTTGCATTTCACTCTTATGAATAAATCCCTTATTAGGCTAGAAATAAAATGGTTGTCATCTTATTTATTAATAAAAACTTCATGTCTAATAAAAAATATGTCTTAACTTTTAGATATAGACATGTTTCAATGTACTTACCTATTTATATCAGAATAGTAAAACATTTACATTTATATCAGTAAAACCATTAAATACGGTTTTCTTAATTTTCAAAATTTTTCAAGTGCCTGTTAATAGAGGTAAATTTTGTTGACAAAAATATGTCTGTCCGCGTCCGTTAAAGGGGTTCCTGTTGGAAAGGAGTATAAACTCCTCTACTTCCAGGCCGGAACATTTGAAATTTGTCCGTAGAGTGTCAGTTAAGAGAGGCTTCACTGTGTTTATATATACATATAGATATATGTATATAATTTTTTTTTTCTTGTTAATAAGTTTGATTGCTTGTTCCAGCTAATGAAATGTTTCGTTCTGTCTCATAACACCATTACTTGTTTTATTAACTGTAAAATATCCTTTTCAAATGTTTTATAATACTAACAGTGGAAAAACTATGAATTTATTTATTAAAAATATAAATTTTAAATTTAATATTTATTAATGAATCAGGTTAGAACTTCAATTAACTAAATCTAATCAAGGCTTAAAAAAAGTTCATTATCTGTAAAATGACAAAAGTTAATTTTTTAAAGAAATATTTTTAGTAGTTTTTCTGCTGCGCACTTTTTATGTCATTAAAAAGCTTTTGTGTTTATGTTTGTAGTTGTGAAAAGTTATAACAAAGTTCAAATTATTAACATTTTTATAATGAACTGCTCATCATTTACACATTTGAAATACTTAAACTTTTTTTAATAACAACCACCTCATTGGACAATTAAGTATTAGATATAATGTAAATAAACATTTCTGTTACTGGACGCAGCACTTACATGGCATGTCTGGAAGAAAAGAATGGACTGTACGTAAACATCAAAATCTAATTGTGTTTACAAAGTGGTTGTTATATTTTGCCTATGTAGATTGTCTGTTGGAATGGTAACAATCATTTTTCTTGTACTGCATAATTAACATGTTAAATTAATGCACTTGCTAACTTTAATGCTCATGCCAACTTTTATGCACATGCTTTTTCTTTGGTTTTAATAGTTTACCTTTCCTCTATGCACATATATTTTGGGTTTCACATTGCTTTTGGTGTCGGCAGAGCCAGTTAGAATCGGATTTCATGAAAAGGTTTTGTCTTCAATAAAATCAACCAATATCAATATCATGGAAATAGCTTCATTTATAACTAATAATCTTGGTGAGTGCTTTATAACTGTTTTTATTCAGTTTATTATTTATTTATTTTATTGTTTATTTATTTTATAATTTATTTATTTTATAATTTATTTACTTTGTTATTTTTAATTTTAATCTGCTGATCTTGACCTGTGTTGAAATGACTAAAATTAGAGAACCAAGTCAAAGAAGTTTATCAAATATATAAACTTATAATTAATTTTTGACTGTAATTGTTCTCTGAAATCTTTTTACAGCATTACCAAATCTTTTTACTTTTAACTTTTTCTAGTCTAAGCAATCTTTTTCCAACTCAAATATAACCTTTTCCAAGTCTAAGAAACCCATTCTAATTCAATTGAAACCCATTCCAATTCAAATGTAATCCTTTCAAATTTAAATATAACCCATGATCCATAATTTATAAGGTTTTCGAGATTGTTGTTAATTTGGAATATACTATAGGATTTTTGTTTTGTACAAGATTTCGATTTATTATTACTATTGCAGATTTATTTAATGTATGGCTCATGTACTAGATTTTTGAGAGTGTTAATTTACGATCGTAGTTTTGTTTGCGCATTCCTATTTTGAAACTGCTAAGTTTTTACATTTATTTTTACATTTATTTTTTTACATTTATGGACGGATTTTTGCTCATGCATTTGTTTTGAAATTTTCAGAGATATTTTCATGAAGGATTACAACTTTATATGCCTATTCTATTACAGATTTCTTGGTGGTTATATGTTCAGAGATCGAGGTTGCTATTTATAAAATTGCATTTGTTGATTGGAATCTCACTTACATCAAGATTTTCATTATTTTCTTAAGTCTCTTTAATTCCAGCTTCACTAGATTATTAGATCTAATTTTAATTATTTCGTTAGACTATTGATGAAGAATTGTCCAATTTTATTTATCTTTAGAAATAACTTTTTGAGAGACCTCAAAAGTTTCCTTTTGTTTTATAATCAATATTATTTTTGAGATATCCAACAAAGTGTTGTTTTATCTGCTTAACCAATGCACTAACTCAACCAAACACACACACACACGGTGCTGGCAAGGCTTTAGAGAATATCGTGGGGAAAAAGGATACAAGAGACCACTGAAGGTTTAGGAATCCTATTCAGGACCCAATTTGGCTTCCCTAGAGCAAGATCTATGGCGGACGCAATCCACTGAAGATGTAGGAGTCCTATTGAGGAGCCAATTTGGCTTCCGTAGAGCAAGGTCTATGGCGGACACAATCACCTTTGTAATAGAAACGGCTCAGAAGGCTATCGCGGGGAAGATGTGGAAAAGAGGCCCAACGTTTTTTTGTGCCACCATCACACTTGATGTGAGAAACGCCTTTAACTCAGCAAGATGGAGCTGCATCCATGATGCATTGCAGGAAATGTGTGTCCCCACGTACCTTGGGAGAATAGTCAGTGACTACTTCAAGGAAATGACCTTGATATTTTCAACATGGAAAAAGTTATGTGAATTTGAAATGCTGTATATACATTCATGCATATATGAATAAACTTCATTAGTAAGGTTTATTCTATAAAGGGGCACATTCTTCAAAATAAAGTTAAAAATCTGGTGCGGTGCACACATCACACAACTTCCCCTTACCGTCCTATAATAATTATCTTTTTAATATAATTTTAAAAAGTTCACATAAACAATGCTTGAAATAAACTCAGCAGCATTCACTTCTTCACATCTTCTCCCACTCCAGTACAATAAAACAGTGTTTTAAACAATTTTAGTACAACAATTATGTATACTACCTATATATTTTAACTTCGTCAAGTTGCAATTATATTTTAATAGTTTCGGTTTAGTTTTCATGAAAATATTTTCTTTCCATTAAATAATATGAAAGTAGAAATTATTAAGTTAATTTCCGCTTTTGTATTCTTAAATTACTTTATTACAGAGTATATTGTTTATAACAGATTGGTGGGAGAAGGTTCGGTAGCATCCGTCTCCTTTAGATGCGCTCGGTTATCAATCTAGGGTCTTGTGCTCCTCATAAAATACGCTTTATCTTTGCTAATTCTGGTCTGATTTTGATGATTCTTTTATTGTTTTTTTGGATAATTTAATTACCTTTCATACAATTCTATACATAATTTACTGTAAAATGCATATTTTTTAAGCTATGCACAAATAAAATATTCTTTTCATCATAATTTTTTTCTCTGCAATTCCTCGGTGATTTACTACATAAATGAAAAGTTAAAGATCTTTATGTAGAATAATTTAGGGAAGTTTCATCAAAATCGTTTGAGCCGTTATCGAGAAAAATGTAAAATCGATTATATAAAGTGGCACTTCCGGTTAGTCGATTTTGACGAAAATGTTGCTGTAACATCACATGTGCCAACCTTAAATACGTAATTTCAGTATCGTACAACTTTTCGTTTTAGAGCTAGACTGTTCACATACACACACACAGACCATTTTGTGAGACTTGGTCATTTGGACTCAGGGGACCTTAAAATGTGTATTTTTGTCGAAAACTCGAATTCGAAAATTTTCGCGATCGCAATACTTCCCCTTACTATATATTTACTTCCTATATTTATTTACTTTCCCTTACTATATACTTCGTATATAGTAAGGGAAAGTAAATACCAGTAATGATTAAAAGTTTTTGTTTTCATTCTTATTTCAGTTCATCATTGAGTACACTTATATATCATCTTAAAAATATATATTTCTGTATGGTTCTCATTAAATTATCTGTTTTTAAGGATGCTTTAATGGATTACTAATAGTAGTTTCACTTTTACTGGTCTTTGTTTATTATTTATGGTCTTTGCTAGGTTTATCTTGTTATGATTTTTTTAAATGATTTATACAAAGCATAAATGCTCTATTTAATATGGCTACAAGAATATTTTTTACTTTCCTGAAGTAATTCCTGATAGAATAACTGCTTACATAATCCTCATTATCCCATATATTCTTAGTTTTTAGCAGTATAGTTTCATGAGAGAAATATTAGGAAAATTCAGTGAGCTACATTTTATGATGTTATTCTTGATGCCTGTCATAATGGTTTTCAACTTCACATCATCTCATTAACATTCATATTGTGTATATCTATAACATCATATTTGTATATGAAGCAGTTTTTTATTGTATTACTTGGAAGAAAGTGTAGAAGTGTTTTTTTTTTTCAAACGTTTATGTAGCGTTTGCTAGTTTTTCACGGGTGAGATGGTACTGATAAAAAATTAGAAGTTTTTCTCACATCCTTAGTTAATAAAATTGAATATATAAATTGCTATGACAAAAATTAAAGATATATATCTTTAATTTTTGTCATAGCAATTTTACATAAGTAGCATTGCAAATAGTGTCTAGCTGAAATGTAGTATTTTTTATTAATTTTATTTGTAAGTGTTATTCAATTATTTATTAACATATTTGTTTTATTAAACACAGAAGGATTTATAATTTCTCAAGGATCATATGCTTGTTTAGTCAATTGTGAGCTGTAATAGTTGCATGTTTTTATTTCCTAAGTGGCATGATTATTGATCTAAGATTTATTACTGTTATATATTAGTTTCTGAATAAATATCAATTTAACTTATGATGATTTTCGAGTTTTCATTTCTACTATATTTATACCACTTCTGTATCTTTTATATTTTCATACCTTATTTATTAATGCGGCAAGCATTTTAAAGTGACAACAGATATGTTCTTTGCCAAAAGATTTTTTATTTTTTTATGAAAATAAAATGCGAAAGTTAAAAATTAATAAAAGTCTCCTCTGTGATGTAACTGGAAATGATATAGTTAACATTATGTTTATATATTATGTCACTCATTTAATAGAAAAAGGTCATAATTCGAAAATCATGATTTTTTAGTTAATACCACAGGGGCATTGCAATGATATGAACTTTTAACTAGTAGAGTGTCATTTTTGAGTGTATAAGATCAATCATTTCAGTATTTAAAACTTCATATGCATCATCTCAAACTCGTGAATTTTGAGTTATGATGATGCAGCAAATGAACAATATATTTAACATTATATTGAATTAAAAAACTAAAGTTAAATTAACAAATTTATTCAGTTTGTCATGATTCAACATTCAATAGCTTAGATTTTGAAACAAACTATTCCATCCAATGGCTTATTAATGCTTCATAATTTTGTAGATTTATCATCAGGATCAATTGAATCAAGCCCAGATAACCGCTCATCGCCTAGAAGCAGGTCTGAGAGTAGAACTAGTAATACCCGAAGGCTGAGTGAGGATTTTCAACAAGAGCCAACATTAAGGCCACTTCCAAACACCCTTGCCTACGATTTGAGGTAACTTTGAAGTAGTTAACTATCTACGATCTATGAGCAAAAAAAAATCCCATTGGTGATTCACTATTCATCAGATTTAATTGTTTTCATTATGACTAGTGCTTTATAACATTACATATACACAGGGTGTCCCCAAAAAAGAAAGGACAAACTTCCAAAAAAGGAATTTTATAGAAAATGTAACACTAAACAAAAAAGTTCCTGTAAACATGGTTCAGCAAATGAAATCTTGACCAGTTTTCAGGCCAAAAAGATGAAAAAAATACGTATTTTGACACTTTTTGGCAATTGATGAAGAAACGACTCATTGCATCAAAAAATAGATTGAAATTAATGTCATGGAGAATTAGATTTGGTGCTAATGAGACCATTATCGAGCTGATAGATCAATCATGATTTTTGGTGAATTGTCGGAATTGACATCCGCTATGTAACACAAATGGAGACTACATGAAATGTGGCTTGTATTACTGCGGGGGTTGGATAATATATATTCGAAATATTATCCTCAATAGCTCGGAAGCAACATAAGGCAGTAAATGAAAAAACAATTTGGTGATGATTTAAAAACATTTTATTGATTACAAGAAATAATTCACTATTATTATCATATTAAAAAAATCAGTAGGTGCCTTCTATGTTTTACAACTTTTGTTGTTTTTGGTTCAAGAAATTAAAAGTGTTTTACAGAAATGTTTTGAATAACCTGTCCCCAGCAGTAATATAAGTAATATTTATATATTCACCATTTGCGTTGCATAGCGGATTCGAAATTCTAAGATCCATGCATTTGATCTAGTGAGCTGTTATTGTTCTCATTTCATACAAAATCTAATTTTCCATATTAGTTTCGATTTGGTTTTTGATGCAATGTGTTTTTTCTTCATCAATGGGGTATATGCAGGAAAAATACATTTTGATCAAAAATTTTTTTCAAAATCTTTATTGCTATTGATTATATCCTAAATAGTTTTTTCTTTCCAATTTTTTGCTAAATAATAATTTTTAATTATAGAAATTTAATTAAATTTAAAATAACTAAATTAGTTAGACTGCAC